>OU015527.1:12622685-15022685 GCA_907165065.1 Caprimulgus europaeus
ACCAGTGAGGAGGTAACTGTCAGCAGCACCTTGGCTGCAGGATCTTAGTATGAAAACTTTCTTCTGTGGAATAAAGGAAGATGGGTCCTGGGTTCCCTTTTCAGGCTGTTCTTCTGGGTGAGGATGGAGCCAGATCCATCACTTTCATATCACTGTGCAGTGACAGCTTTTATGAAAATGAAACACTGAAAAGCTAGGAAATTGATAGTTAAGGGCGTTATGAATCTTAATGGACTTCATATTTGGACTTTGCTTTTATTGAGCGGCTAAGAAATATACGTTTCATCACAGCACACATGAAGCAATGAAGAGTAAGAAAGAATGGCTCATCAGGTTACTAAATTAAAGGAAAGAAAGACTTCCGCCAAAATAATTTATTCTTATCTAGTTTATTATTTAGATTTATATGGGAGTTTAACAAAGTCATCTAACCCAGTGCTGCAGGCACTTTTGCTCCATAATAAGGAGAAAAATAAATAAACACAGCTGTCCTCCCTGAAACTGAAAGAAAATCGTTATCAATACCCTGGTTCAGCAGCAGCTTAAAGTTGAGCACCAACTTAAGTGCTTTGCTGGGTCCATGGCAGAATTGGAGTGCTGATTTTCCAATCTGAGCAATGTTTATCTATCTATTTTTAAACTATTCTTTGAAAATTATTTAATGCAGTCAGTCTTTAAACATCTTTTTTAAAAACTAGTATTTGTCCATCACCATATCAGGCCCCAGAGAAGGATTTCATTGTATTTATTACCTTTGAAGTTGTTTTCATCTCATTTCATTGATTTATATTTTTTTTTTCCCCACTAAGATGATAAGCATCCAGTAGCTTGTTTTAACTTGCAACAAGCACATGTTTGTGAGTGCATATTGTCCAGGAAAAGCTTGCTCAGTCACTTGCACCTAATCAAGAAACAGAGCTAAATTTAACAAAACAAAAATGGAGTGGAGGGCAAAGACAGGCTGAGGCTTTATCTGGCAAGGCGAACCAAAGAGGTCTTTGGAACTGTTTCAGAGGGTTTCCATAAAGAGAGAATAGCAAGTACAGAAAGATTGTTCATCAACAGCTTTTAAAAGCATCATTGTAAAATGGATGGTCATGATAAATAATGGGGAAAGATTTGTGCAAAGGGAGATTTAAGTAAAAATCTCACCCTAAATGTTGTTATGTAGGAACAGAGGCAAAACATTAAAGAATATCTCTCTGTTGCAAACTTCCAGCTAACGTGATTTAGCAGCAGTGTAACTGTCTCACAGTGGCTGGGAGCTGCCGCCAGACATTCAGTACTGTATATTTTTCTTCATGTTATTCAGAGTGAAAGGTTAGACAGAGACAGGGTTTATAAAAAGCAGACTTCGCTCCAAATATTTTGTTTAACCTTCATAAAATATCCCCAGCTTCAGTGCAGAATTCCAGGACTGGAGGAAGGAGAAAATATGAGGGATATTTTCCTTTCAGTTAGTCCATTTATTCTGCCTTAATTAGAATTCCTCTTTCACCAAATGACAAAGTAAACAAATAAATAAATAAATAAATGGATGTAGCAACACAGCAATAACCTCTGCCTTATCAAGGTGGGCAATTGGTGTGGTATAACACAATATTCCAGGCTCTCCAGAGTTGAGGTAATGTTGTTATATGTGATTGCCCTGTAGCATGACATACCCAGAAAAAGTAACTGGGCTCTTTTATCACCTCACAGTCCGTTGCATTTGGCTACAGCAAGGTGCTGTCGTCAGCTTTTGCACTTAGGCAAGCAAAGTCACCATAAGTGTTAGCCAAAAACTGGGGGAAGTGATGAAGTAATTTTCATCCCACGGTTTTTCAAAAGGAAATTTTGAGTTGCTTACCCAATAAAAAACATGGTGAAGACCTTGTCTGTTGTTGTTGTTGGGATGCTTCTGGTGCATTGACATGCAGAAAATTAGGAGACAGAAGATGAAAAGCATTATGTTTTGTATTCCAGCTTTGGCCAGCACATGAAAATTTGGAGGGAAATAAATGCCAAATTTGGAAAAACTGTGTTTGTGTCTGGTGTGAGGTTTATTTTTCTTGATCAACTGCAAAAAGAAACAACAACAGAAAGAAGCAGCCTCATCAAGTTTCTTCCTTTTTTGCACTGGTTTGGGAAGCTGTTTTTTCTTCATCTCTTGTTTTCTGTTTATTCCCACTCTTGCCTTTCAGCCATTCCCAGTAGAGCACCACTGTTGTACTCCTCCCCGTGTCCGAAAGCAGGCAGCGCAGTCCCTCCATTCTTGCTGCCAGGTGGATGCTTGGCCCATAGGTGCTTTCTCTAACCAGCCTTTCTCACCCTTTGGGGTTCCACAGTCACTGGTTGAGGAAGGGCACTGGGCATTGCAAAGCTGCTCATGAGCAACAGGACTCATGTCCCATAGCAGACTGGCTGAGTACAGAATTCACTGGACTTCAGCAAATGAAGATATTTGTAAACAGCAAAAAGCATTGTTTAAGCCATGTAAGTAGCTTAATGATTCCTAGATGAAGACACTGTTGTGGTCTTGTAAAACAAAAAGCAAGGCTCTCAGAGAGATCAGTCTGGTCTGGAGTATCTAGTGATGTATGTCATCTGAATGGTGTCCCACACATAGGGAACTCACTGGCTACTGGATGCTAACATTCTGCTGCGTAGAGATGCAGATTTTTTGTTGTTGTTTTTCCTTTTGGGATGGGTATTTCTGAATTGACACTGAAATTTTCTGTAACAAAGAAGATGAAATCACAGCAGCATTTCTGTTTCTCTGTTTCTTGAGATCCTTGTCTATCCAGAAATAACTAATTTGCAGTGCCCGGGGAAAGGAATATTGTTGTTGCATTATTTATTCATTAAAATGGTGTAATTATAATATCCAGAGAAGGAAGCAAATATTAAGTCCATGAATTTTCTCCAAACTGTGCACAGTTAGTGAGGATGTAGGAGGACTACACAATAGATGAAGAATGCCAGGGAGAGAGGAGAAACAAAAGCAGAGACTGCAAGGGAAAAATTATCCCTCTAGTCCCAAAAGTTGTCACATATGAGACCAGGTAGGCCACCGTAAGGTTTGGGTTAAAACCTAAAACATTCTACTCTGCTTCCTATTTAAGAATAAATGCATTACAGTGGTATCGGTCATTTTGGTTGCTGTCCTCAGTGAATGACACACACAGTTTGAACCATGTAAGCCTTGTGGTATGGCAAGGGGCCCACCCCAAGCCTGGGGAACATAGGGATTCTTCCTGTAGACTATGGACATCCAATGCCTCAGCCATCTGTACTGCAAGGGACTAGATGTAGTGGGGCTTGAAAAATGGGAGAGACAGCAGCCCTTCTTTTATAAACCACTTCATATTTGTAGGTCAATTTGTAAAAACCAAAATGACACCCAAGTGTTCTTATTAATGAGAACTAATCTCCATCTTCTGCAGCTCACACTCTGTAACAGGAACAGTGCAGGGATGGTGAGGCTTCCAGAAATGACCTCAGTACTCAAACCTTGCCTCTAGCCCCAGACAGACAGCTTATGGGCAGAGAAAACTCCAAGGCCTCTCTGACATGGAGATCCCTTTCCAGAGCCATCAGTAATTACTGCAGGAAACCTGAGTCCTGGGACACTACCCTCAAAACACTTGTCAAAGCCCTGCAGAATGTCAGGTCCATGGAAAATGACCAGAAAGTACAAGTGCACAGGGCTGCAAGCAGATAGGAGAACACTGACAATGTCCCTGCAGCAGCAGATGTTTTTTTGAGCATGTGGGTTCTGTCCTGTCCTGTTCTGAAGCACGGGACAGGAGAAGCAGACAGTAGTTCTGGCAGATATTTCCAAGTCCCAAAGCAGTCTGCCAGCTTAATCCTAAATGCACGAGGCAGACGTGTCAAAAAGCTACCTAAGAAATATTTCTACACATAAAACTGCGGTAGGATTGGAGACTGCTCCTCCCCTCTCTGTGACTCTTCCCTGTACTGCAGAGGAGGGAAAAAACTCTTCTTATCCAGAAGCCAGGATCTGGGAGGCAGGAGGGAAAGAGGGACAAGGAGAAGAGAAGACAGCTCTCTGGCACTTAGTAGCAGAAAACAGAAGGAGTTGTGCTTTGTTGCAAATCTTCACCTTTCACCCCTTCTTTTTCACTCTCTTCCCTGCAGCAAATGGAAGCTGTGCTGTGTTTATTTTTGCTGGTCTGATTTATAAGGAGATGGCATATAAAAGTGGAAAACTTTTTGTTTAAGCCAGAGGGAAGGATTTGAAGGCTTAGATACACTGGAAAAGCCATATATGGTAAAGACTGAGGGATTTTTCAAGTCATTTTTAATATCTTCTTCATTCTTATTATTATATATATTATTATTTTATATATAGTGTCAAATTATATACATATATAGTGTCAGACTATCTATTGTATTATAGATATTATATATAATTTTACATATAGATATTATACATTTTGTATATATTATAGGATCAGTCTGCTGTTTATTGTTAGTGAGGCTTTTGGAGTGATGGGGCCCTTGGACTGCGAGGTGTTATCAGAGGGCACGTTCCCCTCTGGGTCAGGTGAAGGCAGAAGGTAAGGAGGGTATCAGTGCATGGTATGAACCCGCCACTGCAACCCAGACTAAACATGCCAGGATGTAAAAGCAGATGAAAGTGACAGAAAGAGAGTCTTGAAATGATTTAACTTAGAGTAACATTTTCCATTTTGGGCACAAAGCTTTCTAGACTTGGCTGTAGCCTTTAAAGATACACTATCTCAGAAGATTTTTTTTTTCCCTTTCTGATTTTTCATAGCAGTAATCATGTGCATGGGCAAGCAGAAGGAAGGGGTAGTGATAAAAAGAAAAACGCACTCAATTTACCCTGAGGAAGGAATTTGATTATAAAGTAATGAAATGAATGTTACCCCTGAGTGATTTCCAGGCAAATTTTACAGATTAGCATTATTCCCTGTAAAAATGTTGGTGATTTTGTGCCTAAGCCTGCAATAGTAGGAGACTGGGAGATATACTGGCATGTGCTGCTCTTACAACTTCACAAATCTAGCAGTCTTTAAATTTATGAGGAATTGCCTGCTTTTTATTTCTTTTTTTTTCATCCTGCTTGTGTTTGGCAGTATGAGTTTGGAAGTGCATTCCCAGAGGCATCTCACAAAGCAGTAAATGAAAGAGGAAAAGGGAAAAAAAAAATAAAAGATGGTGTCTTCTTGTTTTGGGAGTCCAGTGTTTTGTGTCTTACCTGCATTTCATCAGTCTTATTCCACCCTCAGCCTTCACATCACAGTTCATTTTACCTTTCCCTCCACTGACAAAGCCTGTAAGACTCCACTTCTATTTTCCTTTATAATATTTTGCTGCATTGCCCATGCCACTGGCTTCTTCCCCTCTGTAATGCTTCCATTTCTATTTTGGTTGTTATTCACTGAATGAATCTGGTAACAGTTAAAATCGGATATCCATTGTCATAGGATCTACACAGTGCGTAGTGAGAATTGGCCTGCTCCAAGGTGCTTGCTACTGAGTGAAACAAGCAGAGACTGTATGAGGGGAAAAAACACACTAGTGTGTTCAACTGAGGGTGCATGATTGTTAATAAAATAGCTCAGGGTCATCCGGAAAATTATAGCAGAGCCAGGAACGGAATTAATGTTTCCTTATTCTTTACTAGAAACCCATGCTTCCTCCTCCATATTAGCAATTTTCCATAAGCTGTCTTATAAAACAAACGAAATGTGTAATTCAAAAGTACTGCAGGAACTAGATGTTCCAGGAATATCTCCATGAGAATGACTTTTTTTCTTTTTCCTGAAATAAAACTAGAAATATTAAATTATACAGTGTTCATTAAAACTCATTTGTTACAGGTCTCCTGTATAAAGTTGAAACCACTTCTTCTGTATCCACTATTGAGAAAGGCACAATTATGTTATTTTATACTTGCATCAGAGAACACCAATTTGTGATTTATTCCCAGAACACTTGAGTATCTTTCAAAATAGAATAGGATAGTAATAGCCCTTCTTTATAGCTACTCAGTATTTTTCCCTTTTCAGAAGAAGGAAAAAAACAAAACTGATTTGATAGTGAGCTATGAGACTATTCATTTCTAAAGGCTAAGAAGTGATCATGCAGCAATTTTGCCTATGAATTTCAGCTTTGTCCTTTCCTGTCATACAGAGGATTTGAGACTGCAGCTCATGCCTAGTTAATGGTGAAGTGAGGATCTGCCTCACTATGTGTTTAAAGAAAACAGTTATAGAACAAATATCCAGGATTTACACTAGACAGCCAATCTCCACTTGACATCACAAAGTAACTTGAGTTTTGTAAGGCTGGCTGCTTCCTCAGTATACTGAGCTGACAATTACAGTTCCCACTTCTGTAGAGAAGCCCACATTCCCTGCTATATTATCCTCATGTGCCCACAGAATCTGGTAAACTTTGCTTTTGTTTAAAAGCTAAAGGTCTTTCCCTGATCCCAAGACATACTGACCAAAGAAAGAACTAACCTCGTCCCTCTAAACATGCTATGCTAATTCAGATTGATGCTTAGGGAATTGGTTAAATTTAGTGCCGACCTAGTTAGATCAACTTGAGTCCTGGCAGGAGAGTAAATGCATATGTGGTTTTAATTAATCCCCTGCCTAAATCAAGGGAAAGGATATTGCATTTTTCAGCAGAATTGCTCCACACAGTGCTGACTGCATATATTTAACAATTCTTACTCATGTAACTGAGAAAAGCCACTGGAACCCTTCCAAAGCTCATGCAGTTTTTGCCTAACTCTGAATTCCCCTCTACCTGATGCAGGGCTGGGACACTTGAGCTGGCAGCCCCAGGAGGAGATCAGTACCTGCAGTCCTGCTAGTAAAGGTCTGCTCAAGGAGGAACTTTGTGTTTATGGAGTATGATCCCCCGGCTGTGGTCCCAGTGCAATCCAGCCAGTAATATTAAACATCATGAATAATCCCATACCTTCCTGTCAAAGACATCAAGCATGTGCTTAATTTTCAAGCATATGCTTAATTTTCAAGTAAGTCTTCGGTAGGAAACTAAGAATATGTTAAAGTATGTCACTGAAATAGTCACCAGACAAGCTAATTATGTAGTGTTGGCAGAAAATATACATTACTTTTTTTTTGTCTACGCTTTTTTGTCTAGCTTTGCAACGAACAGGTTAGTCCTTTATTCCCTTTTCCTTCCCCTTTTTCTTTTCCTTTTTTCTTTTCCTTTTCCCTCCCCCTTCTTCTTCCTCTTCTATTCCCCTTCCTCTTCCCCTTCCCCTTCTTTTCTTTTTCCTTTCCTCCTTTTTCTTTTGTTTCTTTTTTTTTTTTCTCTCCCACTTATTTTCTTTTGAAGGATTTGGTCAGATTTTGGGTTCTCCAACTTCCTGATCTGTTTAGGAATTAAATGACTCTTTAAACATGAAGCCTTTGAGGCCTTTTGATTTGGCTAACCACAGAGGTCAGTTTTTCATTTATAATTTAAATTATTCCAGATGCTAGCACAGATGAGAATTGGAAAAAGATCAGTTTTGACATGCTCTTTAATACAACATGTGGTTACAATTTATAATCAAAAGTCACCTTTCCCAGGATAGCTTGGATTTTGGAGGTCAGAGCAGGTGAGATATTTATTTCTTAGCTAAGACTATGAGAAGTGCTAAGGGCTGATTTGCAATATCTTAAAATATGTAAATCTATACATAGGAAGAGAAAGAAACACAGTCATTAAAAAAGCAGAAGTCCTATCTGGGATGTTTTCTCACATTCCCTCACTGTTGTAGAACAGATGTACAGAAGAAGGATTAAAGGCAAGACAACCTTGCCAGGCTACATGTAAGGAAATCCTTTGAGAATAGAAAAAGTGCTCCAAGGGACAGAAGAAATGCTTGAAATCTCTTTCTACTAGGCAAAGGACAGTGATCCAGACTGAACTGTTGAAGTTACTATATCTCCATAGTCTTTGCTTTATCATTATTTTACCTTTACTAAAAAATAAAATTCTCTGTACAGGAAACAGTCTTTTCACCTCACCCAATGTTCGCTGAGGTGAGTAAAGCCCAAACCAGTGATTGACCCTCTCCCTGGCATTGCCCATGTCCTTTGCACATGCTGGAACTGACACAGAAGAAAAAGAGTAATTTTTCTTTGCCAGATTAGGTCTCTGATGGATCAACTCCTTGAACTGGATGACTGCCTGCTTATACAGACCGATGGAGGAGGCTGGGAGGGAAAACTTTGCTGTATGTGGGAAGCCGGGGCAGCATGATGCAGCAGCAGCCGTGGTTTAGACTAGTTTCAAACTTGCTGTGAAAGCAATCTCTAGGTGTGTATGAGTGGTGGTGTTTCAGGGCTGTAGAGAGGAAAGCTTCTGTTCAACATTCCTCAACTTTCCAGCCTTCTAGAGTTTTTCCAAAGCCTACATTTTGTCAGAGCAGGAGACACTGCTTAAGATGTTTTTTGGAGGACTTTGAACATAACTCTTTGTAAGTTTTTTCTCTTTTTTTCCCCCCCCTCCCCAACACAAAGAGCAATATTCCTTGCAGGAGGTGGAGTGCAGTTATACAGTATAAACATGTAGATTAATAGCTTTGATGTTGATGTGGTTAAGTTAGAGGTAATGCACACCATGTGATTTTTTCAGTGTATTTTTCTACTTTATGATGGATTGTTTCAGAAATCACTTGGGCAAGCAAGTCTTTACAAGAAGTGGTGAGAAAAATTACAGCAGATAAAAATATTTCTTTAAAAAACCCCCAAACAATAAAAAGGAAACTCTTGGGTTTACATTGCCAACATGAACACAAGTAGATACACCAGGTGAGACAACTCTTCTCCCTCTCCTTCGCTCAGTACCGTGTCCAAAGCCATGAGCACACAGAAAAGTAGCCCTTTGCTCTCTGACATAGCCTGCACATATTGAGGCAGCAGCTCATTTGGAGAGCAACATACTTGAGGCCATCCACACTGTTCCACACCAAAGGTGTACCTTCTTCCACATCCTGCTTCCAGTAGTCACTTTAAGTGGTTACCTGGGAAACAATATGCACAGTCCAAGTATATATGACACTTCTCTCTAACACTCTGCCAGTCACAAAGTATTTCACTTCAGGGTGTTTCCTACACTTGCATGTGTTTCTGTGTATTTAGTTAACCCTAGTGGCCCTTGGGCCATGTAAACCTGCACTATGGCAGCATCCTTTGGCAAGGGTTTTCACAGACTTGTTCCCTGAGTAATCATCTCCCACAGTCTGCTTTTAACCTGGTTCCCACTCTCTGAATTTGGTGCCCCTTTGTTCTAGAAATGAAACTTGATCAGCCCCTCTCTGGTATTCATTATTTTATAGATAGATGTATACAATATCCCCTAAATTTCTCTCTTTTGCAGGTTGAGGTGTCCCCACCCACTCAGCACTTCCCTATATGGAAATCATTCCTTATCTTTGAACATCTTTGACTTACCCTGCCCCAACTCCATTATACCTGTTCTGGGATTACAGTAGTAGAATTACACACAGTATTGCAAGGGTGAGCAACACACTGATTTTTTAATGGTGTTATGATATCCTCTGATTTGTTCTCTGTTCCTTGATAGCTTTTTGCTTGCCTTTTTTTGACCACTATTTCACACTGAGCTGACATTTTCTTGGCACTATCTGTCATAACCCTAAGACCTCTCTCCTAAGAAGTCATCATCCATTCAGAGTCCATTATTTCATGTGGAAAGCTCAGATGATATTTCCTGTTGTGGAAGACTTTATGTTTAATTTCCCTACATTGAATTTCACATTTGTTTCTCACCCAATAACTCAGATCTTTCTGCAGCTCTTCACACTTGGCACTTCTACTCGCTACCCTCAGTGTCGTCAACTTACAGCTCACTCCCTTTCCTGGATTGTTTATTAATATGTTGGTGTGATAATTTCACTGGGCTAGCCCTTGGCCAGCAGCCCACACAGCCATTCACCCACTTCCCACCCCCTCCAGGGGATAGGGGAGAGGACTGGGGGGCAAGGATAAGGAGGCTTGTAGGGTGAGATAAGAACAGTTCAATAATAGAGAGAAAACTTAAAATAATACTAATATTAAAATAGTAGTGATAATGATAACTAATAAAATATATCAATAAGTGATACCCCTGCAACCACTCACCTCCCTCCTGACCGAGCCTGGCCCGTTCCCAGATAACGATCCCGGAGGAGCGACAATCCAGAACCGAAACTGCAATCCTGGGAGAGCGAGAGCCCGAGGGAAAGCCAGAGAGAGCAAGAGAGGGAGAGACCCTCACTAATATACAGGGCATGACGTGATGTGATATGGAATACCCCATTGGCATATCCAAATGCCAGTTTAGCTTATTAATTTAAATATTGCTTGCCCCCTTACATCTTGCACTTGTGGACTAACAGAACACAAAGTCCTTCACTTCCAGTGACAAAAATGCAAACACTGGGGTGTTCTCAGTGTTTCCCTCGTAACAAATCCCAGGCTGAAAGCAAAACGCAGCACTATTCTAGCTACTGAAAAGAAATCCAGTTCTGTTCTGGCTAAAAACCATGACAGTTGGCGAGCACAGATCCTTGCATGACTTCAGTAGTTTGACCTCTCATTTACTTATTCTTGCCAGAAGCTTCTCTTATGACAGGGCTGTGTCATTTCCTTGAAACTTTGATAAAGATTCTGAAATAACTGAACACACATTTATATGTATCCATATAGCTTGAAAATAAAAGAGAATAACATTTTCTATTTTACAACAACAGTAGCATGCTAGCTTTTAATGAGGTCAGGCACAAATTCTTGAGTCAGATTTCCATTTCCCAATGCTCTTCAGCTTATCTAGTTGTAATGACATTTCCATAGTTCAAATAACTATTTTAAAGCTTCTTGCCATACCATAGTAGGAAAAAGATATATAAATAGGATTCTCATCTGACATAAACCTGTCTGTTCCAGCCAGGTACAATAACTCCCCTTTCAACACAGTGTGTTTAAACATGCTGACTAAGTACGTTTCTCAGCATTATATCCTGGAGGGAAAATATCCATGAGTCATCCTGCTCCTGGCTGAGGAGGACCTTCTGCTCCCATTTGTTCTTCTGAGGCTGACACCGCTCAGTTGCAGGTGGGCATGCACAGGGCTGGGACTTCCAGCAGCCCTTCTGCAGGAATAGGTGGTGATTTGATAGTCATCTTTCAGAAAAAGAGGCTGCATGGTGCCAGAAAACTGAATATTGGCTGGAATGTTCTTTGCATCAGATGACATTTATTAATTTGCACAGAAGCCAGATGAGAGTGCATAATGGTAGTTTTCCATGACAAACACCTAGCTTGCAGTAGTTTAGAATCCCTTTGTGCTGAGCAGCAGCCAGGGACCCTTCTATGCAGCATTTTTCAAGTGGGGGCACCCAGAACATATAAGTGGACTGGAAGGTCCTGATTTCTCATCACTGATACCCATTGACAGCTTCTCCTCTGATTTCTAAAGGATTTTAAAACATGATGAATACCACTGTGCTATTAAACTGGAACAAAAAGTGGCCAGCCTTTCCTACCAGAGTACTAGATAAAAAGATCTTTGCATTTCTGTGGCACTTCCATGCACTGATCCTGCACATGCTGGCATTGTTTTGGTCCTATTTCTATTTCCTTGTGTTTCCATAAGCTTTCACACACTTTTATCACAGTCTGTGATGTTTGCAATGAGGTCACAAAGCTCAGCTAACAAACCCAGACTCAGTGAATACAAGTTTGGATCATTTATACCAGAAAAGTGCCATAAAAATTACATAATCTGAGCAGAAAGTACAGTAGGAGTCCTTTGAAAATTACATCATCCTTCTCTGTAAATTTGAACTAGACATAAAGCAAAGACAAAACAATTTCCAGGGCACACCAAGACTAATACAGGGAGATTAAATACAGTCAGCAAACCAAAACAGCATCTGGACTCAGTGGTTAATGGAACATTTCAGTCTGGAGTTATAATGCAGCATAATGCAGTAATGTTAGCTGATTTTTCACAGACTGATAGTTATACATCATTAAAGCTTTTTATGCCCTGATCAGCAGCTCTGAGTGCTGCTCCTGCTTGCAGAGTAGGATCAGCCATGAATAATTTTTTTTTAATGTCTTGACTAAAGGAGTGCATTTTCAGAAGACACAAAGAAAATCTTGATTTAAAAACACTAATTCTGCCACAGTCTTACTCGAGCCATGCATAACACCACAACACAGCTATTCCTTCTTCCAAAAATAGCTCTCTTGAAAGGAGAGGCACTTTCTTTGGAATAAGATTCTACCAAGAAGGATTTTAAAACCTAAGCTTTGTTTACTTGGTCATTTGTCCTGTCATGAGTCATGTCTCGCAGCAGAGCCCAAGGCTCTGACTGCACAACCGCTGTTCAGAAAAGAAGCCAGGTATGTGTTGCTGCATATTATCTTCATTAATTTACACTGTAGTATGACTCCAAGCACTACTTGTAGATTGCCATGGCAGATGTTGTGGAGATGTTGTTCCCAGTTCTGTATGGGTCCTGTGATCAAACATCACCAAGAGAGATTTGCATCATATTTTTTTCTTAAGGATAAGAGCATAAGATTGTCTCTGTCCCTTATACATATATTATCCTGTCTGTTCAGGGGCACCTCTAACCATGTAAGATGCCACCCTCCATTTATACACTTCAATATTCCACACACTTTACACATCATTTCTTCAGTTGTGGGCCAGCAATTTAATGCCAACAGTGCACTGCACAATGTTCCATGTAGTTAGGTGAAGAAAGGTTGGCAATAAAATTAAGAAGGGGATTGAGGGACACAATGTCATTTTTCCAAAGTGGACTGCAACTGGGACACCTGGTTATCCCATGAGCATTTTCAACTGATGAACTGCAGTTTGCAGAGATTACAAAACTTTGGGGTTTTTTATATACCTATGAAGGTGAAAATAAAAAATAATAAAAAAAAAAAGAAGAAGCACCTTATGGCAATATATGAGTCTGCTGAATCTCTATTGATCTTACATAAATTGGGAGTAAAAGCTATAAAACAAAGAAGCTGAGTTTCCTTTTCCTGAATGTCAACACTGTTAGTCTAAAGCAACACAGTCAATAATGCTTCAGTTTGCTGCACGTAAAACAAGACCACCCTAAAGAGGTTTGGTGCAGAACTGTCTTTCTCAGCAAAAGCCCCTTTGTGACAGTGTTGGCACTTTACACTCAGACAGAGACAAGTGGGAAATATTATAAAATTAATGTTTTTCCCCATGCAACTCAGAAAGTGTTTCTCTTGAACACGAAAAGAAGTGTTATCAGGCCTCATAATAGTTACTGTTCTCCTTCAGGATCTCACATAGACTAGGTTTTTAAATGGTTCTTAAATTTCATAATGAGGAACATTTTAGTGTCATGGGATTCTGAATGTGAATACAGCAGCTTAGTTCCCTGTGCAGCATAGGAAAGGGGCACAAAAGAGCGGGGTGTATTACACCAAGGCAGTGGTGTAATACACCCTTCGGAGTAGTAGTGTGGCTCCACATCTTCTGTAAGAGCTACATCTCACAGCCACAGCCAGGATGCAAGATGAATGCTGCCCTTCAACAAACAGACCCTCACAGGCTTGATGTATCTCTGTCTGTAATGGGATTACTTACCCCCTGTTAGGCAAGCAAAAAGCAAAAGGAAAGCTTTGCTGCTTCAGAGCCTGAATTCATTTGCTTAGATGCAGCATGATGTGAAAACTCAGCACTTGGAAGAAACTGCTCAAATGGAAATGCAAAGAGCCCATGGCACTTTTTAAAAAGATGTATGTAAATAACCTGTGATTAAGAATTAGAGGGATATTGTCACTAATTGCAGAAGATGGAGAGAAGGCTGGGAAAGATGACCACAGGGATGGAGTCATTCTTTATTGCAAGGGATGGCTGTGCAGACTGGGATTTGTTAGCCTGGAACAATATGAACTCAGGGAAGTATGGTAGAAATCTATGAAGCATGAACAGCTTGAAGATGCATTTTTGGCTGAAGGATGCTGTGGGTGCTAAAGGGCTACTGAGGTTCAAAGGACATGTGTACAAGCCTGGGACAGCAAAGTCCAAGGCGGGTTATGTCCAGCTCATGAAGTCTCTGAGCCTCAAATGATCAGACTCCTGACAACACTTGGAGGAAGCACCATATATATGATCACCCTTTTAATGCATACCCTCTTCCCTAAGGGCCTGCTATGGCCCACTAGGCAATATCTCTTGTCTGACCTTGCACCATTGCTCCTGGATTCTATGACTTCCTTGGGGCTGCAATATACAAGCTTGCCCTGATAATCTGACTGTCCTTTCTGCTGTCCACAAAATGGTTTATTACATCAAGAGTGCTGTGGAGAATCAGGGGTAAGAAAGGAAAGTAACAGTTATATTGCTTTTAGTGCTGCAGCTACAGGACACAAAGTATTTAATTCTTTATTAGACACTGTGCCTTGGGGCTGTTGTCATATGCAAAGCTGCAGAGAGGAGACTTATTTTACTAAAAATAGGACAAGGAAACAGAATTTAACCTTTTAAATAATTGTATTCTGTCCAGAATAATTAGTTTTGCTATCAACATGAGTTTGAAGTGCAAAGGACGCAAGACATTCTTGTAAATTGAGTAATTTGCAGTTAAAATGGACTGTCTTAATGTGACAATGCAAGATAAACATATTTGTTGGGAATAAACACTGGTATACTGAACTAGACGGTCTACAGTGATGACAATGGATTTTGCCTGACCAACCTGAGACACCACAGAAGATCTTCTTTTCCAAAATACTCTAAGCCTGCCTCAAATTACTTGTTCTAATTCTGTATGCCCTAAAATGCTGCTTTATTTTCACTCTCATTTTTAACATAGGTTAATAGGCTTCTTTAAGAAGAAGATATAACTTTATTTCCTTTGGGAAAGAGGGATGTCAGACTCACTTCTAGGAAATACACCAAAAAGAAAATGCTTCCCTCCCTGATTCCAAAGCATGTGTTGTATTAACAATTATTCCAGTGAGACTGATGGGCTAGAAAAATGAAGCACACAGAAACTAGCAGTCCGACCAAAAATCACTCTATTATGTATTCAATTTAAGAATCCCAGTATCAGGGTACTGATGATGCAGTAAACAGATGTAAAAATCACAAAACTATCTTGCTTCTCAGAAGTTAGGAAACACCTGAATTAATGAAAAACTAATAAATGTCTCCAATAATTCACTTTTTTTTTTCTTTTTTATAAACTTACATTTTTAGACATCGTTGTACCTAAATTTTCCTGACACCTTCCTCAGTACTTACTAATGGAAGGTCAGTCAAATCATGGTGTGCTGTAGTGAAAAACATCTTCAGAGTACACCACAGGTGAGCAGCTGTGAAATCCATCAGACAGCACTGGTTTTGCATCAAATGCAGATCAGAAAGTATGAAAGGAGCATATGGGCCTAGCTAACGTGATCATTGCCCACTTATATGTTCTGAGACATCTAAAGGGACTGCATGTATTTAAGACTTGACTCTCTCACTAGTACTTAGCTTTAGTTACCCCTAACTGAGGAGCTGCTGTGTTCAACAAGAAATTATGTAACTGAATTTTCTTTTGATGTTTTAATGAAGATGATCTCATGGAAAAGGAGTGTGGGTGGGAGGGCAAGACATCCGTTGCAGAGAAGCACATTTACTACATCTTGTTTGGAAGTGGAACAATGATATACCCAGATGTTGTAGTCAGGGTCGATCACCCTCTGCCATCAGAACTGGAGCTGGAAAAAAAAGGAGGCTTAGTCTTAAAAACTGGAACAGGAATTTTAGGTATCAGATGGCCAGACTGCACTGCCAAATGTCATCGTCCAAAGTGTATATCTTCCTATAAATGAAGGGGAGGGATGCTTTTCATGGGTGTGGCTGAGGATTCTGTGCAGCAACACCTCCAATGGGACAAGTAAGAGCAAGTCAAGTCGTTATTCCCTAGCATAACATCACCTGGCAACAGTGATGGTGTTTTGACCCTTCAACTCCTCCTTGAATGGTGGTGAGTTAATAGAAAGAAGCCTAAACTGGCAAGAGCAATACAAAACAACACAAAACACCCCAAAGTATCCTGAAAAATCAATAAGCCTTTCCCAGGATACTTGCAGAGTCATGTGGTTACACCTGAGAACGAGGTGTACGTACATACAGGGAAAGGCTCCAGTCATGCTGATCTGAGGATGAGACACCTCACCTCAGTAGATATAGAGGCACCACAATTTTTTCCAGAAATTCTAATGTTCTGCCATTAAATAGGATAGGTCATTAATACAGAGGTTTCATTGGATTGATTTAGCATGTAGGGAGAAACATAACTGCACGTTACATGGCATGAGTTGAAACAAGGAATTAAGACAAAAAATCTACAGGCTGCTAAAAGTGCCTTCTTTGGGCTGGATTAGTACTGCTAATGTTTCAGTCACCAGACTAGCCAACAAAAGAGCATTAAGTCTGATTTTAGGTATTGAACAGATTTTTGTTTGCTTTTTACTACAGGATTTGGAATTCTTATTATCCTCTATTGTCTTTAATGAGTCCTGATTGTCAAATCTTGGGACAGATTTTTACTTAGAAAAATAGGAAACTTGTATATTTCCACTTGCTGTTTGACACATTTCTGAAACGATTGGATGCTGTGTCCAGGGAGGAACATGAGAAAACTTCTCCAAATATTAGCATACCTTAATAACACCTTCTCATTGGATTGGAAAAAGAGATTTCACCTGTTTTCATGAAGGCTATAGGAAGGAGTTTGATTCATTGGGCTAAATAAATGCCTGTGACAATCACCTGATGTAATTAAATAATTTTACTGTAGGGTTGGCTTTTCTTGTGAGGATGTCTTCTAATGAAAGATGCTTGAGATAGATGATGAGATGAGATGAGATGAGATGAGATGAGATGAGATGAGATGAGATGAGATGAGATGAGATGAGATGAGCCAAAATGAAACGCTGATTTCAAGCAAAAGGGTGCCTGACATAACTGAAGGTTAAGCACTTCCATGGATTCCAGTTTAGGCACATAGAAAAAAAAGGGGGGGGCAAAAGCCTGTTCCCTCATCTTTGGCATTAATTACATAGGAATGTGTTGATAGCCAAAGCAATGTATCTTTCACTCTACACCTTTAATTTTAGTTTATGCATACACATTTACACAAGTTCCACATGCTTTTAACATTTGCATCCAAAACATAATTTATACAAGTTTGCACACAAATTAAATCCATCCGCTAGCAATCTGAAGTAGTTTGGAAAACTGAAGTTTTCTGTTTTATTCTTTGAAGACTGAGGTAAAACAATTACTTCCTTCCCTTTCCCTTTCTTCTTACACTCCTTCCTGCTGCCTTATCAAACAATATTCAGAGGATGGCAGTGCTGAACAGACATGAGGTAGCTTATGCAAATGTTGAAGGAATCATGAACATTCCATAAAATACACACTTTAAAGGAATTACATCTGGGTGGTCTTGCACTACAAAACGTTGCCAGCAGTGCTCTGTTGGTAACAGGTATGGTTGCTCTGCAAAATTGCTGTTCCAGTAAAAGCATTGGTGTACTTCAGCTGGTCTTATTTCACTCAATGATACTGGTGCAAATTCTTCTAACCAAAACACACTTTAGCCAGGTACAGCCATCAACTCTTGAGCTTTTCACTGGTATAGGTTTGTTGATGCAAGTATATTAACAAAACATTACTGATGTGGGTTTGTTATAGCTGAGACCTGACAATGCTTCATGACTTTGATCCTCAGCTGCCAACATGTTGCATTCATTAAAACTCACATCAAACTCACTGACAGCTTGTTTGAATGCTGCCCTTGGTAGGTTGCTGAGTCCCTGCTGCTGTTCTTCACTCCCACTCCCACTGAGGTGTTATCTGAGCTGCAGCTGGAAGGTGGGATTGCAGCAACAGGCCCACAGTAGCTTTGTGTTAGCTGCCCTAGGTAGCAGCAGAACATCTGTGCAAATCATAGCCTGGATACTGAATTGGATAGCTAACTGACACTCCAGCTTGTATTACAGTGGCCCCATTACACGTTGATCCAAGTCAGATGGATTTAAGCTAGCAGAGACATGTTTTTTCTCTCTGCAGAGGAGCCACATTCTTAGTCTGCACTTTGTTCAACATTTGAGCAGTGCCCGGCACAATGCAAGTCTTAATCCACGGCCAGACTGCTACTGAAATCTAAATAATGACAGCTTTTTCTTTTTTTCACTAGGTAATGGATGGCATCAGCTATCCATACAATGGCAGCAGAGTTTATAGATGATCACTTATTCTTCCTTTCCTTACCCTGCATTGCCCTCCTCTCCTATTCCCTTTTTTTTTTTTTTCTCCCCCTTTGCAGCTTCCTGAAACACTAAAGGTTAGGTCACAGTTTGGACTCATTGATAAAGAAGTCCATACTTTCATGCTGTATCTGCAGTCCCTGCTGGATTTTGAGGAATATTGCATTGTTTTTACTGTCTCACAGGGCTCAGTCTTCAGTTGAGTCACCAGTGGCACAAGGGAGTAATGGCTCTGTGGAAGGAACAAAACAACCTCTGTATAGTGCCTGTAGTAAATTCAATTGGTGTCTGTCTGGCTGCTTCCCTTTCTTCATGGGGACACTTCTGAGGCACTATAATTGGCTTAGCTGGGGAGATAAGTGACAATTGTGGATGGGAGGAGGAAAAACAGGGGGAGGAAATCTCTCTAATTTTATCTGTCTATTAAGAGGTCAGTGGCAGCCAAGAAGCACTTAAAAGAGATCTTCTGCTCTTATCTGGTAAGAACAAGGACACATGGAAAGATCTAGTCATGAGAGAAGAAGCCAGCTACAAGGCGGCACGTGCCTAGGGCTTTCGGTAATGTTTCCTGGCAAGCGGCTTACTGGCGTACTCAGGGTTAGATCACTGCCCTGGAAGACAGCAAGAGAGAATAAATTCAAACCTTCAGGTTTCTACCAGCCACATGCATAGGTTCATAGTGAGAAACATTCACCTCTTCTGCAATATTTGCCCACATTAAGTCAGTGTAGCTCCACAGATTTCCTTGATCTCAGAAGCATGCATGCCTTTTTTCCTGCAAGTCTTCCAGCATCACAGGCTGGCTTACATGGACTGGGCAGATTTGACCTGATATGGCTTTTCCTGCTTTTCTTAAGAAAAGCGTCTCTGTGTGTGACAGGGGACACTTTGGAGTCTAATTACACGCAGGTTGATTCAAATGGTACCAAGCCATACGAAAATGAGAGAACTGCTGGAGCTCTGAGAGCCTCTCTATTTCCTGGTTGTGTACAAAAGACACTGCAGCAAATTGTTTCAATTGGCATAATCAGATGAATGAATCATAAAGCAGACAAACAGCAATTCATCTCTCCACACAGCTTCTCCCTCTAATAGCATTGTAGTTAGTCAGCTCAGTAATTATATTTTCAACAAAATTTTGTTTGCAGTCAGGTCCCTCTGCTTTTAATCCCACACTAACCAGAGAAGATAGTGTACTCTCACAGGTTTATTACATAAAATAAAATGGTTTTATACCTATATAGAATTTAATCCCAGGTACAAAGATCAGAGTTCCCCTTACTAAGTACATGCCCATCAGCGGTCTGTGACCCAGGGTAAACTTGGAAATTAATGTTCAACTGGTTTTCATAGGCTGGACCAGTACAAATCCTGTTGAACAATGCACAGGCTTCAAGTTGTTCATCAGCAGGGAAGAATACCCACTAACCTGACCCTCAGTTTTTGTAGGGCCTGAGTAGGCTTAATAAAAAAGTTTCTGGTCAGAAGCCAGAACTTATTTTTGTTGCTTTTTAACATCAGAATTTTCAGTTGGTAGAGGTTTCATATACAGGTGCTTTGTAAAAAATATTTTTCTCATTGTTGAGTTTCATTGCTTGATAGGGTAAAGGTCAAACTTTACCTTCTGTAAAGTCTGCCTCTCTTGCCTTCACCAGTATTTTCAGAGAAAACAGCAGCTTTTGGGAACATCTTCTGTGTTCAAAACTATGCAGCAAAAATTACAATGTAGTAATTGGCAGCATAGACATTATATTTGAAGCATGCAAAGGTTAGGTGATGTTATTTGAGCTTCTGGATCTTCCCTGAATACACATTTTTGACACCAGTCAAGGATGGCATTATCAAAGATCTGTTCTGAGTCAAATGTACAATGTTGAACTGCCTAGTTTATCTCTTTGGCATTCTTTATTTGTAAATACTAAAGGATTAAGCAAATTCAGACCCTAGCATCTATATATTATTTTCTGCAAAAGTTTCTTTGGCTTTCAACCACCCCTTCCTATAAGCTCTAATTAGAGTTCTTTTCTCATTAGTACTGCAGATAATGATGATGAGGATTAAAAAAAATATATGGGGTTTGTATATAAAACATATGGGGACATAAAGGAGTTTCCAGTGTCAGCAGTTTATGTCAGCCTGGAGTTTATTTTACACCAGAAAAGGACTGCTTCAGGAGAGTAGTGAAAGCTTTGCATGTCCATAGCTAGACGCAAGCAGTCATGTATGTTACACACCAAATTGAGTCATATTTCAAGTCACTGGCCTGAACCAACCTTAATAACAGGCTTCGACCCACCTGTTATATCTGCCTTGGCTCGTGGAGAATTTGTGTCCAGTTCTATACTTTGATCCTCTAACCTTTAGTTTAGCACTGATTTGATATCCCCAAACTTGGTTCTGATTTGAGTGATTTATATTTTTTTTTTCTGCATGGTATTTGCTTACTCTGCTTTTCCCTATAGTTTTTTTTCTACTTGCTTGCCTTTAGCATTACGCTTTTAAAATAAATATACCTCAATCTGTCTTTTTCTGGTCACCAGCTCTTGCTAGTCAGTAGTAGAGAGAAAGCATTTCCTAGAGATCCTATGTCTTCAATGAGAATGCTCTTGTGCTGACAGATTTCAAATGTGATTTTCTGCAATATTCATTTAAGGCTCTGTCTTTATGGGTGTGCCTGCCAGTTCAGTTAGTTGTCCATTTTTAGAAAGCCATGCACAAAAGGGTGAGTTAATGATCAAAACTAATTTGCTGAAAAGTTTGAGTACTTACAGACAATGTTTTATTTTTGTTATGGTTACAGGACGAAAGGCACTTTGCAACCCTTTTTAGTCACTGTCAGTTGTCATCTGCAGATGACTAACTTTGCTACCAGCTCCTCATTCAACCCCAGGCACTAGCTGGCTGCTGATTTCTGTATTACCTTCTTGGGATGGGTTTACAGATGTGTCAGTGTCCTGCTATCCAGTGCCCTATCAAAACTTAGGTAGGATAAGTCTGTCTCCTGATGATGATTGGTATGGTGTAACGAAGATGCATGGATGCATCTTTGCACCCGTATCAGTGTGTTTCTCACTGTAACTGAATAGGTTGCAGTGTATCTGAATTCATCTTAGGACAGAGAGGTAGACTGCAGACATGTCTAAAGTACTTCCAGTCCTGTCTTTGGCATCCATGAACAAGGCACAAACTGCAAATGATACCTGTGCGTGCAAGCCCTCCTTGCATGGAGATCTATCGGATCAGTTCTTGTATGAGGGAGGAGCAAGTGGGTACACAACGGTGCCCAGTCTGTTCCTCCTCAGCTGGAGCAAGGCTACCTCCATGCAGCTTCCATGCAGCTAGGAGGAAGAAAATAAATTTCAGTTCAATGGTCTTGCTTTTTGAAAGTCATTCCATACTGGTATTCACACCTTTCTGTTACTCTTATAATTAATAAAGGTGCTCTGAACAACCATATTCACTTTGGAAAAGTGACTAAACATGTTTTTCCCCCTGGATGTCCATGTAAGTTTTAGGTCAGCACCTGCATAATGTAAACAGGCATCTGGGCAGAAACAGAAAAAGCAATTGGAAAGCATTTATTTTAAAGCATCAGCAAATAACAAGGAAAGGGCTGGAATAGTAAACAGGCTTCAGCAAGAGAATGCAAATAGCAGAATCAACAGAGAAAAACGTCAGAGAAACGGTCTGTCTCTGGGCATCCACAGGCACACCCGTTAGACTGGCAGCAGTTTGATCTTATGGGGGAAAGAGATGGCACAGTTTACTGCTTGCAAGTGAGTAAGCACCTCAACGTATAGTAAAGAGCTTCAGTAAAGGTAGATTAGAGGAAAACTACTAAAAACTACTAGAAGCTGTGGCTAGCTGTAACCAACAAGCACAAGAAATGGCAGCAAAACACAGTGTTTTCAGGCTTTGCTTTCCAAGGCCTTTTAACTCCAGCAGAAAAGGATGGATGGTTCTCAGCCTTCTCAGGGGAAGATATTAAACCTTCATCCCTGTCTCTAAGGCAGAGGGCTGCCACAGCCATGCCTGCTTCACAGCATCAGCAAAACAGCTCTGCTCTGAGCTCCCCTGTGGTGCAGCCATTTTATTCACACTCATTGCTGTTGGTGTTACTGTCTGAGTTTGTGGTGAGGGCAAGATTAGCTGGAGCGGGGGCAAAGCTTCAGCTGTTTTCTCTGTATGTTGCACCCGAGCCTGCAGTGCTTTGCCTGCAGGTCTGTGAAGACGATGAAAGGGAGCTGTGCCACAGCTCCTCCTGAACCATGAAGGGAAAAGAGGAGGGGGTGGAAGTCCTCGCACACCTTATGACCCCAGGTGAGCTGGAAGGTGGCAAAGCAGTTTGGTTTACTGTGGAGATTTCGTGAGTGAGGTCTGCTCATTTTGTCACTGGCGTTGTTTACTGGCACAGCTTAAAAAGATCTGGCATGTCCAGTCATCTGTTCACAGAGGCCTCCAAAAAACTTTTCTGTTGTGGACAGCATCTTTCCAGAAGAAGATCTGATGTGCAACTTTATGAAATCTTAAAGACAGATTTAATGGATGACACTTATCTTGTCCCGCTGCATTAAAATTAATCCAAGAAGGGGACCCGATCTTAATTTTCTTGCTTAGAGTAGCATGCAGAGCCTGAAATTCAAAGATACAATATCTGCTTTGTTACTCTATGAGCTTGCTGTAAAATATGCTGTAATCTTTGCCAGGGGTATGTTGCGCATTCCCTGGAGGTTTTTCAGCGCTGAGGAACACTTCAGACTGCTTAACAGTTTGTTCAGGCTTTGCCTTATAAGGTCTTTTAACTCCAGCACAAGCGCATGACAACCCTTCCAAGTGTCAGCCTGTTGGGAACAGATCACAGCAACAGTTTTCTCCGCTCAGGCAGCCACGTCTGTCCTGTCTGTCTTGACCTGCTGCCCTTCTAGCCCCTGTCCTGACAGCTAGCATAAAAATGTGGCTTTAGAGTAAAGGATGGGGAGGGAAAGAGCTTAACTCTGCCCTTGTGCATGTCCTTGCTGCAAAGGTTGAATTACCCCGAATGCACCGAGGTATTTTTGTGTATTACACTGACTTCAGTTACAGCTGTGTTGCCCTGGGAAGATCGGTGGTTACCACTGAAACACATTCTTCAGCGGTAAAGCGTGGGGTCTGCTGCTTTTGGGGAGACATCTGATCTGCCAGGGAAGCTGAGGGAGCCGTGAGTTAAAAGTTCCTCTCAGTTCATTTCTGCTCCGTGAGGAGATGTAGCTGCAGTGGTACCAGCAGCTCTATCAGGGCAGCAGAAACAGTTTTGCTTTTTCTTTTCTCAGTGTGTATAATGTCTTACTTTAGCAGCTCTGAGACACCAGTAGATTAGGCTAAAGTACTGAAATGGGGCATGCAAACCACTGAGAGCAGAATATGCTCTGCTTTAACTTAAAATACCCTCTCTGAAAGCTGGCTGAGTTATAAACCATGGGAAACAGCTATTTGTGGAAATCCAGGAGGACTCTCGGCCTCTCCCACAGTTCCCAGCAGCATTCCCATCACAGATCAGCTGGTCTGTACACTGACAGAGACCACACTGGGCACTGACAGAGACCACACTGGGCTTTGCAAGTGTTTGGAGCTGTGGGGAGAGGGATCCTTGTGTGGAGGGGAGACAGGGAGGCAAAACAACCAGGAACAGACCTTGGACCTCCTGCACTCCAGTTCTGTGTCAGAAGGGGATTCCACCTCTTGCAGGAAAAATCTCAGTCCTTCAGCCCTGTCCTCAAGAAAGCCTTCCACAGTTAAAAAACCTACACATGGTAGCACAGCACCTACAAACTTTGTCACCTTGTGCTACACAGCCTCAGCAGCTGAGTAAATCCAGACTGTATGGGGCAAAACGTGCAGAAGAGGACCCACGAGGAAAGAAAAGAGTTGTGTCACTTCAGCGGGGTTACCACTTGCAGGACATCTGTTCAAGGGCTCCAAACAGAAACCATGGCTTGTAACGTGCTCTGGAGATGAAAGGTACTATGAAACATCACACTGCACGTCATAGGCAATGTTTGTCATCCTGCAATGATTTATCCAGAGCCAAAAGACCACTACCTAATTTAGCATTAAAACTGCAGTAACCGCAGTATCTGTGGACCTTGGGTTGCTCAGTTAGGTGCACAACAGGGTGAGTTTTTCAGCAAAAGGAAAAAGAACTGCTTACATTGCACATGGAGCTCCTTATACAGATGGCCAGATCCATACAAAAATCTAAGCTGCATCTACTGATCTCTGAAACAAACTACATCACCTTGTAAAGCCTTTTGAACCAATTTTTATTCAGAGTCCTCTATGCTGAAGGGTTTTTCCAGCTTCCTTCCTTACAGCAATGCTGCATTTGACTCTCTGGCTTCATAGCTGCTGGAATTGCAGCTCACTCAAGGCAAACAGAAGCCACGCTAATGCTTATTGTGGAATCTTTCACACAAAAATAACAGACTGAAATACTTGATCTGCTTCCCCTGAAACATCATTTTAATTTGACAATGCATGCCAGATCTCCAATCTAAAGACAAGCCATTTTTCCTGCCATTTTTACATTATTAACTCATTTTTCTTAGTTCATTCTTTGTTTCTCTTCAAAATATCAAGAATGTTCCTTTTGTTTTCCATCTTTCTTCCGCTCTGCCTCACTCCAGAAGATTATGAGCTCCACTTTGTTTCTGCAATAGTGGGTTTTCAGTCGTGTTTGGGAAAACTGTGCTCGTATCGATTGTAGGAATGATTCCCATTATAAAATTTCACAGCTGGTTCATTTTCATCATGGGATGAGATAGGCAGCCTAGAGTATTAAATCAAAACTCTGATATCTGGATAACTGGTGCAGTGAAACCAAGAAAAAGAAAAGTGGGAGGGGGAGGGCTATTAAAAAGAATCTTTTTTTTTTTGAGCTAATTTTGGAACTCCTTGACACAATATACCACTGACAGTCAGAACAAACTATAAATCAGTAAAGGCCTGGAAACTTAAGTTCAATAACAGGATATTTTGAAAGGGAAATAAAATACAGAGTTGTTCTTCAAGCTCTGATTGTGAGCTCGTAGGCAAAGTACTAATATTCTGAAGGTACTAATAAGCAGGATTTAAAATATTTTTTAAAACAAAAATAAAAACACATCACATAATTTGCAAGTTTATATTCCCACATTTACTCCTGTGATAGTTTAACTCCATACAAATTAAAAAAGTACAGAGTGCTTTTTTCAGAATGTATCTTAACTTTAGGAAAAAAATCAGACCTTTTGAGAAATTTCCCCCCAAAATGGGAGTGTTTTCTAATCTTTCTATCACATTAAAAATAATGTCTATCTTAGTGTAAGATAGATTTGTTAAACTATCATTATTTTGCCACTAATGATACTTCTTAAACACTAAATATTAGCTTAATTTTTTGTAGGTGCAGCTATTGCAATGTCAGATGTAATTTAACTAATTGTTATCCTTCCAGTCCCAGTATTGAGGAGTTTACATGCAAAGAAAAAGAAGACAGCAAGCAAAGAAGCACCTTCATGAGACGAGGTGATTTGCAAGTTGTCAGGGCTTGATTACTAAGCACATCTACAGAATGTCTGCTTATTGTTTGACTCTACTAAATAAAATTGCCTAATGTTGTTTGGGTTAGGGTTTGTTTTGCAAGTAGCATTATTGATTTGGAGACATATAATTTAGTTATTCAAGTAGAATACTTGGGGCTTGAAATCGTCACTTATGTGCCCCATGTGAAATAAGCTGCAAATATGGTTACACTCTACATCTTTCTGTGTGTGTAATTGAGGGGAAAAATAATGAAATTCCTAGATAAAACTGACATGTGAGAACTCAAAACACAACTTGAAAAGTTCCTTCTCTCGTATGGTCCCGGTTTTCTGAAAAGTGTCATCACCCTTAAATGGGACTCTCACATCAACACGGAGATATGTGTACTCAGTATAGCTGATTGGGAACTAGCAATTAGTAATTTGGCAACTAGAAGATCTGTTGAAGATGTTGTTTAAAACAGACACGTCCAGGACTCCTGTCACCTCTTTGCCATCACATACCAGATACAATATTGGCATCTGCTGTAGACGTATGTACATAGGTTTACACAGGCAAGAAGTATTCTGAAACAGCTATAAAACCACACTGTGTGATTGCCTGGGCACTAGAATCAACAAACACTTTGTCTTCTGCCAAATCTCAACTGGAAGTATTTTATCAGTCTTTAAAAAGTATATTTTTCCAAGATAGGAACAGTCTAACATGTGGAGAAAATTAAGTTGCCTAAACAGATCTGATACAGACAGATAGTACAGCACTCTCCATGCCTTTGGTAAGTGCCCAAACTTCAAGTTTTGTATTGCCTGTAACATCAGAAGATCAAAATAAATCAGTCACCTAAAGAAATCAAGGAAAATAGAGAAAAAGGGAGATATTTTTTCTTTTCTATTAGAAAAGAGTAGACAATCACACTGGGTATCATAATGAAGACATGTGGGTTTTTTTCATTAGCTGTATCTCTTTCTCTCTTTATAATTTTATAATCAAAGCAATGATCCTCTACCATCCCTATGAAAGAATCCCAGACTCTTATGCCGTGAAGAGTGGGCAGTGGCAGAAGCAGGCCTCAACTAATGGATTTTCTTCACCAAATTGATTCAAACCTGCTCGGAGAAATCTGCAAGGCTCTAGTTCTGCACAAGAATTATTAAAGAAAAAAAAGTCTTAATTCATTAAATTAACAACCTGACAGGTCTCTTTCTTCACCATTTGCACAGAGGACTCTGCTACATGGTTGCTATTATTTTAATTTCTGATGAACTAGTGCTTAGATCACATAACTACAGTAGCCTCTGTCATGCTACGTGTCATCATAAGCCAGTGACACAGGGAGCTTCTTTCTTTTCATTCCTGGCACATCTAGCAGTAACTATCCTCACAGGTGAATATCTCTTCAGATCTCTCTCAAGAGGTCTGAATTTACCATGAAGTTGAGGATACTTGCAACCTTGCTCTATGTTTTTATTCTCCAGTACAAGACACATCAATCAGAGCTAGTTGAAGAAAGACAAAAAGTCTGCTTAGGTACTACATTAAGACATAACTAGAAGTTTTTGGGGTTAAAGCATTCAATCTCTTCCAGAAAAAAACTTTATTTAAAAGGTTGTGTGACTGCTTAGTGCTAAAACAATTATGTATTGTACTCTCTTCTAGGTTCCAAAATTTGAATATATGCAGAATCTTAAAATGTAGACAGGTTGGCAGAGATTTTCAAAGCAGTCTAGAGGATTAAGAATCGTTTTCTACTGAAATTAGTGGAAGACAATGTCAATCATTTAGATTGCTTTGTAAATCAGCATTAAATTTAATCCTAGGAACTGCTGACTAATACGTTTAATGAATTCTGTCTCTTCTGAATGCTACTTACTAGACAAGGAATTTGTACATTAGAGGTGCAAGACATAAAGATGATTTCCTAATTAGCTGCATGCCAGATACCAGTTTAATGGTAATCTCATCTTGACTGAGGCTTGTATGCGGTCTGCAATATAATGTAAAAACACTCTCCAATTTGTACTCCATAACATTAAAGTATAAAATAATACCTTTACAGTGGCAAGAATAGGAAGCTAGTGGAACTTGCCTTTTCCTCAGGAAGCCTGATTATTCTTTTTCTCAGCATTTAGCATTTCTGTCCATAGCACAAATATTTAAAAAGCACTTGCAGTGGCCCTGAGCAAGGAGCCACTGGGGATGCCTTTCCCATGAAAGGGACATCAGGGTGTGATTGTGTGCCTTTGTGTTGAATACTGGAAGTGGGACCACAGAGAAGAAACAATAGCTTTACCCATCCTTGGAAGAAATCACTTGTACATACGCAATGCAGTGGCTTTGCATAATACATACCATGAGTTACACTGGTTCAAGGCAAACTCTTGGCACCTTGTGGCTGCCTCAGGCTGTGAAAAGCTTAATGAATTCACTAGCTAAGAATGAAATTTGGATGTACCAATTAGCGTAGACTGATCCAAAATTCATATTAAACTTTCATAATGGATCCAGAAAGTAGTCAGTTATTTTTTTTGTCTCTGCTCCTATGTGACTTTCTGCCATGATCTGAAGCAGAGGCCAAAAGGCCGAGAGATTATTTCTGTGCAAAAGGTTTCCATTTCTTTCAGGTCAGAGGACCAAAGATGGGATACTGCCTAAAATTCTGTCATCAGGTGGTCCTTGATTAGGACTAGCACCACTAGCCAGGAGGCTCAAAGGCTACGTGGCAGGTCTCTGAAGAATTTTAGAAAGATGGGCTGTGATAAGCAGGCTTGACTCCGATCTGACTCATTCCTCTTTCAAAGTAGTGTCAGACCCCTTGTTTGAATTGATAAAATTAACTCCTCTTCATCAAAGAGATAAAATAAAAACTTCAGCTCTTTCATTGCTATAACATGTGGGAGTTGAGGGGGACTGATTTGAAATGTCCACTGTTAAATTAAGGCCTTGATGCAGACTAGCTGAAGACACCTCTCTGTACAGCCATTCTGAGGAGGAAGAAGGCATGCTGTTGTAAATTTCCTGCTTATTTAAACTTAGCTGAAAGCTTGTCATTAAGGAAAGCTGCCCTTGTAGACTTGAGCAGACTCCTTATTAGTTTTTGCATTGCAAATCCACTGCCAATCCTCTAGTCCTTTGAGGAGCCTGTTGAGATAGGACAAAGGGTAATGGTTTTAAACTAAAAGGGGGTAGATTTAGACTGGATCTAAGGAAAACAGTTTTTACAATGAGGGTGATGAAACACTGGAACATGTTCCCCAGAGAGGTGGTAGATGGCCCATCCCTGGAATCATCCAAGGTCAGATTGGACAGGGCTCTGAGCAAACTGATCTGGTTGAAGATGTCCCTGCTCAGTACAAGGGGGTTGGATTAGATGAGCTTTAAAGATCCCTTCCAACCCATTCCATGACTCTATATTACAGATAGGAGACCAAAGAATGGAGTAAAGAGTCTGAAGAAAAAAGGATGTTAAAATAAAAGTATAAAGTTACCTTTTTGTCATATGTAGGGGAATGGAAGCAAAGGTCACACAGTGATCAGAGCAGCAATAAAACCCAAATATTCAGATTCTGGCCCCAGTTACCTCCTGGGGCAGTAGTTTATTTTCACCTCCTCTCTAGCTTTTGCCAGTTGGACTGCAGGTAACTTCTTTCTTTTCTTTACTGTCTCACTTCTAAAGCAAAATCCAGTACTAACACAAACCTCAGCAGTAAATACTTTGCATTTTTAAGGGAATATAATTTCAGCTATGTACTATATATAGAGGAAAATCAGCAGGCACAAGAGCAGAAATATATGCTGCTAAAAGCAGTTTTCCTGCTACAATCTGGGTTGTTTGGACAGAAAGGAGAGGAACATGTCAGAATCTACAGGAACCAAGCTCTAGTTTTTAAAGCCAAAGTTGAAAAATGTACTTTTTTTCCTCTTTCTCTTGGCAGATTTGAATAGCCAAGCCAGCTTTAAGGGGTTGGAAGGGCAAGAATCTCTTCCCTATTAGCATTCAAGTTGTCAGGATCCATGAAACCCAATGCCACAAACTGTTTCTAATGGAGTGGATAACAGAAGTTCTGGTGTACACGTGTATCTCGTTAAGAACTACACAGGGATGTGCAGCTAAGGGATGGTGACCTATTTCAGTGGCATCATTATGCTGACAGAATAGAAATTCAGGAAAAAGCCCTTTTTAGTGAAGAGTTGTCCTATTCACAGATATATTTCTGCCCTGAGCTGTAGTGCTGGGAGTATAACTTGCTCTCGTCACTCCTCGCTGCCCAAGCTGGATGCAAAGTGTTAAGGGAGGCACTGAGAATAGAAAGTGGAAGGTAAGGTCTAACCAGGATATTCTTTTTGTATAACTTCAGAGAGAGTAGAGGAAAAAGGGAAAGATTGCCTTACATTTCTTCTCTGCAGGTCCTGCAATCCCCCTCTGCTCCCCAGCAGCCAGGCTAGGCTGCTGCAGCATGGCAGTAGCTGGGCATGGAAATCCCCAAAAGAGACAGACTTACACCACAGTTGTTTCTACCAGGGGGTGGGCAGTCAAGGCTGCACCGCTGCTGATTCCTCCACCTGGGAAGCTTTAAATAACCCTGGTGACCAGGAGAGGAAAGAAGGCAGAAAAGTGAAACATATACAACATTTCTTCTTGTTCTTCTCTACTTCAAAGAAAGTCACTGCAAACAGGATCTCCTGGTTTACTGGCCTGCAAACTTTGACAGTGGTACTCTGTGGCACACTTCATTAATTACTGCCTTAATTACTTAAGGACTGAAAGGGTTGAACAAATCTCCGGCTAACAGGAGGTTGTTGAAGGATGGCAGGGGGGCTGGCAGGGTAAGAGGTCTCAGGAGAGCCATTGTTTCTTGTCCCTGTCCCTGCTACCAGCAGGATGACTTACAAGAAACTGTGGGCAACAGGCATCAGTTGGCCAGGGGACCTCTGCTCTGTGGAGGGTCTTGAGGTCTCCTTCCACTCACAGTATCTGGTGGTCCATTGAAAGGAGGTGTCCAGCCACTAGCACCACCACATGAAGGCTGCTGTGGTCAAAGGATTTCTCAGTGCAAGCTCCCCATGGCTGCAGAATGAAACCAAGCAAACACGGAAAAACCTAGTAGGCTGCACTTATTAATAAATGTTGGCTTACCTATTCATAATCCTGTTGTCTTGGGAAGGTTTAAAACAAAGCCCTATGCTCTACGTTTTTCTTTCTCAAACAATGCCATCTCCTGCTGTGCATTCTTCAACTCAATGTCTTGATAGCGAGTGGCAAAACTGAAACAAGAAAAAAAGTAAGGAGGAAACGATTTCAGTTAAACCAAGTCTGATATAAAGACTTTTTTCAGTGAAGAAAGAATGATCTTGTGCACTTACAGAACTGCACTCAGAGGTATACGATCACAGAATCACAGAATCACAGAATGTCAGGGATTGGAAGGGACCTCGAAAGATCATCCAGTCCAACCCCCCTGCAGGAGCAGGAACACCTAGCTCTGCCACTGCCCTCCTGTTCAACTTCAGGCGTATTGCTTATAATTTCCCCATCCCTGTTTTCCAGGTGTGAAACAGCAGGAGGTGGAGAGAATTTCCAAACTTTTGCTTGTCCTGTCATTCAGTTTGGTTATCCCACCAGCCCACATCACCTGAGGGCTGTGCCCATGAAATCCCATGCGAGGTGCAGCATAGGGTGAAGAAGGCATACTGGTGCTAGCATCTGCCACCCCGCAGTGAAGGGGTAAAGGCACATACTTGGGTGTTTGGCCACTTCTCACTTTCACTGCTGCAAATCATGAGTGACAACAGACTGGGTACCCTCACCACCAGCCACTCGGAGTGGATGTGCAAGGGCTTGGACCCTGCTCACACCGTGCAGCCACCATTTATTGGGTTAACATGCCCGAGTGCGATGAGAACAACTCTTCTGGGGTGACGGCTCTTTGAGATGGGGGTCCCTGAGGTGCAGCTCACAGCAGTGAGGTTCCAGGTGGCCCAAGCACAACCCCTGGTGCTGCAGCCCCTGTGCACCCCCAACAAGCAGCCTGGGTACGGGAGAGAGAAGGAGAGTAAGAGACTGTTGTGTGACAAGGCTGAGAGCCCCAATTAAAACTGAAGATGGAGTAGCCTTTCCTGGAATTGTCAGATGGTGCAACTGCTAAAAATTTCAAAGACTTTGTTATGTGAGATACTGTATTTGAGGAAGTCCAAAAAGAGGATGATGGGCTCAGGATTCTAAAAATTTAGATGAACTTTTCATTCCTGGCTTCTTTTAATATAGCATCTGAGGCCAGAGTCTGGTAAGAAAGATAAAAACAAGATTAATCAAACCTTAGAATTTCAACTTAGGTGAAACTAATATTGTTTAAATATGCCCTAGGGAGGAATGTTCAACAATAGTGAGGATGCCAGAACAGTGTTAGTGCAGCACAATGCCACATGCTGGCATGTAGCAATTTTAAGAGCCAGAAGTACCTCCTCTTAAACAATCTGAAATGCAAATGTGAAGCCTGTTTTCCCTCCTTACTCTGTGTTTTCTTGACAACCATTGCCAGGATCCAACCACTAACTTGTCACCACATAAATATGTCAATGAGTTTGCAATGGCTGAGGCACTAATCCTGACCTTCATGAGTACACACGTGCCTTCTGTACTCAGTCTTCAGGCCAAAATCTGGTTTCTTAGACTGATTCAGTCCTACCAACAGTTAAGAGGATGGGAAGACAATGATTTTGCCCCAAATTCAAGATGCCCAGCATCATGCAGAAATGTTCTGGTTGCGTGCATGGCAATGGCCAAAAAAAAAAAAAATAGTTTGTCAAAAAAAAAACCAAAACAAAACACCCAAAGGTTTGTCAAAAAACAAACACAGTTGATTTAAAATAGAACCTTTCCTTATCCAGCTGAGCTCCATGGCAAGGAAAAGAACCTGATTTCCACCATACAATTAGACTGTCTCATTAAAAGTTCAGGCTATACATAGCTTGGAGTGCTTTCAGAATCCTCTCCAGCATTAAGCATGGACTACAGATTGTTTCCTATACTCTTTTCCAAAGAAATTAAAATAAAAATTTGTTTGCATGGATATGGGATGCAATTTGCACATTATGAAGTTGTACTAGTTTTTGCTTTTTTAAAAACTGTGATGAAAAGAACAGCCTTGTAACAAATATTTGAAAAATAGTAGGGACATTTTTCCTTTCTTCTTCATTTCTAGCTATCAGACAAAGTATATTAAAATACTTCTTTCCTCTTGCTTGCCTAGTCTTCTTGCTCTGCCCTACAGCCTCCAACATCTCTTATTTTCCTAGTACCTTCAAAATTTGGAAGTATTATCCTGCCTTCCTGCATAAAGTGAAACAAAACAAAAAACTGTGAGGTTTAACAGAATTTCTTATATTTTTTTTTAATTAGGGTTCCCTACTAATGTAGCAAAACATTCTGGAGACAAAAATATCAACCAACATGGAACAAAAAAGACGTGTAAAAATAAACTGGGTGGTTGTTTTGTTGTTTCATTTAAAGCTGCCTTCACTAACCAAATGTCCCCTGCAGACTCTGTCATGATCTAGTAAGTCACCTTACAGACGTCATTTCACCTGAGTGTCCTCTGTGAACCACCTGGGTGAAGGATTCCCACCTCTCTGCATCACAGGTTTCAAGCTATACAAAATAAAGACACTAGGGGAAACTAGTGTCTATTATGCATGACTTCCAGCCTTTCCCCTGCATTGCAAGTCACCAGCAAGAACCTGCTCTGCTGTCATTCCTGTACAGTGGTAAAGAGCTGGCAGGGTGGGCTGATGCAGGAGAGCCGATGCACATTTCCTTGGCAAACTAAACTGAAGAGAGGTGCACAGCCCTGTGGCATGTTTCACTGGGGCCAGGAACGCTCCAGCAATCACTAGGAGACACTCTCCTTACTCCTTGCCTATAAAAAGCCCTGCAGTTAAATGGGAGAGAGGATAAGCATGGAGTGAATACAGTGTCCAGCTTAGCTCCAGTTACTGTGCTTCATGACCTGTCCCGAGGTTATGTGTCAGAAGTGAGATGCACATATACTCTTTTATAGATGACCACTTTGAATGCACTTAATGTTTAAATGCATTGCTGAGTGGATGCCACGTGGAAGGAAAGAGAGGATGGCCTAATGTGACAGCGTTTAGCAGCATCTAATGTGACTACAGGTCGTGGAGCGCATCGGTTACCCATCCAGGCTCTAGCTCCAGTTAGCACTGGGGCATACCTTTGCCTTTGCTGGATATAGCCTGTAGCAGAATTCCTCCCCTGGGCAAGACTTAACAGCAAAACATGAGAAGAGTATTGAAAGGACTTAATTGCATAGCTTGCAAGTCTTAGTAGGAGTTGCCCATGTATCCTCTCAGAGCACATGTGGGAGTATAGATTTCTGGATTCTATGTGACAGGATATTTCAAAACCAGCTGTAGTAATATAAACAGCAATACGTGGACTTTTATGTGGTGACTGAAAACGAAAAAGAGAGGTTTTGAAGAAAAGTAATAAGCTGAAAGGTACCAAACAAGCTACAGGACAGATGCCATTCAACAAATTACTTAAACATGGAAGACTGAAAGAGTATCTCAGTTTAAGCTGGAATAGTTGCATTTCCCCTAGATGTGAGCACACCCCACTTACAGATACAGCAATAAAACTTTGCCTTTTGGCCACAGAGACTACTGGAATTATATAATGTTCTGTGAGTCTTCTATACAACAAAGGACCTCTTTCATGAAGGCAAATCTAAGCAAGAAGTCACTTTGACATGCTATCACAAGACAAGGAGGCTGAGCACCAGTAAGGGAAATGGGACCAGGAGGTGGAAACACTTAGAAAGCAGCTGCCTTGAAAAGCAGCCTGCAGCAAGTAGCACATCCCAGAGCTGGAAATGGCATGGAGATAGAGGAAGTTTGGGAGAGGAGTCAGAGGTGCCATCAGAGGGGTAAAATGCCAGGCTGAGTGGCACACGAAAGGGCAAGCACATGGAAAGCAGGGTGACCTCCAGACTGCTTTTCTCCAAGACAATGGAGTCACCCTGTTTAATCAGCATGGGGTTATTAAAACAAAATTATGTGCTGCAAAACGCACTTTGGCTCCTTGCAGGGGAACAGCATCAGAATGCCACACCCAGCCCCCTGCCCAGCCCTCTGGCCAGCACAGTGGTTGTGCAGGCTCAGGGGTGTCCTGTGCTCACCCCTACAGCTCCACCCCATGGGACCAGGCTGGCACAGAGTGGGGGGTCTTCTTTGCTGTTTAAGAGAAAACAAAGTAAATGGGAGATCATACACACACACACCCCAAAAAAAGAAAAAATCTGAGGAGATTGCATTCAGATCTGAAGCCATGCTTGAAATGAAGGGCACCCTCGCAGCACTGGCTCAGGCCTCCCCTCCCTTCCCCACCCATGTATAACACACCTGGGTTCTTCAATCAAGCTGTTTTTACGTACAGCTTTCCCACTTTCGGGTGTCTGATGTCCACGCAGTGCTTTAATGTGCAGTGCACGTGAAGGGCGTGTGGACACCTTCCCTCTTTCCCCGCTCCCACACATATGCCCTTCACCGCTGCTCTCAAAGGCTGCCCTACAGCAGCCTCCTTGCAGCATGCCATGATACCACTGCATTCACGAGTGGCTGTGCTGTTCCCCTACACTCCATGCTCTCCTCCTCCTGACAGCCCTGTCCTTTCCCTCAGCTTTAGCTCAGGGCTGCAGCCTGCTCACCGCGCCGTGTGCCGCCGTCCTTCCCTCCCCGCCACGCTGCTGCTCGCTAAGGACATGCTGTGGCACAGCTGCCTGCCTCCTCTGCTGCAGTCATGCAGGTCTGGATTACTGTGCACGCTACTGATGTCTCGAGCTCCTGTCGTGACCCAGTGCCCCATAGGAGGAGCAAATGAGCTGAGACGTCAACGCAAAAAATTATAGCCATGCGAGCTACCCCTGCGCTCAGCTGCTTGGAGAGTGCATACATGGCTTGTGTGACAGCAACAGCACACAGAAGCGGCAATGAAATGCAGTTAGCAATACAGCTGGGAGACAGGCAGCGAGGCAGGCACTGGTCCAGTGACTAAAATGATCCTATCGTGAGCCAGCCTGCATTGCTTCCAAAAGTGGCTGACTACTACACAGGAGCTCGGCTTTCTTTGCAATTACTCCAGTTCCCCCTGGCTGACTGCAGTGTGTGCTCCGTTTTGGTTTTGTTTGCCTTTTTGCTTTTTTTTTTTTTTTTTCCCCCTTCCCCTCTGCCACCCATCTCCCTCTCTCTCTCCTCCCGTGTCCTTCTCTCCAGGATGGCGGAAGCAGAGTTGCACAAGGAAAGGCTCCAAGCCATAGCAGTAAGTCAGTTTTCCTTTTACTCGCTCTTTTGTCTGTAGCTGTGGGTTGCGGAGGGAAGGGGAGATTCCGGCACAGTGGTTGGGAAGCACCCAGAGAGCCCGGCTTTCGTGAAGTTATATGTGGAGTTCCCTGTTTGGGAAATGAGTGGTTAAAGTCTGCTTTGCGGGATTTGGCGGAGAAAAAGGGCTCTGAGGAAGAGCGTTGAGCTGACACGTGCAGAAAGAAAAATGTGAATGCACAGTGGCACGCTTAAAAGATTGATGATGGAGAAGAAAAGAAAGAGTAATTGAGGAGGAGGGGAGATTGCGGGAGAAAATCAGTACTCTGCTGAAAAGATATTTGCTCACAGTGGGAGCTTTAGCTTAGCTGATTAAGAAGTTAAACAAAATGATCTGCTGCAGGGTACCTTTCACTGCAGAAAATAATTGTGATATTACTATTTTTTGATACAATTGAATACAAACACCGCATTATCAAAATTGTGTAATTATTTGATCTACTAGTTAAACTGTCACCTCAGCTCCGTAGCTGAGCACATGCTTTCAGACAAATTCCCTGACGAGCTGCATCATGCCAGGCGCACAGTCTAGGCAGGATTTTGCCCCATTTTAGTGAAAACTTCTGTTTCCCCGTTTAGAGGCATATTTTGGAGTAAGCTATGGGCTCAGCTGGTGCAGACCCCAGAGGAACGTGTGCAGTGACACCTGATGAGGATTGGGCCTGGGTTTTTAAAAACCACCATCATCCCGGCACACAGAAATTGCCAGCTCATCTTCTAGCACGGCACAGGCGCCGTGTTAAAAGGCTTGTGTTTCCCTGGGCACTGCCAGTCTGCCAGCCCCACACAGCCTGCCCTTGTTCCAGGGACACCCAGCTCTTCTTCTTCCCCAGGGCTGAGATGTTGATGCAGCTGTGCTGGTCCCTGTCGGATGGCACGGGCCGTGCCGGGGACCGCACACCTGGAGGTCTGAAGGGAAATGACAGAAGACAGCAGAACCCACATGGGTTTTACGTTCCTTTCCCCACTTCCCTCAGTGATCAACAGATGCTACGTTTTACTGTAGCCAAGAGAGATTACAGCTTGCCTTTGTAGTAAGAGGAATGGCTGCTGCTGCTGCTGCTCCTGCTGCTGCTCTTGCTGCTGCTGTTCCAAGCTGTTTTCTTTAAATCCACTATTCCGCTAATAGGTCCATGGAGACTTAAAAGAACCAGATGTAAAACAAATAGATTGGGGTTTTTCACTCTCTAAAATATTTCCTGAAAATGAGCAAATGTTATAATTTGATATGGGGTGGGGATACTACAATGTTTAATTTTCAGGCAGCAGAAAGTAGATGCATATTTTTAAGCTGGTTCACAGTTTTCTGTCAGCATAGGCATTGCCAAATCCCCAAATGGAAGCACTGGGAACATTCCCCCAGTGGCAGCCCTCACCACTGCCTCCAGTATGGGACTCCTGTACAGCAGAACAGTACTGCAGAGCTGCGCCATGCATTGCTGCTGTGCTTAGCTCTGAAAAACATCCATCTCCACATTATAAAAATGTTTTACAACATTGCTGTTTCTTTTGACCACTATATAACAGAAAACCAGGCAGCACCCATTTCCACTTGACATGATGTGCTTAAACCTTTGCCAAAGTAAATCAGATGCTCTCCGTCTTGGTGTTTTGCATTTCACACCAATGAGGCCACTATGGATGTAAAATTATCACCCGGTGTATTGCAGCCTTTTACAGTAGGATTATGCTAGTAGGCCTTGAGAATTTGGATCCTCATTTTCTATATATATATCCTTTTTGGTTTCTATTTCTGAAAACAAATAAAACATTGTATGCCAATGTATGCAGTGAATTAGATTTAAATAATTTTACTTCAGCGTCAAAAATATTCAAGCTTATTTTAAGCTTGAATGTGGGTCCATGAACTGACTTGCTTGCTTACTCTCACTGCAGAGCAACAGGTTTTCCCTATAAACTTGTTAGGTTACTTTTTTCCTGTGCCTGGGCTGCTTCAAATGTTTTTCAGAACGTAGAGATTTATTTCTAATGTAAGCTTTGCTCCATCAGGATGAGTGACACGACATAAGTTAGGCATTTCTCTTCTGCCACTGGTTGGCTGAAATAAGGTAGATCCTCAAAAGTTACATGGCCTTTCTTAGATGAAGAAAGGCATTTTGGTTCAGCTTGGTGTTCCCTCTATTTTAACAAGCTGCAGTGTCTCACTCAGAGGAGCAGAAGGTCACACCAGTGCTCTTCAATTAAGATGGTTGAATGCTAGGCATATAGAAAGATACCAGTTGGGAATTCTACAAACTGTTGCCTGTACAGTTGTGCTTTCTTCCATAATCACCGTAGCAAATGAGCTTGCCAGGAAGACAGGCTGAGTAAATTTTAAGTGTGCGTCACTGAGTATTCATGGAAAACAAAATCCAAACATGGAAAATTGAGTATTTGCACCAGAAGGCTGACACCTTTTGAGGAGTCTGATTTTGTGCTTTGTTACTCTGACTAATCACAGTTTTAATATATGCCTGTCTGGCACTGAGGCAAGCATCATGGGAAGAGGGAAAAAGAGGTCTAACTGTTAGGACATTAATCCAAACCTTGGTGAACATGAGTTAGCCACTTGTTTTGCCAGCAGCAAGTACTTAGCCTCTCTGTGCATTCATTTTCCCCCTGTAAACTGTGAATAATGGACTTTGCCCTTGTCTTAGAGAGCTGTTAGGGATGTATGCAAGACTGAAGAGACCTTGGGTGCTATGGTTTAGCAGGGCAAGAAACAGATAAATAAGTCTTCAAAAAATAGAATTTGTGATTCTTAAAAAAAAAAAAAAAAAAGTTATCAATGTATATGTTTTTAATACCATTGTACATGCTTAAACTGTTTTTTAGATCTTTTGTTTCTGAAGTTCCTAAAATTCACAAAATGAGTACACTAAGACTCAAAACACAGTGGCAGTCTGATTTGAGAAGTGGGGAGATGTGAGACAACTACTAAAAAGTGGAACCCAGTTCTCTCTGCCTGGGAGGAAAACATAAATTTTTATGTCCTGGGGCAGTCTTGGGGCCTTCCAATGATGGCCAGGAGCAGCTGGTTTTCTGATCCTTCCTTGAGAAGAGGTCACATCACATCTCCCCACTTGGGTACCATTCATGCCTCAGGCAGATACTGGTAAATCCTTCCATCCTGCCACACTGCTCTCAACATCTGTTTGTTCCTGACCCTAAATCACCACAGCACCACTGCTCTACCGAGCGGTGCCCAGTCTGAACGCTGCAGGAAGATCATAGAATCATAGAACAGTTTGGGTTGGAAGGGACCTTAAAGATCATCCAGTTCCAACCTCTCTGCCATCAGCAGGGACACCTTCCACTAGACCAGGTTGCTCAAAGCCTCATCCAGCCTGGCCTTGAACACTTCCAGGAAGGAGCAGCCACAGCTTCTCTGGGCAACCTGGGCCAGTGTCTGACCACCCTCACAGGGAAGAATTTCTTCCTAATATCTAATCTAAACCTTCCCTCTTCCAGTTTAAAGCCATTACCCCTTGTTCTAAGATGCCTTGCAGGAGGCAAGCAAGAGGTTAAAAGAGAAAGTTGGAAGCTGCCTTCTCTCTGAGGTTGTTCCTATAGCACACTTCAGTTTGTGCATCTACTCTTTTCCTGAAGGGGAGCAGCGGGTAAAATTTTGGGTGAAAAAGGAAACATTTTGTGGCTTTTAAAAATATGCCTGCTGCAAGTTGCTCAGAAGTTTGGAATGCGGAGGAAGTCCCGGAGGAAGCAGGTTTAGTGGCCAGGGGACAGGTGAGCTGAGTTAATTTATCACATCTTGGATAAATAAACTGTGTGGTTCCGCAATTTATTACATGGCTCACTTCTCCACGAATGCAGAGATCACCACCAGATAGTTATCTAAATATAGACAAGTATTTACAAAATGTAAATATTTCCCGTCGCTTAGCTAGCAGTCATAAAGCTGGGAAGTCGGGGCACTGAGTATGTCCCAGTGCATCTGGGGTGCAGGGGCACATATCATGCAGTGAATATGTGTCACGTGTAAATCAGGCGAATTACAGGCAATCACTGGGGACAACATGGAAGAGAAATTGTCCACTGCAGCAACAATCAGTGCAAGGAGCTGGAGGAGGTGTTCAGGTTAAGGAGGTGTCCAGACTACAGGTGCAAGTGGGATGCTAGTGAAATGTACTGATTTCTTATCAGGTAAAAAACAACAGCACTGATGGTTGCTGCTTGCCAGTGCCCTGTTCTGAGAACCAGTAAAGCAGTGAAGCATTAAAGAAAAGTAATTATTGACATTCAAGTAGCCGTATCAAAGATACCTCCTGTCGAGCAAGACCAATTCTTGCTTTTTCTATGAGATTATCAATTTGTTGATCTGGATCTAACATTACTTAAATGTCATCAGGTGTTTGACTTAGTATGGCAGGACATTGGGTTTAATGATAGCTCCCTCCTGTATCAGTGAGGTCTGATTAAGGACTGGCAAACAGAGAGGTCTCAAAGAGATGCCATTAGTGAGGGAGACTGCTGAACAGAACCTTGTTCCTTCAGAGCAAAGGCAAGGGAGAGCTTATAGGAATCAGCTTTTCAAGGTTTGAAGGTGGTTTTTATTGGTGCTTTGACGATAGTGTGCAGGTAGCATAGAGATGGAGGAGTAAATACGACAACAAAAAGCAGTCCTGCAGACCAAGCTGGTTGTTTGGTAAATGGGGTCCTCCATTTAAAGAAGTCCTTCGTACAGATACACAGCTGGTGTTAAGAGAGGCCAATGCAGGACTGTGCATCCAAATACCAGGGAATACACTGCAGAAGGGGGTTCTGTAGTCTGTGCAGTGCTGCCTTTCAGAAAGAACTAGAAATAGTGTGAGAAATAATTCAACAGGGATGAGGAGGGGATCCTTGCCCTGCAAAGGAGATTGGCTTTATACCAGTTAAAGCTATACCAGGTGAGGTTTTAGAGTGCTCCCAAAAGGGAGGTAGATGCATCCGTGTTTTACGTATGGCATTGTGCTTATTTTTCAACAGGTGTTTGAGAATAGTAATGCAATTATCTTCTGGAAAGGTAGCAGTGGTATAGTTTCAGTATCACAATTGCTAGTAACCTAGACATTCTGTATTTCTGGGTTGAACACTTAGCAACTGCAGTGAGCCTCATGTGGTGTCCATAAATTTCAACAAAATTTATTGATGAAAAGCGAATATACCTTTTTTTCCCCCCATTCTTTTGTTGTCTTTTACCCCACAAAATTAAAACTCATGACCTTTAAGTCTGATGCCCAAGGTCATTTTACTGTAACTCTTCTACACAATTCTTGTGAGTCCTTACAGAAAACATTGTTCATGAAATTTAGAATCTCTGGTTTTGGTGATCACATAGAAAGATATGGCAAATTCACTTAATGAACAGTTCACTATTGCTGTGATGATATAATACTCTAGTTTCCTATGCCTTCATTTAGGAAGTGATTTTTTTTCCTTAAAGTTAAGCACATGATCAAATCTGTCTGAATTCAGTTATTTTCAGACCTAAAGCCTGCAGAAAAAAGGGTCAGCAAGATATGGAAAGAGTAAACAGCCTGGGACTTTTCTGCTAGGAAAATAGGTGAGTCAGAAGACTCTGCAGAAGTCTATAAGGTCGTGAGAGTTATGGAGAGAGAGGATAAGGAAATAGTACTCACACCTTTTGGCACAAGTTGTGTACAAAACAAAACCAAAGAGATATTCTTCCTAAAATGAGTTGTTAAGCTGTAAAGCCCCTCTCTCCAGGATGTGGTGGCTGTTCAGAGTACACCTGGGCTTGAGGAGAAGCCAAGTACAGTCATGGAAGTGGAATCCATGAAAGACATTCTCATTAGATGGAATTTTTTGGTTGCAAATTACTAAAGGCTAGCAGAGAAGTTTTATATGTGTTTGCCATGTTCCTGAGGTCTTCTGGTTTAAACACTGTGCTAGAATGGGGCATGGGCTGGATGTTCCAACACAGTGCATTCATCCTGTGTACTCAAGCACATTCCTGGAGTAACCATGTCTTTAAGTGCTTTCATGAGTTTTGGCACTAAATAAAGCCCCCTTGCAATTCATCATGAAGCTCATTTAAATATTGCTGATGCATAGTTTAATTTTTACATTCCCATTTTCCCCTCATTGTCCTATATGCAATTGTATTTACCACTCTGATTAATGACAACCATTCCTCTGCCATCTTGTTCCTCTGCAGTCGTAACATCCAAGTACCTGAAAAAGAAAGTCGTCCTGTAGCTGCAGCTGTCCTCCTTTTATATTCTGAGCTGAAAAACTTGAGGGCTAGTTAGACCTTAACAGATTTCCAGAGTACTCTACAGTGAGAAAAATCTGATGGGCTTAGGAAGAGTCTGTATCCTGCTGCAGATATTCCCAATAATGGGTTTACTATGTGTAAAGGTATCACAACCTAAATCTAAATAAGATCTATATTGTGATTGAACCCGTGAGGTTCCTGTGAAACTCAGTGGAAATCAGCTGTGGAAGTGTTGTGCTTGTATTTGCTCTAAAGGATGAAGAGAGGTTTCCCTGCAAGCAATATCATGAGTCAGCTTCATGGCAGACCTCAAACAGATAAACCTGTGCGAGTGCAGTTGTGTCTTGTCTTGACTCCTGGAGCATATAAAACATTGGGAGTTCAGGCACAGTGTAAGAAATGTTGTGGCCTTTGCCCATTCTAAGCCAAAAGCCAAAGAAAAATGCCTATAATGTCTGAGAACTACCATCTCGGAGTTTATTGCTTTAGGAATATTGTTGCTTTAGGAATTCTTACACGACTGCAAAAGAACCGGAAATATGATGAAAAAATATTGCTGTCAAGGTATCAGTGAAAACTAGGAACAAATAGAAACCAGAAACCAACTCGTTCTTGAGAAATTTCTAGACAGTCTCCAGACCTACCCAAACTGAACTGTTTAAATGTTTAAATTTAGAATTGTTTCCACAGCACATTCCTAGCCCTTAACACATCACCAACATCTCTTGAGCACAGACAAGGAGCTGAGATACTGGATTTAGTTTTGTGCCTTTCAAATTATATTTTGGAATATAAGTTGTGATTTTTTTTTCTGTTAAGTCTCTGGTAAAGTAAAATAGTTGTGAAAGGTTTAAATTTTTGGAAGCTATTGAACAGCTCTAGCCTGGAACATAATTTTAAGGGCAGATGCCACACACTTGTGGTAGCAATGAGGTGAAGACAGAAGTGAGGCTTTGGCATTTACATGCCGTGCTAAAAGTGATGGAGAGCTGGGTAAGTGGGATGAGGGTGGGATGGCTCTGGAAGGGGGTGTGTGGTGATGCTTAGTCTCTCCTCAAGCACTCTTGCTCTTCCAGGAATCACTCCTTGTATCTAACTCCTAGCCTGCTTTACAAATACTATTATTACTGTACAGATTGAAGTGTATTCTGTCATCAGCTGAATCCTTGTAAAGTACAGTGATCAGCAAGATGGCTGGTCTGCAGCGTGTATTTGGGAAAGCACCGGACTCACAGAAATAATATTTATTCTCTGAGCCTGTCTGTGAGTGTGTCCCAAGGAACTTTGCAAAATTTCAGTGTATTTGTTTATCGATGGGGGAAGTGAAGCCTGGACAAGGGATTTGTTTGCCTGTTTCCCCAGCAAATGCAACAGAGCTGTGAATCCAACCCCATGCTTCATTATTTAGGTTGAAATATGATGTTAAACCTTGCCCTCTCTCAAATGGCACATGAGCACAGGGCTGAGGATGCCTTTCAGGAGCGGGACTCCAGAGCAGAGGGATGTTACACCTGCCTCTGGTCCTAATTTTCCTAGTGTAAAAAAGCCTTTTCTGTTGCAAAATCTGACATGAGAAAGCCATGTGCTTGCAAGGGTTAACGTCAACCAACCAGTTCAGTGGCACTGAAATGGGTATGGCCTTTTGGCAATTGCACACCAGACCTGTGTAGCTCTTGACACACAGATGCTTTTTGTTACTTAGCTGACTTGCAGCGAGGTTATACGCTGGAGGCGTGTAAAGCTTTCTTCCACTTTGCCAGTAAAAACAAATGCTCTCTGTGCACAAAAAAAGGCCAACTACCAATGCAGTTTGGGGAGCTCTTTTTGGAAGGAGACAAGCCTGCTCTCATCTTTAAGTTGCTGCCTTCTCCAGACAGTGCAGATCTCAGGTTGTTGATTTGGGCGGTGCTCTGATTATTTTAACTTGAGCTGCCAGCATCATTTGTCAGGAATCACAGACAACAGTTTAGCAGGGTGGGGCTTAGCCCCTCTGCAATGCCTAATAATAACAGTCACTGACAACCAGCTGAAGGTTTGGGGCAGCAGAGGTGTGCTCAGATTTTAAAAAATACGTACCTTGAAGGAAAGCCTTCAGCTTACCAGCAGAGGGCTAAATAAAAGATGCTTTCCAGCCTTTTGAGGACATGTCATTGTCAGCTCTTTGTGCTTCAGACATGTTCTTTTGCCATGCAGAGTTATAAGCAGGACTGCAGTAGAAGGAAGTAACCTGGGCAGGTAATGGCTAAGGAGCACCCACTGAAAGGTTGAAAATTGCAGGCAGAAATTAGAAGCCAGATTGCCGTGTAATTTATTGCTAGAGGAGGAAGAGTTTAGCAGCCTGTAATGCTTACTGCAGAGAGTCACACAGCTGTGGTCTCTTTATGGCAGCAGCAGCAGGAGCGAGTGCAGAGCTGAGATTACAGGGAGCAGAGCAGATAGTAGTGCTAAACGCAGGCGCCTCGATATTAACCAGCTGCGTGCTGTGTGCTGCAGTGCCAGCATCAGGCAGACTGGTCTCTCCAGTGAGCTTTGCAGAGGGAAAGAGGTTGGAGTACACATGCACGCACACGCACACACACACAGGTGAGCCTCTGATGGAACAGGTCTGTGCTGCACCATGTGTCAGGTCCTTGGAAAATTTCCCACTGACATTTATGGGTTTTTAAAAGATCCCAAATGATCCAATTGCTTCCCCTATGGAGCATAAAGCAAGCATTTGGCATCCAAGGTGTCACTAAATTTATGATAACTGCAGCATGGCGGGGCTGGGTTGTCTCATACACTGGCTTCAGTACAAAATTACTGTCTTGGATGTGTTGTCAAGTTCTGGAAGCTCTATGGAGATAGTATAGTGTTTGGGAGTTAATCCCTTGTCTATTTAAATCCTACCTACATTGACATAAAAAGTAAGCCTTGGCTGTTAACCACGTATTTGTTCTTAATAAATACAAGTATATTCAAGCACTTGCTGCACTTTAGAGATGCAGGCTCCAGCAGAAGCCTGATTCATTTTCCAGCATTTTAATCTACATCTTTAATACCACTCCTTGTGGTAGGGATAACTGATGTATTGGGAATTTACATAAACTTGTCCCAGTATCATGGTGAACTTAGTAAATTGTTCTGGTTAAGGGTGTAACTTCTAACAAGCTAGGAATAAAGAACCACTTCAGTATTTAAAAAATAAAATGAAGAGCAATCTAAACATAATATATTTAAGAACTGTGTCCCTGTATCAGTAAGGTTCCTTATGCTAAATTTACACTTGTTATTGCTGAAGTTTCAAAAAGTACAAAATTTAGACTGAAATCCATGTAGGGTATTTAAAACTCATCTGTGAAACAGAGACCTGTTCATACTTTTCATGCTTTTTATCATCAGCTTCCTGACATCTGGAGGAAAAATAATAGAATCTAACTGGTTTACAAGTATTTCTGTCCTTATCATGTGTGACATTGCATACAATGCTGAGCAAAGGTTTTAATGAGATTGATGTGACACTGAACAGTGTAGACCGCCTCCTTTGTGAATTTCTTAGCAATTCATAGGACTGAATGGCACACAGAGGAGGAGTTCCAGAATCAATAAAGTTTTCCATATAGGCAACTCTTTACATCAATGATGATTTTTTTCCAGGCTTTTAAAATACTATAATTCATAATTAAGGAGCCAAGGTGTCTTTTAAAGATTATTCCGCTGCTGAGAAGAAAGGCATGCACAATGCTGCTGAACTGGAGTGAGCTGTTGGGAGTTTTCTGTTAGAACTCTGCCACTAATCTCAGGGCACAGGGAAGAATTCCTCTCTGCATTTGGCCCCCATCTCTTGGGAGGGTGCTGCACCATCCTTCCTTGCTTGAAAACTCACAGCCCATAAAAGCAGTCCTGAAAAGCAGATATAAGGAATCAACACTGGTATTTTGGTGGTCCAAGTACCTACAGCTCCAGTTTCTACTTCATATTCATCTGTGACTTTGTAGGGCAAAACATCATCCTTGCTTAGACACATAAGAGAACAAAAATAGTCTTTAGTGTCTGTTACTTTGAAAACAAATGTTCCTTGGTGAAATAAATCCAATTTACAGTGATGTGGATAACAGTGACCATGTGATTGTGGGCAAGTCATAGGTGGCTGGTTGCAAGGCAGTAAGGTCCAAAAAGATCAGGTGGCCCTGTTTATATATTGTCATTGTCTGAATGGATTGGAGAGTGATTTAACAAAGGTCCATCCATGTGCCACTGAAGGCAGAAGTGGTGTTAGGCTGTGTGCTTCCCTGAGCTGCTGTGACACCGGTGAGCTCACCCACCACAAAGCCACACCTGCAGGGATTGTTGCATGCTCCATCCTTTTGTCTGCACATGGCAGTCTGAGCTGGAGGAAGTTTCAGTGAGAAAAAGGTAGACCTGGATTCTCATTGCTGTGCTGATCACACCTTTGTCTAGGTAAAGTTAGCACTTGCAAAAGTGGCTGGAGAACTAGAGCAAGAATACTAGCAATTTGCTGTCACAGTGGAAACCTGTTCCAAAGAGTGTCCAGCCTGGGTCTGACCTGTTCCAGTTCTAGACAGCATTTCATGAACCTGATAATGTAGCACAGCCACTGTCTGGGCTTTGCTGAAAGGAATTGTCAATGCACATGAAAAAGAGTTTAAAATTATACTGGCAGATAACTAGCCTTTTTCACATGGTGTCTTCAAAACAAAGGATTCTTAATACTTAGTACTAATCAACTGCTGGATAGGAGCTCTGAAGAAAAGATTATAGTGGATAATCCAGTGAATATTAATCAGCAGCCTCATTCACTATTGAAAAGGCCAACAGGCTGGTGGTATAGATAGACAGGAATGCTTCCTGTAAGGCACATGAAATGGTTCTGTGGTCAGACCCATGCTGGATGCTAGTGTCCAAGAAAGACATAGGCCAAATGGAGGACAGCCCAGGAGAGCCAGGAATTATCCGAAGTGGAGGAAAATTACTTCTGAGGGAAGGTGGAATAAGTCAGGTTTGTCTGGCCTAGTCAAGAAAATATCGAGGTTTAACTGATCTTGTTTAATGGTTGGAAGAATTTTCCATATTTCTCCTAGGGTGGGTTGCCAGTATTTTTGCCCACGTTCTCAGATGCTGCTCAGTCACCCAGTGATAAGTAGCTTCCCTATAAAGGCTTCTTCTGCCATCAGACAGTTTTCTTCTGATGCCAAGCACAATGGTTCGCTGAGGCTTAGCAGGCAACCTATAGATGCTTGGAGACACAGGAGATCAATCTAATCCAACCACAGTGAAAGAAGTCTGAAGCTGGATTAATTATTCTGCATTTTGCATAAACTGAACCTGTGTGTAGTGTAGTCACTGAAGTTCAAATATGTTGGGAAACATGATCTAAGTACATAAAATTACCTCTTTTGTTGCATTTAAACCACTGGTCCCTATACTGCTGCAACAGGACCCTGTCTCGCTCCCAACCAAGTCAATAGGAATTTTGCTGCTAGTTTCAGTGATGAGCAGAAACAGACCTATATTATCCCTATAAGTGTTAACACTGTTTCTGACTATCATCATAAAAAGGTCCAGATATGTGCCAGATCACACATCTAAATCAGACTTTACAGGACAACCAGTTCTAAGGCTGAGGGTAAATAGAGAAAGTGGAATTCACCACTCGTCTAAACTTGAGAGGGGCTTGTTTTGCCACTCGTCACATACTCTTTATCAGTGGGACAGGGGCACAGTTCAAAAGTGGCTAAAATCTATCAAAAGTGCAAACTTTAATGTAAAAAAACCCCTAGATTTTAAACTCTACATCTTCTCATTCAACCACAGGAGACTGCCAGTTTTGAGAACTTGGGTCTCCTAACAGCCACTGCTCTTGACCTCTTTTCAGATAGAGTACAGATTTTTAATAACCTTTACTAAAATAAGCTTCCCGTGCTTTACCTGTGCTTTGTAAGCAGATGCTTTTTCAGTTGCACCTTGCTTCCAACAGAAGGGTTTTATCTTGCTAGAAATGTTACCAATAGAAAAAAAAAAAAAAAAGAAAAAAAAAGATAGTAACAGCCTATTTTCTCAGTAAGATGAAGGGGAGAAAAAGGGAAAAAAAAAAAAAAAAAAAAGAGGAGGTATTTTCAGTTCCAGGGAAATCATGTTTACTGTTTCTTTGTTGATCCTGAAAGATGTGAAACTGTGCAGGCTTATCAAGCTGAAATTTCTCTAAAGCTCTAGCCTAAAATCAAAGGGGATGAGACCCTCACTCTTCAGCTAGCATAAAATAATGCTAGCAGAAGCAAATCAAGACAACATTGTAAGTGAATTTAATTGTTTTTCTCTTTGTCCAACTTAAATTGTCTTTGAGTTGCCTGGGCAAATCAGTGTGAAACTTTGCACTTAAACTGTGGATCCTTAGCGGGTAGGTGGGGGCTGGAAAACAAATTGCGTATCATCTGTAGGGCAAAGACATTGTCAAAGACCTCTAGAAAGCTCAGCTTCAGGCAGGTAATTTCTTTGTTGCTGCATTTTGACCTGTATGTGCAGAAAACCTTTCAGCACCCATTAAGGTAGGGCAACAGGTGCTCAGAATACAGCACAGCCACACAGATTTATCTTTCCCTATGTTTTGAGACAGTTCACATCCCGTTTAAGAAAGTGATCAGAAAGAGTTTTCACTGCTGATGTGCTGTTAGTATTGCACTCTATTTCAAGCAGTTTCTTCTTTTTTAGCAGAATTTTTTAACTTAATAAAACCCCACTTAAACAATGAACAATGGATTTGCTTGCAGATACATTGCTGAAGAATTATGTGTTTCCATGTGCCGATCCACAATTGCAGGTACTGGGTACTTAGTAACGTGCAAAGGTGGTGAAGCTGGTGACAACCTTTTACTCTGTTATAGCAAAAATAACCTCCTGAGTTTTAAACTGTCACAATTGTCACATTGGTCTGTGATTTGCCAACTTAACTCCTCCTTTTTAAACCAGTTTTTCTTCCTTTAAAAAACAGAGCAAAAAACTGTTTTTGCTAATTGAGAAATGACAACTGGTTTTGATTGGTCCAAGAGCTGGGATTTTTTTACTGTGAAGTGCATCACTTTATAAAAAGTGACTGTAAATGGCATTCAGCAATTCAAGTTGTATTGTCTTTCAAAGGTTACCATAGTGCATCCCATCCACAAAATGTTGGAAATGTTTTTCTTGGCTAAAAGGTGGTGAAAGAATAATTACAATCCTTTAGGGCAAGTCTACATCATACACTGAAATACCTACATCTGTACAGAGACGCACATCTGGCTTTTGGATCTGCTAGGTATCCAAGACAAGTCTTCCTTGTGGCAAATCAGATGGTTATTGAAATGGATGTACAACAGATATCAAAGGTAATGGAAGCAAGCTGGTAACTTGCTCCAAGTTCAGTACAGAGCAGTTAGGATGAGCACAGCTGCTTCTGCACACTGCTGTGGTGTATGGCAGCCGTTAACTCCGCATCTGACTCAAGAATACATGCCAAAGAGCTTTACTCAGTAAACTCAGCATGAAGTCTAAACTTCTGTTTCAGAAAGGAGGCAATGCAGTTGTTTATTAGTCCCTTTAGTGTCCTTATTCAGACATTTTTTTCCTAACAACCACCAACACAAGCTTTAATTATGTTTTTTCTTTTCAGTTGCTCTGATGAGGACTAGCTATCTCCCTACTTTCTTCCTGACACGAGTTAGAGGAAAATTGTCAAAAGTATCCACTAACTCTGAAAACTTATCATAAGACATTGTCAAAGCCTGCATTTTTCAGAAAATATGTTGTTATGTAATGCTTCATATATCCAGAATACCTCTTGTATTGATTTGGAAGATATTGTGAAACTTCAGTGCATCTGACTTTTGCATCTGCTGGCATCTCAAGCAAATCTGCATTGTGGCAAATCAAGTGTTTATTGAGATGCTTTAGTCTGAAGAGACTTTGAGCATTTTATAGGGGAAAAATAGTTGTTCCTGAGGCAGCTGATCAGTTTCACAAGTGGTAAATTGAACAACATCACACAGTTTGTGACAGGGGAAAATTGTACCTGCTTACCCTGTTAAGACTGATTGTATCTTTGTGCCTGTAAAATTTCATCAATCAATATTCACTTGTTTGTTTTTCTCTCATGAGACACAAATAAAAGGAAGAAGGAGAGAAACCAAATCTATTCACTAGTAAGGAATACAGGGCATGCCATTGTAGACAACATTATTGTTCATGCAAAAAATAAATAGATTTAGGTTTGGTTTTGTCACTGAATCATCGTGTAGGATTGTTCATGCCACTTAAACTTGCATCCCACCCTTCCCTAGAAAATGTGGATTGTGATACTTACTGTTGCATAGGAACAATCTGAAAACCATCTACAACAAGTCTAAATAGCACTTTGAGGATTAAACCTCAGGCACAAGTCCTTCCCAGAGCTTTATTATTCTGTCTCCAGCAGTGGATGAAACTTGATGCTATAAGGGAGGCAAAGGAAATCCCATTGTGCACCTTCTGAGTAGTTTCGGGGTCGTTTTCTTTCTGTTTTGGCAATGGAGAAGATGAATCTCTATTGTTCATTACCGGCATTAGAGCAGCACCAGCTGAGGTCTACACCCCATTGTGCTAGCACAACAGCAAACACGTGCCCAGTGTCAGCCTCCAACAGAGCAGAGACCAGGGAAGATGAGAAATGAGCACAGAAAGATGAAATCATTTACCTGAGGACATTCAGTGAGCTGAAGCCTGTGGGTACCTCTTTTGACAGCAATACTGGCAGGCTACACACTGAACCCCACTGTCTGGGTCCATATTAACTGCTCTGGCCCAAGGTTCCCACCCTGCACTGAAACCTATAGTTCACTGAACTGCTCCTGTTACAGATGCAGGAAGACCCTATGTGAGCAGGGAAGTCTTGTCTTAACTACCTTCTTCTCTGCAAGATGCTCTGACCCTTTGGTGGTCCAAGATCTCTGCCACCTCTATTAGCCATGCCAGAAAGGTCTTTGGCAGAGCATCTTCTTTAGAGCTTTCATGCATTTTGGTTAGCTGGCATCAATAGACTTCATCTTCTAACACATGCTGCAGTGCTGCTCCTTAGCAGGATTCCATATATTCTGTGACTACAGTGTGTGCAGTCAATTAACCCCTCCGTTTTCTTTTTTACTGCCTTCCTGCATGCAAGCAGCCTTAACAATAACGTACTTTCAGAGGTATCTCAGCATCAGAATTTGCCTTGGACATCTGCCTGCTGGCTCCAGTACAGAGGCATCTGAAGCCAGAGAAGGAACCTGGATCTAGCCCTGCTGACCTGGCAGTTCTCCCTTTTGCTCATGTTCATGATCACTGGTATTGATCTTCTGGTCTAACTTGGAGAGTATAGGGGCAAGTTTTGCTAATACCTGTGCATCGAGGAACAAAGAGAGTTTAGAAGCTGATAGGCCATCACACAGAATATGTAGTACAGCATTGCCCCTGTGATTGCCTCATGCTTCTTCATTTCTAGGGAAGCAAAGCAAGAATAGCACTACACAGTCTAGCGTGACCTAGGAAATAAATAGATTGCATTTCCTTCTCTGAGCAACACCACCTATGCTGCTTGATTTCTCTCCCCTTCTATTCTAATTCACAGACACATCCAAAGACACTGTCCTTGGGCAAATAATAACCCTTAGAAACAAAAAAACCCACTTATACTGTGAGTAAAGAATGGCTTTAGGAAGGAAAAGCATAGATGGAAATATTTTCAGCTGTACAGAACTGTTCTGTCCAAGTCATTACAAATCACATAACTGTGGCATGTATTTTCAAAACTGTAGCAGTGGAATGGATGATTTTTGCCTCTGCCTTTCAAGCTGTGATCTTGGACAGGTGGTGGGAAATTCTGAGGTTTTTAAGGCTGTTAAGATTCAGAGAGGAAAACCAGAAAGGTGAAAGTGTTGGCACCAGTTTCTTAGCATGCCTCTTGGAAAGAAGAAAGCCTTTTCCACCACTGCCAGTTATCAAGACTGTCAGCCAGCTACTTGCTCAACAAAGATGCATCCTTGCAACAAAAGTCATATTTTATTAGTAGGTATATTTTCTCTGAATGTCAGTTGTTCAGCACAGGGCTGCAGGAAAGATCATTACAGCAGACTGTGACTTGGCAAAAGTTACGTAAGATGCATCAGAATATGAGATATTTTTTCTATATGTCTTTCTGTTATAGAGGTTTTCTTGTAAATGACAGCTAGAAATATTGCTGCTTTTCCCAATGGATGCTTCATGTGGGCCTAGATATGCTGTTAACAATTTAATGAATCCATGCAGATTTGTGGATGTGACTGAACTTATGTTGGTTTCATTATCAAACTAATTTGATCGGATGTATTTTTTTTAACTTTCTTTGCTTCTGATTTGAACTAAGCAATGTAGCAATCCCATGCTGTGCTCCAGCATGGCAACTGGACATAGTGAGGTCAAATAAAGTTATCTCTTGCACATATTGCCTGATGGATCAAGCATATCAAAGGTTGTTGTATTTGGGTGCCAGTCGGGGACCAGCATGATGCAGCACAAAAAAACACTGAGAGGCAATGTACAGTGGCCAAAAGACACCTTACTATGGAAAAATCCATTGTTCAGCACCATGCTGCCTTTCTCTTTAAGGGTCTTCTCCTTCCCCTTGTTAAGAAAACTGAGGAGCTTGTACAGATACTGTTTCATCCTCAACAGGCATGTACTTGCACATTTTTAGTATCACTCCTTACTGGTTGTCATGTTTCTTTTCTTCCCCCATAACCCACATGGCTTGCAGTTTTTCTACAGAATGCAAACTCTTGACCAGATTTCCAGCAGAATTCAACATGCAGCCTACAATAGGAAAGGGGTTTCAAAGAAAGATGTACCCTTGAAGATACAGATTTTGCTGTGCCCCACCCCCCTTTACCATTTCTGTATGTGATGGGTTATATTTTTATAATATACCTCTAAATGTAGTGAACATGTCTACGATAAACTCCTGGTGGGTGGATCCCATCTGTTTGCCACACTATAAGAAAGCATTTTAGAAATCTAAAGGAAAAGAAAGTCATAAATGTACCCATCCTTCCATCCCATCCAGGCTTCTCGTTTCCTTGTCCTGTTTGATGTCAGTCTATGCAGATGCCAAGACTGAAATTCAGCTCTTTTCCCAAATCTTTTTTCACTCAAAACTTAATCTTCATGTTTCTTTTATCAGCATCTGAATCTCTGTCTTTAAGTTTTCCTTTCAAATAGGGTAAATAAGATCTGTTTTTCTCACACTTACATGCCAGTAACACTTTTTCCCCCTGTAATCCAGTTTCTTTGGACCACTCTGTTTCTGAGAATCAACTACAAGACACACTTTAGAAGACAAACATCCATAGCAATTACCAGCTAAATCTTTCCTCGTACCACACTTCAGAGGAAATTATTCGAGAGTGAAATTCTTGGCAAGCTCACTATTATAAATACTGTTTAATTTAATTCACAGTTATGGAAAAGAGAAGGAAGGAGGGGCTTTGCAGGAATTACTGTTTTCTCCATCTTTAGGTTGTAAACCAAGGCAAAGGAATTGTGGAAAGTCTATGGACATTTGAAAAATAAAACCATGCAGATCTGAGCAAGAGTTAAATTTTAATCTGCATTCAGTCACTTCCTTGGCAACTTTATTGCTTTAAACTTATCAGCCTTGTTTCCTGATGACAATGTGTTACTGACATCAGCTCAAGTTGATGGCAAAGATATTACCAATTTAGAAAAACTGTCATCTAGTGGAAATTATCTGCCTTTGACAGTTTGATGCACAGCAAAGTGCCCAGCTGGAGCTGTGGAGTCATAACATTACCACTATTTAGGGGAGCAAAAGGCATCACAGGGTCTACTGTGCAATAAAAGAGTGGTGTTCATCCTTGCTGGTTTGCACGGAAGAATATGATTATATGTTGGCTCCATAATGAAGTGGAGATTTGGCTTGTAAAATACAGATAATAAGAGAAAACTACAATATTTTATATACTTTTTAAAGTTCTTTTCCACAGTTGGATCATACTCCCACCTTTTCCCTGCTTTCATAAGGACTAATAACTTCCTTTTTTGTATGAAAGCTGAGATTCCCATATAGTCATACAACGCTACAGCTAAGGTTTAAAGAAAAATAGGAGATGTTGTGAAACTTGCTATAAAATCATAAAACAGAGCTAGCTGTAATGTTGTTTGGTATTCCTCCTGTGTATAGCCCACAGTGACATTTAAGACTTTTACTCGTAGATCTGCAGGGGATATGATCTGCTTTGAGCAAGGAGAGGTTTAGTTAAGTATCAGAAACTTGCACTTTAAGACCTAAACTGAGAACAGATGCAAAGTTAAGATGGAGAGCCTGCAGCTACAGTTGACAGAAGATTTCTTTCATGGTGACCACCCCTTAAAAAATAACTTTTGCAGGACAAAATACCAAAACTGAATTGAAGCAATATTGGAGGTTACATATAAGTAAAGATTGCTGCACGTCTTCATGTGGAAATCTGATAGTTGGTATAAATGAATCTTAAGTTTTATCTCCTCATCTGGGGCTTCTTGGTATTACTGTAGTGCAAATGGCAGTACCTAGAACTCATAAGCTCCATTGATGCCTCAAAGTAATTAAAAAAATTTCTTACAAAACTCATTTCTCTTGCACATCAAATAAATGGTGACAATAAGTCTGATTTTAAAATTAGCAGTGCCCTGTTAAGCTAGTACATCTGCACTCTGCTTCCTGCTCCCATGTATCACCACATAGCAGGTCGAATCCATTCTTCTTATTGATTTAGCATAACGAAGTATGATCCTGCTTGCACTCCAACTCGGAAAACAGCTGTTGTGTACCACATTGCAATACAACACCAGTGATATGGAAGAACCAGAGAAAGAATGGTTTCCTACAGCAAACCAGATAGCTTTGTGTATGCTTAGAGCTAGGCCAGAGTAACCATCACCTTTCACGTGTGGTGCAGGGAGAATTTGCTCTTTCCTAGTGGAGCACGGGGTGATTCTTCCCCCTGACGTTCCGCCCCAGCTCCTCTGTCATCAAAGCATGGTTTGAATGTTAAGATAGCTGGCATAGGAACTTTGCAGCCATGACATCACTGCATGACAGCTGCATGGTCAGGAAGGGAGGTGGAGACAGTAGGAATGAGCGTCTTGCTTTGTTACGCCCCATAGAAAAGGCTTCTCTCATTCCTAAAAACCTAAATAAATTTAGGTCTAAATTCTCTTTGGGCTTTGCAAGACCTGTTTCATTGCGTTTAATTAAGTTCTGGGAAAGTACAGCATGTTCTCTAAAAGAAATTTTGTATAACTGGGTAACTGCTGTGTTCTGCACATGGCAACCAGAATTTTTGAGGGTCCTCTGGGTATCTCTGTAATACGGAATAGTGAAATGGGGAGACTGAGACAACTTTCAAGCATGCAGAATTTCAAAGCAGTCCTGTAGAATATGGTGCCATCCACAGTCTGTAGGATTTCACAGGCATGGGAGTGGCAGGGCAGAGAGATTACCAGAAACTGTGGTATTTTGCTTTATCCAAGATAAACAGAGGTGAGGTGGTATAGCAGAAATGCTCAGATCTGAATTTTACCTGAACTATCAATGGTTGAAGAGGCTAAGACTCTTTTATTTGACAAAGTATCACTCAAGGAAGAGAGGGAGGTGTTAGGGAGGTATTATCTAACATTCGAATTAATATTGCTATCCTCAGTGTTCCCCTCCCTCACCAGAGTCAGGTAACATCTAAATCTGCAGCATCAAGTTGGCAAGCACACAGTGTTGCAAGGTGAAATTCACAGCATTTGGGGACCATCAGGCAATCACAAAAACTCCCCTCTTGTGTATGCGTTTATCTCCAGACCCACAAAGGTTTGTTAGCTCTCTGCTCCTACTGAAAACAGTGGGCACCTAGCACTTAAATCTCCATGGGGAACAGAAAACCTCATGGCTTAAAAGCTAGATAGTTCATATGGACTATCATCCGTCACACGGATGTGAGGCAGCTGACTGGTCACCTACCCTGGGAATGCTCAAGGAACAGGCTAAAAAAGCCTTTAGCCGCACTTCTCAGCACTATTCTTCAGGCTGGCTCCCAGTGCAGAGCCAGGGTGGGCTGTCCCTTCAATAAAAGCCCTCACTGTGCCAGTGCGAGAGCTTGACTGATGTAAACTGACTCTTGGCTGGGAACTCGTGCCATCAGCCACCTTTTCTGGCCACCCATTAGCAAATATTAGTGTTTGCTGTCATACCCAGCTGTGATAGTTTCACAAAACCAGGACACCAGCATAGCATTTTTGCAAGTACCAAAGAGTTTTGCCAGTTTGTGAGTGCTGGGCACAGAGGGGTCGCAGAGCCCGAGGAGCTGGCACAAGGGCACGCAGTCATGGCACACTGTCCCCATGTACACCCTGGGACCTGGTGCCCAGAAGATACTTCAGCTACACTTGCAGCTCTGGTACATGTTAAAGACTGAGGCACAGCAGAACACAAAGGGATGCAACATGCAACGTACAATTCAGAAAATTTGACTGTTTGGGGTTGTTTCTTTTTGTGTCGATCCAGTTAAGTCACTGCTGTCACAGCTGGCTGACTGGGTTTTAGAAGCCACCACAAGAAAATCTTTATTAGGAATGCATAAACAGTCAAGTGATCTACCAAAAAATGGAGAAGGGAGATGTTTCTGTAAAGAAGAATATATATTAGACAAGGTTTTCTAATTGGGTGGGAAAAAATTAGTGTTATTTGTCCTTTCTAAGAATCTATGGAAAAGTGAATAAATTATTCTTTGCAGCTTGTTTTATTATTCTGTGCAGCTGCAGGAAAGGGTTGTATAATTTATGTGCATTCTTGAACTAAAATGTGTGGTCTGGTGACTAGACATGGTAAGAGGGCAAACATTCCTCTCAATCCACAAGATTTCAAAGATTCTGACATGTCCTTTCAAAAATAAAAATGAAAGACTTTATCCAAAAAGTAAAAGCTCATCTTTCCTTTTAATTAGGTTAAATAATTTACTATTTAAAAAAATAATTTATTTATTTGTGAATAATATTTGATTAGACTTTGTGACAATATGAAATGCAAACACAGCTTGTGGAATAGCTTCAAAGTAAATATGTTAATTTTTAATTCCTACAGTAGTCCCCATTTGAGTCTGACTGTGTGGTCATTGATAGCTCTTCATTGTCAGTCCATCTTATAAAATGGCCACATAGCTAATTTCCTTGCTGCTAAAGTACCATGTGATGAAACACAGAATTGTTTTTTTGGACTGCATGTCACCCACAGGCCAGTTCATTTTGCAGGTCTGCTGGAGCAGGTCTCTCCTAAGGGGGACCTGAACTCTAAAACAGATGTAAAAGTAGCTGTGGTGGTTTCAGCCACAGCTAAGACCACACGGTCCTTCACTTACTCCCCATTCACCCACCCAGTGAAATGGGGAGAGAAACACAACAAAGAGGGCATGGATTGGGATGAAGGACAGGGACAACTCACTCACCAGTGATGGTCATGGGCAAAACAGACTCAACTTGGGGAAGAAAAATCAATTTAATTCATTACCAATCATCCCAGACGCCCAGTGAGACATAACAACTACATCTTACAACACCTTCCACCACCCCTCCCTTCTTCCTAGGCCCAAATTACCTTGCTGTAAAGGAGACTCCAATATTTCTTAAATACTGGTTGCAGATCATATGCTCTATGCTCAGACTGCATTTTAGAAGAGTTAAATTCTTAAAAAAATAACTAGAAAAACTTAATGCAGGCTTTTAAGATGTTCGTAGCTGAACCAAAATGGAGACAATTCTCACACAAAAGTGGTGGGGCCAGCAATGTGCTTGGCTGAGCACAGAGACATTAGAATTGGATAAGGATCAGCATTTTCAAGAATACTTTGTGTATTAGTCCTGTTATGCAAATACAACTGAAGTGTATAGGAACAGAGACATATTATAGTCAGGTGCTCTGGACGCAGCTGCAGCCCTGAGGAGGTGACAACACCCAGATGCAGGACCACGTTTTGGTAGAGGCTCCACAGCCAGCAGAGCAGAAAACCTGTTTCTTCCATTTAAACCAAAGAGACTGACTTTGCACTGAAGCAGATGCCTCAGAGCAGAAACATTGCTGCAGAGCAATGTAGCTTCTGGCAAGAAGGCAGTTACAAGCAGCTGGAGACTGGTAATTTCCTGCAACAGTGAAGTTGTTAGGAAAGCAGATATGTGCCTGTGCCTTCATTTACTCTAAGATATACATCCTAATTGGCCATTGCTTTGGAAGGTGAGAACTGAGGTCCCAGGACATATGAGTCTTGTGCAAAAATATATCTGGGATGTTCCACATTTATTGCATTAATCTGTATGAAAATTTCAGATAAATTTTACTTTAAAAATGAGATTTTTTTAATAGATTACATTTTTTTTTAGAAAACAAATTAAAAAGATAAAACAGATATGACATGCTTGATAATTGTAAAGGGAAGAAGTGTTTTCTTTCATTGCTCTGGGCATGCTATCAGTATCTCTGTGCATAAAATGGAGTTCAAAGGATTGCTAGAAGATGTGTGCATCCACCATCCCTCCTCATGAGTACCTTTACCCAACATAAAGTGAAGCCTCCCTCAAGCAACAAAATTTAGCAAGAGAAAAGGAGGTGGACAGATTCAAGTGTTAGACTGGGAACATCTGGAAAACAGAAGATAATGTTCCACAGTCTTGTCTTTTGATTGATGGCTGGAAATTATTTGCAGATCTGAACCAGTGGAGGAAGCTTGGTAGAGAAGATGAAAAAATAGTCTTTGCGGTAGCTTCACTGGTTTGTTTTCATTTTTAAGACCTGAGACTTAGGCTGAGTAGCAGAAAGAGCTTTGCAGTTATCATTATTTATAGGGAGATGTGTTTCATGCACAAGTAGGTGTTAGACAGCTCCTTTGCATTATATCCCTGCAAAAACTGTTGGTTTTGTCAGCTTACAGGGTAGCTCAAGCCCTCTCATTCCACCTGCCTATCCCTAATGCCATTATCTATATTGTCCATACATTCCACTCATGCAGAAACATCCATCTCGGTGTCAGTTAAATTCCTAGCCACAGAGAAATTAAAGAAATCTCATTACATGTTTTCATTTGCAAAGAAAGTAAAAATAAATGGGGTTTGATTATTCCATAATCAATTAATTTAGTTTAAAAGGTCTGTTTTCAGGGAAATCTCCAAGCCTGGCTGCAGTGGAAATCACAAAGTCTACTTAGAGTTTTGCTATCACATGTTGTGCTGCACAGACAGCAATAGTGACGTGAAAGGCACAGAGGAAAGTCTTTTGAGTTCATCTTTCAAGTATGTCATACTAGCTCATGTGTAACTTCTTCCTGTTGGAAAAGAAACCACATATTTCCCTAATGAGCTTAGTGGGGCATAGAGACATAGAGATGGCTATCCTGCCTTTGGAAATTATCAGAAAGCAATTGTTTAACTTTGGAGTCAAACATGAGCTTCCCTTGGCACTACAAAACTCTGAGATAGATGTTGAGTTTGTGCTTGTCTCCAGCACATGCCCATGACAGCGACCCCAGAATCATATCTCCCACTGGGCCCTCCCAGCAGAGATGGCAACGGCTCAGCTGCCTTAAAGAAACCCCTGTTTGACCTTAACATGGGGAATGAATGTTCCTTGGAATAAACAGTTTGCAAAAGGAGGCTGCTAATAGCGAAACCTCAAAGGCTCTTGCACAACTTCAGAAGGAGGGAGCTGGTGCTTTTGACTTTTCCCAGCTTTGAGTCTTCTGGGAGGAATGCAACAAAGGAGCTGTTGACATCCGTGCTCAGAGTGGCTCATGATGTACGCCTGGTGGGAAAAAAAATTACATTCTTGCGTTTCATAGCTGCACTTTCCGGAGATTTTTATAGCTGGTAGAATTTATCTTATGTGAGCCCAGTTAGAGAGATTGCTCTCTAATTCACATCAGAAATAGTGCTAAAGGCTAAATAGCTCAAGGGAGGAGCTTCCAGACCTCATCCTGATGCAAAAGTCTAAAATCTTCTGCTGCTTCTGTTGCAGGAGGAATGGTTTTTTTGTCTCAGGAATAGATGCTGTTCAATAAATATTATCATTTTTCATCTCTCATCTCAGACAACAAAACACATGCACAGAAAGCTTGCTTTCAGGTTTGGTGCCACTGCAGTTTATAGACTATGTATGGCCCCATTTCGAGTAGCAACTAGACACTTATCTCAGGGAAGCCAGCAGGACCCACGCAAATGCGCAAGAGCTTCCTTAAGTAGAGCAGACAAACAGCAGGGTACTTGTTGTTAAAAGCTTTTGAACACATAATCACCACATCTCATCCTGGGGAATTCTGATTATAATTATAGGAAGGAGGAAATGACAAACAGAGGCAGTGACACGAATGTGTGGGCCAAGAAAACAGAGGGAGAGAGAGAAAGAGGAGAGGATGAAAATTGTGTGCAGCCTTCGGGAGGCTTATGCAATTATTACTCAGGTGGGAAGGGAGGGAGGTGGAAATGGAAAGAAGTAGACAGCCAGGCTTTGCTATCATGAGCTTAAGAAAATGACAGGAAGACTAGACTCAAGCCCGTTGAAGTCAAGGGGCAACTTGCCATTAGTTCCAGCTTGCTTTGCAGTAGGCTTTAATATCCTTGTTTTGCTTCCATGGCCCTGTCTGAAATGCTTCTGGTCAGTCATCAAAATCAGGTTTTGGGATATTCCTCCAAGCCTTTCACCTGTGCATCCTTTAAAGCCAAGCAGCAGTCTGTCTGCCATCTTCCACATAATAGCCTGTCTCAGGATGCGCAAGGCTGCAGGGAACTAATGGTTTTTTTATTATCATTTTTACTGGCATTGGAGAAAAGGGCCATTCAGTCCATCCAGTCTGTTGTGCCATCCTGATAGTAACAAAAGCATTAGTGCATTTCCCCAGAGCCCTGCCTTCTAGGGGACTACAGTGCAGCTGTAAGCCAGCTATGCTTCATTTGCACTAAGAAGCAGAGACCTTTTCTTTGCTTCAACTGTTATTTACCAACTTTTCTTTCTCCCTTCCTTCCTTCTCCTTCTCCTTCTCCTTCTCCTTCTCCTTCTCCTTCTCCTTCTCCTTCTCCTTCTCCTTCTCCTTCTCCTTCTCCTTCTCCTTCTCCTTCTCCTTCTCCTTCTCCTTCTCCTTCTCCTTCTCCTTCTCCTTCTCCCCTTCTCCTTCTCCTTCTCCTTCTCCTTCTCCTTCTCCTTCTCCTTCTTTCTCCTTCTTCCTTCTCCTTCTCCTTCTCCTTCTCCTTCTCCTTCTCCTTCTCCTTCTCCTTCTCCTTCTCCTTCTCCTTCTCCTTCTCCTTCTCCTTCTCCTTCTCCTTCTCCTTCTCCTTCTCCTTCTCCTTCTTTCTCCTTCTTCCTTCTCCTTCTCCTTCTCCTTCTCCTTCTCCTTCTCCTTCTCCTTCTCCTTCTCCTTCTCCTTCTCCTTCTCCTTCTCCTTCTCCTTCTCCTTCTCCTCCTCCTTCTTTTGGCTCTTTGTAGGCAAAATAGTTGCTAAAAGACAGGTTCACACTTTGAAATGTGCCACTGGCTGGGACTTAGCATCTATCCTGAGAATATTAAATGTAAGGCAGCTTTTCTTGTTTGTCATATGAAGTGAAATGAAGAATACTCCTGCTGAGTGGGTACAAAAGGGTGGTGTGTTGCTGCCCTGGCTGCAGTTTTGCTGGAAAGAATGGATTTCTCCCAGAGCTTGGAAGAGTCCCTGATCTGTTGACATACTGAAGTGGGTTTGCCAGTCAGCTACGACTGCTCCACAGACTCCACATTTGAAATTATTTCCACCAGCCACCTAGAGATGCTATGTTGATCATTGAAGACAGATGTCCCAGTTCTAGAATCTCAAAGGTATCTCTAGTGTTGCAGGGAAAAATATTTAAATCCACATTTCCCATTTTATCGCTAAATCGAGGACAAAGCTGAGTCAGACAACAAGCACCTTTTCTAAGGCAAGATACTGAAACAATAGATTCTTCAAATACTAGTGAGAAGGTTTGCTGTGAGCATCTTCACCAACACCATTGGGAGCATGGACAGCAGCAGGCTGCTTCTCTCACTTTAGTCCAGTATAATTTTCCCCACACTCCTTTGTCATCTTTGCTTGCAAAAAACCCACAGGGTTTGATGCAAGTACTAATACATCAGGAGCAGGTGAGCCATTTCTAATGCTTGGATCAAAAGAAGATAGCCACATACTACTTTCATCTATTCCCTGCTCCCCTGATTCAATGCACAGGGAACTGCATCTATCCAACAGATAAGAAATGAATCCATTTCTTAAATGGCTTTTCAAGTATAGCATTATGGCCACAAATCCCAAAAGAGATTTGGTGCAACTCAAATTCCTAGTGTGCAGCTGTGGCAAACAATGAAGTGACATATTTTGCAGTGGTTTAGGTCACTTCTCCTCTGACCTGTGCAATTTTGGCAGAAATGGAAGCCGGCTGCCAAGGGGCTGCTATTTTGAGTGGTTTTTTAAGAGCCAAGACTTTTTCCTTGGCCAAAAAAATGCTGGGCTGGCAGTGATATTTTGGATGCTAGTGCCATCCAGTGGCCCATAAAGAATGCCATAGAGTACTTCAGTGTCCCCAGGGAACACTAATGCTTTACATTTTCAGCCAAATTAGGGCCATGCTGAAAATACATAATCAAAAATGTGAAATAATTTTTTTTAATTTTTGAGACGTCCATTTTTTAATTATTATGGTAAGCACTATAAGCACAAGTCCATTTGCAAAAAGGGATTCTCTCACAAATGACTGAAGAACCAACAAGGAAAGGAGTGCTGCTGGACCTTGCCCTGTCAAATAATGGAGGAGTACTGGGGATGTGAAGGTCTTGGCTGTAGTGACCATGACATTGTGGAGTTCAGGACCCAGTTAATAGGAAACAGGGCAGTAAGACCATAACCCTGAACTTCAGGTGAGCTAACTTTGGCCTCTTCAGGGACCTTCTTGGAAGAATCCTGTGGGATCAGACCCTTAAAGGAAGAGGGGTGCAAGAGAGCTGGTTAATATTCAAACATCACTTCCTCCAGGCTCAAGAACAATGCATCCCTGTGTGCAAGAAGTCAAGCAAAGTGGGGAGAAGATCATAATGGAAGAACACGGAGGTCCTGGCAAAACTCAGACATAAGCAGGTGGTGTACAAGAGGTGGAAGCAAGGACAGACCACTAGGGAAGAATATAAGGGCATCACCAGAGCATGCAGAAATGTGATGAGGAAGGCCAAGGTCCAGTTGGAACTAGATCTGGCAAGGGAGGTCAGAGACAACAGGAAGGGCTTCTTCAAATACATCAATAACAAAAGGAAGGCCAGGGAAGATGTGGGGCCACTACTGAATGGGGCAGGGAGCCTGGTAACAGAGGACACGGAGAAGAAGGCAGAGTTACTGAATGCCTTCTTTGCTGCAGTCTTCACTGCCCAGGCCACCCCTCAGGAATCCCCAACCCAAGAGACCAGTGAGAGAGTCTGGAAAAAAGAAGACTTTCCCTTGGTCGATGAGTATTGGGTTAGAGATCAACTATGCAACCTTAACACTCACAAGTCCATGGGCCCTGATGGGATGCACCCACGTGTGCTGAGGGAGCTGGCTGATGTCGTTGCTAGGCCACTCTCGATCATCTTTGAGAGGTCATGGCAGTCAGGAGAGGTTCCTGAAGACGGGAAGAAGGCAAATGTCACTCCTGTCTTCAAGAAGGGTAAGAAGGAGGACCCAGGAAACTACAGGCCAGTCAGCCTTACCTCAATCCCTGGAAAGGTGATGGAACAGCTCATCCTGGAGGCCATCTCTAAGCATGTGAAAGACAAGAAGGTAGTCAGCATAGATTCACTAAAGGGAAATCATACTTAACTAACCTGATAGCCTTCTATGACAGGACAACTGGCTGGATAGATGAGGGGAGGGCAGTGGACGTTGTATACTTGGACTTTAGCAAGGTTTTTGATACTGTCTCCCATGACATCCTCATTGGCAAACTCAAGAAGTGTGGACTTGATGATTGGATGGTGAGGTGGATTGAGAACTGGATGAATGGCAGAGCTCAGAGAGCTATCACTGGTGGTGTGGAATCAAGTTGGAGGCCTGTATCTAGTGGTGTCCCCCAGGGGTCAATACTGGGTCCAGTGTTGTTCAGCCTATTCATCAATGACTTAGGTGACGGAACAGAGTGCCTCCTCAGCAAATTTGCTGATGACACTGAACTGGGAGGAGTGTTGGATACACCAGACAGCTGCACTGCCATTTGAGGGGACCTCAACAGGCTGGAGAGATGGGCAGAGAGGAACCTCATGCGGTTCAACAACAGAAAGTGCAGGGTCCTGTATATGGGAAGGAACAACCCCAGGCACCAGTACTGGTTGGGGTCTGACCTCCTGGAAAGCAGCCCTGCGGAGAAGGACCTGGGAGTCCTGGTGGACAGCAAGTTAAATATGAGCCAGCAGTGTGGTCCTGTGGCCAAGAAGGCCAACAGTGTCCTGGGTTGTATTAGTAAGAGTGTTGCCAGCAGGTCAAGAGAGGTGATCCCCCCCTCTACTCAGCCCTGGTGAGGCCCCACCTGGAGTATTGTGCCGGGTTCTGGGCTGCCCAGTACAGGAAGGACATGGAACTCCTGGACCGGGTCCAGTGAAGGGCGACTGAGATGATTAAAGGACAGGAGCATCTTTCGTATGAGGAAAGGCTGAGGGAGCTGGGCCTGTTCAGCCTGGAGAAAAGACAATTCAGAGTTTTGATTAATGTTTATAAATATCTAAAGGGAGAGTGTCTAGTGGACGGGACCAGACTCTTCTCATTGGCACCCAACAATAGGATGAGAGGCAATGGGAATAAACTGCAGCATAGGAAGTTCCACCTGAACATAAGGAAGAACCTACTTACTGTGAGGGTGACTGAGCAATGGGACAGGCTGCCCAGAGAGGTTGTGAAATCCCCCCCTTGGAGATGTTAAAAAACTGTCTGGACAAAATCCTAGTTCATGTGCTCTAGGAGTTCCTGCTTGAGCAGGGTGGTTGGACTAGATGAGCTTCAGAGGTCCCTTCCAACTTCAACCATTCTGTGATTCTGTGATTCAGTCCTTGGCTGTGTTTGGTTCCAGTTCAGTGGTCTCTCAACAAAGGTGGGTACTCAGAAGTCAGCAGAGCTGTCTTATGTTGCAGACTGTTAGTCATTTTTCTCAGCATCAGGGAGCAAAATTCTGTTCATACAAAAAAGGAAAAAAAAACCTGATACTGCAGTGGGCAATAATAGGTGGGCAATAATTCTGCAATTTAGCAAAAGGATTTTTCTGGCAGCTTCTATGTTGTCTATTCAGGAACACATACGTACGCATCTACATGTCAGAAAGAAATGAGGCAGAGTCTATTAGGCCAGCTGATACTGCTGGAAAAAAAAACAGACAAGGACAAGGAGGTGGTAAACTTCAAGCTACATCTGAACTATTGCTCTGAGCTGCATTACTCAAACACCAAAAAGGAATTTCAGTGTAAGTAAAGGAATTATAGACTAGGCCATTGGGAAAATTGACAGAAGCCATGAAATTTGTGATGTCTTGGTCATTTCTTCATTTGCTGTTCTTACATGCTTTTCTCCAAGGGTGATGTGTGTCCGTCCATGGGAACTTTTCTTCTATTCGTAAGTTTTATGAGAGTAGGGGGTTATCTGAAGACTAGGAGGAGAGGTAGGTTCAGGAAAAAAATTATTTTGAGATATGAAACATAAAATAGATGTTTGTAATCCAAGTGTATTCCCCAGTCTTTTTTGTCTATACAGAAGGTTTTGCTCTTGAAAGTGTTTTGTATCACCCATCTAACAGTTTCCAAAATTTGAAGGACCTCAGACACAAAAGACTGAACACAAAACAGGCACCTATAATGCTGAGCAGAGCAGGACCAGGATTTTTTGCCTGTGGAAATTCTGAATCAGTCTTCAAGATTGCTGCCGAAAATTGCATCTCACAAAATGCCTTCCTGGAAGAATGTGAGCTGCATGATCTATAGACTACCCAGCTCTGACCATAGCTAGCAACACAAAAACAAACAGTCCTGAGGCATAAACCCTGGCAATGGGATTAAAGTGTGGATACACACGGCCTGAGTTTAGCCTGATCCCTTGATTGCCTCTTGCAAACAGAATAAATTGTTAGTAACAAATAGAAAACCTGCATTGCAGAGACCTTTGCCCTGCTCTGACTTGGAAGTGATGATTCTCATGACATTAATATGAATAGACTGATTCACTATTTGTGTCTCTGCCTAGAAGATGGTGTCTTTATCAAAACATATTTCCAGTTCTCAGAAGAGTGTTAAAAATAGTAGAAGTGCTAAAATAACAGCAGGAAGCAGACTCTATTGATCATCATTTTTTACTTTAACCTAGTTAACTACATTGGCTCCTAAAGAATAATAATGTGGGGAAGGATTTGGAAGAAATTATGCTTGTTGCTTTTATGCATGTGTTATATTTGTTAAGGATGAAACACAATCCTATCTGCAAGGAGCAGCGTAACATTGTACAGCTCCAAAGGCAGACCAGAAAAGAAATCATGGCTCCAGGAATCAGAATGTCTTTTTAAGTTTCCTATTTTAGGAACTTAAATGCTCCCACTGATTTCCCTTTAGAGCTCAAATTCTCTGCACCGTTGATCCCTCAAGTTATTTCCCTCCAGCCATGCTGCTGTGTGATGAAAAGAGTTCAGCATAGTTCCTAGAGGCACTTCTCATGTTGTGCTGCTTCCCAAGGCATGAACAGCTTGTGCAAAAAAGCAGGGACCCCTCAAGCACTTTCCCTTACCTTCAATGTCATGACAGCCTGGTAAAGTATCATCTAGAGCTAAATGACCAGCTGCGCTATGGGCTATATCCCTGCTCCAGGGCAGTGACATGGGGTCAAGCTACTAGTCACTGCACCAGAATAATCTGTAATTTGTGCCTGGAAGACTGAGGCAAAGGAGTCAGTAATCACAAAGCATTGTGTTGTGTTGCTCTGGATTCTCCCTTGGCTTTCTGCCATGAAGTAGAAGCTCCTGAAGAAAAGGGGTAGATTATAGGGAGCAAACTATATATTCCGTAGGTGGCAACCAAGATCCTGTTGTGTTCCAGCTGCTTGTAACTCTTCTGCGTACTTGTTACAGTCAAATGATTGACCGAGCTTTGCAGAGTTATGCTAAATAATTACCTTTATTTCACAAGGGCCATGAGAACCACATCTAATGTTCTGGAGGAAGAGGTCATATAAGGGAGCATGTGTGGTTGTGTAGGACTGAAAAAAAATGTTCTAGGAAGGATCAGGCCCAAGATCTGCTCTGACTGAAGGCACCTGGTGGAAAAGCACTGGTTTCCTAACCTTTGCTTGAAAATCTTCCTTCTACGATGTCTACCTTCTGTTCCATCATTTGTATTGTTTTTCCTTCTTTCCACAAAAGTGCTCTGTTCCATAGTGGTCAGCGGTGGTTTTAAGCACTTTTGCTCACCACAAGGGTGAGCAGGAAGAGGTTTATTTAAGTCACTGTTTCCCCAGAGCACAAGCACCAGCCAGGTTTTGGTAGACATACCTCCAGAAGGAGCTCTTAGATATTGTGATGTTTACAGCTGTTTTACCATCTGGCAAAAGTAAACTCAAAACAGTTGTTATCTCCAGGCTCTCCTTTCAGGTGATGTCTAGTAACCAGCCTAAATTATCTACATAACAATAGTCAGGGGTGTGTGATTGTTTAGGTATTGTTTTCAGTAGCAAAAACTGGATGGAAGAAGGTTTGAGTTTGGGTTGGCAAGGGGTCAGATCTTTTCCTTTCTATTAAGCCCAGACTGAGAAAATGTGGACAGAGTGTGGACAACTGCAGATGAAATGCTTTCTCCTCTAGTAGGGTCCAACAACTTTGCCACTTTAGACATAAATATTATGAAAGAGCTTGTGATACTGGTGATTATTACCAGCACACCCCATCCCTCATCCATGCTCTTGGGAGTCTATCTTGTAAGCTACTGTAGGCATAGGGGACATGGGTCTCCCTTTCCCCATCTCTTCCTTATAAATTTGATTTTCAGGGGACTGTGGAGAGTGCAGATGGAGTGGCTTGAATGGATCAATAGCACCTCACTGCATCATTCACCTCGCAGTGAAACCTCCTCAGCAGTGAACTCACTGTGAACTGTCTTCTTGCTGAAGCACTTCTGTAAATTGGTCCTTTCTTGAGTGCAGGTATACCAAGGAAACTGTCAGCATTTCAGGGACAGAAGCTTGCAATTCAGTAGCATCACTACTAGTAGTCTGCTCATGATTGGATTTTAGTGGCAGCGTACATGCTCTGTCAGGTAAAACTCAGCTTGCTGTAAGAGCTTAGTGCTGTGCCCTCTTTTCTTTGTGGTCTGTAGCTAGTCTTACAACTTGTTTTTAACATTTTAGTTGTTGTGACTGTAGTCTACAGACAAGGAAAACCTGTTCTTTCTAGGGGCTGGACAGAGGGGTGGTTTTGCAAGCAAGCTGACCCTTGTCAAAAGCGGATCACAGAGGATTTTGGTGGTAGAGGAGACAGATACTTGCCCAATCGGGGATATAGTCTGTAAAGTTTATTCTGGTGCACTGGAAGAGCGTGAGCTGCAGATGTGCAAACAGTGACCTCATTCTGTTCATATTAAAAACAATGGGTGAAGCCATGTGAAAATTCCAGTGATAATATACTTAAAGGACTACTGTTTTCTTTAACAGTCACACTATTACCTAGAGCTTCATAGGGTTTCAAACTAGTGTCCTTCAACAGAAAAAAGCTTGAATCATATAAACAAGTTATAAATCCTGAGCAAGTCTTTGTGAAAAATCAGTTCTCACTGATTTTATGAGCCATCACTTTGGGAATCTCTTCCCTTGACAGCTGGAATACAACCTGATTTTATTGCTGTCCACCTATATCACTGCTGAATACGGTTAAGGTTTAACGACAAACACTACCTGCTCTTTGTTGAGCTTCCACTGCGCTTCCACATGTACTGAAATGTGACAGGAGGTAAATTCTGGTTGTTTCTTCCTGGCAGAACATGATGCTGCATCTCTGCAAGATACCTGTCCAAATATCTGAGCTGCAAAAATTCACAAAATGACAGGTTTTGATCCATCTGGGCTCAGGATTTGGGAATCCATTAGTTTGCACAGAACTCTTGCACACAGTGGTTAGATCTGGCTTCAGGACTGTTGCTGTCATTACATAATGACCCCAGGCAGGAACTAGTACCTCTTTATGTTAGATTTAGTGCACATATAGAACAGACAGACTGTATCTGCCACGAGGGGCTTGCAGACTAAATAATGTTTCCTGTCTCTGGCAGCAGAACATTTGGAATTTCAATCAAGATAGCGTGGGTAGTGCTGTCTCTGCCATGGATTTAGAGACACAAGGAGGCCACCAAAGAAACAGCAGTGAGTGGTTGAGGATGGAGGCAATTTTCTCTATTTAAATGACCTTATGAAAAGTGAATATCTTAATACTCTACACACTGTTCAGGGCCCAGGCCTGGTTTGCCAAACTCTGTGAGCTAAAAATAGAAGATATTTCTAATCTGACCTTACTAAGGCCTTGAAGTCGTAGAATCATAGATCGTAGAATAGTTTGAGTTGGAAGGGACCTTAAAGATCATCCAGTTCCAACTTCCCTGCCATGAGCAGGGACACCTTCCACTAGATCAGGTCGCTCAAAACCTCATCTATCCTGGCCTTAAACACTTCCAGGGAGGGGGCATCCACAACTTCTTTGGACAACCTGTTCTCCACTCAGCCTGTATCTGTGCTTGGCATTGCCCCAGCCCAGGTGCAGGACCTTGCACTTGGCCTTGTTGAATGAAGGTTTGCACAGGCCCATCTCTCAAGCCTGTCTAAGTCCCTCTGGATGGCAGAAGTTCTCTCCTCATTTGAACTATTTCTTTCCCTCCTGTGTGGGAACTTGCAGCCAAGAGTGATGCTGACCTGAGCTGTGGGAACTGGCATTTGTACAGATCTCAGCAGCTCCTGGCTACGCAGGACGAGTGATCCACTAACATCCAGACCTCCATGAAAAACCTCCCTTGGATTCCTTCATTGTGAGGAATAACTGAATTACATATCACACAAGTGCTAACACATAGAGGGGGATTTTTCATCCCGTCTTCTGTACATGGAAATAAATTCCCAGCGCTCTTCCCAGACTCTCCTGTCATCACACGAAAAGCATTGAGTATGTCTTTTCATAGTGAACCATGGGTGTCGGTTTTACCATCAAACGGTAATTAGCTTTGTGTGGAAGATGTAAGTAGTTCAGTGGAGAGTCAGCAGTTTTCTTGAAAACAGGAAGAGATTTAAAACACTGAGTGTTTTTCAGCAAAGCTGGTTTAGGTTAATTTGAAATAAAACTGAGTTTTAATTCTCATCTTACTCCGGCAAATGTTCCCCCCATTAGGTAGGTGGGAAGCTGTTGTTCCTCTGCTTCTCTCCTTTTTCCTTTTCCTCTAGCTGAAAAAAGAAGCAATATGAGCCCTGTACCAACATAATAGAGTGTCTCTGAGGAGGTTTGCCAGTAATGTGCCCAGAAATTACATATCTCTGCTCCATAAACTGGCAGAGTCTGCTCTGCTGAGTCAAAGCCAGCATCGCCTCAGAAGCTGGGGAGCAACCTGGCCACCAAGGGCAGATCCCATTAAATGTAGTTTATAGAGCAAGGTAGCTTTTTGCCCCCCAAATTCATCACCAAGCTGTTAAATGCAGAGACTATACACAATAGTGGTTGATTTAGTTTAAGCACAAGTGTGGAGCAAACACCTTGTTGAATTCAGTGACCAAATCACCTTACACTAGGGTATGAGAGGCAGGTGTTTGAATTTACATGGTGCTTTCCATCTCTTGTGGCCAACATCCTTCAGAATCTTTTTCCTTTTGAGCATGTTTTTTAAGGTCTTTCCATTTAAAAGGTCAGAGATCTCCCTTGTGGATGTCTTTCAGGGAAAAGAGAGGCTGCAGGGAGAGGCAGTGGTGTAAGCTGCTGCTCTGCCGTGCTATGGCTTCAATGGCACAGCCAGCTTATGAGATCAGACCTTCACTTCTTCTACAGGCTGCTGCAGAAGATCAGAATGTGCAAACCATATAAAACATCACAACCTGCCTACAAGCTGTCTTTTGCACCTTAGTCCAGGAGCTGAGTAAAGAAAAATACACATTTTACACAAACCTCAGTGAAAACAGGTCCTTTACCAGGGACTCCTACAGGGATGTGCGGAGCAACAAGTTGAAGACAGCAGCAGATGATGACTGTTCACTGACTTTTTGTTGCCTAAATCCCTGGCGGTGACTAAGCTACTCATAGTAAAAAAATAAAGCCTGAAGGAAGGGTGGTAAACCTCCTGGGGCAGCTGCAGAGAGCTGACCTTCTTTGAGCAAGCTCAGGTCTGCAAAATGGTGTGTCCAATACATCAGGATGGAGTAATGATAGGAGGGAGAAAGGATATAACTTTTGGGAGGGAACTCATCTGCAGTTGCATCATCTCTCTCCTTCAGCTTCCTGGGACGAATTCTGTCAGAGATGCATTTTCAAGCTAACAGAAGAGCAAAAGTGACAGAAATGCCCATGGAAGGAGAAGAGAAGCTGTTTCAAAATCTGAGGTTACAGAATAATAAGACCTCCTTAGCACAGAGGTCTCCAGAAGGCCCAGGCAAAGACAGAGGAGTTGTACACGAGCAGTTAAATAGTACCCATGTAGCATCTTGTTGGGGTTGAGGAGATGAATCCATGTTGCTCTAACTGGAGGAGATGGGCAGGAAGAGGCAGTAATCAACACACATCCCTGAAGCCTCTTCTGATATCTACATTATATTTTTTGCACACTGTTTGCTTTTTGATAAGCCATTCAAATGGCTCATAGTTTTATAAACCTGTCAAGTGTGTCAACTAAGTGTGAAATTCATCCAAACCATACAGGCTTTGTTGCTTCAACCTCCCCCTACACCCCAAGCACCTGTGCAGACAAACCTGCAGAAATCACCCAGCAGTTGTACGGGTCACTGAGATGACCTTGAAACTGTAAATTCACAGATACACCTCACAGCAGGGATGCAAGTCACAGAGAAATAGTGGCAGTTTTCTAAAGCGGGTTAGGACCTTCAATAGCACAGCCAAAATTTACCCATTTATAAATTGATCTGGGTTCTGGAGCCAAGTATCAAAACAGTCAGCTCCAGGCAGTGTTTTGTTGTTGCACTGCCCTGGCTCCCACACATCGGTGCAGCAGACTGACACTGTGCACTCCTCTGCATCCTGTCCAAAGCCACCGTGACCCACAGATGGCCTGACCCTGGAGAGCCAGGTGGGCATGTGTTGCAGGCTTCGTGTGCTTACCTGTTCCTCCTTACTTACGGCGACACAGTAGTGGGAAGCTGCTGTGAGGTGTTCTCTGGCCTTTGATGGTGCAGGGAGAAAGCTGGCAGATGAATTTGTTATGCAATCCAGAGCGTAATGTCCCAACTGTTCCTGTTCACAAAGAAAGTGTTGGGATGCCTGACCTAAAGGAATGACATAGCAGTAATACCTCCTGCATACTGCTAAGGTTCAGTGTTGAGGCATGTGATCCTACACCTGTCAGATTAAATAAGCTTTCCAGAAGTAAGCTGGTTGGAGATGAAGCCAGGTCTCTTATGTGCTGCGTAGGCAAGATGCCAAGGCCAAGGCTGGGTAGGATTTTTAGCATGCCTAGATCACACACTGAGCATGCTTTTTTGCCAAGCACATAGATGCATCCACCCTCTTAGTCACAACTGCGTTCATCGTTTATGGTCTCTGGTCTCTCTGTGGTCTCATGTTGGAGTAATGTGACTCCCCTGAAGAACTGGAGAGGAAGCAGGGATGGCACATCCAGCAGCCTCATCAGGTTCCAGGACTCAACAGGGAATTGCCCCCTAACTGAAGAGGGCTGCTGGTGCTCTGTAGGCCTTCACAAGGTGCAAATATATGAGATCTTCAACGCTGGTCAAAAAGTAAGAGGCATCCAACCACTCACAGCCTCTTCAGAAAGAAAGGGAAACAAGCAGAGCAGTGGTTTGTGAACTGGTGTGTCATCCCATTAGCACCACCAGTTTGAAAGGACACTGACAGCTGAAAGGTGGTAAGTCTCAGGGCCTCGATTGTATCCCCCTGTGTTTGTAGGGAAGTTTCTCTCCCTCTTTTTTTTTTTTTTTTTTTTTTTTTGGTGTAAAACAAGGCAGTCTTTCCCTTAGGACTCAAACACACCAGCAACTGGAACTTCTGTCAGCAGATCCCTGAGCATCAGATGATGTGAGTATCCTTAGCTCATGACCAACATTAGACAAAAGCTTGAAGAAAGGGTTTTGAGCTAATAACTTTATCTCACAAATGACAAGAAGCGCTTTTCAGCCACAGAGGAGCCCTGTACAGTACAGATGCTAAGCACAGCCCCATAACACCAGGAGATCAGGCGTGGTGCCAGGCAGGTCAGTGCCGAAAGCCTCAGTGTCAGCAGGCAAGCTGCCATGCTCAAAAGCAAAGGAAGGAAGCCTCAGTAAAAACATTTTGATGTGAGGCAATGAGACTCTGAAATAATTGGCTAATCCAGATAGACTGTAAGGATTAAAACACAAAGCCCAGCTCTATGTATTAATTCCTTCATTTGGGTCTTTACTACCATTACTTTGGAAATAACAAGCAAAAAGCTGGATATGATTCAAGTACCAGAATTAGTGACAGTGTTGTCCCTACTGGTTCTGGCCATTGCTCTGTGCTGATCAGCCAGACCAGTTTGTTCCCTTTCTGCAGCAGAAAATCCCATTTCTTCTTCCCACTTAATATTCTGTGTCTTACGGAAGTTTAAGTTGCTTGGAGTGGAGCTGCCTGTTATATGTGCAATTAAACTGGATAAAGGGGGAAAACAAACTCTACTGAAATCACAGTCTTGGTGATTCCAATCTAAGTTCCCACCAAGTGAAAAATTACTCATAAAGATCTCCACCACGCACTTGCTTAGGGGGGGAAGAAGCACAAGGACTCACAGCTTCACCTTGGATACCTTAACTTAAAAACTTTGTGGTTTATTTTTCACTTCTTAATGCAAAAGTTAGAAACTCCTTAATGGTTGTCATAATATTGTGATCAGGACCTGTTTTGTAGGTCAAGATCAGATCAGCTTTGTATAGGTGTTTCTCTGCATGCTCAGCATCTCATATATGTGTTTCTCTGAACATTCAGCATCTTGCTGCAATCAGAGATGTTTCTCTAAGCTTTGCAAAGTCCTGTCTAGCAGCACGAAGAGATATTTAAGGAGTGTATGGGACATGAGTGTAGAAAAGGGACACAAACTTTTCTTTGGAGCTGTGGAAATGTGATTAAATTAAGCCCATACCGACCAAATCCTGTCTTTCTCCTTTTCAGCAGCAAATGCTGAAAGGATGTACATTGAACAGCATGGATTTAAACCAAGGCCAATTAATGCCAACACGAGAGTAGGGAGAGTTAATGAACTGGTTTTCTACAATAGTCTATTCAGCCTAAAGAAAACTCCTTGTTGTATATTTTTATGAATGAAAACTTAGACCAAACTGTTTTTAACATTCTTTAACCAAAATATATTTTTAAGAAAAATACAGAAAAAGTAGTTGATTAAAAGTAGCTTCTTTCAGAATGTTGCTGGTTTCCTAGAGAAAATAGAAATAGTTTCAGAATTTGTTCTGTGCAACATTATCACAGAATCACAGAATGTTGGGGGTTGGAAGAGACCTCAAAAGATCATCCAGTCCAGTGCCCTGCCGGAGCAGGAACACAGTTCCACCTTATTTTAAAGAAGAAAATAATTTGCTTGATGAAGACATCAGATTTTCCATCCAGCTCTGGCTGCAGTAGAAAAAGGTCAGTGCTAGCAAGCTATATGTGTGATCTTGGAAGATAGTTGTAGTAGACACTAGGTAATGAAGTTCAGCTGCCTGTCATTTATGACTGATATTAAGGATTATACAGAATAATGGATAAATCTGCTTATTTCATAATTTATACTAACTGTGTGCTCTCTGTAGTCTTTTGAGCACTTTCTAGAAATTATTGATGCCATGGAGAAGGTTGCTACAGGACTCAGGTGATCCTGAGTTCTTACCCATTTTCATGGTTAGGGTAAATACTTGGAAGTTTTGGAAGAAAAGCTGATGTGGAGTTAAGAAGAAGTGAGAATTTGGCATTCATAGGCCTTCTGTTTCATTCACTGTTGAATCTCCCAGAAAAGATACTCAAGCTCCAGTGTCCCTGGTCACCTCTTAGCAGCCATTTAAAAGCCTGACACCCTTGATCAAATTGTAAATGTATAGGAAATTGTGGCTTTCTTCCTGTCAGCAACTGAAGGGAAGCAGCAACTCTGAGTCTCAGCCTATGTTCAGTTTCAGTTCAGACTTGCAAGGAAAGAATGAGAGTCAGCTAAACCTCTGTGTACTTCAAAGAGTCATTATGGTGGTGGCCCAGTCAAAACTTCACATGGTTTGTGTTAGACCTGAAACACCACTTCCAGTGACCCCACAGCATTCAGTGAAAGGAGGACACTGCAGGTAAAATCTTGGTTGCATCCAAATGAGAATGACTGCTCCATCAAAGTGGGAATTTCCCCAAGGAATATCAGAGGAGACATGTTTTCTCCTAAAATAATTTTACTTCACCATCTTGATGAGATATTTTTTCCATTGTGACACTTTCAAAAATGCTAATGAGGGGGTTTTTCAAAAAGAAATTCCTCCTCGCCTTCATCACATTTCATTAAGAGCTGTTGTTCTGGGAGCAGTGCCATCCCTTTATTTGTTGTTTGAGATGCATGGTGATTTTAATTAAGTGGTCATTGTCTGTGCGCATCATGGTGGTTGCATTTGGTGATCAGGGAGCTGTAATTATAAACGTGCAGGGCAGCTGAAGTTTTTGCTGCAACCCTTTAGTGGATTCTTGTCTACACCAGAGAGGATCCTTTCACCTCTTGGACAACTTCATCCTGCATAGTCTCAGGCATGACATTGGCAATGGGCTTGTGGCAGTCATATGTTCATATTCAGAAGTCCTTAACAGAACTTAATTCTAAGGAATTCCATGTGGATTAACTCTTCCCTTGTTGTCCCAAATACACGGGATGACTACTATGGTTCTCTTACTTGAACCCTGAGTTGTGGGCAATGCACACATGGACACAGAGCGACTCCATTTGCTTTAGCAGGTCAGCACAGGAGAAACCCATCCTCTGACATCATGCAAGGCTAGCCTAAGTGTTAGATGAAGTGAAGAAAATCAATTTTAAGTGTGTTTTCCTCATCCAAGCAAGAGCTGTTACTCTTCATGGAAGTGACAAAATTAGCAAGAAAGGGGGCTGCAGACCAGACATGTTTGCTCCCTTACTGGTTGGTTACAGGGAGCTCTATTTTTATCATCTCTTTCAAACCACCCTGTTCTTGTATATAAGCAAGTACCTGCTCTGACACTCACTACTGGAGAGGAGGGATACAAGGCTGCAATGAAAGCTGGTGTGTTTCTGGCCTGAGGGGATTTTCTTTCTTCACACTGAGTGTTCAGCTCTCTGCAAGTGATTCTGCCTTCCTCTTAGCAGATGCTTGTTCGATATATGAGAAACAAAGCATTTCTGTAACTTCCAAGCTCTTTTTCTTACTCCCTCACCAAGGCCTGCCTTGGTGAATTAAGTCTACTCTGTGTCCAAAACCAACACGCCAAGACATTTCTTGCATGCTGTGGGAAGCTGTTAATTTAAAGGGAATCAACCCTTGAGACAACAACCTCCAGTTTAAAGCAGTTTCTCAAGAGAGGAGGTGAAGGGCATACCTGATCATTAACTGTTCACCTTGATGCCAATCGTTCCTCAGCTTCCTGCTGTGCATGCAACCATGGAAAGGTCAACCATGTGGAAGAGAGCTAAACCCAGTCCTTATCTTTTAGGTGTGTTTCACCTACTCACCTCAGGCATTTATCTGCTGCACCTGTGCAATCCAAACTCCTATTGTTCACTCCTAAATAACCCATCTGCTTGTTGCTCAGAGTGGTGGAAATGGCCATAGCTTTGTCAGAAGATATGTAGGTATATGGAAGATAGATGGAAAGCATTGCAGCAGCATCTTGTACTCCTGCTGTCTGCATCTCACCTAGAACTTTCCAGTGTACTATTTGCTTTGTTTGGGTGGGAGAGAGGGTCCAATAATGTGAGCCACCGAGGTCCTAGGCACTAAGGATGTTTGAAATTATGAATCTGTGTTTTAGGTAATCAGCCACCTGCACAGGAATATGGTAAGTGAAAAAGGGTGGCAATTTCTTAGATGCTACACAGGAGCCCAGAGTGCAGTTTCCTTAAGTTCAGAAGCTGGCTTCCAGTATATAGACACAGGGAAATTGTTCCTGGCTTCTGTTTTAAGTGACACAAAGCGTAGCCAGGTGGCCACAGGTTTCAGGGCACTGGGGCAGAGAGGGTCTTGCAGGAAAATGCCTAAGGGAGCAAAGGCAATAGCTTACATTTATGTGTTGTTGATGGCGTAACTGCAAAGACAAACAGATCTCGGAAACAGTTAAGTGCAGACTCACTCTGGTTCTGCTGGGAGCAGGGTAGGAGAGGAGCTGCAGGAGGAGTCATTTCCCAGTGCTTGAAACAGGAAACCAGATGAACCCCCAGCTTGCAATCACGGAGGCCGTGTGGCTGCCCATAACAGCAAGATTTTCACCAAGCACAGTCATACCAGTGCATATGGTGATCTAGTTTGATACACTTGGCAGGACAATGGGCTCCACTTTCTTGCACTGGCAGCAAGTAATGAAAGTGGGTATTGATGATTCAAAAGGAGCCAGAGTCCTACCACCAACCTTTGAGGTGTGTTTATTCTGCTCCAACAGTGTCTCTGCTTCAGTTCTGTGTCCTGCCTCTTCTACTGCTGTGATTTCTATTGAATACTGTTTAAAACAGCAGAAAATGTTTAGAACTGCATTTTGCAAAGTCCTGCCAGTACTGGGCTGCATCCCCTGTAGGGATGGTTGCTGTCAGGAGAGTTTCCCTCTTCAAACACAACAGGAAAACAAAAGAATTGACCAGACAAGAATGAAGCAGTTAGGGAAAAAAAAAGAAAGGAGGAAAAAAAAAGGGGGGGGGAGGGATTGGGAAGACAATTACCCTCCTATCTTTCTTAGTATTTTCTTTCCTGTGAACCATTACTGCTGAACAGCAAAAGAGGAAACAAATTTAAAGATTTGATTTAACTACTGAGAAACATGAAGTCACCACAGTGAAGATGGTAATTTAAACTACCGCCCTGGAGAAAGTTTCAGTTTGCAAGAGTGTTTTCTTGGGATTATGCTAACTGCAGGCTGAAATTGTTAGCAGAACCCAGGTGCTCCTTTTCCCCCAGAATTTTGGATGTTCCTGAACTGGCAACAGAAAAATTAGGTGTCAGCAGTTCTGTTGTTTGTTTGTTTCCTTACTTGCTACCATAAAAAATTTGTGAGCTTTAATACCTGCCAGCTATGCAGAGCAGGGAAAATAATGTCTTCCTGAAGAAATTAATGTGATTCTTTGAAGACAATTCATAGAATGGCTTGGGTTGGAAGGGACCTTAAAGATTATCTAGTTCCAACCCCTGTGCTGTGGACAGGGTTGCCAACCACTAGATCAGGCTGCCCAGGGCCCCACCCAACCTGGCCTTGAACACCCCCAGGGCAATTCTTTGCGACTGTTTTCCTTGCTTTGAAGCAGACTATCATTTTCCTCCACCTGTGCCTTTTTTGGGTGCATTTGTTTTGCACTGGCACAACAGGTAAGAGCTTTCCCCTTCCACCTCCTTCTTCATGGTGGGCTGGACACTTGTTTGGCCTGCCAGATAATGCTAATGAGAAACTACTGGTAGTAGCTCATCCAGTGTCAGCTGCCTGTCTCCTCGAGGGTCGAAAGATCCCCATTGTGTTTGTTGTGTAGTTGGGGATATTTTTGGGGTTCCCACCATGTTCTTCTGGACACTTGCACCATAACCCATAGCCTGCTGTCAGATCTAGACATGCATTTTCCCAGTGAGATCAGTCGAATAGCATTTAGTTTCTGTGGAGCACTTTCTGCACATGCCTGAACAGGCTTTAAAACAAAGAAATCAGGTGCTTCTGACAGTGTAAGGGGAGCAGGGGGCTTTACCAAGGCTTTACTGCCCCAAGAATTTACACAGCTTTAGAGGTGCATAGAATCATAGAAGGATTTAGGTTGGAAAAAATGCTTAAGATCAGCATGTTTCTCCATGGTGTGGAGACTGTTAGCTGAATAATCTCTGTATCACTCCCCACGTTGTGCAGGCAGATTTCTAAACAAGAATAAAAATTATTTTGTAATGGCAAATTGAAGTATGCTGTGATTGCAATGTCACAGAGAAGCATTTTGGTATAACTTGGTTCTTTCAAGGTCTTATGTTTTCTTTGGAGGTTTTTTGTTGTTGTTGTGGGGGTTTTTTTGCTAGTTTGTGTTGTTTGGATTTTTTTTTACTTGAACAGTTTGACAAGTCTGATACTAAACTGTAGATTATTTTGATCAAATGTAACACATGATTCAGACAAAAATCCTGCACCCCTTCTCTGATGAATGAAAAATCAATGGTGGTAGGATGAGGATGAGAAAAGGACAAGCAAACAAAAACTTAGCAAACACCTTCAAAACCATCTGTGCTTCAGAAGCTTCCTGAACCAGATGTAATTTCAGTTTGTGTAGTCACCCTCACAGTTTTCTTTCTCTCTGACTGTCCTCAGGCTCCCCCAGGGCCCCCATCCCCTTCTAGCACCCACAGCATCCTCAGACAGGGATTTCCACGGCAGACCCATGTCTTTGCTTCAGAACTGACCCATCCAGTTTCACTTGATGCCCCTTTTTTTCTTACAGTGGAAGACAGAGTAAGCAGTAGGTGCCCACTGGCTGTCTCCATGCCACCACTCAAGATTTTACAGATCTCCATTTTGTCCACCCAACACCTCTCTCTCTTCCAAGTGGATGGAGTCTTACCAGTTATCTGATATATTTGGTTTTTATCAAGAGAAAAGTGGCACTGGCCACCTTTAGTGCAAAGGAGCAGTTTCTTCCTTTCTGCAATAAGTGTTCTTGGGAAAGGAAATAAATTTATGGCTTCTATGTTGCACATCCACAACTCATGCCTGAGTACAAATCTCATTTTTCATTGAACAGATTTCAGGGTATGAGTAACCTTGCCATTTGACCTCTGTACCTTTCCCATCATTTGAGTATGTGAGTAAAATAATCAATACTTTCACTTTCCCATTTTCCCACTATTTTTATGAAGGGAGGTGTATGAGGTTTAAATCAGATTTTACTCATGAACATCCTAAATATTCAAAGTGTCCTGACTGTACCTCCCAAATGGTCCTGCTCTGCCATTTTGGAAAGGTAACCATCCATAATAGTTATCAATATTCTTAACAAAAGCAGCACACCTCAGATAGTTACAAATATTTTCCTTTGACCCTCCCACATTCACAGTAAAACTGGCTTCAGTGTCTGTTTTCTCCATCTCTTTTCAACATAGTTTCTACAATCCCTTCACTTCTTGGGGGGAAAAAAACCAAACAGCAAACAAAAAACCCCGCATTGTGTGAATATGTGTCTGACATCCCAGCCAACAGTTTTCACTACCTCCTTTAAAAAGTGCAGGAACTGTACGAAATCATTTGGTCATCTTGTATACACCCAAGCATCCTCCTGGCTCCTGCCTTCCCCTTATGGCTTGAGCTCCACGCATCCTTGCGCAGGGAAGGACGTCAGAGATGTTCTTGGGCGTTACTTCTTGGAAGTGATTAGTGTTAACTGTTAGCTGAAGCAGTGATGGATTACTCCCTCCATTGTAGGGAAAAAAAAAAGGACACACGGTTAACTGAAGTTGTCCAGAGTGAACCTGTTTGTTTGAAGCAAGCACTTTATTTTCTTGGTGCCAGGACCCTTAGTAAATTAGTAACTTAACAGGTGTGCTTGGAAAAAGGATATCTGTAAGTAGATGAACAGAATAATGAGGAACATTTACTGGCTTCAGTGTAGAAAACTGCCTTAACGAATGCTTGGGTGTGAGCATGTGCTTTACATCTCAGTGTTTTCAGTAAAGTCCTGAATAAGGCACCTGCTTAAGTGGGGGCTGGTTTAATCTACTGAATGTCTAAAATACTTGACATGCTGATTTTGGTGGGATTTTTGTCAGCCAGTTCAGTCTCCTATCACATTTTTTCAGAACATACCCATATAAACCAGAAACACATATAGCCATAACCTTCAGTGACTGGAGAAACCTGAACTGAATGTGTTCTAGTGACCTGAAGGTGAAATGTCTTGATAGCTAATTACCAATGCTGCAATTCACACAATTTTCAGAGGGAAAAAAAAAATCCTTTTGCTGTCATACTCCTCAGCCATAGCTGTGCTACTAAATCAGAGGGTAGAGGCGTGCAGTCAGGCTGACTGAAAGCCAGTGAAATGGAAACGTGAGCAATATCCCAATTTAGCTCCTCAGAAGCCCACTAGTTAGTAAGTAGTTCAAGTATTTTAGTGCCTGCTGTGTTGCTGCCTACAGGGAAAATACTCTAAGTGCTTTCCCTTTCTCACAAAGAAAAGAAGTTTCCATCTATGTTTTATAAGGCTGTCTTGTCACATCCATTATACAGCATGACACAACCAGCTAGAGGAGGTACTGTGGTGATTACTGTCATGTGTTTTAGCAAGAAGGTTTTTGTGAAGGGTAGAATACATACATATATATATATATATATATATATATATATATATATATATATATAAACATATGTATGTATATACACACACATACAAGTGTAGGTCAGTTAACTGTGAAGATAGATGTGCCTTATGCTGGCTTATGGAGCATCAGATGTGGGGTGTTAATGCCTACATATGTGAAACCCAAACATTCTGCCATCTGGCCAGCTTGGCACAAACAGGGCAGAATTATCCTTATTCTGAGAATATTAGGCCATTAACTGGAATGGCTTTCAGAATGACTTTATTCCAGTCCATGGCTGAACAGCGAAGAACAAATTCTGTTTTTCAGTCTCCAAACTATGCTGTTAATATTGCAGAATGAAGAAAATAGCAAGTGAGATCCCTGAACAGTGTTGGGTTTTTTTAACCCCTGAGACATCCAATACCCTGTTTCATTCAAAAATGAAAAGGGAAGATGAGGACTGGAGGAGTGATAGGAAGGATGATCCACAGACTATCAATTTTCTATAAGGAAGGATTTTTAAAGGAGCACACCTACATTTTGTATGCCTGTGTGTGCACAAATGCAAACCATCTTCTGCACACATGGACCAGTGAGATGTCAAGTTTTCAGCTGAAGAAAGGCACCATTTGTGACTTTTTAGTTATCCAAAAAGCCTATTTTCCTATTCTAAAACAACTTCATCAGAATGTTTTTGTTTAGCAGTTATTATAATCTTACATACTTCAGACAGTGGAGAGTGTGTGTGCATGTCGATGTACATACACACAACCTACATGAAACCGTGTGCAGCGTAATACAGAACTGCTTGACATATGCATCATTTGACTACTTTGCCTCTTCTGTGTTCAATACTGCAGCCCGCCCATCACCATTCTGATGCCTCACTCTTCAGCAAGAGTAGTCTGGGCAGTGATCTACCTCCATGTTTTGCTTTGTTTTGAGTGAGCAGCATTAAAAAAAAAAAAAAAAAAAAAAAGACTTTTTTTTTTTCTGATCTTCCTTGTAAATATGATTATGTCACTCAAAATGCCCTGATTTGAGATCCAACATAAACTCAATTAATTTCTGCATAGGCAGCATTTTATCTGTGGTGGGTTGACCCTGGCTAGATGCCAGATGCCCACCAAAGCCCACTCTATCACTCCTCCTCCTCAACTGGAGAGGGGAGAGGGCTTGGGGGTTGAGATAAGGACAGGGACAGATACTGGCACAGGCAAAACAGATTCAACTTGGGGAGGAAATGAATTTTAATTTATTACCAATCAGATCAGAGGATAATGAGAAATAAAACCAAATCTTAAAACATCTCCCCCCACCCCTCCCAGATTCCTGGGCTTAACTTCTCTCCCAGTTTCCACCTCCTTGCTGCAGCAGCACAGGGAGATTGGGAATGGGGGTTGGGGTCAGTTCATCACACGTTGTTCCTGCTGCTTCTTCCTCCTCAGGGGGAGGACTCCTTCCCCAGCACCAGTGTGGGGTCCCTCTCACGGGATTCAGTCCTCCACCAACTTCTCCAACGTGAGTCCTTCCCATGACTGACAGCTCCTCACGAGCTGCTCCAGTCTGGGTCCATTCCATGGGGTGCAGTCCTTCAGGAAGGGACTGCTCCAGCGCGAGTCCCCCACGGGGTCACAAGTCCTGCCAGCAAACCTGCTCCGGCGTGGGCTCCTCTCTTCACGGGCTACAGGTCCTGACAGGAACCTGCTCCAGCGTGGGCTTCCCACAGGATCACAGCCTCCTTCAGGCATCCACCTGCTCTGGTGTGGGGTCCTCCATGGGCTACAGGTGGTCATCTGCACCTCCATGGACCTCCATGGGCTGCAGGGGGACAGCCTGCCTCACCATGGTCTTCCTCACAGGCTGCGGGGGAATCTCTGCTCCGGCGCCTGGAGCACCTCCTCCCCCTCCTTCTTCCCTGACCTTGGTGTCTGCAGAGTTGTTTCTCTCACATCTTCTTACTCCTCTCTCCAGCTGCAAAGTGTGCAGCTTTTTTCTCTTCCCCTTTTTTTTTCTTAATTATGTTATCACAGAGGCGTTACTGATTGGCTCGGCCTTGGCCAGCGGCGGGTCCGTTCTTGTAGCCGGCTGGCATTGGCTGTGTTGGGTCGGACATGGGGGAAGCTTCTGGCAGCTTCTCTCACAGAAGCCACCCCATGTCCCCCCCCACTGCTACCAAAACCTTGCCACACAAACCCAATACATTAGCATATACACCTTGAGGACAAGACATGAAGGTTTGAAATCCCTGGAAAGCAGAAAAATCCCAGAGCATCAGTAGGGCACCTAGAAATGGAACAGAAATATTACTTAGGGGACTTAAGGAATCCCTAAATATCTTCAAGCCCAACCTTACAGCGACTCAAATAGTTAAATAACAAATATATGGGTTCACAGGTAAGGCATAAAAACTGTTGTTCCAGTAAAAACTGAGGCTGCTAGGCATATTTGACTGCCTCTATATACTACTCAGTATTTCTGTCTTGGCTGCAAAATCTAAAATGAGAAAAGACCTCCAGGAGAGGGAACCTGATCTGAGCTGGGGATGGGTGAGGAAAAGTGCGCCCCACAAGGTGCAGAAGACTGACAAAAAGCAAACAGTTGATGTTTCATCAGAGGAAGATGTTGCAGGGGAGAAAAGCAGGTTATTCTCCTCTTGAAACACCTGAGAGAGTCTGCTGCCTGCTGAAGGGAGCAGCCTGGGCACGGATGAGTGGCTGTGTTCATGAACGTGACCAGGAAAACCCTCAGCTGTGGAAATGACCAAGCTGTCCTTGGCACCACTTGGTCAGCCCAGCTTCTGGGAGACAGTAAGGGTCAGCTGCTAGTGTGTGCTGGTGGCTTCAGTTTTAAACAAAGCCAGCTGGGGGGTTATCCCACCCCCATTTGCTTTGCAGGTAAACCCTGTGTAACCTGTCTGAAACACCTTCTTCCCATGGAGAGCAGGGAAAGCCTTACCACCAACCTCACCAGGGAAAAACAGTTTGCAACCTAGCTCCCTTCCTCCGTGATGCCACCCACCACTTTTGTGTCACCTTACTGTCACACAATTGCACCACACAATCCGTGTTTTTGGCACGGTGTCTCAAATGCAAAAGCACATCTTTGTCCCTTTAACTCTCTCTCAGCTGTTATGCCTGTTTTCTCCCCTCCTCTGGGACTGTGCACACTGTTGCTGCTTCAGCTGCTGGGAGCGAGCGAGGAGAATTTCTCCTGCTGGTGAGCAACTGGCTAGTCTGGGGCTGGCGTCTTCCCCGAACGCTGCTGTTTGCATACCAGCAGGCAGAGGAGCAGGTGAAATGGGACTGGTGACATCTGTACAGATGCGTTTGGCTGCTTACATGCTGTTATGAATCCACTACCCTTAAAGCCTCCGCTTCTCTGACAAGATCTCTCTCTCTCTCTCTCTCTCTTTCAAATTATTTTTCCAAGGAGAAAAGGAAAAGGCAGACAGAAATAGAATGCAAGAGACAACAGCTTGAGGACCAGATACTTCAGCTGCAGCATTTCAAGGTAAGGGATTGATGCCAGAAACGATGGATTGACTAAATCTGTTCATTATTAGACATGCAGATCACACGTCTGAAAGCTGGGAAGAGCCCACTCCGACATGAAGCAGCTTTTGCTGCCAGAGCCTATCTCTTGCAGCGATCGTGTCCTGCCTGCCTGTCATTCTATGTGTCTCACGCACAGGACCATGTTGCAGAAAAGGCTTAGGAGCACAGAGTCGGGAGGGTATGAGCGCAGGCAGCATGGCGGTGCTGTTATTATTAAACACTGTTATTTATTATACATAGTGATAAGACACCAATCGCTGTGGATTGGGTGTGCACTACATGGCTTCAGTGAGCACTTTCTGCCTGCAGAGCTGCGTTGGATTTTTCTGGTGCCTGTCGTTAGGTTTTGTGTGTGTGTGTGTGTCGCAGAAGGGGTGTTAGTTAGCATGCATGCGTGTGCATGTGTGTAAAGCTTTAATTGTAGGATCAAGTTATTAGGCATATATAGCATAATTAAATGGGCATGTATGCACATGCAGGGAGGGTGCTGGTGCATGTGTGTGTATCTACATGGAGATGCACCTTGATATTTAACAGGGTGCTGAGCAGCCCTAGTCCCTGTTGGACTCCATGACAGCTGCAGATAGCATCGTTTGAAAGCCATCCTGGTTATTTCTGTCATTTATCCTTCCTGTCAGTAGCAGACTTTGTCTTTATGTTTGTGCATAGCAAAGAGAAGAACAAAAATGTACACGTGATCTTTTTGTAACCAGTACGCATTTGTGGGTCGAATCCCATTAGGTTTGTTCAGTGGAGAAGAATTTCAGTCATTGAAATACTGAGAAAGATGATCAGGACTGGACTGTTTGTCCTTTCAGCAAGTGAGCTGGGTTGTGTTTTTTAAAATAAGATAATTATGTTGCTTGTGCAATAGTATGTGTATGTGCGTGTGAGCAGTGCACCTGCATGGGGATGGTGCACAGAATATCTTCTCTGCCCACACATGCACTCAAAGACCAGACTTCAAGTTATGCTATGGACAGGATCCTTCTCCTGCCTCTTCGGGCCCCTGCCATCATGCTCTCTAGACTATTCCCCATTTTCTGGTAAGCATGATGCAGTTAAACCCAAGTAATTGTTTGCAGCCTACACAAATGCTCCATCAGGTTCAACATAAATCTGTGGATGTCACACATTGTCTTTGGTATTATCAGTCAATGATGTGATTGCATTTCTGTGGGGCAACAGGAGTTGCCATTTCTTTCAGGCTCTCATTGGCTATAGACAAGGGAGAATTTCTTCTGATGACTGTAGGTTGATGCAGCAGGGCAGTATGGAGCTTTCCAGTGCCTTCATGATGCTTGCTTTTTTTCTTTTTGCTGCAAAGCTAAGGACTTCCCTTATCATGTTAACCATTTCCAAGCTGACTGAATTACACTTTTTCATGAAATTGCTTAAGCAGAGCCTTTTGGAAAGCCAATTCTGTTAATTCTGTACTTCATCTGACTTACTCTGATATAGCTGTTGCTAAACTGAATTTTATCATCATCCATAGGGAAAAGTAAAACCTCTCAAGGTGATGCAGTGGGGTCAGCCCCTGGGCTGTTGTAAACTGGCACTGACTTCAGCCCTGCCATGCTTATTGCCACAAGTGGAGGTTCAGTCTTGCTGCAGAGATTCCTTGAGTGACACACATGAAAATTAACTGTTTTGCTTTATTATTTAGCTCACAGCCTAGAGCAAGAGCAGTAAATCATATAGGAAGCTAAAGGGAGATCAAGGCACAGAAATTTAAAATGGCAGCTTTCTCAGCTAAAAGCACAGCCAGACTTAATGCTGGGTGCAAGGATGAGCATTAAGATATGACAGGAGCTTATCTACCTCTCCATTCAATGGCATCAAAGGTCATCAGAGGAGAAGTGTGTTGCTTTTATGGGAGTGGTCTTCGTGACTGCTGCTCCGGGACCCGCCTGTACCACCTCACTGCTGGGAGATCTGGATGAGGTGATGGCAGAGGTCTACCTGGGATTGCAGAGTTCCTCCTCATTGCTGCTAGGGCCTTCCTAGATAGAGAGAGGGCAGCTACTCACCAGGCTCCAAAACAAAAACAAAAGCAAAACAAAACAAAAAAGAGAAAGAAACCAGGGCCACTTGCTGAGAGTATTTCACTTTCTCTGTAAAGAGAGACCAAGCAAACTGCATTTTCTTTTCATGCTTTGTTCAGTGTTCCATTTGCTTAGTGGAGTGCTGACCAAAATGGAATTTGGCCTGCCAGGCTGCTTTGTTCATTTGAAAAGCTGTGTATCTTCCACCCATCTCCCCAAGGTCCTCCTTCACCTCACCCTGGTTGCTCTGAGCCTCTGCAAACCAGGGACTATATTCAAGTCCACTGTGAATATAGTACCCAGTCTGATACGGTCCCCATGTCTGGCTCACACAGCCCAAAATAAGTGCATTCATTTTCCTTTGGAAGTGCTAGGTAGAATATGGTTCATTCCCTGAATTATGTGTATTTCAACTATTTCTATGCAAGACATAAATCCAGGTCAAAAAGACCAGGCTTGCCTAGGAAGCCCATGTATTTATTCAAAATGCTGTGAGGTTGTTGATGTCAGTGTAGAGTGTAAAGACTTCATATCAGTGTTCAGTTAAATTTGCTGTGGTGAAACCTTTGAAAACAATATCTGGGTTAATCCTGTGTCTGCAGTATCTGTGTTGATCCCACAAGCATAACAGCTTGAGTTCACCCGAAGACATTAATGCCAGAATTCAATGGGTTTGGTTCATTTCTGTATACTGCCAAAGTAATTTTAATTTAAAAATTCACTGTGTAAAATAGCATGTTTGGTTACCTAATAAAGGTTCTGGAAGCTACAGGGGTTCCATTAATTTCAGACAATTTTGTTCACAGAGGAAAAATACCTAATAGAAACAGTTTATTGGAAATGTTTATGCTGGATTACCTACAGTTTTCAAGTTGCTGATGCCAATCAGACTCCCAGCAAAATAACTCTACTACCAGTGTATTAATTTTTCCCTTGTTACATACCAGGCTGAAAATAAGGGAACTGTGGGTGCTGTCCCATCGTTTTAAGCAGAACAGCCCAGCAAACACTAGGGTTAGTGAAATGTCAACACTGAACGTGGATGAGGCTTTGGCAACACGTTTTGCAAAGGCTCCTGAGAATTAAGCCAATGGCTTTATGGCTGAGGACACTAGGACAAAAACCTGGCTCAGCTATTAATGGTATGTGAGTGTTTCTGAGTTAATCAAGTGAAACCCTCCAAGTGTGAAAGTCTGGAGTAGGAGAGAGTTTGGAGTAGTGTAGGCTCTAAAAACTGAATTCCCTCGTTGCTGACAGTGAAAACTGTATCACCTCTTCTGTGGACCACTGGAAAGTAGGGACATTGCTGGGCACTGAGCAGCCACGTGGCACTTCAGGGCCATCAGGGCACTCCATTGAGGGCAGGAGGTGTATTTGGCTACTTTACAATCAGATACTTCATTGGAAAGGCCCTTGGTGTTGGAAAAGGTATAAAGGTGCTTTGAAGCCCCTTTTTTTTTGAGACTGAATATGCTGGTTTACTCCAATAAGAGGCAAATTGAAACAGCTCTCCTTACCTCCCACCTACTTTAACCTTTAATAGCAAAATAATCCTTCTTCATTCTTATAACACAAGATGTGTTTTGTTTTGCTTTTTAACAGTAGATAGAGTTTAAACTTCATGCATCAACAGTTCATTGGCCATACTCTTACAAACAGTGCTAGCCATGTCCGTGGGAACTGGAGGTGTTACCAGTTGCTATTGTTTGAAATCAGAAAAGTAAGCAAAATCCACCTTAGGCAAACACACTGTGTGGAGTATCCATGAACTCAATGTGGTTTCTTGAGGAAGACAATAATAGATTTTGGTTCATAAGTTGCACTGGAGATACAACCTACAACCAACAGCTGCTTTTAGGAACTTGTTCAGCTAGGCAGCAGTTGGGTGGGCCCACTTTAATTGAGAGATTTACTATAACAAATAAACTCTAGAGTAGAAGTGTTTCATCCAAGATCTGTCTGCCTCTGTAGTTAGTTGAACAGAATTTCTATAATTGTTTACTGTAGCTCTCTGTGATGGCAGCTGGTAATAAGGTAAACAGCACAAAACCTCCTAATTGAATAAAGAATTATTCCTCTGCTGTTACTTTAACTATTACAATAAATCCATTTACCACAGTTATTTTATTTTTGGAGTGGTAGAAATATTAGTGACCTATTTTTGTTAGCATCTGCTTCTTAAAGACTGCAATTTGTGAACATTTAAGCTATAACATAATTATATCTTTACTCTGAACAAAAGTAAAGGAAAGGCTTTTTATGTTATAGAAATTTTGTTAGGGTATGGTTTTAGCTGAAACTATCTTACCTATAAATACATTTTATTATTCCACAGTTATATTGGTATCCTCAATTTATTCTAGTCTTAAAATAAGTGCTGTCAGAAAATATAAATAGATAAATCTAACTATCTATGTGTATATCTATATATACACATAAAATGTGGAAAAACAGAGATAACTTTTGTGAATGAAAGAGTATTATTCCTTTATGTTTAATCCCTTTATGATTTTCAAGTAATTTAACCCTTATACTGAATGGTGACTCAGTCAAGCACACAAAAAATATTTGATGATGTCATGGGCAGTCTCCATTCTCTACACAGTCAGTACAATAGCCCCCAAAACCTATTCTTATTAACAGTCAAGCACTCTTTGGGTACGTGGTCTCTGCTATGAAGTCCCAGGCTGACCCTCTGTTCGTAATGTACTGGAGCACTCTGCACCTCTGCAAGACTGCAAGGTCCTGCCATCTCCATTTCCCAACTGCAGTTCTGGGGCATAGAGAGATTAAGAGTTAATTTGGAGACAAATTTCCATTTCCAGAGCATAGAGGAACCCTGTTCATCCCTTGCCGTGCATTAGCATCTTTGGACTGATGCTCACCTTACCCTGGGAATCTCACCTCCCACCAGGTTTTAAGCTGAGAAGTGAGAGGTTCTCTGCCACTCTGCTAACTTGTTTTGTGATCCAGAACATAAATCCAGATTTGTTAGGCCAGAAAGGGAGTGGGAGATGGAATAGGACTGCACAGCCTAAGGATTTAGGGCACTTGCTCTTTTTAAAGTGCTTAGAGAGCACAAAACCTTAGGATATACCTGCTGTGGAATAGCATTTGAAAAAGAGAGATTTAAAATATCCTTATATGTTTGGGGTTTTTTTTAAGTGCTCAGAAAACAAAGTATTTATCCAGATATAATCTTTTAGCCATAATAGAATAGTTTTTCCAGGCCAGCTACATAAAGTGACTACCACAAAAAGACAAAAGCTTTAGTCTTTTAACTCATGTTTCTTATCTGCTTGCATGTCATTGCCACACAACTGAATATACTGTAATTATTCTGGTATAATCCCCCTGCGAGAATGCTTTTATTCAGGAAAAAAGTATTGCTGTGTAAGCTATACTTTGAACTGGGGCAGAGTTATCCTGGGATAGCCATCTAAGTAAGCGTCCCCACACATATAGGGCTTCCTTCAAACCCATCAAAATTGGCACTCGTGTTTCCACTGGTAACAAGGTCCTTTGAGCAGGTCACTGCCACTCCAGTGGTTTTCATTTTAGCAAACATTGTGTTGAAGTAGCTCAAGGATGTTTACAGCTCACTTCAACCCCGGCCCCTCCTAATGGGCTGATATGTGCTCACAAATGTATTCACATGACCTGCATCCAGCTTTTTAAAAAAATGAAGATAAGAACTTTTAAAACCAAAAAAATAAAGGAATCTCTGAAAAACAGCTTTTATTTTTGCCTCTTTTGACTGATGTGTATATGTGGGAAGGAGTGACAAACTGAAGCCAAGGACACACTGAATGTAGAGAAGAAATTATTCTTTCAGAATATAATCATGAAAGCAACTGTGGTTGTGTAGTAATGATGACATCTTGCAAAGCCTATTTGTTTTGGGGGAATAGAGTTGCCAGTTTTCAAAATCTCAGATTGTTAACTATTCCAAAAAGAGGAGATTTTTTCATTTTATTTCTTTCTATTAAAACCATACTTTACTTCCTTTGAAAACATGGAGTGAATACTCATAGGGAAAACCAAAGCATACGTAAATATCTGTCTCCAGGAGGTAAAAGTATGATCAAGCTCTTTTCACATATGTGTCTGTAAAAGCAGGTCTTATTCAGTTTTGCAGTCCAACCACACAGAAACTTCAGCTAGCTTGAAATTATTTCTTAGTTCAGCTCCAAAATTCCTAGGAAACAGGGACTTTCTCATGGAGTCATAAAGTAATTTATGTGTGAGTGGACCCTGGAGGCCTCCGTATGCCCTCTCTAACAGGAGCAGCTTGCTCCCACGCCCATCCTCATCCCATTACATTTGGACTTTTGCCTGGGATGGAGATCCCATGGGCCCCCTGGAAAACCTTCTCCCAGGTCAGGCTACCATCCTGAGGACCATGTGTGCCCTCATTGCAGCATCCTCTTTTGCAAGCTGTGTTCCTGCACTGCCATTTTGTGCCTGCTAGGACATCCTCATCCCCTCAACCTTCTCTTCACTCCTGCAGCAGCTGTGGGCAGTTGTTTATTGTTTATTCTCATTTTGGTGCTTAATCTTGCCACAAGCAAAATGCCAAATAATTAGATAGAGCCATCATTATCATCCTGTCATGTAGAAATCTGTAATCTTAAAAAGTCTTTCTAAAGAGAGATGCTGGAAAATAAACCTAAACTCTCAAGCTTATGTATCAGCATCATTGTTTTCACCTGTTACTTCAAGCAGAACTTTGTGGTAGCCCAGATGTATAGGATACATATGTACAAAAGAGCCTACATTTGAGTTCTGTTTCATCATGGTTTTTTGTTTCAACGTCATCTCAAGTCTTTAATGAATATTAGAAACTCGTACCATGTATCAGGTCATCCTTATGATCCCCTTCAGTGAAACTAGCCTGAACATTCTAGGGCTTTGTGGCTGATGAATGATCAGAGCAAGGGAAACACAAACTTTGTGTCCTCTCTCATAGAGTCTTGGCAATATTTGTTGCTGTGGTGGGTTTCCTTGCAGCTGAAAGAGCTTGGGGTTTTTTTATTCATCTTTGTATGGAAACAACTGTCTACTTGGTTTACAAAGTTAAATAAAAATATGGGACCTGAACAATTTAAAAGCAATGCACACAAAATATTTACACTGGTGATCTTGCTAATGGATGGGAAGCTCACTCTCAGGACGTAAAACAATTGGCACTTCTTTTCCCTGAAGTGTTCCTAATTGGGCCTCTGTCTGTACAGCTGCAATTTCTGTTCCTGAGAGTTTTTAAACAGACAAAGCATGAGACCTTCACGAAGGAGCTGTAGCTATCATCATATCCATCCCTCAGGTAGCTTGCCACAGCTGTTCCTTCCGCATGCATCTGCAGCTCTGGCTGCACGCAGATTGCACTGCAGCCCTGCTCTTGCATCCCCTTGCCTCACCATGGGGACACCCAGCTGAGTTCTGGCCCTTCCCAAGTGAACATAAGCCATGCCAGCTATCTCACCCATTTCTGCAGTCACATTGCACTGTTTAACACATTCCTGTCCGCTCTGTTGGTGTGTCGAATGTGTGCTTTGAGAAAGAGCAGTGACAGAGTAAATACTCAGGGGAGTTGAAGACCTGTCAAATATACCAGCTACAGCAAACAAGCAAGGAGGAAAGATTGTCTCTGCAAAGTCTTTTGGATGCCATGATTCCAGGTGGTGCTTATCATAATAGTGGTCATCATTTTGTTTTGTTTTGTTTTTTTTACTTATTTGCTTACTTTATTTACTATTGATTTACTTATCTCCCCACATGCACCCCCCTGCTCTCCCCAGCCCAGGGGTTCACTGGTGCTGTAGCAAACCTTTGTCACCCCAGGAGCTATGGGGAAAGAGGAGACAGGCTTCTTGGGGACAGGCAGGACACTAGTCCCTTGGATGAGCAGACTGCCTTGGAGGCACCAGCAAACTTTTGAGAAACACTGAAACAAAACCTGAGGACCAGTGATCCTGGCCTTGGGGGTCTGCTGCAGTAAGGGTTTTATGAAAAGGGAAAACTCAATCAGGTGACATGATGGCCTGTACTTGTGTGGCTGAAAAGAAATTTTGGAAGAGGTTAAGCCATCAGTCTCCAATGCCTGGTCACAAAAGGTTGTCAGTTACAGTGGGAAGGTCTTAACATGTTTAAAAAAATTTAGCTAATGTTTTTTAGTGTTGTGTGTGATGAATACTCATTAAGTGACTGCTAGAAAAGGTTTATAACCCTTAGTGTAAATGTATGCTTCTCAAAAAAAAAAAAAATTAAGATATTGCTTCCTTAAGATATTTCTAAGAAATATTTTGTTCATTTCTTGAACAATTAATAACAACAAACTTGCAACTCTACAGGATAATGTTTAATCTGCTTTATAAACAAGCTATTTGGTTGTGGGCTGGCTCAGCTCCATCAGCTAACATAATTTTCTTTGTTGAATTGATACTTAGGTTAGCTATAACATTATGACTACAATCAGGCTGCAAGTTTTTCTGCATGACTTAATTCTCTAATCTGGGCAATGCTTGAGTCATATCCGTTTATCATGTAGACATGTTAGGCTAGAACAAGTATCTTGGATTATTGGAAAGGCAACAGAAAGTTTTGCTGCTAAGCAAAACCAGATCACACCAGCAAGCTGGAAGTGGCTACTTGTTCTGTTCAAGGGCCAGTCATGTTATACAAGGCCACATCCCTCTTGCAGCAAAAGCAGAGTAAAATCTTTTGTGTTTGATGCAGACCACACCTTTCCTCCATTTTGTAAGCAGGTGCTCTCACACTGAAACCTCACATAGGAAATCTCTGCATCAGTCTGGGCAAAGAGTCACACTGTTTTGTTCATGTACCAGAAAATGAAAAACTACAGCATCACACAGGAGTATGTTTTGAGGAGCTGCTTATTTTGGGATGGACCTGCCAATAATACTGCTTGTGTCTATAGCTCTTCTCTGCATTTGCATATTTATTCATGAGTGGTTAAGGGCATCTAACATTAACAAGCTTGCTCACACTACAGCCATGCAAACATTTTTTTTCCCATTTTTTGGAAGGCAGGAGAAGGCCTGCTGGCAAAGGAACAAGTCTTTCTCTAATCTCGGTACATGTCCCAGTAACCTCTTTGCTGATGCTGGCAATTGTGCAGCACACCAGCAGGTCAGACCCAGACCTGCTGGGTAACCTGCACTACCTGGGTTCGGGCCAGCTAGATGACAGGAGAAGCTGCCTAAATATACGGCAAGCAAGAGATGCAGTGTTCGGAGCAGCCATGGGAACAGGGTAGAAAGGCAAATGAAGGAATCCCAGAGGAGTTTTAGTGGTGGTTGTTCTTGCACTTGTGTTCCTTGCAAACTCAGTTTTATCAACCCAGACAGATGCTTGGGAGCATGCACAGACAGAGAGGGCTCTGCTGCTCCAGGAAACCCTCCCTCTTGTAGCTGATCCGTGCGCTGACAAAGCTGCAGACCCTGGGCAGTGAGCTCCAGGTAGCTGCTGAACAGCAAAGATGGGCTCATTGCTGTTTCCAGAGCTCCAGACCTGCCTGGAAAACTCTGCGTTTTTATACCAGGGGAGTTTGCTGAGCTGCAAAGGGCAAATCTGAAATGCAGACAGCTGTGCTAGAATCCTAATGGGAGTGTTCAGGGCTAATATTTGACTCTCACACTGCCAGGTGAAGGAAGAGGTTTATTGCATTCTTTTAGTAGGGCATGGGTTGCTTATGTGCAAATTTGAGAATAGGAGGAACCAACCTCCAGTGTTCACTTTTTTTTCAGGACAGAAATACTGAATGCACATAGGAAGAAAATAATTTCATAATAATAAATAATAAATAATTCGAGCTCTAAATTGTTAGTGTCCAGTGGTCTGCAAGCCTCAAAATCCAAAGACTTTTGACAAAACTTCAATTTGACAAAAATTTCAGTAAAAGTGCTTTTGATGTAGCACTACCGATTTCAGTGGAATTACACAAGGGATCATTATTGCTTATTATGAATGGCACAGGAGATCATTACCCTGAATAGTCCACATCCAGTAGTGTTTCTCAAGAGTAGCCATATTTACTGAAAGAGGCTGTCTTGTGTCAACTTTTGACCTTTGTTTTTCCTCAGGATTATCAGCTTCCTTGAAAATTACTCAGCAGCCAGAGGAGTGCTCCACTTTAGCAAGCACTGCTCTCAAAGAGACATAGTACTGATTGCCCTTCTAACCATTCGTAAATACAAACAAACCCCAACAAAACTGCTTGACAAAACTTCCTCAAAAGGCAGCAGTACAGCAAGAAACAGCTTTTACATTGTCATAAGGAGTCAAGTGGCAAATCTGACAAATGCATCTTGGCCTCAGGTTGAGACGCTGCCAAGCTTCATGTGGGACTGGAAATGTGTTATTCTTTATAAGCAATGTTTATAGAAATAGGTCTGAAATCAGCAGGACTGATGGGTAGAATTAATCACCTTTCACAAGGAGGGAGTCCAGAAGTGGCATGTAATGGGTGTAATGGTGTATGAAAATTGTGCTAAAAAGATTTACCTGCTATAATAAAATGTCCCCCAATACTTAAGCTTTTGATGCAATATTAAAGCAAAATACAGCATTGAAAGTAGAGGTTTTCTTTTCAATACAGCATAAATTCTACTATGTGCCTTTGAGGGGTTATGCATTATTTCCTTCGAAGCGCTAAATGTAAACAACTTAAAGTCCTTGGGCTTTACTGTCCTGAAGTCTGAAACTGGAATAAATAGCATGTAAGGGAGCTGTGCACTACATTTATGGCCATCACTGTGTCTACTGCATTCAAACATTTGGCATGATTCCTTTCTGTCCTGTCCAACATCTGTTCACTTATTTCTGTCCTCACCATGATCTGTTCACAGAATCATGACTTTTTTTTCCTTTTTTTTGCATGGTGCAGAAAAGTCACTCTGCTTTCCTACCCTTGAAAAAAATAAACATGGAACTGCCAGTTATCTCTGCAATCTCACTGGTGTGCAGAGAAACCAGATCACCTGGGAGTGGTGGTGACCTAGAGCATTGCAAGCCCAGTGCCCTTTCCACTTCAGCAACTGAGTGCCTTTTTAATGACATGATCTAATTTCTGCTGAATGATTTAGCCCTGAAGAAATTGTACTCTTGCAGTAAATGAAGGAATACTTATACCAAAGTGCACATAGTGTAGCTATTGTTGTACCAGTGAAATGATGCCTTCTGAAAGTACAGCGTATTCACATTCCAGTGTTGAAATGAGCTGTACAAATACCTGTATTTTTACAATAGTGTATCTGGATGCTCTTGGAGTCCTCTATGATTTTGACAAGGTCTAATCATACAGCAAAACTTTGGTGCATAAAGAAGCTCCAAGATGCAGTAGAGAGTTAAAGCTCGTAGCAGACAATGAAAGAGGAGCAATGCTGGAATACTAGCTTGTGGCCATTTTAATCACAGACTGTTAAGGAAAGCGAATGCACAACATTGTTAGGCAGGGGTAACTCATACAGCTAGCTATTTTTGGGCTCCATCCTCTTGCAAGCACTCTCCTTTTAGCAGATTTCAGAAACACCTCCTATGCTTCCTGGGATAACATTTTGCAAGATTTTTTTCAAAAAGCATAATCCAAATTTTGCAGCTGTGGAAGGCAGATGGCAGCAAACTATCTTTTGTTTCCAAGCCACATCTGGCTCTGGTTTACATCTGGCTGGACTGCCTCCATGCTGACTGTCTCATACCCAGGAGCTATGCCCAAGTGCTCAGCACAGCTCTACCACCACCTCCTTATTGCTCCCTACACACTCTTGGTCTCATCATGTGTGACAAAGCCTCCCCCAGCGGGTTTCTGATTAAAACATCCTGGGAAGGTTTTGCTCAAGTCAAGTGAGAGATTCTTCCACCCCTACCCACTTCCTCAACACTATGCCAGTCGTCTGGCAGGGGAGAAAATGTTTCCCAGACAGCAAGAAGGTTGCACGTGGTCCCCTGACGTGTGCCTGCCCGTTTGCCTATTGTATTTGCAGTGGGTGTATAAATAAATATAACCTCAACAGTTTGGCAAATAGACACTCTGAATTTTAAGAAATGCATCTTATAAATGTTTCCATTTCTCAGAGTCTTCTTATCTGGATTCCTCAGTGTTGTATTTAACGAATGCCTTAATTTTCATCTTAAAAAGGAGAGCCAAAAACATCAAAGCTACCAGCTTTCCTGTTTTAGATAAAATATGCTGACACTTCACCCAAGAGGGAGGATTTTTAGTAGATCATAGCATTCTTGTCTCTAAATATGTCTTTTAAAAAATCTCATTGATGCTTTCCAGTTTCAAATTCATGCTATTAATAGGTCAAAAAAAGAGGCTTCTGGGAGAAAGAAATCATGTGATGTTGTAGCTTAAATATTTTACATAAACAAAGACCAAACCAAAGCTGCACAAAATACCTTATTTTGGGTGTACAGTAGTTGTACTGAAGGGATTGACTTCTCTCTCTCTCTAGGCATCAGAATGGAGATTCTGTAAAAGCACATTTTAAAAAGCCTGGATTTCATCTGTCCTCCTGTAGAAAAATGAGGATAGACTGTTAATTGAATGTCTTCAGTGCTGTCCAAGCAGCACTTTGCCAAAGAGTTTTTAGGACTCTTGGAGCCATATCTAAAACAGGTTTAAAAGAGAGAAGGCTGCCTTCATTTTAAGAGTTTAGTCTTTACAAACTTCAGGGGTTCTTTTCCAACTGAGTATGGCTCAAGATTTCAGATTTGAGACAGCAGAGAATGACACATGGCACAACATATTTCCACATGCAATTGTCTATATTTCTTTTTAAAGAAAATACAGCAATTTTCTAAAGAGCAATACATTTCACAGCACTTTGCACTGTATTTAGCCCAGCAGGTACCCACTGAGTTGTGCTACTGAGACCTCTTAAATGCCAAAGTACAGGTTGCTAAATGCTTAGCACCACAGGACCTGTAGATCCATCTTTGACTGTCTCACTTTGTTTCTTGGTATATGTGATGACTTGGGACTCGTCGGCTGAGGGGACATTTCAAGAGCACATTGGGCCTGAATGAACTGATGAAAATTCTGGGTAGTAATCAGCTGAGTTGAACAGGAAAACAAAGATCCCACTGAGAAATCTCACTACCAGCCCACGAAATGTGACAGGAAGTACTAGTAGACGGTAATTGCAGCAAAAGGAGAAGCTGACTGCAGAAACTGTGGCTGGAGATAGCCATCCCTAATGTTTTGTGAACTAACACCTTGGAGGCCATGAGCAAAGATGAATTCAGCCACGTAAAGAACATTTCCAGCATCAGTGGCTCCTACTGTACAGCATAACTGCATGGTACAAGAGCATGAGACCTTTTCTGTCATGCAGAATTCTTAATTCATATTGAAATCGCTTAAAACCCACCTAGCAGTCCTCTGGTGCACAGCAAAGTTAAAGTCAGTGAAAGACAGAGTAATTTATAAAGTCTGAGTCACATGTGTGTTTTGTATCACTTTCTATCTGCTGCCTTATTAAAATCTAATTGCCTGTCACATAGGCCACGGAGTGACAAGAATAGCTTGTGCATAGATACTATGTCTATGTATACACTCCAAAATTAACAAGCAAGCCTAGTCTGTCACATAAAAAATCTTCCAATTTTGGGCTGGGTTTGAAGCCTGCTTTTGATGATGAATGTTTTCCCTTTATACACAGTTTGCACAAGTCAGGTTCCATTCCAGCGACAAACATGGCATTGAAAAGACTGATACTGCATGTCTGGGCAGCCTCTGAAATCCAGTTTATCTGAACTGATTATTCCTTCCTAGCTCCTTTTCGCTGGAGAGCATACACATTCTCACAGCTGGTTCCCTGAAATAGCATTGCCAATCACTTTGAAAATTCCAAACCAAGGCTCCCCTTTTCTGGTTAATGCAAGGGACTAGTTTGGTCAGTTCCTTGGCTGACTATTTTTTCCACCAGCTCTGTTTCCTTCTTGCCAAGGGGCAGAGTCCTGTGTGGCTTTGGGCTCCTTATCTTCTTTCTTTTCGACAGGTACTTGTCCTGTCTGCCAACTGATCTGCCCCATCCCTAAGGCAGGATTTGGGCCAAACAAAACACACAGGTTGATACACAGGTTCTTCTTCCCCTTTACTCTGCCCTGGTGAGGCCACATCTGGAATATTGTGTCCAGTTCTGGGCCCCACAGTTCAAGAAGGACAGGGAGCTGCTTGAGAGAGTCCAGCGAAGAGCCACCAAAATTATTAAGGGAGAAGAGCATCTCCCTTATGAGGAAAGGCTGAGGGAGCTGGGCCTCTTTAGCTTGGAGAAGAGGAGGCTGAGGGGAGACCTTATTAATGTTTATAAATATATGAAGGGTGAGTGTCAGGAGGATGGAGCCAGGCTCTTCACAGTGATGACCAATGATAGGACAAGGGGTAATGGGTGTGAGCTGGAACACAGGAGGTTCCACTTAAACTTGAGAAGGAACTTCTTTACTGTGAGGGTAACAGAGCACTGGGACAGGCTGCCTAGGGAGGGTGTGGAGTCTCCTTCTCTGGAGACATTCAAGACCCGCCTGGACGCCTTCCTGTGTGAACTCATCCAGGTGTTCCTGCTCTGGCAGGGGGATTGGACTGAATGATCTTTCGAGGTCCCTTCCAATCCCTAACTTTCTGTGATTCTGTGATACACTATTTGAAAGTGCTTCCAACCACTGCATCTGGCAAATTCCTCTTGGTAAAGTGCAGCTGGATGAGACAGTGGCCAGGTGAGGCTGTAACCATGTTTTTGGTGTAGAAAGCACAGCAAAACACCCAGGAATAATTCTGTTTGGGGTAGGCTATTGCTGCTTTCTGTGACAGTGTTACTGTGCCCTGGGATACCCATGGTTTCTGGAAGACTTTTGTTCATTTGTTTTAATTTGTGTCTGGCTAAGAGGTGATGTGTATGTGTGAATGTGTACGTATATGTGTCTGCCTGTATGCCTGTAAATGTATGGAGACACATCTGTGGTATAAATAAAAAATAACATCTTTGATTAGTTTAGTAGCAGATTGATTTTATCCTTCCAGAAATGCATTACATTTAGAGCATGCTACTCTTTCGTTTTAGAAACTTTAAGAAGTTTATGATTTTAACTTTTCCAGCACAGGCCTTATCATTCACAAGAGATCCACACTTTTGTTTTGAAGATTTCAGTTCTTGCAGGACTGGCTAATTTGTGTGTTTAAAACTTTTGTTTTTATTAGGAGCTAAAAATAACTTCATCTTAAGGCATTGACGATAAATAAAGTGCATACTGTAAAACTGACACTCAGAAATCTGGAAGACCTGATATCAGGATAAACACCTGATGGATTGCCTGAAATTGACTGTATAAAGCAGTAATCACAAATTCAGTGGGGACAATCTAATATTCAGAAGCAGAGGCAGCTCCTTCTGAATCTTCAGATGTTTTTTGTTCAGTCTGTTCCTAAGGTTTGGGTTTTTTTACCTTACAGTCAAAAGCTCTTCGGGAAAAATGGCTGCTACAGGGAATTCCTGCTGGTTCCGCAGAAGAGGAAGAAGCCAGAAGGAGGCAGTCAGAAGAGGATGAGCTTAAGGTGAAAAAGCTGGAAGAAAACATACACAGGTAGGGGCAGTTTCCTGTTGCTTTACTAAAGAAAAGTCACTCTCACTAAGACTAGAGACCTGCCTTGCCCAGGTCCCCATCTCTGGCAGCAGCTGATTGCAGCTGCCCAGGGAAGAGTGTAAGAGGCAAGCACTAATACAGCCAAACCTGCCCAGAATTTGTCTCCCAGGTGTCCGTGGTTTGCAAGGTAAAGCCATGATGGCATCTTTGTGTTTAATGGACTTCAATATATTTCTCTCACAGGGAGCTGATTGTCCCCACTGAATTTGCACCCCCTTCAGGTGCACATGTTTAAGTTGATCAACACTTGAGAGATTCTCCATTGCTTTACACCTCCTACAGCCAAAAGGAGTTCAAAGAGGGGCGGCACTCTTTGGCACTCACTTTTCACTGGTGCAAATGACTTTTTGAAATGCAACAGCAGATGCCACCAGCAGATCAAATATCAACTGCTTTCAGAAGCAAGGTTTGGGCATTAGAATTATTTCCTTTTATCAGTTTCCCGTTGCAGTCTGAGTTGACGGTTGTCCTCTTTTTTATGTTTTCCTTTGTTTTGCTGCCATCAATGGGCTTTAAAAGTCATCAGGAAAATGCTTTTATCCCTCAAAGGATAAATTCCAGAGCTGCTGCTTCTGCCATTTACATTATGTAAATTTAGAGCTTTTTCAGCTGGCAGTAAGTTGGCAAAAGTTCATCAAATTTGGCACCATAGCTTTTACAAATGTGTCAGCTGAAGCATATAAGAACACAGAAAAAAGCAAATAGGACCATCAGTCCAAGGGTTGAGCTATTGGTGTAGCATCTGGTGAACTTGATTTGCCTTATGCCAGGTTTCTTGTGAAATTTCTTGGAGAAGTAACTGAGAATGTTTTTTGGGGGATATACACAAGCAGATCCACCCTAAGCTTGGACAACACTAAAAGGTTTCTATGTGAAAGTAATAAATCAACATGAATGTGAGAGTTGCCTCGTACTAGTGGTCTTGTGATTGCTATTAATTAAAACTGGTCTGAGAATGTGCATTGTTCTTCTACATCTGTGGTCACATAAGGCAAGAAAGTTGGGGGGGGGAGGTTTAAGATTTCTTATGCTACCTGGTGTTTTACTCCATAAATTAATGCAGTAGATAGAAAGAATACATTGACTGAACTTCAGAAATATGTACTGTATATATTTCATCCCGTATTGAGTGCTCCAAGATGCTAAGTGCTCTGACCCCGTCCAGTAAAACACACCAGTATGTGCTTAATTTCAGCTATGTGAGTACCACTACTGAAGGCAATGAAACTTGCTTTGCTTAATTAGTTCAAAGAATAGGTTGAAAGTCTGTGTAAGGGCTTTGCCCTATGGTTTGATTTTTTTCTTCCTTAAGTGCATCCATGAAATAAAATCTTTGAATATTTGGAATCAATGGAGCTCTCTTCTGCTGTGACTACCTGTCTGTCAAATGGCAGGTCAGCTCCTTGCTCCTGAGTTGAAAGGACATTTGTTTGACAGCCTCATTAGCATGCTTAACTTCCCTGTTACTTTTCTATGGGAACTCCAAAGGCAGTAAAAAAGTATTTTAATTTAAATAAGAAAATATTACACCTGAACTGTACAGGTAAGACAGTAGAGATTGAGGTTACTAGTGTAGTTACAGTTCATATCCATGACAACACGACACATCCAGAGCCCATCAACACAGGTTGAGAAGGTCAAGGACTGTAGAAGGGGTAAGAAGAAGAAGAAAGGTGTCAAGCACATTGTCTGAAGGAGTGAAGTAGAATGAACTCATCCTGAAAGGATTTCCTCTCTGCATTCCCAGGAGAGAATCAGAGGGGAGGATTATGGAGACTGTTCAGATGTTCATACTTGCAGGGGGCCAGTGGTCCTCTGGAAATTCTCTATGCACTATCCAGTGGGACCACTATGAAACAACCCAAACCTTCTCAGTGAGGGTGACAGAGGACAGACTAAGCTGCTTCACTGGGAGGATAGAAAACTACGGCCAGACCAGCCATAGGTGATGCCAGGGGACCATAAGACCACTGTGCCATGGATCTTGCATATTCATTAGAGTCACACTGCATCGTATGTGCAAGCATGGAGCAGCTGCTGTATTAAGACATCTGTGAAACAGCCTTGTGGCACACATGCTGGGTTTGTCCCTGCTGGAAAATATGTAGAGTCTTTTACATTTGCTCTCAGAGCAGGGTGAGGCTTACTCGTGAAGCGCTCAGGGAAGGTCCCTGCCTCATACCTCAGCATTTACTACATGAACAGCCATGGCACAAGAGAAATCTCCATCTTTTTTTGCAGGCCAGAAGTAAACATTAGGTCTGACAAGCTGAGTGAACTGCGACACTTAGAACAGAAAACTGACAGAGATTATAGTGTTTGAGACCAGACTGATGTTCATAAATGAGGATGTGGGCTCATGTAGTCCTGCACTGTCCAGAAGAGGAAAATACCTCTACTTTAGGGAAAAGGTGGGTCTAGGTATGGGTTTGTAGATGGTCTTGAAGGTCTTGCACATAACACAAATGCTTCAGTTGGGTATTGCTTTTTCTAATTCAGTTTTAAGTGACTTTCCCACTAAAATCAGACATTTTGCAACACGTAGACATGCTTGTAGTGTTTATTCTCAAGCTAGTGTTACCAGTTCTCCTTTGTGTGGGAGGTGTCTGATTTCAACTGGGGCCACAAAAATGCATGAGTGTACAGACTGATGTTTATTTATTAGACTTCTATGTTATCATGATACAAGATACCACATACTTCAGCTTGCAGCTTGCAAGGATATGTGCATATGCATAAACTTAGACACGAGTAAGTGTAATGATTTAATTGGCTCCCTCATCGACAAAAGCATTTGGAAGAAGGATGCCTACATTAGTCAGCATTTCTGTACACTTCATGCCAAGGAACTAAAAAAATATCTGCATCACAAAACCAGAAATAAAGCAGAGCGAAGAATGCAATACGAATAATTCAATACTATCATTATGCTGATAATCACCAACAGGAGGACACAGAAGCACAAGATGCACATAGAAGTTAAAAAAACAGGGAGTGCAAGATTAAGACAAGATGCAGGTATGTGAATAGTATATCAGAGGATTATAGACAGAATGATCATTTGATAGTTTGGGTTAGTTTAATACGTTTAGAGATTTTGAAAGATATGAACACTAGAAACAGTCTTCGTATCCGAGAATACAGAGTGGAAATGAAAGAATAAGCAGTGTTGAAGCAAGTTTTGTCCTGAACTCCTGGCATTCCTGCTTGCTTAACTTGAGTCTTCAGAGTAAGTCTTACACTGCCCCATGTAATAATCCTGGTATTGTGTCTTCCATTTCTTTTAAAAAGTAATTGGTCCAGTGGACGCTAAACAAGAAGATCGGACCCTTATTCAGCATTCATTGAGTCTTAAATGGGCTTGAAATCTGTCAGTAGTGGGAAGGATGGAAAGGCATTGCTGCATTATTAAATGTTTGAAACCTGGCCACAAGATTAGTGGTACCATTGTATCGATGGCAGAGCAAAGCCAGACATGGCTGGCATTACAACATCTCTTGGCACAAACTGTCCTTAGACATGGAGAAGCTGTAAAGCTAGCTTGGTTTTTCATGTTCTAAAGGTCTTGGGTCAGTGTTAAAGTGTCACTGTGTCACACAGTGAGAAAGTGAACTCCTGTTTTCTACAGCTGCCTTAGATTTGGAGTAAATTATACCAAAGTAGTAAAAAATGAACAAAAAGCATTTTCCTTCCCTTAAACCTATTCTCCAAATCACAGACAGTAAATATTTTTTGGGGATAGCATTGTCACAGATGCCCAGTGAACTTCCACAGACATGTTTCTGATAGCGTGTTGTAGGTGAAACAAGCAGTGGAATGTGTTGCATGCTTCCCATGGTTATTTTTACCACATGACAGTCTGTTATTTTGCAGCAGTGAATGGAAAGTTGGCATTCGACATCTGGGTATTAACAGGCAGCATTCATACAGCAAAGCAGCCCACCCAAAGCCTGCTGTTCCTTCATAGCATTTGAAAGGATCCCAAAATTATTTTCTTTTACTAGATTACATTACAGTACGTGCCAGTGGCCTGTGTTTACTATTAAAGGTGAAGAGTTTTCATTGCTCTGAAGCTTTCATGTAACACACCAACATGAAATACTCTGTGAGAAACCAGGACTAGACTTGTACTCTTGAAGAAACCCACTAAACAAATCCTCAGTGCAGTGGCATATCCCTTCAGTAATCAACAGTGCATCAGTTCACACTGGATAAGGGGGTGCCCACCAACTCCAAGGAGAGGCAAATTATTGTTCTGTCAGAGCAGCTTATTTGGACATGTGAACCAGACAGGCAGCTTAGAGCAGTGGATCCTCAAAAAGCACATGCAAGAGTCACTTGTGGCATTTTGGCACTGTGGCAGTTCTTGAGGCCAAGGTGTACATATACCTCCTGTTCTTTACTCTGGGCTTCTCAGCTATCAGAACATTCAGCTCCTAAGGTTTGCAAAAGCCCTTTGTGGTTGTGGAGTGCTTCACCCTTGTGCATGTTGGTGGTCAGCCACGGCTATTTTACCTCTAGGAGAAGGCTTTTCCACAGTGGTCCAGCATGGAGAGAGGAGAGCTCAGGTGTTAATGTTGGCAGTGGCAGGTCTGTGCTTTGAACCATAGGTCATGAGATCTTTCCTGGGGCAAGCACATGTCTTTGCTGGTTTCTGTTGTCTTGCTAATGTGGGCAGGTGGTAAATATATGCAAAAACTCACTCCCTGGCAGCAGCTCCCATCTCAGAGTGCTGCTGTTCTTCTATACTCACAAAACCTTGGCAAGTATTTTAAAGAAGTGTTGAACTGAAAGAAGCCTGTGAGGGAGACTGCAGGACAAGTACAGCTTCCACCCAAGAAAAGAGCTTAACCCTATGGACCAAAAGTGATGCTGAATGTAAGCTTACACAAGAGAGTTGACCAATGATGGAGGAAGAGAGATGACACCACCTCTCTCAAGCAAAAGGTGCCTTGGTATTGTGGGGCTCTCTGTTGTTCTACTGTACTAACCTATGTCTGCTTACCAGATATTAGATAGAAGTCCTAACCTAGGTAGAAGCAGATCTAAAATGGAGTAAAACTTCTCTGAAATTGGCAGAATTGTCCTCTTCTTCCATTAATGGAATTGAATTTTTCTAGGTAAATGTTCAGGTTTGAGTGTTTTCAGAGAGACTGGGCTAAGCCCTGAGAAGAAAGCCTTCACCACACTGATTTGATATATAGAAAATAAAATTTTATTAATACATTATTTTATTAACAGACTATGAGTGCTTCACAGATCTCTGATGTTAGATGGGGTGTACACTAAAGTCTCTTCTCCTCTCATTTCAGAGCCCGGCAAATACAGGTCCAGCTGAGCTTGTGGCTGCTGCACCTTTAGCATTTTCTCTCCTCCTAGTATACATTCTTACATTTCTTTCTGATGCCAAAGTTTGTTTCCTGCTTCTTCTTCCCAGGATGAAAACTTAGCATGTCTCAGGCTGAGAACTCTGGCTATAAATTCAGTCTCTCTTGGGACTGTCACTAATAGTCTTTGCATGACAGAGGGAGAGAGATCACACAAGACAGATGTGAGTGCACTCCTTCAAAAGAAGGATTATCTGATGGCAGAACCAGCTGCTCAGACCTCCTCTAGAGCAGACAGTGCAAGCCAGGACCAGAGGTGCCATAAACCTCTGCTTAGTAGGATCTCATCCATTTCCCTTCAGTTCTACCCTCCAGAGAGATATGAATGGTTACTGAAGCTTATGCTGGTGTAAAGAGCTCTGTGTCTTACAAGTGAATGATCCACATGAGTGTGAGTGTTTTGCAACTGCCACATTGATGGCAGCTGGAGAAAATTATCAGGAACATTGTTTATTCAACATTTCTGGGTTTTACCTAGAATGTCAGATGCAGCTGAAGACAAGCCCTCAGTTTGCCTCCACATGCTGCCCATATGATCAGTTGCATTGGGTGAGCTCTGTAAGAGTGAAATAGCAAAAAATGTCTCCTCATCGCCAGCCAGTGTCTCCAAATTCTGCTTAACTTGAGAGAAGATTGTTCCTGTACAGAAGCAGATTGTTTCTGCACAGGAACAACGGCTCATCTCCAAGCCCTCTGTCTGGTTCTCTGCTAAAATTGATCAATATCAGATCTCATCTGCTGAAGCTCCACAGATTCCAATTTTGGCCACTCCTAAGGATTGTGGTTTCCAAAACAGCACATCCTTCACCTCCCATTAAGCTTTTGTTGGGGTGCTCTTCATATGTGATACATTTCTTAGGAAAACAGAGACCAAAACAAAAGCAGGCAAAAAGCCTCAACAACAGGAAATCTCAGATTTCCAAAGAAACCCACTCTGTGTGATTAGAGAGTTCCTCAGGATTCGCAGGATGATCTCAGAAAAGCAATGAGTTAAGAGTTGCTGGGTGGCAATGGGTTTGAGGCTCTTACATATGGTATAATATGTTTAGATGTAGCACTTAAAAAAAACCCAAGCAACATTAAAAATAATAACACAGCTTACTACCTCAGTTCTGAAACTCAATCCATACAAAAAATAGCAGAATGACATGCCAGTGTTTTAACAGCTGCCTAAATGCTGGTGTTCTGGGTTTAAGACTAGCAGTCTCGGGATCTTCCACAACTCCTAGGCATTGCTAACTTATAATTATTTAATTACGCTTATATATCTCATAAAGTGGGCAAAAGGATTGACTATTCAATTTTAGCAAAGACTCCCTCCATTACAGCTTTGTCTGCTCTCCTCAACTATGTGTGCCAGATATGGACCTTGATAAAGATAAGTATTTGCTTAATTTGGGAGTAAGATCTAGAAAAAATTCCAAAGCCCCATCTCTACCTGTCAATGAATTTCCACCTCAAGTGCTTCTGACATTTCATCCATGTCAGTATGCTGCTGTTCCTGCTAAGAGATCTGTTCCTCAAGAAGGAAGGGACACATAGGCTGAAATTCAGCCCTAGGCAGAAGCAGGTTTTCAAGGATACCTTTCTTAGGCAAGCTAATGCATAGTACAGTAGCTTCAGTTTCTAAATGTATTAAAACTTTCTATAGAGGAGATCACACGCTACAGCCCTTTGTGAAAGGGGGAGTTACTACCTCTGGGCCAGGTTCAGCAAGAAAAATGCAATGTCAATCATTGCACAGCTTTCAATAAGACAGATGTTATGAACAAGGCTGGGTTTCTCTTGCCACACTAGATGAGACCCAGTGGGAGATTATCCAATGCAAAACTTCAGAGCCTCCTTAGGTTTAGGATCTCAAAGCTAAAAATTTGCGTGATTCTCTCTGTGATGCTGTTTGCAAGATGGGTAAATCTCTTCATAAGGCATGTATTTGTCATGTGTGTTGAATCACCACATTCCCTCTGTATGCAAAGCCATATAAGATCTTCACACTTCTTTTAAGCCTAGTAGGACTGACAGGGTTTTCCTGAAGCAGTAAATTGTGGTATAGCATAAAGAGTAGTAATTGTTGACTTCATTACATCTGAATTAAATCTTAATCATGGGCCAAATGGGATTGTTGCCTGGAGTAAAACAACAACAAAAAAAGACTAGTCTCCATTCCTTTCCTTTCTTTGTTATACTTATCTTTGCTGGAGCTGGCTGGTTAATTGGCTTTCCTTGTATGCCAGCCCTACCACAGGGCAGTCCTAGTGAAATACAGTTTCCACAGAGTTAGTCTATACAGTGCTTGGTGGATGGAAAAAAAAAAAAAAAAGTAGAAATTCTGTTACAGAAAGACTTTTTTTGTGTGGAGGTGACATACACATGCACAATTTTGAAAGAGATGACAAACCTGGAGTGTATTTACAAAGCGAAGGCACAGAGTTAGGCGACAGCCTGGGTTAATTTTATTTTGCTGGTGCTTGACAGTGATTATCTACTCCATCTTTACCTTAAATCAGAGGACTTTCCTCTTCCTTGCCAAACCTCTCTTTATGTGCTATGTCTGTGTCTGGCAAGGCCAGAACATGCAGTGTGCACATGTACTCACACACACATGCTCACAGAGCCAGGGAAGACACCACTGCAGTTGTGGTCTTCAGTGCCTCCTGTCTCACAAAAGTTCAGGTTCATCCTGTATAACTGCAGGATTTCAAATAAGTCACCGACATTTAGAGCATCACCTCCTTTAGCCCTCCCATGCAGTCAGTGAGGAAAGAGCATCACCTCCATGACCTGTGTAAACCCATCTCTCTCCCTTGAGTATAGGTGCCTCAGTTAAGTGCCTCAAGTGCAATGGGTGGAATTTAAGGCTTAATGTTACTGCCTGCAAAGGCACCCTGCACTGGGCCTCTGGGCGCTACTGTGATGCAAATAGTCATTAATAACAGTTAATCATGTACTTGGTGCACCACGTGTTTGCTAGTAGTCAGCACTCAACACGTTATTTCTGCAGAGCTGGTCTAGCTCTGAGTAGGTAAAGGTACGGTTAGAGGAGGAGCAAGGTGCAGTGTCTAGAGCCACCCAGTGGACATCGCAAGTCTTAGCCTCTTTTTCAAATACTCTGCAATCTGAAACGTAAATTACCTTCCCTGTAGGGTTTTTAAACTGCTGCAGTATGTGGATTCTAAGGCAAAAAATGACGCACATCCCAGCTGATGGTCCACAGAAGACAGAGACTGGATGTGCAATCAGGAATCCTGACTGATACAAAAGGGGTAGCTGTTGGGATTTTATTGAGAAGTTGCAGTTGAAGAAAAATGTCCCAAGGAGGCACGTTCAGGAACAGAAAATAGTCTGGCACGTGTGTCAGTCTCACTATAGAAAAGCAAATTAGTAGTAGCAGGGAACCTCAGTGTGTTGGAAAAATGCTTGTACCCATCTAAGAATATAACACATGAATTATATGGTCAATTCGACAACGAAGGACATTTGGAGCACTCAGATCAGCATGTTACAAATGTAAAACATGCTCATAGCCATGTACAAATGTGGGCTTTGCAGGATGAAGTGATATATGACTCCATAGTGTAAGACACTGAGGAATCAGGTCCCAGCGCCAAATTGCTCTAAGAACTCAAACTACAAAACTGACTTGGTATGACAGATGTGCAGAGGAGCAATGAAACTAATTGGGGAGAGATAGGGAGTAATAAGTGTAGATAGTGAGAGAAATTAAACAATGAATGCACATGGATTAAAACCATTTCAAAGTCAGATTTGCATGGCATCTGCTGTGACCTGTTATTGTTGCCATAGGTGAAAAAGGACTTCATATGGATGTCAAGAGTACTGGAAAACATAGGCAAAAAAAAGAGGGGGAAAAAAAAAGAGGAAATTCAAAGATATTTTGCAAAGCCAACAACATAGGAGAGTTCAAGTCCAGATGAAGCAGCTTTACCACAGATTCCTACATAATCAACACCCAGAGCTGCAACTAAGACTACTGAACCAACATCATATTGCAAAGCTGGGTCAGCAAGGTCAAGCAACTGGAGTGGTTTATGACCTTAAAATGTCATTAACGGCTTACAAAGAATATTTGGAGGGGGAGGTAAATTCCAGTTTACGAGGTATTGGAATCAGACTTGGACAATGTCCATGCTTCTCCTTAGAAGTCCTTCAGCTGATGAAAGACTACCTGATATATGAGGAGTCATAGCTATGAGACAGTAGTAGAAAGGTGTGTACTGAAATGAGTCCAACTGGATACTAACCATGTAAAAGAATCTGTGGACAAGAGTTTTATATATTTGTGTCAGTGACATGAGACTGCTGGGTCTTGAATAGGCATCTGCTCTCCCTTCTCTGTAGCTGTCATTCTGCATCAGAACAGATTCACCTCAATATGTTACCAAAGTCCTAAAAAGATGGTCAAAAACAAAGCACCTGCTGAAGAAAAGATGCTCTGAAAAAGATGAAGCTGATTCTGAATAATTGGATCACTGGTGAGACAGAAATTTCAAAAAGCTGTGAAAACCTACTGTAGAATGCAACTGGTCTAGAAGACAGTGCAATATCATGCTCATGCTGTTCTGTGCCCAGGAAAATAAATTTAGTCCTTCATGTGAAAAATTGTCAAATTATGCCTAATCTGTACTAGAACAGAGCAATGCAGCTACACAAGCAAAGCTTCCCTTTGTGGCTTCATTTTTTACCAGTAAAAAGTATGGACTTAAATGGAATGAGCTCTATGGGCAGATGTTATTGTAGCCCTGTATAACCAATCTCTACTGGAAAATATACTTAAATTAAAAGTCTTTAAAAATAAACTATCTTCTAAGCAACATCAGTGGGATAGTCTGAAGTGAGTAACTGGAAAGAGGCACAAGGACCAGATCTTTGCATCCTCCATCCCCCTAGGAAATCCAGGTGGTGAGGAGTGTGTCCCTGGGAACTGCCTCAAGGGGAGAGACCAGCCATGACTGGATGAAGCCCAAGATTACTTCTGGGTTAACTCTTATCTCTACTACCAATTTCTTGAATGTCTTGGAGCAAAGTACTTCAACAGTTCATCCACATCTCCTATTCCAGTGTTCATTTGTATAATTATCTTTCCCATACATTTAGCATAACGTGAGCTGAGCTCTTTGGTACAGGAATTGCTTCTCACTGTACAGAGGGAACCTCACTGGTGGCATTTAGATATACTAAGCGAATTTTCTTTCTTTGGATTTCTTCACATTCTTCTCTTATTTTGCTGTGTCAAGACAAATAAGAAATAGATGCTTATTAACACCAATGGTCCATACTTCTAGGTAAAGCAGGAAAGAATGGCCTTTCCCTGAACAAAGTGATTCATGCTGTGATGGCACTTGTGTTTCTCACTAAGACTGTAAAGATGGCTCTTGTTCATCACATCATTCTTATGTTTCAAAGCAGCATGATTTGAAAGCAGAAAAGCAATATAGTATTTGAGTGGTGTGTGAAGGTTATGGTGTGACACTTATGCTTTAACTCTCTAATATGCAAAAGATAGAGACAGGCAAGTTTAAAATGTTTGGCAGCATCTGCTGGCTGCAGGCTCTAGTGCCAACAAAGTACAACATCTTAACCTGTGTCACATAGCACTGAAACTGGTGCAGACTTTTACATTGCAGCACGATTACATCAAAATCAGAGGGCTGGCTTCAGCCCCAGTGGTTGTGGTAGTTTCCACTCACCTACAAGTACCTGGTGCAGGACAGGCACAAGCTGCAGCACGGTGGCTGGCTGGCTTGAGCTGGTGTCTAAGTTGCTGGAGCCTCACCTGTATCAGCGCTCAAACAGTGCAAGTTCTAGGTGGGTAGGACACATCCATCTGTGCTGAGATCATACTTGTGGTGCTGAACACATGGTTTGAAGTGCCTTAGGCCTGTGAAGTGACACAGCTGCATAATTAAAAGGGTAACTTTTGTTGATAATTCCTGGGGGTGTTTTATTTTTTAATTTAGCTGTCAAAATACAGTTCCCAAATGATTTGTTCATCTCTTTAATGTGCTGGTATTTTTCTTATCCTTGCCCATTAACCACTAGGCTCATTTTATTTATGTCTGAAAGCTCTTCTTTAAGTCATTTGTGTGCAGAAGAAAAATCTGCAGCATACTAAATCCAGAGTACTTCTGTACAGGGTTACTGAAAACAGCAAATGCTGTCTGGTACAGGAATTGCTTCTCATTGCATTCTCAATTGTCATTTTACGGCTTTCTGTGTAAACAGATGAAACAGATTTTTGTGGCTTCTTTTGTCACTGTTGTCACTCACTGTATGCAGTGATCCAGGAATCTTGGATCCCCACTGGATCTCCCAGTGGGGTTCTTTACCCTATAAGATACCATGCACAGTAGCATATATTTTTAGCTGCAAAGACTTTATAATGTAAGCCAATGGGGCAAGGAATCACTAGGAAAGGAAATGGGGACCAAAAGCATGAACTAGCTTTTCCAAGCTTGAGTGAGCTGCCATGTAGGTAAGTCAAGTCTGTAACCAACTTGTGGAATCAAACTGTGACATAGACCTTTAACACCAGCAGAAATGTATATTCTCTGCAGACAATACCAGAGAAAGAAGGCAATCCCAGCACAGACCTGTCATCTTGAGTGGTAGCCTGGGGAAAATGCCCTGTATGCTGGAATTACACCTGTTTAAAGTTATTTAAAGGACATTTCATTCATTGGAAGCCCATTTGGGAAACATGAGCTTGCCTCCAGAAGTCTAACAGCACAAAATATGAATAAAACATGTATTGCCACTAAACATGGCTTGCTGATGACAGGGAAGATTTGGGTGTGTCTGTGTCAGGCAGTGTGTAACACCCTGTTCAAAGAAATGACCAGAGAAAACAACTTTTAATTAAGTCTTGGAGCCCTAAGTCTTATATGACAAGTTTTCCATTCAGTTTTATTTTTGTGCATATTATTTTTTAATGCAGTTAGAAAATTGCAATAACAATTTCTTTGTATGAGTCCCTCTTTAGCCTCCTTTCCATTCTTAAATTGAAGGGTAATTATGAATCAGGACAGTGAATTTTATACAGGTGATCCTCACAAGAACCCACACTGCAATCAGGAAATGGGCTGGCAGCCTGGTGTGCAGTGAGGTGTTTTTCTTTAGGTCCATCAGATAACGGGACAGCCATAGCAACCCAGGTAATGCTTTCAGTTGAAGATAAATCTCTTAGTTCCAAAAGAGAAGAGGGGGAAAATCAAATATTAAGTTACAGCAAAAGACTAAGGGTTTTCTGACTTGTCTGATGATCTTTGTGACTTGGCACACCTGGAACAAGCTCATAAAGGCAGAAGGCTTCTAAATTTAGAAACACATTTCAGGCAGCAGCTGCTGCAGAGCAGCAGTGTGTCACCAGCAGAGCAGAGCTTGTAAACCTGGTCTTGCTGGCAGCATCCAAGTTGGGAAACCAGAGAACGCTGTTCACCCTGCAGATGCCATTCCAGATAGGTCACACCAGGTCAGCCATTGACCTGGTCCTGTGAGGACAATCAAGCCCACTGTTCACAAATTACTCCCAGGAGAGAGGGGGAGAGAGAGAGGGAGAGAGGTGGGGGGAGAAAGGGAGAAAGGAAGGAAGGGAGAAAGGAAGAAAGAGAGAAAGAGAGAAAGAGAGAAAGAGAGAAAGAGAGAAAGAGAGAAAGAGAGAAAGAGAGAAAGAGAGAAAGAAAGAAAGAAAGAAAGAGCCATCATAACGTTCTGACTTTAGGAAGGGTTGTAGCAGGAGAAAACAAAGGACCTGCCACAAGCTTTGCACATGTACTGTGTTTGTGCCCCAAAGCATGCAACAGGAAAGTGCCATACCCTCGAGTCTTTACCTCATTGGGATCACTTTTTGGGAAGAGCTGTGGTGTCCAGAAGCAGAGCCCAGCATGAGACAACTGCAGAGTGTTACTGTGCCAAGGACATGGTGATCCTCAGCTCGGTTTTCCTCATGTGCAATAACTGCACTTTCACTGAGGCATGACCTAAAATATTTCAACCCCCGCCAAAGGCTGTAAGTAACCTCCAAGTCAGATGTAACTTGTTAAGTCATATGTATGACACTGAAAGCCCAGTTTTAAGGCTATGGGTAACATTAAGTAGTCTTCCAGGCAGGCAGCAGTGGACAACACTCCCTTGTATCATCTTTTGGACAAGTAATTTCAGGAGCACCCACCCTACAGACAAAAAAGCCATGTAATCCTCTGCTCTTTGCTACTTAATGTCAGCTTGACAGATGCAGAGGACCAGTCATATTGAAGCCATGTCACAGAAAAATCAAGGTTATCAGGGAAAGTCTTTCATGGCTCTGTAGCATCAAGTGTCAGGTAAAAAGTCCAGCTTGGTCTGGACAGCAATCTGTGAAAATGGATTGAAAACAAGTTCCAGTCAATAATATTCTGCTTCACACCAGGGCTTTGAGAACTGGTATTTTTAATTGGCCCTTTTTTAATTAATGTTGCTAATACCTTATTTCTATCCAGAGAATTATCAATGATTGGTATAATCAAAGTGATACCACCTAAGGCAATGCAAAACCTCAGGTGTAGCAGAGAGATGCAGCGTTACTGTTGGTTTGTTAAATGCTTTCCTTTAAAACTCACAGAGCATGAACAGAAGACATTATCAAACTCCTACAGATCAGTCCAGGTCCACCATGTAAGGGTCATCTGAAATTCCCCACACACAAAAGAGCACTTACAGTCTCTCATTGTTGTATCATTTTCCTAGCAGAAGAGACAGGCTTGAAATATGAAAGCCAGAAAAATCATTGTTGCAGCAGATACAAGAGAGAAGGAGTTTCAGAACTAAACTTGAGCTGAGAAATATCCTTCTCTTCAGCCATGCCTCAACTTTTCCCTCTCTCAGAACTGGGAATGTAATAGCTGACAAACACTTTGATGTCTGCAAGCAATAAGCAACATATTTGGGAGCCATATCCTGATGTCTTGTCTCATGGTGCCCAAGTCTACCAGGGATCCCAGGAGCAAACATATTTCTTGTTTGCAGTGCAGGTTGCTACAAACCTCTTTTTTGAAGACTGGTGTTGCAGCACATTTTGTAGGCAGTCATTTCACTCTTCAGGCATTTCAAAATGGGAGAACAGAGTATCCATACTTTCTCCTTCTCAAGTGCAAACGGAGGACAGGAGACTGCACTGTGGTTCTCAAGTCGTGAAAACACCTGCATAAATAGGGCATGTGACAAATTAAGACATTTAATCAACAGAATGGCTGTTAAAAGTGACTTCTTGGTGCAGACACCTGTGCTTTGGCAGGCCCCAGCAAGCACCACCAGACCTCCCTTCCCTTGGGCATCAGGTTTGCTTTATGTGGCACAGGAGCGCTGTCAGGTTTTTCTGACTAAATCATAAACCTACTTGCTTCAGTGAAGCTGTTCTAGACTTACCTCATTTGCAAACAAAATAATACAGCTTTTCTTTTGGAAGATTACCAGATCAGCAGTATTCTTGTAGAGGAATGGATGTGAAACCAAATGCCTGAAGCAAAGTAGAGTGTCTGATATTGTTTCCTTATTTCCAGTACTTACTTTGTCATCTGTAGTGTCTGTAGGGCGGGACTGCAAAATTACCTATCCTGAAAATGTCTTTCTTCTCATTAAGAGTAGTGGTATTTAATCGTCTCACAGCTTCATTAAGTGGCTTGTCTTAACACTTACTGCATCACTACAGACTGCACAGATCATACTGGCAACTTGAATAAGATGAGGAATATATTGATATTTTTCCATCCAAGCAGCTCCTGCTGAGCCACCTCATTTCCCAAAGTAGAAGGCATTTGAAAAACCTGATGCAATGACCCAGCATTTCTGAAAAGTGATTCTTTCTTCATTAGTCTTTGCTTTTCACACTGCTGAGCGGAAAAAGATTCAGTACAATAAAAGTGAAATGGTGGTAGCTGGTGTTGCATTAGGAAAGAGGTAGATTGTTCTTAGTAATCTCTGAATGAACTGCTTGTCGTTGTATGAGATATACACATAGCCTAAATGACTATGCATGAAGAAAGCTGAAAAACGATTGTAACTAGGCTTTTTACTCCTTTTTCTAAATACAAATTACCTTCTTTCAAGGAACAATCATTAAGGAAGAGACATGTGCTATGAAGAACTGAGCTTTTTCATTCAAGTATGCTTTGAAATATGTGAGAATTTTTACTAGTTGACACAAAAATTTTGTAAACAGATTCTCAGAAGTGGTAGTAGCCAGTAATATACCAATTTTGCCCATAGGTATTGAGTGCAAATTAAGCCTTATGCAAATCTATGTTGGATTAATCTGGGATTTTGGTAAGGGGAGCTTTTCCTGAAAGTAACTAGACAGTAAAACAGGACGTGGAACATCTTGGTTTTACCTAAATTTCCCGGTTTATGATATATTGGTGAAAAGTTGATGCCATTTGTATGTACTAAGAACAGTTTGTAGACCTGCAAATTTCAGAAAGAATGATTATTTTTGTCTAAACACATATATTTTGGACAGCAATCTTATTCAATTCTTTGAAGGATTCTATTTCCTTCATGGGAAAGTGACTTTAAAACGAATAATAGTTTTTTGTGTCTGCTGTGGGAGGAATGCTAGGAGGGAAGTAGCCCAGAGTGTACAAGGTGTGTTGATGTGTCCATTTGCCTCAGGGATGCTGAATCATGTTTTTTGTGAGACTGTGCTGGGGGATTTTGCATAATGAGGGGTTTCAAAATTCCATTTTCTCCAGGTTTTCCTGGAGAGCAAGAGTCCATTGTTTGCTGGATGAAAATTTACTTTTAGTAGAGAACTGAGAAACCTTTGCAGGCAGAGAAGAGAGCTTCACAAGGAGAACCAAGGTGAATTGATAAAACATCACCTTCAAAATTGCCAAAAGGGCTCCAGCAGCTCCCCTTGCTGCTTTTTTTTCCTAGGTAGCTGCACTTCTGCCTTTCAGGGCCAGGCTCATGCAGTGGATGACTCTTTTTGAGATGCCTGAAATACAGGCTAAGGAGCATGCACCAGTTATTAATTAGGAGATAAAATATTCATTGTCCCTTCTCTCTCCCCATCAACCAGGATGTATGTGAAGAAGGAGAAGGAACTGAGAGGCATTCTCTTTTTGCTGCATGTCATGGTTTAACCCCAGCTGGCAACTAAGCACCACACAGCTTCTTTCCCACCCCAGCAAGATGGGGAGAAGAGAACTGTAAGGCTAAAATTGAGAAAACTCATTCGTTGAGATAAGAACAGTTTAATAATTGAAATAATAAGAATAAGATTAAGAATAAATTGTAATTAAAAAAAAAATAACAGAGAGAAATAAAATCCAAGAAAGACAAGTGATGCAAATAAAAGCAATTACTCACCACCAACTGATCAATGTGCAGCCAGTCCCCGAGCAACAACTCCCCAGTCAACCTTCCCCCTAGTTTTATTGCTGAGCATGACATCATATGGTGTGGGACATCCCTTTGGTCAGTTGGGGTCAGCTGTCCCAGCTGTGTCCCCTCAAAACTTCTTGTGCACCCCCAGCCTCCTCGCTGGTGGGGTGGTGTGAGAAGCAGAAAAGACCTTGACTTTGTGTAAGCTCTGCTCAGCAGTGACTGAAACATCCCTGTGTTATCAACACTGTGTTCAGCATAAACCCAAAACATAGTCCCCTATGAGCTACTATGGAGAGAATTAACTCTATCCCAGCCAAAACCAGCACACTGCAGTTGGGTGAATTTAGCTTCTTGTTGGTAGAGTGAGTCGTAACATTTTATAGCTCTCAGGACTAGTGAAGTTGCCCAGTCTTTAACAGCTCCCACAGTTTTCTCCCCCTCAGCTGCTGTTCATAACATCTTTCCCCGCCCCCCGCCAAGCTTCTAGTTTCTGTTTTGTTATATTGTTATATTTTTAAGATTTTGATAGCTTCTTCAACATTTCAGTTCAAAGGGCTTGTGGGAAGCAGCTGGTTTTTGCAGATTTCTCTCCCCTCACATCCCAGTAAGGTGACTTGCCTTCCAGGCAGCCTTGAAGGCAGGCAGCTAGCTTTGTAGGCAACATTTGGGTTTCTGCACTCCTCTTTCACTGCCAAAACCCCTTTTATCCCTGAACAGCAATGTAGCATGGCTCCACAGCAAAACCCTCCTTTCCCTCCACACCTCATCACCTCTCCACATCCCTCAGTGGTGTGTCCTCCCTGTCCCCCTGTCCCGCCCTACACGTTCTCCCCAGGGCTGTGGCCAGGGAAGCTCTTGCCCTCTTCAGCAGAGCAGGTGCTGGCGAGTGCAAGAAGGTTTTCCAGGCTTTAGTGCCAGACTCTGCCTCCTTTCATCCCAGGGATCCCAAAGAGGGGATTTGCAAACCATGAGTTTTATTTGGTGGTAGCACTGCAGACCCTTGTATCTGCTGGCTCTGTCGTCCGTGCTCTCTGAGCAGGGACCACAATGGGCTTCAGCCACAGCCCAGCTTGTGTAAGCACAGCTGTAGAGAACTGGACTACACAGTCTATGCAGATCCTATTAATCCAGAAAAAAATGGATCACAGGTGGAATGGGGGCGATTCTTTAATTCCAGAAGGAATCAGGAGATGTCAAAATTACACCTTCTTTTTCAGCACAGGTTTCTTCTCTGCCTCTTATTGCTTCTGCTCCCCACTCTCTTCTTTCTCCTCATCCTCCAAGGGAGACTATTTTTTAATTAAGTGGGAGGGTAGATTTTCAGAGGAGAGGGAAAGTCTTTGTTCTCTGTGTCGCAAATTGATTAGCATTCTTGTAGCTTCACTGTTTGCTTATCTAAAAAGAAGCTATGGTTTGACTGAGGAAAGAATAGGGTTTGCATTTTAATTTTCTCCTAAGCAAAAGCTTCTGAGATACCCTAATTGTACTGGAAAAGATTCTGGGGCTTACTCACCGTTCTCAAATTCATCTAACTAGTAACATCCCCTGACAGGTCCAGTAGAAGAAGTACTTACAGGAAGAACAAGACATTAAAAAACCCTGCTAATTAAAAAAAAAAAAAATCATAATCATCTTAACCTCACCTTTCTCAGAGAAGCAGATCTTCAGAGCATAAACTCATCTTTTTAGCTAACTATGCAGAAAGAGGAAGTTCATGAACTGTGCACCAGACTGATTAGTCCATGGTGAGACCCCCTCCACAACATGGAAAGGTTAGAAAGCCTGTAGGATGACCATGAAATTACAAAGTCTCTGACTTATGAATGGAAAAGCAAGCTAAAAAGAATGGATCTGGGGTAGGCAGATTTCAGTATGCTTAAGAGAATTCATAACTGAAAGCTCTGATACATAGAGTTATACAGGATGAATGACCATAAAAGAACAAATTTGCCCGGATGAAAAGTAAGAGGTTGTCCTGCTTCTTAGGTGGGACAGAGCTGGGTTTCTTTTTAGTAGCTAGAATAGTGCTGTGTTTTGTTTTCAGCATGGGATTTGTTATGAGAAAAACATTGACAACATACCAATGTTTTCATTTGTCTCTGGAAGTTGAAACACGATGTGTTTTGCTGGTCTGCATGTGCAAAGGACTGGAGGGGAGAGGGGGGTGGGCGGCGATTAATATTTAAATTAGTGAGCTAGACAGGCATTTGGACATGTCAATGGGATATTCCATATCATAGCATGTCATGTTCAGTATATTAATGGGGGGTCTCTCCCTCTCTTGCTCTCTCTGGGTTTTGCTCAGGCTCTTGCTTCTCCAGGATTGTGGTTTCAGTATGATCGCTCCTCCAGCATTGTTATCCAAGAACAGCACAGGCTTAGTCAGCTGGTGGTGAACAATTGCACTGTGTATCACTCATTTGCATATTTTATTACTATTATTATTAACATTTTTATTCTAATATCATCATTAGTTTAATTTTAATTAAATTATTAAGTTGTTCTTTTGTCAACCTACAAGTGTCCTTACCCTTGTCCCCCAGTTGCCTCCTCTATTCTCTGGGTGGGGGGACAGGAGTGAGTGAATGACTGTGTTTGGCTGCTAGCCAAATAATAGCCGAGTGAAGCCACCACAAAGGTGTAGTAGGGGACATATTGTACTAAATCACTGGCTTTTCCTTGGCATGAAGCAAAGAAGAAAGTTCACAGAAAAAGTAAAATAGTTCATATCACTAAGCATAACTTGAACAGAGTTGCAAAAGCATGTGAAGATAAAAAAAACAAAAAGGCAGAGGCATAGTGTGTTCTGTACCGTAATAGGAAATGATTCTGTGGTAGAGTTACTGGTAGAAAGAAAGCAAAGGAAAATGTTCATCCCCTGTTCCACAGAGAAGAAAGACAATAGATGACACTGAGATAAGAGCCCTTTTTTTGTGCTTCAGTCTTCACTGGAAAGGTATGTTGCATCAGATGACAAATGCAGTTACACAAGGTACATATCCAGAGCAGAATGTGGGAAAACAAATTGAAGAGTGATGAGAAAAATCAAACAGGTTTCAGATCATCTGAGCTTGGTGAGATCCATCCCCAAACTGGAGAACTGGCTGTAGCAGTCTTGGAGCCTTTTCTCTTTGAGATCTTGGAAAGGGCTGTTTGTAGGAAGAACAAATGTTATGTTTAACTTTATCAAGGGGACAGGGAAAAGAAGAGTTAGAGAATACCAACCAATCTTCAATCCTTAGAGAAGTACTTGTGGTTGTCTAGAAGTAAACATGGCAAATTATAAACAACTTGAATTTATCAAATAAGTACTGTCAAGATACACAAGCTTCTTTGACAGGCAGCTAGCAGACATTGTAGTTCCAGGTCAGTTGAGGATGCTAATTATCTTGGCTGTAAGGAGGCTTTGAAACCTTTATAATCAAGCAGCAGAAATATGGTTTGGACAAACTTCTGTAATACAGTAATATGATATTGGCAAGAAACTGTTCAGTCGATACTGAAAGAAAAATTTTGGTGGACTCTGCTGAGACCTTTTAATCTCCTCATTAACACCTTAGGTGATGAGGGTATATGAGTAGAGAATCTAGTCATTAAACTTGAAGACAACATCAAACCACTGAAGAACAGTATGCTGATTACAAATCAGAGATCATCTTAAAAATGCAAGAGAAGACAAGTGCAAAATTTAACTTTTAGGTAGGCGTAAGCAACCATGCAGACAGGGTGGGCTGTGGCTGTCAGCCCAGTTGTCTCAAAAACGTGTGGGAATTAGAGTGAATAAGAAGTTGGATGTGAGTCAAGGATTTTGTGCTGTAAAGACGCATTGGTACGTCGGTAATGAGACATAAAAGAAATCTCCTATGCTGATCATTAATAAGGCCTCAGCTGGATTAACCTGCAGTTGGAGTGCTGCACTGGAAGTACAGTGTCGACTGCCAGATAACCAGGAGAAGAAAATAGAAGTGGTTGGGCTACATGGTCTGCAAGGAAAAACTGCTCAGTCTAATGCAGAGGGTAGGTCTTCAAATATGTCATCAGTTGTTGCGATGGAAAGGAGTAACATGTTCTTTGTGTTTGTGGTAAAAAAGACAACTACTGAGATGAAGTGTTGGCAATGAAAATTCATTAGGAAAACCCTTCCAATGATCAGGACAGGGAAGCACTGGGGAGACCATGGAGTTTCCATTGTTTCCAGTCTCTGAGATGAGGTCAGAGTCCTCCAGAGCAGTGCTAGTTCAGCCAAAGCAGCCTGCCATCAAGGACCTGCCCAGATTCCTTCTCCCAAGCTGCTGAGGCTCAACACTTGTGTCCAGTCCCCTCCCAGATTTTACTCCCTGTTTCTGATAGCAGAGATCCACAATCTGCAAGAGAAAACTATTTCAGCTAAGAAAGTTGAACAGGGACATGATAATGTCTGCAGTTAACTTGAAAAGAGCTATAAAAATGAGGCAAATAAATTCCAAAGATCAGAGAAACTGGATTAAAATGCCAGAAGATCAGACCTTTAAAAATAAAGTCAAGTATTCTTCCCCCAAACCTTTTCCAAAAGTGAGCAGAGTGAAGCAATGGAGCAGTGAGGTGGGTTGACCCTGGCTAGAGGCCGGATGCCCACCAAAGCCCACTCTATCACTCCCCCTCCTCAAATGGGCAGGGGGAGAAGAATATAAGGAAGAACTTGTGGGTGGAGATAAGGACGGAGAGAGATCACTCACCAATTACTGGCACGGGCAAAACAGACTCGACTTGGGGGAAAAAACAAATTTACTTTATTACCAATCAAAATTAGAGGAGAATGAGAAGTAAAACCAAATCTTAAAACACCTCCCCCATCCCTCCCTTCTTCCCGGGCTTAATCTCGTTCCCGATTTTTCAATGGGGTTGGGGTCAGTTCATCACACGATGTTTCTGCCGCTGCTTCCTCCTCAGGGGGAGGTCTCCTTCCCCCGCACCAGCGTGGGGTCCCTCTCACGGGAGACAGTCCTCCACCAACTTCTCCAACGTGAGCCCTTCCCATGACTGACAGTTCTTCACGAACTGCTCCAGCCTGGGTCCATTCCATGGGGTGCAGTCCTTCAGGAAGGGACTGCTCCAGCGTGAGTCCCCCACGGGGTCACAAGTCCTGACAGCAAACCTGCTCCAGCCTGGGCTCCTCTCTCCACGGGCTACAGGTCCTGACAGGAACCTGCTCCAGCCTGGGCTCCTCTCTCCATGGGCTACAGGTCCTGACAGGAACCTGCTCCAGCGCGGGCTTCCTGCGGGGTCACAGCCTCCTTCGGCATACACCTGCTTGGGTGTGGGGTCCTCCACGGGCTACAGGTGGTCATCTGCTCCACCATGGACCTCCATGGGCTGCAGGGGGACAGCTGCTCCACCATGGACCTCCATGGGCTGCAGGGGGACAGCCTGCCTCACCATGGTCTTCACCACAGGCTGCGGAGAATCTCTGCTCCAGCGCCTGGAGCATTCCCTCCCCCTCCTTCTTCACTGACCTTGGTGTCTGTGGGGTTGTTTCTCTCACATCTTCTCACTCCTCTCTCTGGCTCCCAAGTGTGCAGCTTTTTTTTCCCTTCTCTTCCTTTTTTTTTCTTAATTCTGTTATCACAGAGGCGTTACTGATGGGCTCGGCCTTGGCCAGCGGCGGGTCCGTTCTTGTAGCCGCTGGCATTGGCTATGTTGGGTCGGACATGGGGGAAGCTTCTGGCAGCTTCTCTCACAGAAGCTTCCCCATGTCCCCCCCCACTGCTACCAAAACCTTGCCACACAAACCCAGTACAAGCAGGCTGCCAATTGCCACAGGGGGATCTCTGCTCCCAAACAATTTTAGGAAGGTTTGACAAGGATTTGTTGAGCTACCTGAGGTAAGGGCACAGCTGCACTATTTTCTGTATTTCTGTAATTCTCTTGGAGAAGGGAAGTGCTAAAAGCATATGGAAATGAAACAGAGAAGTGAGAGCAGGAACTGCTTTTACAGAGCAAATGACAAACTGTGAAACCCAAACCAGGAAATCAAAAATGCGGGGGCCAGGAAACGCACATTTTTTTCATTATAAACAATCAGCTTGTTGCACTTGTTAATTCAGTAGCATATTTTGCAAAATTCAAGGCAGGGGCTCCAGGGATTTACAGACTAAATTAGTGTTTAGGAGAGGGTGTTAGCACTTACAGTGTAGGGAAAAGCCAACTTCTTGCATTGCAGGTAAGGAAAAAACTTTCCTGCCTGCAAATCAATCCTGAATTTTTGGTACATTTCCATGAAATATCTGTAAACAGCCCCTGCCAGGCACAGAACTGGAGGGACTACCAGTGTGAACCAGCCTGCCAGCTCCCAGTACAACTATTTGAAATCATGATGGAGTTTTTTTTCCATTACCCTTCCACTTGGTAACTGGCAAAGTATTTCTGTGCTGGAGTCACTTGTTTCAGAGTTCTTATTTGAAGACATAAATAAATTTGCTGGTTTGCATTCAGAGCTCTAGTTTTACTCTCCAAATAATTTTTTGTTTTTTCATTAGTCTGAAACTGATTGTGTATTTTCATCCTTTGTCGTTAGAGTTGGATTAGACATCTGTGAAGAGGAAAAGAAGATATAAATTTTAGACATTATGGATCTGAGAAGGCAGGACAAGGAAAAGCTGAAGCTATAAATTAAATTGTAGCATAAAGTGATGACCTGAATGGGTCAAAACTTAAAATTTCAATCTTAAAGAAAATTCCAAGACTTTGAAATTTAAACTTGTCTCAAATACAGGTGGAAAATAAGTTTATAAAAAATGTTACAAAAGAGAGGAATTATTATTATTTGTTTGACCTCATGGAAACATTTATTTTGATAAGTCTGAAACATTATCAACATTGTCACTTTAACACTTTTACCTGGTTTTATTTTAAATAGTAATGTAAAAAGCAGATGTTTCTGCTTCACAGAAACAAAATATTGCAATAATCTGTTGTCAGATTATCATTAAATGGATACACTCCTGCAAATACTTTATATTTCATTAAGTCAATGTTTTCCAAAGGAATAGTACCTCTCAGGGAAATCATCAATCACATGCCATCATTTTCTAGTATCCTTTAATCCCACAAATGTCAAAGTGGTGCATACTTCTAAACAAAGACAGAAAAATAATCTATGGTCAAGCAAATATGAAGCCATCTCCAGAGTAAAACAAAACAACTGCCTAACACTGCGTATGAACACTGTGTAATTGTTTAAGAGCTATTTATCACATTGTATCTGTGAGGAGAATTCAACAGATGTATTTTCTGTCATAGCGGTTGCTCCATGGGTCTTAGGAGTATTGTACTTCCCTTAGGTAGTTTGCTATCTCTCTTCATTTCATATCTTCCAGATTTCTGATGAGAAATGCCATCAGCTTCTCTTCCCAGAAACCACAGTGCTTTCTACCTGCTCTGTTCCCCCTCCTTTTAGCAATGTGTGGCTGTGATTGATGCTACCTGTAGTGTAGAGGTTGTGGAAATGCCTTCTTTGCTCCTTTTCCTTCTGTCCCCTAATCATCCCCTCACTAAGCTGCCTTCCAGGTCCCACAACACATATCTGGCATTCCTGACTTTGTGCTGCAATAGCACCGTGGTCTCCAGCAGCGCTGCCGGAGTAGGGCCACTCAGTAGCCTCTTGAAGGCTTCCTCTCTCCAGAGAAGTTTTTGTTTGGCTTATATTCAGTAATGACTTCTGCTCCCTCCTCTGTCCTGTTCCAAAACCAGATTTTGTACCTAGAATAGCTCTGCTTCCATGCTTCATGTTAAGCCTGAGACAAAGTGAAGTGAGAACCTGTGATGTCCCAGATGTGGACAGAGGAGATGCAGGTGTCAACAGACAAACCAGGAATGAGGTTTCCAAAAGGCAGCTGGGTGTTTACCAAGGAGGGATGATGCCTGCCTTCTCTAGAGGCTTCTGTGACCTACATTCTACCAGGTCAGCTTTCCTAAGAGTACAACTGCCTGCTTCCCCTTTCAATGTCCTTATTTATTTCTGCATAGTAGCCTTCTGTTTAAACACTGCATCCCCCATCTGCTGCTCAATTTAAGTGGAGAAGAGCAAACTCCTAGAGCATTTCTTGTATGGAAAACAGGCTCTTCTCACTACAAGCCCTGCTAAGGACATGTGGAAAGAGTCAGCAGCAGCCTGACCCTGTATCTGCTTCCTAATGGAAATGTAATCATAATGTCACAAAGTACATGCTTTTTGTATAATCTTTTTTGGGTTTTTTTTTTGTTTGGTTATTTTTTTAGTACTAGAGGCTAGATCCTGACTGGACTGCCCAAAATAGAAATAGTTAATTAAAATACTGGGGCTTATATAACCCAGTTTCCATGGAATAATGTCAGGATCCCACCCCAGAGAGTGGGCAGCTGTCTGCAACTGTTAGGAAGCGTCCCTGGGAAGGCTCTGTTTTACTGCAGACAAGTATTTTTACATCCCTCACATCCTCAGCTAAAACTGGAAGGAGGCTGTAGATGTCATCTATTTTCAGATATGGGACACACAGGTCACCTACCGGTCAGTGTGGCATGGGAACAGGCTGCACCGAGGCGCAGAGCATCCTGGCTCACCGAAAAACAGTGCTGCTCCAGCCCTGAGGGAGTGCCCAGCTGCCATACCCGTGATCTGCCGGCAAAGATCACACCAGCATGGCTTTGGTGCACCTTGCCCCAGGTCAGGAGAGCATTTCAGCACATGTTTCTGCTAGGCTGAAACATTTTAAATGTCTTCTTTAATCAAAATGTTTTTAACAAACTGAGACCAACATGAGGAATCTGCAAATAAAATCAACTGAATCAAGATGGCTCCCCAAAGCCACCCAGAATGACAATGGACTGTTTCCTTTCTTAACAATACTGTGGCTTAATTCAGGATAAACCTCTGGTGGAAATCAAGGACCAGAATATCAACAAGCGTTACACTGAAGTCTGTTCAGCAGGTATCAGAGCTCATTTTGGCAGACCTCTAGAAATTAACGGTATTTAACATATTATTTTAAAAGTCTCATTAACAAACATTTCCTTCCATCCTTTGAGGAACTCCCGCAACCCCCCATGGGCAGCAGCCCTGCAGTAGGCTAGGGTTTCACATCACCACTGTAGCTTTCTTCTTGCCATCTGGGGTTTTAACATGAGCTTTCTGCCCAACATGTGTGATTTGCAGTGCTCTGCTCTCAGCACAGCCCAGGGGTTGACTCCTAGAAGGCTGTAACCACCGGAGGGTTAAAATACAGATTGACAGCTCATAGGCCAACTCCACATCTGGAACAGCTTCTTCACTGATATAACATTTACAGCTGGAAGGTTCAATGTCATATTTTGGACTGTATGATTGGTTCTGATTACAGCTATTAATAACCTCCTCCTTGCCATAGGGTAACAATGCAGCATCTTTCTAGCTGTTTTTAAACCAAGGAGAAGTAGGCGAGAACTGGAAGTGCAACACATGCAAAAATCACCATTTTAATTGTATTTTCCAAGTGAAAGGCAGCATGTGGGAAGTCACTCCAGGTGTAGTTGTCTTGATGCCTTGGTGGGTGGAAATGTTGCTTGCTTTTGGGTTTGTAACTTGCAGAAATCGTGAGGATGACCCACTAGCTGGGTAATAAAGAAGGCTCTACTGGCCTGGTTGTATATATTCACCTGCACAGCAAATTGAGGCTTCCAGTCATCTTTTGGCTTTTGGTAATACACAATGGCAACTGGCATCTCACTAAGATTAGAAATGATGCCATCTGTTAATTAATTTCTATTTTCATATTTCCAGAGTACCCACAAAGGGATGCTTCAGGGCAGGAAGTTTAGTGAATATAACCACTGGAAAATGAAACCATGGGCTTTCTCTTTTTGCCACGTTTTAAAAGGGAAAGTCTTGTTCTTTGCCAGACAAAAGCTGATGTATGCATGGACTGCAGGAGAAAGCTTTAGATGAATTGATGTCAAAAGTCATTTGTTCAACAGTGAAACTGTATGGTACCAAAGCCCATGTTTTATGCCTTCTTTTTTTCTGGTGTCACAACAAGGTTGCTTCCTTGTACTTATCTTACAGTGAGTACTGCTAGAAGAATATAAAGAAGGTAGATCTGCCTAGAATAAAAATATATTTGCATAAAATTACAGCAGCAATGCCAGAGAGGTCTGCCTTCCTAAAATCTGTCACCAGGTTTTATATCCATGTGTGTCCATCGCTGGGGGATGTATGCTACAGTCTCTCAGGCAGTTATACTCAGGAATGTGGGTATTCAGACCCCTGAAGAAACAGAGCACTTTTTTTCTGCTTCAGTAACTGACAGATCACCCAAAAGTTTTTAAGCAACAAAACTTTCTGGAGAAAAAAATGTGGAACAAGAAAAAAAGAATTTTGAGAACAAATCTGGATTTTATTTCCATGCAAATAATACTACTGTTATATCATAGTTTTCAGTCCTTAATCTACAAACAAAGTATATCCATCTTCCATTGAAGTAATCCAAAGACTGGGATTTTCGTAGCAGTGTTACAGAAGATGTTTTCTATTCATTAACAAACAATAATAGAAAGTTACTTTCTTGTAACATATCCTACTGTGATTATAAGGCTATAACAGTAATTCTATAAATGAGGAAAAGCTCCATAAGAAATTTTTGGCCCGATGCCTTCACAGTTGCTTCAGATTTTTGAAGTATCAACCTGGTGTTCTTTTAAAGAATGATACAGCCTTTTTGTATGAGTTGGCATATCTGAAAGTCTCACATCTGTGCAACATCCTCCCTAGACTGAGGACACTGTAAGAAGCAGGAAATGAGAATTTTTATTCAAGCCAAGCAATTGTTTTTCCATAAATATGAAGAAAAATGCCATGTGAGATACACCAAAATCATGGGGTGAATTCGATGGACAAGAAAGTCTGGAGTTTCTTTCTAATGCAGAAATGTTATATTTTAACACTTTGCTGTTTCAAAATACCTGGTTTTGCTGCAAAATTATGGTGATTTCAGAAAGAAAAGTGCAGGGAAGCATTACTTAAACAGTACATAGTCTATTAAAAGAACATATAAGTGGTTTTAAGATAATTGTAGTAAAAAGCTCTACTTTGTGTTTTTCCTGAAAAGCTTTCTATTTTTTATGCAACACCTACCTTTTTCCTCCTTCTCTACCCACTCTCACTGTCCTGCATTTATTTCCTAATCTTTTAGTTTAGCAACCTAGACCCAGCAACTCAACCTTGATCCAAAACTGGCATTTCAGTGTGGTCTAGTCTTTCTCATATAAGCAGTTAAATAATGTTTGTTGTCATATTCAATAACATTAAACTCACACGTGTTGTTGTATTGTTACAGCATTCCTGAATTTTTTAAACAAATGTAAATTTGAGGCCTATAAAATTACTTTCATCCTTTAATTAGCTGTGGAGAAATTAGTCCTTGAAAAAAGACTTTTATGAAGATTCTCCCAAGCCCATCTGATCACCAAAAAAAAAAAAAAAAAAAAAAAAAAGGAAAAAAAAAATATAGACTCCTGTGCTTAAGGCACTGAGCTGGGAAACAGATAGATCTCCATCTCCCATCTACAATGTGATGTAAGTTGCACTGGAAAACTTCTTAAAATGACAATTAAGCACACTTTTTTGTGCAAACCCAAGAATTTGTTAAGATAATAAAAATCCTGCCAATCAACAAAAGCATTATTTTTAGTCTCAACTTATTATAGGAGGGGAGAAAGGAACAGTATTACATAAAAAGTCTCTAGATACTTACAACTGTTATGCCCTCCTAGTACCTTCCCCTTTCTCTGCTCTTACAGTCACTCTTCCACCACCCCTTTGGATCAGTCCTGGAGAGAGATAAAAGATGTGGCAAGTCATCAGCATCTCAAGCTTCTCCTCAGGGCAAATACTACCTTGATGGTGAGGGTTTCTTCCCTTTGCCTGGGGGAATGTGATGTAGACATTAATGGTTTCCTCCTCCTCAGTTTTGAGTCCACTTGAGGCAATTTGTATCAATTTTCTAACACCCTTTATACCTTGGTCTTTCTTCATGGGTCTGGAATTCTATGTCAGATACAAATTTGCTTTATATGGAGTGTATTATATATGTTAGGTATAATCACAGAATGGTTTGGGTTGGAAAGGAACTTTAAAGCTCATCTAGTCCAAACTGCTTGCAATGATCAGGGACATTATCAACTAGATCAGGTTTCTCATAGCCCCATCCAACCTGACCTTAAATATTTCCAGGGATAAAGCTTCTACCACCTCTCTGGGCAACCTGTTCCAGTGTTTCACCACCCTCATAATAAAAAATTTATTCTTTGTATCTAGTCTAAACCTACCCTCTTTCAGTTTAAAACCATTTCCTCTTGTCCTATCACTACAGAACCTGCTAAAAAGTCTGTCTGAATCTTTCTTATAGACCTCCTTCAAGTATTGAAGGGCTCTAATAAGGTCTCTTTGGAGCCTTCTCTCCTCCAGGCTGAACAATCCCAATTCTCTCAGCCTTTCTTCATGGAAGAGCTGTTCCAGCCCTCTGATCAACCTCGTGGCCTCCTCTGGACCCACTCCAACAGGTCCACGTCTTTCCTGTGCTGAGAACTCCATAGCTGGATGCCAGACTCCAGGAGGGGTCTCAGCAGAGCAGAGTAGAGAAGCAGAGTCACCTCCTTCAAGCTGCTGCTGCCCATGCTTCTTTTGATACTTGTTCTTTGTTGTCTTTGTTGCTCCTAAATCTTCTTTTTTTCCCAGCCCTAGGTCTGCATGACTTTGCTGGACCATTGTAAATTTGGTCATAACCATGGGGTCTCCAGGGCCAGCCTGTGCCCCGTCTTACCATCCTACTCCATCCTCCTCTTCACAGCACCGTCTGTCCCTCTTTCCAGGCTTCAGCTGTGGCATGAAGCTCATCTTCCTTTCCACTGAATCACTATGGTGGGTCATAAATATTGATTTCTACAGGAAAAACTGCTTGTCACTGCTCTCTGGAAGTTGTATCTGTATCATATGATTACACAAACATGTGCAGAAGGAAGATAAATGACATGAGGATATAAACAGAGCGTGACAAGTCCTAAGGGACTTTCAAAGCTATTACAAACATGGGACCTATTACTAGTGATGGCAATACTATATTTACTCGGCTACAAAGCTAATTGTATTTTGATTCTCCTGTCCATAGCCTGTGTAAACTCACACAGACACGTACTGAAATAGCAAATTCTTCCAGACGTGCACACTCGTATTCACTGTGACTATTAACGGCACACTGAAAGCTGATTTGGTATTCTAAAACTTGCAGGTCAAGGCTTCAATGGCAATTCAGGATAATGTGGAACAGTTTGTCATTATTACAGTTACCAAGGTCCAGGTTTACAGCTGTTACAGGGACAGGCTGGTGGGCATGAAGAATTTACCTTTGAGGCACATCCAAGCAGGTCCAATAAGTGTCCAAGAGATGAGGAAGTTAATGCATTCATTCTGCTGAAGGTAGATAAACTAGTGGACCATGTGCTCACCTGACTCCCAGCATTCAATGGATTAAACTGGTCACTAGATGGTGATCTTCCAACCTTTCCCTTCTGTGCAGTCCTCAGAGGCAGGAGGAGAGTGACTAAATAAAGATGACACCAAACGACCAGTTAAACATTTTATTTGTTCCTGAACTTGGAAAAATGTAAAAACGTTGGTAATGCAGGTTCTTATTTTAGTGACAAGAAAGGGTTCATCACTTGTGTGGAGTTTATATCTTAGTTACAAGAAGGAAAAGAGAAAAACAGAATAAGAGAGTTACAAGAAGGAAAAGAGAAGAGAAAGAGAGAGATTTCACCAGCTCTGGATCCAGTGTCGGTCCTGTCAACAGGGGTGTCAAGTCCTGGGGGTGGGGAGTGCCCACCTACACAATGGTCTTTGCAGTTTTTCAAGGTAACTAGGTAATTAGTCTCCTCCCTTTGGCTGAGTTTCTTGCTTCTCATGCTAATTAGATGTCATAAGCAGTGCTTGTATTAGAGTGTTCAGGAAATGGGTCGGTAGGCTAGTAGGATCTTGAGTCTTCATCTCCCCCTTCCGGAATTACTGATGTTTGACATCTTCTAGGCACAGGCACGATTTGGAGACAAGTCCTTTTTCTGCCACCAATACTCACTGAGCTGGGTTACAAGATAAATCAGTTGGCTCAGAAAAGTTCTGCCCAGCCTTCAGCAAGGCCCCCTTATCTGACCACAACTCGTTTGACTTCCTCATATCAGTATGGTAACACATAAGATGAATATTTGAGACATTTAACCAAGACTTGAGACCTTTAGCCCCGTATTGTCCAGACCCCTACACCTTCCCATTTTCTGAGGTACCTCTAATACAACAGGACAAACTTGCTTAAAAACATTTGTGTCCATGTTGAAAGTGGAAAGTGTCACTGGGGAGGCAGGAGTCATGTGCTGGCACCTCAAACATGCAAATACTGTCCCGTGCTCACATTCTCCACTGTTGTATCCCTGGCTGACCAAGCATAGTTTGTACTAGAACAGCATGATGCTGTCTGTAGGTTTTGGAGTCACCCATAGGTTCAGATGTGTTAGAGGGCTCTTTGAGCAGCCACAAAAAGCTACCAAAATCCAGAGATGTATATTGTTCCTCTCACAATCGGACAGCCTCACAGGAGAGGCAGGGGAGTGAATGGGCAATGCAGCTGGTCACACATTCATTCCCAGGCAATCAGTCCAGCCTGCTCAGAGGCAAAACATGGTGACAGGACTTTGTGGGTCTAATGCTTTGCATTGCAGCAGTTTCCCTTACAGGACTACCAGTCCAGCATTATGCAAAATACAAGAATTTATTCTCTTGAAACTATTAACACAGAATTGCCTCAATTGGCAAAGACCTTTAAGTCCAATCATTAACCTCACACTGACAAGTTCCCAACTAACCCATGTCCCTCAACACTATGTCTACACGACTCTTCAATCCCTTCAGGGATGGGGACTCCACCACTTCCCTGGGCAACCCCTTCCAGTGCCTGAGAAACCTTTCAGCAGAGAAATTCTTCCTCATATCCAATCTCAACTGCCCTTGGTGCAACTTGAGGCCATTTCATCTTCTGTCACTTGTTCCTTGGTTGAACAGACCCACCCCCACCTCACTACACCCTCCTTTCAGGGAGCTGTAGAGAGTGAGAAGGTCTCCCCTCAGCCTCCTTTTCTCCAGGCTCAACAACCCCAGTTCCCTCAGCCACTCCTCATCCCACTTGTGCTCCAGACCCTTCCCCAGCTCCATTGCCCTTCTCTGGACACGCTCCAGCACCTCCATGTCCTTCTGGGAGTGAGGGGCCCAAAACTGAACCCAGTACTTGAGGTGCAGCCTCCCCAGTGACCAGCACAGGGGTAAGAGAATTTCCCTGGTCCTGCTGGCCACACTATTCCTGATACAGGCCAGGATACTGTTGTCCTTCTTGGCCACCTGGGCTCTCTGCTGACTCATGTTCAACACATCACTTTCCCATTCCTTTACCCTCCACAAAGTGTTTGTCAGGGAAACAACCACATCATATTGAGGAGCCAACATCTCGTTGCTCCTCACAAGGTTTTATCACTGCCCCAGTTGCTGCGGTGTCCTCTGGCTGAGCAGTTCCCCTTGTCACCACCAGCTCCACAGCTGAGGACACGCTTCAGCAGAAACTGGCATATTGCCTTTCCACTGCCAGCACAGCTGGATTTCTGACTTCCTACAGAAACCCAGCATGCCAAGCTCCCTGGCATCACCCATGCCCTTTCTGCTGTCATCCTCTCCCCTCCTGCAGCGGTTTTGCTCCTTTCACCTTGCAGTGGAAGGTACTGTTAAAGTGTGTGTGCATACCTTGCTGGCAGCTCCTGTGTGAGGTCTGATCTTGGGCATAGGCAGGACAGAGTGTGATGGAGAAAGCGAGCTGTTATAATGCCTGAGCTCACTAGATGGCCCCGTACACTGCAGAGAAACCCTTCTTCCAGCAATCCCACCTTGTAAAATCTGTTTATGCCCGCAGTGGTAGGGATTTTTTAATTATTTCTTTATTTTTTTATTAGCTGGACCACTCTCCTTGATTCTTCACTGCTGTGGCAGACCTGTTTCTGTCCCCTGGGCAGTGGCGGTCTGCGTGCGGATCAATTCTTTCTGATGACCAAAGCAAGCCACGTAGCACACAGCAGGCATGGGAAGCAGAAAGGGAAACTAGTATGTGACCTTCATGATAATACTCTCTTTGTACAAACTGGTGCAGGAGCACAAGGGAGGTTCAGCATTTGGAGCCATTCTGCAGTGCTCCCTAAGACCAGGAAGGTATATTTAGCCTGTGGTGTGTTTTATTATTTTTATTAAGGGAAAAAACTCTGCTAAGCAAGCATTTCCTACACTATGATATGTGATTCCACATAATCTGTTAGGGGAAGAGCCAAGGCCCATGCAAAAGAGAAATGCCTGAGTGAAGGGTAAGGGGAAATTAGAAAAGATAAAATAGCTGTGGATTGTACAGGAGGTACTGGTGGACACTTAGCACTCTGTGTTTAGCCAAGTTATGTCTATCTACAGTGTTTTCTTGGTCCCCCTGGCCATATTCTTTGAAAGCTATCCTGTCAAGCAGGTATTTACTGCAATACTGATTTGGGGGGAGGATTTTGAAACAGAAAGAAAGGAAGAGCTCAAACTCATGGTCAAGTTACCAGAGTGCATCACCTTACCATGTTCCAGATGAGCTGTGGTAATGAGCCACAACCCATCAACAGCCCTCTGCAACTGTGGGGCAAATCACAACTTCAGCTATCTTCCTGGAGGACTGGGCAACCACAGACAGGATATACCAAGTCATCTGCTGGCTTCAGACTGACAGGTTAGCTGGACAAGCTACAGCAGCTAGACTTGCATTTCTGGGTGAAAATAATCCATCTACAATTACCTGTATCATGCGCATGGACATGGTAAACTGAACATGGCTCTCCTCAGCTCTTGCTGATGTGCTGTCAGAGAAAACCACTCTTGTCCTTTGTCCTGCATCTTTTTTTTTTTCCGAGTATTGGACCTCTTCACATCTGCAATTCTATCGACCTGTTCAAAACCAGCAGCACCCCTCTGCTTTCTTTCCCAGATGGCTGTAACACCAGGAAGGCAGTGGTGAGGCAGTTTCCCTTGGTACCTTTGGTAACAGTTCCTACTTTCTGTGTCAGTGGCACTCACCTGAGCCAGCCATAGGCAGAAATAATGCTGTGAAAATGTGATGGTGAGAGTTGTGCTGCAGGGCCAGGTGGGTGCCATCCTCTGCAACACCAGAGCACCTACCAAGCTCTGTGTGGGACAGCAACCACCTCCTGGGCTGAACCTTCACATCAGCAGTTGTTGCATGACCAGCCTTTCCGAGGCAAGCAGACGTTCCTGTCATCTTTAGGTTTAAACTTGAAGCCATTCAAAAGTAACCTCAATCAGGCAACTCACTTTTCCCCACCTAAATTGTGGTTTGTGTCCTTCAACAAATCAATCCATGCAAGTGTTTGGAGCTCAGTATAAGGTCATTCCCAGGTTCCCTTGTTTCACAGAAGCTGAGCTTTTCAAAGACTTCTTGGCCTCAAGCCTTGGGTACTTCCCAAAGAGAACATGACAGTGAAGAAAATGCAACAAGTCCTCCTGCATTTTTAGAGACGAAAATTCAGACTTTCTGCAAGAGGACTTCCTGACTTTGATGCTGCAAGTCCTGAACACATAGCAGGAAGCATACAGTGAGGCAACAAGCAGAGACCAGAGCAGCTCTATAGCCAGAAGAAGGCCACAAGAGTACTCAGTTTGGATTTGGATCACTGGGGGGAATCCAGGGAGGCTTACAGCAGAGCTGATTTGGGCACAAAGCTGCATCTTTAGACTGTCCCTACTTACCAGCATTAACACAGTGTAAGGTGGCAAATATCAGCAGTCCTGTACCAACATCACAAAATAACCTCTTCATGACTGATCACAAGACCTGACATGAATATGAGAAGACAAAAAAAAAAAAAGCAAAGGAGTAAAGAAGAGTGGAAATAAATGGTGTCATGGGTGTTTTACAGTGCTAATGACACAAGTTTTGTTAGAGTAGGGCATGACCAACAAACCCATTCCTTCAGGGATTGTCACACTGACAGGAGCTTGCACATTGGCTGCAGGGTGTACGCCAAGGGGGCTGTCAACAGCAGAACTGAGAACTGCAGGCAGAGCCAGGGAGCTCAGCCACATTACAAATAAGGCCAATTACAAATGAGGGGGAAAGCATTTAGACAGTTGGTGGTATCCATCTGGCGTTTAGTGACTAACCTGCCAGCCCTTTGGCCAGTCAGCTTGACAGCCTGCACTTCCAACTGCCCTGATCTAGTGACAGTCGTAATGCAGCCGATGCCATTCCAGGTCCCAGAATATTGTTGTTGCCCTCAGTTTCTATGCATTATTTCAAATAAGGCCTTTTTAGTTTAATTTCCTTTTTAGTCTTTCCAAAGCACTGAGGCAACTTTCCTACTTTTGAGCTGTCTTCAGCAGATGAATGTGGTTACCGTTAAGCCCTGAGTGAGAGAGACACTTCACAGTGTGCTTACATCCAAGTCTCTCAGTCTGTCTATTCAAGCCACTGGAACTACATGCACACCTCCAGTGTAATGCTTGTTTATCTGTCCTGTTTAAATTCTGCTCTGTCATCTACTGCCCTGTCATTTCAACCATAAACATCCATAAATAAAGCCCTTGAAAACAATAAAGCTGGAAAAGTATTCATAACTGTACAGTAATTGGCATAGAAATCACAGGAGACAAACTTACAGAAGTACTTATATCCCATTTTCAAGAGCACCTTTATCACTTTTAAGCTTTTTTTTTAAATACCTGAAGGTGCCTGCTTGCATCTTTTGTAACTTACAAACTGGTCAGTAATTTCTTAACTTCCCATGCCCTAAGGGTATACACACTTACCTGCATGAAATAAACTGGGAAATGGGTCAGAGCCTTCTCAATAATATGTGCATCTGTGAAGCCTTTGCCCTTGATATCATGTTGTTGTGAAATTTTAGACAAAGCAAATTAAAACGTTCTGTCAGTGCTGTGAACCCGAGCAGATTTTTACAATGGTCTCACTTTTATTATTGCCTATTCTTACAAGAACTTATTTTATTTGAATGTCTTATTCAAACACTGACATAAAAAACATAGCAGGCACAGGAAGGAGACAATGAGGGGTCACTCATACAGGTAAAACCAAGCATGTTCACAGGTTTGCCAGGACTTAGCTGGGGCTTTCTCCAGGCCAGGATCCTTGAGTGTTAAAATGACAGACACAATAAACCATTTAGACCTTAGGACAGTTCTGCAAAGCTCTAGCCTCTTTTCCCTAGTTACATAGCAAGAGTTTCCAGAGAAGTGACTTGGACCAGTTCTCCTTGCTACCCTATCCTTCAGTGGAAGAGATTGTTCACACAGGTGAGGAGACCCCTCGAATGATGTATTGGATAGTCATGGGATTCACTGAAACGACAGAAGGCGACCCAGCTCCTCGTGACCAGCCAGCCTCTCTCCAGAATCGTAGCCAGGAACACATCAGGCTACACTTGGCTTTCCTCAGCTTGCTGCAGGAAGAATGATTGACTGAGTGCAAAATAATTTATTAGAAAGTAGGAAATTACCACACTGCTAGATGGCTTTGAGGTTCTCTTCTAAGACATCTACCCTCAGAAATGCAATCCTGTGCCACCTCTCTGCTACGCCCTATGGCCAGCTTCTGGCCAACCATCAAAAGATAGACCCTGGCCTACTTTTAAACATTCTCTTAAAAAGGAAAATAGTCCCTTTTCTAACCCATCATGGGCTGCAGGTGTCCCCGAACCAAATCAACCCAGACGGAGCCAGACAGGATCCATCCAAGAGTACTAAGGGAATTGGTGGAGGAACTTGCCAAGCCGCTCTTCATCATTTAGCAACAGTCCTGGCTAACAGGTGAGGTCCCAGAAGACTGGAGGCTTGCCAATGGGACACCCATCTACACAAAGGGCTGGAAGGAGGATCCAGGGAACTACAGATCTGTCAGCCTGACCTTGGTACCAGTTCATCTTGAGTGCGCCCACGCGGCATATGCAGCACAACCAGGGAATCACGCCCCGCCAGCACGGGTTCATGAAAAGCACGTCCTGCCTGACCAACCTGATCTCCTTCTATGATCAGGTGACCTGCCTGGTGGATGAGGGTAAGGCTGTGAATGGCATCTGCCTGGACTTTAGCGAGACCTTTGACACTGTCTCCCACAATGTTCTCTTAGAGAAGCTGGCGGCTCAAGGCTTCGACATGTGTACCCTTTGCTGGGTAAAAAACTGGCTGCATGGCTGAGCCCAGAGAGTTGTGGTGAATGGAGTTAAATCCAGTTGGCAGCCAGTCACAAATGGTGTTCCCCAGGGCTTAGTACTGGGGCCAGCTCTGTTTAACATCTTTATCAATGATCTGGATGAGGTGATCGAGTGCACCCTCAGTCAGTTTGCAGATGACCCCAAGCTGGGCAGGAGTGTTGATCTGCTTGAGGGTAGGAAGGCTCTGCAGAGGGATCTGGACAGGCTGGATCGATGGGCCGAGGCCAATTGTATGAGGTTTAACAAGGCCAAGTGCTGGGTCCTGCACTTGGGTCACAACAACCCCATGCAATGCTACAGGCTTGGGGGGGAGTGGCTGAAGAGCTGCCTGGCAGGAAAGGACATGGGGGTGCTGGCCAACAGCCAGCTGAACGTAAGCCAGCAGTGTGCTCAGGTGGCCAGTGTGTTGGGTTGTTTAGTCTGGAGAAGAGGAGGCTGAAGGGAGACCTTCTCATTCTCTACAAATACCTGAATGGAGATTGTAGTGGGGTGGGTGTTGGTCTCTTTGCTCAGATAACAAGTGATAGGACAAAAGGGAATGGCCTTAAGTTGCACCAAGGGAGGTTTAGGTTGAATATTAGGAAAAAATTCTTCACTGAAAGGGCTGTCAAGTATTGGAACAGGCTGACCAGGGAAGTGGTGGAGTCACCATCCTTGGAGGTATTTAAAGCACGTGTAGGTGTGGCACTTCGGGACATGGTTTAGTGGTGAACTTGGCAATGCTAGGTTTATGGTTGGACTAGATGATTGTCATGGTCTTTTCCAACCAAACTATTCTATGATTTTGTGCTTCTATGATCTGCTTTATCCCAACTTGGAAGCTGTGCAACTCTTGGGAAGTCCAAGGGTCAAGAATTTCACCCATCTGAGACCCACACAGGCAGGAAGCTATCAGCTGACTCCTACCACAAACACACTGTGCAAAGTCAAGACAAACTTTTCAGCTTCCCATAATTAAAATTGTGCCTCGTTCCAACTTTCCATGAGGCAGTAAGGGGGACTTATGATCTGTCATGGAAAATAAAAAGGAGGTCATTGTCATGTTACTAAATTCATTCTCCTTTTTTTCATCTGCACTCCACCACTGTGAGGGATCAGACAGCAATGATTCAGGTGTGGCTCATGTTAGGTAATGTGGAGCAAAGGCCTGGAAAAGTAAGCCCCGAGCAATCTCAGAGCAATTTTTCCCACTCATTTCTTCACTCACACAGCTGTCTAGCTGGCTTTCTTCACCAGTACAGCTCAGAAATGACAACGCACTTCCAGGGATCAATCTGCAAAATTACAGATGCTGTTTGAGCACAAATTTGATCTCACAATTTATCCATAGCGCAGGAAGTTGTCTTACACTATAGATGAAAACAAAAGATGTGCTTATGATTACCTGAGCAGGTGGTGGGGGTCTAGGAACAGGTTTGTTATGATTTCCAGTTGAGACTGGAGCATGGGGAATGCAACACCCAGCTCTTCTCAGTCCTTTCCACTGCAGGTAGAAACTTGTGAGATACATCTGATGAAAGAAAAATGTACTTATGCATCTCAGAGAATTAAATAAAGAGATACGAGTATTATCCCTGGGAGGCCTGAATAGTTATAGCTCCTCTGGTCCTCTAATGGTGTGATGGGATTAGGCCATTGTACCTGACCTCATGTACTCCTGGCAAGAGAAAACCAGGTTCTGGATGGCCGAGATAAAACTAGAGCAATCAATTTCTAGAGTACATTAAGTATTTCCTCAGCTTTCTACAGCTCTCAATGAATTCCAGGGAGCAGTGGACTTGCTACTTCCACCCACCCATCTTCTGCAGTGGTAAGCAATTTCTTGAGTTAAAATTCATTCATCATTTTATGGCATAATTTCATTCTTGAGCAGCTGAGCACAGCCAGTGGGAAAAGGCACTTTGCTGTGCTCACTGAGATGCAGTTACCGCCACAACCCCACCTTCCCTGCACTTGTATGCAGGAAATTTGTACTGGGAGCCTGTGAAAGGAACAACACAGAGCTCTCCATGTGCCCAAGAGGACAGGAGGCCTCCACAAAACCCCTTGTCGACGGCAGCAGAACCACCCGCCAGCCCAGTGGTCACTCAGACAAAATGACAAGAACAATAGCAGGAAATGTCTAAGGGTGGAAACAACAAAGTGAGCACAGCCCACGTTTCTGAAGGCTTCCTGATTGGCTTGATTTGCCTCAGCAGCAGCACTTTGGATAACCTTGGAGTTATCCCACCAGGGCAAAAGCTCTCCCCAGTGAAGCTGTGTTTGTTCCAGTGCTCTCTGGGGCATGGGGATGGTTGCTGCCAAGCACAAATAACTAAACAAACACAACACAAAAGCTCCAAGGTAGATCCGATGGATGAAGCAGGATGAGAACACTGCCATTGTTATGCTCAGGGTGGCAGCAGCTTGGTTCATCCCTCTTTGCCCCCAGTGGGGAGTCTGTCTGTCCCCATGGGACACATGCCTTGCTTCACCCCTGGAAAAATGGACTGTGAGTTCCTCTAAGTGAATGACAGCAGAGGACAGATTCACAAAGCTCAAATCCAAGAAACTGTTTGCATCAAGGAACAAACAAAACAAGTTACAGTTCCTACTGGGTGTTCCCCTTCCTTCCCTGCTGCTCTTTTTCTGTCCCTGCCATCCAAGTGGCTCTTGGCAAGCAGTGCAGTGGAATGTGTTTGTGTATTTGTGATGGGTACATAATATGGGGAATTTTTAAAGGGACCTAATGAAGCTCAGTGCCTGAGGCATGCTTTCCATCAGCTGCACATACCCATCTAACTCCTTTGTCAAGGGCTTCTGAGGGCACTTACAGGTTCAGGCAGTCATGACTAAAGCACAACACAAAAGGCAAGGAAAGATTTGTTAAAAAATGTCCAAGGGAGGCAGATGTGATCCCTGTAAGCTGCAGCTTTCCATGGTGCTAAGGTAATTGTGCTTTAACAGCCACATTGGCCAGGATGCAGAGGAGGTGTCATCACACCAATTATAATAATTTTGTTTGGGTTTTCACATTTTCAGAAGCCTGAATTCTCTTGGGTTCATTTTCATTTTTAGTGTTATTCTCAGACTATATTCAAGCAACATCATGAGGTACCTTATGTTAGAGTGTTAGGTGCTGGGCAACACTTATTTCTTATACCAACAAGTAGGCTTGTAAACACCATCTTCCTTGAAACAATACATTTTAAGCCACCACTGTAGGAAGCAAATAGATAATGGTTCAGACATCCATTACAAATTCCATGCAGTCATTAGCAGCAAATCGAGTAAAATCAAATGAAAATCATAGAAAACTCATGTACAGTAATCTCAAATTAATAATGCCACCTAACAAATAGACCAGGGATAAGCATGGTCTGATGTATGATTGGACTGTATAGGATTGGCAAATTGCATTGGATCAAGACAGGGAAATGGAGGCAAAGTGATTTGCTAGGGGCTACAGCAGGGATAAAACCCACAACTCTAGCCCATGATTGTTAATTTTATCAACACTGCTTTCCTAGTAAATAACTGTAGCACTGTTGATGATCAGATTGCCACATGAAGAAGTCATTTTTATGTGTTCCTAAATTGCTAAAAGTCATACATGATGAGGGCAGGGTGAGATTCAAAACATCCCAAATGGGAAACCTGCAAGGAGTGAAATCCTGGTTTGTGAACAGTAGGGAACAAGCTGCCATTGACTCTGGATGAAGCTTGTGCTCTGCTTCAGCAGAGGAAGAAGACTTAGCTGGAATCTGGTGTGGAAATAACCTGTGCAATAATTCAAGGAAGACAAGAAATGCCAATGAAGGGAAAAAAAACCCTGGTCTTTCATTTAATTTGTACATATCTACATATATATGTGTTAAGGCAAATCCACAAATAGAGCAGTTTCAGATGTGCTCTCAGGTGTTCCTGATTAGGTAGGCTTGGACTGCAATATATCTAATATATGTATTAACAATTAATATTTACTTTCCTTAAACCTCCCATTATCTTCTCATACATCTGAATGGGCATTACAGTAGGCTAATAATACTGTGCTTTTTGGTGCTGTTGTTTAGCTAAACACCTTGTGTGAACAGTAAGACCAGAGATGTTATAGTGTAGCTCAGTGCATCATTTCAATTCATTTCTTCAGAATAAATATAATACTTGCAATAAGTCCCAAGAGTGAAACTTTGGTGGGCATCCTCACGTCAGTAAAGAACTTCTGTGTCTTATCAACACAGCCAGAAAATTAGAATTGTCTGTGATTTTATTTTTTTTTTCACAGCTCTACTATTTATCTTAATAAAGATCTTGACTTTGCTAAGAGCCTTGTGGCACTGCTGAGAAACTAGCAAATACTGGTGTAACGACTGCTGTGTTGTATTAGCATCCATTCCAGGCAATCGAAGTAATAGGTACATGAGAGGATTAATAATATTTACATTAAAAATATTTATATCCTTGAGATTAAAAAAAAAAAAAATCTTTGGCTCAAGGCAATTGGAAAGAATTGTTACTACAAGCTGAGGAAGAGAGGCAAAATGCAGTTAAGAAAAAAAATCCAGGAGGGAAAAAAACAGCAGCACCCACTTTTGTTTGATATACACGGATTGGCTACAGAGCAAGTCTTTCCCTTAGATCAGTTGCTAGCTCTGTAAAATGACAGACTTTCTGCCAGTCTTTCTTTTCCTCACAGAGTTTGGACATGTGTATCCTCACCAGTATTTGTATGGTGTTGCCAAAAAGGCTTTTCCAAGTGTCCCTGTGGAGGGGCTGAGTAACATGAATCCTATGTCACTGCATCACTGCTTCACCTCTCCTGGTTTTTTGCTGGGATAGGGTTAATTTTCTTCTTAGTAGCTGGAAAGCCCTATGTTTTGGTTGCAGTGGGGATTGTTACAAGAACAATGTTGATAATGTACAAGGACACTGTGCTTGGGTGGTTTGTAAGTGCAAAGGACTGGTTGGGGGGAAAGTGTAGTAGTTAGTAAAACCCAGAATGACAGTTGGATATGCCAATCAGATATTCCATATCATATTACATCATGTTTAGTATATTAACTGGGCTGACCAGAAAGGGGGGGATTCTCTTGGGAATCACTCTGGCTCGCTTTTCCAGAATTGTGATTTTGGTTTCAGGGTTCCTTTTCACTCTTCCAGGATCGTTATCAGTGGGTGGTGAGCAATTGTAGTCTGCATCACTCATATATAGATAGTCATTATCACCATTATTTTATTATTATTATTATTGTTGTTGTTGTTGTTGTTGTTGTTGTTGTAATTACTACTATTTTAATTTTATTTTTCTGTAATTATTAAATTGCTCTTGGGCTTGTGGCCCTTGCTTCATTGTCCCTCTGCATTCACACTTCTCTGAGCAAAAGAGCCACAGACACAGGTCATGGAAAGATAAAGGGCAAAAAATATTACCAAGTGTCTCCAAAACCCGCCAACACTTTTGACACTGGTGGACTCACAAACTTTTGTCTGGGTCCTTTTGGGTGAAAGTTTGCCTACATTCAGTTTGAAAATTGCATTATACTAAGATGATGTCCATTGCTGGTAACATGGTTGGGCATTTCTCAACATCAACAGCTGCATTCCTGTAGCCTGTATCATCATTTCCCAGTGGTTACAGCAAGCAGAAATGCACCAGAAGGCAAGTGATAATTTTTAGGTAATTATAGCTGTATCACATACTATGTGTTACACTATGTTATATATATATAAAATAAAATATAATATGTTATACATAACACTGTGCAGTGTGAGTGCACATGGACTTCCTTCTCTGAAGTGTGGCTGTTCCCATCAGCTGCAGCTGATGCTTGTATTTTCCCCTTGCTATAACATTTATAGAAGTTATAAAGCTGAATGCATGCTTCACCCTAGAAGCTGGTAAGGGTCTTAGTTGCCTGTGAAGCATGATCCCCTGCTCTCTGAAGACTCTGCTGAGAAGTGCAACCTTTAGTGAAAGCGAGGAGAGAGCCAGCCCTCAGATATGAATGTTGATTGAGCAGTTAAAAATGAATGCCCTTGGCTTACATGAGAGAGAAAGGAGAAAAAGAGAAAGGACAATGAGGAGTCAGTACACATGGGGATAACTTTTTAATAGGAAAGAAGGGGTATGATTGGAGAAGTGATGAATGGAGACTGGCTGCAAGGAGCAGGGGAGTCTCAGGGAGGCAGGAGTGGCCGGGAGGTTTCAGGACAGGCGTGGGGCGTGAGGAAGGATGATGAAGGGATGGGATCCATGAGGAACAGCAGCACGGGAGTGAGAGAGGATGCAGCAAGTAACAGGAAGAGGAGGTAGAAGAGGAAAGAGAACAGGTGGAGGAAAAAGGAAGGAAGAGGAGATGAATGAGGCTGGTTTACAATAGATAACCCTGTCCTCTGGTCTTCTGAACTGTATTAGCAGATAACAGTACAAGTGTACCAGGACCACTAGTGCCAACTAGCTTAAATCAAGGGAACCTGTAGGTCTCTGGTTATCTGAAACTGAGAGTAAGTCAAACAACACTTTTCTCTGGTCCAAGCATGCAGCTACAGTGGATTGACAAGGCTGGAAGGATGGCAGATGCCAGAAGAAACATTAAAAGCAGTGCAAAGGAGTCAAGGCTGAGCAGCTCCAGGGAGCAAAGCTGGGTTCAGTGCAAGTTGGGAAAATCTGTCACGCTTCTAAGGCACCATCCAGTGTCTGCCCTTAACACCTGTGCTCCACAGAAATAACTGTGATCAGTTCACTTGCTGCCTGAGTGCATCCTGTGGGATGCACAAGAGCAGGTACAAGAGCATTCCACTCCTGAGGAGCAGACAAGCATCAGCAAGTCTCCAAACACTACTCTGTGTCACCTCTAGAGCTGATGTCCTGATGCCCCGGAGCTCTGCCCAGTACTCCTCTTGCACTGTCCCCTCTGCCCCTGTCCTTCACTGCAGTGGCCCATGGGTGACTGAGAAGGGCAGGAGTGCTGCTCTCTGCAAGACTCACAGTGCGAGACCCTCGTCAGCTCCCTGGGAAGAACAGAGGGGAGCACAGAGCGCATCTCCTCAGGTCTCACCATCCAAGGGCTGGAGGCCAGAGCAGATGGTTGAGGAAAAAGCTGCAGTGACCTGAGGTCCAGGCAGAAGACAACACTTTGACTCCAGCTCCAGGTAACGGTGCTGCCTTTAAAGCCAGCTTCTTATGTGTTTTGCTTTCCAAGGCAGCACTGCTAGCAGTCAGCTTGCAGCAGTTTATTGCATTTCTACTGCAGCCCCTCCAGAAGCAGCTGTAATTTTCAGCAAAGATAGAAAATAAACAACTGGTTTCTGAATTTTCTGCTGTTGATAGCTACTCAACCTGGGATTATGGGGCCCACCTTGCTGCAGCTGACTTCTAGGGTATCCTCATGGCTGTTCTGCTGCAACCCAAGGGGTGTGAATTTGGTGTCATGCTCCGCCCTGAGCTCCCTTTGACCCTTAGCAGCTCATCTCTCAGATGACATTATAAATCAGGGGGAAAAAAAATTGTATTCCCAGTCTGTACATGGGAAGCTGAAATCTCTTCAGGGCAAATACTTTTAGTAATTTTCTCTTTTTTTTTAACTTCTCTTCATTAAAAAATAAGGTGGAGATAAAAGTCACACCCTTTTCCAGGCCTCCTGCATTCCCTGTAAATACTACTAGGTGACTGAATATGTATCTCCAGTATACTGATATGTACAGGAATTGCAAAAAAACATCCTCCTTCCTTGGCAGCTTGCAGAATGAGTGCTGCATAAGGTCACGCATTCATTTTGATTGTACATCCATGCTAACCCTGGGTAACGCTGCAGGAGCCAGTGCTGCTGTCCTATGGAAGAATGAACACTCAACAGTCATCCCCCAGTTGCTCTCCTATTTCTTGGACCTCTCCCAAGATATAAATAACACAGGCCACTGTACAGCTGAACTGCTGGCATCTGCTGCTAAACCTAAGTGAATTTTCATGTGCATAGCTGCAATGTGCCAGCAAGCTGTTTTTCACAGGGCTGGGCACACCTGTGTTGCTTTTCTAGTCTCTGGGTGCGTGCTGCTGCATACAGGGACTTTGTGCTGGGGGGAACATCATGTGTGACCCTCCTATAGCTGGACCACATCCTGCAACACATGCCCTCCAACTCTAAGGCCCACCACAATCATTGTGGCCTTTCTGGAGTCTATTCCAAATGCTCAAAGTGCCCAGCCAGTCCACTGAAGCACATCTCAATAGTAGGAGCAAAGCAAAGCACAGCAGGGGGAGAGGATTTCACAACAGCAAGCCACATGGGCATATTTGTCCCTCATACTCTTGTGTATCTGCCAGACTCTGTGTAGTCAGGCATCCTAGGGACAAGTCTCCTGGTACTTGTCCTGCCAGGTTTATTGAAAGCAATAGGAGAGCAAGCAAGGTTCTACAGGGTTCAGTGTTTTCCCTGAGTCTTTGCACCTTCACTTTCCAATTACAAAGCATAACGCAAGTGTCTTCTCTCAGCTGGCTATTTTATCTTCCCTGTCTTTCTCCTGCCAGCCCAGCAGGTACCAGCCAATGAACCAGAGATGATGAGTCCCTCTACTTGCAGTGTAAGTCTGTATGTTGTCTGGTGCGACTCTCCATCTGTCTGGACACAAAGAGCTGTGTGTCTGCTTTTGTGCAGCCTGAACATTTTATATCAATTGTGACTCTCAACTTCATTTATTTTAATGTTTTGGACACTGGATCAAGAAGTTGCAGAGGCGGGAGGCTTGCTCTCTCTCTGGGCTGGGAGGGTGATAGCAATGGTGAAGACAAGAGACAGAGTCCAGCTTTACCAGGAGGAGCCTAAATATGTTTTCATCTCACAAGACTGGACCAAGCCATCAGGACATTTGTGCCATTTGTTTTAAACGCAAGTGCTCTAAGAGCTGGATGTTTCAAAACCCAGACACTGTTAGAGCAGGTTAAGCTGTCAGGGTCTTTACTCAGCTGGTCAGAGAAACAAAGGGACTTGTTTAGATCTGCCAAGTCCTGCCTGGAGCTTGGTTAGGAGCACAGATAGGAGCTTTTCAGATCCAAACACTCTAGTATAGGCAGATTGGGAGACAATAAGTGGACTCCGCTCTATCACCTCTTTGGTCACTGTCCAGGGGACTGAATTCAGACCAGGGCTTTTTTTTTATTTCCTTTTTCCCCACCATTTCCCAATAGAGGGTCAAGCCATATGCTCCTCTACCATAAGGGCAAGCATCCAAGGCATAGTGATTCACTGATTTCCAGTCAGCCCGCTCCTGAAGCAGTGGGAAGTTTGTAAAGTTACAATCTCGCCCCAGCCGGAGACATGTCCTGCTTGAAAAAGGCTGGAAGAACTTGGCCTAGGAAGGCTCATGCTTGTAAAAGTCCACAAACAAACAAATGTGGGCTGTAAATGCTGTGGGGGAAAGAAGCTGTGTGTTCTGGTGATATGGAGAGGTGATACTGGAATGAGATAACATGCTTCTAAAATAGAGAAAAAGCATGTCATGAAAAAGTGATTCCAGCTGAAGGAAGAGTCACCCCAGAGAGTGCTGGAGGTCCTTAAGCTTGGGAGATTTAATGCTGAATCAGGCAAACCATTGACAAAAATTAATACACAAGCATAGTGTTGCTTTGGCAAGGAGAGGGACTCAATCATATAACTTCTGCAATTCCAGGTGAAAGCATTTGTGTTACCTCAACACTAAGCCTTCTACATCTGGAGCAGGCAATGTTTTAATAACTAACCCAGGGCAATGATTGTTGGGCTTTACATCTCATCACATTTAGCTCAAGAGATCCTATAGTCAGTTCTTGACTTGCTGGCCTTGATTTGTCTAACCTAGCAGGGATTACCCTGGTCCAAAACCAGGCAGATGCAAAATATCAATATACAGCTCTCTTCAGCATGTGTGTATACATATTTACTTCAAACAGGAAAGGGAAATATAAAAAGTTTTTCCTTTCTTCCCAAGTTCATCAGCTGATACTGGGATGCAACTTTTGCTTGGTGAAGGGAATGGTTTCCCTTCCTGTGTATTCAGGAAGATTCATATCGATTACCAGAGCAACTCATTCAGCATCACGCCTGAGTCTCATTTCCAAGCATTGACTGGTGATAATGTATTCCCAGTCATTCAAGTCACGGAGGTTTTGCCTTTTGAAAAATGCTAATTAAGTTTGCTCCTCTTGATTATCAGCTGCACTCTGTAAACAACAGCCTTTTGGAAATCATAAGATGTGCACTGCTAGCTTTCCTCTTTGAGGGCAAGCTGTTCAAAAAGGATGAGCTCTGCAGAAAGACTAAACTAAGAGGCATTTAATTACTCTGCACTGGAATCCCATTTCAGATCCTGCAACAGACCTGACATCAAGCACGTTTTTGCCATCAGCACTGGCTGTGTGTCAATATACAGTGACATCCACGAATGGCCCAACTGGCTTTGGCACAACTGCCACTGTTTGCTGAGAAAACAAAGACAATGTGGAAACTAAACCAGGTATTAGTCAGGGAAGAAGAGGATGGGCAGGCGCTGATTTCTTCCCTCTGATGACCACCAATAGAACCAGAGGAAATGGCAGGAAGATGTGGCAGGGGAGGGTGAGGTTGGCCATGAGGAAAAGGTTCTTCAGGCAGAGGTTGGTGGAGCACTGGAACAGGCTCCCCAGGGAGGCAGTCATGGCACCAAGCCTGACAATATTCAAGAAGCATTTGGCCAAGGCCCTCAGACACATGGTCTGAGCCTTGGGATTGTCCTGTGCAGGGGCAGGAGTTGGACTTGATGGTCCTTGTGGGTCCCTTCCAACTCACAACATTCTATGATTTCATCCTCCCCTACAGCAGATGCAGGGCACTCTTCATAGCTGTGAAATGTAGGTTTCAGCTCCAGTTTCGTAGGCATGTTGGTTTATAGCCACATTGCTGGTGCTTGGCAGTTGATATGGGTATAGGAAGCATGTCAAGGGCTGAGATGCTGGACTGGGGTTTGGGGTACAGTTCCCCATATCTTCTCCAGTTGTGCTGGTTTAAAAAGCCTAGATGTAATATTTAAAAAACTTGTAGGGAGAACCCTTTCCCTATCTCAATGCAAAGTCACACATTCCTTCCCCTTTGAGTTCATTTTCCAAGGTTATTCTGAACCTAAGTGAGCTAACAGGTACCCTGCTGCCCCAAAAAGCCTTACAGTAACCAAGAAGTGTGCATGAGAAGCTCATGGGGTGGAGCATTTTTGCCACTGCTCTTTTGCACTGTGGAAAAAGGCACACGGCTCTGTGGTCACAGAAGGGTGAACCCTACACGTTAAGTTTCTGGTTCTGGTTCTGCTGTGTGACCAAAAGCTTTATGAGGGCAAGATACTTGAGACAGGCATAGACTTTGTACAGAGATTAGTTTCATCCCTACAGGCAAGCCCTGTTATCCCTAAACTTGGTGTTTAACTTTCTGTTCAGTAAGCACCAGAGGGATTTGTTGCAATTCTTTGCTTGTGAATCTGCCATTTTATACCAGCTCTTAACACCTCAGGATGTTCAGCTCCAAGAGACCTGGCACTAATTGCTGATATACAGGCCCATATCTTCTTTGTGCCATTTATATCAGGTTGATTTAGAGCATCAGTGAAGAAACAGCAAAATAATCAGTTTACAGCTGAGCCGTCCCCCACTCTGTATATGCATCCGTCACCTTTTCCCTTCCAGTGTTTACTCTGATTAGATCTTTCCTGTTTTCCTCGTAAGTTCTGAATACTTGTATATTTTCCTTATTAGTGCTGATGAATGTTCTTTTTTCCACTCACATATCAGTGTGTATGATGCAGACATAAGTTCTATTACATTTCTACCTTCATTGCAGAAATTACCAGAGTATTTCTCAGGTGCAACCCAGCATGCAGAGCTAGTACAGGCTAAAGAAACTGGTCCATAAACCTGCAGCTGTTCTTCCTGTTTATAATGCTGTTACCATCCCACTCCGAAAAGCAAAACGCTGCAGAGGCAACTATAGGTATCTCTAGAAATCCGTCTGCCAGAGCTAATTAGCTGGGTAGAGGATGTTTTCTTCAGGCATAGTTGTGCTCACTTGGGATTTGTGTGCTCCTCTTGCAGAGCAGTGTGACTCTGCACCAGCTGTGTGAGTACCTGCAGGATCCTGCTCAGGGTCCCTCCTGGGGCTGAGGTAAAGGCACCTTCTGCCAGAATAGCCTCTGCCTTTCAGCAGCAAGGAAAATGACAGAACAAGTCTGTGGGTTTTGACATCTTAACATGGGAAACAAAGGAAATCTTTCACCTAAAGAAAGTGTGCTGATCACCTTCAGGCTGGAGCACAAAACAGAGCCCTGTATCCAAACACAATATTTTCTGGGTACTGAGTGCTAAATGTAAATGCAGAAGTATGCGTACCACAACATCAAACCTCTCCTTCTGTCTCATCATCTCTTAGATCTCCCTTCTTAACTTTGCTTTTCATCACTTAAATTAATGTCTTCTCCGCTGCCTAACAGCTGCTTTGGTCCCTGATCCCAGCATCACTGCAGGAGGGTTCATTTGCTGCTTCCACCTCCCAGCCTCTCAGAAGCTTACACTTGTGTGGCTGCCTGGTTGGGTCAAAATCCTACCAAACACACAGACCAGACTTCCTTCAGCAGTCTGGTACATCCCCTCCCCCTGCAGTACCGAACAGTTCTGGTCTGAATTTTGCAGGGCACAATGTCTGATAGCTACAGATTATAAAAGAGAAAGCCTGCAAGCAGCCTTAATTTTCCAACCTCCCCATAGAAACATAGAATGGTTTGGGTTAGAAGGGACCTTAAAGATCATCTGAAGATCATCTAGTTGCAACCCCCCTGCCATGAGCAGGGACACCTTCCACTAGACCAGGTTGCTCAAAGCCATCATTGGGGAGTTTCAAGCCCCAACTGGAAGAAGCCGCGAGCATCCTGGTCCGATCCCACAGATGACCCCGCTTTAAGCAGGAGCTTGAACTAGAGACCTCTTAAGATCACTTCCAGTCTGTATTATCAGGATGCCCCTAAATGACAGCAAAATGCTGTCTAAGAGACAGCATCCTTTCTGCTGTTTGTGGTTTCTTCCCCTCCATAGTGGGACAGCACTATTAACATGAGCAGGAGGATCACCTAGCTTACACAGGCAGCTCTTCTCAGCCCCGTTGAAAATCCTGTTACACCCTCAAGTGCTGATGGAGCCGTCTATGAAAGAAAGCTGTGGGACAGTCAGACAAGACTAGCAGCAAGGCAGACTTGGCTTTCTGAGTGGTGAAGTCTCCTCTGTTTGTTTCGGTGGTATTTGAGGAAATAGGGCTCTGTGTACATCCACTGAAAAAACAAGCCTGTGCCAAAGCAACTCCGGACTGCCTGACGCTTTTTTTCTCCTTATATAAACAGTTTAGCAAATCCTGGGGATCAGATAACAGCTTGAGCTAACAAGCAGCAGTAATAACAGTCTGTCTTACACCACTCCAGCCTCATCTGGATCTCTGTTTTCTTTCTTATTTTTTCCCTATAGCACTTCAGATACATGCAGTTGTTTATGTAACTGCCTTTATTGTTGTGACCATCTTTCAAACACCACCCTGAGAACTGCTAAGAAGCCAGGAACCAGGGTATTATAAGGTTTCCTTGCCAGGTGTCAAATGACAATTAAGGCATATCCTTTTTAAATTGGGTTAGAAGAAAAGGACATTATTGAACATTTAACAGGTTTAAACAGGAAGAATGTAAGCACTTTGTATACATATCTACGTGTACATGTGCACTCGGACTGGATTTATTGCTGTTTATACCATTATATAGCATTTTGCTCCAAACAGATGTGATACTAGTGTATTCTGGTTTTCAAACCAAATTTGTATGTCTCTGTTGTATCTTGTTACTAAAAAAAGAGGCAGTTTTCATCACTCAGGAATTCTGATTATATGAAGCTCACTAAAAAAATAAAGGGTGCAAAACAACCTTTGGTCTGCATTAGGATTTTAATTTTTGCATTACTAACCCCTACATTAAAAGTCAGCCCAATATAAGTGGTGAAGACTCTAGGTCCAAGTTTTCCAGTGCCATCTGTGGTGCCTAGGTGGTTTACTGATTAATACATACAACAGCTCATGTGGAAACTGTGCCTGTGACTAATTGTGTTACCTCAGTACCTCAGCAGCATTATCTCAGCTTTAAGCCTGGAGAGTACAGACAAGAGTAGTATAAAATTGAGCAAAAGGTATAAAGCAACCTCCTGTGAATATTAATGTATGTGACCCCTGTGCTATGTAACAGGTACATTCTGTCTGAATGAGCCGTATTTTTCCTGACATGATTAGGAATTCAGACCTATTCTGCATAGGGCTTAGGAGACTCTCATTCTACTCGCACTGATTTCAGTGGAAAAAGGGCAATTTGCACCTATGGGATGAGTTTGTATACATTCTTACTCAGTGTCACATAGGAAATCTCCATACCTACCAACTTTATCCATGTTCCTGGCAGCTCTGTCTCCATCCCATTCCTCTTTAGTAAATTGTGGTTAATACCACTTCTGAACAGACCTGCAGAAGGGGTTCAGGATACAAAAAAAACTTCAGCCAAACAAAAAAAAACCCACCCAAGGTGTTGTCAAAATAGGGTAACCTAATGTTGAATCTGCCCAACTCATTTTAATGGTGAGGATAGGCTGAAACTGAGGAATTGAACCAGCAGGGAAGGATAAAAGAGACATAAAAAAGTAAAAATTTTTTTTAAAAAAGTAAGTAGCCAGAAAGTAAGAAAATATAAATCAAATAAATTGGTAGGTGTGCAAATGCTTATGTGCATGCATTAGAAGCAAACGTTCTCTGGAAAACCAAACAATTCATGACAAACTTTCTATAGCTGAGCTGGTGCACTTATGATCACCCCAAATTACAAGCAGTTTACTTGCTTATAAACTTACTGTCATCAAATGAATTGCCTCATACCACACATGCTCACAATGTTTTAATTGTCATAAATTATTACCTAATGTCCATTTCATTTGAAAGAAAAAGGAATTCTTTCTTCCTCTGTATTTTATTATTGATGACTTCCATGCATTCCCATTTTCCAGACTCATCTTGGATCATGTAGCAAAATGTACCAGACTACAGAATATGTGTCCTGAAAATTCTGCTTAGTGATTCACTTGGGAAGAAAAGAATCATACCAGTAAACACTGGCTCACCCAGCTCCACAATGTAATTTAACCAGACAGCATAGCAGAATCTTTCAAATGTCTTTATCAGCAAGGTATAAATGTATGTTGTTCTGGTTTTGCTAGGATAGAGTTAATTTTCTTCTCAGTAGTTAGAATAGATGTGTTTTGGTTTCAGTGCAAAACTTGTTATGAGAACATCATTGATAAATGATAGTGAAACTATTACATATGTAGATCTACTAATTGTTCCCAGGGATAGGGAAGGAAAAGAAGCCACCTTCCTGTTGACTTCTAAATTCATTCAGTAGGGCCATGGCAACAGTTGACCTCAGTGACAAATGACTTTTTCACTTCACTTTAAAACATTTCCTGGGAAGAAATGTCAAGATGAAACAGTATTTTTTTAAAGCTTTGTCCCTGAATCACAACGTAAGGGGGAAAATTGCAGGTAGTGATAGAACAAGGGGTAATGGCTTTAAACTGGAAGAGAGGAGGTTTAGATTAGATATTAGGAAGAAATTCTTCACTGTGAGGGTGGTGAGACACTGGAACAGGTTGCTCAGAGAAGCTGTGGATGCTCCTCCCTGGAAGTGTTCAAGGCTTTGAGCAACCTGGTCTAGTGGGGGGTGTCCCTGCTCATGGCAGGGGGTTGGAACTGGATGATCTTTAAGGTCCCTTTCAACGCAAACCCTTCTATGATTCTATTAATTAATACTGCATCAGATTGTTCCATTTCAACAAAACAAAATATTTTGCATTTTAAAAATATTTATATGAACTTAGAGAAAACAGTAAGTGGATTGGAGCAGTACTTTCCAACACTTCATTTCAAAATGACTGCAATTGAGCCATTTCAACCTGGAGATTAAGGAGTTGTCTTTAAGAGCAAAAAATGGTGGTTTGACAAACCACCACAAATTGAGACTATTAAGTATTCAAATACTTCAGGAGAGTGAAATGTGTCTTTTTCCACCTGCAACAACTCAAGGCTGTGACACTTTTGCCTCTCTATAATGAAAAATGTTACCACCAAATGCCACACATCTTTCATCCTTGCACAGTTAGAAAGTGGAGAAATATTTCCCAGGTGGGTTCTTTAAGCTAAACCTCTACATCTCTATTTAGGCACATGAATTTCACAAGCAACTCAAGCTGTCAATCCCCTGGAAGGGGCAATCCTTCCCTCCCTCCCTCCTCCCTAGCTGCTCACTGTCAGCTTCTGCTTGCCCTCTGCCTTGTGATCAAACAAGCACTAAAGAAGTCCTGTTCTGAGCAGGGCTGGGAAAGAGAAAAAATGTGTCCCTTTAGCTTGGATCACTACCGTGATCCTCCACTTGAGAAGTGGTGGCAGAAAGGCAGGAGCAAGCAGCCATGGGTAAGGGAAGTACTGGGCAATGCTGACCTGTCGCTTTCAAATAAATATATTCCAACAAGCTGTGAGCAGCTACAGCTCTTTCTGTAGACAAAGGGAGTTTTAGATAATTATCCCTGTTCAAAAGTGATCATCTTACCTCATATTACAGATATTTTTTTTTTTCAAAAGTGAGAAAATAAATACGATGGTATACACAAAAATAGAAAGAGAAAGAGGGAATATTCCTGCACCTGCATAATCATGTTACTAAAAGGAGGTTTGAGTGAAAGTAATGGAGAATCTAACACTGATTAAAGGGTATCCCAAATCACAATCTACACATCTTAAGGAGCAAGTGCCACTAGGTCTCAACTAGAGAAATGAGACTGCTGAATGCTTACTGCCTAGCAAAATAAATTTATTTCTGAGCAGCCTGTGCGTTTTATTACATGAAGCCTCTGATTCCCCCAGTATCATGCAGTAAGAGTAGAAAGTGCAGATGGATCCCCCGAAGTGTTATTGTTGGGAGTGAGCAGAGCACTGGTTCAAGTGGAATTCTTAACACAAATGCTTCCAACAACTGTTTCTAGTTTCATTTTCTGGAGTACGGAGGCATTAGAAGGCACCTAATCCTCTAATTATTGCTGCATATATACAGTCATATCCCATACTGTGATTTCTAAAATGAAAGTGCGTATCTGCGAGATGTTATGGGAATTGGGGTAAAGGGATAATGAGGTATATTTTTAGTTAATCTGTGTATGCTTTTGCGGGAGTGGATAATAGAAGAATTACTGGTTTTCTTTTAAATAGATCTGTTTTACAAATAATTCTCATGCCCTTCATGCACTAGGAAAGCAGTTGTGAGTAACAAGAGTGAAAGTCACTTCTGATGACATTTAAAATGCTAATTAATACCTAGGAAACTATGGCTTATCAAAATAATTTTTACATGTTTTATTTTTGTGTGTATGTGCATGTCTGTATGTCTTCGACAGGCTGGAACAAGAAATACAGAAATTAGAAAGTGAGGAATCCCAAATATCTGCCAAAGAACAAATAATTTTGGAGAAACTAAAGGAAACTGAGAAATCCTTCGACAACTTGCAAAAGGTATTTAAAAAAAAAAAAAAAGACACTCATGGACAGGTTGAAACCAAGTTAAACTCTTAGCACAGTTTGAAAGTAGCAGTTATAATTCATGCACTTAGAGAAGACTGAGAGCAGTTGCAGAGCATGCCACTCAAACCTGGATGAACAAGACTAGAGAAGATATAGAGGCATCAGATCTGTTTTAGTTGGGTTATTGGGATTTCCCCTTCCCACTCCAGCTTTTTTTTAAGAGAGACTTCAGAGACTATATCCCTAGCTTATCAGGAGGGAAACAACTTTTGGCTTTTGGCTTCACTGAAAGATTTCAGCAGGACTCTGAAAGGCACCTTAAACTTCCCTGCACCCAGTGGCATCCAGAGATAGTGGCATTCACCACAAATGCCACTTCTAAACATTCTACAGTCTGCAACAAAGAGCAGTGTTCTCCTTATAGTTACATGATGTACCTCTCCCTCAGCCTCTAATGGCACCTAAACCTGAGGAACCACATCCCTAGTTGCCCATTTAAAGATTACAAAGAACCATAAAAGCAAGCCTAGCATAAAAATCAAGACTTCATGAAAAATTATACTCAAAGTAGAAAAGTTTTAACCAAACAACTTATTTTTTTCCTTTCACAGAGTTTCTCACACCAGGATGGTGGTAAGTGGCTTTTTATTATTGTATAGCTTTGGGTTTAACAAGAGTTGTTGCTATATCTTTGTTGCAAAGGTTTACAAAGTGGGGGTTCTTCTCTTAATTTTATGTTTCTGATTTATTGCTAGAGCCATTACCTTTTTATTTGGTGTTGCTAGAGTACAAGCACAAACATCGCTATTGTGGTGAAAAACTATTCCTTTGGCAGAGCTCCACCTCTTCTTATGTGCACAGAAGGGAAAAGAGCAGCATGGATGACTTAAAGCAGACATCATACAACTTCTATGCTATTGACCCCTTTTCCCACGATAGCCCTGCACTGTAGACTCCTATTCACCCCTCTGTGGTCAATCTTCTTCATTGCACGCACTCAGGCTCTGTTCATAAATGGTTAAATACAATGAGGACTATTCTTAATATACAGGAACAACTATTAGATTACTTCATTGATGAATTATACTCTCTGCACAATGATTCTTACAGAAGAAAAACGTTGCATGGGTGGATGAGTATGTAATAATTCCTGGTTTATGAACTCAGTGTCACACTGTGTGTGATCAGTCTAAATATTGAGCTATAAATTCAGATGTCTGAGGGAGCAAATAATATGGTTGGTTCCCAGGAAGCTAGAGAGACCCTTGTAGTGCTTCTCCAAGACCCTTAGGACCCAGGAAGGATATCATGCTGATACATCTGCAGATAAACCTGTGCTCCAGACACTGATTTCCAGTACATGTCTTTAAAATACTAAGGTCAAAACAAGCTCTTCCAGCTACTGACAACGCCATGCCCAACTGTACTGTGGGTACAGATGAGGAATATGAAGGATGATCCTAACATTAAAGCACTGGGACACAGTGGACAATGGACAATGGAAAGTTAAGATACAGTATATGAGCTGACTTGGAACTGTCTTTTTGAGGTGATTAACATTAGTTAGTAAGAGGGTTTTCTTTTTAATTCAGAGATCTTGTTCAGAAATTTCCACTTCTGTTAGCAACAGAATTCAAGTTTTACGTCAAATCCCATGGTCAAAAAAAAAAAAAAAAGTCCCAGATAAGATGCTTACTCTTCCTTCCTCCTGGAGCATTTGAAATCAGCTGTCACAAAGTACATAAAGAACAAGAATGGCAAATATTTTGTACCAATGCAAAGTTTCACCATGATTGTTGGTAAGTTTCAGAAAGGGGAATGGTGCTTACAGGAATTAGCACCCAAAGTGTGCAGGAGCTGTCATGACTCCTGCAAGATGCAGTCTGCCTCTTCACATGTGTTGTGATAAAATGGGAACCAAAAGAAGCCCCAGCTAGCAAATATGAAGTGGTAGTTTCACCAAAGGTATTTTCTTGTAGCAAAGTAGTATTTCATTGGGTTCAAGGGCAGCCTCACTGCTCTCCAGATTCTGCCTGCTTTCAGTGTATCCCTCCCTCACAAACTGAGCCAGAAGCAAGGACAGCTCATGATTTCTGAAGGGTAACAAAAAACTGCAAAATGGTGCCAAAGAGAAGAGGGTGCCTCCAGAATAAATGTGCAAGCAGAGGGAGTAGGGGGTACAGCTAAGTTAACCAGTACCTCTTCTCTCCCAGACCACTTGCTTTGTATATCTTGTCACTTCCTCTCAGCAGCTGGTCCCTGTGGGCTGAGGGGGACCTGTGTCATCCTCTAAGCAGTACCATACTCTGCTCTTCTAGGAATGACAGAGGCTGCAAGCTGTCCTGTTAGACTTCCCATTGTGAAAACAATGTGACTGTACATCTTCACATGACGAAAGCTGAGCAGATCCTCTGTTTTCTGCTCTCTGGCAACAGTCTGTGAGGGTAGCTGATCAGAGCAGGAGAACACTTACAAAGCTAGCTAGCTATGATCACTTTGGTACCATAGATTTTTCCTGCCTTGAAAAACACATAGGACTTGCTTTGTTGCAGCAAATCAGTCATCTGTCTGGCAACCATCTGTAACACGTGCTGCAGAGCAAGATGGTAAGACCTATTGGATAATACAGGAAGGCTATGTAAAGCACAGACACAAAAAAACACCAATCTGTTGAGGCAATTTATTCAATTGCTACCACATCTTGAAAGACTTACAGTCCATAAATCTCACATTAGCTTGCCCTATGTCCATTCCTCCTTTTACTCTTGTCCTGTATCCCACCACAGTTCTAAATACAGTGACAGTACAGAAAGTGATTTAACTCATCATTGTGTCACTGTGCATGTTTTTGTGCCGTATATATGGTGGTGACAGAGCTTTTGAACATGCAGATAGCACAACTACAAGGAGCTCAGAGCCCAGAGGAGTCCAGGCAAAGGCTGTGATGGGAGGGAGAAGCAATGGTGAGCACCAGTGGCTGATCAAGTGACTCTCTGTGTCCTTCCCACCCTTTCCTGAAAACGGCTGTGTTTGACAATGACTATTTCTGAGCTTGAAGTCATCCAGGCCCAATAAACACAAATCCCACATTTTTCCAGGGTACAAACACACTTTACCTTCATAGATCACTACAAAAGAAAAAACAGAGCAGAAATGTGGAGAGTGGGGGCTGTGGCCCTGTCACCTGCAGTCATGCTTCTGCCAGCTCCTTTGTGGCTTGTCACTGACAAACTCTCCATTAAACAAGGACTGAGATGATGCTAGGAATGGCATCCTTTTTTGCTGCTCAGGTCTGCAGACAAAACCAGGCATACTGTATTGCTATGCTGCACTCTTACTCCGTGTGTGTGGACGTTTATGCCTCAATGTATATATAAAATAAAAGCCACATTGAGATCTGATGTAACTTCCCTGCCTGTTGAATTTGCCTCACGGGTAAATTTATCCTCTGCGGTCTTTGTCCATCTGTGTTCAAATTATCTGCTGCTACTTATGATCTGGGAATATGTGCTTGAAGCCCAGAAGGCCAACCATATCCTGGGCTGCATCAAGAGCAGCGTGGGCAGCAGGTCGAGGGAGGGGATTCTGTCCCTCTACTCTGCTCTGGTGAGACCCCACCTGGAGTGCTGAATCCAGCTCTGGATTTCTCAGCACAGAAAAGACATGGACCTGTTGGAGCAGGTCCAGAGGAGAGCCAGAAGAATGATCAGCAGGATGGAACACCTCTCCTATGAAGAAAGGCTGAAAGAATTGGAGCCTGGAGAAGAGAAGGCTCTGGGGACACCTTATTGCAGCTTTTCAGTACTTGAAGGGGGCTTATAAAAAAAATAGGAACAGACTTTTTAGTAGGGCCTGTTGCAATAGGACAAGGGGTAAAAGTTTTAAACTGAAAGAGGAGAGACTTAGACAAGATACACGGAAGAAATTTTTTACAATGAGGATGGTCAAACACTGGAACAGGTTGCCCAGAGAATTGGTAGATGCCTCATCCCTGGTAACCTTCGAGGTCAGGTTGGTTGGGACTGTGAGCATCCTGGTCTAGTGGAAGATGTCCCTGTTTACTGCAGGGGGATTAGACTAGATGAGCTTTAAAGGTCCCTTCCAACCCAAACCATTCTATGATTCTATGACTTTTTACATCAGCCAACATACAGAAGCCACAATTACAGTAACTCTACAGTTTTAATTTGGTATGTATCAGCATATATTTGGCAAAAATGTGGCTCTGGACATCTGGTCTGCATTATTTAGTTCCCAGCACATTACTTAGAGACTCTTCTGGTTTTCTCTGATCTGACCTTGATCAGCTCTAAAACCCAACAGCGAAACAGACAAGCGTGTCCTCAGAGGAGTCAAGTACAGATTTTTGTAGAGTGCATTCCACATATTCTGTAAAAACGCATCAGTAATTGTTTTACAGTTATAGAGTTTTAAGTAACTTTTAAATCTGATCAGCATCTATGGCTGCCACAATTACAGCATCTCTGGACACCTCAGTAAAAAACATTGATCACCACCCTTGGAGTGCAGCCTGTTAGCCAATTTACTACCAATCTCACAGACCACCCATCCAATTTGTATCTTGTCAGTTGGTCCAGAAGGCAGCTGTGGGAAAGTGTCAAACACTTCTCTGAAGTTCAAGTAAACAGCATTGACTACTCTCCCCATGTCAATAGAAGATGTTATTTTGTTGTAAGCGGTGATCTGGTTAGTCTGTCATGATTTGCTTTGGTAAATCCATGCTGTCTTTTCCCAATCACCTTCTTCATTTGGTTTGTAATAGTTTCTAGGAGGACTCATTCCACCAGTTTCCCAGGGAATGAAGTAAGACTAATGGGCCTCTAGTTTCATGGGTCTTCTTTTGGTCCCTTCCCATAGAGGGGTATAATATTTTCCCTCTTCCAATCATCAGGGCTGTCCCCTGATCTCCATGAATTTCAAGTATTATAGACAGTTGAGTTGCAACAATGTCAATCACTTCTCTTAACAATCTGGGGTGAATTCCAGCTAGACGCATGGATTTATGTGGGTTGAACCCTTGCAAGGGGCCACAGACCAGCCCTTCGTCAGCTACTGGCAGGTCATCACATGAGTTTTCATAGATACTTGATCTCATGATTTGGGTCCATTGATGCCAGTAAAGACAGAGGCAAAGAAAGTACAGAGAACAGCTGCCTTGTCAGAATTGTTAATGACTAGTTTCCCTGCCCTATTTAGTAGCTGGTTTATGTCTTCCCTGTGTATCTGCTTACTGCTCATAAACGTGAAGAACCCTTTCTTCTTGTACTTGCCATCTTTGGCCCATTTCAGTTCTAGTTGAGCCTTGGCCTTCTTGACTGCATTTCTACATGTTCTAGCAAGGTTCTTGTAGTCCTCAATGGCTATTTGGCTGCCTTTCCATAGCTCAGCATGCTTCTTTGTTTGCTTTCAATTACACCTAACAACTCATTGTTAAGCCAGGATGGTCTTTTGTTCAGCCTTCTTCCTTTCCCTTTGTGGAGGATGTTCTTGCAGCAGGCACTTCTTGAATAACTCACAGCTTTCAAAGCTCCCTTGCCCTCCATAGATGCTTGGCACGGAATCCCTGGCAACTGGGCTCTAAGTATATTGAAGTTGGTTCTTTTAAAATTCAGGTTCTTTGTCCTACTACTGGTCTTCAGTGTGCTCAGTGGGATCTTAAACCCCACAATGTGGGTTTACTAGGGGGTAACTAAAGGTACCACTGGTACTTATGTTGTCAAGTAAGCCTTCTTGGTTTGTGAGCAGTAAATCCAGCAATGTGCTTCCCCTGGTTGGTATGTCCAGAATCTGTAGCAGGAAGCAGTCCTGAGTGCTTTCCAGGAGCCTAATGGACAGCTTGTGCATGAGTTCATTTTTTTTCCCAACAAACATCTGTGTAACTAAAGCCATAATTAACAGGTTCTGTTGACTTGAGGCTTCCTTGAGCAGCCAAAGTAAGATTTTGTCAGCTTTGTCATCCTGATTGGGAGGTCAGTAACAGATACCTAGCATAAGATCCTCTTTGGTGATGTTCCCTCTAATCTTGATCCCAAAGCATTAATTCAATGAAACTGGCATGGTGTCTTGAGCTCTCCTCTACACACAATTTTCTCTTTTACATAAAGTGCAATTTCACCTCCTCTTGTTCCCTTCCTATCTTTTTGAAAGAGTTTGTAGCCATCCATTCTGATCATCCCATCATGTGAGTTTTCCCACCAAGTTTCTGTGATTCCTGTGACATCTCTCAGACTGGGCATGAAGCTCTTGTTCCCCCTACTTGTTGCCTAGATGTATACATGCACTCGAGATGGCTGAACTTAGGGTTCTTGCCTTTGAAAAGGGTTGGGGAGCATTCCCTACTGTTTTGATAGGTGCACTCCTCCACCCTGTTGCTTATGGATATAGAGATGTCAGCTATGGACCTTAACCTGCCAAGTTCATTAGTTTAAAGCATGATTCACTTTGTCAGGTCCAGGTTATTTACCTTTTAGCAAAGCTTCCTGCTTAAACCTGTGTTCATGGTCTTACAAATGTGGTGGGAGAGTTGTAATCTCTGTTCCCTCTGATGTAGCCCTGTGGAGCCCCAAAGGGCTTTACAGATGGACCAGCCCCACCCTGGGAGACAGTATTTGGAGAAGACCTTAGGTACTAATTTTAGTGGTAGTCAGACTTTTAAAAGATAATCCAGCCCTTGGAAAATGATCTCATCAGACATTTGTGCACAAGCCTCTGTGTGGGAGCTTTTCTGAGCAGTTCTGAAGGTTTAGTTTTGTGTAAGCACCCTTGAAGGATTATCTGGCCCCATTTTCCCAAGCACTTGTCTGTCTGATAATATCGAAGAGTTCTGTAGTCCTAAAATGCAGTTTGTTGTAGGTAGTACAAAAAGCCACTGGGCATGTTTTATAGCATCCTTAGATATTGATAACACATCAAAGATTGAAATTATGGTATTGAATGCAGTCAGTTCAAATGCTTTATGTTACGTCTTACTTCTCACGCAAATAAAATGCTAATTTGTGTCTCATCTGCTCCTTGTAAAATTGATCTCTTATACCCTTTTTAAAGGTGCTAAATGAAACAAACCTTGTTGCCAGTGAGATAAGGGAAAATGAGCATGTTCATTTTGTTTGAGGGGGGAACCAGACAAGAAATGGTAGAATTAACCAAGCCACAATTTCTTCTAATCAAATACCCCATTTCTGACACGACACCACCACTTGCTTCAGAAAAATGTACATGAGAATCCCACCTCCAGCACCACACCCTAGAATTCCCTTCTCAGGCCAATAATGAGAGATTGCCAGGAGCCCTAATTTTTTTAGTATTTTATTCTAAGTAACGCCTAGGGAAGTTTCTAAACTAAGTCAATATCTACAACACCTAACACTTTCCTAGGTACAGGATGCAAACAAATCCCAACTTATTAAGGGCCACAGACATGTGCAGCAACAAAGTGAGAGTTTCACCATCAAGCTATACAACTGATCTTGCTTGCTTCTAGACATCATCGACGCTAGCTGCCAGGATGGTCAGCTCAGTTCCCTGTACAGGCACTGGGGAAAAACAAACACTTGCAAAGGATTTTGCCTCCTGCAGTGCCCTGGGATGAGAACTGTACTCTAACTGTGCCTGTTTATTCTCATGGACTGCAAAAGAAGTAAGGATGGATGACTAGTTAAGCAGCAAAGCCTGCATTGATTACATCCACATGTAGACAGATAGGTCTGTCACTCAAGTCACTGGATGAGTGTGTACTGAAACTACTGTTCCAGCAGGACACTCTACAGGGTGAGCAATTACTAAATTTCTGCCATTTCCAGAACACAGTTCTTATTCTGGCCCAGAAACACAGTCTCCACTTCTTTCTTCTGATAAATTACTTCAGTTTTCAATAATGGCCTGTTCATATTCTGGTGATATTTCCCAGAATAACACCACCAAGCATTGTACCAGTTTCTCATCAGAGGCAAGAAACCCTGCAAAAGAAAGCAGCTGTTGCTGGCCCTTGCTCAGTCAGCTGTGTCCTAAACAATTATTTCTCCTAGGCTCTACTGCTAAAAATAAAAAACTTTGAGGAAACAGTATGCATTGAAAATATAAAAGCCTATTTGCCAAGACTGCCATTTGTCCACTGAAGTATGAAATAAAATAATATTTCCCTGGACAACTTTTGTTCAAATTCATCTGTTACAAACTGAACTTATATACTAACTTCCCGGCTTTCTGGAATGAATTTGTACTGTGCCTCTGTGCCATCCTCCTCTGATGTAGGAAGGGGGAAAGAGGACCTCCTTACCGGAGTCACCTACATTGCCCGTGGAGGGATGGAGCATCTTCTTGGGGACTCTGGTTACTGTCTTCCTGCATCCAGCAGCACTGGTGGCCACTGCAGGCTGTTAAGGCAATAAAATCATTTCACTAATACCAGGCCAAATTTTCCTGCCAAAGGAGCACACCATCAGATTAGAAGAGGCATGCCATATCTTTGCTGAGGATCCCACCAGGTGTAGGGTGTTTTTTCTGGGATGGGTGTTAGCCCATAGGGAAAAAAAATCTCCCTTCATCAGATGCAATCAAGCAACCTAAAACAGAACACCTTATTTTCTCTTCCCTTTCACCAGTTCTCTTTTATGGTCTATGCTTGTCTTCCTATCTCATCTGCTTATAACAGCAGGCACCGAGGAAGGCAGATCCTGCCTCCTTCCCTGACACAGGGACCAGGCCACACCAAGGACTCAACAACCTGAATTATAAACAGCAAAGTATCCTTGGAGGGAAAAGAATGCTCTGTTTCACACCACATAGGATTTTATTTTTGAAGAGAAGTTTAACTCTTTCCATACAAAACTGAGAACTTTTCCAATTGGTAGGAAAGGTTATTATTTTAGTTTATTTTTTTTTCTTTTTCATTTTGGTTTGGCGCCTGAACTGTAAGTTACTTGCACATGTCCTCTGAGCTCTGCTTCTAGATAATCCACTGAATCCTAGCAGAACAATATACACTGTCTAGTTATATTTAACCAAACACAAAACATCTTCTGGAAAATATTTGTAAATTTCTTTAATGTCTCTTCTAAACAACAAGTTTAGCTTATGCTAAACAGCCATAAACTCAAATGTAAAGCAAGATAGTCCTTTAAGATAGCTTTCTACTAGTTCAGGGTTTGTTAATGAATGATGGCACTGCAGAACTGGCAGGTGCTTAATACCTACTGAAGGTCACAATGGGCACCCTATCAGTATCTATACGTGATTTCATTATTAGCTAAATTTCAGCTTAAAGAACAAAAAGCCAAATGCTGGTTCAATAATATTGGAAACAACTAGTGCAAAAGAGCTGGCCTTTCAACCCATTCAGCCAACACTAGCTTTTTTAGACTTTTTATATCTCCATTTGAAATGTCATGTATTCTGGGTATCACATTAGGTTTGTTCCTTACCTTCCCCCATTCTCCCCCGCCGTTTTAAAGGTCATGGACTTGATAAATCCAGAACCTCCTGACAAATAATTTTATGTGTTCAACTGACATAAGGTTTGAGTCATCTGGACCCATTCCCTCCTGCCTCAGCTAGTCTATTGAACACCAATCACACGACAGTGACTTTGCACTTTGTTTGCTTTGATCCAATTATCTAGTACAAAGCTCCAATGACTATTGTCAGGGCTGACAACACTCTGCTGTCTAAGCAATGAAGCCACTGGGGCTCATAGCACGAATCTAACTGTTTCCTGTTCTCTGACACCAGATGCAGTAAATTACGTTTACTCTCAGATCCCTGAACTCCCAACCCTCTATTCACGAACAGCAGAGCCAGTTCCTGGGCGGGACGGAGCAAGAAGAGTAGCTGGTAAGTCTCAAGGAACAAAGTAATATAATACCAGTCCAGTAGCCATGAACTCTTTTTGTTATATTACCTTAATGGGTCTGGTGTCCTGATATCATTTAAATGCCAGGAAATGCTGTTTGGTTTGTATTTTGTAAATAAGTCAAGGCTTTTTGAGCAGCAATGAGTACTCTTAAAACAATGCAGTTGAACTACATTGTACTACAAGTAGCATAGGAAATGCATCCAATTTTTTTAGGTGGAAACATTCAGTTTTTTACATCTTTGCTGATACTGATATATGACACCTAGGCCAAAGTTTTGTCTCCTCCATTGTACCTATGCAACTCCCATTAAGGTGAATGAGACAGACAGGCACTCACAAGACCACATACATGCTTCAAACTTTTATGTCTTTTTATACTTATTTGTATATCATTCTTTCCTCTTGGGGAAAAGGTGGGGAAAATTGTGGCATGTTTTGTGTTTGGAGTCATACAGAGAATTTTCTGACATTCTTCAGATTGAGTATGTGTCTTAAATGTAACAATGTGATTGTTAAAAGCTGTGTGTTTTTCTTACTTTCAAGATCCTGCTTTTCCAAAAAATATATTCCTTATCCCAAGACCAAATTGCTAGTGGCTACTTAAGGGGTGTCCCAAGGAGTGGGAATGAAAGGTGGCTTACTTGAAGAGTGGGTTAACAGGCACAGCAAAGTAGTGTCTGCAGCTAAGACACTGTACACAGCTATGGGATATGTCATTTGTTCAGAGGTCCTGTTGCAAGTCATTCCAAAAGCTTCCCTTCCACCAGTGCTGACCCTCATTTGTCCTAAAAGCAAGCTTTCCACTGTGTGTTTTGTGCCATCTTGTCAACATCAAGAAAACAATAATTTCTTTCATTCTTTGAATGACCCAGAAGCCTTGTTCATGTAGTCCTTGATAAGAGTATTGTGTATGTGCAATAGCTTAAAGAAAAGGCACCAGCATATGTGCTCAGAGATAGATTGTAAGCATGCATCTTAAAACGAGCTCAAACTCTAATAAGATTTTTTTTTTTTTGATGGACAGCATCTGAATCCATATAACAGGCAGAAGCCAGATCCTTCCATCTGCACATTGGGATCTTGTTGTTGTGAAGCACTACCCCATGTTACCCTCTAATTAAAGCTTGGGCAGAAAATTTGTACTTGTGAATACATGCTGTCATCTTCAAGTACTGCTTTCAGGTTCAACTCTATTGCCAAAGAGTTTTGTATTGTATTAATAGAGCACATTTTGCAGTAAATAAGCTGTGGTTAAATAAACACATTTTATAAATCAGTATCAGTTCAACTTTCAGCTACTTTGACAAGCTGGGCTGCTAGGTTTTGCAGAGAGAACAAACATGCATACAGGTAGATAAGCCAAGTTCTGTTATTCACGTCTGCCATGGCAATGCATTTCACTAGTGAACAGCTCACTAAGAAACTCACATATGTTTATACATTTACTCGCTTTAATGTCATAAACCGCAGGTTATGTTGATATCTTAAAAACACTGCTGCTGAAATCACCACAGAAGAAATGAAAATAAAATGTTGACAGCGGCAAATGTTTAAGTAAATTAGCCAAACATAAAATACACAAGGACTACACCTGTTAACTTTCCAGATGGTATCAGCCAGTAGGACACAGTCTTACAAGCAGTGCTAGAACTTGCTGCCCAAAGTCTTCCTAATAAGCAGGACACTATTCCTTATCAGCACTCCATACCATAGATAAAAGATGTATCTTGCAACTCTTCTTAAATACTGCCAGGTCTGCATGATTTAACTATAACATTTTCCCTATCTGCTTCTGAACTCAGACCTATTATGCAAGCCTTCTTTTAATGCACACTACTGAATGAGATTTGTTAATCAAAACAAGAAGGGTCTGCCAGATTGCACCCTCTTCTGCACTAAAAATACATGCAATAACATGGCACACAACTATTTCACAGGAAAATTGGCAACCTTTACTAAAAAGTCATGCCCCAGACAATATTTTTATTTTTCAAAGAAGAGGAGAAGCCCAGGAGCTCTAGGGGAGCTCAGGATGCTGCTTCTCACCAAGAAGGTAGCAGGCCCTCTCTGCAGGGCTGCAGTGTCCAGGACAAATTAGGAACTTCTGCCCATCAGAGATGATTTTCTGGGTGTTGCTGTTGCTTCCTCATAGTTCAGCTGGCTGCTACTCAAAAAACCTGCCAGTGTGTCAGATTTAGCCTCTGTACCATTGGCTAGCTAACCTCTGTAATGTTCACAGTTGTTGAACAGTATCTGCCTGACAAGCCCTGCTGAGGTCCAGTGATGTTCAGAGACCGCTCACCCAAGGCCTCAGGGCAAACCAAATAAACAAAATTCCTTTTACTTTCCTCCTCACCCTCACACCCACCCAAGAAACTGTACCTAGAAAGGAGCAAATTCTGTTAAGAGTTACTTGTGTGAGACCTGAAGAACACTTGCCTACCAGCTCCTGGGCTGGGACACTGCCTAGCAAGTGATCCATGCCAGCTGCTCTCTGAGCTGCACCATGGTGCAGTCTACCATAGCTTCTTGGACAACCTGCTCGAGGGCTTAACTGCTACTGGCCATGGGACAACAGTGTTTCTCCTTGTTTCCAGCCTAAATCTCCTGTTTCAGTCCATGCTAGCTGCCTCTCAGCCTCCTGCCACACACCTTGGAGCACAAGCCCAGCTCTTGCCCCTGCAGACTTCTAGGGCTGCTGTGGGATGGCCAGGAGTGAAAAATCCAGCACAGGGAAGGAGATCAGAAAACTCATATCCCTATTTTGTTATGAAAATGGGCATCTTGTGCCCAGGGTCACAACCAGCGATGAGTCCAGCTAGTATATAAACCTCCCAATGCAATGGTTAAGCACAGCCCTTAGGGATATTCCCTAGCTTGCAAAGGCTGAGGTGAGATCCCTGCTTCTACAGCCCACTCCAGCCTTCAGCAACACTCTACTCTCAGGGGTGGCAGTGTTCCTTCACCCACCAGCACCTCCATCCTCTGGCTCCATGCAGGTGTTTGTGCAACACTGCACTTGATCTAACCAGCCTTGCCAGGCCAACTGAGATCTCAGCAGACACACAGCATGTGGATGGACAGACCCCCATTTGGCCGGGCTACTACCAGACTGCACTCCCAGGAGCCAGAGAAGACCATCTTGTGGGGTCCAGCATGCACCCACTCAGCAATACAGGAATTTAATGTCTAGAGCTATAGGGGGGTCATGATGCAGGTCATTACAAATTTCCTATTGCTGATTAAATAATTTGCTTTAAGGATACATTTTTAAAAGTCTACTGTGTGTGAATAATAAGGCTGAGGGAATATATCAAAGCAAGAGTAATTTTTTATATTCATGATCTTTTAAATACAAGCATACCAAGCTACATTGGTTTTTGTGGCAAGGATATTCTATACTCACTTGAAAGTAAGTCAGGAAAAAGGCCAACACACCAGTTTGTGGTGTCCCCAGGTAAGACAAATCACAATTATACCATTGAGGTTCATTGGTGGAAATGGTCACCATAAGCTTCACAAATACTTGTTACTGCCTGTGGTAATTTGTAATTAAGTGTCTGTGGATGTCTGTCCAGGAGCCAAAATGTCTTCATCTGCATACAAGGAATGTTTAAACAGATGACCACTTCTGGAAAATCTGTGAGACCTTTGCACATTTTTATTTGTAAAGCTGTCTAGTGAGATGCCATCATAACTCAAAATGGGTGTTAGAGCAGTGTAGACTGCCTGTCTATTCCTACTATGTGGTCTCTACAATTTTCATCTTGTTACTACATCCTTCTTAACTGCTAGAAAAGCTTCTTTGCTATTCTAAAGCAGCATCCCTCACATGCATGTTTTTACCTGTTGTTTCATGACGCTTTGAAAACCAATTCATTATTACTTTTTTCTTCAACTTTGGCAATGGTGCTTAGGGGCTAATTCAAATAAATGAGGGAGCCGTTCTTGGCCATTTTGTACATTCTCTTAACCTGCAAGCAGAGGTGACTGTCGATGCCCTGGTGTGGAAGCTGAGACATCTGCCCTGCCATGCATCTGCGGGAGAAATTATCCCATTTCAGTGTGATTTTGTTTTCCCACCTGTAGAACAGGGGTAGACAATGTTTCTTCACCTCTCTAAAGTGTTTTGAATGCTACGGATGGAAGAGTTAAGCAAGAACAAATGTTGATAATAAAACAGTTTGGGTGTTACTTGCAGCAAACAAAACTTGTTACTAGCTAACTGGCAGTTTGATGGCAGAGAAGGAAAAGGGAGCAGAGAAGTTCCTAGAGACGAGTTTCTCTCTGAACTTTGAGGCAAGCTCAGGCAATCTGCATGCTGTCACCTCCCTTTCTCTAAATTACACCTAACCCAAGTGCTCTTGGCGCTCCTAATTGATCAGAGACAGCTCCACACGACGTGAGCTGGGAGACTGGGTCCTGTTTGACGCAGGGATGCCTAACCTCCAGCTGCACAAAAAGCTGTAGTGTAATAACTTATCTCTGTCCACAGCGTTGCGTCCCACCTCTAACGTAGAATGCTTGGCCCGTTAGAAGCAAGAGGTAGGAAAAGGGGCACCATAGTTTTCTTAGTCTGTTTGGCAATTAACCATTCACTGGCTTTTTTTGTTGTAACATGCACTTCCTCTCTTGTTTTCATTCAAGCTTTGTGCACCATGGAAATTAATGTGGAGAAAGACAAACAGACAGGAGAGACCAAGATTGTCTCTGCTTCACCTATTGGCCCAGATGAGGCCCATCAAAGAGGATTCAAAGTCTATGATGATGGTACCAAGGTAGTCTATGAGGTTCACTCTGGTGGCACAGTAGTAGAAAATGGAGTACATAAATTAATCTCAAAGGACGTAGATGAACTTATGCAAAAAGCTGGACAATCAAGTGTAAAAGGAGGGTTTGAAACAATGGCTGTGTCAGACAGAAACGCGGTAGCCGATGGAAACCTTAGCCATATGAAGGAGCAAATGCTCTTCAAGGAGGCAAAGCTGGAAATGGTACACAAACCCAGCAAAGGGCATGCTGTGAACCCTCAGACCCAAGACAAACCCTGCGGTGGTGAAGCCCCGGAGTCCAGCGCAGATCAGCCGGTGACAATGATATTTATGGGCTACCAGAACATCGATGACGAAGAGGAGACAAAGAAAGTGCTGGGCTATGATGAGACCATCAAGGCAGAGCTGGTCCTGATTGACGAAGACGATGAGAAGTCGTTGCGGGAGAAGACAGTGACGGACATCTCCACCATGGACGGGAATGCTGCTGAGCTGGTCTCTGGCAGGCCGCTGTCGGACACGACAGAGCCCTCCTCTCCCGAGGGGAAGGAAGAGAGCCTGCCCTTGGAAGCTGCCCCAGGTACACAAAAGAAAAAGCGCTGTCAATGCTGTATTGTCATGTGAACACCTCCTCCTTCCCTGCTCCGGGCAGCTCCTGCTCCATCACTTACCTAGACCTCACTGTACTTCTAACTGCAATACTGTGAACTGGAAGTGAATGCCTCCATTGCCTTGCAGTTGGGTTGCTTTGCTTTCTAGTTCTTCAGGAAGAGGAATGCATGGTTATTTTCTCATCAGACGTACTATTTGAGGTTTGGGGAGGGGTTGAGGGGTTTTTGCTTTTTTTTTTTTTGCTGTTGAGGTTTTTTTTTTTCCCTTAATATTGCAGAGTGAGAGAGAAATGGGAAATGGAACAAATGTTTTCATATTTATTTGATTTTTATATATATATTATATATATATATAATGAAAACACTTTTTACATTTTTCTTTGGATATCTGGCAGGCTTGATCAGATTCCTAGGATGTTGTGGGAGTCTGAGTTTCACAGCAGCCAGATATGAGAGCCTTAAAATATATTGCTTCTCTTTTTAAAGAAAAATCACATTTAAACATTATTTTATAGATACTATTTTTTATTTCTTGGGGAGAAGGCTTAGATCATTTTACTGTTTTAATTTGCTAAAACTCAGACAAGTCTTTCCCAAAAAGCTTGCAGAGATTTGTTTTATAGTAACTTTCCAGTTTAGTTTGCGGTGTCAGAAAAACCCATCAGTCATTTCTGCTTATTGGTGATACCAAAAGTGGACCTTAATTATTCTTTCTGGAAAATGTATGAATGATGATTTTGCCTTATATAAATCTTCCAGATTACAGTATTGTATGTGTACTTCATCTCCCCAAATTACAGTTGAAATTAACTTGACGTGAAAAAGATGCAGCTGTCACACCAACTGAGATGGAGTCACTGATCTAATTACTTGCCTTTCAGTAACTCTGCCAATGTTTATACATGAAGTTTTCCTGCTGAACTCCAATAGATGAGAGATACTGCTTTCTATTATCTGAGAATATAAATTAATTTCTCTCACAATCTGACCCTGTTCCCGCTGGATTCAGTGATGAAATTCTCAGTGCTGGGAATGGGGGCAGGGCCAGAGTTTTATTTCATAATTCTTAGGGAAGCATGATTTATTGTGGGGTGTACCCCTGGTGCACCTGCATAATGACGGGCAATGGGTCTGATCCTGCCCTGCTTACCCATGTAAAACTCCCATGAAGGCCCACCGGAGTTTTGTCGGAGCAGCTCTTTTGGGAGAAGATCCTACAGCCGCAAGGCTAACATTTTCAGAAACTGCTGGTGGTTTTGGATGCTTCATTTTCCAGTGTGGGACACTTCAAAGAAGCCTGGTTTCCAGTAAATTTTTCTTCATCTGCCCTCTGAAAATCAGGCCTGTTAAAAACAAGTCAAGGCGAAAGTGTAAAAAGGAGAAGGCATCCAAAATCAGTAGATGTTTCTTTATTTCTTTGTCCTTTGATTCTTCTAAGTACAATGAAAAGGCAACCAGCTTTTTCATAGCGAGATATTATGAGCCTGATTCTTGTCTCACACATGCTTAAGTGTAGCTTCACTCACTGTGGTGAAGTTAGTCTGGATTTATAACTACAGAAGTGAGATTAAAAATCAGGATTTATATTTTCTGATAGTGTTAAAAAGTATGGAAGATTATTTTGAAGTGTCTTTGAAACTATCAGACTTTAAAAATCAATAACAGCAACTGAAAAAACAAAATTTTAAAAGTTTTAAGAAAAAAGAAAGAAAGAAAGAAAACAACAAAAAAGCCTCTTTTCAGTCTGAGGTGGTTCCTATGATATTTCTGTTCTCTCTTGGATGGTGCTTTTACTGCATTAATTGTTAGTTCAGAGCATCCACTTAAAGATTTCCTGCTCTGTACTCTTTTCTTTCTGTGCCAGTAAAAAAGACATTTGTTTGCAGTGGTGGTAATGTGAGGCACACTGAAAACACACACATGAAAAAAAAATACAAAAGGTAGTTCCTGAGCTAGGTCACTCAGCCGTCAGTATGGAACTGGTCAATATAACTTCTCACCACGGCTCAGGTGACAGTCAGAAAAAAAAAGAAAATGAAGCAGAGAGTAGGAAAAGACAGCCACATCCGTATGACATCTGCAGAAATTTTGCTGGCCTCCATACCTGCTGCAGTGGCCGGATTTAATAGACTTCCACACGCTCCCTCCGCCTCCTTTGGGGGCTGTTGAGTGGGAGAAGGACCAAACTTACCCACAGAAGCTCTGCACATCACCCCTTGACTCAGGCGTAGGTGGTTAAGTTTTATCAGAGGGGAACAGCCGCAGGGCCCCGCGTTGTAACAATAGGTCTGGTGGCTGTTTGTTGGAAAGTAGCAACATGTGTTATGGGTTTTTTTGGTTGGTTTGTGTGGTTTTTTTCCTTTTTTCCCAGAAACACTAAGCATTGACAGATCTCAACATTTTTTAAAATGAGACCCTGACTTTTCAACCCCAGGGTAGCCTGGGAGGCTGTCCCCAGGCACATTGAAGACCCCAAAGCACTGCAACGTAAAGGGTGAAGCACTTTGTGTCTCACCCCTACCCCATGAGTGGTGCGGAGCCAGGTGCGCTTTGCAATAGTTCTCTCACTCTGAGGCCTGTTCACCTCACCAGTAACACTCAAAAACAAATCTTCCAGCCATCTCCTCCTGGCCTGCTCAGTCATCTCATTGCTCACCACCCTTTCCTCTCCAGGTGTGATGCCATCCTGGCCTCCCGGTGTCTTCCCAGCCCAATCTTTTTGCCCCTGCTGCTCCTCTTCCCTATGGACGTTTTTTCCCAAAGCCTTCTGCTTGGGAAAGTTGGGATGTTGTCTTTACCCTAACCTGCTCTGCCCAAGCATCTCCTCAAGCCACGTGCTCCTCTGTCAGATGACCTTCTGGTTCAGCACAGCCTCTGCATTTTGGGGATGACTCCCTTGGCGGCCAGCTTCGGGAGATGCTTGCTGAGGCTGGGACCAGAGTGTCTGAGACCACTGCACCATCAGAGGCACAACGTGGCAGGGAGATGGTGACACCTAAGAGTCCAGAAGTGGCCCTTTAGTGGTTAGAAGTAGAGCACAAGCCTTAAACCTTCAACCTGCCAAATACCTACTGCTCAGTACTTGTAGCTAACATTGAGTGCCTAGGAAGGCCAGTGTTTTTTATGTGTTCATATGAATTCCACAGTTAATGGTCCCTGACAGATCCAGAAAAGCTAAAGGTTTGATTGCATAGGGTTTATCTTTATGGGTCAAAGGCAGTTCCACATCTGAGGTCAGGAAAAATGTGAAACAGGAGCAAATTGGTCTGAACTTGGAGGGCCTTAGCTAAGTTGGCTGAAAAATGCTTACTGCAATCATCCCCCTCCACAAGGGCAGCAGTCATGCCTGGATATTGGCTTGTCCCTTCTAGACATGAGCCTGCAGCTCAGTTACAGAGGACTTCAGATGCGTTAGCCTAGGCTGATGAATGTAAACTGTTTTTCCAGGGCTGCTTTGGGCTTCGAAGGGGTTGGTTTTCCCCTCGGATAGGAAGCTGCCTGTGGACATTCATGCACAATCAGGTGCGAAGAAGAGGCACTCTGCAGTCAAGCAGAGAGATTTTTGTAAGGATCATTACAGGAGGGGTTTTTTTAGTATTTTTTTAAGCAAACTCCCTGTCTGTTTAACTTATGCCATCACACATTCATTTTCAATTCTAGCATGAGGGGGATACAAAAAAGTAGAGTCAGAAAGTGGTTCCGTGATAGCATTTTGCCACAACAAACTGCTCGCCTTAACTTTTATAAGAAAAACAAACAAAAAAAGAGACCTCTTTTCAGTGTATCTTTTCCTAGACTAGGAAGAAGTAACCTATGAAACTTTTTTATATTTTGTATTTTCTAAGTTTCTATGAACCCACTTTCCATGTTGTCCCTCGTATGCATTCAGGGACTGTTTCTTTTGCAAACCATTGCATTTTACTTCCTTTTTTTTTTAACAGAAGAAAAATACAAATCAAAAACCACAGCATTATGATTAGTGGCTAGGCAATCTCTTTCAATTTCAAGAATAACAATACAGAAAGAAAAGAATTACAGGGTTGTTTTCTTTTTTTTATTTCCCATGGCTGATGTACTGTATGGTATATGTTTACAGAACTCCTCTGGTCTGCCTTTGTGATGTTATCTAAATGAATGACAAAGTAGGTATGATGTGCCATTTGACAGTTTGCCTTAGCACTCTTGGGTTTCCTTCTTTTTGTATCTTTCTTTTCCTTTTTTTTTTTTTTCCGAAAAGTGCAGGCTGTATTCCAAAGCTGTATAAACACAACATTATCTTTCAATCCCCAGCAAGAGAAGTGTGCACAAGCCCTTCTTCATGAAGCATACCTCTACGAGTGCAATAGAAGACCTCAGCCCTTGAAACAAAAATGTGTACGCCTAATTCCGCTGTGTGTAGACCTATTTCAGTCAATGGGACTACTCACAGAAGGAATGTGTATAGGTGTCTGCAAGATCAGGGCATAAATGATTAACACAGGGTGTAGTTTGGGTGTTATTTGTGTACCTGTACCAATTTTACACACTGCTGAGTTTGCCCAGGGTGGTGTAATCCTAGAGGCTCTGAGCATTGCTACTTCTGCTGAGAAAGACACAAAACAAAACAACGCTTGGCATCTGGTAGGATCAGGTCCTGAGTCAGTATTGCTACCATGGCAGTGATATCCATGAGCAAATATCAAGTGGGACTTCCCCTGACAGCTAATATATTAGTTCTCTGCCATTGTACCGAAGTTCACTGCAGATTCTTCATGCTTAAAATTATAGAGGTACAACAAATTAATTGGAGCAGAACGATAGCATACAGAGTTGCTAGAGAAATAAAAGGTAGTTTACCTTTTGTGTTAGTGTAACATCTAAATGGCATACTTGGAAAGTAAGTGGGGATATAATAGAAAACATAGTATTTTACATTTGTGTATTTTTTTAAGGAATAAATATTTTTGTAATGAGATACAAACCCTAAATGGGGCTTGAGTTTCTGAATATCATCCTTCCCGTGACATTGAGTCTTTGAACTTTTACATATGTTTATGAATATGCCCAGCTTCTTGGGATCTTTTCTAGACCTAACCACCTAATTTTCTCCAGGAAGTAGGTTCACAACACTTTTAAAGAGTAAAGTTAGAAGAGTAGAATCCAATATACCTGCTATAAACACAGCTAAATAAGTAAAATTATTTCACAGAAAAAGGCAGATCTATGCTTTCTGTAGCTAGACAAACTTCATCTAGAAAACCAACATGGTAGGCAATAGCTACCTACTTTCAGTAGACAGGTATGGCTAAATAGGAGAACTATATGTTTTTTCACTTTGTCATACTTTATCCACCATTAGATTTCAAAACACAAGAGGTGGTGCCACTGAAAAGAGTAGAACAAAATCATTTAGACAAACTAGAGGATTTTCCCACAGGCTGAGAGGTGTCATCTTTATTTTTCCTAAACTCACTCAGTTTCAACCAGTTCTCTCTGTCCAGAAGAAAGTTTAGGATTTGCTCAGATTATGTTTAATGAGCTTTCTGGGCAGCAAGAGTAAACTTGAGTTCTGAGCTTAATCAGAAGTTGCAGGCTATGACAATATACAACAAAAATGTGGATTGTAATTTTTGTATGTAAAAGAGTAAGTTGTATAAAATGGCTGAATTTATTAAGTTTAGAATATTAATGGATTGTCACCTAGTCCAAAGAGGAAATAAATCCAACTTGTAATATAAACTTAACTTGTAAATAGTGACAAGGGTGCATGAAGTTCTTAAAAATGTCCCACTTATGTTTAAAATCAAAACATTACAGAACTGAACCTTTTCCTCATGGGTTCAAAGAGTCTTGCAAAATCTATAGCTTTTTGCCTGCAGTGGTTCCACTTAGACTGTTCAACAGATAAAGAATAGGCCACTTTTCTTAAGGGCAGGCTTGTGAAGAATTCTGAGCCTGTTCCTCCACTTTGCAAAAGCTTCTTTTGAGGGTTTTTGCCATTATTACGTTGCAAATCTTTCCTGCAATTGTTTCCCAGATTCTTCTCAAAGGAGTATTTAGGGGTTTGTTTTCAGAATTAATCTACTTTAGAAATTGAAAAAAAAAAATTAATTTTTTGGGATTAGCCAAGTAACTTAAGTTCACCAGTTTGGGTATTTTTGTACATTTTTAACTTGCATTGGTATGTTAGTTATTCATTCCTGAATTTAGACCTTGCATATCTGTTCTGTAGGTCTATAAGACCTAAAGACTTGCCCATGAGCATAATATTAAGCGCCCAAACAAGCCTTTCTAGTTTAAGACAGACAAGTGAAATTTAAGCACATGCACAAATACTTATAGGGTCTGGTCTTTAAACAATATGCTACAAACCAGGCTTATGCTGCTTTAACTGTGTCTTCTCATTCCTTTAATTAGGTAGATTTTTAAATAGTGTTGTGAAACTGGTGCACTTTTCTGCAGAGAGGGGTTTAGAGCATGGTGTCCTTGCTGACTGTGTTTGAAAGTAGACAAACACCCCCTGGGAACTCCCAAAACCCCTGGTGCTGGAAGAGGATAGGTGTGAAATTCATACCTGCACACAAGCACAAAATAAAAGAGGCAGTGTAAATTTTTCTTCCAAATTTTTCCCTCTACATCCCTCTGCTCCAGACTCTGCCTGTCCCCTGTCTCTGCACTTGCTCTCATTCTGGACACTGTTGCTCAGCTGCTCCTTTTTTCTCCTTTCCCTTCTTTCCTTCTTGTGGTCTCCTATGAGCAAAGACAGAGGGAAGGAAAGAGAGACTGGAATTAAAAACCTCACCTCAGGCCTATTGCCTTGAGTCCTAAGTTAAAAGGAAATGACAGTATCTTGTCCTCAGTGTTTGGACATCTTTCTGTATTTTCCTATGTTCCTAAGGCAGATCTGATACTAGAGGAGCAAACTCCCTATCTATTCATCTGACATCCCATGGGTTGCTCAAACACTGGGTTCCTCTAAAATCTTACTATTCAGGTGAATCTGCTGTCTCTGTTCCCATTCCTGTGGGAATGCACTGAGCATCCAAGCACATATGAGCTAGATCTGCCCAAGTGCATAAAATATCAGCATCCAGAGGCCACATACAGGAAAAGAAGGCAAGCCACCCCCTAACTGTCAGGTTGATATTGGCAGGGTAAAGGAGCCAGGAGAAAATGTGAACTTCCCCACAGACTGATCCAGTATGCAAAGGCACTCTCAATAAAATTAGCTGCCAAGAAGCTACTGGTATCCCTCCAAGACAATGTGCCAGCCAGAGAGAGGCAAACTCAAAAATAAAGAAGGTTTTGTGCAAGGTATAAAGTGCCAATTGAATGCAGCGCTTAAGCTCCACTAATCTTAAGCACTTGCCTGAAGTGTAACACGTTGAAGTGTAACAAAACACTGTGCTGGGTAGGGGTAGCCTTGAGGACACGTTAAGATCGGCCCCATAACTGTGATTAAGGTGCTCTACTGATGATGGCTCAAATTTTTTCTCTGTTATTTTGCAAGTATGGATGTAGGCAATGCTTAGGGGCAGATACAGGATATAAACCTATTTGAAAGCTTTTGCTTTTCCAGTGGCCACTGAATCTGAGTGCTGCAAAGGTAGCCAAGTAAGAGCGGGTCAGGACAAAGGCAAAGAACGCATTTCTGAAGGTTTCCTGCCCCTCACAACTATGCTCACTCCATAGACAAAGAATGACTCTTTATAGGGGTTCAAGAAAATGTTGTGTAAAATGCAGCTTTTATGGTGAATGTAGGGTGTGGTTGAGATTTTTTTTAAGCTTTAGTCTCCCACTTTCTTTGTGAGCTAATGTAAATAAAATCCCATTTTGTTGGGGAAAAACTGCTGTGCTAACACTGGATTAGAATTGCTGGGGATAGCTGCTGTATTTTGTAACCTGAAGTGTACTTTTTTGACTGTTATGTTTTTCTCTTCAGATTAAAAAAATGAGTACAAAAAAACAAAAATAAAAAACCAAGAACACTGCCAGCAACAGCCATGCTGTAACTGTGGCTTCTCTCTCTTTTTTTTTTTTTTCTGTACAGTATTACTAGTAAATAAATCTGCCTTTTCACTGCGCCTACTTCTGTGTCTTTTTACTGTGTTTCTCTCTAACTACCACTCTTCAAGATGCTCTGTGATCTCAAGGATGTACCTCACTGGAGCTGCCTCTCTTACTAAAAGGATTAAAGTACTAACTCCACAGTTGTTTTGGCTTTTTTTTTATTCCTTTCCTCCACTACTGTGCCCTGCTACTCTGACTGTTGTTTTTATTAGATGCTTCAACACATATTAACTTATTGTACCTGTTACTGTCTCATTCTTCTTTTCCTTTTCCTTCTTATGTGATACTTTGCCAAGTGTATTGCAGACCCTGTTGCTCTAGGATCACAGGGCATCTTTTCATGTTTGCAGAAGGTAAAGGATTGGCTATGGTCAGCAAGGCAGTATGTCCTCTGTCAACTTATTTCCTAACTGAGGAAAGTATTTCACGTGGCATGTATGATTCCCCAGAAATAATTACTGAGGAATTTAAGGACTGATAAAATAAATAATGCACAGCTTTCTTCCAGGGCTTGTCACAGTGTCCTCTGTTTCAGGACTGGAAGAAACTTGCCATAGTCTGACTTGTAGGGAAAAAAAGAAAAAAAGTCATGTAGATTTTTCCTCAAGATGTTATATTTGCCTGAGTTTAGAACAGTAATAAGATGGGTAATGTAGCCAGGCATCCTAACCCTCCTTCTCAGAAATTTTAACAGCTTGAACACAGTCACTGAAGAGACTCACCACGAATCGCCCATTGCTACAGAAGTGCCCTCCCTCTGCTCCTTTCACCTGGTAGCTGCACAGATAAACGTATACACATGCATATGTATCTGAGCCTTTGCAATATGGTTCTTTCTAGTGTCACAGAAGGGAAAATGGCCACGTGCTCTGCTTTGCTGCTTTATAATTTAGTCCTGAAGGTTTTGCAGTAGGTGGGGCTTCAAGTTGGCTTTTTTTCCTGCTTGTGTCTGAGTGACAGAAAGTCAATTTTGTCTGTCCTAGAAGACATTGTGAATGACTGGAGAATTGATATGTATCTGTCACCAAAGGACTAGAACTGATTAATCTGAGAGAAGTGATCATAACTATTTAAATTTCCTTGGTTTTACAAAGACCTTCCTAATTCAGAAGATATGTTAACAAGGCAAGAGGAAGGATCATGACCCTGAACTAGCAGAAGTGTCTGTGTGAAGACCATGAAAGCACAAGGGCATTATCATGCATTACTAATTTAGTGCTTGGACAGCTAGACATGTCAGGTACATATTCTTGCTTTACACTATGATATTTTCAATGTTACAGGAAAAAACCTCTAAGGCTAATAATTGTAGGAATTAATAATAAAAAAGGGACAAGAAATTAATTTTTGCTATCCCAAGACATCCATTTACATTTCCCATCTGCTGCAAAAGGTCTGCTCAGATGTCCATTGCACTATGCATAGTCACCTATGAATTCTCTATAACTGCTCTTGGGGGAAACACAAGCTGGTTCATAAAGGAGTTTACAAAACCACAGAACATGCCATGGTTGTGCAAAACATCATCCACATTTACCCATGATAGAAAAGCCACCTGTTTCATTGCCACAAGTGTTTAGTTGACAGCGACCACCTTCTCAGATGAGACAAGGAAGGAGATAGTTGCATAGAAGTAGAGTTTGCTCTATCAGACTTGGTGAAGGGAACTTCCCAGCAGATAACCCAAAAAAGAATAGAGGGAATAATCAGCTGGCAAAGAGAGAGATTGGGTTACTCCAAATTAGGGGTAGAGAGGAGTTGCGTGGCTGCACAGACCCTGGCCTGCAAACATAGGGACTTAGATGCCTCAGAAAGAAGGGAATTGGCTCCTGTCTTCTATACACAGCAGTTCGTCCCAGTGTAAGTAAGAAAGCTCTCTGGACTCACTGAGCACTAATAAAGATGCTGGTCCAGGTCCTGGGAAGCATCATTTCCAATTGCTGCTGCTCCGTGCGGTTCAGCATGACCTCACAAAAAGTCCCTCATCTCCAGATCTGCAAAGGTACGTAGAGACAACCTTATTCCCTTGATTTAAATGGGGAGTGTAGGTACCTAAATACTTCTGTGGGTCCAAGTTGTTTCATACGTTTTACATCTGTAATTTATGATGATTGTCACTATCCTGCCTTGTAGGTCTGTGAAGATGCACCTGCTGTGTCTGTCACAAGTCTGCAAGAAGGTCATACTCTGGGTACACAGCATGACAAAATGTCTTCTTAGTGTTACAGGTTTGGAGGACGTTCTGCTTGTAATGGCATTTTCGAACCAGAAAAATATAGGCTGTATTGCAAGGAGAACCAGCCATTCACAGCAGTCAGGCATTTGCTGGGAATGATGGGTTTGCCGTGATTCAGGATAAAAGGATGTAGCAGTAGCACGTTTGGTTGCTTCTAAGTGAGAGAATAAACAGAGAAGAACAGGTGGAGGGAAAAAGGGCGACAAATGCAAAAATGGGTCACTTTCTCAGACATCACAAATCAGTTCAGCTTCTTTTTTGAGTATTTCCATAGTGTGCAATGCATCACTGCCTACAGATTGCCTCTGGCTACAGATGAGGGTGCTCCAGCAATATGGTAGCTTTTGGGGGAAGGGGAGAGTTGGTTAAGCTAATTAGGCCTGCTGAGAAAGAGGCTATCTATTCGCCTGAGCACAACCCCACGCCAAAATGACTGTAATGCCATTTAGTTGGTGTGATTACCTCTAGACAGTATTGCATTGTGGTTTGTAGGCATCCTATGTCTTAAAAGGAAGGATATTGTTTAGTACCAGCAAATCATTTTAATCATTATATTTCACTGGAGTGTGGTACACATATCATTCAATTTAAAGCAAATGAGATTACTTAAACCTGACAATTTTTAAAATATATTGTTGTGCTGCTCAGTTTTTGTTAAATGGTAAGAGGTTTCTTCTTAGCACGCTGCGCTGCTACAGAAGGATCTTTATCGCTAGAGAAATAGGGGTTCATACACAAATTGGTGGGGAGAAAGAATAAACATTTCCTTCTGCTGCCCAACTTGGGCAATTTTATATTGTTAGGTATGGTTAAGTTACCAGGGAGACAGGGTAAAGTGATGAAGCTGTTATATACCACATGCAGTTGCACACTGAGAACAGGGCTGACATCTGGAAATTCTCCACTGCTGCTATTTCAGTCTGGATTTTTTGTTACAGAAGCTGGAGGTCATCACAGGGTTAGTAAATTGGGAGAGTTAACTAAGATGGATGGTTTCCATTTACACCAGCCTGGGAAGAAAATAGTCCTTAACTTAACATGAGAGAAGTCATTCCTATTTTTGCTACTACAACTTGTGCTGAAGATCTAGTGCTATTAGGAGTCCTTTTTGGATATCCAGCTCACAGAGTCAAATAATCTGGGGAGAGCCTCTGCTGTGATTTTAAAATGACAAGAAGAGAAACAGTAGTTTCTGGGCTTTCTGGCTGAGGATGAAATCTGGAAAATACTTGCTCTCACTGCATGTACAAGCCCTGCAGAGCTGTAATATTCTGAGTGTCCTTTTCTGTGGTATTTAAGAGACTACAGACACTGTTTTTAAGCAGTGTTGAATACAATGAGGAAATTATAAGAAGACATATCAGAAGCTACTGAAAGGTCACACACTGTTTATTTTCTTCACTTATTTTGTACATCAGGATTTAGAATTCACAGAGCTGGAAGTACTATGATTACTGATTTATCTCCACAATGTGAAAAGCATTTGCCAAATATAAACAAGTCCAGGACCTACCATGGTGGCTTTAGCCTGCCTGTCTCCATTTTCTCTACTCATTACAATTCCTGCAGAGGAAACATCAGGGCTGAAAGCTCTAGACAATGTTCAGAGCATTTAAAAGCTGTAACTGAAAGGAAATACAAAGGAAAGTAAGTCTTATCCTGCATCAAGAAGGGTCCTCCTCTAACCCATAGACTAAAAGGGAATAAATCCAGTTTAATGTCAAAGGACAACTTTCACAGCTTAACAGCTGCAAATACTGTAAGCAGGACCACCAAGCCCCTAAGATCCACATGTGCTTTCAGGATCAGGACTTTACACCATGAGTCAGTCTGGAGAACTCAGAGCACCTGCATGGGAAGTCAGTCAGAACAGACATTTGCCACAAAATACCAGAAACAAAGTATTGAAAATTAGTTTGAAAAAACCTCTTTGATGCTATAGTATTTTTAAAGGTAGGTCCCTGAGTGTCAGAGGGATTGCAGACTATAAATAACCAGTCCCAGAAAGAGAAAATCAGGGATGGGAGCACAGGCTCTGATGCAGATATCAGAGAAACCACACCCAGCTTATACACACACTTCCCCTGAAGAAGTGCACTACCTGTCACCAACAGCACTGGAGAAGCAATTGTTTTGGGTTTTATGAGGAAAATAAGTGGCACACAAGCAATATCTTCTTTGCAGGAAGGGCTCTGCTAAGGGCAGGAACTTCAAATAGCAAATCTGCTTACAGCAGCAAGAGCCAAACAGGGGTACCTGGCATGTACCAATACTGTTCACTATAAAAGCACTTGACTCCCCACAAGTTCCAGCTTTAATTTTCCTTTTATCTGTTCAGTCATTTTCAACTATGTGCAATTATGTTAAGAAAAGTTTGGTCAGAGGAGTTTATAGAAAATTTTTTTTTCTTTTTCTTCCCAATAAGAAGCAGTTAAGTTAGTGAATTATGGTGATACAGGTTGCTGAAAGCCATGTTGTTCAACGAGGTGAGAAGAAAAAATGTTCACTGAAAAATAAAGGACACTTCCAAAGAGCAGATCTGTAAAAGATAAGTTGGAAAAAAATATAACTCTTCTACTAGTCTTTGAATCGCCAGGAATGTCATTTTCCCTAACAGAAAGAACCAGCCATGTGCTTGGATTTAGTAACATGGGTAGCCAAATTTACTTCCATGGGTCTGCTTGCATCATCCTTGTTCATTAGCATTTCTTAAAGCCCCAAATAGCTGGGAACAGGAGAAGAATCCCCCAGAGGAGTCCTCCTATAAAGCAAATACCATTTTTAGAGAACAGGGTTATTGAACAGGATCAGGCAGAGAGCAAGGTAACAATGAAATGCTGTTAAGTGCTTCAAATTAACTGATTTGGCTTGACTTGCAGGGCTGAAAGTCTTGCTTTCTGTGTAACTAACAGATTTTCTTCCAAGACTTCTGTTTTGCAGAGATACCTTCCTTGGCCCTCCACTGCTAGTGAGCTTGGAAGCCCATCATGCATGGTCTCTACAGAACATGGGCAGCTGGGATGGTGCTGAGCAGGGAAGGGAAGAAGGCAAAAGTTATTGCTGCATGCTCTTCCATCTAAAGGAGGCCAAGAACACTGTCAGCATTAGAGCAGAGTAAATAATATTGTTTTGGTTCACTGCTGAAAATGAACAATCAAAAGTAGAGCAGGGATTCTACCATGCTGAACCCAAACTGAAACTTCCTGAATTGACAACGTGTTTATAAACACACCTGCTTTTTTCAAAATTGGAAGTTCCAATGTCAGCTGGTGGGTTTAAAACAAACAAACAAACAAACAAAAAATCCACCAAAAAAACCCCAACTACTCCAATATCTCATTTGGAATACATTAAAAATACTGCTTTGACATTATCTGAACATTCCCTTCAACTTCTTCTATCTAAAATTATTGTTAGTGGAATTCAATGTGATTTCATTTTCTCAGAGCTCATTTTTTTTCCAGAAACTTTGCTGTTCAGATTGAAGGAGAAAATTCACTTGGCTCCAGCCAGCACAGGACTCCTAGCTGAAGCCTGGAGGGCTGACACTACAATTTCAAGTCAAGTGTGTGCAATAATGTAGATCCAGCCACGGGCAACAGACGCACAGCTGTACATTGTCAGTACTGGACGATGCTCCTTTCTCTGCTGACTGTGGCCAGCTCTTTGATTTTCCTTTCCCTCTTGCCTGCAGCCTCTTTCCCTTCAGCCACGTGCATATTTGCACAGCACTCCTTTGAGCACTGCTGCCCTGCATGGATGTCTCTGCTTCAGAGACACTCTGATCCAGCTTGATGCTACCACCAGATAGGAAGACTCTGGTCTAACATCCATTGCTGTGCATATGAAAACCAGCATGCTCTTTAACAGATGCTAAAGCTTCTCAAGAGCAAACAACTGATAGGGAGTAATTGCTATTACTGGATTCATCCCCCTTGGACACAAATCATTCTTGCAGTGCCATATGTGCATCACAAAAAACCTAGGCAATAGTGACGTCTGTAGGAAAAAGGACCTCAAGTCTGATCCCAAAACAAACCTTCTCTTTCTCATTTCTACTGCATAAAGCAAGGAAAACTCAAAATAGGTGGTGGAGGTTGAGGCAAGAATATAAGATGTTTGTGCCAAAAAGATCTTAGTAAAAAATGTCTTGCAGATCCCTTAGCCCTCCAGAGAGGTCTCAGGGTGAAAAGTAATCAGAGAGAGATTCTCCAGAGAAAACAACATGGCCTTAAAGCCAGAAACATTTCGGATCAGATCACTGCTCTGATGCACTGGTCTCTGTATCCCTTCCTGAAGTCTCCTGTGCTCTTTCCCTCAACATATCTGCTATTTTTTCAGATGAAAACATTGTGCATCTTATGATAGCAATGGGAGCATTAATTATGTTTTATAGACACAACCTCCAGTAGGTTGTAAAGCAGTTCTACTGGCTTCTGCCTGTTATGAATAATTTACTCAGAATATAATGGATTTACCAAGACAGAGTTGCTAGCTCTGTTCAATTAATTTTGTCCTTAAGGAGAAATCCTCCCCTGAATAAAATCTATGTGTTTTGGTAGAGGTGAGCTGGCACTCTGTCCATCTAAACACGTGGTGCTGTGTAAGTGTCAATACTACTGCAAGATAATTCAAGGCCCATGTGTTGATTAGTTTTGTGAAGACAGATTAGAAAATTTCCCCTGGCATTGGCAGGGTACAGGATTCTCTCTCTATTGAAGCAAAGTGGCACCAGTACTCCCCAGCAGGCTGTACGATGGGTGATTTTTTTGTAGTTCAACACACTTATATTCTCATTCTGGCTCTTGCAGTGGGGGTCAGCAAAGACAGACGAGTACATAGTTGAGGAAGGCATGGCAGACATCCCCCACCTCATCTGTGTTGAAGGCAAATGAGTCAAGGAGAAAACCAACCTATTGGTGGAAGAGAGTCCTGTGAGAGTAGAAATGGGGCAATATTTGTAGCTTTTCTCCAGTTTGCAGGAGGTAGGGAAGCGTCAGGCAGCACAACAAATCGCAGGTGGACAAAAAGCCAATTCTTCATGGCACTAATGCTGAACATGTGGTCTGGGCTCCAGCCTGCTTGACAGGTCCATCAAGGGGACCTCATGCCATTTACAAATCAGGGTCTTTCTTTTCTGAGAGCAACCAACACTTTATCAATCTGCAATAAACAAAAAGTCAACAGGCAAAAGTAAACTTGGGAAACACACTGGAAAGCTTACTTTTGACCATTTTTTGTTTTGTACCACAGCTTATTGCAAGCCTTCCTTAGGTCAGAACTGCCACATGGGTCTGCTGTCCCTGTAATTCAGAGCAGAGAGGAGCATGAGCCACAAAGATCAGGAAGCAGGCCAACTCCAAACTTGAGGGCTAGGCAAAATACGGGGTGCGCACATGGGTGAGAGACGGCTGTATGATTTAGAGCTGGACCAAGATCTAGGCTTGCTCAGAAAACAGGTGAGCCAGCACCTGTGGTTTGGTGGGGATCCATCAGTGTCATTTGTGCAGGACAGTGCTGTACAGAGCATTATGTCCACATCGTACCCACTATTAACCAGACCTGTAGAAAAGATGAAGTGCCTCCATAGCATTAACTTCCAACACAGAGTATCTAAACTTCAGCTAGACAAATTCACAGACATAAGGTAAAAGGTCAGCTTCAGACAGAATAAAAATTATAATACTCAGGTCTCCAGATGTGAATTTCCCTTCCATTTGCTGCATTAGGTTTAAAAATAATCTCTCTATGGAAAATCATTGTTGTGGCAGGATCAGTCCTTGTCACTTTTGTCTTGAAGGCTTCAATCAGTCTCAAAGATCGTGTTGGCTTTATGCTAGACTCAGAACTGTGCTGAACTTGACCACAAAACTCATAGTTATGAATAGTTTTATACTTGCTGAAATTCTGGCTTGTGTGTAAGTGTGTGTGTTCATGTATGTGCAGACAACTTCCCCCTGTCCTGACAGAACAAATACAGGATTGAGTTTATGAAAAAATATTTGGTATTAATTCTAGACACTGTATTCTTTTCTCAATGTTTGCCTTTTGGTTTTTCAAGTTTGTCAAATCTCAAGTTCACTGAGAAAGGAGTCATTATTTTTTGTTGGTAATATATTGCAAGTATCTTAGAATGTGGCAAGAATAGGGCAAAGGTGGAAAAGTGCTGACGTCTCGTGTCAAAAAGCTTACAAAATCTGGTAAACTTTCAGCTGTGTGGTACTACCCTCTCTGGAAGCAGCAGCTGGAGTCCTGGCTCCACTGCAATCAATGGGAGTCTTGTTTCTGGTTTCTTGGGACCAGGACACACAATGAATCTCTGTGTGTAAATCTTTACAGGCCTGGATCCTAAAAAATTTACATGGAAGGATGTACTACTTTACATAAGCTATAAATCTAAATCAATATACTAGTATTACAAATACCTGCTTTCCGTAGAGGGAGGTTAAGTTTAAAAGAAAAGCCTGTTCTGCTGCCATAAAGTCCTGAATATCCTGTAAAGCTTCCCCATGTAAAAAAGCATTTATAATTCTATGAATATAGTCAGTGTGGTGTATCCCTTTCCCCTGCTAAAGAGATATGAGAGTTCACTCTGGACATAAAATATTTATGAAAAATATATTTTAAAAAGACCTTCCAGCACAGCCATGAGGGATAGACTACTGAAGGCATGCAGAAAACTTCATTTGGAATTTGTTTACTTCTTAAAACACTGTCTATATAGATTTAAGCCTATGTGACTCATTGACACACCTGCAAGATTTTTCAGTGACATCTGTGCATGCCAGCTTTGAGATGAGCAAGCTCAAATTACACAGCTTCTGAAAACACAAATTATCCAAAGAAAAGTTGGGATGACATTTGGATTAGTTCTTATTACCAGCAAAGCTGTGCGGTTTAGTACAAGTTCTTCTTCTGCTTTTGGAGTTCCTCTTTTTCATTTGTATTTGAATCAAAATCATCATTTGGACAGTACTGTGAATTAATGTAGCAATAAGACAGAGAGCAACATAGTCTGGGCTGCAATGCATACAGATCTTAAGTTAAACAAGATTAACATCTACCAAAATGGATGGGGAGTGAGGGGGTGATGTATTAGACATAGTAGGGCTGCTGGGAGAGGTGAACTCAAGGGGTTATAGGGTAGCCTCTATAAAACGTCAAAACTGTTCCCAGAAACTGTTTAGTCCAAAACTATTAGTATCATGAAAGTGACCACATTTTAGAAGTAATATGTGGTTCCAGGAGACTATAATTTCTGATTTCAGATAAAGTAATAAAGCCAGGTGCTTACACATAGGAGCTTTGGCTTGTCAGCTAACATAGTGTAAAGTTAGACCTCTCAAGAATCAGAACTAGTGTAATGACAACTTAATACAGCTAATAGCAAAGTGATAGTATCTTGCATTATAGCCTGTGTGCTTTGTGCAACTGACTTGGTGCACTTGATTGTACTAAAGTACCAAACAACCTAAGTATTTGTGGAACACCCCTCATTATTTCCAGTCAGTAAGTGAAGAAATTAATGGAAGTGATCTTTAACAATTAAAGTACAAAATGTGCTGTTAGCTATATTTTAACATTTAATATGTATTTTAAGACAAGACAAAGTTATCGTTTAAGTGTAAGGTAGGTGGCTTCTCATGGAAAGGTTTAATGCCTTATGCCTGCAGAATAGGAGTCAGGGTACTTTAAAATGCACTTCAAATCACTCCTGAATGTTTGCATTAAAATAATCCATGTCCTGAAGTTTTTCTTAGGATCAGAAGGAAGATGAACTGGAGTCATTGTGGTCCTACAATACAGTTTGCTGGTAAAAAAGCTCCTAAGAAAGCAATTAAATAGTTCAATTTCTCCCCTCTGAAAGACTGAAAGAGTGGTGGCACTGAATATAAAGATAGCAGATACCTGTCTCATGAGACAAGCATACTAGGACATCCTGTCTGGGTCCTGCTGGGATTAGCAGTTGAAATTCTGCTGTTTCTGAGTCCGGCTGGTTTGGGTCTATTTCTGATGAAAACTAGCAGATCATGCAGCTACACCACATAAAGGCCATCCTTGTGGTGTTGCCAATTTTAAGTCCCTCAACCCAGTGCATGGGTACAGCAGGGCTAACATTTTCACTCAGCCCCAGACACTGCCATACCTGAGCAGTTCACACTCTTCAGTGTAGTGAAATTTCACAGCATCTCATTAAGGCAGAAAAGGATATCACTGTTATATGAAAAATGAGGAACTGAGGTGGAAGGAAATGAAGTGGCTGCCTGTGATGTGGGAGCCCAACCAGTTCCTCAGAAACAAACATTTTCTGGTGCTGATGTGGTTCTTCACTGTCACATGCATGTTTCATCCGCACAGAGGAGAAGTCATGAACAGAGAAGCTACCAGGTGGATAACTGCTTCTCAGATGCAGGGAGCCCCATTAAAAAACCATAGACCCATAGAATGCTTCTGTGCCCAGGGTGGGAACATTTACAGACCCAAAACCTCCTGTATGTACAATCACATCCCATCAGCTAACACTCTGCCTAGCAATGACCCAGCAACCCTCATGAGGAAAGTATCTACTGCCCTGTAAGTGTGCATCATTGGCATTTGGAGCTGTTAGGTATGGAAGCAAGTTCTTTTGATTTTATAGACCAGGCTGTTTTGCAGAGTGTACTTACACAGAGCCAAAGAAAGATTACCTGCCATTGCTTTATGGCTGTCTTTGTGATGGTGCCCTGATACAGGACAAAATGCCATGGCATTAGTAAAAGCATGACTGTTCACATTAGAGAGGCATCTTTTACTGTTTCGTTGTCCAACCAGCATTCTGACAAAGTTTTTGGAGGGCAGAAAAAACACAAGAACACAAATGCTGTCTTCCTTTCTCTTTTTCTTTTATTTTTCCATTTTCTATAACACTCTGGTAACTCAGTCTGAACTAATGCACAGTTTTCCAGTGAGGATTACCCAAGACACTGATTTTCAGCAGGAGCACCTTGAGAGAGACAGACAGGGTAATCAATATGTCTTAAATCACATTAGTCAGAGATGTCATTACACAGCAGCAAATGCAAAGTAATATCTCATTTTACCATAATAAGATCTACCTTTTCATTTTATAGCCCAAATAAAATAACAAAGCAGGAGCCTTGACAAACACTGATCCATTAAAAATGAAAAGGTGAGCAGCCCCCTAGGTAAAGATGAAGGCAGACTATTTTGTACCCCTTTAGTCTCCCTGCATTGTTTCTCAGATTGCCCATAGCTGGAGGCACCAAGAGAGACGGGGAAATGCAAAAATGGTGAAGCACTAGCTTCCAGTCCTCATTCTCCAGCTGTCTATTTAGAGAATGAATATGCTTGCCTTTACCATTCTGAGCAGAGTTGGGGACCCAGCAGTCACTATCGTAGAAACCCAAAAATTAGAGACCTAGCTCAGATTCAGGGAACAAGGATTTATAGTCCCATTCCACTTAGCTTGCACTGAACAAGCCTCTGCTTGCATCTCCAACTGTTTATTTCCACTATGTATATACAAAGCCTTAGGCCAGGCACTGTCTCTTAACTGTATTTGCATTATGCAGGAAATATCTTTGCTCATAAAGTCTATTAGTTTTTAAAGTGTAGGCTTTAGAGTAGCACTGAAAATTTAATATGACCATGCCTTTTTTCCAAACAAACAAACAAAAAATCTATCTGAATTAAACTATTCACCTCTTTCTGCTAAACATAGGGAAGCAAATTCAGCCCTCGTTGACTTCAATGGCCATTCAGCTTAGCCATGTCAAAGCTGAATTAGGCCTTGGGTCTCAAACTGTCTTGTCTGCTCTTGCCATCTGTCTTTCTCTGCTAACCTAATTCCTTATTAAATAGGGTGTCCACAGTGAATGTGAACTTATTCTGCTGATCCTTTCTCTGCGACAAACATTGCCAGAGGCTAAAATTCCTGAAAGTTATGACTAGTTTGACTGCCTCTGCTTCTGGATACTATGTGAGGTTCTTTTAAGGTAGCCTGAAGTTCAGACTGTGAATGTTTAAATTCACAAGGGAATGTTCAATCCCTTTGCAGTCATATCCTAGACATTCAAAATTACATTTAGCAAATCATAATTTATAGCAGCACACAGCTTCCTTGCCCATCCTCCTTAGAGGTTTCTGAACTGGTAGTGCTAAACATGGTAGTTCACACACCATGTAGATGATGAGGGTGTTATACAGAAAACAAAACAAAACAAAACAAACAAACAAACAAAACCCAAACAAAACAACAGACAGATAAATGTTTCCATGTTAACCAACCAATGGACAACAGATCCAGAAAACATATTAAAGGGACAAGGCAGAGATGTGTCCAGTGACATCCCTAATCTAGTAATTGTGGATTGTGGATGGTCTGAAGGTACAGGCTGGGTGCAGGCTTTCTCTCTGTATGAAGACTATTCCTGCTGCTGTCAAAGACAATTGCTCTGGTCCAGTGGAGCATTTCTTGTGTTCTTAGAAGTGGTATTCTACTGAACTAGGAGAAGACTCACTGTTGTTCTCAGAAACAGAATGTGGAAAATCCAAAAAACTTTCCTGTACAGTTACAATAAATTAAGCATGACAATTATTTTTATCTCTTACTTGGTGCAGTTCATGAAGAGAGTATTTGAATAGCCTGAGTAAATGAATAAGCAGGCATGAACATAAACTCAGACTGAACTATTCACAAATTGAGAGCTGCTGAGGATCAAGTCATTTGATTGTCATTTAAAGAAAAAAAAATTCAAAATCCACAAAAATCACCTCACATCTCTTCATTATGTCTCAACAATTTCATGTTCCAGGCGAGACTTGACAGGAAAGCACAGTGGTTCCTTCAAAAAGAGGCTTTCTAATGTATTTCTATTTTCTAGAAATTTCATAAGAAGCTTAGCCTGCTAGATTTCAACGGGAGAGGTTTGAATGTACAGCCTGACATTTGGAGGTTGACTCTTAAACCTTTTGAAATTTCCTCATCTTTGTTTGTTTTGAGAGATGGAATCTCTCTGCAGGGCAGGCTGCCTCTTTAAAATGTTACTGTTTAAAATCTTATAAAAGTAAGGAATAAGTCTAGCACAGAAGCAATAAGTATTTGAGTTATAGGGAATATGACGGTTAATTGAAGACGATACAATTTTATGCATTCTTCATGCTGTATTCCACTGGTATTATGGACTTATTGTCAAGATGAGAGCTCTGAAAGATGTTTATTGGTATTCTGGTGCAGGCTCTGCACTGCTTTTCCTCAACAGGGTAGCTAATTCTCTTAGGAAGGCACTCTACTGAATCAACACTCCTCACTGTTCATCCAAAGGAAGAGTGGATGGAACCAAAGAAATACAATAGATAAAGGGAGATGCAGGTACACCATAAAAGCTACATTTTAAAGGAGGTCAGTTTTTTCACCACAGCTTTAGCATGCCCCTAGTTAGGGTCAGGGCTCAAGCTCTGAAGAAACATCCTGGTCCCAAATACTGTCCATACATCAATTTTCACTTTGGTGTAGCCTGCACGGACAGACTGCCTCACCACGTAGGGAAGCCTGTCACATCATGGGAGTGCCATGAACTCTCCCCTAGCAGGTAAAGAGGGTGGTGTAAGCTAAACTCATGAGGCTGTAAAAACTTGAAGGAAAGCATAGCTACCAAAGGTGAAGCATCATCCTTAGCTCTTTTTTGATGTACCGGGGAATGCAAGTGCTTAAAGACATTCATTGCTTCAGGAATGTTTTTAATTTCAAATTTAGACAATGCACATCACAGGACAGATGAACAGCTGAGAGAGAACAAGGAGAACTGAGCTGATAATTTCCACAAGTCTGCAGAAGTCAACCAGCATTTTCTTATTGACTGGATTGTGCTGTAGCTGTTCGTTCTACCTGTGAAAAGCCATGTTTAGTATACCATGGATGCAAAAGTCAGAGTTATTGCATTGCATTAGTAGGGCATGCTTTAAGGAGCACGTGTTGTGACTTTGAAGAACTGAGAGATGACAAATCCAGGATCTCATCCCCTTTGAGAATACATGGCTGGCCTGTGCTCATTTAGGAAGCACAGAGAGAAAGCACCTCTGTAATTTCCCATCATGTTTATTAATGTGCAGGTTTGGTGAGGCTCCCAGGCAGAATTCAGGTTTTATGTTTCAGGATGCCATCTTTACAGGAGTCCCCCAAGTGTGGGACAGCCTGGAAAGTTATATGCAGTTGGCCCATTTCTGTGCAGCAGGGCTCAAAAAGTAATGAAACTCAGCTTGTTACACTCCTCATAATGTCTTAAGCATTGGCTGGAAGGTGGTGGATATGGCATCATTTGACATTGCATGCCAACTGTGATCTTTCCTTAAATATTAAACATTTTAGGTGCAAAATATAGCCTAATATCATGACACCAAAATCTTAATTTATTTTCTTTTTAGTTTGGCTTTTGCTTTCAAAGCATTTGATCTCTTCCTCTATTAGAGAGACAAACAATTCTTTACTGAACTCTTCAAGCATATGGCTTGGATAAGAAACATCACTGGAGTTTTGACCAGCAAGCCATGCCTCTTTTGAATGTTGCGGCTGGGAAATGAAACATTTCATTACCTATTTTAGTTCTGGGGAGGTGCTATTTGAATAACTGAGGAGGCTATAACATATCTGGATATTATGTTTGCTTGTCAGTTTGCTTTTTTGGGAAAAAATAGTACTCTGAAAGCTAGCACTATAATTTCTCCTAATTATATGTCATTTTCTAAGATTGCTAACCTTATGCATAGAGGCCACAGCCTGATGCATCTTCTCTAATTGAGCAGTAACTTATTCTATAAGTACTCCCTCTGAATTTACTGGAAGTGATTACCATGCAGCACAGCTGAGTTTAAGTGAAGATAGATGTCTTCACCATTAAATATCTGGATCTTATGTCTGATGTCCTTTTGTTAAAAGTCAGATTATGCTGACTTCACATCAAGGCATTATTTCAGTTTGACTATACAGTTACTAACCCTGTTCAGTGCTCTGGATCTCTTCTTGCAGATAAGACATCTGCTCTCAATCTCAGGTGAATGGAATATCTGGCCTGAAAGGGTCCACTGTCCCGGATTGCATGGCTTTCCAGGAGTGTCATGGCTTATGCCATGATAACACCAGTTCACCTGCACCTTTCAACTCTCATGCACTTGTCTAGGGAAGAGCAAAAGTTGATTCTGCCATTGCAGAATTTATAGCATTTGTAGTAACATGTGTGTCTAGTACAAATGCAGGGTTGAGGTGAGATCTTTCATACCTGCCACATTACTCTTTGCCACAACAGAAGACAACAGTGACAAGGTATTAATTAACACCATTTTCTGTCAAGCAAACTGGTAGTTTTAGCTTTGCAATAAAGTGTTCATACAAATTTGTCTGATAGAAAAATTGCACATTTCTTCAGAGCAAGGGACAGGACACTCTGAACACAAAAGTATGTAAAACTGGAGGTCAAACATAAGGCCAGTACAGACAATTTCGGCTAGGTCTCTCTCATTGCAGTTTGGCTCCTAACAACTACAACCTAATCAGGCAGATGAACTTACTCTAAATGTACTCAGCAGTCTTCTTGTTGCCTTGTCAAGGACTGAAATACTTCAGGGTAGTATGCTGTGAAACTCCCTTGTTTTATTTGTTCAGTTCCTTGTTTAACTGTGAAAATCTTGTGATATGCCTTTTTTAGCAGCGTGAATGGAGGCTTCTCAAAATAAACGATACCTTCTTATTCCTAAATCCACTAGGTGGATGTGTGTAGTTCAGTTGTTCCTACTGTGCCTTCAGTGAGTCTACCATTTTTGTCAGCCCTCCAAATGCAAGCCAGATCCAAAATGTCACCTCCTGAAGGAGACCATGAGATGTGAGAGGGAAATTAATAGTGATAGGCCCTCTTATATGGACTCTATTACCTGCAGCTAAATGTCAGCAGAGTATGATTGTTCCTCTTCCTCTGCAGTAATGCAATCTGACACATATAAGGATTTACCCTGTTGAGACAGACTGGTTGCTCACCACAGGGAAAAGCAGAAAAGTGTGATTGGAAGAGTCATCTAAAGACACAGTTTGCTGAAAAATGGAAATTTCCTCCCATCTCCACCAGGTGCACTGCAAAGGCATGGCCACTTACTTCAGCAGTAGTATCTACTACTGGGGAATGTCCTGCCTCCTGATAAAAGTCACCAGAGGGAATTTGGTTTAACTGGATACACACCACTTTTAACTATTGGATATGCATCCATAGCATCATCTGGATATGCACATGGCACTCCCAACTAGTGGTACACACAGCTGCAGGTCTAACTCCAGGTAACAGAGGGGTCATAAAAATGTGCCTCAGTTGCTTCAGTGTGGGCAATATTAGCATGATGAAGACGGTCAAGAAACTATCTCACTTTGCAGCTAAACAAACTGGACACTGCTCTTGCAATCCTCTCTGTTGGCTCTGTTGAGAAGGTTAGAAGTTAATCTTTGTGGTGTTTACACACATGCATTTCTTGGGGGCGAGAAACCCTCTAAGTGGATGCTGCCAGATGAGCTCCACAAGCTGTTTGTCTCTCACACTGCATTACAAGCATGCACTTGCAGCACTGTTTGTGTAACTGATGGCTTTTCTTTCTCATAATAGAGAATGGTTGCCTGGAGCAGAAAATCTTTGATACTTTCTGCTTGCTTTCTGCAGTTGAGCTTAAGATGTCACGATTAAAAAGAATTTGCATGACTCACTTGTGCTTACTTTCTTTATTTCATTCAAGGAGTTCCCTGCTATTTTAAAACCCTTGTGTAAGGCAATTAATTCATTGTTTGGCTGCACTGCTGCTACATACAGGAACTAACTATAAGCAAAATTAGGAGGCTATCTGTTCTTTTAATGATAGAACATCACACTTCTTACCTGTCATTCACAAATAAGATAATGTAATCCAATGCATATTATTACAAGTAAGCGACACAAAATTCACAGTTTTTCCCTTCCTCGTGCCTCCCAAATCATGTCAGAGTTTTAGCTTATTTCCTACAGATATTTTTTCCTCCAGAAACTTCCAAGTTTTTCAATTTCACCATAAGCTGTTCATTGTAAGCAAGATTGCTGAGATTGGAAACAATTTTCTAAGAGACATTGCAATCTCACTCTCTTAGAATAGCTTAAACCTTAGGGCTGGTCTATACTTAAGGTTTTGTTCCAAAATATATGTAGATTATGGTTCTGAGGGATTTTGCTTGCTTCATAGAGAAATGTTGAACTTCATAGCACACTTGCAGCTATTTTATGCTACTACAACTAACTATTGAAAGGGTTCTGTCCACAGATTTGAATTTGAAAGAAAATGCATGAACAGTCTGAACCAACATTAGTTTATCCCTGCTGGTCACCAGAAACAATTTTAGTAGGTAGAAATTCCTCGTTAAAACAAATAAGGGACAAAGTTTGAGACGGGTGTTGCATGACCTTGTAGTGAATGGCTGAAGATACAGATGTTCTCTCAAGCTGCCATCACTTCCCACACAATTGAAGCATGGAAAAGCTATGCCAGAGTATTGCTAGCCTGGGCTGGTTCAAATCATTCCTGAAAGCCTGACTGAGCTGAAGAGAGCTAACCTATCTCAGTGATGGAGATTTGCAATGCCTTTAACTACTCCACCTGCAACCACCAAAGTAAGACTGTTCAGGTGTTTTCCAAAATGGTGCCAGACTACATATATCACTAAAACATGCGTCTGAAGTTTGAAGACTGAGCCTTCAACATCTATTCTTGGCACAGATGCAGCACAGTGCTTCTGGCATGGTCACAATCCAACCAGCACCCTCTGAGGAATGACACCTCACCCTCAAATGAGCCAAGGCTCCTTTTTGATGGGCCATATGTAGGTGTGACTTCCATCCTACTAGCCCTAGATTTTTGCTGTATTTGTATTTAAGTCCAAAATACATCACTGTGTGAAAGCTGGGGAAAAAAAATCATTTGGAAGAGAAAAGCAAATCAGCAAAAGACAATTGTGTCATTAGATCTGCAACCTGTGTGTGCACCCCAGTGAATAACATCACTACTAGATGCAGAAAAATAGATTAAATGAGCTAGCACTCTCAAGACAATTGCTATCAGAGAGACACTCACATCACAAGAGAAGTGGCACCTACAGCACTCTCTATAATAGCTTTTCTAAGACTGAAGATTCTATCGAAACTGAGACTAAAATATTTTGTTAACTCTTAGAGGTGAGCTCTCAAAACATGGTTTAAAGGGAAAGAAAGTTTTCTTACTATTGTTTCAAAATATAGCAAGGAAGCAATGCCTAAGTATAGAGTATATTAAAGAAAAGTGTAAAAAAAAAGATAAATGAGTTATTTTCTTCACCACTTAAGTTATATCTTTGCCTTCATGCTGATATGTAAGCTCTCCCAAAACTCCATGAAGCCACCAAGCCATTTAGTGGTTCAATAAATAAATGCCAGCACTCTTGCTGAAAGGTCTTTTCACCTAAACTGTGTCTCTTTTTTTCTCTCTTTCTCCGTCTTTGAGGATTTTATTTTTCTGAATGGCCTTTTATTATTCACAGGAATAATTGGTGACAAACTCTGCTTTGTAGTTTAACATGGCACCTGTTTGCCAGCTCAGCTGAGCACTGCCAAGATAGCAACACGAGGACATAGTTTGACTTTCATTTTTAATGATAAGTGGTATGTAGCTGAAAGAAAGCAGACTGAGAAATAGCAGGAATCCCAGTGGTTCAAACCAAGTGAAAGTAGTTGCTCTAATAAATTACCTCCTTGGCCTCTTCAAGACCAAATGGGCCAGTTTAGCAATGATCCAGGATTTATGTGGTTGGATTTGGACTGTTCTCTTCCAATATGATCAGGGCAGTTCACACCCTGGTAAGCAACAGGCTGCTCAGTAGATCTGAGATGGCAGCATCCTCCAGCAGGCAGAGAGGACCAGACTGGGAGCAGTAACATGTCCTTTTGGCACCTGTGTACAACCTGCCTTGGCTTTGAAAAGCTCCCACAAACAGCCTGTCTCAGTGGAGGAGGATAATCTTAAACTGTTCCAGCTGCTGTGCCAGTGAACATTTGACTATGCCCCAACCTTTCATAGCAGGTATAAATTACTATCACATGAGAAATGAAGAAGGCTTGATTTAGTATGATTCGATTACTGTGGGAATTTTAATTGTGAATATCCATAAGTGCTTTATCTACCCTTTCCTCTGAGGTGACAAATCTTTGCCTTAAAAATACTCCCTGATTGAGCTCCTTTAATGCTACAACCTGCCCCTTTACTGTTCCAGTTTCTTTTGCAAGAGGATGTAGACGCTGGTTCTTAGACGCACGCAGCCTTTCTCTGTGTTAATGGTTGAGTGGTACAGGGCTCAGAGTTGTTTTCTGACAGTTTAATGACATAGCAATGGAATCTATATGCTGAAAAGATAGAGCACTCCATTGCTAAAACAAATAGCAAAATTAAGACCCTAAGTCTGTGGTTTCTGGGTAATTTTTTTGTATTTGTGAAGGATTTTCTAAGGGAGTTGTGGTCCCCTGTAGAAAGTTCACATAGTTTAGTAGCTGAATTGCTCCTCAAAGTTTCCTTTCTTTATCCAGGTCCTATAGAAGTAGAGCAGAAACCCAAAGGGGTTGACAGACTGAGATGGATGGAGCTAGCACCCTTGAGATGAATGTACTGCCCCAGGTCACTGCTAAGCAACACAGAGCTGCTTCCCCACTGTCACAGTTCTGACCATGAAGAACTGTGATTCAGGAACAAACTGCTAAAGTCTCCCCTTGCTTGTTAAGAGCAATGAGTGGGTGTGCATAGCAGTTTTCCAGATCCCTCATCAGTGCCTCTATTTTTCATCCATATTCTGCACTTTCACTGCTAACTACATCACTAGAAACTGAGCACCTACCTATTACATTTCAATTTCTTTCTTTCTGTCCTGACAAAATCCATCCTTTTCTCTCCTGGCTAATGTTGGTGAGCTGAGAGCCCAAATTCCTTCTTATTATCTGCACCTTCGTTTCTCTCCCAAGTTTGCATGGATACATCTCTTAAGGAAAGAGACTGTTAGCTCAGCTTCATTCCTGTTGTATTGTCTGGTCCTCTTTATTGTTAAACTCCCGTCATCCATCAAACCCTATTCACAGTTGAAATCAACAGCAAATAAAAGGAAACAAATATGTCAGCACAGTGCTACACAGAAGTGGAGCTAACATGCACAGAGATGGATGAAAAGCCACTGAGCCCCGATAGTGCTGATGGAGCTGCCCTGCAGCTGTTCTGGTCGAGTTACTTCATCACTGCTGTACAGACAATGATAGATGTAAAACTTTAGCTGTGCTAATGGCAGCATGAACTGGTACTATGTGCAGCCTTTACAACATGCCCATGGATGTGAACATGCTTGGAATTGTTTTTTTCAATCCAAGTTTGATTATAATAAAGTTACCACGTCCTTCATGCAGCCAAGTCAGAGGTCTGCTGTGGCAGAAATGGCCTGTCGCCAGCTACAGAGTGTGGAGATGAAGTCTACTCTGGCTCATAATATTTATAAATTTGTGAGATTTGGGGGAAATCTATTCTTTTCCTACGTGTATTAATTTCCAGTCCTTTGACTTCCACAACTTTTTTCCTAGTTAAGTACAAGCATTACTACTGCAATGCTCTTTTCTTAATCTTTCATGTGTTGCCACATCAATGCGGAATATCACTTAGAGGTGGACAATTTAAGTCAGTCCCAGTGGCTACCAAGGGTAAGCCAAATGCTAGTTGTGGCACGGGTGTGAAATCAGGCAAGTCATATTTCCATTTAGCATCCTAGTCACCACACTGCCTTTTCTTGGTGGACGTAGCCTACATCTACATCAGCAGTTTTGGCAGAGAACAGTAGTATGGGGTTTAGTCAACTTATTCGTCTTTTCTCAACCACACTTGCAACTGGTTCAGATTGAAGTGATTTGAACTATGTGATGAGACTGTTGAGTCTCAGTCAAAAGTCCCTTTGGAGGAAACCAAACCAGAAACTCTTCTGCAGGGTCACATGAGGTACTCTTCAGACCCTAGTGGAAACACAAGGGTAGCACACTGTGGTAGCATTCAGTCCAGGGAATCAAACTAAATTGTGTCTGACATCACATCCTGGAAATACTTACAATATAGATGTAGAGATGTCAGCACCAGCTGCTCCCATCCTCTGATCCACCCCTACTTGCTAATGCAGCCACACAAGGATAACATGCTGAAGCCTTCACAATTCCAAATATACTGCAGAAAAAGATGTACAGGAGCCTGAGTATGGAGGGATGTTTCAATTAAATGGTAAAAAAAAGGCACACAGCTTTATTTTGTACCTGTATATGAATAGCAGGAGAGTATATAGGTATCAGTAGGCAATCAGAGGCCCACTATGCTAACATGCTCTACAGATATATAACCAGGAGGGTCCTTTTGGCCTGAGATTAGCATGAATAAAAGTATCAAAGTGAGCTAGGAAGGAAGGAAGGAAGGAAGAGAGGAGAGAGGAAGGAAGGAAGAGAGGAGAGAGGAAGGAAGGAAGGAAGAGAGGAGAGAGGAAGGAAGGAAGGAAGGAAGGAAGGAAGGAAGGAAGGAAGGAAGGAAGGAAGGAAGGAAGGAAGGAAGAGAGAGGGGGAGAGAGAGAGAGAGAGAGAAAGAGAGAAAGAGAGAGAAATAGAGAAAGAGAGAAAGAGAGAAAGAGAGAAAGAGAGAAAGAGAGAGAGAGAGAGAAAGAGAGAAAGAGAGAAAGAAATAGGGAAATAGAGAAAGAGAGAGAGAGAAAGAGAGAAAGAGAGAAAGAGAGAAAGAGAGAAAAAGAGAAAGAAAGAGAGAAAGAGAGAAAGAGAGAAAGAGAGAAAGAGAGAAAGAGAGAAAGAGAGAGAGAGAGAAAGAGAGAAAGAGAGAAAGAGAGAAAGAGAGAAAGAGAGAAAGAGAGAAAGAGAGAAAGAGAGAAAGAGAGAAAGAGAGAAAGAGAGAAAGAGAGAAAGAAAGAAAGAAAGAAAGAAAGAGAGAAAGAGAGAAAGAGAGAAAGAAAGAAAGAAAGAAAGAAAGAAAGAAAGAAAGAAAGAAAGAAAGAAAGAAAGAAAGAAAGAAAGAAAGAATGAAAGAAAGAAAGAAAGAAAGAAAGAAAGAAAGAAAGAAAGAAAGAAAGAAAGAAAGAAAGAAAGAAAGAAAGAAAGAAAGAAAGAAAGAAAGAAAGAAAGAAAGAAAGAAAGAAAGAAAGAAAGAAAATGAAAGAAAATGAAAGAAAATGAAAGAAAGCAATAAAAACCACCAAAAAAAAAGAAAAAAGAAATCAGGACAGAATAAACTAGATGCATTTTCTGCAGCACCACTTCCAAAGCAGCAGTTCTCTAAGGGAACCCCAGCAGAGGTAAATGCAAAGGAAGGATCAATCCTGTGGTAAAGTCACAGGATGAGACTTCTGGCTTTGTGGACTTCTCCAGAGTGCTTAGAGCACAAGAAGGAAAAAAGGTCCCAATTTCATTATTACCTACTTCTGCCAGTTTTAATGAAGTCTTTAAATCTTACTGGGGGCTACCTATTGGTTCTGTGGACTACATGGACACCATAGCTCAGAATGTGGGAAGAGAATTCAGTTCCAAAGAACCTGTGCTGGAAAAAGTTAAAAGCACCTGTAGAATTTTGGAACATAAGCTACATTGACACTTTTTAATTTTCTTCCCCCAGAGTAAAAGATGTCTATCTGAGAAAGCCAAAAAGCAGGAAAACCCACCAGCCAATGTTGTTAGAAAGAAAGATACAGGTCTGTAGTCACGTCTCCATGTATCTGCAGATAGACTACAGCTCAGGGTAGCACTATGAGCATTTGTCACTGTCTGCTGGAGCACCACATAAGCAAAGGGCATCTCTGATGCACAGATCTTTTTGTATAAGCAATCATAACACAACTATGAGCTATACACAAACAGTAGTGGTTTGAAGAGACACACTCAAGATTACAGAGTGAATCAGCAGCGGAGGGCATGAATAACTGTCCTTGTATTGACCAAAGACTGCAGAGCCATTCAAGCTGTATTATTATGAGCCATATTTCAAATTTAGTAGGTGTGCACAGTGCCATGGTAGCACAAGGAACTTTATTCAATGTATTCTCATTGTGAATGTATACATTCAACAGTGTTACTGGAGATGATATAAATCCTTGTACAACCTTATCCTGTACAGAGGAGATCACGTAACCCTTATAATTTAATTTCATAGTTTAGAAAATATTCACCAATTTAATCTGACTCTACTCCACCATTATAGCAATTATTGCCATTGCTATAGAAATTCCAAAAGCAATCAAATACTGTCTGTGGCTAACCATGCTTAAGCAAGATTGTCCCTGGAGTGAAATCAGCAGAAATATTCTTACCTTCTTCAAGGTTTAAGCTTGATGTCGAAATAAAACTGGAGAAATTCTTCTTCCAGACAGGACTGACAGGCTGCCTGCACCAAGCCCTGCAAGCTGCACCTATAACTTGACCTCACCTGGTAAGCAGTGGTGACCACTGCCTGGCTGATCAACAATGTACACCAGTGAAGTGCTCCTAGTTAGGGTCCTAGATGCTTTTAGTTACAGAACCACAGAATCATAGAATCACAGAATCATTCAGGTTAGAAAAGACCTCTAAGATCATCCAGTTCAACCATTAACTCATCACCACCATAGCCACTAAACCAGATCTCTAAGTGCTACATCAACAAGATTCTTGGAACACCTCCAGAGATGGTGACTCTACCACTTCCCTGGGCAGCCTGTTCCAATGTCTGACTACTCTTCCAGAGAATATTTTTTTCCTAATATTCAAAATCTCCTAATATCCCTTGGGAGGCACAGAAGTGCTGAAAAGTCCTCTGGCTTCTCCCTGAGATGGGATGAGCTCATCCCAGGGATGGTGTGAGCATGGGCATACCTTTATCACAGAAACACGGCCAAGCACAGAGCAACCAGTGTCTGGGGGGCTCCTTGGGGGTGGCAAGGCTAGACCTGGCAGCCAGGCCCATCCCACCATCCCATCAGAGGCAGCTGCGCACCACCCTAGAGAGCGGGATGGCCACTGTGAGGGCTGAAATTGAGTATGTCCTTCCTAAGACATTGCATGCTGTGTCAACCCTCTAAGCACCCACTGTGTTTTCTCCCAGCTGTGGCTCCCTCTCTGCAGCACACAGAGTGTCTCCAGCTGGCAAAGATATTTTTCAGTCATTGTTTTTGTACCCTTTCTGCTTTCTTTAACAACACTGACGAGATACCAGGCTGGCAACAGCACGTGGCTGGTAGAAATGGATTCAAGTTAAGCAAACCAAACTCTCAGCCATGCATATTCTCCCATAGGCAATAAAGTGTCTCTGGTTTTTTACGTGCAGGAGGATCAGCTACGCTGCTGAGGGATCCATCAGGACCGTACTCCTGTGAAAGTCCTGAAGCCGAGGAGGGTGCAGGGGTAAGTCTCTTCCCACTGCATCCTTGTGGGAAGCAGAGGGACCTGTGCTGTGCTCAAACATCAAGCTTGATATCACCCCGTGCTTGCTGGGATGGGCCCCATCTTCAGCTGTGAGGATGTTGTTGTGGCAGGAGTAGTTTGTACAGCAGACCCTACTGGTGTAAACTGCATTCGCTTGACTACCACAGGGTCCCCTCCTAGATACCTGAAAGCCTGGTGCAACAGTTGGGATTAGGACGACCTTCAATAAAAGTGCATCTCTTGGGAGGTCTTGTTAAATAATCCTGGCACGATGGTGCCAAGCCGATGCTCAGTCCTTCCTCATGCTCAGCTGATCCCCACATGCCTTCTCTTGCGCCTTCTCTCCTTCTCAAACCCCTCTGTGGTTACCGCTACCCCACATCCCTTCATCTGGAAACCCATGCATGAGCAGCTCATCAACATGAGGAGGGAAAGCATCTGAGAAGTGTTGCCCTCCCCTGGTAGCTTGGTGTGGTTGGGTGGCATGTGGAAACATGCCATTTTGCTGGAAAAGGTGTGATGGAGATGTTCCTTTTTCCTTGTCGTTCTCGGTGTGATCATGTGCAACCATGTGTTTTTGAAAGCAGTCAATGGATTTGTCGGTGAGATGTTGGTAGTGGAAAGGGAGTGAATGGGTAAGTGAGCTGCTACAGGGCCAATACATTCACTTTCAGAGTTGCTGACACTGCTGGGTGTGAAGCACATATATCTAAAGACAAAAACTACCACGTTAAAAACTAAAGGTCTTTCTATCATCTTTTTATCATAAATTGGATTTTTAAATAAAGATGTAAACTTGGATATACAAAGCCCTTATTACTGTCTAAATTTACTGTAGTCTTGTACATTTCTTTAAATTAAATTGAAATAGTAACCCAGGCTGTTAAACTGGTTCAGATGACACTGATGAAGCAGTGGTTTCAGACTCCTCCTATAAAAGCAGAGGAATATTTTCTTAAATTACAATTAGTTAAATTTAGCCCAATAACTAACTCTTTCATTTAGAGAAGCATTTCAATAGCAAAATTCAATAAGTTCATATCTTTTTCTGGTCTATGAGTAAAGACTGGTGTGAGAAGCTCAGAACAACTAGCTGGAAGATCTTGAAGGCCCTGGTGAATAATTAGCTAAAGTCTGCACCTGCAAAACCTTTTTTTTTTTTTGCAGAGGAAAATGGAAATTTAAAACATGTTTTGAAAATGTTTTCTTAGCTGTTTTTTCTACCATATTTACTAGTTTCATTTACGTTTAAAAAAAAACCCAAACAATTTTCTCAAAATCTAGGTTTCCCACAGTTTTAATGCTAATAAAATACAAAGGGGGGTGACTGATCTGTTGTTTAAAAAACCAAAACACATCTGCTAATAATAAATAGGTTGAGTTAGGTTAAGTCTATATAAAGAACCAAATCAACATGTCCTCAGGAGCATCAGTCAGTGAGAACTCACCACGAGGCAAATGACATACAACACAAACAATAAAAGTAAGGTTCAAATTGATGATGCAAAGCAGTCAAAATGAAACTTTCACACTATGGTTAGATCAGATATTTAAATCATTCTGACTGCAGCTGCCACATGGACTCGCACAGGCAGTCACAGACCTTTTGCAGTAGTTGCTATCAGTGCTCTGTTCAGTGTAGTATTGCTGTCTGGCAGCTCGTATCTCACAAGCAGGACCTGAAGGACTGATGGGAAAGCTCCGAGTTTAATCAGTCCCTAACTTTCTCTGGCTTAAGTTAAGGTCATACGTAAAGGAAGAGAGGAAAAAAGGTTCAGTGACTGGAATGCAATTTGTTTTAATAACACGGTGCTTCCAATGCTTAGGAGCGTCACACCATGCAGAACAAAATCTGACTTAGCACTGTTTTCCCCTTGGTTTTAAAAAGAGGTCTTGTTTTTTAATAACAACCCCCCACTGAAGGAGGAGGTTTAATGGCAGAAATTTGTAAGAGGGAGGCTGACTCAGTGCTGCCATGGACGCAGCATGAGCAGAATCAGCAAAATGCTAGCACAGCAAAGTCAATAAAGTCCATGAAAGTATCCTTACCAGCACTGAAGAAAATTAACTTAGTCATAGCAAATGACGAAGCACTGAAATTTTCTTTAAGACTTTGCTAACAATTTATGGAAGGGAGAAACCTGGTGTCTGAGGCAAAGACTATAGGGAGCAGCTGGATATCTTCTGAGTTTGCCTTTGCTGAGAGAGACAAATCCAAAACAAGTGTCCTTTCTATTGTTAAACAATCAAATGGGCAACATTATTTTCATCTGAGAAAATCATCAATTTCAGATTAACTCTGAAAGGAATCTATGCAGACCTAGTGGCAAGATTTTTTTTTTATGATACCAAGAGAAAGCAGATTGTTAATCAACAGAAATTAGGAAATAGAGATCCTCATATCTATGTTATTTTCAACAGCTTATTTACTCCAAGTGGAGGCCATCATAAAATTCCCTTTGACTTAATCTATTAACAAGAATCAACAAACTACCCCTAGGTCCAGACTGTGCTCTTAACTGTATGGTACAAGTCAATGGTAATGGCATAGGTTTCAATGAAGTACAGAAAACTCTTATATCTAATAGATGATGACATTCTTGACCAGTAAAGACAGGATATGGATCAGTAAACAAACGTTACACTTGATCATAGTCATGAAGCAAAATTATACTCTCCATTAGAAGGAAGGAAAAATGTGGTTCTCGCAAAGAGCCTCTCCGTGTAATGTGATCAGAACTAGCCAAGCTGGTCCTATTGTTGAGCAAGCCAAATTTTATGAATGATCTTGGAGGTTTTTGTCTTCCTTCCTTATTTTCTAAATGGTAAAATTCTGCTTCTTCATTGTCATGTTTAAAACACATCCTGTTACACCTGCAGATCTTTTTGGAGTGCAGGTTTAGAATACCATGTACTCTATTAATGAGCCTTTCTTGCAGCTTTTACTCAAAAAGGAGAATGTGTATGTGTGTGGGAGTAGCATAAACTGCAGCTGTTTTTCTTTATTTTTCCACCATCATTACTGCTGACTGGTAGCAAGGAATAAGACATAAGTATACACCATTTGGCTTCTCTGCAACACTGCTGTACAGGAGTTTGGAAGATTATTCTGGTGAACAAATCCTTATTTCAACATAATTTTTATGACTATAGAAGAATCAACAGTAGGCTGAAAGAATTTGGCTTGGAGAAAAAAGGATGCTGCTGTTTTGCTGGAACATTTTATCAGAGATATAGAACTTTAATTTGCTCTTTCATTGGTTTTGTGAAAGATTGTATCACCAGAGAACCTAAGTGAGTCCAGGAATCTCTGGAATGCTCAATTAATTTCACTGGGCAGCTGTTTAAAAACAAAACAAAAAAATCCAAATAGATCCGGGTTACAACCCCTTCCCCTCATCCTCCCCCTCACTCCACTGCCATAAATGCACTGTGGCCGAAAACTTTACAGATAACTCAAAATGACAGAGGCTTTGATATTTTCAGCACTCTGGTGCAGTTTAAAAGGGAGATGCTCCTCTGTACAGTATTTGTACCTGAAGCTTGCAAGGGCAGACAGCAAAAATCCTTGGTCATCTTTCAAAGTAGAAGCCTGCATGGCCTCATATCCGCTCCTCTCGCACCCTTCAGGCAGTGTAGGACTTACCTTGCTGCCACGCCAGCCATGGAAGGGTACTGCTGAAATTCAGAGACACTTATGCAGTAAAAATCCAAGGCAAGGTACAAGCTAGCTTTAAGGAGTAAATCAGTTTATTTTTGGCAGCTGACACTTTCCCTAGCTGTCTCCTGCCAGCTCTCATCACTGGTTTTCCCAGATCGTGCTCTCCATCCCTGGTCCTGGTCACAGCTCACCTCGTGCTGAAGTCAGAGGAGCTGGGCTGGGAAACAGAGAGGAAGATCCATCTGAGTTACTGAACTGCATGTCACAGCTAAGAGTTCATTTCCAATTACAGTCTCTGTTAATTGCTCTCAAGTGCAACTTCGTATCACGATAGAGGTTGGCAACATTAGACAGGAAAGCCAGGGGATCAGCTGTCATTCAAAGCAATCAGAGCCATTATGTTTGACCTCCGTTTTATTTCTGTGGCTCTGCATGGAAACTGCCAAAGCAAAGTAACAAGATTGTCAAGCTGTGGCGCCTGTGTAAAACATGCCCACCTACCTCTATATACAGAGACAAGTAAGATTGTCTGCTCTGACAGTATATGAGTTAGACATTACAATGCAGTTTCATAGTGCAGAGCTGGATTTCCATACAGAATACCACGTATTTTTAATTAGCAGACCTATAAGCAGCTTGTCTTATCATCTTATTACAGTTTCATTTTGCCTAATTTCACTTCTGATGACCAGAAAATGCAGTGAAGCTAAGACCTCAGCTTATTGCAGGGACAGACAGTCCTTCAGGACGGCCACAGGTTTAGTCATTAGGTTTGTTCCCTTTCTAATTCAAGAAGGGGACACATTTTTAGGAAACTGTGATACTGTTGTTTGAGGGGGAAAAAAACACTCTTTGTCATGAGACAAAGAATTTCTTCTTCGAATATTATCCACTTGTCTCTGACTTTCTGAGGACCTTCAGGTAGGCTTGGTTTTCCCACATAACCATTTCTAGTATTGCCATCCACCCTGCAGGCTCAATCAGGCAAGCCTGACACAGGCAACATAATGATTTCTTATCTGGTCAGTAGATATTATCACAATGTAAGCAATAATGAGTGCTGAGGAGTGCAGACACTTGCTGCTGCAGGAAAAACTGGCAACAGAATTGGGAAGTGGTTGAGGCACTATTCCTTAAAAGACATGTAGATGAGGTACTTAGGGACATGGTTTAGTGGTGGACTTTACCGTGTTAGGTTTATAGTTTGGCTCAACGATCTTAAGGGTCTTTTCCAGCCAAACCATTCTATGAAACTTACTAGAGGAAAGCCTGTCACTAGTACAGCTCTCAGTAAACACCTCAGATCCATCTAAGAGCCAGAGCATTAAAAAATTTCCAGCTCCTTCTTCCATTTCAGTTTTGATGATTAATGGTAACAAACTTGTGTTATCTTTGTTTGCACAACTGGAATTTGTAGTTATATTTATAACTCAGCCCTTGCAAATACTGAGAAGTTGAATACTCAGTGAAATACACTGTTTGGGTGTTTATGTGTAGATAGTTAAACATTTCTGCACTGTATATTTTGTGAATGGGCTACACAAATAATTTTACTGACTCTACAGGACTCGCTTTTAACTATAGAGCCTAATGTATTTGAGCTGCTGCAGGACAACACTGCTTTATTCTCTGTAGACAACTTTATTCTTTGTCTTGTCATTTTTATTGTTCTGGTGGTAGTGAATAAAACCCTGCATCTGTTCCTCAGGAAGGACTTAATCCAAAGCTCATTGAATGCATTGGAAGAACCTCCATTGGGCTTTGGATCAAGCTCTTTAGTTCACAAACAAATGCTCTTTGTGAGAATATGCCATTCAAGTATTGTACAGAAGAGTTATAGAGGTTCCCTATTTCTAAAATAATTATTGCTCTTTAAATCTTTCTTCCTATGCCTGTTTAGTTGGAGGTACAATATGCAACTGTACATAATTGTTGAAGTACTGTGGTCTGTGATTATCTTGCCCCAGCAGTTGATATAAATGTTGAATATGTAATGCTGTGGTAACAAGTAGTGCTATATTTATATGGCTCTTCTTATGCATGCAGTAATTCAGAAAATATATAGATTTGCTCCCTGCCCCTGAGGATGTTCAGGCTCAATCAGGTAAGCTGGACACGGGCAAGCCATCTTTCAGGACTGCCTTATGTTGATGTTATTGATGAAGCAGACTTGAAAGAAGGATTTGTAGAATAAAAGAGGGATACTACTGAATGGGATTTTTTTCTGAGCTTAGGAAAAGAAACAGACTGAAAGGAGATACAAAGCCCACAGTAGGGGAAGGAAACAGGGGCTATTGTGGAAGAGGGAACAAAGAGACTAAGATAAAGCAGGAGTAATCAAAGCAGAAACATTAGCTGGGGTAAGACTGTAAAGAGCTTTAAGTGAAACCTTACAGCTCCAGATTTGCAATGACTGCATTTTCCACAAGAAGGAGGGAGAGCCATGAGTCAGTTATGCAGCGGTATCCCCACGAGCTGCAATAAAAAAAAAGAAAAATCTGCCTTACAACATCCTTATTTCTTTGGATTTCTTGTGAAGGGGAACTAACAGTTCCCGTGAACAGAAGAGAACACGATGCCAGTGAAACTTGGCTGTTTTTGCAACTGCAGAACAGAGTAACTTATTCACGTGGGCGTAGATTACACAAACAGTTACTACTGGTTATTACTCCTGTGACAGAATCGCTTGCAATAAAATACACTACACTGTGTGGTAAGTGCTGGCACGGCTATGTACGTAGTTTGTAAGCTGATGATGACTAAAACAGTCTATAGAGCCAGTACTAAAACATTACTCACTCAAGGAGCTACACTGAAGTCAATGAGATTATTCATGTAGCTAGTTGCTGGTAGAGATCTTGCCAAGATATTCCACTAGATAATAGATGTATGTAAATAAGCCTGTTAGTTAGTCAGCTGAATAACTTCAGAAAATATTTTTTAAGTTAATACTATATTAGTATTTGAACTCCCTAACCATAGCTGAGGTCCTGTTACATTCTGTAAACACCCACGAACAGGCAGTCCCTGTCCTAAAATTCATCAACTCACTTAGACAAATAATGGAAAGGGACTTGCCTTCAGTCATACATATCACAAGTCATCAGCCATGCCAGGAATAGAACAGGGATCTCCAGTCAGTTCCCTACCAGCACCTCCCTGCCTCTGTAATACTCAACATTTCATCCCTGTACTGAATATAAAACATTTATGAATGTGACCTCCAAACTCCCCACAGTTCTTCTGCTAACTGACTGATGGATCTCAGCATTCATTAGTTTTATAAATGTACAGAGAATACACAGAAGCACCATTTTCATCTCACATGCATTACCACAAGCCAGTGCATCCCCTCATCCAGCTCATCTCCATGTTATTCTGCAGTCAGAGAGAAATAACCAGAACCACAAGGAAAGGAAAACAACTCTAATCACAAAATTTCTGACAGCTAATCTAAGACACTCAAAAATCTGCATCCCAAGCAAAACTAATTTTTCATACTCAGTGAAATTCAGTGTGGAGCCTACCAGATCAGGCATTACCTTTCAGGACTGTGTTTCATTTTATAAATGTTACAATGCCTGGCATATCCAGCATCATTATCACACTATTTTCCGTGCTTTCTGTATTCTGCACTACTCTTAGCATCTTTGGGAGCTCATAGAGAACAAGAACAGTGTACTGGGCTGTAAAACAGCAGCCTGAAAGAATTTCTCCCTAATAGGAAGAGGTATCCCTTTTGAATTATTCTCCATTTGAAGGTTCGCTGCATAACAATAAAAAATTCTGCCCCACTGAAATTAGGCTCCAATATACTGACAAAGTCCCAAAGCAAGGGCCTGAGTAACTCTTCTGTCTGCTGGAGAAAGCAGGAGCAGCAGAATACCGACAAGGCTTTGCTCTCTTCCCTCCCTCTTTCTCTCTCCTCTCCTCCAAGCATTGTTGTCTTTCATTTCCTTCTCTTTATCCCCCCATCCTGAACCGTCCTGTGTCTCTCCCCCTTCCTAACTCCAGACACTCTGTTGGCAACGGCTCTGTCCTCTTTCTGCCCATGGAAGGGGATGCATCTGTACAGAGGCAGATTGTAAACTAGGTCAGATTATGTGGCAGAGGAAAAAAAAAGAGTAGAAATAAGAGCCTTTCTGTATATTAACAAGGTCTCACACAAGCATGTGGCCCAGCTGTCAGAGGTGTTGAGTGTCTGTGGTTCCCACTGACTTCTGTGGCATTAGTCCTTTTGTCCACAAGCTATGTATACAGAAAAATATCCCCAGTTTTGCAGCCCCCTACAAGCAGAAGTTCAGATCTGCCATTGCACTTCCTTGAGCTTTCCCAAAGCCATCACATTAATCTCAGGATCTGTTTCTGTCAGTTTTTCCTATGTGTTCAGCACAGCCTTGGGATGTACCTTGGTCAGTTGTTGAAGGAAATACCTGGGGTGACCTATCCTTTTCAAAAGTTCACAGGGCACTTAAAAGCAGGCCTGAAAGGGAATGAGAGGTGAGGAACTGTGAGTTAAAAATAATTACACTTCTTGACAAATATTGGGTTAATGCAGCTGATCTTTATACTTTACCTGATTTCAGAGTTTTTTTTTCTTCCCCCTACCTGAAGTCCTCTGTTACACTGTAAGAAAATTACAGAACATTAACAATATGCTGTAAAAAAATTACAGAGCATTAACAAAATACATCTTTAAAACAAACCTTTGAGACATGATTTTCTTCTGCTGTTGTAACAGTGGAAAATGCAAATTAGAAGCAATAGGCAAAACTCATTAAAATATACACAGTGAAATCACATTTGATTTCCTCTGTGGTATATTAGTGATGTGCTACCTAATTAACACTAAGTAAATGCATGCCTGTCATAAGAAAAAAAAAAGTAACAAAAATTCAAATAATATCAGTGCCTAATGGAATTAAATCTGTGCTGCAGTCATGCACTTCAGTCCAATCCTGTATGAGGCCAGTAAGCAGGAGAGGAGCAGAAGATAATTGTAGGAACAAAAGGACAGAGGAGTGGGAACCCAGAAAGAGGAGCTCTGAAGTTCCCCTTTTGGCAGTGTAACATTTTTGGTTGCCATGAATATTGCAGATTTTTCTCTACAGTGCAGCATTGCCAGTCTCAAAAAATTGAGGCCTTCAAAAAGCATGACACTAGGCTATCCATATTTTAATTATGTTTCTGAGGCCTGAAGGGGACCTTCAGGTCCTTCATGGTTCTGAAGTTTTCTGCAACTAAAAAAGACTAATTTCTTTCCCTCCCTTCCTTCCTCATGATAACTGCTTCTGTTCCTAGTAGCTGAAGTTTCTAAAAACCCAACTAACACGGTCAGACCTGTGAGACATCCAAAAGGGATGCAACCCCCATGCTCCTCTTCCTCTCTCTCTCCTCCCCAGCCCCACATTGCCAGGTGGATGGCATACCTATCCACGGGAGTATGGACTCACCTGTGGGGCAGGCTGGTGGGCCTGAGCAGTGTCCATGTCCAGGCACAGTTGCTTCAGCCAGGTGATGGACGTGCAGCTTTCCTTTGCTCCTTGCCCACTCCCTGCAAATAGGCTGAAGGGAGCTGTACTGTGGCTCTGGCAGATGCCCTGCACAGCTGCACCCTATCCCAGAAGGACAAAGGGTGGGAGTCCTGTCTTTGGGCAGGTAACCGAATTGCAGACATTCCTGGGAACATTCCTGGGTGGTGCAGCTGAAATACCCTTGCTCAGAGCTAGTCTCCCTTACTCCTTCCAATGCCAGATGCTAGTGGCAAGTAAAAAATATGCATTAAAAAAGGCCATCCTTGATCCAGAGAATTTACAGCAAAGCATGAAAGAGAGAAAACAGATGCCTGCAGATATGGAGAATGGCAAAAAAATACACTGGGTCAAAGAGCTTGGTGGGGTTTTGCCCATACCACACTCTTCTGTACTTTTAGGCACATACCTTCACAAAGAGGGACAAGGCCACATATAGTTAATTAGTAAGATAGCTTCTTACTTAGATTAATAGCCCCAGCTTATGGGTCTGCAGTTATGTTTGTGTGCATCTATGTCTTTATACCATTAGCTTTTATTATAAGCTTTATTCACTATTATGGCATTCAGGTAGCAGCAATGTGCCTGTGTGTGAGCATGTGTCCTTGAGTTCTCACCCGAGGATGCAGCAGCTGAATTCTCAACAGTAGCATGTAACCTCTCATTTAAAACATTGGCACCTGAAGAGTGGAGGCTGGCACATGTGACACTAAACTTCAATGCAGACTCTGGAGAACTAGAAGTTTGCAAACCTTGTGCCTGTACTGTGCAAATACAGAGATGCTAATTGGGTTAGAACTAAAGGACACCTGGATTAATGCAATCTGAGAAGAGTCAACATTGCTTCTGTAAATCCTGCCTTAAACAAACCCCTCAGAGGTCTCTGAAAGGGTCAACAAAAATGTGGATAAGGGTGATCTAATTTCCATATCAGACTGGGTTTCTAAAAGGCTCCTGACAAAGGCTTTTAAGGAGACTAAGCAGTGATAGCAACAAGAGGGAAAGCCCTGGTATAGCTCAGTAGTTGCTTAGAAGATAAAATGCAAAGCACAGGAATAAATGGCCAGTACTCACAAGGGAGGGAGGTGCTGGATGGTGTGGGGTTCTGCAAGGGTCATTGCTGGGATGTGTACTGTTCAGCGTGCTCCTATCATACCTGGGAATGGAGTGAAATAGCAAAGTCCATCAGTGGTATTAATCTACTCAAGTCAGTAATAAGAAAGACTGTGAAGAACTACACAAGAACATTGTGAGGCTGACTGGGCAATATAAGAAATTCAGTAGGTAAATATGAAATAATGCACATGGAGAAACAATAGTGCAAAACGATGGGCTCTGAGCTGGCCGTTGCATGAGTAAAATCTCAGGGTTATGACAGACAGTTCCACAGGAAGATCAGCTCTCTGCTCAAAAATTCCTCATAAAATCAATTGTTAAGAGAAAAACATAATTTTCCCACTGTATGAATCCATGGTTTGCCCACATCCTAAATAATGTGTATTTCTTTGTCTCAAAAAGGATGTCTTAGATCAGGATGATGTTCAAGAGGGCATCAAGGATGATAAAAGGCGCAGAACAGTCTACGGACAAAAGCCTCCGTCAGCAAGCAACAACTCTTCAGCCAGGAGAAGGAATGACGTAAAAGCATTACAGTGGAGGTCTGCAAACTCATGAGCAGCTCCAAGAGAGGGTTAGGAGATGTTCCTCATCTCCAGCATTGGAGCCGATAGGATAATTAAGTTCGTATTGAAACCAAAATTAAAAGGCAGAGGTTCTTCACAGGAGTGGGGGGCAGACCAATGCAAACCCTTACCAGACCCTACTGTGAGCACTGCAAGCTCATTCGGGTTCAACAGGACATTGAAGCAACCCATAGAAGTCAGCTCTGCTGCTTAAAATATAAAAGCCAAACCACATCAATAAACCGAAAAAGAAAAGGCAAAAAAAAAACCCAACCAGAAGCAAAACCACCCCGAAACCGACGGCTCAGGAAACCCCCGGTGCTGCCAACGGCGGGGAGCTCCTGCTCCGCACATCCCCCCCGGAGGCGGGCCTTGGCGAAGCCGTTTGTGCCCCCCGGGGCTCGGCTGCCTCCCCTCCCGCCCGGTGCGGGCACCCGTAACAGGAGCAGGCTGGAGCCGGCCGGGTAACCCGACCGCGGCAGTGCAGGGGGGGGGGGTTGTGCGGAGCCTCCGCGCCGGGCGCATCGCTCCGCGGGACGGGACGGGACGGGGCGGGGCGGGACGGGACGGGGCGGGACGGGGCGGGCGGTGGCTGTGCCCCCCTCTTCCTGGCGTCGGCGAAGTGGGCGGGCGAGGAGAGGACGGGAGAAGGAGGAGGAGGAGGAGGAGGAAGGGGACCCGACGTGCCGGGGCTGCGCGCCGGAGGAGCGGGCGCGATCTGGAGAGGTACCACCGGGCGCGGGGGTGCGCGTGTGTCCGTCCGTCCGGTCCGTCCGTCCGTGTGAGCGCGGCTGCTGGCGCGGAGGCAAGGGAGGCGGCGGTGGCTGCGGCTCCGGCAAGTTGTCTGTCCCTCGGCGGGCTGCGGGGTGGGGGGCGAGGTGGAAATGCGGGGGGGGTGGGGGGGAGCAAAGGGGGAGGGGGTCGGTCTGAGGGGGTCGGTAGAGACGCGAGGAGGGGCAGGGAAAGGCAGGGAGGGGAGATGGAAACGCGGGGAGGGAGAGGCGAGGAGGGGAAGGGAGGATGGAAATGCGAGGAGGGGAAGGGAGGATGGAAATGCGGGGAGGGGAAGGGAAGAGGCAAGAGGGGATGCTGGGGAGGGGGGTCTGCCCTTGCCCTCCCCCACCCCGCGAAATGTGCGCGCCTGCGGGACCCCCCACGCGTGTGCGTTCCCCTGGGACGGGCGGGGCTGACGAGCGGGGGTGTGGGGGCCGCCGGGCCGGGTCGGTGGGCGCATCCCGCCTGTGTCCCCCGGTGGAGGGGCGGCTCGTCCCCCGCGCCGGCTGCGGTTTGAAGGCGCAGGGGGCTGGGGGGTGGGGGTGTCTGTGCAGCCCCCCCCGGGAGCGGCCGCGGTGCGCGGGAGCCGGGCGGGCAGGGGGCAGCGCGGAGGGGTGAGAGCCGGGGTGGCGGCATGGGGGGGGGGTTTGGTGAGATCCTGAGCAACCCGTGACGTCATTATTTTTTAATCAGCATGTTTTTTTCATGGCCATCTCAATTTTTTCTGGGCTCCCCTTTTTCAACTGAAAATCTCCCATATCTTTGTTCCAAGTCTTTCTATTTTTAGATCCCTCAGTAACAGCAAAGCATGAGTTTTAATTTTTTTTTTTTAATTTGGCTTCCACTTAGGACCACTGCAGTGTAAACTTCTCAAACATTGGTGCCTCTTCATAAAAAGTTATTGAAATTATTACTGAGGTGGGCAGGTGGGCAGCTACTGTGGATATCAGTGTTTGAGTTCCTGATGACATTAATCATTAGCCATAAAGAACACTCATCATATTGAAGTTTGTTTTTGTTTAAGATGAATCGCCTATCACCTCCCAGAAGATGTTCATTAGGGCAGTAAGTAAAGCCTAATGTTAGAACAGATAGAGCAGTTCACCCAGTTGTTATTTTATCAACAAAATAAACATTTTGTTTTATTTTGAGCTGTGATTAACAGTTCAACGTTGTAATGATATCCTCTGATTCTAGCATTGTGTCATAGCCCTGGTATGTCAATTTGTATTCATGCTGTGTAAGTGTTTTGCAGAGGTTTTGCGTATCTGACAAGGATTTATTTCACTTTCACAATTACATTTTCTGGCCTCACCAGCCTCGGGAACCCAAGAAAAGTATATATACATCAGCATCTGTGGTAGTACATGACTTCTTTTTCCTAAGAAGTGCAAGTTATTTCATATATTTTTTGATCATGGCTTTTATGTCTGTGCACACAGCAGAAATAGCTGAAATTCATTTAAGTGTATTTATTGTAAGTATTTCTGACTAGTTAGTATTGAGTGTTTTTTATTATTTGTCTTCATTTTATATCTGAATACCAGTCCATTTGCCGCCCTTTGATAGCCTCTGCCAAAGTAAGTGTGCACGAATTTAAAATATTAGATACGGATACTGGCTTTAGATAACTGATATGTTGTTCTTGCATTAGTTTTCAAGCACCTGTCCAAAGACTACAGGTCCTGGGTGAGCTTTTAAGTAAACTAAGACATATTTATAGATGTCTTATAATATTGCTGGTAAGAAGTAGCTTTTGTGGCAGCTGATGGTTATTTTCCTTCTCTGTGGATGTGCAGCTTCTGGACGAAGGGATATGTGTATAACTTCCCAGTCCTTTTAAATTACTCAAAACTCCTGTTGACTTCAGCCTGAGTTTTGTCTAAGTGAAGCATGCAGGATCGTATGGCTTACAGCATGAAAAGTATACCCAGCAGAATCCTGAGCAGTTTGATGTATACTGTGATCATGGGATAAGTTAATTCATGCCTGGTTTGTCTTGTCTAAACTGCAAAATTCACTTTTGCTGCTGGAAACACCTGCTGATTTAGCAAGCGCCATTGATACTGCATTTATAGCAAGACATGAAGAGCTACATAATGCAACATCTAGAACTGTCCCCATTATTACCATTCAGAACGTGATTTTTCTCTTGTCAACGTGCTGCAGTACTGATTCTCAGGCAGCTCTGACTTCAACTGACTGGCAGTTAGTTCATTTGTGGTTGTGGGGTAAACAAGTTTGTTCCAGCTGCCAAAATGGTTTCTCTCTCATTTTTTTGCCATCCCTTTCAAAAAATAACAAGCTTTGGCTGCTGTCTGTCCTAGCAGTCTGTGCTGAACGGACACATCTTGGTTCTCACGTGCACCCTGTTGTTTGGCTGCTGAAAGTCCATCTTAAATTCTGTGTTACTTTGACACAACTTTTCATTGCTTGCTTCCTGTTTATAGACTGATTCTTTGTATTTGTTTCGATGGCAAAATTAATGAACATACCCTACCAAAATTCTGTATTCAGAATTCATGGAGGAAAAGTCCTTTCCAGTATTCCCACACACTAGGAGCAAGTCCACTGAACTTGATGTGGTAGTCTTGGCATTCAAATTATGTAAGTAAAAAAACTTGGCTTGCTTATTTATGATGATGCCCACTTGCCTGAGTATTGTGTTTGTCCTATAAAGGGTTGTACTTTAACTGACTGCTGACTTAGACCACTGGAGTACAGCTCTATAAAATTAAGTTTAATTATGAAATACTACAGCAGCTCGGAATGAATGCCAGCAAATGCGGTTATATCTATAATTCATGTAATTCTTTTTGAGCTATATGCCAGTGGCATTCTTTTACTTCTGCAAAACTTTAAGTTATTTCTGCTTAAATAATTGTAAGACTTTAGGTTGCATTACTCTGGTAAATTAGTATTCCACATCAGTCTGTTTCATCCTTGTGAAGGATAAATAATAATTACGTGTGGCAAGATGAATGCAGCTGAGCCAAGTCCATACTCTGTGTCTCCTATCTGTGATTCTTCTGCTGCTAAGAATATCCTTCACAGCAGAGCTTGACAGAGCAAGAGAATGATTCTGTGGTTTAGTTTTCAATGAGGAAGCAAACCTTGCAGTCTTCCTCTATCCTGGGGCAGGACAATTAGAGTTGGTTTTCCTCTCAGCCATCTAAAAATGAGATGTCAGGTTTCCACTGGTAACGTAAACTACCTCTGTGGTCCAAGAAACGTGGAAGGTGCTTCCAGAGAGTCAGTCATCTAATATATCTCAGGGCCCTTCCAATACTGTTTTCTGCAATCAAGTGAGAATCATGGTAAAACTGTTGTTTCTTCCTTTTTCTTCTCTACATTGCAAGATCTTCGGGGCTGTTTTACAGTCTTTGCTGTTGAAACTGTTCAGCAAACTGTTGAAACTGTGATTTCAGCTGCTACTGGAAGACTAATCCTAGTTTATTAAAAAAAGCATATTGTAATGACTGTTCAAAATTATATACTACAGAAATCTAGATTTTGTCATTCCTTTTGTTAACTCACAAATAATCATATTCACAATACTTGGTTGTTCTGGTATTACAACAAAATGAACAAAAAAGAGGATACATTTTTCATATTAAAATTCTAGGTTAGCAATACACATTATGGGCTTATTTTTGGTGATGAACAATCTTAAGTAATCCATTACAACTGTAAATCATACCATCCTTCATTTTAAAAGGAGATCCTTTGACTTAAGTTTGTAACTAATGAGAGTTCAGAGTTTCCTTTTTTGTTTATTTGATGACAGTAAGATACTAGGTTTACAGGAGAAAGCAGAATTCTTCCTTTAAAGTAATTATTCAGAAATGTGGTAAAAATACTTAGGTGTAACAAGACCCAAGTGTTGTATCATCTGGTAAGATACTTACGTGCAATGTACCGCAAAAGTGAGAATTTTCCCTAGGTATTGTTTGACAGAAAATGATTTATTTAATCCCTTATTAATAACAAAGGAAAACAATGATGTGTTTAAGATACAGCAAATTCCTTTCAAAACATCTTCAGAAGGGTTAGGAATATTACTTTAAAAGACCTGTATGAGCACTTGGGAAAACTTTGGTATCTCTCAGTGAATCATGAAAGCGTGTCCTGTTCGTTTTAGAATTTTCTTTCCAGCTTTATCTAATTGACTAAAGAGATGAATCATGATCCAGGGGGAAAAGATGCTTTCAAGGATTTGGAATTTTTTTCTAGAATCTGTTGACTCTACTGATGTTATTTATGGTTCTGGGCATCGTAATTTCCTTCTTTTCCCATTTTCTCAGTATTAAAAAGGAAAAAGAACAGAAAACTTTCTGCATGTGAACTGCTAAATTCACATCACTGTGCGTACTTTGTAAGGGAAGAGTTATCCGTGTTTTACCAGCTTTTTTTTCTATATTTTTAAATTGCTTTATATAACATCCATTTTTATAATGGATGCATGAACCAGGAAAACTTTGTAAGGGTGTAGTGGGTGTAGTACTACCGGTTAAAGGTGGCTTATATCTGTGTCATTTATTCCCTTTCTAGCAGATAAAGTTTACCAGTCTACTAAAGCAGTGAGAAAAACTATCATCTCCTGCCTTGATAATTGCAAAATACCTTTAAACTTGCAGCACATCAGGATCGTACTGATTTAAATAGGCAAAAAAACCAAACCAACAAAACTGCAAACACCACTGCTTCAATCACTGAGTAACTTCGTAAGTGTGACAATTCTGCTGGGGGAGCCTGAGTGCAAATGCAAATGCACTTGAGGACATACTTAGCTTTCTTCCTAACAGTTCTTCTTCTCAGAGACTGATATTTGACATAGAATCATAGAATGGTTTGGGTTGGAAGGGACTTTAAAGCTCATCCAGTTCCACCCCCCCTGCCATCAGCAGGGACACCTTCCACTAGACCAGGTTGCTCAAAGCCTCATCCAACCTGGCCTTGAACACTTCCAGGGAGGAGCAGCCACAGCTTCTCTGGGCAACCTGGGCCAGTGTCTCACCACCCTCACACCGAAGAATTTCTTCCTAATATCTCATCTAAACTCCCCCTTTTCCAGCTTAAAGCCATTTCTCCTTGTTCTGTCATTAACTGCCCTTGTAAAGAGTCCCTCCCCAGCTTTCTTGTAGGTCCCCTTCAGGTACTGGGAGGCCGCTATAAGATCTCCCCAGAGCCTTCTCTTCTCCAGGCTGAACAACCCCAACTCTCGCAGCCTCACCTCAGTAGGACACCACTTGAGGGGCATCACAGCTGTTATTTTTTATCCTATAAATCCAGTAATTCAAGTGGACATCTTGCGCCTCATTGCTTGGGACAGTGGCACCAGCATTGTTGGAGCTGAGCTTTATAACACCCATTTTTTCCCTGGTACTCCAGGAAAAAATACAGCTCCACCTGTATATATGCTTGGAGTGCCCTATTTCTGTGACTTGTTGAATGTGGGGCAAGTTTAGTAGTGCCAGTTGAGAATAATTCCCTAATAGGATTGACAATACACAACTCAGATCCTTCCATCTTTGAAAAAACTTTGTGTGTAAGAAGTTCCCTTTTTTAAATAACTCTTCTTGGGCAGGCTTCAGGAAGACATTAGACCAGAAATAGGAACCAGCTGAAACATACACCTATTTTAGCATCCTTCACCAAACCCCACTGGCAAATTAAATAAATCTATTAATAAAGGTTGCAGTTTTGCCACAAGCAGAGAAGAAAATATTATTTTTGTTAAAGCAGGTGAGGTTTAACCAGTTTTTGTACAAACCTTTTGCCTCTCTTGTTTTGTTCTATTAGGAATTTATCACAGCACTCTTGTAGCTTTGTAAGAAAGATAATATGAAGCCAATCTCAAATCTTGCAACTTCCCTTGTAAATAGGTCATTTTATTTCCAATTTTAGAGTTTCCCATTAGCTGCTACCCTGCCCCAAGAGTGAGCACGAGAAAAGAACCCACATGTTGGTGTGGGAACTACTATCAATAAACCCAGAGAGTCACTTAACCTGATTTTAAAACAGTTAAAGTACATGCAAGGTGAAGAGGCCATGGTGGTTTGTGTCATGGTTTGATGTTCCAGCTATCCCTATGCTTTCAAGACACGTTTTAGTGGCATAACTTGTTATCACCGAGGAGAGGAGGGTTATGGCCATCTGAAGCCTCAAGGAAGAGCCAGAGGACCAAGTGTTCGAGGAGGGAATGCAACCACAAAAGTTCAAATGCATTCAGGTCTTGACACCATATTGTTTTGACTGTTCACAGCCCGTGACTAGGACAGAGACACAGTGGGACAAGTTCTAGCAGTGTTGTTCCGACACAGTATGACTGAGCTCAGCAGAGCAGTGAGACCAGTCCAGCCCATTCCTATTCCTTGCTCTTGCTGCTGGTTGCAGTAATCAAAAAGGAGAATTCAGCCAAAGTTGTGGACTGATTATTTTAAATATTTTCCCTTTCTCTGCATACTGTCAATATTTTCAAACTATGGCACTTCTGTATTTTTCTGTTTTGAAAGCAGTGGATATACTGAATATACTGAAATTTTGTTTATCAAAAAACCCCAACTGTTTTGGTCATGTAGAGTAAAGAGTAGCATGGAAGAACCTGTGCTAGCTTTAGATGCTGTTGTTTCATCTGATAGGAGCCTGAGTCTGTCCTAGATCCATTTGATGCTCCCAGCTTCCATGCTGCTTCCCATCACTATCTTTGATCTGCCTGTAGTTTGCACTTTCACTTACACTCTTCTGGTTCAATTCCTGGGTTTGTTTAATTTAGAAACATGAAACAGAGATATACTAGCTTACTTCACATACCTTCTTGCCAGTGCAAGCTTGTTCTTCCTCTCTTGATTCTCAAGTCCATGTAGTCACCTCTGAATCCGTGGTGAACAGCAGCTCTGAGGAAGCAAAGCAGCAGCCACACTTTTGGGGAGTTTTTTGGAACTTGGATTGTTCAACCTGAAATGCTTTAAAAGAGAAGCAGCATAGACTGAAGTGACCACTCGCTTTCTGAAGTGAGGCCTTTTAACAGTGTTTTTGATGGTCACTCTCAACATCTCTGTCCTGTTGCCCGTTGGGCTTGCTGGGGTGATATATCTGTATGGCCCAGATTGATGCTCACTGTGCTGTATAAAATGTGTTTATCAACTTGGACAATGAAAACAGAGATGGTACAGTACAGTGGATCAGAATGTGTATTGACAAAGATTTCTAGGGAATAGCTTTCACTTTAAATCAAAAATACCTTTTAATTAGTTGACATTTTTGACCAAGATATATTTTAAGCCCTTAAATTTCTTGAAAATCTTTTTCCATCCAATTAATTTAGAGATAGCAATGGGGAGCTCAGGTAATTTTGAAATTTCCAAGAGGATCAGCCTTGGGGAAAAATATTCACATTTGAATCTGTCACTAGAAAGCTGACAACAGTTACTGGCATATTTAGAGAGTCCTGGAGCTAATTTGTGAAACTATTAGCACATAAGCAGGACTTCCCAAAATTTAGTTTGGAGTGGCTGTTTATGCCACAGAGGTTTTGCTGATTTCTCAGAGGTGGTGAAGGCATGACAGTGGACAGTGTCATAGCTGGATCACAAGTAGTGTTTGGCAGCTGAGTCAAACTGGGATTAACTGGTACATAAACCAGCCTTTCAGAAGTAGCTGTGCTGAAAAGAGGAGCCTGCAATAGAATTACTGTTTCTTGTAGAGGGGAGGTTTCTTGCTCATGTCTTTTTGTCAGATGTCATCAGATGCCTTCTGCTCTGAATAAAACATTTTTAGGCTATTCTGCCTCTCATTCATTCCCCAGGCCTCTTCATAATTCAGGACTTTCATCTGTATAGCAGCAATGATTCAACAGAAATTTTTTTTTTGTTCTTCTCTGCTTCTTGTGGGATATGTGGGAAACCCAGAAGTTCAGCTCTTGGGCATGTCTTGCCTACTGTTCTTGTTGACTCTGGCAAGTCAGTGTATCCTGCTGGCCTGAGTAAAGGATGTGACTTCTCTTTGACAAGCTGGGTAGGGTTTATATTAAACCATCTCCTGCTGGAAACCTGTTTTCTTTCTGGAAGAAAAGGATGATAGGATTGTTCTTTTGCGTGCTCCAAGACTCTGGATTATCGCAAGCTTTTTGAAGGGAAATCAAGCCAACACCCTATATTCTCAGCAATGTGAACTGTCAAAAAAGAGGTTTTCCAAGACAGCCCAAGAGGATATTGCCAGCTGATCACCAACAGCCTAGGAAATAGGTCTGTGGGGACAGAGGAGCACATACATGGCATTTTCTAAGCATTCTTTTTCCCATGCCTCTGGGATGTGTTTCTGCAGAATGGAAAATAAAAGTGGGATCCTGTAGGTGCAGATGTTACAGTGGTTGTATCTGTCATCACGTTAGGCACAGGTAAGCAACCCAGAGGCAAAAAAACCCCAAAATATGTTAAAAAGTCATATCAACAGTTCAATTTCTATTAAAAATAGTGGTGAGTGTCAAAGGAGGAGACTGAGAGAAGTTTACTTATGTCAGTGTTCATTAAGTTGAGGGCCAGATGGCATTTAAAGTCATGGCCAAGTTCCATTGGCCAGAAGTATTCATCTGCAGATGCAGAAAATCTGAGATAATTAAAGACTAAAGCACTTCTGCCAATGTAACATGTGCCACCTTTGCTTTCAGCTTAGCCTTGTGACACATGGACAGCACTTGGGCTATGGTGCATGGTCTCTGGAGGACAGCAGAGTCGGGCTCGGGTTGTGCCCCCTTCTCAGTTTCATGGGAAGGATTGGTTCTTCAGTGCTTTACCTGTTGCAGATGCTTACACTGCTGCAGAAAAAGCATGAAACATCAGACCAGAGGTCTCTGCTCACAGCTTCCCTTAGAGGGTTTGTGACCTCCAGACCCAGGGGTAGCTGCTGGTCTGGACTGGCAGAGCAAGCAGGGAACAGCCAAACACCAGAATGCCAAGTTACCTCTGCGGGTGCCCCGCCAGCTCTTTCAGCTGTGTGCTTTTAGGTGGTGAAGACCTGTGAGTTTATCAGGAGTGTAACAGCAGTGCACGGTGGGACAGCTGTGTTTTGTGGATGGGGCCTGACTCTGTAGTTAAAAGTCCTGCATGTGTGTGTGTGCTTTGCCCAGCATCCCACTGGCATCGGCCGTCTGTCAGAGTGCAGCTGCATTGGGAAATGCATCATGCCATTTAAATCTTCTTTCTAGCTGGTGGATCTAATAAATACTTTAATTTCCTTGGGAGGCAGGAAGGAGGGGTGGAAATAAAAAAGGTGATACTGCAGGGCTTTCAGTTCTTGTTTGAAACAGGATACATGAAATTTTTAGACGGCGACCTACTTTAATGGCAAGAGGACTTGCTGTAGGAACCTGCTTCAGCAGAGGGGTTGGACTAGATGATCTCCTAAGGTCCCTTCCAACTCCTAGCATTCTGTGATTCTGTGACTTCACTTTGCTAGGCATGATGCCAGGATTTTATAGTGACTCAGTGGTTTCATTCCTCAAGAACGTGGTGGTGGGCTCCAGCGCCAGAGGAAATCCATTGTGGAGGGTCATGCTGACAAAATTTCTCAGGCTCCTCCTAGTCAGGACCTTGAGTGATTTGAGTAGCTGGGCAGTATGTAAACAGGCCTCTACTGCTCTGTTGCATTTAGTGTGTGGGAGTAGATGCTGGACAATACAGTTAATTTGGGGTTGGTGAAACTGATTTTTTTGTGTGTATATTTTGTTGCTGGACAGCAATGAGCTGCAAAAAAGCAGACTAATAATTCATGCTGTAGAACGGTATTCAAAGTTTACTTTTCCTAGGGAATTCAGATTTACCTGGGTTATGTAGGCTTGATATCAAGCTTGCTATAGATGATATAAATTTCTCCACATGAAAAAAGTCTCATAAGGAGACTAAAACCAAATTCTTCTCTTCAGCTTACAAGAAGCCCTAAGGAATGAGCCCTTCTTGTTTTAACTAAAGAGCAGCTACACTGATAACAAGTTTTGGCTTGTTAACTGTATTTTATTTTTTTTTAATCTTTAAAGTTTCAGAACATTTCCTGGGCTGAAGAGTTAAAAACTAAGAAAAACATTTAGGTTTAGAGTGTATTGTAAAGATCAGAGGAGTCTGAAAGAATGACTTCTCTGGAGCCTTTGTTGTTCTTGTTGTTCAAACGCTGAGGTTTATACCCTTCTCTGAAAAGCTCTGATAAAAGCCACCTCTTTTACAAAACACAAAATCATTCAAACCCAAGCCCAAGCTTTCAGTAATGCCAATGGGTATGGTTTGGCAAGAGCAGGCTGTATGATTTTCTTTTCTGCTAACAAACATAGTTGAACAGAGAAATATGTTATTAGTCTCTCAGCATTTCCTGCAGTCTGTGACAGTGTTGCCAGAGTTTCTTTGGTTTAGCTGTTACAATGATAACAACAAAAGATTGTCCTAGGAATTGCAGGGCAGGGTCATACTTCTCCCGAAGTCTGTGATGGGAAGGAGGTGAGGAGATGGGGCGTAACATCACTCCTGGAGCAGGTGATTCTACTCAGGGGACTGACCAGGGGAGTCAGCTTGGCCAGGGCAGTACTGTTGGGTCCCATCCTTGCTCAGTGGGAGCAAGCAGCTCTTGTACCAGTGTATTTTCCATTCTGGGTCGTCTTTGCACTGTCTCTCCTTGCCTTCCTGAATCCAGACATCCCCAGTCTCTTGTTCTGCAGGGCAAACTGTCCCCTGCCACTGCCTTTAACCTATTTCTTCTCTTGCAGCCACTTAAAAACTTTCCTTCTTTCAGTGTTTTATGAGTTTCTCTTTGGAGTGTTTGCTGGCACTGGGTACCAAGGGCCTAAACAAGAGTAAAATGTATGTATCCTAAACCCTTCCCAGCTCTGGTCACCAATTTTTGTGTAGTTGGGTGGAAGGTTGACTTATTTTGTTCAAGGAAGTGCTCTGAGCGTTCAGGTGATACTGGATGTTTCTTGTTAGCATAAGTTCTGTGTTTAAAAAGTAAGGTGGTTCATGACAGGAGCAATAGGAGAATCCAGGAGGAGGTTATCAGCTGAACCAGTGCCAGCTGTGCACCAGTGAATGTCGGTAGCTGCCCCAGCTGCTGGGGAGTTAATACAGGTCCGGTGATGTGGCTGAGAAAAAGATTTTGACCCTTGTCACCATGACAGTCCTTCAGCCTGTTTCACCACAGAAGTACTTGAGTTGTACCTTAGTCTAGCTTGACTGAAGTACATTTTCTCCCGAGATACTGCCTACATTACAAACCCCTTCCTGGATTGCAGTTACCAGGCAAGTCTTTTCACTTTGCTGATACATTTGCATTTTCAACATCAGATATGTATACACAGCATGCATAACACTCATCCAGCACATAAAGCCAGGAGGAGACCTTGAAGGCTGGACCTTACTCTTGGTCTTTTCCCACAGTGCTGCTTCCCCTCACAAAGGGTGGATGAGGAGCAGTGCCCTGGCTTTGGGGAGGAAAGACACAGGATATCTATCGCCTGGCCCAGCCTTCTGCAGGGGTGAATGCAAACAGCCAAAAAGCACAATTCATCCATGCCTTTCTCTTTCTCTCTAGAGTGTTAATTTCTCTGTTACGTGCATTACCATGGATGATTTTAAAGAAAGAGCAGAGCTTTTCAAGCAAGAGCAGCAGTTGGCTTTTTTGCCATCAGTGGAAGTTACCAAGAGAAGCTGTATCAGAAATAGCTTTTCACTAGAGAAGAGCTCTTAAAGGAAATTAGTAAGAGTAAAGACTTAATTTTTGTTCTTAAATTCTGGCTCTTGTGTGTTGTAGTATTGTTGCTGCAACCAACCAATTTATTCACAGCATATTTTAAGAACCTAAATTAAAAAGATATTTAGGAATCCCTGTTATTCCTGGCTCATAGTGGGAACACTGCCCTTGTGCTGTTATTTTCTTCTTCCCTTCGATGGTAAATCTGGCACTTTGTCAAAATGGAGTAAACTCTTGCTACTTTTGTTAATGCTGTTTGCTGAAGTCACGTATGCCTTTTCTGACTTTTAAATCCAAATTGCTCTGGTCATGTGTTTACACATTGCCTGGACCTTCTGTGAGCATTGTGTGGGTACTTTTACTGAGGTTGGTGGCATTTCTGGTTTCTTACATGACCATGGCTTTTTCCTCTCCTTCACCTTTCATATGTATGTGTTTTTGGGTTTTTTTAATGTATTTGTGGGGTTTTGTTTCTTTTTTAAATGAAATTAAGTCAACCTGCTGGGATCAAACTCATTGCATAGAAGGCAAAAATGTGAGATGTTTCCTGCAAACAATTGATGACAAACTCATTGTACTAAAGCTTGTTGAAAAGGAACTTTTTTTTTTTTTTTTTTTTTTGGAAGGTGAGAATAAAGGAATTTCCTCCTCCACCCTTGTGTTGTTGAGCTGTAAACTGATCTTGTTGAGAGGGAAAAAAGTAGCAAGGCTTTAGTTTTCCTCAGGATATTATCATGTGATTTTAGTGAGAACTTTTAAAGATACGACTGTCACTTTAAAGGTTTTAGCAATTCCATTCAGAATTGAAAAAATAATTCTTTGCTTGTTTTAGTTTAAAGCATAGTCAGTTCAGTTAATTCCCACAAAAGACATGTCCTTCTGAAGATTCAGATATTCCCCTGGCTAATTATACAGTTCAGTGAGAATTAAATCTTTTTTACGGTGCTCTTTATGAAGCAGTTTGATAATTATTCCAGCAGATAACTGAGTTTGCTCTGGCAAAACACTGAGCTATGCAGAGTACAATCTTCAGGTTTTTTTCTGAGGAATATGACTACAACTTGGTTTTGTCAGTCAGCAGCAATTATGTATTTAGCATTTGGGCTTTTTATTGGAGGCTTCCTAACCAAATAAAGCATCGCTGGTGTCTGACATCTGGTATTTTCCTTGACGGTCTAGTTCCTGTTACCACGTAAGTGAAATAGCAGGGATAGATTAATGCTGCTCTGAATATTATTAATAGTTCATCGCTGCATCTCTAATTAAGATTGAAAATTGGATTTAAGTAATTATATAAACCCGTTATAAGATACAGTTTCTGTCCCAAAATCTTAAGTAGAAAATAGAAAATGAAGAAAGCAGATACAGCTCATTGCTCAATAGACAGCATTGCTACTGACAGACTCGACAGAGCTGCCGAGTTCCAGCAAAGAACAAAATCATCTTGTCTCTTTGCATACTAGTTCCAGTAAAATTCAAATCTAAAATATTTTTTAATGGTTGTGATTGACAGGCTGAAGGCTCTACAAGTCTTGGTTCGACTCTAGGTAACAAGTCAGCTCCCCTACCATGAATGAGGAGGAGAAGGATGTAAAATGTGGGGTAGGTTCTTAATTTCAGCCTCCCAGCTCAACTCTCACTGTTTCTAGACATACTTCTAGAAGTCACAACTGTATCCCTCCTGCAGGACCAGCCTGTCACAGAAGTTAGAAGGAGCCTTCAAAGGTTACCAGCTTTTTTCCCATTGCAGCAGGGCAGGATCAGGCATATTGTTTATCCAGACTTTTGCATTGCTAGAACTGAGTATTCCTTGGTCATAGGTGGAAAAAATATTAATAATTTAAAACTTGTAGCTTTTTTGGTGGTTCTGGAATTGTGTTACTCCACCCTGAAACTGCTGTATGATGAAGCCTGGGAAGTGGTTGGAGGAAACAGTGAGGCAGAGGCAGGGCAAAAGGAAGCTCTCACGATCTGAGGCTGGGATGATGTCAGGAAGGGTAATTGTTTTGTACTCTTAATTGCTAGCTTGAATCATGCAACCCCAGTTGACATGGGTGGGGAGGTAGGGAGAATGTGGTGTGCCACAGCAGCACTGACTCATGGGGCAGTAGTCACCTGCCTGATCACTGATTGTTGCCTTACCATGAAAGGTGCAGGGATGATATAAGCAGGTGGCGTGGTTTGATCCAAAGCCCCTTTGATTTGTTAGCTTGGAGCGTGGCTCATTTGCCATATGGGGTGATAACTGAAGTGGAATGGGAGTTCATGGCTTTATCCATTCCAGTGTAGCTGTGGTAGGGCAAGCTTTCAAATCTCCTCTCTCTAGAGGAACACTGGACTTAACAAGACTTTGTACTTAGTTCTTACAGCTTTCCTAAAGCATACTTTGGTCTGCTGAAGTGGAGGTTAAAGGGATATGGCACATTAAGTTCAAGGCATTGATTTTAGTATAGAAGTTGTAGAACATCACCTATATCCTGCAAAAAATGTGAATATATCCAATTAAAACCAGAGTTAGCCTTTTAGATATGTTATATTCTCAAATCAGTTACCTTATTTACATGTACAGTAGTTAGACTAAATTAGACTTCAGTACTGATGCATGGGGATTTTGAGGCTGAATCAGACTTGAAGATTTAACTAGAGCCACTTGCAAGCAGTTCTACAGGAGGAGGGTGCCAGGTTACTTAATTTCAAAGTAAGTAACCCCTTGATTTCCTAGTTAGAGGCTAAGTGTCCCAAAATGTGAGCGGCTTCTCGCTTCTTCCCAAACATGAGACTTAGGTGACCATATGAAGCAGATTTGTAAAGGGGTCTCCATGTCAATATGTCTTTTTTCATACAGTTGTTTTGACTTGTGTGTCTGCTGTTGAGTAACAGTTGTGGTTTGGGGTTTTTTTTTTTTAATTGGAGAGGTGTAGATGAGTATTTTGAAATTCATTTGAAAGCATGTGTGCATGGTGCACCATTTTGCTGGGTCTTCAGAACACTCAGGTAATTGGAAAGGGATGTGTATGCCAAACATTTAGTTAGCAGCATTTGTGGCTTCCCTGAGCTAATACTCTTTTCAACATATTATTTAAAGCCTGTTTCATACTAAAGAGTTTCCTAACAAACTGTGCCCATGGTGTGTCTTTCTTTGAAAGGGTTTCCAGGCAGTGGAGGCTGTGTAGGAACAATGAAGCCACCAGAAGTTTTCTGTCGATGTCAGGTAGATTTGGATTTAATTGCCATTCTCTTACAGATGACATGACTGATTTAAGATAAGAAGCTGAAATAGAGGTGGGGAGGGAGAGGGGGAGAGAGAGAGAGAGGTGGCCTGATCTAAAATCAGATTAGGGCCACTCCATTGCTGCTTTTGATCAATCTGTCAGTGCTCTAGATCAGAAAATAAGACTGATCAAGCTTATAGGAAGAATCTAAAGCCAGGAGAAAATGTTGTGTCATATGACCCTTACTATTTTTTAGTCAATTAAAACAACTTGCTGGAAAATTTTTGAAATTTCCCTAGTGATGCATAACTGGGACAGTATTGAATGTGCAGGGGAAAAAAATCTTAAAGGTTGACATCTGTCAGCAGAAGCTAAATGGGAAATATGTGGGACAGTACTGCACAAAAGTGATTGAAAATCCCAAGGGTACAGCAGTGAACGTCACAAGTTGGAATCAGTAAGGGCTCCTAAACATGATGTAGCTTCAGCAGTTACCTCAGTTAGGGAAATAATGCAGCGATGGAGAGGATTCTACTTAAATACAGTTTCATTTGCCTTGAAACTTGGGGCTTTTTATTAGCAACTTCAAGTACAATTAGGTTTAATCCTTTGCAGTTTGGAAATTACACCATTGTCATGCATACATTTTCCGGCTCGGAATCTTACTAGCCCTCAATACATCTATTACTTACCAGCAGTTCTTCACATTTCTTCCATGTGGAAAGTTTCTTTGAAATCAGATCTGAGTTTGTGTTCACTTGAATTTCAAATTATTCTCCCTAGTTCAGTTGGTAAAGAGTATCTTGGTCAGAATCCATTTGTAATAGAACCTTGATTTGATCTGGTTACTATTAACCTGGAGTCTTTCTGATCAGTGAATTATCTTCTGTTGCTCATTTTTACACACTGATTCCTTACTGTGTACACCCTCCAGCTTTATGTGGCAGCATTCTCGTTGTTGATATAACTTAAGTCTGTAAGTGCTGCTATAAAGCTACCATGCTCCTTGCCCAGCCAACTAATTAGCATGACTTTGGCAAGCTGCCTGAGGTCTTTAGGTCTGAATTAATTCACCTGTACACACCGCTTAAAACTAGAACATTACTGAAATATCAGCGCAGGGGTAGACTTGAACAACTGGGTGATGGAAGGAGAAAGTCTAAGAGAAAGGCATTAGCAGGACTGAAACAGTTTCTTGCTCAAGTTAATGTTTTGAAAGAGAGCAATGAGTTGTTAACAGCCAACTCTTTTTCTAAAAACGTGCTTTGCAATTGTAGATTCTTCATCTGCAGAAGGTAGAAGATAAAATCTTGACAGAGATTGTGCTTCTTTACGCTTCTGTGTACATTTAAAACTTATCCCTCAGGTCCAGCACTGCCAAGTTTTAATCCTTGGGATTGAAGCTCACACCTTCTTACCCAAGCACCTTTTGTCATCTCAAGCAGTCAAGGGATAGCTGACAGCAATGGAAAATGACTTGCACAGGATGGGAGGGAATGTCACACACCTCAGATGAGCTGTGTCTCCATGCAGAGCAAGGCAGTCAAGGAATGCAGCCTGAGCACACTGCCCAGCCTTACACCTATCAGAAACACTCACATGTGCTACCCAGGGTGAAACAGATCAACAGATGGTCCATAATCCGCATTCTCTACAAAAAATGATCATGTATGTCTCCTGATCCATTAATGAGTAATAATAACATGTTTCTTTTGCTGTTCATAGGACTCTGATTGTGCCTTCTGGCAAGCACAAGCAGACCCCATCTGCTTTCTTCTCTCCCTCTCTAAAGCTGTCTTTATGCAAGGTCAGAGAGGAATAGAGCGGTGGTGTGCCATAAGTGGAGACAATGCTCTGAAAGCCAACAGGAATCCTTTCTGTTGCTCTGTCAAACCATGACAAGCATGCCTCTTTTCCCTTCATGCACTCTCTGGTTCTTGCAGAGCAGACAGAATCCTTTGCCCTTTATAATGAAAGATTATTCAGGTCAAATTTTGCCATCAGTTGTGCTGCCATGACCCCAGCCAGTGTCCAGCCCTACCACTCAAATCCAATGACCAGCCCTGTCCAGGAGGTGCTGACAAGAGCAGATCTAATGTAACAGTCCCATTTTATAATGACTGCTACTATAACAGTGATAGCCCACCTGGAAAACCACTGCCCTGCCAGAATTCTGGTTGTCATGCACTTTACTCCATAAGGGAGGCAAGCATGTGTCTGTTTCATCTTGAGAGAAGAGCTGTCAAAGTAAGACAGGTTCTAACAAATGCTGTATTTGCCAGTGTCATAGTCAGGTTTTGACCATTAATGTGTTCAGGAATAAGGATGCAAAACCAGACATGCTGAGGAAGGTGAGAGCAGTCCATATTTTAAGATTTTTTTAAGATTTTTTTTTTTTCCAAGTGGATGGGAGCTTTCCTAAAATTTAGGAGGTTTCATCAGAGTGCATGGACTGAAGTGGGAGAGGCAGAGGGAGAGGTTTGCAGCCTGCTGCTTGCCACAGTATGTTGTTACCGAGGCTTGCTGCCAGCATTTTCTTATTTTCAGTGTGTGTTAAGGAACACTAGTTTGCATAGGTTTTGGGAGAGAGAGATGAAAACAAGATTTCCATCTGAAGATAAGGACAGCTGGGCAAACTTCCAGATAAGACTGGAAAGTTAAGGTGAGAAAGTTTGGAGTCCTTAAGACCTCAGGCTAATCTGAAGAGCACTTTATATGTAGTCAAGGCAAAAATTGGAGGTAGCACCCTCTCCTACTTGTTTTTTTTCCTCCACAGTGTTATGGAATCACTCCCCACGTATATACTGCATGGTGTGGGTTTATTTAATTCCCTTGTGTCTACTCATCTTTTTAAGGGTAGTATCTGTGATTCTCATGATTACCCTGAAACTTACCTGTTTTGCCTGCAGGGAAGTCTGTATGGGAAGCATAGCTGAGTGTGGAAATGGCCATGACAAAGAACTGAATGTAGACTACCATCCAGGGAGGAGTGTCTGGAAAGAAGCTTAATAGCTGGAGAGAGGATGGTTGGGTTATGGCAATGAGTACTCCCATAGTGGCTTTTTCCTTACTAGAAGAGGCCAATAAAGTTTGGAAATAGGGCTGGTGGGTAATACTTTGGCTACCTGAACAGAGCAGGAAGAGATAAAGCCATGGTCATGGTGTGTAAGCGTTTCAAGAGGGATGTGGAAACATAAATGAGAGTTAACATTTGAGCTAGAAAAATCTGGAGCCAGCTCAGAAACCACAACCAGACGTTTTCATTTCTGCTGTGGTGGAAACTGCATCTTCCTGCTCCAAACATCTCCTTCCAGTAATGCAGAGGAAGAGGTTACTCCCACAGCCCCCACCCTTGCTATGTCCTCTCTCCTCCACAACAAAAGTTCAGGGGGAGCTTAATCAGCCGCTTGATAATACAAGAGAACTTGGACTGCTGTCAGAGCTTTCATCTGGTTTAGTAATTTATTGCTTAATGAAGTTAATATCATATTCTGCACTGAAGATACAGCTGTTGAGGCACTGCTTAATTAATATCTTGTCCTGCACCAAGGCTGCGGCTGTCATGGCACAGCCAGCATCGCAGTTGGAGGAACAAGCAAGGAGCTGGTGGCTGAGGGGTCGAAGCCCTGTGCAGACAGGCCCACGTCAGCCCAAGTTTGCCCTTAAAGCCTCTTTCCAGCCCATCATGACCTCATGCTGGGCTGTGCTCTGGTAGGAACCTTCTCCCACATCCCTGATGGCCACTGGGGCTGGGGCGGGGTGGTCTGAGCGGGAAGCGAGCCTTCCTCCCCAGGGACGCGTCCGGGTTCTCCATTTCGCCTCAGCCCTGGGAAGACTTCTTGCTCTCGCTTACCCGAACAGCTCACACACCTGCCCCAGCAAGTGCAGAGATTTACAACCTGACCTGACCATCGGATGCTCTTGTAAGACTCCTCTTTTATTACTAGTGCAATACTCCAAGGTAGTGCCATGCAACTACCAGCCGTGCAGTCGCACAGAGCCGCCAAAGCAGAGCCTGGCCATCTACCCTTTTGTTCTCCCTCTCTCTGCAATCTCTTTGGCTCTCTAGCCACAGATGAAGGACTGAGCAATCAGCAGAGCCAACGGGAGCTCAGATTGTGTCTAAACCTCTGCCATCATTCACCTCGTTCAATTGCACACCCTTGCAAAGTTCATCGGCAACAGTAGGTCAAACCCATATTCCTCAATAGTAGGAAACTGAAAGTAAACACATCCTGCCTCAGTTATTGAAAGCTTTAAAACAAAGTTGTCTCAAGTGTGATTTCATTTTTAAGTAGAGCAATTTTATTCTGCTTTTGGGGTTTTTTTGTTTGGTTGGGTTTTTTTAAGGAAGTAAATATTTAAACAGTTTCTGCATCTGAAGTAAAATTTTTACAACCATCATTATCATGTGTGCAGTTTTGAGTGAATTGGACCTAAAAATAAGTAGTGTTCCTTTCCCTGGGGTAGACTTTGTACACACAGTATTACTCACTGTTACACCACTTCAGTGGATTTCCTCAGACCTGAGGAAAATACTTCCAAGTTTTAAGTGTTAATTTATACTCCTAAAAGTGTACAGGTTTCATCTGAAATTGTTGCCATCTTCAATTTTTTTTTTAATTAATTTGATTCACTTGTGGCAGTGGCAAGTTTTAATAGGATTTCATTTTAATTAAAGCAAGAGTATATGAATCCTAGAGGGTAGATCCTGCTTTTGTTGAAACTGCCCTCATACAACTAGGATGCTGTTCCATTAGCAGTGCTGCAAAAAGTAGATTTGAGGATTATCAGCAAGGCACCATGATAGCGCTGTTCTGCTCTAAAAATGTCTGAGATTTAGAGAGAGCCTTCTCCATCTTGATGTGCCTTTTATGAGAGAAGGTAAAGGCAGCTAAATATAGTGAGGACAGTAGCTGTAGCTGTTGATAAAGAAAAAAAAAATTAAAGCTAATGATCTTTTTTATTTGGGAGAACTTAAGTGCTAGAGTATCTTTTCAATCCCAAATTAAAGGCGAACCTGTGCCAAGCCTGAGCCTGTCATTCTTGTCCCCTGGACTTACGTGTCTGTTTGTATGAAGCTGAGAGTGAGAACTTCAGGACTGAGTTCTTAGAAAGCAGATTTTAAAAGCAAAATACTGCATCAGGGTTTTTTTATCCTCCCCCTAAAAATATCATCACTTCATTTTGAAGAGGAAGAGAGGCAAGAAACAGGTGAGCCCCGAGCCAGAGGATCCTGCTCACCTTCCCCGCTTATCAGCGCCTGTGCCTGGGACCTGCTGCACCACCTGGAGATCAACAGAAACACTGGGTAAAGCCCTGACCCTCCTCCAGTTCATGGCAGATACCTTGTCAACTCCACTGTGACCAGAGAATCACCTGGTGCATTTCTCTGGGTATTTAGTTGTTATTACCATGTACCTTTGTGGTGCTGTGTGCCACTTACATTATCCAGCTCCAATTACCAGAAGATCTAATCTAAACTTAAAAAAATAATAATTTTGATTGGTGAGATAAAAGGAGAAAAAAAAATCAACTTACTTATATGGGAAAATGCAAGATAAAACCTGTCAGAGGAAATCATAATATGTTTTTGTTAGGCTGAAATAAATGTGTTTTGCATTGTGCAAACACAAAACAGTTTGCTCTCTTCCTGCACAGCTTGCCATCTTTTTTCTTTCTTTTTTTAATAAATGTTGGGACTTGGAAAACACATGTTTTCTGGAACATTTTTATTTTACTAGTTACAGATTAAATAAATCTAGAAATACTTATCTCAGATGCCCTTTTTTTCAGGGACTTTGGAAAAATTAAATACAGTGATTCTCAATCTGACTTCCTTGTATAGCAGCATCCCAATTGCTTAATCTTTGCAAGCTATATGTAATTTGTAAATTACTTTTGATAGTGAAATAAGTAAAAATAAGCAATGCCTGTCTAAACGTCATCAACTTGAGGAGCTTGGTTAGGGAGGAAGCAAGATGAGAGATACTTCAGTTTTGATTTTTAAAAACTAAAATCTGATCCATGAGGTTCTCCAAAAGCAAAACCAAATCTTTTTTTTGCACATCTCACTTTTAATTCAGCAGCAAGAATGATTCATTAGGCGATTAGGCATGCTCCATGGCTTAGAGAATAGTAAGGTTGTGTTTTCTTTTTATCACTACTGTGACTGTTCCATGTGCCATTAGTGTTCTTACTAATCTAAAATCCGTCCTTCTTCATCAAACAACCCTTAAAAAAACTTAAATGAATAACTCTCATCTCTGTTTAGATTTTTGCATGGCAGTGCATATTTTATGATGGAAATTTAATGTGAGTTACTGGTTTGATTTTTTTAATCAGCCTGTCTCTTTTGCATTTAATGGCCTGCTTGGAGTTTACAGAAGCACTGCAGCAGGAAGAGCTTACATTTGACCAACTTGGCACGCTGCTGTAATTATGTATTGCTGTAATTAATCCAACATCATCTACTGCAGAGTCTGACCTGTGCAAGAAAAGTCACTGACCAGGATGGCTGATCTCTTAATTGCAGGCAGACTGTGTATGAGCCTGCTGATGTTTCTTGGTGCTTGCAGAGCAGGACATGGCATGGTCATTCTCACCCCACCCCCAAACAGTGCCCTGTGAATGGCAGACACCAAGAAGAATGAAGTGCAGGCTTTGCATGGCAGGTTTAGGAGAGATGAGTTTGACATCTAATACATCTGAGGTCCCCAAGGTAACTATATATGCCCTTAAGCACCTGAAGAGCCTTCAGTGCAACGTGGGGAGCCTCTTGGGGGGAGTCACGACTGCAGATCTGGAATAGGGGAAAAATGCTGCAAAGCCAGTGACCACAGTCCAAAATGAAAGCAAACCTAGAACTTTTCATGAGGACTTCAAAATTACTTGGTGTCCACAAAGTATTTTTAACCTTTTTTTGCATTCTTTTAGTGAAATAGTAGTTTGTCTTGGTGATTGCAAGTGTCCCTCAAACAGGTAGAATCATACCATGCTCCTGATTCAAGGATACATGAACTGAGGGCAATTTGTCACATAGGGCAAATGATTAACATGCTCTGGAGGTTTTTATTGTGCTTATGGATCTGAATTTAGCAGCAAAATATTATCATTACATTAGGAAATTAGACAGACCACTCCAATATTTTCTGCTCATTACCTCTGTCTTATTCAGTCTAGAGGGAAAGCTTTGTTAAAATGCAGTATTATGCACCATTTAGAGGTGGGAATTGCTGTTGGAGTACTTTCAGCATGAGTCCTGTCATGCACATTTTGTATTATTCTTTGAAACAAGAGACCCAGAGCTATGGCACATGGCTAATATCTCTAAATTTACTTAAAGATACAGCCAGAAGGATTTCTTGAAATACATTTGAGAATAAAAATAGGTCAAGACAAAATGTTTTGCCTTTGGGTTTTCCACTAATCATTCAGTTGCATATGTTTAAATTTATAAACCTGGTTTTATTCTATAGCATTACCTTTACAGCTTCTGGGTCATGTTTGGCTTTTGCATACAACATTCTCAGCTCTTATTATCATGCTTGAGAGCTTTTGTTTTAGAGGGCTAAGCTTGGCCATACAGAGACCACTGCTATCTACAAACTGTTGATTTCTGGCTGTTTCTGAAGTAGTCCTAATGCACAAGAAGATCTTCTAATTTAAGGAATACTAAAAGCATATGTCTTACAGAAGATTTCTGGTTAGGAACAAACAGGGTATTTTTAAATAGAACAGAATAACTTGTCATTGAGGTGACCTTAAAGATAAAACCTCCTGCACTTTGTTGTAGCAGGTAAGTTTGGACCCTTCATGTGGAACATACTTTCTTAGTTGTTCTCCATGTGCCCCCAGGATTTATGACCTGATTATTACACTAGATTTACACCTATGGATTGTAGAGTCCATTAAATTGTTCAACGTTCTATTATTCTTATATAGCTCAAAAAATGTAGCAATGCAAATGTCTCCTTAGGCAGGACATAATTGCCTGTGAGGTTGGGTTGATTTATTTATTTATTCTCAGAAGGGTTTTGTAAGTCTGGCAGAGCAAATTGTTGGCTTTGTGCAAGAATGTTAATAGATCTTTTGCTTTGGAGTTCTTTTCAACAAATACAACACCTGTTCTTGGCAGACCAAAAGCAGTGCTTTCCCAGTGCCTGCTTCCAGGGGAGTGCAGCAGTTTTGAAACAGCCCTTAAATCTCTTTATGAATTCAGGGTTGACTAAATGCCATCAACAGTTAGAGCAGTTGCTAGAATAGTCTACTTAACCTACAGCTGACCCTTTCTGCAAAAGATGGGCTTCACAGCAGGTCAAGTGGATTAAACAGGGCGAACTTGAACATTTCTGATTCACTGGGGGAATGGTCAAGATTGGCCCCTAAGCACAGGTGGCTGAAGCAAGAGTGAGGTGTGATGCCACTTTTGGAGGGGCTTATAGTACTGTACAACCAACATCTCCCCTTCAAATGAGTGCATGGCTCTGGCAATCTGCACCTTGCCATCCAGTGGGACCACAGACTCTGCCTGTCACACATCTCGAAGCGTACCAGTCATACGACAGAATGCAGGGACCCCATCCCTCCATTCTGTGTGCACGTCTGCCCTTTGATCTGTTGAGTTATGTGACAGGAGATGCTTTCACATGCCCAGATACACATTCAAAATGTGACATGAATAAGAATACAAGGAGGAGAGGTGGGACAAGTTAATTAATATGAGCAGCTTAGTGTTGATCACAAGAGGGTCATATCCTGCCATATAACTGGAAGTGTGTCCATCACATCACCAAAATGTAAATGCCCTTTGTTGTATGAGCAGATATGCATTCCCTCTACGTGCCAGAGTGCATATTACATGATACATATTGTTCTGGGCTTGTAAGTGAGGAAGGTTCAGGGACAACTGAAGCTAAAGGTTGTATTTTGCGTTTTTGCCTGGTGCGTGGATACATTGCATCTGCTTCTCAGAAGGAATATCGGAAGATATGTGTTATCAACATGCCATGGAACTTACCAGCCTTTAAGGTTCACACAGGACAGAAACATGAGCAAAATAGCTCTTTATTTCCGATGGCCATTGCAGATGCGGTTTCTGGTTGCTCATTGCTTTGGTGGAATGAGGGACTGTTGTGGCAGGAATCACTGGAAATTTCCAGGAGCTTTTGAAGTGAAGAATTTTTTTGCTACTGTACTTCATTGGAGGATTTTTCAATGTTTGAGAGGCAGCATAAAGTAAGTTACAGTGATAACAGAGTCTATAGGAGATGAAAGGAACTGCCAGGACTAAGATTCATAAGAAGATAATAGCTTAAGCAGTGCAAAAGACATCCAAGTATATATACTTATAGAGGCCTCTGTCAAGCAAATTTGGTCTTCTAAAATGAGACCTAATGGGCTGGTGGGTACAGTGCTTTTTGCAGACTGGGAATGGCACACTGGGGAATGGTGGTGTACTGGAGAGCTCTGGAAGGAGGCCAGCTCGCTAGCAGTGCTTCATCCAAGAAGTTTGCTGAATTTGGCTAACACCAGAGTTAAACATAGTTTTTGCCACATGCAGAGTATTGATTTTAGTGAGGCTCATCTTCCCGTGTCTTGTGAAGATCTAACAGGCAAGAACAATGCTGCCAATCAGACACTGAAATATTAGAACCTTGAAAAGTACTTTCAACTGCTATCAGAGGGCTCAAGCAAAAGAGACGTGGAAGGTTGTCCAGATGGTTTGATAAAACCTTTTAATTCTCTGGAATCTCTTCCATGAGCATCTTTAACTTTCTTGTCATTGTCCATATCATGTATTTTTTTTACTATAGTGTATCTGACTCTGGAAGAAGGTAAATGAGAGAAGCTAAAAACCATGGTGCACTCTCAAACCAAATTACTAGGCTTTTAATTCATACAGAACGGTCCTCTCCAGGGAACTTTCAGGCAAGGCAGCCAGATCACAGCCAGCCTTTCGTTTCAGCCTTTGTTCTCAGCTCAGTGCATGCCTTTTTGCCTTTCAAGATTGTGGTTCATTTACAGATTTACAAAAGCACTTTTCCATTGAAAATCATTGGATAGAAAATCAGGGAGCAAATGCTTCCATTATCTCGTTATCCTGGAGGAAGGAGATATTCACATGTATCTGCATATCAGCTAGTTGGAGATGTGCTCTGTGCTTCCACCTGGTCAGGAGAGGTGTACATGCCCCTTTTCATGCAAGATTTGAAAGAGTATTAAAAGGTAACTCACCTCCTTCTAGGTAAAGGATTTGAATATATGTGTGCCAGAAGAAATAATAAAATCATATACAAAAGCTACTTACATACCAGCACTGAGGCATGGAAGTTTCAGAGGCTCCTTGATTACCTGTGCCTTGTTGAAAGGATCTTCAAAGCAAGGAAGACATTTTGAGCAATATAGCTCAGAGTCTGTCCTTGTGCATGTTCTTCTGAGACACAAAGGTTTAGATGGTTCCTGTCTCCCACCCCATTCACTGGGAGGTGGTGCTATGCTTTAGTAATTCAGTTTTGCTTCCCTTGCAGTTCCGACTGGTGTTGGCTTTGACAGACACCATCATTAAAGTGTATAGTCCAAGGCAGATGGAAATTGTAAAATGAGCAAGGAGAAAAATAAGGAGATAGAAAAAAGGCCAGTCAGTTGTTTCACATCACTGTTAGCTTCAGCTTCAGAAAGAGTGGATGAAAACACTTGGGCAGGCAGGAAAGATCAGCAGTGCACTTCAAGGACAGGCAGAAGATTTCTCTTGTCTTTTTTGGACTTACTGGCTTCTCCTAAGGCAGTGTTGCTAAGATAGGGATTGGAAGTGGGGCAGAGAAAATGAGATGATGTTTTCTTAGATCTAAGTATTACGTTGATGTGACCCAAGAAAAGAAGAGGGAGAAAAATAACAAATGAGAAAGCATTTTCCTAGCACAACTGGCAAGTTTGTAAGAAACAGTGAACCTTGTCATTTCAGCTCCTTAATTTCACTTATTCAAGATCCTAGCCTTGCCTGAGAACATGCATAGTTTTTCTACAGGGTCACTTAATTTTAGTCACACTGTTCTGTGTCTTCAAAGCAATGGTGGTCTCAAGAAGACCCATCCTTTTCCTACATTGTTTTTTGCACTAACTGTCCATGAATAAGCGTAGTACAAACAAAGTCACCATTGAGATATTTATGCACCCAGTTACTCTTTTAAGTAAGAATTTTTGTCCCATAAATTATTTCAGATAATTTTTCAAGAACGTGCCCTTCTCTTTTAATACCAGTTACCCCCTTGAATATATGTTTTTTTCAGCATATGCTTTTTCCTCAAAGGCACATGAAAAATGTTCTTTTTGACTAGCATAACTGTAATATATGCATATTAAAGTCTTTTAATGCAGCTTGAGGAATCATAGAGGATGCCGAAGGTGAAATGCAGCATGAGAGCAGTGAACAGTAGAGCACTTGTCACTAAGAACAGCCCTTGTGTGTCGAAATACACTTACTTTGTAATTAACCTATTAAAATGCCTTAATAACGCTTTAGAAATGCTTCCCTAGTTTATTTTGACCTTGAAGGCAGTCACATAGGTCAGTCGCATGCCTGTGGATTGAGGGAAGAGCTAACAGTTTCACAGTGTGCACCCTTTGGGGAGAATTCTGCACACACAATTGTGTTTAGCGTTACGGAGGTGATGTGGGGAGGCAGGACAAACCTAGACAGCAAACCACACGTGCATACTGTTATCTAACACGGGTGGCCCTTTGTCCTGTCCTTGTGCAAGGTTAACAAACCAGCATCCCCAAGAATTTGACCTCTGAAAGGAGGCAGGTGAGAAGAGGTAGGGTTGCTACTTGGATCCTCTCTTGCTTTTTCTGGTAGGTCTTCAGGCTTGGCTTTTAGGATCTCGCTTCAGGTGTTTATTTCATATGGATAAAACACAGGGGATCTGCCCCAGGAATGCTTCAGGCATTCTGGAATTCACATTGCCTTTGCCTGTTTCTCCTGTGTAAAATGGGGCGTGGGTTTAGCAAAGGTGCTTAATTTTTCAGCAGTGCCTTTGCTTTGTTCCTGCTCAAATCAGGTGACATTCCACACCCAATTTCCATGAGATAAACAGTGATTGATGGATTAGGCAAAACTGGCCGATACTGGTGCTTTTGAAAAGGATTCCTCCCATAGTGCTTGTAAGATATACCAGGCCAGCACCTCTTACCTCTGGCACAGGGATCTCTGCCTAAGCCATGAGAAACGGACAGTGAAATTGAGGGATTAAGAGTTCTGGTAGGGAGAGTAGTAAAGAATGAGAAGAATGGGGATGGGCTGACAGGTTCTCAGTGGGCCTGGCTGGGAGTCCTGAGACACAGCATTTTGTGTTTCTCTCTTACATGGGTCTGTCCCACCAGGTGCACCCAGCCTGGGTGGAAAAATTGGGGCAAATCCCTGTGCTTGGTCACAATTTAGGTTGCCTGCCAAAAGGAATAACAACAGCTCCAGCTGCTGCCTGAAAACACAGGACAGAGTCCTGCACCTTCTTTCAGTGCAAATAGTCAGTCTTCCCTTGGCATCACCACTTCTTTGATAATTATCCTTCAGGGTAAAAGAGAATAGCTTTCCTTTTGACTCAGCAATCAGTCCTGGTTGTGCTCAACATGGGGTGATAATAGTCATTATCCAGTGCGATGAAGTGCTGTCCAAGGCTTTCATCCTGATAAGCTAGTTGTGAAGAGGTAACAATGGTGTGATAAAGTGTCAGGAGGAATTGGAGGATTTACCTTATGTGGCGGGTAGGTTACAATTTCAGGTATTCGGTGCCCCTCCTTGACAGGTGTCTGAGCTGATTGTAAAGCATTTCAGTCCCTACCCTTTGTAGCACGATGCCTCAAGGCCATCCTTAACCACAGAGCAGCTGCACAAGAGGCTGCTATTATTTGTGTACAGCTGATTAGCCACCCTGCAGAAAAGGGTATGAGCAAAACTCAGGGCCACAACATCCTGCTTCAACTCTCCCCTATGCCTGCAGCTTCTTAAAGGCTTTGCCCTTTGTCTGCCGAGTGCCTGCTCTGCCTGTGAACAACACAACCCCCTTGTTCCAGTGACTTGGGCAGTGCCAAGTCAGCCTACAGCACGGATGTGCTCAGCATGTGCATCAGCTCTGTCAAATTTTCCCTTAGCCCTTTCCAGCACTCAGACATCCACAAAAAACTAGGATACCCCAAAATGGTGGCCTTGCTGAAAGTGGTGCCATGCTGAGTTGTGAGTAATGCTCTTTAACGAGAGGAAAGGATGCCAAGCAGTTCCAACTGCACAGCAATACGATGCATAATCTAATTATGCTAATAATCCAATCTGTTACTTCAGGGGGAAATCAAGAGTCTGTTATAAGTAAGAAGATATTTTCTTTTTTTTTTTCTCCACTAACATATATGAAGGCCTGGAACACTAGGTTACTCTTAATTCATATCCTTCAGAGTAAGCATTTGTCTGATCTGTCCTACATTTCTTTTCCTTCTGGCCATAAACAATTGCCTCCTCAGGCAGAGCAGTTATCAGGGAAAACCACAGTGGGACTATTAGAAAAATGTATAAAACCCACAAATAGATAAGGCTCAGCCAAGAAACATAAAATGGGATATGTTCCCCACTTTCTGTTTGGTTTTAACTTCAATTGTGCAATGGCTAATACTTCTCTCCAGATGTCTGGAGTTCTTTAATATCTTAGTGAAGATGACATACAGTGATAAAACTGAATGTTCTGAATGCCATCTTTTAATTAGTCATCCTGCTCCCTTTTTCCCTGCTTGTACACCTCCACAGTCTTAACATCAGCCTTCATCTTTGAAGGGAAGTTGCTGTGTGGATTCTTTTTTGGCTCTTGCACATTTGTGATACTTCCTCCAGCTTCAGCTCGCTCCATCTGCCTCCACCCATTAATCTGGACTTACAGAGGGAAGCAGGGAAAGGTGTCACCAGCACATCCACAGCATCCCAGACCCTTGAAATTGTTCTCCCATGGAGTACAGTGTAAACATTAAGAGGAAGCTCTCAAGGAGGTGTTCTCGCAGCCTTCCTTCCCAGGAATATTTCCATGGTTAACCTACTAGAAATAAGGAAATAAGCTAGATTCAATGAGAGCCACAGAGAAGAGCTCCAAGAGGAATACAAACATTGACTTTGTTTCACGCGCCTCCATTTCTTGCTTTTTCTCACCAGCACCATTTGAAGGCAGTCACCTCATTGCTTGACTGTAATAGAAAAAGTGTTTCAATTAACTATACGAAGAAGCCTTGTACTGACCTTGACTTTCCTTTGCTGCACCTGATACAAAAGGTGCAGGAGTAAAAGCAGCTTTAAAACCAATCCACATCTGTTGAAAGAATAAATACAGATGGAAAAGGGAAACACAAAAATGGTTTGGGTATGATCTATGTCTGAGGCTTTTAGGGTACATAAAATGGGATTGGACAGTCTTTCAGGAAGGGACTTGTGTCCTAAATTAGGGGAGAAGTCATTGGAGCAACATGAAGAGATGGGAAATGTCATCTCAGAGAGGGAAGGTGCTGGCAGTAAGGTAATTTTACTGTCTCTAAAGTTGCAGGTGGTTCCCTGCTGCTTGCTGCATTTCTCACAGGCTGGCATTAGTAAACTATGCATTGCATTACAACTTACTTCTGTGGATCTGCTTCCACCAGTGGTGGTCTGTGAAGCAACAAAAAGCTTGCATTTCTCTCAGGCTGTAGGCAGCATCACTAACAAGATGTGCTTCTTGGAGAACACCTTGCTGGAAGCAGTGTAGAGGGAAGCCTGTCACCTCCAGGCAGGGAACAGCAGTGGGTGGGCAGTGGAGGGTGTGAAAGTGTTGCTATGCCTTCAGGACAGGCTTTGGGTGGGCTTGGCACACATCAGCGCCAAGCTGTCCATGCCTTCTTCCCACCCAGCACTCTGGAACAGTGCCTCTGGAGCACTGTGGGGTGAGGAAGGCTCTATCAGAGGAACCCCATGGAGGGAGAGGCTTCCTGCCTCCCAGGTCACTCTGCCCTGTCTCAGCTTGCAAGGGCTGGCTCACTCACTGTCGGGGTGTCAGAGCCCAGTGTGCAGGCTTTAGAATAAATGTGAATCCACACATACCTCCACGAAGGCCATTCACATCAGTGGCACAGCAGTGGAAGTGTGCTCCTCAAGATGGGTCTCTCCTGGCAGCACAGGAGAGCCTGATTGCGTAAGAGAAATTCCTAGGTGGAGTTGTGTGCTGCGAAACTTGTTCAGGCTGCAACATTTATCTTGTTTTGATGGTATTTTTTTGGTGGTGCTACTTAGAAACTGAATGACTGCTTCCTTTCTGGCTTAACAAGACGTTCTTAAACAATACTAATCAAGCAGTGTCAGGGTTCCTTTTAAATGTCGCTTCTGACTCTTATAAGGAGGTGGGCTGCTACTCACAGCCAGCACCCGGGCTCTTTAGTCCAGAGGTGCTCCAGGTAGTCAAAGCATCTGTTTCCATGCAACCTTGACTCTCACCTGTCCTTTGCTTTTGTTTGCAAATTGCAAAAGGTAGAAAGAGTGTTTGTGTTTTGTTCTCCTTGCCAACAGCAACAGCAATAGGAGAACACAATGCAGTCTCCCATCTCTGAAGTGGGCTGAAGGGATGTATGGGCAACTGACAGAACTGCAGTGCTGCATTTAAGATTAAGGGAGAGACATCAGTGAATTGACCTTTTTCTTGTTTGTAACCTTACAGTTGTACACCAGATCACACGCCTCCTATTTACCACGTACTTTTTCTATGCTTTATGATTATTGCATTAATTACCAGATTTTAAAATGCATGTGTTTGTTTGGTTTTGAATGAGCATACACTGCTAGCTGAATGATCAGCGGCAGGAATCTTGTCTTTCATGGATTGGTTCTATAGCAGTGTTTATTCTTACACCTTAGAAAATTCCCTGAAGTGAAATATAGGTGAAATGCGAACATCATACCTCAGCCCAAAACTGCTGCAAGCACAGAAGCAACCTCTTGAACTGCATCTGGGATTTTAGACTAATTTATCAACATGTTTCTTCACATGTACTTAAATGACAGTGTTTCAGCCACAACAGTCATCTATGGAAGGCAGAGCTGGTCTCAGTACCTTGAGCCGAAGGTGCTTTTGTGGCTCTGAAATGAATAGTCACTCAAGGTATCCACACAGCACACACAGACAGCTGAACGAAGAAGCTGGTGCAATAACCACATGGCTACCAGTTAAATACCAGTGGCAGATGTTTTGTCTTAATGTATTGTGGCTACTCAGTGTGGACAAAAAAAAAGCAGCGTGTAACAAACGATGCTGCAAAGGCATCATGGTATGGCATTAGTCAGGGAATTAGTCCTGCTGCTGGTTTTCCAGGCAGTTGGTAATGCCTGGAGTGCTTTCATCCTTTAAAATGCTCTATATCTTAAGTGAGATGCTTGCACAGTAGCAGCCTTTATTCATCCTGGCAAGGACAAAGTGAAATTTTGTGCAAGCAGCATGAAGTTATTGTTAACAATAAGTGCGTACCACCGCACATATGGGCACACATGGCGGGAATGTATCTCCTTGTGCACCAACACAGGCATACACACGTGTGTGTGAGCACGCACAGATATCTGTATGTGACTGGGTGTGTGCACCAAAGCAGCCTTCTGCCTCCTCCTCTCCCCCTGCAAAGGTTATTTCCCGTTATTTCCCGTAATTGTGCCCAACAGCCCCGACATCTGGCGTAGGAGAACGCTCTGACTAGCTCAGCCTCCCTCTGCTCCGGGCAGACGCTTATTAAGCACAATTAATGCCACGAGGACAAAACTCTAGTTGCCATAAAGAAAACTCGGATTGTTCTGCCTGTTGGAAATGTTCTAAGTGGGTGAAGTTACTTATTAGTCCTAAATAAAGACTACTGCCTCGCAGCCTCTATGAGTGGATGGGAACAGGAGATGTGTGTGCTGGCAAGTGTAGTTGTTGTCAGAGAAGGTCCTTTAGTAGAAAGCTTTCAGTGTAAGAATTTCTCTACGGGTTCAAAAGGGAGTGCAGTAACTTTTCATGGCTTATATATAAAGGTTTCTTCATTATAAGTAATTAATGAACAGAAAATGAGGGGATTTGTACAAATCCTGTTAAAAAATTTCTCCCTTTGTAAAGGGATCAGGCTAAAAGGCAGAAGAAAAGACTCATTGTAATGGAGAATTAGAGGAAAAGAGTGTGCCCTAAGGCAGTTGAGTGCTTTGCACGTGATGGGAGGCTGTTGTAGCTGTTGAAATTTAAAATAGGATGAGACTTTGTGTATTGATAGAAATGACCAGGGTGGGCTAGGGCAATGCTGAGCATTCATCAAAACTCTACATAAAATACCTGACACACCTGTAGCGATGTTTGACCAGAGTTGAGTAAATATAATATTTATTAATTGAAATGACGGGGAAGAATTTGGCATGGCTGGATTTTAATTGATGTTTATCCACCTGATTTTTTACCTCTGTGAAAACCAAGCTGCCAAGATGGTTGTGATGTCTTCACATCTCTTCTTCTTGAGATGTATTTCTAAGTGCAGCCTTGTCATGGGGTGAATCCACAGATTCTTGTTCCTTATCGACCAGTGGCTCTGCAGTGGTCTTTATCTGAGGATACAGCACCTTATTATGTCCTTTGGAGGCAGAACGTTTCTTCCAAAGACCTGAGCAGGGCACACGGGCCATTAGCTATGGCAGCTCACTGCAGGATGGACAGGACCTGGGCAAGAAAAGACACAGTTTTGCAATAAAATGAAAGATCAAAACAAGGTAGGAAGAAGCCCTGAAGGAGGTAGGAAGGATGAGGCTAACACACTGCAAGTTTCTAAAGTTTTGGATTGAGTGGAGTTTGTCTCAGCTCCCCAGACTTACCCAAGTTATGTTTAGAGACTGTTTACTTTGTACTTTTTGCATATGGATGCAAAACCTACCTGCTTGAAGGAAAAGCAGGTGTGTTTCAGGCTAATGGAGCTTTTTTTCTCCAATGAACTGTATGATCCAACACATTTGCCCCAAATATCAGCGGTATTACTCCTATGCCCTAGGAAAAAAGAGAAGATGTAACACAGAAGCCATAATAAATCCCTACCATACAGCTGGTGAACTACTTCACACAGCTGGTGAAGAAGAATGTCTTCCTGTGGCTGGGGCTGTTTGGGACTTGACCAGATGCGACTGTGTCTTTCTGTTTTCCCTCTGTCCATTCCTGGAATTCTTGTAGTGAAAAAGTCACTGCACATGAGACCCAGATGTAGGTTTTATGAGAAATCTTAGGAGGAAGAGGGGGACTAAGTGAGCAGACGAGAGCAGAATTTTTCCTCTGTACCCAGCGTCCCAGCCCCAGCAGAAAGCATGCCAGTGGGCGTTGTTCTGCAAGTGCCAAGACCTGCCTGACTGTGTGTCAGTAACCTCTCTTAAACCTTCACAAGACCAGCATGGATTTCACTGCTTCACAGCCCTGAAATCAACAGGACAGAGAGCCTTTGCGTGCCTGCAGACAGCATCAGCGCTGTTTGCCCACGCCTGATGCTGTGCCCACAGAGGAGGTGCTGGCAGAGGGGCTGTGAGTGAGATGTGAGGAGGGATGGGGCTGGTGGGGAGTCAGGAGGAGGCACGGGCTGGTGCTGGTAGCAGGCAGGGGGTTGTACTGGATCCAGGGAGGTTTGGATCTGTATTTATCACAATTATTTATTATTTATTGCTTTCTGCAATAAAGCTTGGCAGGGCAATGCTTGGGAACTGGTAGTCTGAGAGATAAGATTGATTTTGTGGCCATGGTGGTATTGACTGCTCTGACACGAAGCATCAGAAAGAGCACAATGCAAAGGGAGAAGGGTTTTTCTCCTCAAGTTCCTCAGTGGGTTGTCAAAACTTTCTCCCATGTAAACAAAGCAGTAGCGTGAGCATTCTCTGTTTCGTTTTTCCCTTCTGATGCCATTTCATGCAAAGGAAATGAGCTGCAAGTGTTTAGCTTGGCACTGTAACTTCGGTAATCGTATCCAGGGCATAGAGTAGCCTGGGCTGGTGCTTAATCATTCACTCATTAGCTCAGTGTCATTTCAGCTTGGAAGACAAATAGAGGGTAAGAAATTGTGTCAGCCTGTCTGAGAAGAGCAGGTATAAGACGGTTCGGGAAGGATGACATACTTTCTGGGCTTCTTGGGGCACTAGCTCACTGCCTTTCTAGCACAGGTGTTGCTTCTGCTACCAGTTTTGGAGGAAATGTCTATATCTGAAGTTCCCATCTGCTTGCAGCTGTTATCTTTTAATTGGTGTAATCCTGTCGGATGAGAGTAGCACAACTGTGAGTGTCTCCTGCACTGTCACCCGACTGCCAGCACCTCCTGTGTCATGCACTCTTTTGTCCATATGCTTTCTGTATAAATACCTTCCTTATGTACCCAGGGAGTCCCCCCCCTGCGGGCTGTCTTTACTTACGTGGCCATACAAAGAAGATTTCTCCCATCTCCAGCTATGATTTTTTACCAGTCAGAGCATTTCCAAAGAGACAGGAACACAGGAACACCATTGTAGACACCACTGGTAAGACTGTATCTGGAACACCATGTACTTTTCTGACCACTCATGCTCCAAAAATACGACAGGACACTGGAGTGGATGCAGAGGGGGTCTGTGTGGACAGCAGGGAGATGAAAGACTAACATGCAGTTTGAGATTAAAGAAGCTTTCCTTGTTTAGTCTAGAAAAATGCAGACTGGGCTATATCAGAAGTTTATATATGCATCAGGGAAGGAAATACCAAGAAGGGAAGTGGGTTACTAAACCAAATGGTACGTACTGGGAAAAGAACAAACAGGGATGAACTAGCCATTAGTAGGTGCAAACTAGAAGCCAACCCTTAAGGATCAGACTAACACTTCCATGGCAACAGTGGGGACAAATTTTCTTAACTGTTTTTAAGACAGATCTTAAATAAGTGCATGAAGAGGATGAGCTGAGGTGCTTTCAACAGGTGATGGGACGGAATGACTCAGGAGATCTTGTTTCCTTCTTGTATCAGTCTATTCACAACATGCATTTATTAAAAAGTTACTGCAGTGGATTTGCAAGGGAGCCTGAGGTTCTGCACATGCAAAGCACATTTGTGGATTTGAACTGTACACAAACACTACTTCAAACTATGAGCTGAACAAATTTCACAGGATTAGGAGGAGGATGCCCAGCCAGTGGCTTGGTAGCTAACTACCCAAGGTAAATGCGGTGCCGATTCACGCTGGGTAACGTTTGTGTTTGTTCAGTTGGAAGCTGAATCCAGCCAGCCATGAAATGCTTTTCTGCTTTTTTCTTTTTTTTTTTTTTTTCCTTTTTACTGAGATTACTTTTCAGCCATACCATTAGACAGATAACCAAAACAAGCTTGGCCAGGGAGGAGATGAGTGGGATTACAGCAACTCCTTTAAACTTCCTTACACTGCTGTGTGACCCTGGCTGCCTGTTCTCCTTGTGTCAGTATCAAACCACAGTGCCAGTACCATTATAAATGCTGTGGGGCTCATGAAAAGGCTGTTTTTCCATGGTGATGCTACACATGATCACAACTGTGTTTTTTTAAGTGCTTGTGATATTTTTTCCCAAACCACAAGAGGATGCAGTTTCATGATTAGTGCATAATCTCTTGCGTAGGCAGCCCAGGGACAACTTTGGCATATTCACTAGGGAGGGACACCCTAAAAAGCTGAGAAGGAGAATCATTAGCCAGTCATTCAGTACCTTCTGGGACAGCCAATTTACATCCAACCCACAGTACCTTCTGATGTGGCTGTGTTCCTCTTGTTCTTTTCATACTGGGGGTCTCAGAGGTACTGAGTTAGGAAGTTATATATATATCCTTGTTACAGTGAAGCATTTAAGGGAGTTTCCTCTGCTACTGATTGTTTCAGGATTTTTGTCATCTTTCCCACTTGTAAAAGCGTTTGGCTTTTGGTCTTTTAGAGGTTAAAAGGTGGGCAAGCAGCAGTTGGATCTGGTTTGAAAATAATATGAGTGAGAATTCAGGATTTCCTGGTTAGGGAGAGCCATGTGAAATGTAGTCAAAGAGCCACACTCATGCATAGCTGCGTTGCAAAGTACTTGGACAGACTACCTTTTTCTTACACCCTTTCTTACTGCTTTTGCTTTCAAACAGAAGGTAGAAAATTGTGCTCTTCAAGTTTCTGCTGTTCATGTGGGTTAATCTTTCCAGACAAAGTTAGTCCAGCCCATAGTCACCTCATTAGCCTTTCTTTTCCTTTGTAACCTTTTTTTTCTTCCCCCTCCCCCCAAATAAAGGCTTTTCTCTTTATGGGATAAGCTTTTCTAAATATTAATAAAATCATTTGGCACTGATCAACTTCTTGCCTACACTCTTCTTGAAATACTCCTTACGGTATTAGTCCTTGGAGCACCAAGTATGAGCTGATGCTTGCAATCACTACACACTGTGTTTTCCCAGAGGTGGCACTTTTTTGTTAGGTCAATGGACATTTAATAATAATAATAGCAGTGTTGTCTCCACAGAGGTTTACTGGGCAATAAGACAGACAGGTTTTGTAGAAAGAAGCAGTATCTTTTATTAGACTGTTATGGGCTCAGCACCCAGCTCCTGTGCATGATAACTTGACTTTCTTCCACAAAGTAACAGCGTGCTTTCCAGGTTTGCATCCTCCAGGCTTCCTATCCAGCCTCCAGATAAAAATAACTGGTTTTTTCCAAACTTTTTCATTTCTGTATGGAAATATGCTTAGCCTTTGGGATATGTGATTAGAAAAGACAGGCACCTCATATTGCTGACATTGCATATTTTTGATGTACTGCCTGAGATCTTGCACATGTTGTTTGATGACAGAGATAACTTCAAATCTGATCTTTTGTGTCACGTGAAATAGGGATAACAAAATGATGTGCGACAGAAGAGAAGAGGGAAGAAGAACAAAGTCATTAATGTAAATCGGGAGATTTACAGACTGGCTGCTTTACAATTTCTATCTCGCTCATTTCCAACCAGGAGGTAGGAATGGAAAACCAGGTCTTTGTTTCTGTAGGAGGAGGACTCTTGCTATAGGGAGGGAGGAGCAGTACAGCAGGACCATAATCATAGAAGTAAAAAAAAAAAAAAGTGTGTGTGTGGGGGCAACAAATACTAGAAATACCTGTCACTCTTTCCTGAAAAGCACCAGGATGAATTCTTGGGCTTTCTTATGCAGCCCTGCAGTTCTTGTTATTACAATATTGTGCAATAAGTTCAGTGATGACAGATTGAGCCCAGGTAGGATTAGGTTCCTTAGTACTTTTGCACAAATTTCAGATCATCAGACCATGTATTTTGCTGTTGACAAACCTTCCAATTACTTAAAGTCTTTGCTCATTTCCAGAACTGAAAGCCTCTGGCTTCTACATAGCAGTGTCTTATGCCAGCCAAGCTAAATTCTGTAAAACAGGTGTGAATCCAGTTTTGTACCCGTTGTAAAGGAAAACCAGAGCGCAGCGATGTATTATTTCTCGCACCAGTTTTGTGTTTTCACATTGCATACAGCGTGGACAAAAACAAAGGCATTTCAGGAAATTTCAAATGTCTTGGTGTCAAATGTCAGAAGTGGTGATCAGAGGAATGGGAGCCGAGGTCTTCCTCACACCGCTGGGGCTGTGTCTGCAATACACTCTGCTGCATGAGACCTGGCGAGCACTGAGAGACCCGGAAAATGCAGTGAACCATTTTAGCAGGGAGTAAAATGAAAAATGAAAATGGAGAATCTTGTATGTCTCTTCCCCTTGGGTTCTTTGAATACCAAAATTTCAAAAAGATACAATATGGATACTTCTCTCACATGCTGATTTTATATGAAAGATTATTTTTCCTGCATTCTTCAAATATTAGCTTACTTCTTGCACACAGCTCACAAAATATGCTATAAACACCTTTCTGATTAAAAGGCACAATGAGATTAAGTGATTTTTTTCCCAAGGCTTTAGAGCTTGGGATTGGATCTGATCTCTTGAATTCCAGTCTAGTATGTTAGACGCAGCAGGATGTTTCATCTCTCTCATGCTGCGTCTCATCTTCTTTATTCACAGACAACTGGAAGACAAACAACTTTTCTAGCTTCATCAGCTTGACTAAGTTCTTAACCTTATCCAAAGGCTTTGTATTTATGGGGAAATAAAAGGAGGTGTAGAAAGGCAGCACTGGTAAATCCTGTGTTGTCAGAGTCTCACAGGAAGTCTAATGACCCTTGCTTGAGAAACACAAACCACAAAACGTGGGTGTGATATTTATTGGTATGTGCTTTGCATTCTTCTGTGAGGACCAACTGCATTTTGCATCACTACAGTAAATCCTGCCTACCTTTTCCAAGAGGATTTCAACACTAACTCTTCTGAAAACAACCCGCTTCAGAGAAACGCCGTGAGTGTTAGTATTTTGATTTCTGACTGAGTCCTGGAAAGCTCTCCCCTGGTGTTAATGACTTCTGGTAAGAGGGAAGAAGGATGGGCTTTCAGACACAGTGGGCATTCATTAGCATGAACTGGCAGTGTCAACAGACCCCTGCTTGGATGGCACAGTCCTATCTCTTTGTGGCTTCCCTTTAGTGTATCTGTTTGTTAACTGTTTCTCCCTGAAGACAAGTCAACAATTGTATTAACCTTCTGATCTTGGTATGGGAGTGTTTATATTATTGATAATTTCCTGACATCAGCAGCTCATGATCTCTCATTTCAAGTCAGCTATGGGGGGAGGCTGTTTCAAAAGTCCTGTTTTTTTTATTAAAAAGAGAGGCCGGAAAGACCAAAATGAAAGGTGAAAAACAGAGCTAACTTTTGCAGAAAAAAAGCAGGTTACATTTGTATGAGTGCAAGGTCACAAAAGTTCAGATTAAATCTTTTTAACTATTTACCTGTATTAATATTTCTTGATGTAAATGCAGCTTTAATGTGTTGTTCGTTGTTAATTAACTGTCCTAAATATGGCTGACATATCACAGTATTTTTCAGTTTCTGAGCTATTCAAGAGCTCTCAGTTCATCTACTTGGAAAATCAAAGATCAGAGGGCTTCTTTCGAAGCGGCTTTTTTATTATTCTATATTAGGCTAAGACTTGTTGTCATTAGAAATTTTTGGGGGATCTCCTAGGTTTCGGGTGCTTTGGCAGACCTAATTCACTGTTAAATCTGCAGAATCATATCTTAGTACTTGGGTTGATCCATTCTGTATCTATATTCTCATTTACCTTCAGAATTAAATCCTGTGATACAGACTTCATCAGGTAGGTAGTAAACAAAGCACACAACCTGTAACAAAAAAGGAAGATAGTAAGAGGCTACAAGGTGAAGATGCATGTGGGCAGGCTTGTTGACATTCCATGGTAGTTATTTGCATATCTGGCCATGGGAGGGTTCAAAGGATGTGTGCAATGGCCATTTCTCACCAAAATCCACATTTCTGCCCTTGGCCATACTGATGTTACTCGATGTTACTTCAGCAGAAGGCACTTCATCTATTTTGTGTTTGTAGTTTAGGTCCTCCTGTAATCCATGCCCAACTCATGTCCAGATTCTTACTCAGAAACGAGATTTGCCATTTGTTCTTCTTCTGGTTGGTATAAAAACCTACTTATTGCTGAAATATTGCCCATGGTACCTGGGTTTGTTCTGGCTTAAATCACTTTTGGTTACTGAAGAAAAATCAGAGTAATTTTTTGCTTCCAAAATTGACTTCAGAAGTATCAAAGCAAGAAGTCAAATTACAGAGAGAGCTGAAAGAAAAGAGTTGCTCCTATGACTGGTTATTGAGCAAAGCCACCTTAGTAAGCTGAGCAGAAACCAGGGCTTTATGTACTGTGGAGTAAAGGTTGTATAGACATTGTTAAAGCCACTGCTAAGTGATGTATGTGTTGTATAATTTCGATAGATTTAAACAGATCTGCACTCTTACATTTTTTGAATTGGGGCCACATCTGTCCTAATGGTGTATGTGCAAGAAATACAGATACAGTAACAAGCTTTTCAGCTGCGCCAGTGCTCAGGAGGGTTTTTGTTGTTTGACAAGTACTTGGTGAAATCAGCACTTTGGTACTTGTCTATTTTTTTTTTTTTTTCATGGCTGTCTATCACTTCAGCATCAAGAAAGACAAAATATATAGGAGGAGATATGTTTTCTCAGATAATTCTTTAAACAAAACCACTGAGTGTGTGAGAGTGCTTCTGCTGGTATTTGTGCAGAATTGCATTATGACTATTTTCAGTACACTGAGCTGATGAGGGAGCACAGGCACCTCGGTTCTCTGCTAGAAGTAACTGTAGAGATGAGCTGTGCACAGGTCTTCCTGCATCCCTGTAATTTATCTGAGTGGGATTGCAGCAGTACAAATAGTGGAGATAAAATATTGAGGATCGCTGAGTCAGATATGAGTTGATATAAATCTAAAACTACCCCTTCCTCTACCAAAGCAGGGGAAAAAAAGGCGAGGGTAAGTTAGTTACTTGATCCATATGGCTGGATTTGCGTTGGTGATGGTTTGTGAGTACAAACAGCAGCCATAAAAGAAAAGCAAATGGGGCCATGGCGTGCATACAGCATCTCACTGTTTTCTGAGCAGCAAGAGGGTACAGAATTACCATAAAATAAATGTAGAAAATAAGAGCTTTACTCTTTTACCAATTTAATCTCTTGGAGACTAGGCCTGACTGAAAGTACTGACAATCCATTAAAGAAAACTTAACCACAAGCAAGGCTGCAGCATATCGTATTGAGCTCACTTCAGTGTATTTTGAGAAAATCTTTCAGTCTCATTTATGATGGTAACTTTATTTACTATAGTGGTTTTATCATTAGAGTGTTTATCACAGTTTATGTGTGAATTTATTCTGCAAAATCATGCCTCTTGCCAAGTAGAGTTCATAATGCTGGAGACAGGGAAGGGGAAACCCTCTTGACAAGAGGAAAAGGGATTTCCTTTGAGCCGGGCTGAAAGATAATAGTAAGAGTAAAAAATGCAGAGCTACAGATGGTCTCTGATAGCTGCTTCTGGGCTTCTGAAGCCCTGGAAATACAAACAGACTCAAGATTTGCAGGGGAGGGAACACCCTGGCCACGATGTGCTGTCCACCGTCAGCTCCTCCTAGAAGAGGAGTGGGAGGTTCAAAGGTTATCATCCTATTTATGCTAATTGAGTTTGAGCTAAGCTCTTCCCAAGGAAAAAAGCTTCTTATTGAATTAGTTATTCAGTTCCTCAGGGTGCAAGTGGAATGGCTGTAACGCTGTCTTAGAGACTGCTCAGGGGCCCTTGAAGAGTACAACTACAGGATTTCTCTCCATTTAAGCATCCCTCTGATGAAAAGCAAGCAGGAGACCTGAGAGACCTGTGTGCCTTTTGCTATTGAGTCTGTCTGCAGAAGGGGCCAAACATGTTCAGGTACACAGCACCCTGGCAGGTCCTCTGCTTGTCCATGGATCAGGGGGTGAGGGTAAGAGCAATTTCTTTTCATAATATTGTTAAACAAGAATAATTTGTATTCTTATGAATGTGCTGTAAAGAGGAGGCAGTGTCAGAGCTACCTACACAGAAAATGAAGGCTCTTAGGGGTGTGTAGTGTTTATTCCTTCATTACGTATTTTCATGTTGCTGTTCCTTGAGGGAACAGTTCAGAAGTTAGTTGAAAATATGTTGTGTATGTTTATGTGTCTCTGAATTAATACTCATACAGCAAACATATATCACTCTGTACCTCTGTATGTAGGAAAATATTTTTGATAATTTTAATTTCCATAGCCCCTTCTATCCCTAGGCTTTTGAAAGGTTTATAGGCACAAATTAATTAATTAAACCTCATTGCAGTCTTAGGAGATGCATGTTAATGTAGAGTTGCTGCCTGGATAAGTTAAGTATTTCATTCAAGGTCATGCAGCAAGCCAGCAGCAGATAGGAGAATGAAATCCAGATCTTCTGATTCTGAGTCCCTCTAGTTGCTTAATACCTGTTAGTTGTCTTCTAAATTGGATTTTCTTCAAGACCATTAGCCTTGAGGATGAAAGTACATGAAAGTACAATTAACTGTAGCAGTAGAACAACTATGGGCAGGACTGACATCTGAAAAGTGTAAATTTAAATCAACTTGGCTTGTCATTATTTGTATATTTATTCTTGCAGTACATTGCAGTATTCTTTTCCATGAAAGCAGTCTACTAGTCTCTGATGGCATTTAATATGAAAGAGTTACTTTGCAATTCAAAAATACCTATTACATTTCCTCAGCTCTCCTGATTTTATCACAACTCTTGAAATATTTGGTATGGTTTTTCTTTCAAAAAATGCCAGGTGCCAGAAATACCTTAGGTTTCTAGCCTCAGAAGTTGCAAAGAAATACTGAACAACATGGCTTATAGGTACTACCCCCTGATTTGCCTCTTTCTGCCTATTGCCCCAAAAGAGGCAAATCAAAATTAAAATGCTCTCTGTATCCTTTTGTTTTTACAACTTGCATCTTACTAGCTTTTATGACTTCAGAAGAGCAGTCTTTTTTATCGGTCTCTAGAAAGTGCATACTTGGAAACAGAATGATCAAGGTCTACACACACAGCTGGTTTTCTGTACAAAGATAGCTTGCATTTGTTATTGCTACGTCCATTTTGACTATTCCCTTTCTAATCCCTTTAGTTTAAGGGTTCCAAACTATATAGATTGCATAGATCACTTATCAGTCATTATGTAATCTCTTCTTTGTGGTGAAAGTGGAATTTTGTGCTGTCAAAAGGGTGGCACCAGGACTTCCAAAGTGCTGGTATTTCTGCAAAGTCCTCCCCAGGAATGGGCTCTCTGGGATGGTTGTGGGATCTCCTTCAGCAGAGGTTTTAGTTTTTTAACTGTGCCTTACTATGCTATATTATAAAAGCTTACTTCTGGATAAATATAAATCTGCAGTGTATGCAGTACTGGCTTTCACAATTAGCAAGTCTCTAAACACTGTGTTTCTGGAGAAGCTTCTCCTTTGTTTTACCCTCTGGTGTCTTAATCAAGCATTGCTGAAAGAAAATATTCAGAAAGTCCATGAATCATAGAATTGTGAGTTGGAAGGGACCCAGAAGGATCATCAAGTCCAACTCCTGTCCCTGCACATGGTCTGAATCCCAACATTCAGACCATGTGTCTGAGGGCCTTGGCCAAACACTTCTGGAATCTGGTCAGGCTTGGTGCCATGAGCACCTCCCTGGGCAGCCTGTGCCAGTGCTCCACCACCCTCTGCCTGAAAAACCTTTTCCTAATGTCCTTTTTGTCCTGGTTCTATTTTAACATAGACAGCTCTGCAGTCATAAGTTAGAGCGTATCCGAGACACTCAGTATATTACCAGAAGCTGTAGTTTAAAAGGAAATTTGGCCATGTGTCCAGTGGATCCCTGAAGGCATGGCATTCTTCATTGAATTGTATGCAGTACAGAGCTGGTCGAGTACTAGAGCAATGATAATAAATTTTGGATATTTGGATCCAGATGCATTAAGGTGTCAGAAAGCAGAGTGCCAACACTGGCTGCTGTTCAGTCTCTCGCCTTGAATTCAGCATATTGTCTGAGACAAAAATTAAATAGGGTGCCTGGGGATCACTCACATCAAATGAAACCAAGTGCCTACTTTCTGACAAAAAGGTTAAAAGATGAAATACCTTTACTGTCTTGTGGTTGTAATACCAACTCAAACAGCAATGTGTGTGTTTCTGTTCTAATTGAAATCGATTGGGCAGATGGCCTCTTCATTGAAGTAAGTGGTGCCTTCAGCTTTCTTTCCTTCATTGCTTACTCAAAACCAGGCAGAGAAGGCTTCCCCCTCATAAGTCATACTGAACCCCTATATGGATGAAGTCATTCCTGCTATGGCTATGCCAAGCTATGAAGTCAGAGCCTGCTGTCCACATACCGTACATTCATTGCCCATGTGTATGGACAACTGTCTAGGATCAAGCTGGAAGTGTTGTATACAGCTGTGCTCAGAAGGTGCAAATTCCACAGGACTTTCTCTGGGTAGTGCTAGGATGCTTTGAAACCTCAAGTATGGCAACAATATGGAAGCTGTCCATAGCCCCTGGGTTACAATTCTGCCTTGTACACCTTGAAAACAAACAATACAGTTTAATATAAATATTTGTTACTGTGAGTTATTTGCATTTCTCTGTTGCAGTGAGCTAATTTACTCAAGGCAGTGATAAATTTCACATTACCTTTTGCCTATATAATAAATATTAATGCACTGTGGTATATTAATATTTATTAAATCATATTAATTAGACAGCTGATGAGAGTACACCGTTGACCTTTCTGGAGGAAGGCTGAAGTATTTCCTCTCTACTCTTAGGTAACCTGTGGTCCAGCCAAAATGGCCATTTAGCATTTCATACTTGGAAGACTGTCCAGCTCACCTTTGACTTGCAAGAAAGCTGTGGTTGACATTCAGGCTTACAGCCTGCTCCTGCTGAAGTCAACGGCAAAACTCTCCTTGGTTTGAACTGGTGCAGGGCTGGGTGTACGAAGATAATGTGACTGTAGTTTGAGGATATTATTTATAGAGATACCAAAAGTGGAGGAGTTTTGCCAAAACATTATTTCTAGGGGCTTTGGAGTTAGCACAGATAGGATTAGTGAAAAGGCAGGGCCACCTCTAGTCTCTTGATACATAGCAAAACTATTCTAAGACTAATTAGGGGCACATTCAGGCAGTGCAGTGTTACTCGTAATTTCATTTAATGATTGCTGCTCATTTTAAAAGCTGTAATTTGTGCTCAGCCCTTAGGAAGTAAAGGAGGAACTGCAGGAACATAGATTCCCTAAAGCAGAGGCACAGCCTTTTCAGGTGTGTGACTAAAGGACATCATAAGCCTTACCAGAAACAAATAAAGACTGTAAATCATCATAGTTCTGCAGTTGCTCTGTCAGGTTTGGCATGCTGAATTTTACCGACCTGCTGAGTGCTGTATGTTTGCGCTAAATCATTGTAAATTCAAGATGAGATAAAACTGAAAAGGTCATTTTGGTAAGGTAGATGTGATCCCTCAGTTTTGTTTGGGTGCATTTTGCTTGGCGGGGTGGTATTTTTCCTTTAGACATACAGCTGTTTGTTCTAGCATTTTTAGATTTTAGTACATTATTAGATGATACAGTAAAGGCAACATTTGGAAGAAATCCTCGAGTTCTCATTACATGCAAATAATCTGATTCTAGCTTATGGTTCCCAGATTCTAACTACCACATATTAACTCTGGCACTGAAAGCAAGGAGATTTTTGTACCTAACCAAAACTGTTCTCGTTACGTTTTCAGTGATTCAGATGAATTAACTTATGGCTTGTTGTCTTCAGAGTACAGAGCTGATGATACAATTTCCTGGCATTTTTCAGGAAGGAGGCTCTTCAGAGTGGTATCTTACATAACTCTCCAGTGCTTATAAGAACCTATGTTCCTAGGCAAATAAATATCCCCACACAGTGAAAAATAATCATCTTGTCTTACAACTGAAGTGGTGTTTTCAGACCAGTGATTTGTCTTGGTAAGAACTAAGTACAAAAACATCCTAGGAGGAGCTGGCTTATGCGTAACATTAAGCAGTAGCAGAACATGACTCTTTGATTGCATAGATTCAGATCAGGTCCTCACAGTCCTCTTCTACGCCTGCAAGGTCCTCGCAAAACACCTCAGTGTCCAACAGCATAAACAGAATAAAGGGCAGTGATAGCCCAGAGTGGCTGAACTGTACTTGCTTACACCATAAGTGGTTCTATCTTCTCTGCACTGCCAGGTTTTTTTGTTCTGAGTGTTGGAATAGTTGGCCTTTCTCTGAAACTCTCAGTTCATGCAACTGAAGAAGCATAGAGGAATTTCAGTTTGCTTTAAAAATAATTAAAGTTTCTAACTTCTTGTGTTTGCAGAGAACAGCTTGGAAAAAAGTCAGACTTACTTCAGAGGGCTTTTAAAGCATGAGGAAAATAAAAAAGACTGTATAGCTACATTTCTGTGCTTTTAAATGGTATTTCTTGGCTTTCTGGGACTTTAGTAATGATGCCTGAGCAAATGGAATTAGTCTTATTGCTGTATGATTAGGGAGATTTACTACCATCAAGTGCCAGCAATACCTGTTTGTGCACATTATTATAGTAACGTGGGTCATTTTCTCTCTGCTTTTAGTAATCACTCTGCTACAAACTGCACTTAGAGCACTTCTAGCTTGTTTCTGTTGCTGCATGATGCCCATAATTCTGCCTTTCAAAAGTGTTCCAAATTCTTTTCAACTCCCATTTTCCTTCTTAGTCTTCAGAAGACATTTTCAGTTTTCTCTTGAAAAGTACAAATGTTATTTGCTAAGCACTTCCATTTTTGTTAAAAAAAAAAAAATTCTTAAACAACTACAGTTTTCCTGTATATTCATTATCTTGGAACTTAAACCTCTTAAGAATTGGAATTTTAAAATAAAATTTTTAATGGGGTTGGAAAGCAAACATATAAGCAAGTGTACTTTAATGAGTGGAAGAGGTAAGGTCCCATACTGAAGTGTTATGTTATTTATCTGGTTGCCCTTGAGCAGCCCAGCAATTTCAAACCAAGAAAACTTGTTCCAAAATTAAAGAAATGCAAATGCACAAAACACATTAATTTGAATTAGTAAATCTGTGACCCAAGTATCTAATTTACAGAAGCATCTTCTACAAAAGAAGGTCTGACTCTTTGTATAGCTCCTTACTTTCTAGGTTGTAATAATACTCGTGCTAATTTTTAGCAATATAATTTTAACTGTGTGCTTCAGAACCTAAACCTGTATTTCTCCCAAGGCCTTAAAGCCCTTTGCCTTTTCTAATTATGTCCTTAATTGTAAAATACATCTGCTTTGATACTGAGCACCATTGTTGGCCAAATGAGAAATACTGTCCTCAGTATACCGGCATTGTTCAGCTTGGAGTAAATCCAGGGAGTAGTCTAGGCCCCAAAGAATGAATTTTGCTGATAGAAATAAAAATCAGGAAGCCGAAAGCCAAGAAATGGGAGCTCCAGACATGCACAGAACTTAATACAAACACCAAAAAATTGCTAGGCAGGTTGCAGAATATTGTGTATTCATCTCAGTTGAGCTCAGCCTGGATTTAGAATTTAAGTCTTAACACCCTGCATGTAGGAATCCCAATTGTTTGTCTGCCAGTGGGACAGAAAGGAAATAATGGTTGCAGCAGACCCTAGAAATGACAGAAGGAATGGAAGAACCTGAAACAAAGGGAGCGGAAAATGAGGTATAAACAAGACTCATCCATCTGGGAGCAGAAGATATAGGAAAGCCTGATATGAAATAGAGGTTCCAGTGCCCGTGGTGTTAAAAGACTGGAGAAGGCAGAATAAAGGGACTGGTGATCAACTAGGGGTAAGAGGAGTGATGGTATCAGCAGGTTCGTTGACCAATAACCAGAAGCTGGCCAGCAGAAGTGTCCTTGTCTGTTTTTTGCTGAGCGCCATGGTCATTGTCCTTGTTCAGTGAGAAAGACTTTCAGGGCCCCTTCTCAAGATAGTCATAATTATATGTTTAAACATGCTGCTGTGTACCTTCACTGTCATTTTCTGGTAGTAGTAAGAACCAGATTCTGATGATGTGTTCGTAATTTATTCTGGGCCCATTTTGTATAAATTCTAAATAATTAAAATGTGGCCTCAGTTCCCATTAGGCAATCCTTGCTCATTTTGTGCTGGGAAAGAATACCTAGACCTTAGGACAAATAATTTATTAATTTTTTTCTGAAGTAAATTTTTTATCATAATTCCTGGAAGAAGAACTTGTCCAAGCCACGGCAATCATCAGGGAAAAAAGTTCTTGAGCAAAGTCACAGTAAAATACATCATTAATCATAACCCACCCACATCCAGACACGATATCACCAGACACTTCATTGGAGGAAGGAACAGTACTGTTGGTATTCATGAGTCATTATACTCATCAGTTATAAGGTTTAAAGACTCTGCTGTGATCACGTTATGACTGGCATTGTGACACAGACCACTGGATTTCCCTAAATTGACTTCTGTTTGTATTAGAGCTTATCTTTTAGAAAAACATCCAGTTTTGATTCCACATGTCCTGCAAGGGAGCATTCATCACAGCCCGTATTAAATTGTTCCCTTCATTAATTATACTCACAGCTAACAGCTTCCTGTTAGAAGACATGCATTATTCTACTCTTGGTCTCCCTGAACACTTCCCAGTACAGACAGAAAAGTCTTGTGCTCCTTTCTCTTCTGAGGAGCTGGCTTTGTCTGAAGATTGTTGAGTGATTGCTTTTTATTCCTTGCATAACCTGCAAGAAGCTCTGAATTATGGCTTTCATTACAGTCTGTCTAACCACCTAAAAAGCCTTCTCACTGTCTTCCTTCAAGTCTCACCATTGTTGTGATGCCAACACACACACACTATGGCTGGGCATAGTAATGTTGATGGCACGTGCATGGCCTCTGCTTTTCATCCATGCTACTTTCACCTTGTTGTCGCCAGATATTATGCCCTACCTTCATGTGTCCACCTCTTTGCTTAGCTCTGGTTGGAGGCTGTGACCAGGTTATTATTGCTGTGTTAAAACTAGGGTAGTGTCTAGTACATTGAGTTCCACATCTGGGCTGTGCCCAGAGGTTCTGAGTATTAATCAGATTTCCTGATGAAATCTCAAGATGAAGTGTCTTGGTTGGAATTCTTTTTGCAGTTTTGCCATGGTCTGTGACTGTACTTACATTACTGTTTCCACTACAAAATTGAAATGTGTGTTGACATCAGAGACTTGTTCCTCATCCTTTGGGTCAGATGTGGACCATCAGCAGTCACGTGCATCCCTTCCAGCAGGACGGGCAGGTTTAGGGGTGAACCCAGCAGCCATGTGGACTCCAGCCTGTGTTACTAGCCCAGAATGGTATTTCTGCCAAACCCAGGAACAAGGTTTCTGTGTACAAACCACAGTGGTGATGCAGATGTGAGTCTGGGTGAGCTCAATTTTGAAGACTGTTAATTACGCCGCAGGTTTCAGCAGTGCTGCTGTAATAGCTGGCTGTCACATCACCTCACAAAGCTATGATCTTTTCTTTCACCTTTTGGAGACCACGATAATTGGTAAGACGAGATGTCAGTGCTAATGCACCGATAAGCACGTCAGCCAGCTTGTTACTTAGTCAGTTGCCGAGATGTTCACAGTTCCCTAATTGAAGGCATACATTACCTTTGTGCAAATTCTGCTTAGCTGTCGTGCTCAGCAAAGCTCTGTTGGTATGTGTTGTTGGAAGTTACCAGCTGACATAACATGAAGTACTTCTTTATGCATGTCTATACAGGGTCCAAAGTTGGAAGGTGTAGCCAAGCAAGATGGTTTCCACTGAAAAGAGTATGAGAGTGCTACGGAAACCATTTCTGGGTGGAAGAACAACATGCTCTTTCCATGTCCTGGACCCAGAGGTCCCATTCAGGGTCCCACCTAGGTCAAGCTGAATTATCTTTTTGCAAGCTGGGTACTTCCCCTCCTAGTTAATGGTGTGAATAATGATCTTCTTTGGTCTGGAGAAATGTCAGCCCTTGGACTGTGGTGTGGGTGTTTTATTTTCAGCCATTGGCAAACTTTAACTCCTATCAAGGTTGCCATGAAAATTAGGTAGCACTGTACACCTTTCCTTTCAGAATCTGAGATTCTCAAGCATTAGAAGTTCCATTAGCCATCTGATTGACCTTCTGGCATGCATTTTATTTTTCCTTTTGATGAGACCTTGGCAAATCCCAAACTTACAAAGTTGAACACTTGAAATTCAGCAGTTAAATCTGAGTGTATCGGCCCCAGAAACTACTTTTTAAGGTGTCAGGATCTGAATCTGGGAATTTTAATTTTAATCGCCAGGGTTCCAGCATTTTTGTTTTAAGGGACTGGTCTGCAGTGTTTGTGGTTCAAAAAAACAATGATCTCTGCCTTTAATATATCTGGAGCTGGTCCAGCTTTCTGCTGTTGTCCATGTGCAAGCTGCCACTCGTCATTCCAGAAGAGAAGCTGTTTCCGACATTCATCCCACTTGCCAACAGCAAAACAACTTGTTTGTTTTCAAGTGGCTTTTTTACAGTGAGTGATTTTTTAATGGTACATTTGTATCCTTGTATTCACAGAATTGTTGAAAGTTCATGGTGATTTTGAAGTGGTGCTATTATTATGAGTTTAATTTTATTTACCTTATAATACTAGATGTACTAGGAGGATTTTTTTCACCTGTGACTTGGGAAATGTTAAATAGTATCTGATGAAAATGCATTTGTTATTTATAGGTAAATCAAATTATTCAGTGTGGTGGTTTCACCCACAGCTAAGACCATGTGGTCCTGCACTCACTCCCCACCCACCTGGGGAGATGGGAAGAAAAAAACCCACAATACAACAAAGGGCTCTTGGGTTGAAAGAGGACGGGACAGCTCACTCACCAGTTATGGTCACGGGCCAAACAGACTCAACTTGGGAAAGAAAAATCAATTTAATTAATTATCAATCAATCACAGTAGGATAGTGAGACATAACAACCACATCTTACAACACCTTCCCCCCGTCCCTCCCTTCTTTCCGGGCTCAAATCACTTTGCTCCCAATTTCTCTACTTTCTCACCCAGTGGCACAGGGGACAGGGAATGGGGGTTCAGTCACTTTGTCTCTGACACTCTTTCCAGCATGAGGTTCCTCCTGCAGGCTTCAAGAGTCCTGGTACAGGATGTTCCAACACGAGCTTCCCATGGAGTCACGGACCTCTTTGGGCTCAGCTCCCGGCTCCAGCATGGGGACACCCACGGGCTGCAGACGGGTCTCCAGTCCAGCGCATCTCCTCACCCCCTGGCTCCGGGGGTTCACCCCACTTCCCCCATGCTCTGGGGGTCTCCTTGCTCATCATGGGCTCTCAAAGTCACAACTGCCCTTGGGTCAGGTTTCTGCTCCAGCGTGGAGTCCTCCATGGCCTCCACATGGGTCTCTGCTCCACCATTGAACCTCCATGGGCTGCAGGGGACCTAATTTGCCTTCTCCTACTCCATGGGGTTGAACTGGGTGTCTGAGGTTCTCTGTCCTCCCCCTCCTCCTCCTTCCTCATGGTAACGAAGCTCTCTTTTTGTTTAGGCCAAGGGTTGTCTTTTATTCAAGTCAGTGGCCTCTCCTCATGGTTCCCTCCTCCTTTTCAAAACAGTTCTTCCCCTCATAAATATTGATTCAAAGAGGTGTTTTCCTGTTCCTCATTGGCTCAGCCTGGGCTGGAGGTGGGTCCACCTTGGAGCCAGGGGAGCTTTGCAAAGCTTCTCACAGGGGCCACCACTGTAGCCCTTTCCCCGACAACTAAAAACGGCCCCTACCTACACACACAAACCCAACACATTCAGTTAGTCACTGGGTCTTAAAAATACTGACTACTACTTTCCCTCATGAAAAACATCCATTCTGATTATTTGATTGGGGGGTATTCAGCTTTGTGGAATTGTTAGCATAGCTTTATCTTACATATGGTAGAAAATAGACAAATCATTGCTTTTTGAGACACCTTGTAATTGCATTAGTCTGTAAACTTCTGGTGGCCTGATTTCCTCTCTTATTAAACTGAATTAGAAGATACTTGCACTTGTAGATTAGATATTTCCTTTTTTGGAAGTCTGCTTTACTGGCTTGTTTTTCCATTAAAAATGAGACATGGTTTTGGTCTGTTGTTATTTTTTGTTCTGCCAGAAAACTGTAATGCATTAAGTCCTGCATGTAAAAAATGTTCATTTGTTCTAAACTAAGTATATTTATAGCTCACAGAGCTCACATGATGAGGACTGCCAGCTTTAAGTCATCATAAAGAATACAAATTGAGTTCTGAGATGAGCTGTTGTGTTTATTTTTCTAGTTATGATAACTAATTTAGGTCCCTGCCTTATTTTGAATTAGTCAGTTTTGATAAATGATGGTCAGCTCATGGAGTGCACACAACGCTGCTCTCATTTAGTGAGTCGCAAAGAACATAAAAGGAAAAATAAAATGCATTTTTTTCCTCCTTATAGAAGTTCTTTTTGAACGAGCAGTTCTTGTTAACCTGTCAGTCAAAAAGGGAAACCACCAAAACTAACATGTCAGTTGAGGAGGGGGAGCGGGGAAAGTGCTGCGTTGTTTTTGTTGTGTGAAAATCAGCTGGAGATTGTTCCCAGCATCCTGCGTTCCTAAGCTCCCGCATCCAAACCAGAGAAGCCACCTGGGAGCAGTAAAGTTAAGCAGGTGCTTAAGCATGTTTTGGGAGCCTACTGCAAGGGGAAGGAGTTTTGAACAGGATGCCACGGGCACGTGTGGCTGCTTCAGCTGGCAGCTGCCACTGCCGCAGCCCCTTCCCCTGGCCCTGCGGCTGCACCTAAGAAAGTAAACAGCTATGATTTGTCACAAATCTGCTGTATCACCAGACAATCCTCTTCAGACAAGAGCTAGGCAAGCACCAAACAGTTTTTACTCCAAACCTCAAGCTTTCAACCTAAAAGTGATTACAGTTCCAGTACTTTTACAGTAACTGTTAATAATGCAAAAGAAATCTTGGTGTTAACTCTTTCCTGCAAGCTCAACCGCTGTTTACTAATCAGTCAGTAAAAAAAATGGCAATGAGAAATAAAAGTGAAATTAATACTTGGTCTAAATTTGTGACCCTAGAAAGGCAGACAGTGCCAGAGACTCCATGGAGTCCCCCAGATGCTGTTGCCCTTTTCCACAGATATCTCTTCAGCTACGGAAGGAAGAAGGATCAATACAAAACCCTAAAAAGCATTTATGCTACCATGGGCATTTAGTTTTCCTCTGGTGGACAGACAGCTGTCATGAGAAATTTTTCATAAGCCACATGCTTCATTTTACTGACAACCATCCTTGTCCTCCCTGTTTGTCTGTGTGCAGGAAGGTGGGAGGAGGCTTCAAAATGAACAATTTTTGTCTGAATTTCACATTAGGGTAATAATGTAAGAACAGAGGCATGAGTCATGTGGTTTCCCCTTTTGATGGCTATCTTTCACTTGGTGGTGCTCCACAAGTAATTCACAGGATGGTAATCCAGTCCTTCCTACCTCAGTTTGAAGCTGCCCTGCCTCTCTCCCTGGACTGTTAAAATTTTGTGATGAAATTTTGGCCCAGTTTACCCTATTGCAATAAAGGACTTCCCTGCAATGAAGGGAGAGGAGATGTTGGCACAGTCATTCACCAGCGGCTCCCAGGTAAAATGAAGTGGAGATGTCTAACAACCTTTATGTGCAGTCTCATACCTAAGGCATTAATGCCCAGGAGTCTAATCTACGAGTTTGCTTCCTTGCCATGAGTCAGATATTTGACACGTTGTTTACACTTGTTATTTTTTCAAGCATTCCCCAGTTTTAGGTTGTCCCAGTTTGGTGGCTGCCTTACTGGAGAGAATCAAGGGACAAACCTCCACACTCATGGTAAAATATATTAGGAAGGTGTCTCCTAAGAAAAAAAGACATTTTAAAATAAATTTTAAATTTAAAATAAAATTTTAAAAGCTAAAAATCAGGACAACTGATTGCATTAATTTTGTAAAACTGAGATAATTTCCTAGCATGTTGTGAAGCACCTGGGTGCCTACATTGTGGTTTGAGGGTCTTCGTATGGTGGGGCTAGAGATATACAAGGTGATGTTCTGTCCATCATCCCTGTAACTGCAAAAGAAATACAGATGGGCTTTATGGGTTTCTTCTTGTGCCTGCACTTTCCAGGTTGCATACTTTAATACCTGAAATAGCAGTGCCATCCCATGTTTCTCCAGCTGCCTCTGTGAAGCCCGTTGCATAAATCATACAGGTTGGGAAAACACTCCAAGCTGGACAGCCTCTCCCAGACCTAGAATTTGTCATGAGATGGCATGTATTGGCACATGCATAGATGCATGAGAGGAAGCTCAGCACAAAGCCATCCTCTGGCCCCACAGTGAGTTACCACAGTGGGGGCTAATCCCTCTGTTTCCCTCTACCTGTATAAAAATGCGAGGAAGAGGAAGGGATGAGCTCCTTCCCCAACCAGGTGTGATCGCTGTGACTCCTGGGTGTTAGTGCTGCTGAGAAGAGCTTTTCACGGCTTCTGAAGACACCTGCAGACAGTGGACACTGGCTAGTACAATATTTGCAATTGCTTTCCAAATCCCTGCATTCTTGTCATTGTTAGAGCCTTAATTTGCTCAGCAGCTGGTTTGAGCCTAAGAAATCATTATGGGTTGATTTTATTGTTGCTATTGTTGTAATAGGAGGAGGGAATTAAAAACAAATGTCTCAACGCTGATGTTTGCGTAGAGTGTGAGACAACACATTGTTTTAGAGACTGATACTTTACCACAGACTGGAGCTGAAGACTTGAAAATGCAAATCAGGCAGACTGCTGGGCAGTCGATGAGCCATGTTTCAGTGCTGTGTTCAGAGTGGGATCCCTAACAGAGAACCTGAGCAGAGGGCAGCTTGGACAGAGACAGGGTGAACAGGCTCAAACCACAGGGATCCCACTATTACAAGATGCTACTCGGAAGGACATGGCTTGATGTGCTTAGTATGACCTCTGTCACTGAGATATGACCAGGTGGTGGATGAAGGAATCCAGAGGGAGAAAAGGGACAGCTGACTGAAGAGAAAGCTTGAGGAAAACCAAAGACCAGGCAGCTGGCAAATCTTGTCAGTGGCAAACATCTTCATTAATAAACGTAGCTTGAAGATGCCACTTCTTACAGCAGTGTTCACAGCACCTGTGCCCCAGACAGAGGTGGCAGAGCACACAGAGCACAGACTTCATCAGCTAGGGAGCCACCACGTTCCTCTCATCTGTTGCTTTTGGCAATGTAGACTGCTGCAGCTGCATTTGCCAGATCTTCCAAATGGTGATAATGAGGAATAGCAATAGAGGGAGAACTTCAGAATGAACACTGAGTGTCCACAATGCGTGTTCAAGTGTGTTCACAGCTGCTGCAATGTCTTCTTGTATTGTTAAAGAGATGTAGACAAGTCTTAGCATGAAGGAAAATCAACTCTTAAAAAAAAAAAGGAGGAAAGAGAGATAAACAGTTGCACCAGATAATTCTCAGGTTAGTAAACTGTTTCAGCCAAAAGAACAGTATTTGTATAGTAAGATTTGAGGTCTGTCAATACCTAAGAGTTTGTAATTTCTGTATCTGGGTCCTAATTCATGATATGTTGAATTTCTAGTGAAAAGAAACCAACAAGTATGGCAATGCAGTCCAATAGGGTATCAGCAACAGTGCTATGAGCTCTCTGCATTTCACGCAAGAGTACAGATTTACAGAGAGCTCTTCGCCATCAGTTCTTAAATAAGGAGAAATAAGTTTGCAAGAGAATAATTTAAAAATAAGAAAAAATAATGTAATCAGTAAATTATATTATACTGTTCTCACACAATAAAAATTAGGTTCTGCCACTTATTCTATGAATTAATCATTTAGCACACAAATGAAAGATATGTAGACCTCTCTAACAAGGTTGTGGTATTATACATCTTTTATTTAAATTGATTTTTTCCTTTAAAATGCACATGATTTTCATAATCTCAGATACACTTCAGAATTAAGCATGTGCAAACCTGTATGCACACATGTTGACTTTCAGAGTTTTTAACCTTTTCTTCTGATTATGTGAAGTTTGAGCATCTGTTTTGTCCTAGGACAAGTTGTGCTGCTTGGAATTTTCTTGTCTTTGTGTGTTTTTTCTGCCCCAATATGGAAAAGCTCCTTCAGCATTCTCCTTCACCTCCCTCTCCAAAGTGCGAAAGGCAGTTCAGATATTTCCAACCCAGCATTTTTTTAAATAAGAAAATATTATTGCATCAGGAGGAGTATGCTTATAGTGGAACATGGTGCTTGTCTCAGTGCATTTCCTGTTGGCAAGCTCATTCCTGTTTTCTCCTGTCAGCTTTATAGCTGAATCTTGTGATTCAGAAGGCAGTGGAATTTCAGGGTGATCCTGAAGCCCCAGAATTCACTTTGTATCACAGTTTGACCTGCTTAGGGAGAAATTAATTACTTGGACTGAGGAAACACTGAATTTATGTAGGATGTTGTCCCGCAATCATATCTATACCTTTTTGCACACTGACATCAATACAGTGAAGCTTACTTTTATAGCAGGGAGCATTATAAGAAATTTATAATGAGTAGGAAGATAAGGCAATGCCTTGACACGAGCTTATTAGTAAGACACTACTGGAAGATTTTAAATAATTGCCTCTTAATACTAGAAAATCACTGCAACTAGGGAATGCATGTTCATGTCTCTTTTGTAATTAAAGATACTTTTAACATTTCCTGATTTGCCCTTGCTCATTTGATAAGCAGGAACTGTGCTCATCTTTCTCTGTATGCCTGGATTCTTGCTGGATGGCATCATCCTTTATTGGTGTTAGATGTGTAACTAAGATTTAAGCTGTGACCAGCAGACTTCTTACTTGTGTTTGCTTTCCAATGTCTTTCTGGAGTCATGGGAGAGCAAGATCATGGATTTCTGAAAGGTTTTAGAGAAATGAACTTAAGATGGTTTTTTTAGGCCAGGAAGAGCCTGCCTGTGCCTCCTAAGCGATGTGCAGCTCTTTTTCAAGGAAAATGCAGTTCTTTGAATCCTGGACTCTTGTGAAGTTTACCCTCAGAAGTTGCTACTTGTCACTGGAGAGACTTGACATCAGCTGGTCAGCATCGTCTTGCTGCTGAACACCCAACTCTGCTGGTGCTGGGTGATGGTGAGGGGCAGGGAGCTAAGAGTTTGGAGTGGGAGGGAGGAAGTTGGGGAAAAGTAGTCTGGATGGTCTTTTCCCATTGTTGTTGTTTAATAAACAGAGCTACCCTATTAAAAAAACGAATCAGTTGTAATAGAAAAAAAAATGGGTGTGTTTTGATACTTGCTAATGTTAAGTGTAGAAGAAATGACAGCTGAGTAATTACAGCAAAAGAAGCATTAAATGCAGCTTGGAAACACATCTTTTTCAAATCTTGGAGCTGTTTGACATTTTGTAGTGTTGATTCTTGGTGTGCAGTAGTCTAGTCATATCCAGTTTATGTTGATAAGTTGCCCTGTGCTTCTTACTGGTCTCTTTTAGGTAGATGGTAGATAGCAGTGGGTGCTGTTATTGCAACCAGGCGTTTTTTTCTTTCCAGACTGATAGGATTTCTCCTTTCTAATTTTCTCTTTATATGTTTAGTTAAAGTACTAGGTGCATTCAAAGCTACAGCAACCTTGCATCTGCAACACCACCAGACATTCTTGGGTTGTGCTTAGAGGACTTGCTGTAAGTCTGTTTTATTTAAGATATTCAACAGAAGGTAATGGGAGGCTCTCCTGATAACACCTGACTTTCTTCTGAAACCCCAGGTAAACTGCAGACAGCCTGAAGGATTTTCACTCCAACTTCACACCTCTATCTCCCTCAAAACTCAGTAGATTTTCTGTAAACATGGGAAAAGGTTTGACTCCACTGAAGAAATCCTGAATCCCATAACTCTAAAGTATCCTCTATGCTTTACCTGTGCAGGATATGTAACTCTTCAAGATGGCACTGGAGTTAAAACACTCAGATTTAGGCTGCATGAATAGAAATTAACAGGCATTACTCTGACTTGCAAGACTGGAAGTTACCTAAACATTTTTGTTCTGTTTTAAAACAAACATTTTTCTGTTAGCTTTTTCAAAATTCTCAAAAATCTTTGTTTCCAGCCACCTTATCTAAACAAATCAAACAAACACGCTCCACGCATTCCTTGCTACCACAATAAACGGCTTGTTTTAACTCAGGTGGTTGTGGGATGGGGTTTTTTATTTTGTTTTGTCTTTTGTGTTTGCCTGACAAACAGTCTCAGCATGTAGGGTGACAGGTCATCTCGAGTGCTAACCATGTTTAAAATCAGCCCAGAGAGAGCTTCTTCAAATCACCTCACATTTGCAGAGAGGCAAGAGCCTGCACAGGACCGTTCCCATCGGGCAGCCAAGATGGGATTGCTCAGTTACCCCTTTGGTGTCCGTGCTCACCTAACACGTGAGAGCACAAGGCAGCTGATGGTGACTTCCAGCACAACAAAGTGGCTTCTTATCAAGAGTGTTGGTCAGGCTGGCTTGAGTTCCCTTGCCTTTAGCACTATGGAGAAGCTCATCTGTTTGCGTACCTCGCCAGAGAGGGATGCTGAAATGAGCTTTAGACTCTTAGACCTCTGAAAAGTGGAGGGAAAATGTTTACTGTGCAATGACTGTAGTACGTGGCCACAGGAATTGCACTTGGTGGCCGGGCTCACATCTCTTGTCACAGGCTGTGGAGCTCAGTTTTCACCCACCTCAGCACACACAACAAAAGCATGTAGATAAGCCAGTGTTTTTGAGAGGTACTGAAAAAGCAGAGAAAAGATGAGAGCAGAGAGGGAGTCTTTCCTCCTGTATATGGCTTGCAACAAACATATAATTGTCATTTGTCATTTCGCATTCCCTGTTTGCTTTTTACAGTAAATAAGGAGATGAACAGACAAATACTTAAGTCTGTGAGGGAAGCAAGGAAGTGGGATGCAGTATGATCTTTTTCACTTGTTTTTCCAGCCATCATCTTTTTGTGAAATCTTGCACTGTCAGCTGATGGGCATTTATGGCTCCCACCCTTGTAATTTTGACAAGGTACATTATGTTTGCACTGCTGGGAGTAGTAATTGTAACACCTGCTGCTTTCTCTCTAAATGGAGAATGTCCCCGAGCCCAAGTTTTCATAGCAGCCAAGTGTGGACACATCTTTTAAGAAGTTTTACCTGTTCAGCCGTAGTCTTTCTCCATCATGAGAAGACACAGTCCCAACAAGCAGTGATGGAGCCTGGCACTGGTCCCTTCCCCTGTGAAAGTGGGCAGCAGCCAGCGACCAAGCTGCACCTCCCCACCATGAGTCACCCAGAAAATGCAAAGCACTAATGAAACATAAGAGCCCTCTGCTCCTTCATCAAGGTTTAATGTGACAATTTCCTCTCAGAAATTTATTTTGGTGGGCATCCTTGGGTTATTCATGCTAAGCAGTTATTCTCCAGCTGCTATGGCAGACCAGACATGAGTCTTGGGTGAGGGGTCTACTCTGGAAAGGAGAGGTTTGAGGTGTGAGCAAGCTGTGCATGCAGCCTAGCCTCAGAAATTAGCTTTATTTCTGGCTCATCCCAGTTGTCTTTATAAGAAGAACAGCAGGTCTGGTTACAGCATGAGGGGAAATTAAACTGATGGAGCCAATTTGTTCTCATAAAATAAATAGAAGTGGCCTTTGGGTTTAAAGCGTGTGATTTCCGCAAAGGGAGGAGGAAGAACAATTAAGATTGCTCACAAGATTAAATTCTTTGTAATTGTTGGTTATCAAATAGCCACTTAAACATGAGGAAATAGCCAAGAAAACTATTTATTTTTTTAAAGTATTTGTTGCAAGAAAGAATTCTGTCAGATTGGCTTCCCTGGCTGCTTTTGAGCCCTCCCTGATGAAAACTAAAAACTGGCTTGTGAGCATGTGTGACCTGGCCGGCATCACAGGTGGGTGGGCACCTGCAGGGAAAACTGCCTCCTCTCTCCTGACCGGTGCTCCCTGCACCTCCTCACGCCGTGTGGGGCCACACAGAGAAGTCAGAAATGTTTTACCTGGAGAGAAGGCTGAAGAATGGAGCAGTTGACTGAAAAGCCAGAACCCATGAACCAGCCAGTGACAGGGCTGGCACTAAAAGCCTTACCATATCTCTTTGTTGTTTTAGTCTGGATCCCTTACGCATTATGTCCTCCAACATTCACCTCCCATATTTATTTCTCTGCTGGCTTGATAGAGTAGATTTGTAGAAGAGGTATTAGAAATAAGAAGGAGATCATTAAAATGTTTAGTAAATTTCAGCAGTTGCATGCTTTAGCACAGTTTTGCTTCCAACAGCAAGCCTTGTGGGGCACTTGTCATTTTGCAGTACCAGAGATCTGTGGAAATAATGTAATTTGACGATAATGAGCTGAAATGGTGACTCTGGTCCCATAAGACTTCGTGTGCAGGCAACTTTCCCATGATAAAGGAGAGAGATAACACTTTCTCTAATGAGATATGTGTCATGAAAAGATTGTTGGTACAGAATGAGGTAAGGGAATACTTTTGGTATTTGTTTTTTCTTCTGCTATTGCGCGTCTTGAAGTTAGTGGTCATAGAAGGACGCTAGTCAGGCTCAGAAAGTCAGGCGGGGTGTTTATTTCCTGAACAGGAAACGGATGCACAAGAAGGCTTATTTGGTTTACCTTAAACTTTAATACATTTTCCACAAAGAGGAGCACCTCTATTTTTCTTTCTTCTTTTTTATTTTAAATTTTATTTTTAGCTCCAAGCATACATCTCAAAAATAGTTAGGCCTTTGCAAAAGGTTATGACAGTGACCCTGTGGTTCAAGTGGTGCAGTTATGTCCAGCTTGGGAAGGTCTTTGGGCTGATAGGGAAGCATCTGTGTCCTGAGGTAGCTGAAAGGGCTTGAGTTTATTTGACCAATAGAGTTTTATTACTGCTTAATCTGGACATACAACGCTGCAAATCTCTATTTCTGCCACATTCTTAAAGAATTCATGGTCCCTGCTTTGTTTAACCATAGCCACAAGTCACAACCAGCAGCTAAAATCTGAGAGGGCTTCCCCAGAAAGGCTCATAGACTGTGCCCCACATTCAGTGCCTCGTCATGTATCTTGGAGGTTCCCAAGGAGGGAATTAAAGAAGTTTCCTGAAGTCACAAGGCTGTTGCAGAAAGCATGGTGCCACCTACATCCTTTTCTTTGTTTGGTTGAGCTCGTGCTTACACATCTCATCTGCCTTTATAGATGGTCTCCTGGCATGGACAGAGAAGTCTTGTGGCCAGTTAGAGTCTTTCTCATTGTTAAGTTTAATTCAGCGCTAAAACTGCACATGACCTGCCACTGAGAGGCAAATTTGGCTGCAGACCTGAGGATCCTGAGGTCTGCAGGCAAAAATAGGAGTTGCTTGCCTCCCACTAGCTTTTCATATATACATATTTAGCTGCAAAATCTACCATCCTTGGCTTTAACCTGCATATGTGCTGAAAATTGGGAAGATTAGAGGCCTGAAACAAGTAAATCACTTTGAAATGCTCCTTTTTTTCTCGTATACTGAGGCCAGCATCTCTCTGTCTTTTATAATCTTGCCCTTGATGTCTCCAGGAGACAATCCTTGCTGATTGGTTGGTGGATCTAGGGTACTCTGACACAGAGTCTCTACCCCATTTCAGTCTTTGTACACTTACTGCCTTTCAATATGGAGCGATGTCAGGGACCCAGGGCCCAAGGACTCATTGCTTATGGTCATGCAGGAGAGGTGGTTTAAAATGCAGACAGGTAAAGAACCTTCACACTTCAAGAAGTTAAGAGTTTTTAACATTTGAAAGTGTAAAGTTAACATTTTAAAGTGTTCTTGGATCACTTTGAGATAGACTTCTGTCATTTTTATTTGTTTCTTGATCATTCTGCCATTTCAAGTTTTGATTCAAGCTTTTCATTTGAATCATAAGTACTAGAATTTTGGGGGTTTTTTTATAAAATTGAAGTTCTATTGGAAGGTACTAAGGCTTTGGGGGGGTAACACACGACACACCAACAATAAAACAAACCCCAAAAACAAAACCCAGCTTATTTAAAGCTGATTGTAATGTTGGGTCTTTATTCCTTTGGGGGAAAAAGTTATTTGTTTGTTTGAGGCCAGCTCTAGCAGAACAGGACTGAACAGTGTGTATCTGCTGCCTTTGCCATTAAGCTGCACTGCTACACTGGACACAAGGGCTTAATTACCAGTAGCCCACTTCATTCTTGCAACATACCAATATGTTAAGGAAATGTTGTTATTCCTGTTTTCCAAAACTAATTGGTGTGAGAAACAGATTATTCTTTTAAAACGTTATTTTCTAGTGCAACTCTTTTAGGTCTCAATGAAAACTGAGCATTAGCACGTCAAGTGGGCAACACGTGTGAGTCTGCAGCAGACAAGTGTTTTAAGCACCATCTCCTGCACACCTGGGTAGTGCTCCAGTTCCAGCTCCATTCCCCAGTGACCTCCAGGGCTTGTGGGGCTTTAGATGGTTGCTGGCAGGGAGAGTACAAAAGATAAATATCTTTTGACTTTCTGCTCCTTCAGTGACCACCAGTGAAACAGGGTTACTTGAACCTCATATTTAATCAACAAGGAGCTATAGAAATTAAATTTTAAGCCCGTAAAGTTTTATACAGAATTTAATTTCTCTGTAAGGCATTCATCCCTCATCATAGTGTAGCATTCCTAGATTATCCAAGGGGAAAAAAAAAAGGCTAATATGGGAAAAGTTTTAACTGTGTATTATCATATCTGCCCCTTGTACGGACAGCATGAGAGGTGGTATATGAAAGCACACAGTATTTCCTGTCGCTTTAGGCTCACCAAAGCCAGTCTTAGTTTTATTTTTGGACAGGGATGTTGAGTGTCTTGTCTTTTTTTCCTGTGAGAACCTTATCTCTGTTCTGTTTTCATAGATTCATTCAACAGGTGACAAGGAGCTTCTTCCCTACCCATTTTAAAACTGTAGAGGCTTGATTTGCCTCATTTAACATGGCTCAGGCAGGTGGTCAAGCATCAGATGAAGTGAGCTACCACTGCCTTGAAGGGTTCTTGTGTCAAAAGTACCACTGCTGTTCTTGTTCATCACTGCTGGTAGAGGATGGCAGTGTCTTTCCTTTGCTGATGCATGCCCTAGAAGTAGTGAGAAAGCAAATTCATACCTTACATAATTCTTCAGGTGAGTAAAATATGTTATTCCAACACTTAAGCTGTGTCATCTATAGCAACACGTGTAAGGTGACTCTAAATTCAAGCCATTTTAAACCAAAGTCCAGAGGGCTTTCAAAAGGGATGCCTGATCAGCATAGCTCATGTTTTTAGCTTTAACTGTCGAGCCTCCAGGAAACCTAATCCAGAGCTACTCAAATGTCACTAGCCCACAGGCAGCAGTAACGAACAAACAGTGTGCTGTAGAAAACATTGTGCTTTTTTTCCCAGTCACCCTCTTTTTTTTTAATGCTCCCTCTCATCAGTTCTTTTTCATGTGGCTGATACATGTCTTAAGGGCTGGAGACCACTGCCCTGACCTGGGTCTTCTGAAGCAGAAGGTTACCAAAGGTGCCCTAAGCACTTCAGTTAAGGTTTAAGCCTCTCCTGTGGAAATAATATAGTCAATCCTTTTTTTGTTTCCTAGTAGGTAAAAATTACTGCTAATTACTGCCTGGAGCTTGTGACTTTCACAGCAGCTCTTTGAGTAATTGCTCCTTTCCAGTACAAACCCAGCCACATGCTGTGTTTTTGGGTTGTACCTCCCCTCCATCCTGCAAAAAAAAAACCACTCCACAACAGCAGACCCCGGCTCATGCTAGCTGGAAACAGGTCTTTGGGTCTCTTGCTGGCGTGATGCTTTCGAAGGGATCTCTAGAGAGCTGGCTCCCTTACAGGTCAAGTGAAGTCATGCTCTTTTTGAGTAGCATGAACTGGCATTTTCCTTTTAAAACAGCCTCTTTGTGTGAATGGGCTGAGGGTGTGGGCTGCCTTTTTTTTTTTTTTTTTTTCTTTTTACCCAGCCCTCCCTCAGCCTATGACATCACAGTCCTAAAGAAGTGGGGAAGGAATTTGACTTAACAAGTCAAAAAAAAGTGAAGGCTTTTGGAAAGGAAAGTGGAAAACAGCATTTTGGGGGTTTGCTTCACAGTTTACAGGAACAGAGAGAGAAAGGGTAAGCTAAGGTTTTTAACCTGTGACTTGTATCTTCATTAAACCTTTATCCTTTGATGGTGGGAGCAGTATTTAAAATACAGTTTTTCTCTGTGATGGCTGTGGAATTCATTGCTCTGTGACTGATCTGTTCATTGTAAACAGTAGGCAGAGCTTTCTGAAATGTACAACTTCCTACTTGTGTGTAATACGGTAGAATATTGGTTCTAGAGATAAAAGATACTTTTGCATGTCCTGTGCATGTTATAACTAGGAAAGCCACCCACATGTTCAGCGTCTATATTCTTTAGGCAGCACTTGCAAAGTCTTTTGGCTGAATTCTGTAGTTGTTCTTGGAGGGATATGTTTCCCACGAGTTGAGTGTGTTCCCCTTCTTGACACTGTAAAGCAAACTTCTGTTGATAAATAGGCTTTCAGGGTGTGTCTGTTCAGCTTCATCTTTTAGCTGTTTAGGACTGAAGGAAATGAAGCGTAATACTGGGAGCAGTCACGTTTAGCAGCAACAGCATTCCTGGTTTCTATGGCACTTGATGCACGCTGTGACACTTAGTTGATACCCTGGTGCATGCACCAGGACAGGACATTCTTTAGATTCTGAGAAAAGAGGAAGGATATTTTAGGGTAAAGTATCTGAAAGCCAAGGCAATATCATCTTTCCTTCTAGCCTGTGCTTTGTCTTTTGTGTGCACAGACTCATGCAGTCACTTCAAATACTGAAAACTGAGTTACTGCTTGTGTAACGGGTTAATAAGCAATACTCTTCTGAGCAGGTCTGGTTAAGACATTTTTGTCTGTTCCTCCTCTCCTCTGAAACAACTTGACCCGGGAAGTGTCAGACTTCTGTTTGTGGAACTGTTGTGTGCAGTTTAATGGGGAGCTTTTTTACGCCTATTTAAAATACTTCCAAGCAAGCATTTCCTATCAGATAGCAAATTGTCTGAGAAATAACAGGTAACAGTGACCCTGGATGTAACAGCTTATGTGGTGTTAAGGATCTTGCCAACCTTAAATGAATTAACCAATACTTGTTTCATTTTTCTGTAATTAGGAAAAAAGAAAACCCACAACTCAGGGACTGGAGCCATCAGACTTCTCAAGCAGCACAGTTTGAGCTGGAATAGCCAGTTCAGTTAACACCATTTTCCTCCACCATTATCTTAATTCTCCACTTGCTGAAAGAGCAAGTGATGAATGCCTTAATCAAATAATATCCTAATGTAGTCCAGATGTGCTGTAAGTCATTTAATCAGTGGCTTTTCAGCAGGAAAAGAAGGAATAATAAGTCTTTGGTTGGAAGAGGGGAGGGGAGCAGGGGCAGAGAGACGGGAAGTAGTAGGTGCTGAAAGGGAATGTCTTAATTCACTGGGATTTCTCGACTGCTTTTTTCCCAAAAAAGGAATTAGGAAAAAATCCTATCCAAGTCCCACTTTCGGTTAAATATTCTCCTGCAGGAGACAGTGAGATGACTGTGGTACTCACTTTGTGTTATGAGCAAAGCTTAGATGAAGTTGCTAACTGCTCAGAATGCCTGACTCACATGGTAGGTCATATTTATAGCCTGGGGACAGCAATGGCATGTGGAGAATTTAGCAACATCCTTCTTTTTAGAGATTGTACACATTTGGCCTCTTACTAGCAAAACTGTCCTGTAGATCCTGTAGTCTGACTTCTTTTTCTGTTAAATATTACTTATTTGCTGTTTGTTGAAAGTGTTTCAGAGTCCACTGTTCATCGGGGCTGTATTGGACTCATCGTTTAAGGATAGCGATTTTCTGTGGGTGTGTGTCTCTGGGTATTTTTCTACATGGACCTTCCAGAAAGTTAAATTCCTTAGAGGAAGAGCTCTGCAAATTGCAGTCTGCCAGAATTACAATGTTTTGGCTCTTGTGTGAAACTCTAGCTTGTAGCCCAAATGCTGTTTTCACTGTAGCGTGTTTCTGGAAAAGGGAACTGGAGTGAAAGCGTGTTTGTGTGGTGGTTTCCTGGTGGGCTCTGTGCGTGGTGACACATTGGAGAGCGTGACTCAGGGGAGAGAGTGTGCCAGGCTCTTGTTGGAAGTGGATTCTCTCCCCACTTGTGTGCGTAACACGGCTATTGGCAGAGACTTCAGCTGTATCCTTTGATCACCATCATATTTTCTCCCTCTCCACTTACGCAATTCAAGCGATTTTTGAGCTAGGACTAGGATAGATTTCCTCTTTCTTAATGTTCTCTCAGTTTTCCTTTGATAATGTTCCAGTTGATCTGCTTTTTGCCTGAGTCTGGAGGTAACAGCTTAAAATATATTTGGGGTAAAGCTAAAAATAAATTAGGACCTTTTTGAGTTACTGCGTGCACTCTTTATAGAGAGTTTTAGGGAACTCTAGCTTTAAAATAATCCCATTTCCTTGAAAACTGGGGAGAAGGCAATCCATAGAGTTTTGAAGCCAGCTGGCTGGTTCAGCCCTGGTACTCTATCCCTGCCAAGGCTCACTGCAGGCAGTGAAATAAGCATTGTCCTGCCCTTTGTGCTCCCAGCAGAGCAGGCTACCATCAGGTGAGACACGCTGCACCACACACAGTTACCTAGCATACCTTTGTTTAAGGAGATTTTGCTGTGATGAGTCTTAACCTAATGGATGAGAGCAGCTGTAACAAGTCCTACTGGTAGAGGCAAAGCATCAATAATAACTCTTAACCTTCTTCAGCTTTCAAAGAGAAATAGGTGTTTAGCCTTTTTTTCACTTTAGCCCTCTTTCTGGCATCACTCCAAACTGTCAAACTCCAGTAGATCTTGAACAGCCATACCCTTTAGAAGTAGAGCAGGTATTAATTAGGCTTTAGGAAATAGTTAAAAGCAGTATGATCTCTGGCAGTTGGTGTTTTTGAAGCAGAAAAGTGAAAGAAAGTGAAAAATAATCTACCTTGGCTTTGTTTGCAAAGGATTGTAGGTGCTTACTTCAGTTAAAGCATTCAGTTCCTACTATATTGCCCTTGAAAGTAAGTAGTGAAAGAGCTCCAGCATGGAAAGATCATGTATCTTTGCTCAGAAAAGGCAGTTTAGGCCATTTATGAAAGCTCTACAGAACTGTATCAGTGAGTAAACGAATCTGTATAATCAGAAGACTTTAATTTAATACTGCTACCTCTCAGAAAGCCTACTTGTGTGCTTTTGGCGGGTTTGTATCTGTTCCTTCAGTGTATTAAAATGGTTTTCCTAGCAGCCGTAAGAACTGCTTGGAGAACGAGTGACCCGTGTGGCCTTTTGTCTCCATTTGCTGCCTTCCTCCTGCCCCTGCCTAACCCAGATTCCTTCCTCAGAAGGTCCCTTTCTCATGCACCAGAATTATTAATATACCAGTGTTTTTCTCTATATCTCGCATTTACAGAGGAGGGTTGCAACTCTGTTGTTCAGATGGAATAGGAGCCTCCCACCCCTGAAGAAAAAGCTAAGGAATTTTGGAAATCCCCTTTGTCTCATTGTTTCTTTCATGCAAGTGACCGTAAAGGTCATCCTTTCCTTGTGCTGACATTATCTAGATGGGTTAGAGAGTATTAAAAGCAAGGCTTAGTTTAGCGTCCTTTCCACTCCCCACTGGGATTAGGTCATGCTTTACCAGAGCAATTCCATCCTCAATATATATATGTTTGGCAGATTTCAACTGCAGTGTGTCTGTGACTTTTCATGCGTACATTCAGAAGCCGTATTCTGCTCAACTCAGTATCTGTGTTGGACACTCGATTAAGCTGAACATTTTTCTGTCCTTATTCAACTGTGATTTCTCCATTTTCACTTAACATTCAACCAGAGGCTGAATGTAAGAGAGTGTTACTAACAGAAGAGCCATGAGGTGTGAGCTCAGATCCACCAGCTCCGACTGAGGGAAGCCTATCCACATGGACTCTGCAAATGCAACAGTTCGTGGTACAGGACCTCATCTGTGACCTTCAGCAGTGAAGAAGAAATTCTCCTTTTATTCCTTAAGGATTAAAATTGTAGTGATTTCAGCCTCAGCTGAGACCATGTGGTTGTTTATTCACTCCCCCCTAAGGTGAAATGGGGAGAGAAACACAACAAGGAATCATTGAAATGAGGACAGGGATGGCTCACTCACCAGTTATGGTCATGGGCAAAACAGACTCAACTTGGAGAAGAAAAATCAATTTAATTTGTTACCAATGAATCAGAGTAGGATAGTGAAACATAACAAACACCTTCCCCCACCCCTCCCTTATTCCCAGGCTCAAATCACTTTGCTCCCAATTTCGCTACCTTCCCCCCCCATTCCCTATCCCCCCGGCACAGGGGGTAGGGAATGGGGGTTCAGTCGGTTCACCTCTACTGCTCTTCCCAGCATGAGGCCTCTCCCATAGTCTGCAAAAGTCCAGGAATAAAGTGTTCCAACATGGGCTTCCCATGGAGTCATCAGGTGCATCTCCTGGCTCCGGCATGGGGACATCCATGGGCTGCAGACAGGCCTCTGGTGCAGCACCCTCCTTCCCACTAGCTCTGGCGTTAGCATCTCTGGGGTCTTCTTGCTCATCATGAGCTCATAGCAAAGTCACAGCTGCCTTCAGTCACAGCTTCCTGCTCTGGCATGGAGTCCTCCATGGCCTACACATGGTTATCTGGTCTGCCATTGAACCTCCATGGCTGCAGAGGACTTCATTTAGCTCTCCCCGCTCTTCTCCTTGCTGATCTGGGTGTCTGAGTTTCTCTGTCTCCTCCCCTCCTCCTCTTTCCTTATGTCATGGAAGCTTTTTTTTGTTCAGTCTGATGATCTCCTGTTGACTCTCTCCTTCCTTGTCAAACCAGTTCTTTCCCTCATAAATATGGATGTGAAGAGGCGTTTCCCAGCCTGGGCTGGAGGCGGGTCTGTCTTGGAGCAAGGAGAGCTTTGTTTCTCATGGGGGCCATTACTACAGTCCCTTCCCCCACTACCAAAAACAGCCTCACCACACAGACCCAGCATGCTGTCATACCTTGTCTTGCCTGCCAGGTAGTTTTCTAATTGTGCAATGCTCCTTCAGTGTTAGTTGGATGCAGTGCTTTTCATTTCCTCCAGCAAACCATCGCACTTCCTCAGGTGGCATTGGAGGCTGGTTCAGGAGATAATATTTATCATTTTAATTGACTTAGCACCGCATGCTCTCTAAATCAAATATCCCAGCTGTTGGAAGCAGTCGTTCTTGTTTCAGCAAAGACAGTTTTAGGACGGTTTTAGACAGCCTTAGGAAAAATGTATAACAAAGTTGAAGAGCACTAACCATCTGTGGTGGTGTGGTTGATTAATACGCTAATACATTTGTATTGACCTTGAGTCTACTGCTGCCTTTTTGCAGCGTTGGTTTATTTCCCATGCCCTTACACAGGGTATACTGTCCTGGTCATTCTGTCCTAGGGAACTGACTGAAGCAATAGAAGAAATAATACTTAACTGTGCTTTTTTTTTTTGTTTTTTGGGTTTTTTTTTTTTTTTTGGAGAGAGAGAGACAGAGATAAATATTTTTGAATTAAATATATTGAATAGAATGGAACATCAGGAGTGGGATTTGAACTGATGAGAGGGATGAAAAAAACACATTTTTCTGGATGAAGTGCGTCCTTATTCATGCATTTACTGCTCTAATTCAGTTGCACTTTCAGGCTGACCTACATTACAAGAAATCAACAGTGCAGAGAACAAGAAAATGGTCATTTGAATGGAGGTTCTTGTACCTGAAATCACATTGTCATCGATTTACTGATCTTTTGGGTAGTAGGAGCTCCCAGTTCTCCTCATGTATGTGAAACACAATTCTGGAGCTCTTCAGGACATCGTCTTCTCTGGATGCTGATAGAAAATAGAAGGGGTGGAGTGTGGCAGTACCAAACAGTGCTGCAGTTTCTGAATGAAAGTTTAATCACAGCTTTCTGTAATTTCAGATTTGCATCTTGATGACTGCAGAACTGCACAGAGCTTTCACAGCAAAGCTAACCAGCCCCACACACTGTAGCGTCTGAGACTACACCTCTTGAATATATTCCCTAGTGCAAGCTATGTAACCCTCATACTCTAATAACCTCTGTGATGTTTTTTCTTTATCAGAGGTGATATTTCTTTTCATTCAGAAGTTAGCAGCTTTTTGTCCCTAAATAATAATTTCCATATAAATCACTTTGTCCATGTGGGTGCTTCATGCAATTACAATTCTTTGCAGGAATGAAAATATTTAATAAAAAACAATTAGCCTTTTGGGAATCTTTTGGGGTGGGTTTTGGTTGTTTTTTGGTTGGTTGGTTGTTTTTTACAACAGGTGCACAAGCATTTAATTTAAAGAAAGAACATACCTGTTTTTCTTGGCCCTGTAGCAATAGTTGAAAGATAGTCATTAGGGTTGCAAATTCTTCACAGAGACCACGTCTATATTTTTAGAGAGTAAGAGAAAATAACTACCATAAAGGATCAAGTGGCTTCCTACCTGTATAAAACTGCTTCAAATTTGCATACCTTGGACTTAGTGGAAAGTAGTAAGGGTTATTCCAAAGGTGAATCCTAGCTTGCCCAGGAAAAACTTCAGTTGTTTTGTCATTAAGGCACAGAAAATTCTGGAGCTATAGAGACATGTTTGGGTACAATTCATTACATGCTCATCATTAAAATATCCTGCCATACAGTATATGTTCATAATTGAAGTATTCATAATTTTTGAGCCATTTTTCCTCAATCCTTAATTTATTACGGCAGCAAAAGAAGATTGGACTTTGATTTGATGAAAGAGCTTTATAGTGTACCACACAGGGAAGCCGAAGCCTGTGGCTCAGCTGGAATAAAAAAGAATATTGCAAAGCCTTTCACGTGCTTTCTGAGCAAATGCAATCACAATTCCTTCTCTAAAACAGATTTAAAAAGGACGTGCAGAAAACCACTCAGAAAATGTCACACAGCAAGCTCTCCAAGTAGTCACTTGTTTGGGCACTGTGTTCCCATGTCCCTTATTACTATCTGTATTCCAAACGAGCCCCCCCACTGCTGCTTAGGGGGAGGTAGCATGAGGTTGCATTGATTTTCAGACTATATTCTTGTGATTTCTGAAGTGCCTAGAAGGAGATAAATCAGCTTTTCTTAAAGAAAAATTGGCTATTTACTGTTCGGCTACCTCAGACGAGTCACTGAAGGGTGTTGAGAGCTGTTCACAGAGAATGTCGCTTGTGACACTCAACACTAATAGATTTTAGTCGTCAGAAATTATTTCCACCTGTGTAATGAAGATACTGTGTACCGCACTGTGAGAGGAACAGGCCAGGGTTTGCTTTTTGTGTGCAAGTAGTATTATGAAGGGAACTATTCAAGGTCGTACTAGCATGTGCCTGACATGTCTTAAATTCAGCAACATTTCACAACAGGATTTGGGGATTTATTTTTTTTTCTGAAACTTGAATTTTATCCAGTTTCATTAACTGAAAAAATATAATTTTTTTGGACAATACTTTCCATAGTATTTTTAAAACCCTTAGGAGTCATTATAAAAATATTATATGGAAAATTGGGACCTTTTCACACAGGAGCAAGAAGACAGCACTTTGGGTTTGGGCTATTTTTAATTTTTTTAATTTTTTTTTTTAGTGAAAAGACATAGTTCCTGTAGGTAATGTGAGTAGAAATCCCCTTCCTTTCCTTGAGCCCTGCATCATCAACTGCGTCCCTTTTCTTCCCCAGTTCCAGGATCTTTTGGAAGAGTTTTTCTCTGCTACCGCTTTCTGCGAAGGCTCCCACCAGGAGCATTCTTGTCTCTCCACTGGATCACTAAATTTTTGAAGGTGGATGGGATGGCAGCCTCTGCGTGGGAGCCTACCATGGGAGGGAGGAGTTCACCAGCCAACATGAGATGGAGGCCATCACAGTGGCTTGGTCTGTCATTTCCACCTAGGATGGGTGGGATGGTGGCACTTTTCTGAGCACCCGTTGTATGGCAGTGAACTTGAACTGTGAGGAATGGGTGCTAGTACTGTGTACACCTCTGTTTTTGCTTCTCTTGATCATTTAAGAACTGCAACACTTCCATGTCATACTGTTCTTCTACTGAAGATGACTTGCTGTTGCTCGCAAGAGTAGAGCTGTGTTGGCTAGGGACTTTCTTGCTGGACAGGGTGGCAATCCAGAAGCAGAGAGGTGCAAACTTCTGTATGTTTCTGGTGCTTGGGACTGGCTACATCTATGTCACAGGTGGTGACTGCGCTCTTCAAAAGGATGAGCTGAATGAAAGCAGCCACGCTCTTGAAGGTTTGACAGTCAACCCCCTAGCAAGTCCATAATTTGGTTCCTTCTCCTTGCCACAAGACATTGGAAAGGCGGGCCAAGACAGTAGGTGAAGAAGGAGAAGATGATTGACATGAGTGGGGAGGTGTGGATTAGGCAGTCAACCATATGCAAATGGCATTTTAAGTTATGCTGTTATAAGGGGGGCTCAAGAGTTAGATCCAAGAGCAGAGGGGAAAAGTTTAAACAAAGCACTGTCTCAGTGATCAGGCAGTGGAAGGAGAAGAGGGTGCAGTACAAGACATCTCCAAAGGAAGATGAAACCTGAATAAATGGACAGTCAACAATGGTAATGATGCCACGAGACCAACAGCATCAAAAGCTGTCCTGAAACTTGGGTGGAGTGACTGGTAGAAGCCCACAATAAGGAAACTGTGTTTTAGGTTTTTAAACCATTAAATGGCTTTATTTGTTTAATCTTTTCCTCTCTGCCCTCTCCCCACTCTTCCTTCAGAAGAATGTCAGTGTGGCTCAGAAGGATTGCCTCCCACTTGTTGTCGTATGCATTTTGCATTGCACCAAACAAAGGAAGGCACTGGCAGTACATTTGCTGGGTCTTGCTAGTAGCACACCCACATTTTTATTTTTTTTTCCTTCTAAAAGGGTTGCTTGCCCAAACACTTACACTTTTGTAGATGAAGAATTCAACCAAGAAGGAAATATGCTAATAATTCTCTAAGCTGCTAATAACTGCAGTTTAGTGAAGTGCAGCAGCATTGTAGAAATGACACTAATTACCCGGTTGCATCTTGACTTAAATAGAAATGAATGCACACTCAGACTGTAAATGTAACAGTAACTTCTGGAAAATCTGAGTCTAGATGAGCAGTGTATGGGAATCACTATGAACAAGAGGGTTGAATGCAGCTCTTTTACCATTTACAGACCTTTGTTATGGTGCAGGCTTTGAAAAGCCTCCTCTCTGTAGGCGGCAAATACAAAGCTTTTGTATTTGTACATACTTATCGCTGAGGAACAAAAGCAGCCCTCTGGCAAATTTGCCTCCTTTTCCCAAACAGCTGAGGCAGGGGCTCTGTGTGTGAGCCACCACCCTCCTCCTCCAAGCCTCCTCCTGTCCCTGGTGTCATCATCCCAACGTGTGCCATTTTCTTAGGCTCAGACAGTTATCCTGTACAGGCTCTGAGGCTTGGACTGTCTTGAAAAGCTTTGTTTTGTCAGCTGCTTCCGTCCTTATGATCTCCCAGTTATCTTCAGGTAATTCATCAGTTGACTGAATTCGGCTCCACACAGCAGCGTCTGAAGCGTACTCTCACCGGCATGACCTCATGAGATTGTCCCCAGATTCTGCCAGAATGTGTTGAGGGAAATGCTGGGTGGGTTTTTTAATTATTTTTTTTTTCCCTCCTCTAGCATTCCTCTCTGGCTTCTCTGCCCTGCTGGGAGCCCTCCTCCTTGCTCAGTTACTAATCCCTGGCAAAGAAAGGCTCCCTCCCTTAAGCAGCAATGTTTCCTCATAGGTTTTTCTGCATAATTGTTTATCTTACTACATAATTATATGTGCCATACTAATTGCACAGACACATGCACTTTCAGAATTACATGCTGTCGTAAATGCATGGCCTGATTAGACAGTTATGGGGATGTGCCTTAATTGTGAGCTACAGATTGCAGCTATGATGAGAGGGTGGGCTCCTACTTGGTAAGAAACTGGTAAAATACTGCGCCTGTGGTTCCGTTCTCTAACCTGAATACCCAAACGTGGTATGATCTGAAATGGTTCGTACGTTAAAGCAGTGATGGAAGTAGATGTGCTTTAGTGAAGTAAGGACTTTTTATACTGCTTGTTCTGTATTTGTTTGCAGAACATCTGATATCCTTAATAGGACTAAAGAATAAACTGTCCATATTTAGATGTTTAAATGGTGAAAAATGTAATATGCTTTAAGAAAAGCACTGCTAGAAACTTCAGCTGGAGGATTTCTAGGTTTCAACAGGAAGTGAAATGCAAGTAGAACCTGTGAAGTATGTCAAGTAAAATATATAGACAAAAGCAGATTGTTTGTTTGTTTGTAAAGGTTTTTCCCAGTGTTTAAGCGCAATTAAGAACGTATCTAATGGCTGAAGCCAGCATTATCTTCAAGTATGTACAACTACACAGACAGAAGACTTTCAAAGTGCTTTTAGAAAGAGAGCTCTTCTGTCTGTCTGACTATAATTCTTTAAGGTGTGTCAAATGTATTTTACCGCCTGTATAAACCCAGAGGCAATGGGATTGTTCAGGTCACTGGTAAGTGCCATTGTGCTCCTAGCTGATCATCTTCTGCAGCAGGGTGTATTAATAGCGTGCAGGATAAGTGACAGCAAGGGCAGGGGTGACTAGCAGACAATGGTGCCTTTGTTGTGTGGCCAGTGAGTTCACAGGGTTTGATGAGTGCCATTTGCTTCCCAAGCCCATGCCTCACACATAGGAACACATGTGGAAAGGGAGCCAGAGACCTGAGAGATCAAGTTTCTATTTTTAAATGTTAGTGAATAGTTGTGTCACTTTTTGTTTTCAGGAGTTAGGAAGAATTAGTAGGAGTTAGCAAGTTCTTTTTGAAGAGTAGTGCTGAAAAGGCCCTCTTCTTTTCTTTTGATGTTTCCTTTTTTTGCTTTTCAGCAGTAAAGACTTATTGAGAAATTAATTGGCATGTTACCAGCTTAATCAGAAGTTCCTTCAGACTTTACTCACGGGAAGTTCAGTAGGCTGCCTGAGGGGTAAAATCTGCCCATACCAGAACATAAATAGTGTTTCTTTCAATACCCTCTCTAGAGCAGAGGCAATGCATCAGGGAAAAATATTAATCCAGTGCATCTGCACTGCAGATCAAAGCAGTGGGAGGGGTGAGACCATGACTCTGGTCCCTGTCATTTTCCTTGTGGTGGTCTTCATACCGTGGGAGTTGCAAACGCTTCCTGTCTCCCAGGTCCAGTTGCATATGGGTTTCCGTGTGGGCTGGAGCAAGACCTTACATCTTTCCAGCACCAAGTAATTCTACCCTGTGTTTGATGACCAGAATCGATCCACTGAGAAATTAACATCCCCTGCTGTTGCCATGTCCTTTTTCCTAACCTGGGATGAATCGCCTACTCTTCCTGCATGTGAGCATCTGTTTCTGCAAAACGGGGGCAGTAATACTTTTCATCTGTAGAAGCATTATGAGGTTTCCTTGAGGTGTGGAAAGCATTTTTAAAATACCAAGATGATAGGTGTGTGATGCGTGTGCAAACCTTTGAAGATCTTGAACTGCCAAGTCATTAATAACTTGGAAATCCAAAGCTCGTTTTCAGTGGCAAATCAGGACACAGGCATGAAACAATGACAGAGTGAGGATGGCAAGCAGAGAGGAGATACTTTACTGAAAGTTTGTTGCTGTTTTAGTGCCTTGTCCAGCTTATGGTAAGGTAACTTTCTGGGTTTTGTGTTAATTATTTGCCTTACCTTCCCACACCCCGAGGGGCTGTTTTAATCTCAAGTTTAAGAAGTGCTAGGATTTAGTGTTTACTCTGTGAAAAATAAAATGTTGCTTTTTCGGACTTCATCATAGTTTTGTTCTCTTTTATTTTAGAAATCTTCCAGAATCCCTGAGGATGACATCAGGTTGAGAAAAAACACAGACCAAAACTGTGCCAATTTCTTGGAGCCAGCTGCTGTGCTTGCTACAAAGGAAGAGAAAATGGAAATTGAAGTTCCAGTTTCTGAACATAAAAGCATCACCACAGTGGCTTCACCACATCCCATAGACAATCCAACCCACTTCTTTTCCCCTGCTGCCAGCCACAATGGACTTAAGGACAGGCACGAATCTCTGGACAGTGAAGTTGCTAAAGAGATCAGATACCTAGATGAAGTGCTGGAGGCAAATTGCTGCGATTCTGCTACAGATAATACCTTTAATGGGACATCCTCCCCTGAACCAAGTGCAGTCTCCATTATGGATGGCTCAGGAGCATCTGTGAATGTCAAAAATGATTCAGTACCCAGTGAAAGGGAAGAAAAAGTAGCTGACAAGCAGGCACCCCTGGTAGTTGAACCATGTGAAGCTGGCGTAACAGATGAGAACCTGAAATCTAATGGCCATCCCTTGGGTGGATTGAAAGAAGACACTAGGGAGAGTCTGAAGGTGCCAGGAAGTCCCACTTCTTCAAACAGTTCTAGGAGATCCTCTAAGGATGGAGAAACAACTCTTACAACTCTTAAAAAAGAGGCTAAGTTTGAACTACGAGCCTTCCATGAAGACAAAAAGCCCTCAAAGCTCTTTGAAGATGAGGAAGAGAAGGAAAAATACAGGGTCCGTAAAGTGAGACCGTCAGAGGAAATGATGGAACTTGAAAAGGAAAGAAGGGAACTCATTAAAAGCCAGGCTGTCAAGAAAAACCCCAGCATTGCCGCCAAATGGTGGAACCCTCCACAAGAGAAGACCTTGGAGGATCAACTGGACGAAGAGCATCTGGAGTCCCACAAGAAGTACAAAGAGCGTAAGGAAAGACAGCAGCAACAAGGTGCAGCACCAACATCCCCCAAACAGGTCAGCTGCTCCTTTGTACCACCAGAGCCAGTCAACATCAAGAAAGAGGATATTGTCACAGAGCAAATTGACTTCTCAGCTGCCAGAAAGCAGTTCCAGCTAATGGAGCATTCAGGTCCATCTCAGGGTCAGGCCCCACCAAGGCGGTCAGGAACACCCAAAATGTTCTCTGTCAAACCCTTCTACAAAAGCCTAAATTCTCCACATGTAGACAGGCCACCATCCACCATAACAAGACCTGTTTCAGTGTGTGGGCAAACAGGACAGCTTGAGGATAACAATGCCACTGTTGTCAAAGCACAGAAGGTCTCCTGTACCTCAGAAGATGATACAAGCACTCAGACTACCACTGCTGACCCAGTAAGAGAATTACCAGGCAGTGACAGCCCCAGAGCTGGACAGGCCTCAAAACTATGGGCAGAGGATGGAGAATTCATGAGTGCGAGAGCGGTCTTCACAGTGGTGAAGGATGATGGACAGGGTGTGCTGGACCAGTTCCCAAAGCCAGCTAGTGCATCTTCCCCTCCAGAAGAGCTTGACTCTGGTTTGGATGACTTATCTATCAGGTCTCAGGATACCACTGTCTTGGAGACCCTTTCCAATGACTTCAGCATGGATAACATCAGTGACAGTGGTGCATCCAACGAGACCATGAGCGCCCTTCAGGAAAGCTCCTTGGCCGATTTCTCCCTGCCGCAGACCCCACAGGCCGACACTCCGGCGGAGTGCAGGGGTGAAGGCATCACCAAGTCCTTCAGTGACCCAGGCTGTGACTCACCCTCCTCTGCCTTGGCAGACTCCATGCTGATTGATGACCAGCTGGAGTACCACGCTGGACTGCTAGTTCAAAATGCCATCCAACAAGCCATAGCTGAGCAGGTGGATAGAGCAAACTGCAAAGAAGGAGAAGTCCCAGCAGAGAAGGAGATCTTGCTGAAAGAGCAGCCAGTCACCACCGGGCCAGCTCCAGCCTCTGAGGAACAGCAGAACCCAATGTTTCAGCCACCACAGGTGTCTTCACCTGTTCAAGAAAAAAGAGACACCATACCAAAGACTTCAAAAGAGGAAGACTCAGGACTCAGGGAAGGGAAGCAGTCATCAGTGTACTCAGCCAGTCAGCCATTCCTTGTGGAGGAAAACAGGCACGAAGTCAGCTATTTCAGCAAGTATTCCGAGGCAGCTGAGCTGAGGAGCACTGCCTCCATCCTGGCCACACAGGATTCTGAAGTGAGCGTGGGCCCCTTCAAGTTACGGTCGAGGAAGCAGAGGACTTTGTCAATGATAGAAGAAGAGATCAGAGCTGCCCAGGAACGAGAAGAGGAGCTGAAGAGGCAGCGGCAAGGTCTGCAGGTGGCACCAAGCCCCCTTATGAAGACCACACCACCCATGCCCACCAGAGCCACATCTTACAAAACTGCACCAGGTAAGAGCCCAAAGCATCAGAGGGGAAGTAAAATGTAACTGAAGGGTCAGGTCAGATTCATTTTTATGGTATTTTTGAGTGAATATGTTGTTTTGCTGTCATGACAATCTGCCTGGAAACTGCAGGCAGGAGGAGGGCATGGAACAACCCAACTTCCTCTCTCTGAGCACACCTGAGGACTTTTTTGGTTTTTTGCAAATGTGGTGCAGAAGTAACTTACATACCCCGCTGTTTATCATTAGAAAACCCTGCGCTATATTCACCCTCAGCCACGTTGTAGTGGGACATGTCTGTCGCTGTCCTGCTCAGACCACCCACTGATGTGTAGGATCCTCACGAGGAAGGACAGCAGAGATTTTTGCAGCTGTGTGGCTATTTGAAAGACAAACATAGGAAGTGTTTTTAACAGGCTTTCTGTTCTCTTGCACGTCAGAGGTAGTGGGGATTTACAGATTTGGGGGTTTTGCATCAGATTTCTTTTTGTGTGTGTCTGTTTTGCTTCCCATTTTCAGGTGTTTCTGCGTCTTCATAATCATGTTTGTCTAGTAGAAACAACTCCAGAGCTGTGAGTTGCCATGTATTTCAGCTGGTGTCAGTCACTACTGAATTAAATAGGCGTCACAAATGAAATGCTTAACAGATTCGGTAGCAGTCCTCTGAATGATCAGCTTCTGGGTCCTTGTGGTGGCATTCACAGCAGTTACAGGATATCACTCTCCTCCTTTTCAGAAAACAGAATCAAGCACTCATGCTTTCTTATCATAACATAAAAAAGAAGTCTAAAAAAAAAAGGCTTATTTCTGTGTAGTTATTTTTATGTGTAGACCTACATATGCTTTGCAAGTACTTAGAAATTTTTATTAACAGTGATCATTGTGCAGAACTATTAATTTTACCCAGAATGTACTTACATTCCGTCCTTATTTCAGCTGTTGTAAATCTGAACCAAGAATGCTTCCAAAAATTGTGCAGGATGATCTATTTCTTTTGAAAGTCATGGCGAACTTGAATATGGTCTGGATTTAGTCCAGCACCTAGTCTGATTGTGAACTTGGAGCGTTATGCAGCACATAAATAACTAATACTTGTTTTTGTTTCTTCTGCAAAGAGGATGATTTTAACCTGTGTTTCTTGCCAAAAAATATAGCAGATGTCGATGATTTCTTTGAAGTGCTGTTGTTATAAGTCCGATAGAACTCCATTTTTGATAAGGAGTCTCCACAAACTGAGGTGTTTTGAGCAATGTATGACAAGGTGTGGAGACAGGGCACTGTAGACATCAGCTGGGAGGACTTGTTGTGTAAAGGTGTGCTCATGACCGCTTTCAGAAACACCATCATCTGTAGCTGCAGGTGCTCGAATAAGGCTGATAATGATTGCTTTTTACTCACAAGTGGTGTTGGAAGGGCAGCTGACACTAATGCTTGTTTTAATGGAGCATCTGGGAAAACTGTACTTCTCATTCCTATTTCTCTTCATAACAAGGCATTTACTTTGTGTCTGGTGTTAAAATGTTCATTGTAAATTACATTCTAGTGAGAATGATAAACTTGTATTTATAATGAATCATTCCAGACAGTTTCATTTAGAAGTCCAACTGCCATATGTTCAAGAAAGAAAACTGGAATCCATTAGCCAGTCACCCAAGCTACTGCAGTTTGCAGCTGGTGACAAGGCAAAGAATTAATTTCTAGGAAAAGATGAATATGTAGCAGTGTATAAGGATGTCATTGATTAAAAAAAAACAAAAAAAACCACAAAGAGCATTACCAAAGTAAATCTTAACTCTTCTACTTTTGGTGCTTTCTAAACAGTGGATAAGCTCTCAGCTGGTGGAAATTAGCTCGGCACCCTTAGTGTTGCAGGGTGCATACCCTCAGCTCCTCTCATCCTTGCTCTCCCTTTAACTAGCTGTGTTGCAGTTAAAGCTTGCAGGCATCCTTAAATATGGAGAAGGGATACCGTGCAATCCCTTGGAAGATTGCAGCAACTTTTATTTTATTTTAATATTTACAGCATCTTTTCAATATTTACAAAAACAGAGGCGAAAGATGATTCAGCAGAGGCAACAACATCTGGCTGTAAAACTTCATTGAGGCTAGTTACAGAGGTGATTTACAGGGAAGAAAAAATCTATTTGTGGTAGGCACAGTAAGGAATACACTGTAGAACATGTCTGATATTGTAATCTGAATATCTAGTTTCAGATAGAAAAAAAATATTATGAGTATAATAGTAGCAATAATAGTAACTATAATAATAATGAAGAAAAGAAGAAACAGATTTACTTCTTGTCATCAAATTGCCTTTCCCAAGGAAAGAATTGGCACCCTGCTTTTAACATCAGGTTACCTCAGCAGAAAGGGATTAGAGGTTCAAGTCTAAATTTGAAAAATCTATTGCTAATCCTAAAGTGGGGAAGTGTAAACTCATACCAGAACTCTTTTGAGGAGGTGCAGTAATTAACTAAATTAGCAATGGCCCACCTGTCAGGTTGCTTTTTGGTGGTGAATGGGGCAGAACAGCTTTCCTAGTACTCCTTATTACTCCTGCCCCACTTCCCTGCTTTGAGCTGTCATTATGTGGATAACAGAAACACAAACCATGCAGTGAACTGCACTGCTATTTTGACTGAAGTGTGGAATATTAGCACAATTAATGTGGGTGTATGATGTGTGAAATAACTGCTAATCACTTTAGATAGCAAACAGGCTGTTTTTGCCACCCTATGCAACTTTCATACAACTGATGGTAACACGACACTTGGTGTCTGCCAACCACCCAGCACAAGGCAACCTGGTTCGTACTAACACGCTTCTGTACTGCTGATAAGTATCCTTTAAAGCTGCTTGGGGTGCTTTGAAGCAGCCTTTAACCCTTTTCAGGTCACTGGAACGAGCCACAGAGTAATTTCAGTGGAACAAGGACTATATGTTGCGTGCACACAGGGCTAGGCCTTTTCCAGGGCACTTCTGGAAAGGTGAAGGGGAAAATCTATGTGATGGCTTTTCAAAAAAAGTTGCGTTTACTGCATGAGGAAATCAAAAAGAAGACAAAAAAAAAAGTGCTTGAGCATGGCTAAATGGAGAATCACTGTGAATCCTAAAACATTTGTGGAGATGTATTTAAATTTGAATGTTTCTTGTGGTGTTTTTCTGTGGCACCTGCTGCACTGGGCAAGGTGTTGAGCAGCTGCATAGCTAGCCTGTGGTTTTCTCCTATAATGCAGAGGCAGTCCACCATCCCTCCTGGGCAGAGCTGCTGAGGCTGTTTGATAGTTTATTTGAACAGTAAAATGATTGTGTGACATGAGAGCATCCAGTGTACATTTGTCAGTGTAATTCCCGTGTTCCTTTTATTAGGAGTACTTAGACTATGAAGAACCTGTGTCTAACTTCCTGTAGTGCCAGGCCAGAGTAATCCTGCTCATCAAGGGAGGTGTGAAGATCATTATGTGACGGGCTTTGGTTCAGTGAAGGATTTTCCATTGAAACCCTTTGTGAATATTTGCTGCCTCATGACGAGGAGATCCCTAACACGAGAAGCCATGTGCCTGGGAGAAGCTTTCCTGAAGCTGACACAGCTGCTTTTTTAGCTGTTTGTCATCGAAGCATTGCCAGGTGAGGCAGAAGGCACACTGCCCTCCCTGCACTGGTCTGCAGGTGCTTGGACCTGTCTGCACGTGCGTCTGGGAGAGCTGCCCACCAAGCACTCATCTTCTGTTATTCTCAGCTGATAAACTAGATGAGAGAATTTCAGTGAATGGCAAAAGCCCAGGCAGGGAGTTGCAGTTTACAGATGCAAGTTATCACGTGCCTTTAAATTTTGGGTAACTGTTCCCTCCAAATTGTGAGGGATGTGTGTGTGCTGTCTTCTTCTTTCTTCTCCTTGCTTTCTTCTCCTGAGTAAACCTGTCAGAGGAGACACTTCAGCCTGAAAACCACTTTCCACTTTCATTTTCCACTAGTAAATACCTACAGTAAGAAAGCTTCTCAAGTTCAACCACAGCCTGAAGACACTTTTTGTATGGTGTGATGAGAAGCAGAGACTTTGGGGCAAGATTTTTTAATATTTGTGGCCATTGCAGAATTTTTAATAACATGTATACATGTAAAGAATAAGGACAAGGTATAATACATGTGCATGAACCCCTTTTTAAAATGAGAATTTTGAGAAAGGCTACAGCAGAAATGAAGCCTCTGAGTTTATGTAATTTAGTTTCCTTACCCCTTCATAAGCACCAGTATAAAAAAAAACAAAGTTCATCATTGGAATCTTCAAGGATTTCCCTGAACACCTCCAGGAGTGCCTTCACAGCACACTAACTCAGCTCATTTGTCATTTGCTCTCTATTCCCTCTCTAGTGGAGAACGTGCGTGAAATGAGATCTTCAAGAGGTTCTTTTTTTAATGTTTGCTTGTTTGTGCATTTGCATGTTTGTGTTGCTCACTTGGTGTTCGAGAAGACCGAAGAAGCCCAGTTTTCACCTGGAGTGCTAATGTGGCTCCACATTTTCAGAGGAGCATTTTTTTTCATACTTCAACTATTCCCTGACTTCAGCACAGACTAGTCTTCTGAAACTGTCTTGCTGAAATACCTTCTTTTGAAAAGATTTCTCTGCTGTGTAGATGCCTTAAAAAAAATGCCAACAGCATCTGTAAAATAGTTGCTCTTAACTTGTGCGAAGCCCTGTTTTTCCCATCTCCTTTGTGCCTTAGTTAACATTATATGACAGTCCTTGGTACCTGCTGGTTACTTAGTGGTGGCTCAGGCCTTTGTCCCAGGGCCTCCCCTCCGTCACTTTTTCTTCCTGATATTACAGCAAATAAGCTGAGCATCCTTACTCAGCCTGCAGCGAGTGCTTGGACACCCGTCAGGCTCCATGGGGTGGATAAGTTACCGTCACAACCACTCTTCCTCCCCAGAGCTGTGCAGAGGTTTTGGTTAGGAGAAAGCCAGTCTGTCCCCAGCTCTTACATGTCTTTGATTTTGCAGAGAAATGTCAGGCAATGTCTTTCAGCCACCAGACTGGGACACAGAAGTGGCTGCCCCTTCCCTGAGCTTTCCCTTCCTCTTGCCAGGGCTGTGGAAAAGCGTTCTCCATACGAGCAGCTCCCTCCTGCCCTAAGTAGCACAAGCAACAGGAAATTAAGAGAAATCAAATTCCAGGAGCTTCCTACTCGAGCCCTGAAGCCAGAGAGTGGAGGGAGCTATCACCAGAACTGACGGCACAGAGGACTTTTGGAGTCACTTTGAAAGAGGAGAAGAATGTAAATGTGTAGGTAAAGATTTGGGCTGTTATGGCCCGTACTCAATATCTAACAGCTCTAAAGGTGACGTCAAGGAGACTACCTTCCCCTGGAGGGGAAGACACTGCTGATAACTGCTGTTAACTTGCAAGTGTGACCACCAAACTGCAGTGTTTGCTGGTATCCCACAGGCGTGACCCTGTTTCCATTTGGTCTGAGCACAGTTCCTTTATTACTCAGCTTGGCTTGGGGCAAAGACCACCAGCAGTGCCTGTGTGCATCAGGGGTGGGCATGGGACTGTGGAAGCAGAAAGTGCCTGTGATCAGCATGTCTCATAACACTTTTATGCTTACTGACTCTTCTGCCTGAGAACAGCACCTTACCTGGATGAAAAGCTGCCAGAAGAAGATTAACCCAGCAACATTTCTAACACAGTCTGAACTGGCAGAATAGGTTTACACCAGACTAGAGCTCTGGATCAGGTTCATGGAGTTTTTCTGTGGTTGTTCAGAGAGCCCTGATGCCTCAGACACTGTCATCTCAACCACAACCTCAGTGATGGCTTTGCTGGTTCCTTGCCTTTCTGCCACTGTTGGCACTGGTAGGATCTCTCTCTTCTACCTGCCTGTTCTCACAAAATTTTTAGTAACTTGAAAGAGACACTTCTCTGTGAAAAATAGTTGAAATGATGCTGTGAATTTCTGAGTTTTTAGAGGAATTCATATACACAGAGAAAATAGTTGTATAAGCATTTTTTTCTTGTGGATACAAACCAACAAACCACTATTTTGGTGTGGGCAAATCTCATTTCTGCCTTGGCTTCTATATTTGTGGAAAGGGAACTGCAACACTGTTCTTCGTGACATTGCCCAGCATGCCCAGAACAGTTGCGTGTTGCTGCAGAGTTCCTGCTACAATACAGAAATTGATGAGCCTTCCATCCAGGGAGGATGGATCTGCTTGGAGATACTCTGTTTCCAAAATGCAGATCCCCAAAACCTATGGTTTGTATTGTTTTTCAAGGGAAATGGGATGGAAGGAGCTCTTTTCAGGCACTGAGGCTTGTTCACAGGTCTAAGCATCCTGCGATAGTCTGCATCCCTGGGAGAAAGCACAAAAGCTGGGTGGACAGATGAGAAGCCTGATTCTTCCTGCATTACTGGCGTGCACCCAAGACAGTTGCTTCCTAGTGTAAGGATGAAGTAACACAGCAATAATCTGACCATCAATCAGGTCTTTTTCCAGCAGAGTTTTTTACCCACTGGACCTAATGGGCAAGGTGATGGTTGTTCTTACTGTCTCCTGCTGAGCAGTCCAAGCTGTCATACATGGGTGCAGCTGGGTAGCTCAGGACCTGCTGTTGGCCCCTGCTTTGGCAGCCTAACTTCTGGTTGTCTGTGGAGCTGGTGCTGGTGCAACCCAGAGGAGAACCTAGGCCCATAAAAACTCCCCTTTGTCTCTGCAGGGATGGGGTGATTTGAGGCGGGGATGAATTCCCAGCTTCATCTCTGCACCAGCCAGCTTAAGCTAATCCCATAGCGAGAACTAGTGATGCTGGGGTTTTCCATACTGGTCAGAAATGAAACAAGCCCAGCAAGGGAATTTCTTGTAAAAGACCTCTACAGTGTCAGCTCAGGTTTCACTTCTCCCTTCAAGAATAAATCCTGCTGATTCTTACAGGAGGCTTCAAGGCTGCTCTCTAGTGGCTACCACTATCGTGATACTTTTTGGAGGAGCAGCTGACATTTTCATTTGTCTAAGAAACAGGAAGTTGCATGACAATATGCACGATCCTTCTGGTTACTTTATTTATTTGTAAGTGGTTTGGGGTGGGTTTTTTCCTCCTTTTTTTGTCTTTCTCATCCATTGAACCATCTTGTTTCAAAGACCTGCTGTGCCATGAAAAAGGGAATCTGATTTTGGTTGAGCACTGCTTTCTTGCTGTCACAGCTGAGCATCCCCACGCCTTATTTCCCCACCCATGACCTGCCATCATCATCGTCACTCTTCCCACCGGGGTGAGGCAAGCAGCTCACCCCAGATCAGTGCCTGGTGATGGGAGACACAGGCTGTCCTCCCTGGAGAAGCGTGGGTTGTCCACCCCTTGAGCTCTCCTGCAGCTCATTGCAACAGTCTCCTTGCTCTGGCCTGCATTTTTACCCAGCTCCTCAGCTGGGGTCACTGCCTCAAACAGGCTCCCCTGGGTGAAATTAGCTCAGTCAGAGAGCAACCTGGCTTCTCTGTGACTCTCCTCCCACCAGGAGACTGAAGAGTCCTGTCTGAGCGAGGGGTGTGTGGGATGGAGACCCCATCCTGCTCTGCCACAGGTCTCTCACCAAGGAGACTTGCAGAGAACAGCTGCAGGGAAGAGTAGCACCAGGGACTGACCCAAAGCCTTTCACACTTACAAAGCAGATAAAAAGCATAGGAAAAACAGAAAAAGCCAGCATTCCTTAATCAGATGCCTTCTTTGGACATCTGGCACATGGTCCCTGCCATACAATGGTGGCATCCTGTGCATTGTATTGTCTGAGCCAGAAAAAAAAAATATCATCTTGTGGTTTTCTAGAATCTTACAGACATTTCCAGATCACTGAAATGTGTCATGTAGGAAGGAGCAAAGCTAATTCAGCCAGATGCTACTGTAAGTAATAGTGGTGGGTTAAATTTCTATTGTGTTGTTTGATAACTCTTCTTGGTTTTGCAAAAAGATTTTGTAGTGTTTTGATGTACTACATTTCAGGAAGCAGTAGAGTGTTTTAAAAGCCCATGACCATCCTGATTTACCAGATTGTTTCATAAACTTAATTCCAAACTGTTTTTTCATTCAAACACCGCTGAAAAGGCTTCTCTAGCTGTCATCTGTTGGAAACAACTTCTGAGTCCTTTAGCTTAGAAAGGGTCATTCCTTTTCATGCCATTTCAGGAAAGATAGAGAAGATCAAGCCTCCTCCATCCCCCACCACAGAAGGCCCTGTCTCACAGTCTGACCCACCACCTGAGGAGCCTGTGGGAGCTCAGCGACCCAAGAACCTGATGCAGACCCTCATGGAGGATTATGAAACACACAAAACTAAGAGACGAGAAAGGATGGACGACAGCAGTGTAAGTGCACTTTTCCTTTTCGCTTTCTGCTCTGCGATAGAGACCGTGACTCATGAAAAACAACATTCAGACCTCAGAAACACTTATTTCCCAAGAATCTGCTCAGATCACTTTGTAAATGTGTAAGGATTGTAGCATGCTGTGAGGGCCAATGTGTTTGAAATGGAAGGACAAGGGCTAACGGAGAGGAAGAGTGAGCATCACTGCAAATATCAAAGGCAGCTCATATTAAGTTAATTAATTCTAAGGGCAGGGGGTAGCTGCCCTGAAATTGGCACCGAGACCCTCCAGTGGGTTATTTTAGTGCCTCTTTGAACTTTGTAGTTGAAGCATGTATTCATGCCTGTGTTCATTGACTCTCAAAGTCCCACCCCTGCGTGCTCAGGATTCAGTGTACATGCATAACTTCCTTAGAAGCAATCCCTTGCAGAATTGGATCGCTAATGTCTCAGAAATTAACCTGGATCCAACAACAGGCAACATGCTGTTTCCCACTGGGTTTGTTGTCTTTCTTCCACACAAACAGAACATCAGCCAGAATTTCAGTTTGTGAAATGGGTACCTGCATTTCAGTCATTACTCTAGTAGAGTTTGACCCAATTAAGTTGTTCTTTATTGGAGGCACTAATGGGAAGAGCTATGAATTTCATAGCTGGAAGTATCAAAACTCAGGTGCATCCATTATACAGCCTGTACCTCAACAGAGCATGAGGTGTTTCTTATTCAGACTCATTGTGCAGAAGGCAGTGAGATACAAGTGCCATATCAGACTTCTTAAGTGGACATAGTTGTTGTTATGTGTTCACTGAAGCAGCCACAGCCCTCCAGGCATTTCCCAGAGGTGTCAGGATGATGACACCAGCACCAAGGAGCTCATGTTCCAAACAAACTGCTTTCTAGTAACATTCATTAAAGGCAGAGCCTCATTAGGTGTATAGAAGTAAGTGAAGATTTGTAACGTGAATACTGCACTAGTCTGGCAGATTTTAATCATTACTGGTGAAAATTGCACCATAGCATAAAATACTTAAAATCAGAACGAATGCAATGTGGAGGGGTCCTGTTGCATTTCTTCTGGTTAAATAAAACACAGTGGGATAACTGACCCAAAATGGAACCAGATTCATTACCAACACACACCAGAAACTTTCTGATCCCCTCTTCTCCCAAAGCCATTAAAAAACAAGATCTCATTGTTCGTCAGGCTCCTGCTGCCATGTAGGACACCATCAGAGTGTGCCTTGTTCTTGCAGCGGTGTCCTGGGGCCATTTCTTGGGAAGGAGCAGCTCTCTGGTTTCCCCTCCCTCCGCAGAGCACCCAGTGAAATGGGATGGCTCCGCCTGCTCCAGTGGACGCTATTGTCTGGCATCTCCCCATTGATATCTTTCCAGGAAGGATGCTCAGAGGCTTGCAGGAGACATGTCACACCCTCACGCAGAAGCCAGGAGCAGCTTTTAAAAACTGAGACATAAAACTCCTGCCTCATAAACCAGAACTGGTCCTTGGGAGTCCTGCAGTGAGTGTCCGTCAGTCTGGTGGCTCAAAACCTCAGCGCAGCAGAGAAGCTGCTGTGCTGAAGAGGTGACACTCAGCTGGTACTCACCCTACACTTTTCCTCCACCCCTGTGAAGAGCAAAGGTGACTTGCCCAGCCCACAAAGTGGTGGCTTGTGGCTGAATCTTACTTCCACAGCTGTGATGGTCACATGCCATTTGTCCTACATGTTGCAGCACACAGGTAAGATGTCATTGGATCTAACTCCCTTTGCTCACTTACCTGAGTGCAACTACTCAGGTGTTTGCAGAGGTGCCCCTAGAAAGCAGGTTGGCCATGATTGCATAGTCTCTTCTGCAGTTTGAGGTGCTGACATCCTGACCAGAGAGCTGGTCTGGGCAGTGTCTGACCAAAGAAGTGTGCTCTCGGTCCTGGCTCAGCTCTTCTCTGCTGCTTGAGCTGCCCCAGCACTCACTGCCCAACGATGCACTGCCAGAACATCGGTGCTGGTCAGGCAGCCTGTGGGATGGATCCTTTTCTGGGACAAATTGTCAAGGCTACAGTGAATTTACAGAGCCCAAGTGTACACTGAATTCCTGCAGTGTTGAGGTTTGTTGTCATTCTCCTCTTCTCTAAGCCCACTGTGTACAGCCAAACAAGATTTATTCTTGCTGTTGCCTACCCAAAATCCTGTTAGAGTGCAGTGTCCTGCAGAGCCCAGGGAGAGCTTCCTCAGACCAGCAGGAGTGTTTTGTTTCTCTTCCCTGCCTTTTTCCGCTGTCCTGGTGTAAGCAACTCCCACCATTGACAAGGGAAAGATAATTCAAATAAGAAGTGCTGCACTTGTACCACTCTTAATTTGAGCCAATATTTTACATGCCAGGCTAAGCAGTAATTATTTAAACAATAAATAGCTTTGATTTGTCAGCAGAGGACATTTGACTGTGTGCTCAGGAAAAAGATTCCTGTAACTAACAAAACAAAAGAGCATGTTACTGGCCCATTCTAAAAAAAAATATGAAATACAGCAGGGGAAGGAGCATGGCAACCAGACAGACAGCTGCCACTTGGAGCATTAACTCCTGAGAGCTGAACGTGGCTCATCATTGCTCTTTGTGAGCGAGGGGAACCAGAGACTTCCCTGGGCACTGGGAGCGGTCAGGGTACTGTGGCAGCGGGGGCAGAGCAGAGCAGGGGCGGGAGGCAGCAGCAGCTGTCTCCTGAATGGGGTTGTGGAGATGTTTGATGTCCAGGGAGACTTCCCGCCATGTGCTGAGCACACCAGCAGGACTGATGTATAGAGCTTCCATTTCTCCTTATGTAAGACACAGGCTTTGTGGCAGGAGGATGTTTTGAGTATGACATCTACCCTGCCTCTCCTTTAAACGTGACCACCTTCTGTTTCATGTCTGGCTTCAATGTGGCCACTCTGGCTGGGCCTTGCAGGTTTTGCCTTTCAGAGACAGAAGGCAAATCAAGCACATCTGCTCTTGGAAGAACTTCACTGCTCAGGCAGTTTCTTCCAAAGAGGATGTGTGATAGAGAAGGTTTCAACAGGTGAGAAAAAGAAAAAAAGCAGCAGCAAGAAAACAGGTCAAGCACTGATGGTAAACAAGACTAAGACTGGCCAAGCAATGTCATTAAAAAAACAGCAAAACTGACTTACCTTTTTTTTAATGACACTACGTTGCTTGAAATCCTGTACTCTGGGATGTGCTAGTTCTTGCAGTTTCTTTATTTTGTTCTTGTTTCCTAGTTATAACATGCTTTTTCAATGTACTAATGCTGGTCTTTTCCCTTTCTACCAGTACACCTGTAAATTACTGTCTAGCAAGGTTACTTCTGAGGTACTTTTCAACTGCTTATTTATTTTTGCTTTCTCTTGCATGGTGATTCCAAGTGCATGTTGCTGCGGTTTGCATTTTCATGCTGTGTGCCAGTGCTGTTTCATATCAAAACCAGGATGCAAATGTGTGTGAGAGATATCCCTTCTTATCTCTCATCAACAAGTATTTGTGTGGCTGGTTTTCTAACCCTTGGATTCTAGTTACAATTTCTGGCATGGGAGGGGTTGTAATTAAAGGGATGGGAGCTGTTGCCCAGGAGTGGAGCATTCCTGAAGCGTGAAATGACAGCTTCACCTTAATCCCTGTCACCATTTAGCTGATGTAGCTAAACCTGGGATCCAAGCATCCTCAGATCCTGAGTGAAACTGCTGTGGCTTTCCTTTGTCTCTGATTACAGTGTTATTTAGTGCTCTCAAAATCGCTAGTATTTTTGTAAAGAATCCACACTCCAACCTTTCATCTGAGGAAGAAGAGAGTCAGACCCAAGTGCACAGCCCCAGTCTGGTGAATTTTGTGAAGCTGTCCTTGTCCCTGTGTCTTGTGATGTGATGGCAGATCACAGTGCCACAACTTAGCATCAGCGTTGGTCTCAGAGTAGAAGAAATCCAGACATGCTAAAGAAAGGGTATTTATAGTGACATTTGGTATTTTAGGAAGGCAATAGCTTGCACAGTCCTTATCCCTACAAGGCTGACTCTGCCAGACACAGCAATTTCAAGAGCAGGAAGTTGAAACCAACTGTGCTTTTGCAATGTGTGTTAGAATGAGGTGCTCAATAACATGGACATTTCAATTGCCTGTAATTTTCTTTGAAGACTTATGTGTAAATCTGGACTTCTCTAAGAGACGCAAACAGATTGTGCTGGTGACTGACATTCATTTGTCCAGCTTCAGCATTTTTTTAATAAACGTGGATGTTCCACTATTTCCCTTTTCCATAACATATTTGACCACATCAGCTACCTCAAGACAAGTGTATAAACATTTTCTGTCCTGGTGAGTAGAGCAAAGTCAAGTCTAATCCATTCCCTATTCATGAAATAATTTAGTGTAGGTTTTATCTCACCGATACAAGCCAATGATTGATCTTTCTGTAGAGTATTTATAGAAAGTCAATCAGCGTAAGAGCAGTGTGCTTTCAGAGACCTGGTTTTAAACACAGGTTGGGCCTCTTCTCCCCCATAATACCTGCACAATAATCTGAGTTACAATTTATGAATGGTTAAGTAGTGATCAGAGCATTTGATGTTGTGTGAGAGGCAGAAGCTCAGGTGTAGATTGTACATGCCCAGCCCTTGGCCTGGGTTGCATGTCCACCTGGTAAAATGATAATGACATCAGGAGTAATGAGCTGGAAATGAGTGTGCATGGGTGGGAAAGGGGATAGAGATTAAAAAGGCTGTAGAGCACAGTGATTCTGTATGCAGGTGCCAGTATGCCACTTGGATATTCCCCAGTGTTAAACCTCAGACTGAAGAAACTGTTTGGTTCTCACTGGAAATCTTTAGCTGAAGCAGCGAAGTTGTTTTGGAAGGACCCACAAGACTCAAGGCATGATGCCCCTCTAATCTCTACTGACCCCAGAGCTGAGCTGTGGCTCCTGTTCACCAGGCTCCTCCGTAATCCTCGTTGGTGCAGGCAGGTGGCTCAATTTTATTCGATGTCAGTGGCACTGAAGCTGACCCAGCTGTGGATCATCAGCCTGGGAGCTCCACTCTGGTGAGCCACAAACCCCCAGCAATGTACAGTAATGGCTGAAGTTAAGCTACATGCAGCAAACCACAGCCTGCTTCATTGGGTTGTTGTGGTTTTATCACCTCTAAATTCATGCAACTTGTGCTAAAAGCACATCTGCACATCTGTCTCCTTTTTTAAAGACATAACAGATAACTAATGCCTGCACATACATCGGTTGTTTTCATCTTCAGAATCTTTTGCTTCTGTCCTTACAATTGTACCTATCTTCAGATTTATGGGACATTATCCTAAGTTTGCTTAATATCAATCATGTTGTAGGAGATACTGCAATAAGGTGACAGTTATGCAATGTTAAACACTACTACTGAAATTTTGTGTCACAAAACAAAAACCCAGCATCCTAGATCAGATGGCAGGAGGCACACAGTTTATGTTTTAATACTGACCAGTAGCAGTATAATACTGTTACTGCCTTGTTTCAGGTAAGCACATTTTTGTTTCAGACACCCAGCTGCTCACGGTGCTCACTAGAGGTCTGGTGTATCCAGGGAATAGCTTTGAGTAGGTACAGTAAAAAAAATACCTTTACACTGGTGAAATAAATGTGTTCTTCAGTATTCCAGTTTTAGGTTAAAGCATTTAGTTTACCATTCCTGAGTGGGAATGGTCACATCTGCAGGAGCAGGCAGCCTGTTCCCTGCCTTTGTGCTTCTGCCTCTCTGTGAGTGCTGTGCTCTATAGAGGTGTCTGGTGCAGTGACTTTCCCATGTAGAACTGGTAGATTTTAGACACCCAGACTTTTGCATTTTATGTTTTTGTTGCTTTTAGTTCTTCTAAGTCCAGATGGGAAAAATCAGTAAAATATTAAGCTCCAGAAAAATCATTTTCCTTCCATATCAGTTTTGCTGCTACTACTGAATAAAAATTAGCCCATACTGTGTAGTAGTCAGTTTCATTCAGCAGTGGGGATAAATATGCTTTGGACTAAGTCATACCTTTATTTTGCTTTTTATTCTCTTGTTGCCAGTAAGAGAGCACTTATTGTTATGTCTGTTGGAGGGGAGCTCAGGACAGGTTAGTCTCCACCTCTAGGATGGATAGATAAATTAATCTTATACCTAACAGTGATAGCTGTTTTAATCTTCCCTGCACTACCCCCCTGCCAAAAAAAAAAAAAATCCTCAAAAATAAATAAAATCTGTCAGGAAAGAGCCCTCTACAATCCTTGGTAAGACCCCAGAGCTGCAACCACAAGATTCACAAACCAATGTTTTGCAAAGAGAAGAGTGGTTTTTACAGCCCTGTGTATCTTGGTACTTTTGTCTTTCCCTCACACCTATTTGTGCTCTCCAAATTCTTCCTCTTCTAGTGAAGCTGGTAGTCAAATTACCTCTCCCAAATAAGATTATTTTATATCATATTGCTTTTTTCACTGACGTGGCCTTACGATTAGGGTGTAGCTAGCTCAGTTCTTCAGCCTAAGCTTGAGTGAACAGTCTGCTTCCTGATCATTCTGATTTTCAGTATACACCTTTGTCGTGTACCTATGTGCCTGGCTGCCTTGAGATGCCCTGACCACCCAAGGATGCCCCTGCCTGGGTCGGTCACCCCACCTGCACCCACTGAGCTGATGTGGGGCACCATCAGGGAGGACACGGATAAAGCCCTGAGGTAGCATTTTGTAACGTAGCCAAAATGCTCTGTGTTACAGACCCCCAAAATAGCCACAACAACTAGAGCAAAAGACTTTCCTTCCTTAGACCTGCTGTGGAGACCCTCTGGGTGCTGGACTCATGCAGCGTTCACAGACAGCCCTAATATCTGCCAAGAATATTTTAAAATGGAGATCATTTGCTATTTTAGGCTGGTGAATTCAGTGCTCCATTGAGGAGTCCCAATTCTCCACTCAAGTCCTTCCACTTGCATGCTATAATTACCCCATTGTTTCCTCTAGTGGGTGTAAAATGACACACAGCCTAGTAAAAATGATGGTTATTTTAGGTCAAACACTCTTTTCAGTAGATTAGAAGAATAATTCTGGAGTAACTATCCAAAAGGACCTTCAGCTTGTTACTGTCTGTTCTGGTATTTAGAAGGCTTGTTTATTAATACTAAGCCAGACATCAGTACTTGTTTTCCTGCAAAGGCTATTAAGTCCACATTCAATGCCCTCATGGTGTCTCTGATATAATTCTGGAAACAGTTTTCCTTGGAGCTACCAGCAGCATTTGCTGAAGCAGACACATTTACAGACAGGTGATAAATGGAAGAAACCCTGTTGCCATCTTTTAAAGACAAAGACGAGCTAACTGATCCAAAGAAGAGATCCTTAAAGTTCCAGGGTCCTGCCTTTCAAGCTGTCACCAGAGACCATTGCAACGTTGTGATTTCCAGCAATGAAGACACTGACAGGAAACTGCTGTAAATTACTTAAAATCCTTTTTTTTTTTTTTTTTCAGCTGGCATAAATCTATAGGCCAAATTCAGCAGACCTTATTTAAATATATTGCTACTCTGTGACAGTGGCAGTTTGGGTTTGAAATTTATGCTGAATTTACTGGTTTTTTTCATGGAAATTTAAATATCCAGTGGAGAAAAGAGTAATTTTCTGTGGTTTATTTAATCATTATCCCATATTGGTCTTGATAGCCTCATGTCTAGCAGTATTTGTCTGTTGCCATCCAAAAAGAAAAAACAATCACTGTGTTTTTTTCCCTCTTCATTGCTAACCCTGGAGCAGACACTGTCTTTTCCTATTCTGAGAAGATAGTAAGATGATGCCCCATTTTGCTCCTCAGTTTTGCTCCTCTGTTGTTGGATGTGGGTTGCCTTTTCTTGGTCCAGGCACTCAGAATCCCAAACACGTAGTTCAAACCGTGGGTCCTCATCCCTGCAGCGGGAGCAGCTCCAGTATGCTGCTTACAGACTGTTGTCTCAGAAGGAATTCTTTTAATGTTTTCAGTATTTTGGGGGGGGGTTAATTGATAGGTTTGTGAACACATTTGCCCTCTACTGGGTAAAATAGAAACTGCTCAGCCCTACTCCCTATTTCTGGTGGTTGCTCTGCAAAAGGAGGAGGCATGATTCTGGGCAAAATTTAAGCAAAAAATCCCTTCTGTGGACCTGGGCCAGCTTTGTAGCCCTAGTCAGTGCCGGGAAGCAGGTGGAGCATTAGATCAGAATCGTCTCTGTTGGCTGGATTTTGCCTTTAATTCTTTGGCTTGTTCATAGCCGTAGTCAAAAGAAACTAGGAGGGCAAAAACCTAATAAAGCAAGCCAAACCCTACCGTCCCTTCAGCTCCTGAATGGAGGTCTGGGTCTCAGCATAAATGCAGAGTGTGTTCTCGTTCCTGGAAGCAGAGTTATGGGCTATCATTTCGGTTGACAGTTGGGAGCTGGTTTTCCAGTATTGCCTATACAGGAGCCCCTACTACCTGTGAACTTTTCCAACCACAGCTTTTCACAAGCTGAAATAAGTTCCTTTAGTTCTTTTAGTTCCTTTAGTCCTAAATTATTTATTTTTATTTTAGTCAAGACTTGAAGTCCTCACTGCATCTGACTTTCTACTCAGAAGAATAAAATAGCATTGTCCTTTCTCAAAAGGCCAGCTGCTCTTCTGCAGTCAAGGACTGTGCAGAGCAGCTTGCAGGAAGAAATGAGGACCAGGGTTGGTAGGCATTGGTCCAGTGAACAGTAACATATTCTGGGGGGACTTTTTTACAGTTATTTTTTTTAATTGGCTGTTTAAATATTTTTAAAGTTTACTTCTCTGGAAGGGCTGTTTTAAACACGTTGAGGGCATCTGACATTGGCAGCTTTTTAGTGTTGATTGTGGAGCTGTTATTCAGTGTCAGTCAGAAAATAACATTGCCATGTGCTTCTGTAAAAAGACCCCAGACCCTTTTATATCTCACTCTGCTGGGAGGAAAACACCCACTGCTGTGCATTATTTGCCAAGGAGTACCTCAGATGCACATCACCATAACATCTTTTGGGTTTGTCTCTTTTATTTTTTTTTTAATAACCTTGTTAAAACACATATTAAAACTGTTTCTTACTTTTTTAGTTAATTGTTTCTCTGTGTGCTTGTGTATCCCTATGTATAATATATACACAGTGTGTATGTTTTTATATGTGTGCATATATCTGTGTGTGTTGAACTGTGTGTATGAAAAAATTGTATTGGGGCCCATCTTGCACCAGACTCTGCAGGTCCTCCTTGTGTAAATCTCCTTTCCCATACACATGGAGTGATTTTTCACTCCAGGAGCACTTTGATCACAGGCTCTCCCGTTGGTGTAGCTGCAAGCCAAAGTCCGTGAGAGGAAGATGCAGGGGGGCTGCCTAGTTCTGCCTCTGGGGGTGAGGTGCTGAAATAAGCAGCAGATTGCTTTCCAGGCTGCACATGCAGCTCCAAAGCAGCCTCTGGACAAAGCTGCCAGGCAGTTGCTGGCTCCTGGTACCAAAGGTGTGCAGCTGTCCCTGGGAAGAGGACCAAGCCCCTGTCCCCTGCCTTCCCCAGGCAAGGGTGGGACAACCTGCAGCTGGGCTGGTAAGGGGCAGCTGGGGCTCCCCTGGAGTGAGCTGGGTGCTGCTGGACAACCCCTACTACTTCTGTCCTCCCGTGGTGTGGCTTTGCTCTTGTGTGCCATCCCCCCTGCCTTCACATCAGCAAGTGCTTCATCGCATGAGTCCTCCCAGTTTGCACGAGGTGCGGCACTGGGAGCCCTGCGGGAAGGGCTGGCCCGGCTGGTCCCTGCCTGCCTGCCTGCGCACATGGTGCAGGGCACCTTGGCATGGGGGCCACGGGCAGCAGAGTGATGTGTGGTGTTTTCCCTTTCTCTCCTGACCAGGTCCTCGAGGCGACCAGGGTGAACCGCAGAAAGAGTGCTCTGGCGTTGCGTTGGGAAGCCGGCATTTATGCCAACCGGGAGGAGGACGAATAACCACACTGCAGCGTGAAGACAGCGACTAGGCATGCTGAAACCAAAAAAGAGAAAGGAAGAAAAAAAATAAACAAACACAAAAAACCCACCACGAAGCAGCAGCATTTTAGTCTAATATTTATTAAATACACAACAAACTTGATGATGCACATAAACAAGAAATGATCCAACTCCTGGCAATCCTAAAGCAACAGGAAAAACCCACCTAGAAAATATCCCCCTTCTTCTTCCCTCAATCTCCCCTCTGAAATAATGCAATGGAGAGGGTGCAGGGGGTGGGAGCCCTTGATGGGGACAAGGGGACAATTGTCCCGACAGACCGGAGAGGCTGCAGGTGCATGGCAGGAGGTCGGCGTGGAGGAGCCCTGTCATGCTCCTGCTTCCCACTGACCAAACTGGCGGCCCTGCCTCGCCCCCGGGATCACCGTCCCCCCAGCAGCTCCTGTTGGACCCTCCTGCGGTTCTTCCACCTCCCGCAGCCGCTGCACCGAGACCATCAGCGTCACTTCGGCGTGCTCTTATCCAGCCACAAAACACAACGATATTGCCCTCTGTTGCTCTTTCTTCGAGGGGACCGAAGGGTTAGGTTTGGGGTTGGGGTTGTTTTTGGGGTGGGTGGGTTCTGCTCCCCCTTCTAGTAATTTATGTGTTTAAAAGGAAGAAGCAACAAACAGGGAGGCAGTTATTGCAAATGTACAATCCAGCAGACTCGGTAAAACAGTCCTTGTGTTGCAGACACAAGCCATCACAATTTAGGAGTGGAATAGATGGGGATGAGAGCTAAGCCAAATGGATTACCTTAGCTTTAGGATCCTGTATGCTTGCAATATCACCTGAGCTCCAGGTTCTCAGAGCATATTTACATAACAAAGTTTCTAAATAGAAAAAAAAATCTGTATTTAGTGGATGACAACTATTTTTTGATGGTGGGGAGGGAAAAGAATGGCATATGTGTAAAATCTATGACGATGGATAATTTGAAGTAGAAAGGTAGTGGGAAAGGGATACAAATAAAGGACATATAATTTTTAAATGAGGCAATAATTGAACTAAGCCAGACTCTGGCCTAGAAAGAGGTATGAAATAGAGAAAAAAGATAGTTACGTCTTCAACTATATTTATACAACATAAAAAGCCTTTGAAGTAGAGTGCTTTGTGGAAGTCTTCACGTTTCCAGGCAACTAAAAAAGCTAAAGGGCATGATGAGTTGCAAGGAGTGAGCAAGGAAGAGCAGACAAGGGAAGAAAACCTTATTTTCGCCATTCAGACAGTGTTTTCAGTGCTACAAGCAAACCATAGAGCCTTTAGTTATTGCCTAGGCTTGGGATCAGCAGTGAAGGATTAGTGTGGATCTGTGTGTGCGTGTGTGCGTGCGTGTGCGTGCGTGTGTGTGCATGAGGCTGGCATACCAGAACGTGTATGGCAGTGCATGTACTGATGATTTTCTCCAAAGCTGTTTAACCAGCTATAGGGGTGAGTGGTAATTTCCTTTTTTTTTTCTGAAAGGGGATATAAAAACAAGGCACTGAGTTAATGCAGTATTTGTGATATTAAAATTTGACCCAACATGGTATTTGCATGAGTCACAATTGCAAAGTATTGACCAGTTTTGTAAGCTGACAATTAGGAAAAGAAATGTGGTATTTATTCTTGTGCTTTGTATTTGTATGTAGTATAGAGGCTGCGGGTTTACTCTTTCTTTTCACGCAAGCAATACAATAGGAATATTTTACAACTGGGAACCATAATTTCTGGACTAGAAACCAACAAGTTTGGAAGGTGACAGAAAAAAAGACACTGAGCTTTTTTCTATATATAATATTCTGTCTTTTTTATAAACAAACAATTATTGTTTTGACATCTTTTTAAAAAAATCATCAGCCAGGATACTGATCCTCCCTTAAGCCTTTCCTTGGTTTCATGACCTGCTGTGCTGTTTTATCCTGAAACAGTGAGCTCATTTAAAATGAGTACCGATACTGTGAACATACTTCTGGTGCTTTTCTTAAACAAACACAGAGCTTGCAACCAAATTATTCCCCGCTCCCCCTCAGTTCCTCCAGCATGTGATTTCTGTCCATGGACACTATTGTTTTGAGGCTTGTTTTCAGGGAATTGTAGCAAATATAATTACGCATGCCCGTTAACTCAGTTCTATCAATTGACTCCCCAAGTGCTATTGAACAGAAGAAAACCCTGATGAACTGAGTGTTCACTGTGATAAGGGCAGTGAGCTTATCTCAAGGATGCTCTCTAAACCCAGCTGCCTGAGGAGGCACCATGCCTGTGGAGAAATTACATACCTAATGAAGTGGACCCCTTGTTCAGACATGGCAATCGAGTGAACTGTGGTTGACATCTGCAGGGGGCTCGTCGCCATAAGACCGTAGGAAAAGCAACGCCACCAGTGCAGCGCTCCAGTGAGACCATACGTCATGTAGCCGCATCCCTGAGCTCTGCACATCTCTTCCAAGAGGAGCCCTGCCTCCTTCCAGCCCTGGGGAGAGCTTAAGTGAGACTGGGATAAAGGAGTTTCCTAAGCAGAGGAGACAGCCCTTGTACTCATGGTGAGGTGGTCTTGCATGAAACTGTGCTCTTCAGAGTTTCACCCCAATATTTGCTCCCTGAAACTGAGGCAGCCCTGGGCTGCCTTCCCAGGAACCTGCATCTTTTTTTTCTTTAACCTGGAGGCCTGGGTTTGCTTCCTGTTTTCTCACTGGAAGCCAGTGACATTGATCACCCATCATAAGACATTTCTTCATGCTTTGCCACATCCTCCCCTACCACCACAATCGGCCTTTGGCCTTTGAAGTGAAAATTAAATTGTTTCCCTAGAAAGGGGATGTGGTGGTGGGGAGAGGCCAGGAAGGAGTCCTCTGTGCTAGAAGCATTCACTTTCAGCCCCTGTGACAAAAGTATTTGCATGTATCAGTCCAGGACAGCCAAACTTTCCACCCAGCAGAGTTTTTTCTCTTCCAGAAATTATGGATGCTCGCTCGTAGTCAGCAGCACACATTCGGTGCTGCGGTAACGCGAGTGCGATGCAGATTTCTTGCCTCTGTTATTTCATTTGCATGCTACCAAGCTTAGGTGTTTATAAGTATATGCCAGTAATACATATCTATCTATATATAACTATATCAAATGCAACAAAAAAGCACTATTGCAGAGTTAACTTTGTCTCCACAAAAGAAACGCTCAGATCCTTTCCCGTGGCAAAGACTGGTTTTAATGAAACTATGTATTGAGAAATAGTTAAGCATTAGCATTTGTGATTATAATCAGTTTGGGGTTACAGTGCAGGTTTTCTGAACAACTCGTTTTAAAAGCTGCCAGTTTGGGCTTCATCTTGCTCCGTACTGACATTACCTGAAGGAAAATACAGTAGCATTGACATGTTTGGCAACCAAAAGGCGGCATCCTTGTCATGACTTATCAACCAGTTTCAACAATACCTGGCTTTCTGTATGTTAACCACTTAAATGTTATCCTGCTTCTGTTTTATAGTGACTGTGAGGCCTACAATGCAAGTATATAATTATTTTCTCATTAAAACAGAAACCTGTGTTGTGTTTCTATAAAGCTGCTTGTTTCTTCACATTCTTGCAGGAAGGTGTACCCCTGCAAGCAGCATGGGGCTGGAAGAGAGTGGCTTGTGTCCCACTAGCCAAGGCAGTCGGTTGGTCTCTCCCTTTCTGTCTGTTTGTCTAGAGGCAGGAGAAATCTCTTTTTCTCCACTCACTGGTGTTAGCTGCAGATACCAGAGCATCCCTGAGTATTTCTTCCCCGTTAACATACTTGTGGAGGGTTGCAGAGGCCAAATCTGCTTTGTGATGTATTGCACGAGCTTTCTTACCTTGCTTCCTTCACACCTGCAGAACCTCTGCCATGCCACATGGCAAAACACATCGTTTCAGCCACTCATCCATTTCTCACATGCCCAGCTGCAGCAACCAACCCCTTGCTCATTGCCACAGCTCCTGGCCCCCCAGACCAGAAGAGACCCTCATCCCTCACCCCTGCTAGGAAGTTGCTGTCATGTTTGGAAGATGCTGCAGTGCCGGGTCCATGGCAGCTGCAGACCAGCCACAGGGACTTGTTGGGGACTGGGCAGGGTCACGTTAGACTCTGTCCCTCCCTGTGCCACAAATAATCTGGCTTTTAATTCTATCCCTGCTCCACAGCCCTTGGGAGGAGGCGGAGGACACCAGTGATTTCGGTGGGAGTTGCCTAGAGCCAAGCACAGCAATTTGGTCCATACTCTCCATAACATGAACCCTCCATCTCCCTTGTGCCCACAGTATCAGAAATGCTGACAGAGAAGTCAGATGTGGATTCCTTTTCCACTCAGTAAATACCGCTGGAAGTTAGAAAATGGGTTTGAAAACAAGCCTGAAAATTTACCCACCAATGCTGGTCTCTTATGTCTATGAAGAAAAAGAGGTTATTGTCTTTTCAACACAGGAGAGGCTTTCTGTCTTCCTCTGCTTTTCCTTGCTCTGTGCTAAAAGGGATAAGGTATTGGACTTACTGGCACACAGTGGGAAAGGGAACTCCTTCTAGACCTCTCCTTTGGGTTTTATGAGAATTAAAAGCAGAAACTGGACCTTTGCAAGGGAGCATTTAGACATTGCAAAACTGATGCAGTGACGCCAGTGGGTGGCAGCAGCTCAGGAATTTTAGCAATGCATTCTGCTGTTACCAGCTGTTGATATTTAATAACATCCACTTGGGACATCTAAAATCCCTGTCGTCCCATTGCGTAGCCAAAATGGCATGCACCAAGCTTTAGAGTATTTTTACAAAGTAGTTAAGGACAATAAAAGAACTATTTTATCCCATGTATTTAGCCCACTATTTAGCCCACATAATTATCCCACTACTTATTCCATGTAAGTAGTTAAGGATGAGAAAAGAACCATTTTATCCATCATTTCTGTCGTAGTCCCATATAAGGTGAGGATATTGCACGTCGTAACAGTTGGAGTTGGTTTTAAGAGGCCTCAGCCCAGTGGGAAAGCAAATGGAGAGGCAGAGGATCTGCTCTGCAGACACAGGTTTGATTAAGCTGGTTTAAAAGGAGGGAGAGCATTCAGTACGGTGTTTTCAATTACGAGTGGGAACAGGAGATTTAAAAACAAAAAACAAAAACCACCGCTCCAAAACACCACAAACAGGGTCTGTAGTCTAAGGAAGCAAGCAAGCCAAAGCACCACAAGCTGTAGCAGGGGAGGGACAGGGCTGGGTAGGAGCAGAGTCAAGAGCTACAAATATTAGCATGGACATTAGTACTAAAGATGACTTTCAATTATGTTCTAGTTATTTAACTGACGAGGATGGGCAGTCCAGGAAACTATTAGCAGTGCGTGGCTCTAGCCCTGCTCTCCTTCCCAGGTTACAGAGCATCCCAGTCACATCAGCAGTAGCATGGGGCAGGGCCAGGGGAGAGGGGGGTGAACAAATTGAAAAACAAACCAATAAAAAAACCCAAACAACAACAGAAAACCCCCAAATGCCATCTGGATCTCAGGTTCTGCTGCAAGCTCTGGCTTAGCCTTGATTAATTGGCAACAAAATCCAGCGCTTTATCAATGTCGTCTTCAGGAAGAAAGCTTTTACAGCAAGGACTAAATGTGGCATCAGTGTGAGAGCTCCTGCTCAGTCCCAGGCACGTCACCCTTGCAGGGCAGTGTGCCACCAGGAGCTGGAAATGTTCTGGGCCTTGTACCAATACAAGAGTGTGGCAGCAGCAACAGGGGAAAAAAAAAAAAAAAAAACATGCAGGAAGAAAATTAGTGTGTAAAGCTATTTTATTCCATTCTCAATTACTGCAAACTGCACAGGGAGGATTGCATGGCAGGGATTTGTGTGGCAGCAGTGACATCTGGAGGGCAGATTGCACTGACCATCCTTCATTTCTAAGGATGTCCTCTGGAGCAAAATTCTGGGACCAGCAGAGATACCCAGACATGCTGACCGATGTATAGGTCTCAGGGCCCCATCAGTGCCAAGCTCACTACGATGGCACTTGTGCTACTGACACACCAAGCCCTCGGGATCAGCAAAGGATCAGAAAGAGAGCTATGGCACATCCCATGAGCTTCCCAGGGGGAGATAGTTAGGATGGAGACCCCAGAAAACGCTGCTGTGCTCAGCATGCACATCCAGTGTCCTGGGCATGCCTCCTCCTACACCAGCTTCTGGGGTCTACCAGACCTCCCAGCCAGCCCTTGCTGGGAGCAATTGCAAATTCCATATTGTTTTGGTAGGCAGCTTGGTGCAGGGCTGTGGTTGGACATAGAAAACACTTTGCAAGGGGCTCTGCTGCACAGAACACTTGCTGTGGGAACTGTTGCTGGCTTGGAAGGTGTATGCAGAGCAGGGGGTGAGACTGAGAGGTTGGAAACAGCTCTTTGAAGGCAGCAGGGTTTCACGTTGGGATGCAGCAGGCAGATCAGGACGATGCTCTCTCCCTTGGGGTATCACTGGTGGCAAGAGGCTGTGGCTTGGAGTGAGATAGGATGCTTATGCACAAATGGCCCCAAAAAGCACTTCTTCCTCTTGTAGCACCTGGGAAAGCTGAACACTCTTGGTCTTACCTTAAAATAAGCATCCAATTCTCAGGCTGCAACTGAAACACAGGAAGCCGGGAAAATGCTAGCAAAAACACACAGATAATGACATAACCCTGGTGAGGCAGCACATAGCAGCACTCACCCAGGGCTTTGAAAGTGTTGCAAACAAATAACCAGTCATTAGAAAGGAGGGAAGAGCTTGGGTCTCTGTGAAGCATCATCTCCATGGAGAAAGGTGGAGTTTCCTGATACACAATGGGAATTGACTTGCTGGGCAACTTTGTCAGCCCTGTATTTTGTAGAGGAGGCAGAAAGTATTCAGCCCTACTTAATTGGAGTGAAAGAAGGAAGATGATAAACTGGGGCGCTTGCTCACTCCCTGGTAAGGCTTGTTTGCTTCTGGGAGGGTGGCTTTGGAGTACAGCATCAGCCCAAGGTGGACCCAGACTTTCACAGCATTACCCTTTCCTGCTCCCTGCCATCTCCTTGCCCTCTGCTGTTCCCTCTGCTCTCCATATGATGCTATCCATACCCAAAATATGGCTGTTTTCAGGCAGAAAGACTAGATGGCTTCCTAGAGCATGGGTATCTCACCCTGCTTCCACTGAGCCTCTCAGGATGGAGAAGACCCTCGATCAGACCAAGTTCCCAGCCACAGGTCCCTGACTGATCACCACTGCAAGGCCCCATCAGCTTCCAGGCAGGCTCCCTCCCAGGCTGGTTTCCTCTCCTCAGGTACTTGACTGGATTTCCCTTTCTCTGACAAAGCACACCACAGAAGATGGATAAACCAAGACCCATGAGGTAAACCTTAAGTGGACCAGATCCAAATGTACCCAAGCACTTAAGTACCTAAATACTTCTAAGGATCTTCTTCTCTGAGGGTTACACAACACTGAACTCAGCCCATGGATTGCTTTTTTTTTGTCAATGCACTATAAAATGATGAGGGTATGTTAGTGGAGTCGACTTGAAAGGGTGTTGGGGGAGAGCCAGGTGAAACAAAAACCTTCTCTTGGTTGCACTAGTCATGCCAAAAGGGGCATGATTGCAGCTTTTCTTTAATACTGTTTGAAGAAAACAACTGAGCCAAGCTCCAGCCATAGAGTGCTGCAGAGAAGGCAGACTGAACTTGTATGAGCTAGAGAGGGGTGTTTTTAAGGAAAAAAAGTAATTGCAAGTTGTGGGACTCGATGTATAAAGAAAGCGAAAATTTCTGGCAGGAACAGAGGGAGAGGGGGATAAGTAAAACAGATCAGAGGGGAGTGGTATAAACAGTGGAAACCAGAAAGATAAATAGGGGAAAATCTTGCAGATGGGAATTTTTTTTGCAGTGAGCCCTTTCCGAAGCCAGCTGAAAGCACACTCAGACAGTGTTTGAGCAGAGATGAACCCTATATGGCAAAAAGTGTATTTACCCAAGCTGTCTGGAAACTGGACAAAAAATAACATCCGGTTACAGCATGGGTCTCACATGCTGCCAGGTCCAGACTATGGTGGTGCAGGACAAGATTCAGCTCAGATGTCCTTCTTGGCATTGGCTGAGTCAGTCTTCAGCAGAAGGCAATCAGGAAATAGCTGAATGATATCATTGCTCATAAGCCACATAAGTTATTGACATGCAGACTCTCTGAGTTTATAAATTAAAAGATGAGTCAATATAGTCTGTCTAAGCTTTGCAGGATGTTTCCAAGGAATTTATTATCAAGATGCCCTAGCACTAAAGGATCAAAACAGCATTTCAGTGCCCCAAAAGGGCTTTATTTTTCATATCTTCCTTAATCTCTTGTTCCCTTCCTCTGTAGAAGTATTAAATCAGTGTGCTTTTAATTGTTGGGGAGATCACTCTCTAAGTTTACTCTGTAGGCATCTGCCCATTTTGCCCTAGGCTACTCTGGCTATGTGTCCTTGCAGAGGGTGCCTGAAAGCTGGTGGCCAGACATGACCTGTTAGCTGGTAACAGCTCCCAGAGGCATCTTGGAGGTGACATCCAACACAAAATCACTGAAGGTGTAGAACTGGGATAGCTACTGACCCTTGGAAAGTGGTAGTGTGAAAATGTATCACACGTGGCAATGACAGGCACAAGCCCACAATACCTGCATACAGTCCAAGCCCTGTAGCAGCAAAGCAACCACATCTACAGCAGAGCAAGAAAAGCAACATCTTTGTGAGGGAAGAGCATGCACGTGACATGCCCTTCAGCCATGTCCTCTTGAATTTCCACAGACGAGCACCTCAAGTCCTGCAACAACTGGGAAGTCCATCATGTGTTAGCAGACTTTCAGAAGGTGACTGCACCTGGCAGTTGTTCTGCCAAAGGCATCACTGGCACCCAGCTGGTGACCACGGTGCACTGTGTAAAGTTGTGCTGAAATGGGTAAAACAGTCAGGAGATGTCTCCCCATTGCCCACGTGCAGTTAGCAGCAGGTGTGAAACCACCCAAACTCACCAGGAAATACAGAGGCTGGAGTGGGAAGAAGCAGTGCTGCTCTCAACCAGTATGGGCAATTCAGCAGCTATGTGATGGGGTATAAAAGCCAAGTCTTAGTTCAGCAAAGCTTTGAATACCCCGAAGTACTGAAATGAAGGGGCAAGGGAATAGCAAACTCCAGTACAGCTGCCTTGCCACACAGCTTAAAATTTACAATTGTATATATATATTTATTCATGCTCATTAGACACTGAAGAACTGCAGCTTGGAAAAAGTTAGCAGCAACAATATTGCTGGAAAGCTGCCTGGACTTTCTTGTTTCCATGGTACCTTTTACCCAGTACACCTCTTCAACTCCAAAATGCCCTGCAGATGCAACGGGACCCTTCAGAGAAAGGAGAAGAGGCTCAATATTTTAGTCTGATTAACATCTTTTTGTACACATACTGGTGTCCTAAGGATATACAAATCTGCCAAGGCTGTTCATTCTCTAGCTGCCTGGGAGGTTGCTAGCTTAAATTCTCCTGAGTAGTTTACAAAGAGACCTGTATTGTCCTCTCCACACGAGCTTTCTCCAGAGCCTGGAGCTTTCTCCTGGAGCACCTTTACTGATGCAGCATTGCAGGCCTGGGGAACTCCAGACACATCTTCCTTGTGTGTTGAGTGGAGGTGACACATCTGCATGGGGTTGCAGAGCCTCAGCAGCCCTTGCTGCTTTTCCAAGGAGAGCTCCTCCAGCACCATGGCTCCTCCAGCTTGCCCACCCAGGCACACCTCTGCTCTCTCATCTAAGGAAGATTACTCCATTGGTACCATTTTCCACTAGCACCCTGCAGCAAGTGGGTACAGACACAGCCTCCCATAGCCTCCCAGCATCCTCATGGAGGATGCTGGCACCTTTCCCTGCTATCTCAGGGATTTCTCCACCCTACCAGCCCCAAACAAGTGCTGGATAATTAGCCAGGCGTGGCTGCAGCATGTTTAAAAACAGGGTTATCCCTCCTCTGCAGCACCTCGTGATGCCAGGTTGCCTGGAATTCCTCAGCCAGCACTGGGGAGTGTTTGCAGTGAGACAAACTGATGATAATGTGTTGTCATGCAACCTCATACCCCGAAACCACCTTGGGCTGGGCTCAGCAGCTTGCGAGTGGTCCATGGGGGCCTGGCCCTGAGCAGATGGTGCTCTGTAATCACAGAAAGAGTTTGAGGGCTTGTTATCAAGTTTCTTGTGTTTTCTATTTCTGAGCTGCAGAGGTTCTGTATTCATGAAAAGGAAGATGTGCACACAAAATAAATAATTTAGCACCATGATTATCTGGGGTTTATCCCAAGAACTACAGCAGAATTTGTTCTGTGGTCCAGCTGATGAGGCAGACACCAGGTAATGCAAGAAGCTCTTTTTTTCCTGCTTCCATGGAGAGGATTAATGTTAAGGCATACATTTAGCTGTCAGCACTATTAATGGCTTAAATTCCTCAAGCTAAAGAAAAAAAAAGCCAACTCAGCAAAACGTGTATGTGGAGGATGCTGTGTTTTGTCTTTTCAGCAGAGGAAGAAGCCCACAGCAGACTCCAACCAGGTAAGCAGAAAACTCTGACATGAGAGAAATAAAAACATGACATCTGGGGGCAAAAGCAAGACAGCAGGTTTCTGGTGCTGTTTGGTCAGCCAGTATCTGTCCCAAAGGGAACTGGACAGTGCTGCTGTTTCCAGCCCCTTTCTGGTGTCCTGTGTTGTACTCAAAGTAGTGGGGAGCACCAGCTTCTTCCAAGTGAAGGCTGCTGGACTTCCCCTACCCTGGCATAGGGTTACACCCCCTCAGTATCTTTCATGTCGGTCCATGAGGTGTTTCCATGGATCAAACCCATTCTTCAGCTTTTTTGCAGCCTGCACACTGCTCTGGGCTTTGCTGGTGCAGGGCAACAGGTGAGGCCTCAAGGCATGGGAAACGAGGTGACATGTAGGTGAGGGGCATCACTGTTTGGTGGATGAGGAATTGGTTGGATGGTCACATCCAGAGGGCAGTGGTCAACAGCTCAATGTCCAGATGGAGAGTGGTGACAAGTCGTGTCCCTCAGGGGTCCATATTGGGACAGTACTGTTTAATATCTTCATCAATGACACAGACAGTGGGGTTGAGTGCACCCTCAGCAAGGTTGCAGATGATACCGAGCTGAGTAGTGTGGCTGACACACCTGAGGGACAGGATGCCATCCAGAGGGATCTGGATAAACTTGAGAATTGGGCCCATGTGAACATCATGAAGTTCCACAAGGCCAAATGCAAGGTCCTGCACCTGGGGCAGAGAAACCCCTGGAAGCAACATAGGCTGGAGGATGAAGGATTGAGAGCAGCCCTGTGGAGAAGGGCTTGGGGGTACTGGTGGATAGAAAGCTGGACACAAGCCAGTAATGTGTGCTCACAGCCCAGAAGGCCAATTGTGTCCTGGGCTGCATCAAGAGAAGTGTGACCAGCAGGTCAAGGGAGGGGATTCTCCCCCACTACCCTGCTCTGGTGAGACCCCACTTGCAGTGCTGTGTCCAGCTCTGGGGTCCTCAGCACAGGAAAGACATGGGCCTGTTGGAGCGGGTCCAGAGGAGGGACACAAAAATTATGAGAGGGAACCCCTCTCCTATGGGGACAGGCTGAGAGAGTTGGGGCTGTTCAGCCTGGAGAAGAGAAGGCTCCAGAAAGACCTTATTGCAGCCTTTCAATATTTGAAGGGGGTCTATATGAAAGATGGGAACAGACATTTTAGTAGGGCCTGTAGCAATAGGACAAGGGGAAATGGTTTTAAACTAACAGAGGGGAAATCCAGACTAAATATAAGAATTTTTTTTTTTATGATGAGGGTGGTAAAACACTGGACCAGGATGCCCAAAGAGATGAAAGATGTCCCATCCTGGAAACATTCAAGGTCAGGTTGGATGAGGTTCTGAGCAACCTCATCTAGTGGAACATGTCCCTGTTTACTTCAAGGGGGTTGGACTAGGTGAGCTTTAAAGGTCCCTTCCACCCCAAACCATTCTATGATTCTATGTGCTCACACTGCCTGTGCCCTGGGCTTCCTCTTCCTCCCACGAGCAGCAGAGGAGAGCAGATGTTCCCATAAGTGACGTCCACAAGTCTTGTGCTGCTGTGCCCCCTGAACACTGGACTGCTGGCCCAGGGGTCTTGGTGTCCAAAACACTTCAAGGTGCACCCATAAGGGCACGGTCCTGCATTTTATTATGGTGATACCGGTGGACTTACCAGCTGTTGAGCTACAGCATCATGAGTTTCCAAACAGCCAGGATGTCATTTTCCAGAGCTGCTGAAACAAAGCTGTTGGGGTGACGTTTTACATCCCAGCATTGGCATCTACCATCGGTGGCTCTGGATCCCACAAGACAACGACCCTGGACCAGGATGCTGCATCCCTGTGGCAATGCAGCCAGCTTTCCCTGCAGCTTCTGCTCCTCTTCCATCTCCCCCAGCTCTGTGAGCAGAGCCATGTGCCTTGTGAGAGCAGGGGCAACATGTAATCAAGCACCATCCAGTGAGGAAGCCACCCAAACCACAAGAGGGAAAGAGCACAGCTTGGCATTACAGTCTGTGGTCATTTATGATGAAAACGCATTTTCCGAAGGAAAACAGGCCATCACTGAAGTAGCTGCTTCTCCCCAGCATTTTCAACCAGCTCTTCCAACCTCCAGTGCTGTAACACAACTGCAGCTCCAGCTGAGCTCACACCTGGGTGCTTCTCAGTCCCCAGTCATGTTTCCCCTCCTTGCCACTGCGATAAAGCCGCGGCGTGCGTCAGGATGATCCGCACATACCAAGGAAGAGGAGGAGTTACAGAGCTGATTCTGAGGTGAAATGTCTTGCCAGACAGAGACCGTAAATCACAGACCCCACCAGTAGGCTTAAGCAAGGGAGATGAAGAGGGTTTACCCACTCATGTTGGACTGTAGTCCTGCATGTCAAAAGGACCTTTTCAGATGAGGAGTGCTTAATACCAAGCTCCAAAATGCTGGTACCTGCCAAGCCCAGCTGCCCCTGCACATTGAAATCCCCACAGAAACCCTGATTAGAAAGAAAAAAGTGGTATAACTGTCATAAATGATTTAAAAAAAGAAAAAGCAATACTGCATAGGAATGCATAACATCGCCATGGGGAGACATTAAATATCTTTATTTGGCCAGACTGACAAATGTCCAAGAGCTGGTGCAACATGGTGCTGACCTGGCCTCTAGCGGGTCTCCAGACAAGAACACTCCGGAGAGGGATGCCCTAAAACAATGTGTTCTTTTTCCAGCAGGCCACACCAGTGTATTTTTGCTTTTAGACTAGTCTCAGTGATTCTGTAGGTGCATTTTTCATAAATGTCAAGGGCCACTCTCTTAAGGCCCCACTGTGTTTATGCTGCATGAATGTATTTTAAAGTGGATGCAAATGCCCCTATAAATATTAGTAATATGAGAACGGGGCCCCATGGAAAAGCTGATGCTAGAAAATAGTAATTTTGAAGTCTTTGTGGCATTAAATGAATATGGTATTCATGAAAAGTATTTTGCAGTGGGAAATGTTCTGGAGCCTGAGTTAAACTCTTACTTTAGCACTCAGTGTTTTGCAGTTACTGAGGTGAAATTATATCCTTCCACAAGAACTAGTTCTAAAAAGTACACTTAATCTGAACGCATACTCAGAATATCCTGGAAATAGATATGTAATTCATGAGATCACTAATGGCATTTAGCACAGTTCATTAGCTATCTAGGCCTGAATAGCATTAAGCATAACATGGTATCACCTCAATGGCAAGAGTGAGAGATGAATAAGCCAGGCAGCCTGTACATGCAAGAAAAGTGTGGAAGAAAAATACCCTTTCTGTAAGAGTTGAGCAAATCTGCAGTCTCTCAAGTGCAATGCCTGTAAAATAACCTCTGCACTCCAAGGTAACTAATGTCCCAAACTGAAGCTTGAATGGGACAAAGTCATTTATCTTTCCCTCTAATGTCTGGTGGAAAAGACAGGGCTCCCTGGGTGAGGCGAAACGTGGCGATTCCTTGGGTTGCATTTGCTGCTTAAACTGGTCACAGACTGATGCTTTGGCGCTTTCAGCAAGGCTGTCTGGAATTTTCATCCTCTGGAAATATTCCAGAGCTTGGAGAAAAAGATTTGTCCTACTTCTGAATAAAAGCTAAGGAAACTAAATACCTTTTGCAGAAAATCTGGGGGAAAAAAAAAAAAAAAAAGCCAGCTGTTGGAACAACACACATTATATTGTACAGCTGGCTAGGAGTCTTTTGGCCTGACAAAAAGACAAATTCTCTGGTGAAACTGAAATTGTCTAGCAGCAAATCATTCCAGCAGATAATTCCCCACTCCTTTCCCTGTTAGTTCTTGGGACTTTTTTTCCTTGAATTGAAATATAAGCCAAAAATTATTGCACAACCAAACTAAGAATGAAAAACTGAAATTCTTGTGCCGTGAGTACACAGGCATTGAGTAAATGTCACCTGAATCAATAAAGAGTGCAACAGATGGAGGTTTTAAACGGAGGTTTTAACATTGTTCTTGCAAATTAATCATTAATTTATTTTTTAAAGTAATCATCATAAATCTTCCTAGAACAGATTGTTATTCTGCCTGTTGTGATTCATTAAACCAATGGAGAATGAGATCATTATCATTTAAGTTAGCATTTTTGAGGCTGCCAAATATGTTCCAAGTATTTCCTGCAGCTGGGTCCGCAAGCATCTTCCTGGGAGCCGGTGTCCTGCTTGCACCATATCCTGCTCCAACAGCTTCCCGTGCCTCTGGTCAGCCACACCATCACGCCCACAGGGTCCCCAAGCCACTTGGGGAAGGTCAGTTCGCTTGACCCGCCCCGGGTAGCACCAAAACTGGAGCCTGGCTTCAAGCTGTAAAGCTGCCTGTGCCATCAGCGCCTGCAGAGAGGCACAGCCACCACCCTGAGGAGCTGGGACTGGAAAAGGCTTTCCCCGGCAGTGGGATTGCATCCATCCCAGCCTCCAGCTCTGCTGATCACTGGGGTGCATCAGCTGCCAGGGCCTTTGGATAAATTGGGACTTTTCTCCTCCTTTTGGAAATTCCCACATTGTAAAGCCAAACGACACAGCAGGCAGAGTGGCAACTGTGGGAAGCAGGTTACCAAAAATAGGCTTTTTTACCTTTTAATTTATTTTTGGAGTAATTTCCTGACTGAGTTATTGAAACAACAATGATGTAAGGGGCATGATGTAGCAACAGGGCAGATGGGAGTAGGTAAGAGCGAAAGAGTCAACAACATATTTGCGTAGAAGAAAGGGAAAAGAGCTGGTAGGTAAGGGGAATTCACAAATTACCTGACCAAAAAAGCACACAGCCGCCCCCTGCCTCCACAGCCACCCTGAGAGTCCTTTGACACATAAGTGATGCCAAAAGGGAAAAAAACCAAACAAACCAAACAAAAAAACAAACCATCACCCCAAATTGCAGCAATTACTTGATCAGGGCATTTTCACTTCCTAAACTAGCAGAGAGAAATTCCCCAAGGTCATCTGACCTCTGCTGAAACAACACCAGGAAGAGGAGCAGCAGCACTCGGCGAGCGCAGGGCGTTCTCTGGCTGTACAAAAGCCTCTCGTGCACGAGCTGGCGATCAGAGCAGCACAGGGATGTGCATTCGTGCGTGTGCATAGCAAGGCGAGGTGTAAATATCCTCCCAGTTAGATCATCTCTTGCACAACCCTCTGTCTCCGTGCAGCCCGGCAGACCTTTTGTTTTTTCCTCCTCTCCAAGCATGCCTCCAGAGCAGGGCTTCGGAAGAGCCGTTTCCTCCCACACATCTCTCTGAAAACAGCTCTCGCCCAAAAAGGGGCAGTTGCCAGCAGCATGGTGGGGTTGACAGCAATAAGGACATGGATTGAGCCGGTGGTCGCAGGTTCTCAAGTGGCCAGTGCCTTCTACGACACAGCACTGCTGCTGGTGGTGAAGAACTACTACAACCAGAGCAACGCCACTGCTCCGTCCCACGCACTGGAAGATGCTCAGCAGAAAGCTGTCTCTAATTTTTATATCATCTATAACCTAGTCCTAGGCCTGAGCCCACTGGTGTCAGCCTATGGTTTGTCCAAGCTGGGGGACAGGATGCATCGGAAGATACCCATCTGCTTCCCTCTTCTTGGATACCTGGGCTCCAAAACTCTCCTGCTGCTCCTGATCCTGCTGGGCTGGCCGATTGAGGTGATGTATGGGGCTGCTGCTTTCAATGGGCTGACGGGTGGTTTCACCACGCTCTGGGCAGGTGTCATGGCTCTGGGATCCCTGGGCTCCTCTGAGAGCAGGAGGTCTCTGCGGCTTATCATTATCGAGCTGGTGTACGGTCTTGCTGGCTTTATGGGAAGCATGGCATCTGGCTACCTGTTTGTTGGCTTCAGTGACCGCTACCGAGAGGGCACTGTGCTGGTGGGCTGCAGCATCGCTTGCTATGCTTTCTGCCTCCTCTACAGCATTTTTGTCCTGACAGTGCCCAAGCCAGCAGCTTTCTGCCCAGCCAAAGCCAAGAGTGCAGAGGAGGTAGGCAGCCAGCTACCAGCCCACAAAGAAGCAGCAGCAGCAGGCAGTTCCCAGCCTTCAGAGAGCAGCAGCTCCACTCCAGTAACCCCCTCAAAACTCATCATCATCATGCTGTTTGTGGCAGCAATCCTCTACGACCTTGCCGTGGCTGGTGCAATGAACGTGCTCCCGCTCTTCTTGCTCAGGGAACCTTTAAGCTGGAACGCCGTGGAGATCGGCCACGGTAACGCTGCTGGGTATGTGATCTTCATCACCAGCTTCCTAGGGGTATTTGTGTTCTCCAAATACATGAGGGATGTTACCATGATCATGATCGGAGTGACATCCTTCAGCGCTGGCATCCTCATCATGGCCTTCGTGCGGTGGAAGTTCCTGTTCTATATCGGTGAGTTGAACGGCCACTTGCATGAGTGAGTGCACCCTGAGAAAGGGGCTGGGGTGTTTCAGCGTCAGGAGAAGGGCTTTTGCTCTCCTTCACCACGAGTTTCAGAGCAGGGCTTTGTTATCATTCCCGTCTCCCCACATCCCACTCTGCACCTCTTACATTCCGCACCCTACAATGTCCAGAGGAGGCATACGCTCCTGCCACGGCTCAATTTAAGGCTGGTTGACTTGTAATTCATCACTTGGTCATAGCCCAGATTTGAGCAGGGGAACAATGCTCACACTGAGGGGGACTGGGAATTGTTGCTGGCTACCTGTACTAGTCAGACCACACCACTGCATTAATGGGAAGCACTTGCTTCTTGTGAGATAAGGCTTAAGGCTACAACAGAAACAAATTGGCAAAGGTTTCCTACTAAGTGAACATCTTAAAATGTGATTTATTTTTGTTACATTAAGGCATTTATGGTCGATGGGAAACTTAATAGTGAGACATTGGAGCTGCTTTAGCAACTAAAATATCGTGAGAATGTAGTGTATAAATCTTACACTATGTATGAATGACCAAGGGACAGGTAACAATAGACAGGGCAGCACCCTGTGATGAAGGAAAGGCGAGTTTATTGTTGGGAGGTAGCCTCTGCAGAACACAGAAAACAAAACCCAAGAACTGCATCCACTGTGGCAGCGAGATGGATGATTCACATCTGATAAAGAGAGTACTGTGGGTTGCATAGCTTTGAGGTTTTGCTTCTGAAAGTGAGAAAAAGATCTAAGAGAAGTTGCCTGAAGCTATTTTTCTGTCTGCCCCTACAGGGAATGAGAAATTGAAAATCAAAGTTATTCTAAAGGGAGACAGTGGGGTACTATTTTTGTGTACTAAGCCAAACACTGAGTGAAATTTTTAAGATATTTTGTTTGTTTAGGCAATCAGGCTGGGGAACAAAAGATAAAAATAAAAAATTAATAAATTGCTTGTTTCTTATTAAGTCCACCATGAACACATGCTGCTACAAAGTATGCAGGATGCTTATTCCCTGCATTGCAGAAACAACTAAACGTGGACCAAGTCTTCACTAAGGGTGATTCTGCTGACAGGAAGGTAATTCCAGCTTCCTAAAAGTTTCCACACTAGAGAAAGCCTAAAACACTGCAAGTCCAAAGCACCGAGACAGAGAACAGCTGTAGTGTTATAGAAGTGGTGTTCCTGGCAAGGCTGTGTAGGATGGAGTGCTCTCTCTGCTGGTTAGACTTGAATCATTGGCCTCACTGTCTCAAAGGAGAGTGCCATATTCCATCTACACTTGAATCTCAGGGTGAGAACAAGAGACTATGGCTGGTTTGGGCAAAGTGCCTCTGCATGTGGAAGCAATAGGTGGCTTATCCACCATTGCTTGGATGCAGTGAGGACCTATGCTCCTACCAGAGATTTGTACTTCTTTCTGGTACTCAAAGGACAAGAAAAGGTGAAGCCAAGGCCCTGACCAAGCCAGAGGCACATACTCTTCAAAAGCAGTGGCCATTGTGTTGGGAGACAAGGAGCAGGTACTGATGATAACCCATATTCATTGCATTGCAGCACGGGCAGTGATGCTCTTTGCCCTCATCCCCTTACCAACCATCAGGTCTATGTTATCCAAGCATGTCGAAGGATCATCCTATGGTAAGTACTGTGGTTACCTTACCCATCAAAAACCCCTCAAATCCCTCCATTCAGCCTAAGGTATAACGAAAAAGGCAAGTTATTGCTGCAATCTACGCTTTGCGTAACAAAACCAGAACAGTTGGTACCCCAAGCGGGAAGGGAGGAGCAGAGAAACTTGCAGGGCGAGATTGTCACATCCAGACTTCTTGTCCTTGGTTGTGTCATCATTTATCCATAAAATTTTCAGCACATACTGCAAGAGATTATAATCAGTGTGCAGCTCAAAGGCAGGGAAAATATCTGAAATGCTGCTCAAAAACACAGTGCTCCAGGGAAAACCAAGAGGAGCAAGATGTTCAGTTGAAGCACTGTGATAAGACCGTTTATATTTGGCTTCTTTGACTTCCAGTTTTGGCAAAGATGTGTTTCTTTCACCTTTTGTCATTTATGCTCACTAAATATGTCTCCAGGTGTTACCTGGCAATTTGTTCCTGTCAGACCATGATTTAGCTAACAAAGGATAACCTTTGCATAAAAATCAGCCCTTTTTTGGTAAACAGGAGCAGAGATTCTCTTCTATTAAAATTTGTATTAGAAAATAGTACAATATGTATTTTACAACAGTGTATTGAAGGCTACCCTTTTTACCCCAATGAGCTGGATTTAGACACAACAGATAGGACTGGCCATGTATTCAAATAGCACCTCAGGCCCATGACTGCTCGTGCCTCCTCCAGACATGTTCCCACAGCCTTTGCATCCTTTTCCCTTCTCCCATACAAACATAACACTGCTGCATCACCAGTCCATTCCTACTGATTGTGCTCCTCAACATGGTCCGGAACAAACTCACCCACCTGCCATGACTAGCACAGCTAACACCTCAAATTAACTGTTATTATTAATCACAATGTTGTTTTTAACCTCCATCATGAGCCATACAGGCTGCAGCAGATTACAGGAGGAGGACCATGCAGCAGAGCAGCCCTCACCTCCTGGCAGCAGCATTGTCTCTGCAAGTGGTGGCTGCAGGGCTGTGGGGCTAGAGAAGTCTGCCAGGGCAGCAAGCTCAGCACACAACGGTGACCTTGCTCCCAGTCCGCACATCCCGGCAGGGCTGGGTTACTTCTCCATCCCCTGCTTGCCATGGCAGAAACAAAAGGGTGCACTTCAGCAAAAAAAAAAAAGCTGTTCAAACTAGGGTTCAGTTTCTGTCTTTTCTCCACTCTAAATATCACACATATCACACACACACCCCCATTTCAGGCATTATTTAACCCAGGGACCATCCTTCCGGTCTAAGGCAGAAGCAAAGTCTGACTAAAATCTCTCCTGTCCTGAAGATATTAGCCCAAGACTTTTCCACCTCCTATGCAAAGAAGCACTTATTGCCCAGTTTATTGCAGCTACCTGTACACCTAGACTGTTTAAGCAGACAGTTTCCCAGCAGGATCTTTTGTCCTATACCTAAAAGAAGGAAAAGTAATTTAATTCCAGTCCAGCAGAGCAGCAGGTAACAAGCCCTTTCCATCTGGTGCTTGTGAAGCAACAACCACGTTGCTCTTCCATGCAGCGGTGATCCTGGATTTGGCAGGGAGGTACCAGAGCTGTTTTTTTCCTCCCTGGTAATAAACCATATTATTGTTTTGCAGGTAAGGTGTTTGTCCTGCTGCAGTTGTCTTTAGTCACCACGGGAGTAGTGACATCTACAGTCTACAACAAGATCTACCAAAACACACTGGACTGGTACAGCGGCTTCTGTTTCATTTTGTCTTTTCTAGTTGGCTGCCTGAGTCTCCTCCCATTAAGGTAAGGAATAGGAAGGGTTTTGTGCAAAAGGTCAGGCTGTTTTCTCCATGCTTCCTGATTCTACGTCTAAAGTGTGTAATACAGATGGTAAAAAAATAAAAAAAAAAAAAAAATTTGCATTTAAAAAGAAAAAAATGGGAAAAGAGAAACAAAAATCTTGCAGAAATGAGTAGGAGATTATATCAAGGAGATTCAAAGAATGAACCTTGCAAGTGATCTAACCAATGTTTTTAATCTTCTTTTCATTTAATGTAACATGAATTGCTTTAGAAGGAATATTTGGCAGAGTTTAAAAGCTGATAATCCCAGGAGACAAAGCCTTTGCACTAGTGCTTGATACTGCAAAACCAGTAGTAAGTAGAATGAGGGAACGATCCTATACATCTCAAAAACATTTTTTAAGAAATCCGTTACAAGTTCCTTCCTCATTGTGATAGAAAAGAATAATCTGAGTCTCCCTCGAGTATTCCTTTCCAAGATAAACCATTACCACATAGCGAAGGAAACTCTTATTTTTCTGATCCAGTGAATCTGACCAACCGTACAGCTACAGGGTGACTGAGAGGTACAATTTCAAGAACAAGTTTTAAGCACAAAACCACTCTAATTTGAAGAGAGAAAGCTGAAACAGCGTCTCCATCTACTCTGCCAGCATATTTGAAGGATCCCCCTCTAAATCTCACCCTGCCCATTGTCCTCTCCCCAAGACTCTCCAGCTCGCTGCAGTATGAAGTGAATCGGGAACATATCAGTATTTAATCCATGCAACAACAGTATTTTCAATCAGATACAAGGGAAGTACTGGATACACTAATGTCTGATCCCAAGCAAAATTCTTGTCAAGTTTTGCTGTAGTTTTTTAAAAAAATAATAGTAGAAAATCTAAATGCACTATGTATACTGACTTTAGTGTCATCACTTTGATAGGAAGAAAAGAAAGAGGAACACTAAGTAAAGCTCCTAAGCCATCAGCTCTGCCCCATCCAGAGCTCCAAAGCCTTTCTGGGCTCGTGAACACATCTGACACCTGGTGTCCACAGAGTGTGGGGAAGGCTACTACACAATCATCATTCCCCTGGTTCTGCCTTGCTCCTCACTCTTTCCAGACATGAGTGACTCATTTATTATGCACCACCCTGCTGTTTAACAGCGAGTCATTGCTAGCTACTCGACTACTTTTTAGCATACGCTCTCCAAATAGAAGATAGCACCTTTATCAGCACAAAGATGGGAATTAGGACTTAAAGCCTGGAAGATGACAAATGGTCTTACTATCATTGCTTGTACACAAGAGTAACTTACAGAGAGGCTGGCAGATCCTTGAGAGGAATCACTGGAGCACTCAGCCAGTTCCAGACACCCCAGCAAAGCTTAAGCTAAAGAACTGATGGGGTAAAAGCAAACTGTAGTTTGAGAAAGTAGCTTGCTAGTTCTCTTGCAACCTGCCTTTTTATTGCTCTTTACAGCATCGTGGCCATCAAACAACGTTCAACCACTGGCTCCCTTCAGATTCTAACTGAGTGACAGAGGATATACCAGCTAAAGCATCTTTTGGTCTTTATCAACTCTACTCTCTGAGCTACCAAAGTGGAAGGTTTGCCAAGCTTAGACCCCAGAGTTATCATTACAGGAAGCACCACATTTATGTTTTCACTCCACAGCACGCCACAGCCTCTCAGCCACTGAGGTGACCCAGGACAAAGAAGTTTGCCTTGCTATTTCTGCAGTACATCATCTTGCAGAGTATATGCATTGGCTATGGCACACCAGCAGTCTTCAGAGCATTTTGCTTTCCTTCTAGTCTGATTAGCAATAGTGCAGAGTGACAAGAACAGGTCAGAAATGAAAACAGTATTCCTAAACACACCATTCAGTGTGGAAGTGGGGAAGCAGAGGATCAGTTTTGCATTAGTTCCTTCTCATCTGTCCATTCAGAAACCTTGGGGCAGTTCTGTGACTTCAGCTGATGAAGCAGAGGTCCACAAGCTGCGTGCACACAGTCATCAGCAGGACGCATCTGCTCTCCAAGTGCTACAGATGGGTCAGCCCAGCTGACCAACATTATGTAGAAGATCACTAAATACAGAAAGACCACTGTAAAAAAAAATAAGATTAAGACACTTTTAGTAATCCCTGCAATAAAACACTCTTGAACAGATGTTTGTGTCCCTGACTTCTGGGAGATTTTCCCACTGTCCCTGGACAGTGCTTTAACAAAGCTCATGGGAGGACACCTATGACTTAAGAGCCAATACCAGCATTTCAACTTACACCACTAGGATGTACTACTCCTGTAACAGGTTAAGAACAGGTAAGTGCTGCACACTACTCCTGCAGGCTTCACAGAAGTGTAGGGACACATGTAATAGTCACCTCATTACTGCTGAAACCCCTATCAAAAGGAACCTCATTCAGTATAGCAACTGGCATGAGATGTTGTCAGCTAAATCATACATGATTCAAAAGACCCGCATGCCCCAGAGGGATCAGGGCTTAAATTATGTGTCTACTTACATGTTGATTGAATTAACAAGGATTAAGTAGCTTCCAAAGCTCCTGGACTACGTAAAGGCCAGTTAAAAGCCCTTCAGCAACTGAAATAATCAGGAAGCAAATCAGGCAGCTTCAGTTTATGCCAGGGATGCAGCAAACAGAGGTTAATTACTCAATATGCAACCCCTTATTCGGAGGAAGTTACTGCCACCCCTGTTCCCTCCCGGCCCTGGCTCTTGCACTCTTTCCTCAGCTCCAGGTTTCACTTTCAAGTAATACTGGATTTACTACAGCAACAGACAGATGACTTTTAGTCACCTAAAAGCAGCAGTGGAACAAGATTTTAAGGGAAGAGTATTTCTGCAGTAAGATAGTGAGCTGCCCAGCAAAGTAAATGCACACATCATTTCAATGGTGAAGGCTGCAAAAAATGAAACGTTATATTCTAGATAAAGGAGTCAACTTTTAATACATTTATTGGTCCATTCCATTAAATTAATTGAGGTAAACAAATGGTGCATTTTAAAAAAAATGTACACACTAATAGAGAATTACAAACAGTTTTACCTCAAAATGTTTTTCTCCATCAATACTAGTTCCATAGTAAACAATGCACAAAGTATATTTATACAGAGATATATGAAAGGGTATAGAAACATGCCAGCACCAGAAGGCAAGACAACATTTCATAGCCTGCGAGTCTGAACAAGAGCACAGTTGCCAGATTTGGTCAAGTGCAGGAAACAAAAACTTCCTTCCCATTTTTACATCGTTTACTAGCTAATTCACACAGAAACAAGTCTTTTCACAGCTTTAATTTTGGTTTTTAATGGTATGAATGGTGACTCTAGTTCTGGTGAGCAGGTTTACAGAGGTTGGAAGCAGAAGAGTCTGGGCAATAAGCCAGGACTGGTTTGGTCTCGAGTACGGACACCTTCAACAAGGAAGGTGATGAGAACCACCTCTGCTCACAGCCAGCTTGCCTTCACCTGCACAGCCCAACTCTCCAGACCTTAAGGGGGGACAGAGGGATGTAGGCACAGAAGAAAAGACAACAAGGAAGGTGCTGCTTTATTTTCATATACTAAAGACAAAAGCCCTTTGGCTGTTTGCTATTGTAAGACTGTCCCTCTGCAACCTGTCTCCCCGTGCAGTGGGAATGTGGCACTGGCCCCAAGCCTGCTGCTAGATCTGAAGGTATGGTACATATCCCAGCAGCAGGATTCGGGAAATGGTTTTGTTTCAAAGCATGGAGTACTAAGGCCTTCAAAGTCTAGGACAGTGACTAGCCTTTAATGTTTTAGCATGCTGCTTACATAAAGGTGATCTACTTTTGCCTTTTTGGCCAATGCATTATTTTCTGCACAAGTAGCTATGTGACCTTAAAACTAGCCCAGTTCATTACTGAGTACTTGTACAAGTCAGATACCCCAACAAGACCCCAAAGTACTAAGCACAGAATTAAGCATTGCCATTTTATTTTGTACAATTGGTTGAACAGGACTCCCAAAAAGTTTAAAATGCAACATTCACACTGCCAGAAGGCAAGTTTATTCCTGCGATCCCCACTTCCACTAAAAAAAAAAACCAAAAAATAAATAAAAAAATAAATCTGGCAAGTAGTAGCAAGTTCCCTACCTTAATAAAAGATCCCGTTTTCCATATTAATTGGTTCTTGTAGTAAAAGTTAATATACCAAGGAAAAGACTGTTCTACCTTCAGAATTTAAGAAGTCTGAATATCTAATGAGCTAGTTCAGTCTATGTAATTTTGCTCAGTGGTTATCAGCACCAGGATTTTAAACAGTCTGCAATATTAATCATAGTTAAATTGTGCAAGTTTTAACAAAAGCATGGCTCCTGCTAAAACACTGAACAGTCCCTGGTGAGTCAGGAAGGAAATCTTTAGTACCTTGGCATCTGCAGGACTGACACCTGAAGCAATACGCATCATGGAACAGGCTGTGCAGGGCCACTGCTGCAGGGCCACCTCACAGTGCCTCTGCAGGACCCTCTCTGCAACTCGTGCTTTGGAGATATTTCTTTCTACCACTTACCCCCCTACTCTATCCTAGCACAAGTGTCAGCATGACAAAAATCCAAGTAGACTTCAGTGAAGAATCCACAGTTTATTCTTTGATACAACTCGCATCAGAAGAGTTCATGTCTTTAGGGCTACACCTATTACCTTTTCATTTTTCAATGGATACCTGAAAAAGCCATGATGTTTCAACATCTATGTTTATTGCAAGAGTCAGAACCTGGTAAGGATACATATGAACAATGCACGGTTCATTACCGAGTACGAAAACAAGATCTCAGTGCTTGCTTTATTGTGCTGGTGCCAGTTAAGAGAAGAAACAAATATCTCAGAAATTACACAGAAGTAACCAGAACAGCAGTGAATTATGCAGCCTCTGAGATGGAACTTGGTCTGGCTATGGATTACAAGGAAACTTGGGGTAATTTAAAGACTGTAGAAGGACCCACACATTACATAGGCTAGTAAAAAGTGTGCAACGACTTTTGATGTCATTTTAGTGCATGCGCAAAGGGTGACCTTAACTGACTGAACACTCAAGAAGTTACTCAAAGATGAAGCTCCTGCACTGCTCCTGCTTCCTTTTACCAATATCTTTTAATTTTGACACTTAACATTTGGGCCATCCAACAGAGGGACTCCTATCCTGTCAGGACCATAGTATATAACATGTCAGAGTTTCGCTAACAGGTCAGATTGCAGCCTCCCACTAGTAGTAGTTAAGTGCACTCTTTATATCTTACAGGAGTTTCCTGCTCTTTTGTAGTTCTCCTGTTTGGCATTGCTGCCCTAAACCACCTCACAGTCAGGATCCTCCCCACACCCTTCTTACACTGCAGCAATTCTTGCAGAGGGACTCCTCTTTTGAATGTTAATTTTTACTTCCCTTGTAGGGGCTTAAGAGGTTTTGGTGTTCCAGATCATGTAAGAAATCCTATTAGTGGCCACAACCTGAGATACATCTTCCAGCCTCTCCTCCAAATCAACTTGCAGGTGCCACAGAACCACATATTCCAACGGGGAAGTGCAAAGCATGCCCGCCTTTCAACAGCTTAGACAGAAAGGGAGTTATCTGTCATCAAAACATGCTTTGGTTGAGGACTAGTTTAAAAAACATGTCACAGAATCAGTGGCATCAGATTTAAGAAAACTTAAGCTGATCTTCATCAGCTCCAGCCTCAACAGTTACACATTGATTTGAACTTACTCCCCACTGTCCATTATGCTTCTCATGAATGGCTGTGATGTCAATTGCTGAATTCCCCAGAACCAACATCCACTTCAGTTTGATGTAAAACTGAAAGGGAACAGGAACTCAAGTGTTCTAAGGCATCAGACAAAACCTGTTCACCTGGAGGCAAAAAGCCACCATCCTTTATACTCATCTTTCACTTTTTTTTGTAAGGTGAAGGGAACACTGTCTAAATATTAGTTCAAATTGCATTTTGCTTGAGTCCCAGTGATGTTGCAGAGTCAACTACAAAATTTCATTTACCACACAAGAACCAGCTCATAGAAAGCATGTTGATCTGTTTGTGTGAAACAGAAAAGACTGTAACCGTGAAGGTCAGACTGTTAACTGGTATGTAAGCACTTATTTTAGAAGGGGAAGGTTGAGGAAAACAATTGGTTGCTGCTTCAAGATGATCCCCTTAAGCACTTCCCTTGCACAACAAGAGTAGTTGGTCATTCTGGACCTGACAGTAACTTAGAGAGTCCTCATTTACACCAAATAAGTGTACATTGATAAACTGAGCTTAAACCAAAAAGTTTAAGTTGCTTAGTACCACAGAGTTGTCAATAGAGGCTGAGTCAGAAGGGAAGACTTCTTAAAATGTCTTAAACTTTACTTTTGCACCCAGAGAGCATCATCTCGTTAGCCTGACAGCTACCACACTGCTGCAATAATATTGCTATAAAGCCACTAAGCTGAGGCTTCAGGGACACTGGTGTTTATGAAGGGGTAAAGTCCAAACCAGACTGGTACCTGGCAGGTCATCACAGCAGAACAGAGAAGTTGCACATACTCAATTACTCCTCAGATTCTTCACAAGAATGTTGCTGGAGAGCAAGTAATCACTCGAGCAGTAAGTGCTCAGTTATTTATTCCCCCAAATTCCAATATTACACTGACATTAGCCCCAAATCTCCTCACTTAGGATGCTTAAAGAGGATTTAGCTGCATGCTGTTAAACCAACACTCTGGGATCCTGGGAATCACGGCAGCATTCCTAAGGCCATTAACACCAAGCAGGCATTTACTTGAGGTTGGACTGCAAAAGAAAGAGATAAAAAGGGACTCGCAGAAGCAGTTACATTTCTAAAGGCCAATAAAAACTACTAAGAAAATAGATCTGTACCAAAAGTAGTCTTAAAAGACTTGCCACGTGGTTCAGTAGAGAAAGGTATGAACACTGTGTACCTAACAGGATACCCATCTACCCCCACTGAGCTGTTTAAGGCAAGTTTCACACACAATGGTGCTTGGTGTAAGCAAGCATTTGACACTTTTTGGCTTTTGGTTGCTGAAAAAAAAAAAAAAAAACAACAAAACATGGGGAGAGAAACCAGAGTTCTACCTTTACTACAGCCAGCACCTTAAGTGACCAAGCCCAAAATGGCTCTAGTTCAGAAAAAAAACATTTAAAGCATGGACCAAGAGAATTCTACTATGCAACTTCCAGAGCTAGCTTTAGAAAAAAATACACTGAAGACTCATACTTGCTTCCACCATTCCCACAAGCCTCCAAAGGCCACTGCTCAGCTCACTCCAGCAGCTAGGCTGATTTTGATCCCCATGCCAGTCACAAGTACACTTCAGCCAACTGACTTTACTTCATAATCACCAAGGTAAACAAAGATACTCAGTTTGAACCAACAGCATGCCACACTCACAAAACCACAGTTCATGCTTGCATCACAGGCTATCTGCAGGTGGTGTTGGTATGTTCTGCTGAAGAGCAGCCCAACTCCCACACAGAAAAGTCTCCAGAAACCATTTTATCCAGAGGAAGTACACGGGTGGCAGCAAACCAGAAAATTTTCATTTCCAGACTTTCCCTGTCCATCCAAAAAAAAGGGATAAGGACTGGTTAGGGAGTACTGTATCATAGGAATAATAATCTTTTTTCATTTTGAGCAAACAAAACAGAATGGTAATAAAGATGTCATTTGGCACCTTGCAGTAGAGTTTTATTTTCATCTTTTTAGTGTTCCACTCATCAGTTCCTTCCAGACTAGAGAGGTAAGTTTTATCAAGATCCCCGTGCACTTTCAGTATGAACCCCCAATCACTCCATAGGATAAAGAAGGAACCATTCAAGATAACTCAAAAAGATGAAACATACCCCAGTTTAAACACAGAAAGTGAGGGGAAAAAAAATTCAAATAGTTTTCAGAGTGTCTGTTCCAGCTTAAGTGCAGCTGGCATTTCAGTTAGCTTGACAAAAGGAGTCCTTCATACAGTTCCAGTATGTCTAGTGGTACTGAGCATAGAAGTGCTAGACTGTCCATGAAGGTACTTCTTATTTGGTCTCTGGCTTGTCTTGCAACAGTGGTATAATTGACTCCCACGCCGTAAGGCACTGAAGAAAGAAGTAAAGATTAAAAAAATTGATTGTACATCGGTTCTTTTAACTTTTGACCAACCCTTACAGACCAGCAGAATGCAAGTTCAGAAGGGCTAGCCAGCTGGGTCTTCATAGATTATTACAGAAGCAGGAGGGGAAACAATCTCAAACTGCAAAAAAGTGTTCAGAAAGAATAGCTGCAGTTTCCAAACAAAGAAAATGAATTAAAGCTTTCCAAGGTCATCAGCTGGCCCAAGTCATTAAAAATCATCAGAATACCCAGGATTTCCAAATATCAAGCTAGATTCTTCTAAACTGAAGAACACCACAGTTTTCAGCTAGGCAGACAAACTGTTTCTAGTAGAAATTCACATCTTTGTGGTGTGCCTGTGGGAGAGGGCTGATTTGGACACAGTGGCAGCTGTTATAAACCTACCTCCAGCCAAACTTATTTGAAAAACCTATGCATTTAGGGAAGGTAGTTCAGAGACATAGTGCACTCCAGTACACCTCTGGGACTTGACTCCACTGCAGGACAAAATGGTAGTGCCAGCTATAGTAAAATAAAAGAGGAGACTAGCTTCTGGGTTATTAAAGAGTCACTCCAGGCTTTAGAGTAATTTCCCCAGACATATATACTTACTCCAGTCCTTGTGATGTGTATCATTACTGTCTTTCAACCACATACAGCCCAGAAGTTAAACTGCACAAATACAGACCGTGGAATACATACTATTAAACACTGGGAATGGGCAAACTCATCACCAGCTCTTATATCCACCAGTCACAGTTGACAAGCATCTTCCTTCTAACCTTGCTGATTGTACTGTGTCCTGGTTTTGCTTGGATAGAATTAATTTTCTTCTTAATAGTTAGAAGAGCTGTGTTTTAGTTTCAGTGTAAGACTTGTTATGAGAGGAATGTTGATAAAAGTACTGATGTTATTAGTTGCTGCTGGAGCCCAAGGCCATTGTGTTTGGCTGCAAACTAAAAGGATGAAGTCAATCCACCACAATCCACCACAAAGCTGAATAGAGTATTTCTAGTTGTGTATCCTGAAGCAATTAGATGTTTTCCTACCAAAAAGTTTCCTGCTGCAGCTAAGAGTAAAACTAAGATGCAAAGATTTAGCCATCAATTGCAGGGGCACTGCTGGATGTTCAGTGGAATCTTTAATCCCTCCCTCCACAGCAGTCTCAGAAGAGAGAAGAGACGAGGGTGAAGGAAGTTCTGTGTGACTAGTTATGAATTACTTTCAAGAGAGACATTGGAAGTGGGAAAGGAAGTACATATTAATATTACATGCAGAGGTAACCTAGCACAGGAATAAGTTTGTAAAGTAGATGTGTAAAAAAGCAATGGGCAAGAAGATGAAGTTGTCACCATGCATAAGCTTAGTAGGGTTTAATATATCAACCACTGCACTGGGCAGCATTGACATGAAAGAAAGCTAGACTGGCAGCATGTGCAGTTCAATGTCAAGACCCTTTAACTTAAAAAAAAAAACAAAAATCTGAAACTGAATCTCAGGTACACATGCTCCAACTGAAAAAGAGCAGAGGTACCTGACTAGGCATTTCCAGGACTACTGTACAAGGGACAGAACTATGCACAATGGGACAGGGATTAAAATAATTTATGCATACCAGGTGTAGTCTAGATATGGACCCATGGATGTACATTAACTCATGTAGTTTGGTTCATAAAAGGCAGAATCAAGAGATTTTCTAGTCTGGTACTATTGTAGAACATGCAATTTTGGTCTTTCCTTTGCCACTACTGCTACTTAGTAATTTGTTCAATTCAAGAATGCAATACAGACAAGCATCCAGGATGCAATGCTGTTAGAGGGCTGCCTTGCAAAAGGGTGCTAGTCTGATGCAAATCACTTGAGCACAACCAGCGACTCAATAGATTATACTAAGCTGCTGACAAGGAGCAGCTTCTTTCCAAGATTCTTTTCTTCAAGACAGAATGAAGATTTCCTGAAGAATTATCACCACCTCAGAGAAAAACAAACTACTCTTATTTCTGCCAATGCTCCACATACCTTCTCGTAGTACTGGATGTTTTTATCTGCCATCCCCATGAGTAGCTGCCTAAAGTCTTGTCTTTTGTTGTTCTGCCATCTCTCCATATCTGCTTTCAGGTCAGCATTGAAACACTCCACTCGGTCTTGACACTTCTCAACATCTGTGGGTACCTGCAGCAAACGAAATGAAGATTGATACTGTCACTCAGAGTGCTAGGTGGCTGAATTATCTCAAATTTACACTGAGTAAAGCTACAGAGGAAAGGTTAACAGCCCAGTAGCTACCCTGAATAAACTCTGTTATGGCTGCAGGGAGAAAAGTCCCAGTTCTATATTAGTAAGGAGACAGGATTGCTTAATTTGTTCTCTGCTGTTTGAGGTGGTGAGCAGTTGTGCTCATCCATCTCCATATCAGATATGGAGGCAGACTGAGGAAGAGCTTGCTGGAGGCACAAGAGGAGAAAAGCCTTTTGGTGCAAGTGCTGGGTGACTAGGCTCAGTTCCTAGTTCTCAAACTGAGCAGCTTGGCTACAGCTCCAGCACAAACCTTTTCTCCTCCTTCCCATTTTCAATCACACCAGGCATTTCTTGATTCAGACTAGCATGTATGAAACAAACATTTAGTTTTGTCCAAAGAGCTGGGTAAGAGACCTCAGTGTTGTCTCTCGACTTTGTATACAAATAGCAGTTATCAGCTATGGCTGCAGAATAAAATTCCTAAGCCTCCAGTTTCTAGCTTCCACTTTTAGCCTTACAGGCTGCCTGAAAGCACTGATGATCATCACTGTAGATTGGCTCATGGGCCTCTGGGCTCAACACTGGACATGCAATCACAAGTAAGCAATGGGAGAAATGTTGAAAGACAGTCTATTGCAAGCCTAGGTAGAGATGTAAATGGATTATGATAGTAGTCACCAGCTCCAGGTAAATACTCTTTAGGCTCAAGAAGCTGGTGTTCTTTGCTTATGTTTTAACTAACTTCATGTACACTGCCAGGCAATGTTTCTTCAAGCAGGAAATCCATGAACACCTTTCTCTCCCTTCAACTTGTGCTGCATGGTCCACACAGATTGAAAGCCTGTAAGCACAAGACTAAAAGCCCATAACCTCAGAAGAGCCTTCCCTGAGCTCTAGCACCAACGTGAGAAGTGAACTTCTGCTCTGGAACTTGTGACTGGCACAAAGGCAAAGGGCAGAATGAAGAACATTTGCAGAAGTTTGTAATGGCTCCTCTCATCCTTGGTACTTTCAGGAAATTCCCTTTTTCTTTGAGGGGCAAGAAGGAAGGAGTAGGATGAACAGACGATGTAAGAAGCTTTTAATGGGTAACAACACAGGAAGTTAGAGGTGTGCTACTACCTTGCAGTTTGCCAAGGTACACCACTTAGGCAGAAACAGATCAACTCTGGTTCACCAGGATGTGGAATAATGACAATCACTGAAATATTCCATCAACTGATACTCAAAGAAGGTCCAACATCTGTTCTCCAATCAAGCTGTTCAAGACAGGAAGCACCTCCTTCATACGCATGGGATTTGAGTACCCCTTTACTCACACAACTGGATTTACACTGCAGGCAGCCTAGGGCTTCAGTAGCTACACACATCCCCCACCCGCTCACAGAACTGTATTTCTGGTTACAGAACCCACTCTGCTACAACTCCAGATATGAAGTTTTCTCATAGGCTTCAGACAAGAACTACCAAGTCAGTGGCTTAGATGTTCCCCTCAAGACAAGTATGCCTTGTGTCATATTTATAAGTACTCTGCTATCTTAACGGGAAAGGCTAAGCTATCAAGACTCATGATGTCTGGAAGCAAAACCATGTCCAGATTTCACAATCCAATTAAGTTAGTTTCTAAGCACTCACCAATTTCCTTCTTCTTCTGCCAGGATCTGAAACCACAATGAAACTAAAAAAAAAAAAAAAACCCAACAAACCTCTTTCTCACAGCCAGTTCTCCTGCAGTTCAGGCTGAGAGGGCTGTACCAGTTTAGAGCTACAGGGACAACTAGTGGTCAGCAAATGGGTCACACATGCTCTAATTAAGGAATAACAGCAATGAACTCCAGCTAAGTCTCTACAGGCATCAGGAACACAGTATTTGCATGTGCACTGCTCCTGTTCAGGAGTGTAAATACCTTTCCTTAAAAAACTGCAGCTTCCCAGAGCAGAATTTGCAACTCAGTAGCTGAAAAAAAAAATTAAGTTAATTAACAGATTTTAAGCACTTTATATCTAGTGCAAGGTTAATGAAAAGAGATTATAGTTCTAACATCAAATCTGGACATAAATTGAAACATCAATTTTTATCTGCTTTTAGAAGTGGAGATACTAAATATTAGCTAGCAACCAGAAACTAAGAAAGAAGACTGGACTTTGGGAGAAGGTGCTACTTTCTTACTGGTGGCTGCTCTCAGCTACTTGAATAGCTCAAAAAAACCTTAACCCTAAAACCAAGTGACTCAAACTACAATACACTCTAGAAAGTCCCATCACCATTTTAGTGAGTCAATTTAAACTGAAAAGAGATGTATATGCAGGCAAGAACTGAACATATATTCACGAGTTTGGTCACTTTATTACATTATATGGAAGTTCTGCACCTACATCTATTCTTCACATAATGCCTGAAGAGACCAGAGTCTAAGTATGCCTCAAGTCTAGAATTCAGCATGGTCAAGTGCAGATAGCACTGCTTACAACACAAGCATGTCCACTTTAAAAAAAAAAAGAAAATTCCCCTGCAGCATCATTACCAAGTAACAAATGGTCCTGAAGCACAATCAATCCAGTGTTTATTAGGCAACTAATCTCTGTAAATGACATTCCTACCTTCGTAGCCCACCTTCTACTTCAAGTTCTGCACTGCCATATTTACAGTTCCCATAGATCACCACACTGCAAAGCCTTGAGGCAGAGAAAATAAATTAGGTCATCGAGGGTGGACTTCATTTTACCCTAAGGAAACAATGCCTGCACGTCACTATGTTGCTTAGATTATTGCAAACCAGTTCCACCATGGGTCAGAAATGGGTAAGAAGCACTTCACCACTATACTTGTTAGAAACAGAAAGGCTGCAGATTCTGTGCTAATACTGTTACACTAGTGTTAAAAAACACCACACACACACACGATGTTTTTGGTGTAAGCTTCATCACTCAGAGCAGTATTTGCTGACAGACATTTACCATAGGCCTACAAGCCTTCTGCATTTATAGGCCACCAAGTTCTGAGCTGATAATTTCAATGTGAGGATGACCTAATGACACCGACAGAGCTCTGTGAAGCCAATCTGATTATGCATACAGTGAGTCCCAGAATACCCTCCAGTGGAAGAGATTAACAAGTAATGATAAACCCTTATTTCATGATCCAAAAGGAGGCCTTTTTTTTTTTTCCCCACAATTTCTGACAAATCAGCTAAATACATCAAAAGGAACACAAGTGCTGTTTACTGCATAACCCAGCTCATGATTCCCTGTCTGTGTTTAGTTTACAGCAAATCATAGCTAGGGGACCTCACTGAATGCAAGATGTGCTGCCAGCCACAACTCTGAGCTACCAGCTCTTGCAGATGAGGACATGCCCTCCAGGTGGAAAGGATCTGAAAAACACAAGCTAGCTTTTAATGAACATGCAAGGAGTGCTACTAGTTTGTTCAATTTCATCTTGTGATCAACACAAAAGACTTTTGTTACGAAAAAAGGTGCAAGGAGTTGCCAAAACATACACTTATACTCTGGAGAGGAGATGTAAGTGTTCAAAAAATTCTTAGACAGCTATTTAAGTGCTGTGCTTTTACACAATAATCCCACTGAGAGGTGAGATACAAAAGCCTTTCATAGTAGATGAGAGATTAGCAAAGTTCAGCAGTTCTACTGCATTGAGATCTTGATAGAGTCAAATACTTAAAAACCTCAACCAGCTTGCTGGATTTGCTAGATTTAGTTCCCTCTGTCCTACATGCAACTTGTTAGAATACCCACTTATACAAAACAACGTTGAGGAATTAAGAGTACACAGCACACCAGCCATCAGCAGGACAGGCAAAAGACCAAAATACATCACAAGATACCTGTAAAGTCTGTGATAGACAAAAGACCAGAAAAACACCAGTTTGCATTTCTATGCTCTTTTCTCTTTAGCTTCTTGATTAAAGACATTAAATGAACCTCCTGTAAGATTACTGTACAGTAATCCTAATACTGGAAAGTCATCCATTATTTATTAACACAAAAATGAAGGGGAACCAAAAAACCAAGTAGAGGAAGGGAACAAAATCTGTTGTCATTGTTGGTTAAAGCTGCAGTGATTTAAGATGGAGCTCTTGCACACTGCTTCATGCAGAGAGCAGGTGGCAGCATAAGCACACCAGCTGACAGCTTTGTTCTGCACCAAGCCCAGCCAAAGCCTGTCACCCAGTGACATCTGCTGTGTCTGTTCAGCATCACACAGAAGACCTCCCTAGCAGCACAGGCAAAACTGGGAGTCTTCCACAGTCAAGCGGGTGTCCTACAAGACAGTTCAGTGATGCCAGGGCTAGGACCTCAACTCAGCTACCTGACATACTGCTAAATCACCAAGGACTCTTCTATCACTGCTTCAGTCCCTGCCACTAAACATTCCAAGTGATTGCTAGCTGTTGTTCAAGTGTTACACAGGTCAGAGCCATCCTGCTCTGAATGGTGGGAGATCAGTAAGTTGCTAGACAGGTTATATATGTTCATACCTAGGTCTTATTTCATACCAGCTTGCCAACTACAAACTTCTGTTCTGACAGGAATTGCTTACACTGCAAAGAAGCCACCAGACTCAGACAATTCAAGGTCTGTTTCTCCACTCTCCTCAGGCAGTAAGTGCAAGCTGGTTTTGTAGAATAGTTTTAAGCGCTAACCTTTGGACGGTCTTCTTTTTTCAAGGCTACTGCTTCCAGTTTTGCTTCATATTCTGCTTGAACTTGGTCTCTCTTCTTCAACACATTCTACAGGCAAGAGAAAAGACAGCTGTGAGAGGGATCCTCTTGTTCCTTCCCTCCCCAGCCTGCAAGAAACTGCAGAGTGATGCAGATTAACTGCTAATTCAGTTCAAAGTCAGACTTTCAGACTTACTTTATCCTATTTTACAGTATTTAGGGAGTAGCTTTTAAAAACAAAGAGCATTTGCTCTCCAGCAGCTGCCGTGGTCAGATAAAATTCAACTTTCGGACAAGCAAGATAGAAGTTGTCATGTAATCATGAATATAACCCTTACTAAGTAAATTCAATTCATCAGTTGACCTATTATTAGCATGAAAAGGATATAAACAAAAGCATGAAAGCTGTCAAGGATTACTGCAAAGCTTTTGATACTCGCAAGCAGCAGACAGAAAACAGTGTGGGCTAAGAGACAGGAAGGCCACCTCAGAAGGTACTACATCTCCCTTCTCACTTGCAAAGACTCCTCAAGCATTCTTGTGTTAGAACAAAATCTTTGGTTTTAGATCACTTTGTGGTGTTTGGTTGTTGGTTTAATTAAAAAAACCCCAAAATTATGAAAAGCACAAGTTACATGAAAAGCACTGAGCTGCCTGAGCGAGCTTCACAAGCAGGAAACATTTTAATGACAGAGTATTCTCAGAACAGAGAGCAAAAGATGCTGCCGTTATCTTGTAGTACATCCACAAGCCAAGATCTCCACGGAAGTTATACTACAGTCTTACAGTTTAAAAAACAACCAGAGAAGTTAGTCTTTTTAAGAATATAACACTAAAAAATAAGCAGTTCTGTGTCCGCAAGAGTAGGCAAATGGCTTCTTCAGACTTCACAAGGAAGCAACAAGTAATTTTTTGTAACTCAGTTGGTATAAATTTATTGCTAAAAAATGCGCAGAGGGAAGTTGACCAGCACTCACTGCTGAGGCACCTGTAAATTTGAATTTCTCTTGCAACCAGCTTGGCCAGTTCATGCTTCAAGTCTCCCATTCTGCCATCCAGAAGGAATTACCCCATTGAGGCAAAAAGGAGGTAAATAGTAATTTTAAGAGTTCCAGACAAGGCTAACGAAGCAGGGCTAGTATGTGCACTGCTGCTTACAGAAATATCTGTTTAAAAGAGCAGTTCTCAGACCTCTAAGATCTAGTCTAGCCAAGATCTGTTTCCTAATTAACAATGTACAAACCCTGTACCTACTAATTATCATTTTCCTCCTCCTCCTTCTTAAGGCAGTGGAAGGTCACCAATGCAGTTGCTCTAGAGTAGAGATAGGAGGTGTTGCAATCAATATTCTTACAAACCTCAGTCCGTGATAAATGGGAATGGTACCCCATCCACAAAGCTGCTAGTGGTTTAGGCAAAAAAAAAAACAAAACAAAACTCACCTTCAATGCCTTAACCTTCCCCTTTGTCCCCAAAGGATGCAAGCAAGCATGCCACTGGTTGTGTTTGCTTGAAAAACCACAACGTTCCCTTTCCTTTTGGAATCTAAGCAACTATGTGGAATAGCCCTTAAGTGACTGAGGTTACCTATGCAACAAGAACCTGAGAGATTTAACAGGTATTTCTACTTTCTATTGCCTCTTGAACCCAAGTTAACTGAAATTTCTTCTCAGAAGAACAATAGTGTCCAGGAATTGCAATCAGCCTTTAGGAGCCTGGAGTTAATGCAATAAGCTGAATCTGTACCAGCAGTAGCCAATGATTAACAGGTACTGGCAGATGAGATACAAAGGGCAGATGTCTTATTTCTCCTTAAGTGCTCAAGTCCATCCACTGTGGACCATTAACAATATGCTTTGGAATACAGCTTTAAGTATCCATTAATGGCTGACCTGTAAGTGATGAGAAAAACACGACCTTCCCCTTCCCTTGTCCCATATGGGAAAGAAAGTGTTTCCCCTGGCACCTCCAGGCAATCTCTTCTGAGTTGTAGATCAATGCATTAATGCTTCAGCAGCTCCTCCTAAAAGCTCTGTAACAAGTACTCCCAGACTCACCACAGCCCACACAACACTTACACTAGTTAAAGGCCTCACTTACAGAGAAAAAAAAATTAAAAAAAAAAAAAAAGTTGGAAGAAACCAGTACCAAAGAGAAAAAAACTCATACACCACATTTCAGTTATTTGGGGGCAGAACTAAACCACTGGACCCCTGTACAAGCAAGACTTAGCTTGTTTTCAGTGAGGCAGGTCCTTCTCCATTTTGAATTTAGATTAAACATTTCACTTTGTCCTGTATCTCTGAAGAACTTTCAGAAGTTTGCCATCAGCCTCCTCTCTCAAATTGCAATCCTGTGCCATTTGCATAGGCCTCCCCAGGTATAACAGTGCTCTGGAAGACACTAAGGTGAACTTCCATCTCTAAAAATGTGAAGATAACCTGGCAGTTCTTACTCTGGAACTCAGCTAGAGACCGCTCTACAAATCAAGTTCTCATATCTACACCTGGGGTACAGTGTGCAACAGAGAAAGTCATCAAGGTTGCATTGAACTCCCAGTACCCAAAACTTACCTTCCATCAAGTACTCTGTCCAAAAGCTGTCCTTTGAAAGGCCAAAACAGACTTTAATTTCACAAGCAGGCCTCATAGCTGATGAACAGGACTGCACTGCTAGTGAAGAGGATAGTCCTTTCAGCAGAAAGCCTCCTGCACTCCAAGAGTAGCCCCCTTTATAATTACTTGGTTTTATGGAGTCTGGAAAGACAGTTCTGTAGCTGCTTACTGCATAAATAGCAACAGACTGATATCTCCTAGCATAAGAAAGCTGCACTTTGTATGACCTGAGAGATTTCAGGTTTGGAATTTGGGAAGGAAGGAAAATAGGAACAGTTTGCCTTGGCTAGCAATAGTTTTAAGTCTAGCTTTTCAAACAGAGTAGAGCTAATGAGATGCTTAAGTTGGACACTAAGCAGCATAATCCTTATTTGCTATTAACTGCTGTTTTGCAATTGTGGCATCTAGATCTAACCAGTTCCAGAGCACCAACACAATGAATATGTTCAGTACCACGGAATACCTGGCAGGAAGAGTGAATCCTTTAGGGCACTAGAAAGCCAAGTCAACAGTCTAAAAATTAAGCTAAAAAGCAAGGGTTTCTTCAGCTGAAAACGTACTTTGAGCAGTTAAACACCACTTACCACAGGGAGGGAGGCATTAAAGACCTGCAGTTAAGCTACCTGTTGGCTTAGAGACTGCACTTAGGGTCTTTGCCACCATTTGACAAGAGCCCTTTTAGAATGGGGCTGTCTCCAAGCCAACAGGTAGCCTAGCTGCAAGTCATTAATGCTGCTCTCCCTGTGGTAAGTGATGTTTAACTGCCTGAAGTACCTCTTCAGCTGAAGAAACCTTTGCTTTTTAGCTTAAATTTTTTTTTTCACCTGCTATATTTGTGAAAAGTGCCTCTCAACTCAGCTTGCCACTTCAGATACCACCTCCAGTAGGCCATGGCATTTGTAGCATCAAAAGCCAGATGTTCTGGGCTAAAAGCTTTAACCGTTATCCTCGTGCTCTGTTTATTCATAAGTACGCACACACCCCACTTCCTACAGAATAAGGGTAAGTCTGAAGCCCCCGGGTCAAGGCTTCCAGCTACAGCTCAGGGTGTTCCACCAACACATGGGTGTTAACAGTCCTGTAAAGAAAGTGTCCCTCGTTTATGCTGGGGTCAATACCAATACGAGAGCAAAGAATATACTTGCGGAATTAATATAAAGCCTTCTGCAAGAATACTTCAGCCATGCAAGACAGGAGCCATACAACTGGACATCTGAAGCTGGGAAAAGAAATCTGCAAGTGTTTCAGTTCTCAGTTTGAGAAGGATAGGAAGACTAAGATTAAGATGGAGAAGAACTACCACATTCAGACTGTAGGTTTTACAACAGGCTATAAGATCTCTAAAGCAGTACATACCATAGCCTTAAAACAGGCTCAGATTCCTCAGAAGGAATTTGTCTGTTAGTACCCTATAGAGGGACTGCTAACACATACTGTGCCATTGGCATGTGGTATAAAGCTCTAACAGCAGAACTAGAGTTCTTGGTTTCAGTTTCCAGTCCACTTAACTCAGTAATTCTTTTCTCCATGCAATGAGATTGACTACCAATGCCCCTTAACTTCAACAGAATAAGAACTGCACTGAAGTAGCTTGTATTACTTCCACATAAGCAGTAAGGTATCAAGTTCTTAGAGAGATTAAGAGTCACAGAACAGCATCTTTAAGCAGTTATTTGGTATGCAGAACTTAATTCAATTTCACAATAGTATGGGGATGAGAGAGAAAACAGACTGTCATCTGGACACCTAGTTTAAAAGGAGCCGCCCAGCCCTGCTACATACAAGTGTCAGAAGCTGCTAACGCTACCTTTTCTGCAGGGCCAGACACTGACCCTGTAGTGAAGAGCTGAGCCATGACTGACTTTTTAACAATTCAAACAGAAGAGTTTAGGCAGCCACAGGATGGTTCCTACAGAGTACTACCTGCCACTCTGATGAAGGAGCAGCTCTTCAACACTTCGTGTGCATCACAGCATTACTGACCTTAGCCTGACTGAATAACACAGCAGATTGATAATGCCACCCATGCAGTACCCTGCTACTCAGCATACCTGTTTTTGTTTTGATTATTAAAACATCCTCCTACTTAACACATTATTTACTTCCTCGCTTTTTCCACCACCAACCCTTCTTGCTGTTAGAAAGAATGAACTCACTGCTATATCATTCCATGCAAAGATAATGACAGTATCTCCTGCCACCAAGTTCTCTTTACCTTCATTGACTCAGAGTACAGTATATATTCCCTAAGTACAGGCAGGAAGTCTTCTGTCATGTCTTCACTGAGTTCTTCAAGAGCTGTACAGCAGTTACCAATACAGGCAGATACCCCTTCCAGTGGCTCTGACAGCTCAACCTCCAGCCCTCCCCAGGTTGAATAAACAGGTCCATATTCTCGTAGTTCCACCAAGTATTCTGCAAGAAGCAGATGGAAAAGTAAATTAACAGAGTAAGAACAAGGCACAAGGATATGCAAACATTCACACCAAACAGGAGAAACTATGCACTAAGCTTGGCAAACATTAACTGCCCCAGGAGTCACATCTCATGTTGAACCTTAATAGACAGAGCTCTATGGCTGCACAGGCGATGGGTCCAAGTTGCCTCCTGCTTAACTGACCATTCCTACAAGCTTCCAGTACACAGACACTTGCAACTGTGCAGTAGTCAAAGTAATTTTTTTCAGACATATATAAAACTTAGCTCTGCTAAGACAGGCCTGTAAAGGTTATCTTCATCTAGGAATTCCATCTGCACTCCTCCAGATGGAATATACAGGTTTTCCCCACCGCCTCCCAAAAGTCTTTCCAAAAATAACTCCAGTAAGAAAGTAGGTGTAACAACAAGAGCAACTTTAAAAAATAATTGGAGTTGAGCTAAAATAAGATACTGTGTTAGGCTTTGGGACTGTTTTAAATCTACAAGAGGCATTAGATTTTACTCTGTGTGCAGCTCCTTACAGCCTGGAATCACTGATGCAAGTTGTCTTGGTCATACCACCAACCAGCACAAGATACAGAGCCACTCAGATGTGAAGTATTATGATGGAGCACCTTGTGTCCTTACCCAACTGTTCCTTGATAATCCGTTGTGCTATTCTGTCAATGGTACCAAGCTTTAGGGAGAACGTGTCTAGATACTCCCCAATGGCTGCAAACTCCAGTGGCCGACTTCTTAATTTGTAGCCTCCTGTGACATATTTGACAGATTCCCCCATCTTTGACAGCAATGCCATTCCTTGCTTTTTGTAGGCATTAAGATCCTAGGAAGTTAAAAAAACAAAAAACAAACTCAGTTTAGAAATATTTTTCTTGCATGTTGGAAGATTAATACAGTGAAGGATACTTTCCAGTCAAGATCAAATCTTGTGAAGGCAAGAGATTACGTGTGACATGCAGCTCTGGACAAAGCCTCACTTGGTACAAGTTGTACAGCTGAGCACAGTTTCAAGACTACCTCTAGATGGAGATAAGCTATCCAGGATATTGTAAATGAGTAAGTAGTCCACCTCTGCACATGGCCAGACTTTCCCATGTTCCTGTACTGTCACTAAGTGATATTAACAGCTCTGTTGCCACTAACACTGTTCATGCCATTCATCCACACATACTTTGAAGTCATAGCCTACATTATCAGCATTATGCAAATACACCAGCTGGCTCTGATGACCTAGTACAGAGCTACATATTGCATGCCTATTTGGTCAGCAGCCTCCTCACAGCAGTTGTGTGGTCAGACAGGAGCCAGAGGAAGACTGTGAGCAGAAAAAGCATAGCATGGGTTGACTAGCACAGCTCCTCTGCAAGACAGACTGCAGCTCAGGCTGGGTCAGATGTAGCTATGTTGCCTGCACAGAAAGCTTAAACTTCCTCACCAATGCTTTACATGTTTGCATAAATCAGCATTCAGACAACCTGTATTAAAATGGTTGTTTACCTACAATCTTCAGGGGATTCCATCTTGATGGCACATCAGAAAAAAAAAAAAAAGAGTTTCATTTAGGCAAAACACATCCATTTTGCATTTTGCTCCTTACAGCAGGGGTTACTATTCAACACTCCAAAACAGCTTAAGAGCTATAACTAGGGTATCCTATGCAGCCTGAGAAAGAGATGTTTTCAAACCAACTAGACCTGTAGAGGTCAATAACCAAGACATGGTATTACAGACTAGACTAAAAACTTAAGTGTTCTTTACAAAAATACAACAGCCATCTTCAAAACATGTACTATGGTATTCTTTCCAAGTACTTCTACATATGTAAAATGTAAGCCAGACTAAGAGAACCTGACATCTTAGCAGCTACTATAACTTTGAATTATATTTTCATTTAAAAACAATGGTTCCTTGACTCTTTCGTTACACCTCTCCTAAGTACTACCTGCAAGCAGGCACCAGAAAAAGACCCTTAACTCAAAATTATTCACTCACTCTCTCAAGCACTCAGGTGTGTTACTGATCCAAACAGGGAACTTGAAGAAAAGTTGGTTTCTCTTTTGCAGCCACAAGGTGGTCTCCTGACTTTCTGCATTATCTAAATTCTGAAGTCCTAGCACACTGAATGGAAACCTCACTATTGCCATACAGCAAGTTCCAACATTAGTGACAGGCAGAAGGACACGTGTCCTTTTCCCTCTGCTTCCCTGGATGCTCTTCATACTCAAGGCAAGCCTTCCCCAGGACTGAGCACACCATTCATTTTACAGGGGTGGAAGAAGACAACTAAGCAGCTAAGAAAGTTGCATCACACTTTGACTGCTGAAAAGCAGAACAAAACTATTTGATATTTAAGGCACTAAACAAATTCTGCCTTTCTGGCTTGTTTCATCGGTTAAGTTCACCATGGAGAGGAAATAAAAGGGAACTGGAGATTGAGTCTCACATTACCAGCAAGCAGAGTACAACCCTGAAGTAAGCTCAAATTAAGTGTCACATTTGAGTGAGCTAGCATAATGTGACATTGGAAAGACATGCTTTTACAGCTCTCCTCACTTATCAGGTCAATCCCAAGCATGACAGTAGGTCCTCCTAGTCTTATTTAAAATGCAGGTCAAAAGACAGCCAAAGAAAATTGCACTGTTGCTGGATGAGGCACGCAGAAGACAAGCATGAAGTTGTTAACCAAGAACAAAAGAGAATGAGGTCTTCATGCTTAGTTTTGAGGGCAAACAGTATAGAAGGCACAGACAACAGAAGTCAATAAATCAGCAAGCTTTTCTGCAAGAGAAATCTCTCCACCTCCCCCACTTTCCTCCTTCCCAAAAAAGGATTTTATAAAATTTACAAAAACTACAATATTCTAAATTCTGAACCTCTCTTGCATCAGAGGAGTATGTTCTAGACAAGGATACAAAACAAGCAGGTCTGGAGAACTGAATTTGTGAATCTGCAGAGCACCCCTCCCTTCAAGCAAAGGGAACCCATATGGTTGTCACACACACGAGTGTCACACAAAACACTGAGGGTCCCCAGCAACTCTCTGGTATTTTAAGGGAAGTTCTGACCTGTACATGTCATTTTATTAATGCCTTTTTACCTTCATTGCAAAGGTACCTGTTCTGTCATCCCTGTCAATGACTATGTTTAGAAGTTAGTGGCTTACCTTGGCTGTGAGAAAAACGTTGAAGTGCTCATTAAAAGAAAGCACCGGGTGATCAGTTATCCTCTTCAAGAATTTGTCTAAAGCTTTCCTCCTCGTCTCCACAAACTCTTCAGAAAAGCGATCAACAACACCCTTCACGACAAATTTCTCAGGAAGAGGCTGTCAGAGACAAGCAAAATGCACCAAAAACTTGCTTCTGCTATTTGGAAACATATAAAGCAATCAAACCATACATTAGACAGGATGCAAGCTCTGCTCTGAATTACCCTTTACCTGGTCTGGCCTAATGCTAGCAACTCTACTGAATGGCTTCAGCTGAGAGCCCACCAGTGAAGCCCTGATAGGGGCTGGAGCCTTCCTGAAGCACTTGCACACTGGGTCATCATCATAGCCAACATCCCTGAGCATGTTTGTGTAAGTGACAAAGCTCTGCCAACTTACCTACTCTTTCATCTTACTCCTATTTCAACTCTACCAGTTCATCTCTGCAGTTCAGCTTAACATGTAAACTTAAGTCTCCCTCTGGACTTGCTCATTCTGCAGTCCCTCCTGTGACACTTAGACTCCAGACAAAGTACCACTTCAGAAGGGGGATAACTCTTAAAGCTTCAGCGTGGTTAGTCTCAGCTCTACCAGTAGAGCTGCTTTTGTTCTCTCTGCACAGTGGCAACTCCAGGATTAATAATAGTTTAAAATTGTTCTTTGCACTTCATTCTTATGAAACAGTCTGCCCAGACAGATTATCTGCTTACTCTTAGGCTAGCAAAGACAACCATTTTCACCCCATTCAGGAATCAGGATTCTCCTCTGCAAAGAGTCTTTGTCACCTCAAATCTGACAAAAGTAATTAAAAGAAAAAAATAATTATTGTGTAATTGTGTATGCATATGCCTTTCCCACTGCACCCTAGCTGGTGTGGGATACACATGAAGATTGTACCTCCTAAAAACACCCAGCCAGCCAGACTTAGCTGCAACTCAGCTACTTTTTGACCACTGTATTTAGTTCTTATAATTTAAGGCTTATCTTATTATGCTTTGCATTCAGATCAGTCATTCTAGTTAAACCAGTGTAAGGTACACTCTAATTAGACTTCTTTAGGAGAACAATGCTTAGTGCAGTAGTCTTCAGGGAGGAATAAACTCTCTTCCTTTGCTTTGTAAACTTCAGCTGGAACTGTGTATTTTATGAAGATGCTACCTCAGCATCATATATGCAGGAGGAAAAGGATAAGCTAGAAGACTGGTTTAAAGAACCCTAGTTCAACCAAACATATGCAAACTGGCACTGAATATTCACTAAAGTTTGAGCTTTTGAGGTATACAAAAGGGTGCACCTCTATTACAGTTTAACTCAGTTTTAGCTATAGCAGTAGTTGTAGTCCTTTACACTTCAGACCTTTTCAGGTCCATCCCAAGTACATGCAGCTAGCAAGCGATACCCTGCTCTGGGTGTGTGTTACTCATCTACAAGCTTAAGAGTCTACTTTTCCCTGCTGTGACATGTCAGCAGAGTTCACTGCAGTCAGAAATGGCTTCAAGCATCCAACCATCACCATCTACAGTCATGATCCTTGGTCATATTAGGCTTATCTTTCCAGTCTGGAGACAGATCTAAGAGCACTTCTACTGTTGTCTGAAAGAACAGGTTAGAGTAAGTCTCAGACCACTAAAAAATAAAAAAGTAAAAATCAGTAACCAAAGAGATGAAAGGAACCCATATGCAGTTTAGTTTGGGCTCCTAAGTGTAGGCTATAATGACTTGCTGCACTGAGAAAACACATCATTAGTTACAGGAAGATTTTGGGCAGAATGACTACACTGAAATTAGGAACACAACCCCCTTCTAGTATTTTGTTAGACAGAAGGCCTACAGGGATTGCAGTATCTCCAGATTGGCTTGAAACTTCCTTTCAGAATACACTTGAGTCACAGTGCACCTGAAACTGCCTTTAGCTTCTATTGCCCATCTACTTCTTGGCAATAAATACACAAAGCATTCAGCAATATTCCCACTGCACCACTGCATGGAAGAGATTAATAGGAAATTCCGTAACTGTGAACTTGTGCACAGACCAATACAAGAGGGCAGTGCATCCTTGTGCTTCCAGATTTTCTAGAAGAGAGGCACTTAAGAGATTGCCTCGTTCCGCAGCCGCTTTTATGTCCAGTATTAGACACATTTGTGCCAAATTTGCCATTCTGTGTGCAACGAATTCCAGGTCACAGCAAAGCAGATTGATTCCCTAGCTGTGATGCACCTTCTGCTACTAGACTATTATTTACTGCCTTGCAGCCTTCAGGAAGGACTGGCAGCCTGTTACTAGACTCAAGAATCTGTAGAAGCTTAACCTTGATAGTTCCAGCTGTTCTGAGAACAGGGAGGGAGAAAAGAGGGTCTGGGCAGCTAACACATTAATCTCATGTTTCCACTTTACCTCAGCAAGCTCACTTTCTCCCTTCTCTTCTTCCTACCTCTCAGTAAACGTATTTGCTGCCAGTTAGTGGTGTCACATGGTTTTGTGAAGTATTTCTTATCTTTGAGAGACCGAGTTATTATTCCACTCAGAGGCAAGTCTCAGAGAAATTAAGGACTTAAATAGCTCTCTACCCTGGAACAGCCTAACTGAACAGCTCTCACATAGCCCAGTCCTTGCTGAGGGAAGGAGAGTGTAGAAACTTTCCCCCCCACCTCAGATGGGCAAGCTAAGGCATGCCAGCAGTATTGCTATTTCTCAACAATTCACCTCCTACAGGCCTCTTTGAATTTTTTTGTTCAGAGGAGCTGATGGTGGTGATCTCACAGGCTTCCTACCTTTTCACATCTTCTACAGCATGAAAAACAGACTGCTGAAGACTAGTAACGACCTCTTCAGATCAGATAAGGTGGTTAGACTGCCAGCTTCGGCAACATGAAGGGTTGCAGTAGTTTAGCTAATCTCATTACCTAAACTAACTCCTACTGAGGGCAGGCAATAGGTACCAAGCCAGAGGCTAAGATTTTAAAGTCTGTGATATTAAATGTTAGTGCAAATAGTTTTAAAATACTCTTTTAAATCATTCAAAAGACCATCTTGAAAACTGACTGCAACTAAGACTTGAAGTATCTGTGTGGCTTTTCATAAGCTTCAAATACCCAGAAATCCAGATGTAATAAGTGAGCAAACAGATGAAGTATATTCCATTTATGCCACAACAAATGTAGTTACTGCTTATATTCCCCTACAGGAGGCCATCAAATCTCACCTCTCAGGTGTGCCACCAAAAAAGTGTAAGCTTCATAATCAGTCAAGAATGGGAAGCTCTTCCCAATCCACTGGAAGATAATTAAGTACCATATTTAAATCTAAAGAGACATTATCACCAAAATATTAGCCTTGGCAGACAGAACTGTCCTTAATATCAGATTCTTGCTTACTACCTACGGGAATGAGATGCGTTGGCTGAGACTCTTCCAGCTTGTTTCTCAGCCAGTCGAAGTCCTGGTACCGCCGACGGACAGAATACTCCGGCAAATCAAACTCTGCTCGCGTGGTCTGGAAAAGAAGAACACAATGTGCTTAGTGTGCACCAAAACCTCTCACTTCAGAGCTTAGCAGCAAATGCAGTACAGCCATCACTGGCAAGGGTGAGGCCAGACAAGTGCTGCACAGGGACTCATTCCAAAAATCATGTTTGCAGCAGCATGAGAGAAAGGGCCTCTGGCCTTTCAAGCAGTAGGAAAGGCAGCAACAAGAAAAACTATTACTTGGAGCTGATGTGTTCCTAAGATCTATTTGTACCTTATTACATGTTCTGCTCAGATAAACTTTATGAGAAGAATCTGTGGAAAGGAGAGTACTGTGCACCATGTTAATCTCTTTGGTAGTTACAAGTTTGTGGGGAAGACTATATGAAATTCTCATTCCAATAATGAGACTATTTTAGCCATTGAGAATTAAAAGCAAAGATTATTTAATGACTTGCTTATTCTATGAGGTGCATTAATTGTGGGTGAAAAAATGTTTCACCAGTGCCCCATAAGTGACAGGCTTATGACACTCCTTCACAGCTAAAAGGTTAGAACGTAAGGCATTGTTAGGTTTGCCAAAAGATTGGTTTTGTTTAGTTCTGAGAGGAATTAATTTGTTTGTTTATATTGTTTGTGTATACCTGATTAGAGCTATCAGAACATTAAGTTAAATCCTTAAAGTTTTCATTTTTTAAGGCAAGGAGTTAGGCTTGTCATTACAATTTGAGACAGAAGGTAAGTACACAGAAAAACCGCTGGCAAACGTTTTATTATCTGGTCCTCAAACAGTTCATAGCCTGGAAAGCCAACTGCATGGGGCTGCTTGCACAGCACGTATTGCAACTGCCTAAAAGCACTAATGAAACTATGTACCAACCAGGAGTCTCTGCTAAAGAGTCTGGTATTGATAGTCCTGATGGAAAGGTAGATAGCCCTTATCATTATGTCCCACTGAGAAGCTGAGAGAGCTACACTCAGTTACTGGTGGCAAAGCCATCTTGCAATGAAGGTGATGCTGCAACATCAGCACAATACACATCTACAGCTAGACATCAAGACCACAGCATTCTGGGGAACACACCAGTTCTCCCAGCTTTGAACTGGTACTGTGTCCAGCACTAGATTGTTTTGCTACTCCTAGCCACTCCAACTGACTGCTAAATATCAGCCGAGATTTTGTGTTTACTTCCAGACTGAGATCAACTGCCACATTTTGGAGAGAGCCAAGTAGCAGCCTTTACATGCAATCCACCTCTTCACTTGTTTCCTGGATGGTTCCAACTCTACAGTTATTCCACATCACTCCCACCAATCCCCACTAGGCATACTGTACAATTTCTATGCCAGAAATCTTATTCTAGGGGGAAGCCAGCAGCCTTAACACACTATCAACAGAACAGCAGCTCCAGTTTCCTATAAACAGTATGCAAATGTAATATTACCTATTAAATTGTTTGGTTTCTAGAAAAGGAAGGCATAGAGAGACAGAAGAGACCAAGCTCACCTCCTCCCTCCTTTGACCTGCTAGCTATTCTAAGAGATATACATATTAGCCCATGAACTAACAATGAATGCTCACCAAGGGAGCTGTTGGGTTTGTAGATGAGGGACTACAAAGACCTAGATAAGCACTGCAGATTTGTGTTTTCCTCAGCTGCACCTCAGAGTAGCAGCAGCTTATCTAACATGGTAGAGTGCCACACTACAAATGGAACATCTGAGACTTCATATGAACCATTTTAACTTGTTTTGAGTAAGAGACTGAATGGTGTTACGCTAGAACAAGACAATTCATGCACAAGTAGACAGCCCTCATCAGCCAGTGGTGCTGACTGCTTTGTTCTGCTAATAGTACAGCTTCAGCCTTGCAGGAGACAACCTGAACTTAAACAAAAAAAAGGTAATGATTTAGTAGTAGTAGTAGAAGAGATAGGTCTCATGAACTGGCTGTCACTGGACAAAGGCCTCTTAAAAGAGATCAGACAGTGAGTGAATTAAAGTAAACAGCCTGTATACACATTACAGTGTCTTATCCTGTAGTATGAGGATGAAGGCAAAGTCTCCCATCTGCTGGCACTGAGAACCTTATTAATCAGTATTCTGATAACAATTAAGGAAAACTGCATAGGTACTATTTAGTCTAGAAGTAGGAAATCAGGATAACTCCCAGTGCACAAACTTTGCATTCGTTATAGTTCATCTCCAGCAAACTGCTCCTGCTGCCTTTACATTGCAAGCAGATTTGCAGAGGTTTCCATATACCAGGTTTTGTTCCTCAGAGGGAGGCAGATGAAAATGCATCTTAGTCATCAGCATTTCAGTGTTTGCTGTACAGGCTGTCAAATCTAGACAGTAAATAAGCTTTTCAGAGACTATTTGGACAGAACATAAGAGCCCTTCACGGTTTTAATGACATCTCACTAATGCTGAAAGAATTTGGATCTCAGATGAAACCATTCATTAGCTTAGCACAAGTTATTTTTTCCAGACTGCACACAAAAGGGAAGAGGGTCTTGCCACTGTCCAGGGATAGTAAGTGAAACATCTGTGGTTTTGACACAGTTGAATTCCTCCTGCTTTCTTGTAGGATCCATAAATCTCACCTTGCAAGCACACATACATCTCCCAAGGCAAGCTGAGAAACTTACGTAGCAGATCTCAACCTCACAAAAATAATGGGTAAGACACTTCCAGGGATTTATTGAAGACTCCAACACAGTTCCACGAAGTCTGCACTGCAGCATTCCAAGCTCAGTTTCACTTGCTGGAAAGCAAGCAGGGTTACAGATACTTTTACCTCTCCTGGAATAGTTTTAATTTGAGGCAATATTAAGGCAATCACCAAGTCTTGGTCTTTTTTAAGATCCTTGTTTTTCTTGAAAGGACTTAGCAGTTAAACCTAAAGCTAGCCTGTAATGACTATGTGAAAGTATTTATGTACCCTACCTCTAGTGTCTTACTACACCTGACTGTGGATTCCCCTCCAGGTTACTATTTAAGTTTGAGGTAAAATTTTTATCTAAAAAAAGAGCAGAACAGCAGAGGGGGGAAGGGAACAAGGCTGGTGTTTTTAGCAGTTCATAGTTCCATTTGCCTCAATAGTTTAGCCTGTTGGAAAAAGAAATCAAAACACTTACACCTGCTCCTCTCTAGGGCTCAACCTGTTTCATGTGCTCAAGTAATCTATCCAGTGCATGCACTGGAAGCAGGAGAAGGACAGAAAAAAGAAAAGACGACCTCCACTTCAGTATTGATTGGTTTAAAAGCCAATTGCTCTTCAAGCCTGCAGAGCAATTGTATGACTGAGAAATGGCACATAGCTGTTCAGACCTTCATGGGAAAAGGCACAGAAGGTGGTCTTGACATCCTAGAAAGTATAACAAAAGTGAAGTTAGAAGTACACTTAATTATGTTTCTCTCAGGAGAGATGACTACATAACATAAGGGTAAGCTTTCTTTTCCCCCTTCTTCCTCAAAAAGACCTGCTTGATAAAAATACCTTCACAGTACAAGTCAGTCTTTCTGAAGAGCACAAAGGTATATCATGCAGAATACCCAAGACACTTCAACTATCCCAGCACAACTTTCACCCACTTTTTTGGTTTCCCTGGCCTCCCCATGTAAGAAAACTACAGTTAGCAAGCAGAAAACAGGGTATGAGAGAGTCAAGAAAGTCAGGTGTGAATCACTGTCCCCATTATTTTTGGGATTCCCATTATGTTCTTTAAATGTGTTAATCCAGAAGACAGGCTGGGGAATGCTACCTGGTTCTTCTAAGAAGCTATGAAAGCAGGGGCACAAGCAGGACCAAGTAAACTCTAAGCTTTCTTCTCAGCTTCCTTGCAAGCCATTGCTTTGGACCCTTCCTCAGCTACCACCACCTGCTAACAAAATTATCAGTAGATGAGAAGCCTGGGGCACACTGCAAGACTTCCCTTTTTTGCTGTTATGATGAATGAGTTTTCTAAAGGAAAACAGGCAAACAACACAGAAACAACCCTATGGTGGTGTCCAGCCACAGCCACTAGCACACATTACAGCACCAGCAATTACGTTCCCCTCTGCCACCTACTGATGCTGCTTTTCACAGCAAAGAAGTCTTCAGCATAACTCATTCTAGGACTTATGTTTATCCAAACCTTTAAGGTTCCAGTAGCATTCTTCAGTGAAAAAAGAAAACAAACAGCTATTCCTGTCTCCTCATCCAGAGCCACCACAAAGACCGTTTCAGCCATTGACAGGTCTCAGACCTCTCCCATGGAAGGCTGCAAGGGAGGTGGTGAGAGGTATGGCCTCACACTGATGACAGGAGCAAGGTCTGCTATAGAACTTTGACCTACAACCTGGAGGTGCAGGCATCAACACTCATCCTCATCACTGTCTAGGGACTATTCCTGTACAACTTTTTTGCCATGGTTAATTACTGCTTTCAGCTACAATGGCCAAGTAGCTTGGCATCAAAGAGATCTTGTTTGTATGGCAAGAATGGGTTTTTTTAAACAATGCTAGATAATGCTAGAGGTGCTGACCCTAGAGGTTAGACAGAATTTTACAAGAATAATAAACCCAAACAGCTGAGGCTTTCATGGTAGCTGATAAGAATAAATTACACACAGTTTCATAACAGTATTGTAATGCTATGATATAGCAGATCTATGTGCTACAGTGAGATCCCAAATAAAACAAACATTAACAGACAGGTAGGTAGACACACAAAATTGGAAGCACAGGATGAGATTTTTTTTAAATTTAAAAAAGACACTGGTGGGTAATACATCTGATCTAAATACAGTAAATACCTTACTGAGGTTCCAGAGTTCCACTTTAAGAAGGAAAGGAACCCTTGTATGCACACAGGTTTCCAAGCAGAGGAATGTTATTAGGGTGCCACTGCATAGAGTTATTTTATCTTGACAGAATAATCAGGTCTTAATTTAAGGGCAAAACAACTTTAGCCAAATTTAGCCATTTGCCTGTGGGAAGTTGCATCTCATTTTGTGCTTCCTATTCCTTCTGATCATGTAAGAGCTGAAGGCTAAATTGTTCCAAGTAGAAAAGTTTCCTACATTATTTCTTAGCATTTTCTAGTAGTTAATATACAGCATTTCTTGCAAGATTAAGACACTTAAAGCAACAAAGAATGACAAGCCTACACTAAGTATGCAGTAAGAGACAGCTACTCTTTTAAAGAAACCACATTTTCTCTGTCCAGCCTGAAAGTGGAACTTTGGAGTACATGGGTTTTTTTTAAAAAAAAAATAAAATCTGTGGCCTGTAAAGGCTTCCTTATCTCAAAGGAAAATATTCTCTCCAGTACATAATGCTATCTAAGTAGGCCAGAGGAATGTTAATCTTTTCGGACAAGTGGATCAAGTATATTCCTAGTGAAGTTAGTGAACGTTTTTTGCCTTAGGTAACTACAAGTGCCCAAAACAGATGTCAACATCACCTAGGAGCTGATGCTAATGAGAATGAGCTAGTTAAAAGAAATCAGTGTTCCAGTTGTGAGTGCAATGGAGTTTTCAGATCATTTTTCCTATTAGTACAATTAGATTGCATTAATGATTGAGCCACAACACATGCTGAAAAAATCTCTAGCCTATTTCTTTTGGTAGGCAGTAGCATTCTTAATTTTAGCCGCAGCTATAGAGCCTTCTGTACCAACAAGTGCATGGATGCTAGTTTACAGGTGAAGACTGTGATTTAGGCAAGTGGCTGATAGAGGAAGTGGGGTAAACACTTAAAGCATTTCAGAAAATGAGAGATACAAACTGCAAAGTGATTAATAGTGAATCAGCAAGGCACACCCCCCATCAGGTGAGGTAGCTCAAACCAAATGGGTGTCAAATTACTGTACATAAACACTTTGAAGTTAATGAAAGAAAACTGGCCTTGCAAGTTTATAAACAGTTCTATTTGAGTCAGAGGAAAAAATCTAAGCTGACACTTTAAAGGTTTTGCATAGTTTCATATACTGAAGTAGTAACAGTTCTGATAAGAGAAGTCACACCTTCAAGAGAAGTCACACCTTCAACATGTTCACAAGGTACTGAAAGACACTAAGTTCTTGTCCTTGAAATACAGGAATACAATGTAAGGCATAGACATGCAGAGCATGCCTTACAACAACCTCCCCAAAGAAAAATGACTCAGAAAGGAGAATGTTGCTCTGTACCTTTGTTGTAACCCTGTATGTGATATATGTCTCCATTGTGCACACGTGTTTTTTGGGATCATCAACAGTAACAAAGAGGTCTCTAGTTTCCCCATCCAAGTCATCATCCAGCTGCAGTCTGTTGAGGAGAGATGAGGAGGAGGCTGGGCTAGAAGTGTCCACAGGTGTGCCATTGGGTAGACTGAGATCCTGTATTGGAGAGGAAAAAACAGCAAGTTTTTAAGAATTGAACAGATGCACTGTAAAGCACAGTATCTCAAAGACACCACTGACAAGCGTCACTGATATATTACAAGGATTATCTATTTCAGCAGCTCGAAGGAACACCCTTTTCCAGTGCATCTGGGCAATCCCCTAAGGTCTGGGCTTTGAGCATTTGAACAGTTCTACTATTCCACAAGTTGAAGAGAAAGCACATTACCACCACATCAGCATGGCACAACCTTATTTCTCTTGATGAGGAAGTGGAAGTATTGCTGAACCAACAGTTGCTAGTCAGACTGAAACAACTTTGACTCTGAAAACAAAACACCTAGGTAAATTAAGAGACCCACTTATAAGACAGGCTTCCGGCAAAGTGGCAACAGTTCAATCAACTGGAATGCAGTCAGCCTTCACCTCTAGAGACACCTATAGCAGAGGAAGGAGGGCAAACTTGTATCAGAGGCTTCCCATCCAGTTCATTAACTCCCAAACATACTGACAGCAATCAGAGATTGAATTGCCATCACTGCACTACTTGCAGATCATACACTCCAGCACCAGGGTCTATGTACATGTCCCTTCTGGAGTCCAGAAAAAAACAACCCCAAACAAAAACCCACCACACACAACACAGACTTTATGGCCAACTTGGTACGTTCCTATACCTTTGAGTCTCACACTTCAATATAGAACAACTACTCCATACAGCTATTGGTCACTCCACTTTGCATAAACATCACATCAACTTCACATGTGTTTGCTACTCTGGTTTTGCAGCGGAGGGAGCTGATAGCACATGACCACTTGTACAATATGTGGGAGCATTTCACAACAGCATTGGGAAGTCCCAAAGATCCATGGTTGTTCTTTGCAGAGAAAAAGAGCAGTTTGTTTGTTTGTTTTAACTAGCATAAGAATAGATTTATGCACAGTGTTTCCCTTGTAAGGACAAAGGTTCCTCTGGTTGCTAGACAGTGAAACATCACCACTGCTAAGCAGAACATTAACTAGAACCGGTTTAGTTTTAGAATTACTGCTTAGCCCCAGCTTCACACCGTCTTTTAGTGGCTAAATGAAATGTGTAATCATAGCAAGGCAATCCTCTTTGAGTAAGATTCTCTTTGCCCATCTGTATTCCTTATGCAATTGTGTTTTATGTTCCAGCTGGACCAGGGTAGTCCCTGTCTTCAGAAGAAGTCCTCCTTTCTTCAAGGGTTCAGAATTACAGGTGAGAGCTTGAAGTTAAAGCTACTTACAAAGGTCTGTTTTTGACAATGGCTAAGAACAGGGCTAGGTTCCTACCAGCCTTTGTCACAAACCCACCATGGGAGTACTGCAATTTTATAGACAGCCTCTTGCCTGTTGTAGTCCTGCAGAACAGCAATAAAGTTGCTCTTAACCTTAAGGACTGTTGTATGAAGTAGGGAGAATAATGCTTTAGCCTAGACATTTTGGGAAAGGGGTGATCTTAACTATTGTCTACTAACAGAGAGGTTAGATGCATTCTCCCAGCTAACGCTCAGAAGCGGTTGCCAAGAGATGAGAGATTTCAGATTTAACTGGCAAGTGAGCAAGAACTGGAAGGTAGGTACTCAAATGCTCTCTTAAGAGGGTAAAAGAGCAGGATGAGCATGGCACAGCTTGCCAGCTCATATATGAGGCAGACAGCTTGAACTACACAAGCATCTGGCTCAGACTCAACCTAGCAGGAGCGTGTACAACACGAAGAAGCAACGCTAAAATAATTCAGCAGATAAGGAGTTCTGTTGGAGTTACACAAATAGAAAAAGCCGAAGACGGGATAAGATTAGCAACAGGAGATGGCTTTAGGAAATATGCAGTTCAGCTAGACAGGAGAATTTGGCTGAGCAGAGTAAAGAGCAAAGCAAACCCTGGGATAGCAGAGTGGCTGTAGACAAATCTGTTCCTGTTTCCAAAGGAAAATCAGCTCCTCATTGCCCATGTGCAATAAGCATTAGTATAAAACAAGTTGTGCCAGAACTGCAGCCAGTCAAATTCGAAGCTTCCAGTATGGAAATGAATTAACTTGCAGAAACAGCTTAAGCCTGGTTGTACAGAAGACCTCAAAAGCCTGTAACAAAAACCTTCCAAAAGAGAGCTTAAAGAATACGATGGAATCTGCTTAAAATATGAAAACTCCACATCAAGGTGTTAGAACAACTGTAAGGAGGACCAAAAATGTAGCCTATGGACACTTGTCTGAAGTTAGCAGCTTTCCTCATCCATTCTGTTGGGGGATAACAGTATCAAATTAGCACATCTTGCACTTTTAAGCAGGGCAGAGGTTTGTGAAGGCTGGAATTCAATCTGGTGAGTGTGTTCTTACAGTTATGAGTCCTGAGGAATGTCTCAGGTCTTAAAGGCTGTGACAGTTTCACCTGATCTCAGTCCTGGATGAAACACTCCAGATCTAAATCAAACAAAGCTTCTAGACCAACTCTGGTTAGAAGCTGGAAGGCTGTTAGCTGCAGTGTGGAGAAAGGAGAGAAGATGTTTACATTGAAAGTACTACTGTGCTATACTGCCTCATCTGCGATGGCAGAACTCTCCCCTGGCAGTCACAGCTGGCATCATGCCCTGCTACTTTTCTAGTTTTCAGTAGTTGAAGGCCAAGTTAGAAGCTAACTGTTTGTCCTCCTTAATGGGTGAAGCCTCCTAGCTAACTGAACAAGGAACAACACTTATGACTGCTGAACCTTCGTTTGACAGTAGGCAGGATCAGTTTGATCTTACACTATTGCTAGAAGCAGGTAGGCTTTGAAGTGTCAGAGCAGATGGCCTAGCAATCTAAGTTGTCTCAGACTGTAATCCTCCAAGCAGAGAACTGCCTTATCACACTAACTGGCACTGGCATTCTTCCATGGGACTTGGGGGATTTTTTGCAGTTGGGGAAGCAAGATTGCATCACCTGTTCTAGTCTGCTTTTCCCACACGAAGAGCAGTATGTCCTGCAGAGCCTAGGAGGAAAGGAGATCTGCAGCCATCTACATTTCTTCCTGTCAGTGTAGTTTTCATACCCACAACCATTTGAAATACTGACTAGCATTAACTGTTTGATATAACAAAGAGTCTGACTTCAGTGCCAGGGACTCATGCCTCGGCTTCACCTTTGGTGCACCAAGTGGCTGCTCATCCACGGTTTTAAGTGCCAATCTGCATTATCAGAGACCAGCACAGTCCAAGTCCCAGCAGGCACCTACTGCTCCCAGAGCTCTTCACAAAGCCTTTTTGTCACAGCACCTGTTACTCACAGTACAGTCAGTCTGATATCAATCTGAGCAGTCTCATAGCAAGGAGGAGGGGAGGCTGCTTCTGGCAGTCAGGCAGATGGGATGGAGGACAGGTTCTGTCAAGACATTCTTCAGGTCTTAGACAGTATCCACAAAGACTCCCTCAAGTTTCAAAGCTTTGTCTAAAGTAAAGAGCAAAGTTCCTTAGTCTCTGTCCCTCACCTCCTCAGGCCAGTCTCAGCTTTGTCACCTGCTGAAGTAGGTGAGGTGAAGCTATAGCAAGGCCTGGATCATAACGTACAGCAGAAGCAGTACCACATTCAGACCTTCAGGTTCATGACTTACTGGTTAAGTACTGGGATGCTGGGCAGTTTTAAAACTTCCTGTAGGTAGATTTTTCACACATTCCTATGGCCTTTGTAGGATTCCACAGGACACCCAAATTTATGGGTACATGAGATGATATGACTCTAGCAGCACACGCTGGGTATCCCACAGTGCAGGGCAAGTAGGACCCAACTGCCTGTGTTGGAAAGGCATGACCCCTGCCAACTATACAGGCTGCTATCTGGTAAGGAAGCAGCTTCACATTCTTTTGTCAATATGCAGTTCAAACACCTTAACTGCTTAGCCTGCCCAGAAACAGATACTAAATCTATCAAGAAGTACACTTCATCCAAGTTTAAAATTCTGCTTAATTTTATAAACTTGAAGTCTGCATGTGAATGCAAAATGAGTTGGGAAGTTTCCAGCTGATGTCATCTTCTCCCTCCTTCATTCTCCCAGGAGATTTTCCAAGACTGGATTTACAGAGCAGCTTGGACTGACATAAAGTAAAACCTCAGAAGCTTGGTATTCAGTCTTCTGGATGGCAGCCTTCCCCAACAGAATAGTACACACCAGAGAAGACATCCAGGATTCAACCCTTGAAGGCTAAAAAAGGGTCTAAAATCCTGTAGGTACTGGCTTATCATCAGGTGAAGATCATGCAGTCTCCTGACAAGTTAAATGCAGCAAGTCAATACTGCAGCTTCTCCAAACTCAATGTTCAGTTTTCACTTACCCTGCCTTAGCCAGTACACAGCTTAACCAGATAGCTGCTATCTAAGCAGTAGTCCATGAAGGAAGTGGAAGAGGCAGTTCAGCTAGGTCTTCCATGCACAGATAAGCTCATCTCTGGAAAGGGTTAGCCTGAAACCACCTGACACTGCAAGTACATTGCTCTCATTAAATGAGTATTAGATGACATTAAAAGACATTTAGAAGTGTTGCTGTTTAGAGGAAAGTGGTGCACTTAACCTCAAGTATCCCTGCCTAACTCAGGGGCCTTACAGCCAGGCCTGTTACTCCTAGAGTCTCACTGCTTCACTTCTGAGATTCAGAGTGCTGTACCTTTTGCCTCACGTTTCAAGGCATTCTGCTGCTTTTTGTCATTAATTTCCCAGAGAGATGGAACCATAGATACAGTCATGTCAAGGGGACAACAACTCCACACATCTGCAGCTGGTTTCTGGAACAGCCTTACCTTCAGTACACAACAATAAGCCATAGCACAATTGCTGCTGGTGACTGTAAAACTGAAATGGTTTTGATGTAAATATTCACAAGAACACTATAAAAGCTTGCATTAACTTGGCTTTTGCAGACTTGTTCATAGCACTACTTGCCCCACCCCAGCAAGTTTTGAAAGCAGGTGTTTTTTGTTTCTACAGTTCTCTGTCACTGTTCTGTACAGGTCAGCTCTGCTTAAAAAGAGAAAACACCTTTCTACCCTCCCATCCATATAGATCAGTTCATCCGTCACTGACTGCACAGTATCCTATTAAAAGATCTCACTGAGCATCTGCATAGTGATATTTCAGTCTGCACAAGACTATTTTCCAATACCAGCTGTAGACAAATACCTCAACTTCCCTTCAGATGGAAAGTGAGTGAAGAAAAGGCATTTGCTTCCCCTTTACACATGTCCAGTTTCATTCTCTACCAGGCATCAGCATCATACTTCATTTACTACAGGTCACCTTTGTTTCCCCACACATATCTGAGGTAGATATGAGATACTGCATGTCCTCTCCTCTTGCACTTGTCTTTGGGCAGGTGCTTTAAGGCAAGAGAGACTGAAGTAGGCATCCAGAGTGCAGAGAGGAAGAATGCTCCAGACACTAGCGAAGGGAGGATAACAAGGCAGTCTTGCTCTACAAGGTTAAATAAAACAAAAACTCCACTACCAAATTCAAAAAACAATATTCATTTCCAGGAGAAGTACCACATTTCTACACTGATCCACAAATAAGATAGTGCTAAGCTGTAGTTTGACAAGAACTGTGAGAATAAACTTCTAAGGCTGGACCTACCCTGCTGGGGAAAGGTAAGTGGTTACAGGTACACCAGCTCCTGACATCCTTCTCCAGTAATGGGACAAGAGTACAGAATGTGTGGGTATACTCACAAGAAACAAGATTACACCCTCAGCAGAGGTCAGTGTTTTCTACCATATGAATCATCTAGAATCAGACTGCAAGGTTGAGGCTATTTTAAGAGCAATACAGACTAAGGCCAAATCAGAAACTGTTCTTTTTGCTCTTACCTGGAAATGTGTCAGCAGAGGAAGGACATCGCAGGGTGGTGAGGACATAAACCCAGATTTTTATTTCCTAACCCTGTAGGGTATTATGTAGCAAGTCTGTAAACCCTGCAGTGCTGGGTGGAAACCCTGTAATTCCAATGGGGCATGCATACCACACCCAGTCCAAGCCTCACCTCTGTAGTTCCAGCAGTACCACTGTATTCCAGCAGTATTCTGCCCATCTAACCAAAAAGCCACTAGATAAAGACTGGGTCAATTTGCTCTCAGGATATTTAAAATAGGTGTCAGAGTACAGCATGCTGCCAAGCCACGAGTCTGATGACTTTGTTCTGGAGTTCATCACTCGAACTAGTGTTTCTGCTCTGTAGGTCAGGGTTGCCTGGAGACGGACTCCTCAGTATCCCTGAAAAAAGTAAGAATTTCAGATGCAGTTTGGTACCACTGAAGAGCTGAGAGCATTCTCGCTTATAAAAGTATGATACTTGGAACAGTGTTTCTTTGCATTCTGGCTGGACAAACACTGGAAAGCTTCACAGAGACACTACATGATTGACACGAGCACTCTCCAAGCCTGCTCATGCAAGTCATGGGATTCCCACCTCTTTCCTGAGGCTAACAGCCAAGCTTTATAGGACAGATTATTTTACTTTGTGGGATTTGTCTTCCCATAAGTCATCACAGTTAAGCTAACCAGAGCAAGAATGTGGGCACAGAAGCATTTCCTGCAAACACCATTTTCAGCTAGAGCAATAAGCCATCTCCTACCTCTGTTGCTGAAGTCTTTAGGGATTTGGCTACAATGCAGCTCAGTTTCAGCCTTCCTGTGCATGGGGGTAAAGGGTAGTATCACAAGAAGGTGTCAAGTACCACATCAGGCCATCTGTTCATACACTCTGGCTATATGTCCATCTTCTCACAGTCCTCAAGAGGCCAGCCTATTTTCCTAATCTGGAAGGGGAACTGTGCAATATCATATTAAAGCTAACTGTCATTCACGTTACACCCTAAAAAGGAGGATTATGACTGGCATCTCACAGATGTGTCACAGCAAATAAGACAAGTTCTTCAGTACTAGTAATAAACCAAATTACTGTGCTACTTCATGCACAGAAAGTAAAAAGGCTTTGGAGGCCAGGCATTTGGCAAATGAAATGGGTTGTTATTCGGAGCAGACATTAATTAGGCAAAATGTAAAGGGTTAAGACATACTTTTGTCTTATTAACCCTCACTAACCTGATATGTACTTCCCTATAGCCTTTGAACAGGAAGGAAAATGCAAGGAGTAACTGAATGCTTGCCATATCTTACAGCTCCCTTACTGCAACAAGGTATTTTAAATGCAGAGAGGTATTTTAACACATCCACAGGATGAACTGTTCTCTTGGTAGAAACAGTCCCAGATCCAAGGTTAGCTTCTACATCTGTTTAGAAAGCACTAGAGTCCTCGCAGAAAGCTTTATCTATCTTCCCAAGTGAAAAGCCTGTTTGGCAACTTTCCAGCAAGATTAGTTCAGTTGTTTTTAAGCTGCAGAAAATAATAGAAAAGTGCTTGTGACCCAAAGGAAAGCAGGAGAGTTTAACATCTGAGCAGACTTGGATTTTCATCTTTTAGTACAGCTTAAGGTTCTTTCTTCCTTCTACTGGGAACTGTAGAAGGCAACAGGCATCAACTCCACTCTACCTTCAGAGCTCAAATATCTCCAGGAACAGCAGAATGTCGATGTCAAACACTTAGAAAAATGCAGACCTTTTGAGTCACATCTCCGGTTACTTTTCTCTAGCTCTGCTAAATTCCATGTCCATCTGCAAGGACTTTGTTTCAAGAATATAGTTTGCTACCAGACTTGAATTATTATGGGAAAGGTTCTGCAGGAAAACTTGAATCTAGCATATGACTAGGAGTCATTCCCAATCCAAGAAGCTAGATTTATATCTTACAGATAAAATAGTTAGTTAAGCTTGTCCAAACTAAACTGCTTTCTCCTAGAGGCATACAGCTTTGAGTTACAGCTCTGCTGACATACTGTGCAGCAGTTTTTTCCTGTTCACACTCTAGAAGTAGATTTAGCTGCATCAACAGTTATCTGGGTATCCAATGTCACCGAAGTGCCAATTTGGCCAAAACATCTTTGAGAGCAAATGGTAGTTTATTTTTCTTTTTTTTTTAAAAAAATGTGAACAGATGCAAAGGATTGGGGAGAAGCAGAAAGAAGAAACAGGAAGGAAAGAGATGACAGAGTGATGGAAAGCACTGTAGTATACTGGTGAATACTTTGTTTAAACAAGCAGAATTCACTTCCACGTAGCATTATGATGTGGGTTTCCTCATGCTCACTGCTTTAGATGAGTTGCATTGGCATTTCTCCATACAAGATCAGTGGAGGTTTCCTGAGAGCAAGTCAGACTGACAAGATACCACTGTGCAAGTAAAAAAGGACAGAGATATTCAAAGGGGAGAACTCATGTTTTCATCTCAAGCCCTGGAAGAGCTGGAGGAGTGTGCTCTTGGAGGAGCTCTCAGAGTTAGTTTACACTGGTGCGATTTCAGGGATAGCCCTCCATCATGTTTGCTGCTAAAAAAGACATTTTCCAACAGAAAGACATTTGCTCCCAGAGGGGCAGAGTAAACAAAGTACATATCTGTTGGAAGAAAAAACAAAACAACAAACAACATGCAACCAAAAACCACACAGTATGACTGCTTCACTCCCTGCTTTAAGGAGAGCAAGTGAGGAAAAGCAGTCACGTAGTATTTCCTCAGAGTATGAAAACTGTCTACGGAGACTGATGGAGAAAAGAAACAAGGCATAACATCTACAGACTAATTCACCTGTAGAAACACCCTTTATTTATCAGCTTGGACTCCTGGCAGCCACTGAGGCACATAGAGGTGTTTGGCACACGTGGCTTCAAGTGCAGCGACCTGATTGAGAAGCAAGCCAGTCAGCACACTGAAAGTCAGCATACGAGTTTTGAAGAGGCCATGCTGATCACTGCCAATAAACAGTATTGATTAAAATTTTCCAGGAATTCTCTTGGCAGCAATCCAAAACACAGCTTCATCTTGGCAGTATCCAAGATTTTCACTTACCATTTGCCCTATATTACCATCTAAAAAGCTACAGCAAAGGTGCCAGTTCTACCCAGATAAGCATGGGTTTGAGCATTGTCTGGGGCAGTCTATCACCTGCCATTCCCAAATGGCAGTGGTTTCACCACTGAGCTAGTCAAAAGAAGCTGTTGGTAACACCATCTGCAGCAGTGAGGGGGAAAAGGCTTCTCTGATCTTGAGCAACACCTGCACTGCAGCATATTCCTTTCAAGGAATCCATCACATCATTCAAGCTCACTGGAAAAGTGAGGCCAACTATGCAGGCAGACTTTAAGACAGGTGTTTACACCCCAAGAGGCCCTTCAGAAGGATACAGCAAGTTCCATTCTAGCATCTTAAGGCAACACTTTCCTGTGAGGACAAGGCATTGAACCTTTCCTGGTATATGGGACAGAGAGAAGCTTCATCCTTTGCTAGCATTTTGGCTTAGAGAGGCTACTAGCTACTCTCACCAGATATGCAGATTTAGGGTGGTTTGAGAAAACTTGTTTTTTTCAGGCTTAAATTCACCCTGAGGTTGTAGCACGGATTAAGAACCAGGATTAAAGCATGTGCTTCAGTGCTGAAAGCCATCCCATCACTAATAACACTACATACAGACCAGTGCAACTACTCTTTTCCAAGCCAGGCAGAGAGGTTATCATCCTCACAGTAGGGTCTGCACACCTCAATTCAAAGGCATCATCTAGAAGCAAGTAAAACCAGTTGCTGTTTGCATTTTGTTCATTTTCCTGGAGAGTGGGGCACTAACATTCTCATGATGTCTTTGCTACCACAGGCTACTGGGTCTTCAACCCACGATACATAAAACCACAAATCTGAGTCAGCAGAAGCCCATCTTTAGGGGTTAGACACACCACCACTTTCACTTTCAGAGTAACTTCTCACCTACCACCTGTGGCTCCATAGAAGAAGCAGTGTAGAAGCTCTGAATGTGGCTGAAAGACAGTGACAGTCCCCAGAGGAATTTGAGGACCAGTCTAAACACAGCTCTTGGCTAAGCTCTTTCATTGCCTGCTGTATGAATTTTGGATTGTTGCCTCTATTTGCAGAGCAATTTCAGCTAGTTCCACTAGCCCACATCACCTACATGCTTATTCAGGCAGATACTTCATGATTTCTGAGAAACATCTAGTTCAGAATCAACAGTTTTGGCATTATAACATCAGCTACAGCTGAAAGTAACACCTCTTTCTGCCCACCACTCCTCCCAGTTTAGAAAATAAAACATGTCCCATAAATTGATCTGTCAATAAACCATTTCAGTTGCACTGGCATTGAGAAAGCTAACTCTTAATGAGCTGCAGCTCACTGGGTTTGTTTTCCACCTTCAGGTGGTCATTGCAGTACTGCTAGCCTTGCTTTCAGTTATTGTCCTTAGTAACTGGTTCCCCACAGCTTTTCAATAATTTACTAAGAATAAATTCTTACTAAGAGCAAAATCACTCAGTTTCTACCTCAGGGTTGCAGCTGCCACCACCTCCAAGGTGGAGTTTGGCACTTTATGCTCCACTCCGTCCTAGTGAAGGCAGTAGTGATGCCCAGCCACAAGAGCTTGGAGTGTCAGCGGCACTGCAACACAGGTTTGGGCGGTCAAGTCAGCCACAGCTTAAAGAGTCTGTGCAGCTCAGCATTTAAGATCTTGCTTAAGGTCAGCAGAGAACAAGCCTCAGTGGAGTTACCACTGAGAAATACACAAGATCAAACGTGAGTTTTAATTGTTGTATTGTCTTCTGCAGAGGCAAAGCACATGCAAGTTACAACCTCAAAGATGCAGTAGGTTTCCATGTAGCAGCACTAAGTCTCACTGCACCGTAAGAGCTCCTGTCTTGTTTCCTGACCTACGTTACAGAAACCAGCCTCTCCACTCAGATAAGGAAGAGACTGGTTAGTGTGACCGCCAGACAGTCTGTCTGAGATTCCACAAGAGTAGTCCACAATGCTAGAAGACACCAGGACAATAGTTAGCAGATTAATGTAGGAACTGATGTCTCCCAGATCAGTGTGTCAATAGGAAAGGCTCAGTCTTTATCCTTTGCCCCACCCATCATTAGTTGCAGGGACTGCTGCCTGGGGCTTATCACAAACCCCCGAGGTACGGATAGGAGAATGATGTGCCCACAAGGCTATAAAAAGAGAGTTCCTTAATCAATCTGGTTATCCCCTTCTCCGCATGAAGAAGTTCAGAGAGCATACAGCAGCTTGGGTTGGTTTGAGGCATTCCAGCACAGGCAGGCTGGAGGAATTCTTTCCAACCACCAAGCATAAGTTTTTCCACCAAGGCTGGCAAGTTATTGCCAAGACTCTCCCTTCTGAAATCCGGATAAAGAACCGAGTTCCTCTATGTACATTTTGAGTATCTGTTTTCAATACTCTGTCTCATTAAGTATGAAGCAATCCTGTTGAAAAGATTATGAAAGCTGTGCAACACCACATTCAACCTCAAAGTATACCCCTCCTTCCATTAAGTGGAAACAAGAACAGCAAAATAACAATACTGTTACACAGGAGAAGCTGTGTTCAGTTTTACCAGACGGAAAGACTAAAAAAGTAACGGTACTAAGACAGTTATGCTGATGCAAGTGTTTGTCCCAACTGTTAGCTAGCCTCCATCTTGTTCAGATGGATGGGATGTGGGAACTGTGATGAACAGGTGGAAGATAAATGTAGACTGATCAAGGTTAACACTGGAATTTGCAGTGTGTTCTCAAAGCAAGTTTCACAGGACAGGAGTTGATGAATGTGTGAGAAGGTCAGGCTGGAAAACACACACTCCCATGCAACTGCTGAGATGTGGCTCAAAACAGCCATGAGTGTGGGTGTGACAAGAGGTATCCTGGTTGATGTCCTGGGTATCTTGATTGTTTTGAGAACAAAAATGTATAAATGCTAACTGTGTGAGGAGAATGGAGAGGAACAGAAAATCTTGCTAGTAAAGAAGCCTGGGGCCAAGAGAATTGTGGATTCTAACTAATAATAAAGAAGAAGCTTTCTTTACTCAGAAAAAGGCTCAGAGTCCTTTTTCTTCCCATTTTCATTCACCACAAGGGGACTTGCCAATTCCAGAGAAACTTACTGTACTGGGAAGTTGTAGATCATAAAGAGACCACTGAGCACGGTTTTACAGTGTAAGTGCTCTAGTATTGTTGTAAGATACCATTAAAGCACCCTTACCAATAAAATCCTATTTCAACAAATGAAGGCAACTGTAAGCAAGTACCTCAGTGTGTTGTATGAGCTTCTACATCATCAAACCCCAGAACAGCTACAAGCAAGGAGACACACTTGCTATCTTTTCAGTAAGATACCACGCTATTAACCTAGCCAAGTGGCACCATGAGTTTGAGAGATCAGTAAGCTAGAGAAAGCAGTTCTAGTTACCACCATTATATGGGAAACTGGATTCAGCCAGCAGCTTGGCTGTGGGTAGAGCAGCGATGGCAAGCTGAAAGCCATGCCAGGCTTAAATCAGTATTTTTAACTAAAAAAGAGCTGCCTGATCACACACATGTACACACACACACAGAGTGCAACAGGAGAGACAGCAGTTCCTTTAAACAGCCATCCAAAACTGTAGTTCAAAGAAGATGACTAAGCTCAGCCTTTGAGAGCTGATGGCCCACTTACAAAGTATGTAGCAGACAAGTGCTTGTACCTAAAAGCTTCCTGGCCTAAGAACCAAGGTTCAGCAATTTAACACAGTCTATTCAGTGTAACCTCTCCATTCAGTGCAGTAACTGGGGAGGAGGACCACAGGGAACAGACTTTGGCCTCTTCAGGGATCTGCTACGAAGAGGGCATATGGCCCCGCAGAAGCACCAGGAGAACTAGTTGATTTTCAAGTAACACCTCTCCAGCCCCAGAACTGGTCCATCTCAACGAGGAGGAAATCAAAGGTGGCTGGAGAGCTGCATGCATGGACACAGAGCTCCTGACTAAACTCAAACATAAAAAGAAAGCATAAAAAAAGGCAGCAGCAGGCACAGTTGAACCCAAGAGGAACACAGAGACGCCGTCTGAGCATGCAAGAATGGGTTTAGTGGGATGCAAGAAAGGCTTCTACAGGTACATCAGCAGCAAAACAAAGAACAAGGAAAATGCAGTCCTGATTGGGCAGAGGATCTGATGACAAAGAACACAGATAAGGCCCATGTACTCAACACTTTCTTTGCCTCAGTATTTATTGAGATGACCAGCCTTCAGGAATCCCAGGCCCCTGAGCCCATTGGGAAAGTCTGGAACAAGGCAAACTCACCATCAGTCGGTGAGAACCAGGTTAGGGACCATTTCAACAAACAGTACAGACAGAGGCTCATGAAGAGATGGACCCACAAGTGCTGAGGGGGCCAGATGATGCCACCCTAATGCCTCTTCCAATTATCTTATCCTTATTATGGTGATGAAGGGAGGTTCCTGAGGACTGGAAGAAACCAAGTGTCACTCTTCTCTTGGGGAAAGCAGATACAGGGAACTACAGGCCAGTCAGCCCCACTTCAATCCCTGGAAAGGTGATCAAACAAATATTGGAAACCATTTCCAAACACATAAAGGATATAACAATGAGAAGTCAGCATGGACTTAAGGAAAGTCATGCATAATCAACCCAACACCTGCTGTGAAGATATAACTGGCCTGGTGTACGAGAGGAGAGCTTTACTGTGGTTTATCTCAACTTTAAGAGGGCTTTCAACACTGTCTCCCATGACATCTTCCTAGGAAAGCTGAGGAGGTACCAGCTAGGCAGATGTACAATGAAGTGGACTGAAAACTGGCTGAACTGCTGGGCTCAAAGGGCTGTGATCCCACAAATTCCAGCTGGTGGGCAGTCATTAATTAAGTACATCAGCTGACAGTAATAGGGCTGGTACTGTTAAACATCTTCACTAATGACCTAAATGATGGGACAGGGTACAACCTCAGCCAGTGTACTGAGGGTACAGAACTGGGTGGAGTGCTCAGTACATCAGATGGTTATGCTGCCATTCAGGAGGACCTCAACAGGCTGGAGAATAGGCTGATAGGTACCTCATGAAATTCAACATGAGGAAATGCAAGGTCTTGCACCTAGCAGGAATAACCCCATGTAATAGTATGTGCTGGGGGCTGACTGGCTGAAAAGCAGCTTGGCAGAAGGAAAGAAAAAAACAAAAACCCACCCACCAAACAAAAAACCCTGCTGCACACACGCACACAAGAGAACTTGGTGGAAAAGCTGACCACAAACCGACAATGTGCCTCATAGCAAAGAAGGCCAACAGCCTGGAGAGGAGAATGCTCAAGGGATCTTACCAATATGGATAAATACCTGATGGGAAGGTGTGCAGAAGGTGGTGGCAAACTCTTTTCAGTGGATCCAGCTACACAACAAGAGACAATAGGCATAAAAGGAAATATTGGAATTTTCACTTAAACGTGAGAAAGACATTTTATCTTGAGGGTGACTGGATGCAGGAATAGGTTGCCCAGAGAGATATTCAGAAACCAATTTAATAGCATCCTGGCCAGCCTGCTCTAGCTCACCCTGCTCTGAGCCAAGGGGTTGGACTAGAAGTTATCCAGAGCTGCCCTCCATCCTCAACTTGTGATTGTCAGCTTTGTGTTCCTGTAGATTGGAACAGAGATCAACTGATCCCTACTGACATCGTTTTGTGAGTTCACCACCTTCACTTCCTGACTTCTGTAATCCTCAGTCTCTCCCAAGACTGAGAATTTACCTCCAGCTTGCTCTAAGAACAATACATGGTGCTGGCCTAACAGTTCTCATTTAGTCAGAGAAGGAAGAGGTTTGTAGAAGCTCAGGCAGATCTATTTTAAACTCTCAGATTATACTGCAAACTGGTTTCATCTGTGGGTGGATGAAGTTAAGAGCAATAATTAAACTAGCAACCAAGAAGGCTGGAAGTAGAGCTCCAGACTCTTGGTATATTTTTTGTTGGAGAGCTGCCAGGCTCCCTTCCAGAATATGAGTGCTAAGTAACAGCACTCCAGCAAACACACCAAGTGTTTATACTTGATCAGGTGCTAATACAGGCCTACGGGTTCACCAGGGTGGTAGCTTGGAAGCAGATGAGCAAGGGATCACATGCCAGCAATAGTTTTCAGTTAGTAACCAGAACTTTGCAGTAGGAGTTTTAACACCCAACTCCATGAATTATCAAATTCAAGCTACACATTAATTGCAAACCTGGTATTCCACACAAGCTCTGCTCGATCTACTACCTGTAAAATAGCCTTGAAGCTCACTTCAGCTCTCTAGTGTTAACACAGCCAAATACAAGGCACGAGCATCTTCAAAAAAAGAAAAGCTGAACAGGTTACAGGTAGCTGGCCACAAGCACAGCCTCAGGTAGTCTGATGACTACCTCAGATATCTGAATGAGGAGAAGGAAGCCTAAGCCCTAGGACAGGCAGGACATTAAAGTTTTTGGAGTGATTGGCAATAAACCAGTACTGGGAGTCTATCAGACAGCTGCCAGGCTCAAGGCAGACCACAGCAGGAACACCAACATCGCCCTGCTAGGAAGATACTCTCACAACACAAGTCTAGAGGGACTACAAGGTCCACAGCCAGAGGGAGTAAGCCATACCGAATACTGCCTTTCTAACTCTGCACAGCCTGGCACTTCCAGCACTTAGCAGCATGCTATTAAATCTGCACAGCCTCCGTGGGGCTGCACCTCGAGTCTTATCACACTTCTACAACCATTTGGGTACAGTCACACAGCAGAATACTTCTCACCTCTGCTCTGAACCCAGTAACCCACTAACAATGCCTTTTCTCCTCAGCATCAAAGCGTTTGTTCTCGTGCACAGAGCAGATTCACTATCGAAAGTGACAAACTACTGAACTGGAGTCAAGAAGTCACATGCAAGCAGAACTTCCTTTTTTCTTAAAAAAAAAAAAAAAAGAAAAGAAAAAAAAAGGAGAGAAATCCATGCTGACACTTCCCTATTTATCTTACCTTCCTCTGCAGAGGATCTGCTCTGAAAAGCACATTTCAATTAGTTTACATACCTTCCAAAAGCTCTGTAAGAGAGTAAGAACTCAGTTTTACAGCTAACACTGCTATGGACCCTGCCATACAAACTCCTGGATTGTTTCCTCCCGCATGTTTCCCTCTCACCTGACATAAAATTAAAAAAAATTTAAAAAGGAGGGTCAGTACTGCTTAGGTTCAGCTTTGATTGTCTCCTTATTTGGAGGCTAGCAAGAGTAAAGGGAGAATTAACTCCAAAAAGCTGATGGTGGTCAGGTATCAAACAATGTTTTACACAGGGGATCAGAAAGATCTTTATAGAAGGATCTGGCCAATACAGAAATGCTTCAGAGACAAGAAATTACAACTCTAAATATTTCATGTTTGCTGCAGAATCACTGTGAAAGCCAAGTACTCCAGCCAGAAATGTCAATTTCATTTAAGAGGTTACATGCTGCTCAGAAGTCAAGGTTTCTTGGCTCTTAGAACAGCTGTCTCCTACAAGTTAGGATGGAGACACTATTTCAGACAATGAAAGCTCTGCAGCCCTCTTCATAAGATTCAGAAAATTTGAGACTAGTACTTAGAAGGCCTCAGAACCACGGAAGCCACAGAAAACAGCACAGAAGGTTTTCCCTCCCTTTGCTGTGACCTACTGCTCCAGTAGCATTAGCCACTGCTCTTAAACAGCAACCAAAGGTTTATAAGACTTCAGAGTTAGACAGGGTCTAAGATACTAGATTATTCCCATATTTGAATCAAAAAACAATAGGAGACAAACAGGCAGTGGTCTTGTCCTCCAGGTTCCTCAGACTCGGATGCTGTTCTTACTCAGCAGCTCCAAAAAAGCAAGGAAAGTGTGCTTTAAAGAATGCAAAGCAGTGATGGCAGATGTTCAACCACTTCAGGCTGCACATCTGCAGAAACTGAAGCGCTGCTTTATGGGCAGACAACTTCCCTTACTTCTGCACTTTCACCCCTCAGAGGATTTCAGTCTTTGGTACTTTTATTTTGCAGCAGTGTTTAGGAGGTACTTGCTCAAAGCAGGTAAGAAGAACTCAGCAAGTTATCCAGTTCATGCTGATGGGCCAGCCATCGTCACTGAACCTCTGCCAGAGGGATGTTCTGGTAGCAGGCCTGATTATGGACAGCGGTCCTTACTGACTCAGAGCTACTGAGTGGAGCAGGAGACTTCGACCCAATCTTCTCCTGCAGTGCCAGTCTCCACCAGACTCTCCAGAAAGGCCAAGAGAGCAGACAAGCACAGCTCCTGTTCAAGAATCAATAAAGAACAGCTGCAGAGCTTTAAGCTCCAGTCAGATTTGAATACTGACCTCTCTCTGTTACCCAACTATTGGAGCTACCCACACATTGTTAGCTGATGAGCGAGACAGCCTTTTAAGAGATTAATGAACCATCACCAGAGATTAAGTCCAAAAGACATACTAACCACCTAAAAGGCAGTTTTACCTATTTATCTCCACTTGCCACACTCACTCTCTACACTACCCAATACACAGTGGAAGTAGTTGAAGTTTACTACTCCTTTAAAGTTAGGAACACCTGTTTTTTCACTGAAGTTTTCCTGAGATGGGAAAGAAGTCAGCTAATTTTTTTCTTGCCAGTGCATCAGGTCTTCAGCGGAAGAAGGAACATCCCTCACACACGAGAGCTGTTGGACTCCTTCCATCAGAAGGATCAGATGTTTGGCTTTTTCTGCTAATTCAGCTAGAAGGAAAAAAAAAAAAAAAAGGAAAGCTGCTCTCTTCCTAGTGGAAATCCTTTTATTTTGCAAGGCTCATTACCCTAGTGCCATTTCCAGGTCAACCACGGAACTGCTATCAAGTTTAAAAATCACTTACCTCAGCCCCTTTTTGCTCTCCCCTTCACAGCACTTCTGTGCTGCCAAGTGCCTAGAAGAGGACAATACTACATACAGGTACTAGAAGATGAACTTCACCTGTGTTGCTGGTGGAAAAACTGGGCAAGAACCTTCCTACTGATGAGAAGTTAGCTGACCACAGCTTGAGGCTAGGGACGCATTTCTGCTCCTAGGTTATCAAGGATGCTGATACACTTCTCTGATACTTCAAAGCAGTGAAGCAGAAAGGAACTTTCACTCCCAAAGCAAAAATGCTCTTTAATACAGCAGAGGAAAGAAGTTACAGGGGTATGAGCTACTCCTCAGACCAGAGCTTCTCACCAGCTACACAGCAGTGTGTATTGGACAATGCTAACAGAGCACAGTACCACCGCTGCGCTCTTGAGCTCTGAGAAGACCCATGAAGGCAGCTGCCAACTGCTATTGCTACAGGTTGGTCAGGCAGCAACCTAGTTACATGAGTAAATCCAATCTACCATAGGCAAAAAACTCCACAATTCCTACTCCCACCTTACTTGCATTCCCCCTTCTCTCAGAGAGCCATCAACCCTTTGACAAGTTTCTTAGATGAAGGCATATGTTCCCAAAGGGAAGGTAAGCCTGGCTTCTCAGTTGAGCAACAGCAGGCAAGTGCCTCAAGGAGAGGGCTCCTTACATGGGCAAGAGCAAGTGCTGAATCTGTACAGCACAGTCACAGGGCAGCAGAAGGTGACACATGGAAGAGGACAGACTACCTTGACTCATTCCCCTGGAGCACGGGAGTGTATGGGACCAGATACTGCTGGCAGCCCCACGGCTTTCGGAGGCTAGCAGAAATCCTTCGTGCTCAGAAGCAGCCCCACACTCCCCAGGAAAACAACCACAGGAAGCATCTCTTGCCACCAGCAGCTCTGTAACACCTTGTATGCACCCCAGCTGGCCCAGAACCGCTTATTATAAAGTTTCAGACCAGTCTCACTCCTTGCAACCCTTGTTCCCAGGAAATCCTACCTTAACACATTTCAGGAAGTCTGCCCTCAGAGATACTAAGTCCTTTGCAAGAGTAGTTAACATACCAGGGCTGTGCTGCCACTACTGCTTTCACATTCAGGAATTATCACACCGAAGGCCCGCACACGGGCACGGCACTTTACAAAGCCCACGAGTGTCCTGCGGACACGTGCCAGAGCTAGGGAAGGGAAAGCAGGCACAGATCCTCCTGCAACAGCATCCTTTCCATGTTACGCTGCTGTGAAGAACCGAGCAGGAGCTCAGCTCTGGAGAGGACAGCCACAGACAAGCTGATGACAAGCTCGGTGGTAAGGAGACAACGGCAGCTCCAAGCCTTCTCCCCGTGAGGATTAGAGGAAGGAGACAGCGAGGGAGTTGCAGCAATTCCTGGAGCATTCAGACCCATCTGCAGAGGGTACGAGCCACAGGAAGACACGATCAGTAAAATCTCGCCTCTCACATCCCCTCGGGTGAGAGCAGGAGCACGGGCGTCCCAGCTGGTCCCTCAGAGAGAGGGGCACGATGCCTGCAGCCCCCACATCGGGGGCCGTTTCCCTCCGGGGCAGCCCAGGGCTCTTGCAATGGATGTCAGCAGCGCCCAGAGCTTCATTTACCCGCGGGGAGCCGGGGATGCAGCTGGAGAAGGGGATGCACACACAGCCCTTCTCCCTCCTCTTCGTCCTCCCCTTCAAAGGCGGAGGACCCCCCACCCCCGAAAGCCGCACCCTCCCGTCCCCGGGCCGTACCTTGTCGGCGATGCCGCGGGGCAGGAGCAGGTCGGGGCTGGGGGTGAGCGCCGGCCCCATCTCCTCGCTGCTGGACGTGGCCAGGGGATGCGGCATCTCCCGAAGCGACTTGGGCCCGGAGGACGGGAGAGGCTTAGGGGCGCCCGCCGCGCCGCCCGACATCGCGCCGTAGCTGGGCAGCGACCGAGGGAAGGAGGGAGGGGAGGCCGCGCCGCCTCGGCGGGGAGCTGCGGGGCCGCGGCCGGAGCCTGCCCGCCGCCACCGCGCTACGAGGAGGAGAAGGAGGAGGAGGAGCGCCAGCAGCGCCTGCCCGCGTCGCCGCCTCCCGCCCCTTTACAAAGCACCATCCGCGCCACCTGCCTCCCCCGACTGCCGGCAGCCCCCGCGCTGCCCGTCCCGTCCCTCCGCCCCCGGCCCCGGGCCACCACCAGCGGAAGGCGCGGGGCCGACCAACGCGGCGGCAGCGGGCGGGGCTGCGGCGGGCGCAGGCCCAGGCCCCGCCCCGGCAGGCCCCGGCGGGGCGGAGCGGAGCTGAGGGGGCGGTGGCCCGTACCAGCCACCGCCCGGGCCGCGGAGGCAGCGGGCCCTTGCGAAGCTTGCGGGGCGGGAGTGTCGGTTGGGAGCTGCCGGCCGCGCCCTGCCCTGAGTCTCAGCCTTGGCGTCGGGCGGCCCGGAGGGTGCCTCCGGCTGCGGCGCTAAGGCGGGTGTGGATCGGCGGGTAAATGCCGGAAAAGCAAACCTCGGCTTTTCCAGGCGCGGATCGCCGAGGCCGAGCTGTCGGCACGTTCTGAAGGGAAACTGCGAAAGCTGCGGGTCGCGCGGAGCGTCGGTGGCGATGTGGGCGTGAGGGTGTGTGAAATGGCGGCGGGGGTGCCTCCTCCCGCCCCACCAGGAAGAACCAGCCACCAAGGCGGGCAGAGGGACAAGGCTCTTCCTCGGGGACCTCGTGTTTTCCCGGGGCTGGGTGTACACCACAAGCAGGCAGGCAGAGAGATGGCCTGTGCAGCTAGAAATACGCTTTCCGCCATGGCCCTGTGTTTAATTTTACTGCACTCGAGACACTTGCACATTTTCCTAGAATATTTTTTTGTACTTTAAGCTGCTTGGAATTCATTGCAGAAAATATTTTTTTACATTTGAAAAAAAAAAAAGAATTCTAAAGAAGGTGTGCTGGAAAGTTGACCCTGCCTGGAAAGACTTTCTGTATTTTTTCAGGCAACCTTAAATTCAGGCTCTCTTACAACTTGTGAAAATGAGCCAAAGGATTATATCGAGTCCTGTAGAAATGGTCCATGTGAATTTGTCTAACAGCATATATCGATTAAAAAAGTCAGTGATCTCTCCACAGTTAACAATATGAAAAAAGTATTGATGGCTGCTGAATAATTAATATGAGAAAAATCATAGTCTGGTTTAAGATATTCCCTGAGCAGATAAAGCAGCTGCATTTGTCTAATAAATTATTCTTTATGAATAATTTGCTCAGCACTAATTAGATGTAATAGAGTGACATGCTATGGGAGAAGAGATGGATCACTGCGAGACTGTCATCATCCCTTCCAGCTATATATAGATACATACAGATACGCATACAGATATGTGGCCAAACAGGACTCAGATGCTGTAAACATTTTTGCCCCTGTTTAACCTTTCCCGGGGGAGCACAGCCCATTGAAATCAAAAGGGCAGCACTGCTACCTGAAGCTAAAGTGGCAAGTTTTACAGCCAGGTGCCACACAGTAGGACAAACATGGGAATGCAACACTGTGGACTTGCATTGCAAAAAGAAATGCTATTTATCACAGGAAAAAAATATTTTTAAAATCAATTCTTGCTATAAATAACTACTTAATATTAGATAATGTTTGAACTCTTGTTACCAATCAAAAGCCTCAACCGAGTCCCAGGCCCCGGTGAGAAAGGGGCTGTGAAATATGCCTTGTTCGTTACACTTAAGAAACAACAACCTATTTATCGGGAAAAGGAAACAATACAAATTAGCCAGCATAAATACGTACACCCCAGGTTTCTTCTAGACTACCCAAACCCTAAGTGGAAGCTATTGTGATAAAGCAGCAGGCAGGTTCATGTATCTGCCACACTGCTCAGGAACCAGTTCCCTTGGGTTTTGTGATAGCCTGTATCTCAAAGGCTTACGACTTACTGAGAGCTCTTCCTATCCTTTCCCTTAAGCATCCTCACCCAGCTGTGTTTCCCACTCAAGACTCTTCAAAGAAAACCTATCAGGGACGCTTAACACCATGTGAGGAGCAGCACCATTATCTTGCCTCAAAGATTGTCTGCAAGATTGCTTGCAAGGACGGTCACAAGACCACTGGGTTCTGGAAACCCCGACTTGTGAAGGCACCCTGCCTGTAAGACAATCTTTGAGCCACGGGGTGATGTGAGGAGCAGCACCATTATCTTGCCTCAAAGATTGTCTGCAAGATCACTGGCAAGATTGTTTTCACGAGACCACTGAGAAGGAAACGACTTGTGAAATGCCCTGCCCGCAGGAGGTCTTCTGCCCAGACATGTCCCTGCCCCAGTGCTGGGGGGGCACAAAGAGACGTGACATTGCTATGGTAACCACAGCCCTCGAAGGGGTACTTAAGGAAGACCTGCATGGGCAGCAAGCAGAAGAGCGGGAAGAAAGAGAGAGAGGAAGAGGGACAGAGAGGACGACCACCTGACTGCGCCACGCCACGCTGCACCTCTGCTGGAACACGCTACTGAGACCTCCTCACCCGCCCCTTCACCGTCGCCTCGCCGCTGGACCCGTGGTGGTGACTATTCTTGCTGCCCTATCCCGACTCTTTGCTTCTTTTCCATCTTTCTTTCCATTCTGTCCTATCGCTACCCTCCTTATTATTTTTGGTAATAAATGGTGTTTCGGGAATGCGGCATTTGACCTCGTTTGTGTCTTAATCTCGCTCTTGGGAACATATCGAAACCTTTCCCCGACATCGGATCGGGATATTTGAATGATCCCGACATCGGATCGGGACATTTAAATTGGCGTCACGGACAGGATCCCTTGAGGGAGAGTGCCGCATTGCCTCTGTTGTGCTAAGTGAGACCTCAGGAAAGTAAAGGGAGCGGGCTTGATCTGTGTTTTAAACTCACGTGCTGCCTTCCTGAGATGACCGCTCCCCCGCTTCAACTGTGCTTAAGTGAAATCTCTTTCTCCTATTGCCTCTGTTATGCTAAGTGAGACCTCAGGAAAGTAAAGGGAGCGGGCTTGATCTGTGTTTTAAACTCACGTGCTGCCTTCCTGAGATGACCGCTCCTTCAACTGTGCTTAAGTGAAATCTCTTTCTCCTATTGCCTCCGTGCGCTGAGTGAAACCTCTCGGGAAAGTGAAGGGAGCGGGCTTGGTCTGTGTTTTAAACTCACGTGCTGCCTTCCTGAGATGACCGCTCCCCTGCTTCGACTGTGCTAAAGTGAAATCTCTTTCTCCTATTGCCTCCATGTGCTAAGTGATACCTCTCGGGAAAGTAAAGGGGAGCGGGCTTGATCTGTGTTTTAAACTCACGTGCTGCCTTCCTGAGACGACCGTTTCCCCACTTGATTTGAGACGTGTGCTAAGTGAGACCTCAGGAAAGTAAAGGGGGTGGGCTTCGTTGTGTTTGCCGTTTGCTGTGTTTAAAACTAACGTGCTGCCTTCCTGAGGAGACTTCTCCCCCGTTTTGACTACCGTAGTTTTTGTTTGAAATTTGTGCGTGAAGTAAGATGAGTGATAACAGAACCGTGACCCTTCCTTCGGGAAGAGAAGTCTTGTTTGATTTTCTAGAAAAGCATAAAGCGCGACCCTCTGTGCCCGGGGTAGATTGGGCTCAGGGAAATTGGTATAATTTGCAAAGCGTGGTTGATCGAATGCGTGCTTTACAAAAAGATGCCAGAGTAAAGGCTGGAAAAGGTAAAGCGATTGTTTGTGCTATTCTTGGGGCCAGTTTGGCAGCTGCGGTAAAAGACAGGGACCTCCGCCTCGGCTCGGAGTCCCAAACTATTGTTTCACTGCAAAACCTCGCCCAGTCCCTTCAAGGGCAGGTGGCTGAATTAAAGGAACAACTTAAAGCAGAAAAAGACCTGGTGAAAGACCTGCAAATTGCCCTTAAGGAGCGTCTCCTCACTGATACTGCCCCTGAGGAGACGCCTCCCCCACCAGAGATCAGGTACCCTTTTAGCGATTTGTCACAAACAAAAGAAAAAGCAGAGAAATCTGAACCACCCTCTCTGAGACCCCTGGTTAAAACCGAGTATATCTATGACGATGAACAAGACCCGTCCCCGCAGGTTACAACTAAGGAAGTCCCCTATACTGCCACTGAGTTGGCAAAATTGAAAAAGGAATTTGGCCGGACTCCTAGGGAGTCAGAGACAGAATATGTGTGGAGAATATCATTGTCTGGGGGGGACCAGATTCTGCTAAGTGAAAAAGAGGCAGAAGGGTATTGGGGACCGGGAGTGTTTTTAACTACTGGAAACTACCGTGCCCCCTGGTCTCTGACTCAACGGGCAGCCTACTGGGCTGGTGGTTTGAACCCCTTGGAGAGGGGGGACCCCCTCGCAATTATGGGGTCTGTTGATCAATTGGTGGAGAGTGTGCAGAAGGCAGCTTGTCTGCAGATGATGTATGAACGAAGGTTAGAACCTTCACAGGAGTCTCCTATGATGATGCCGGTAGACCCTGAACGAATGACTCCCCTTATAAGGGGACTCCCTGACTCGTTAAAACCTATTGGCATACAATTACAGGGGAGAATACAAGCAATGCCCCGAGGTGGTAGACTTGCAGCTGCTTTAGAAGGGTGCACTCCACAACGTCAGCCCTCAGATAGGAAGGTGTGGACTTGGGGAGAAGTAGCCCAAGAACTGATTAATTATGGTCGCAAGTATGGTCCCATTAACCCTCCAGTCACCAAAATGGACTCCCGGGGCTTGAGGCGAGCAGAAGCAAAAATAGCCCCACACCCTGGGAGTGATAAGAGAACTCCACCACCTTCTAGGAGAACTCCACCCCTCGCCAGACCACCGGGAGGGAGAGATATCCCGAACAGACGTAATAGACTGTGGGGGGAAGGACAACAAAAAGGGATTCCACATGACTTGATGGACGGGCTACCAACAGACAAATTAGAAAAGCTGATAACAGAATGGCCTGATAAGACAGTAAATAGAGGAGTGGATTGTAGAAGTACCACTCGCAGTGCACCCCCCTTGATTGACTTGTTGGAACAAAACAGCTCCAAAAACCCGGCGGAAAACTAGATCCTTCACCCTCTGATGGTGGGCGGGGGGGTGAAGGTTGGATACACATCAGACAGCTCACTGAAAATGGCCGGGGTGATTTATTAATTACAGGCATTGTAGGGCCAAAGCAAGTCCCAGTAACATTTTTAGTAGACACTGGGGCTCAAATCTCAGCCATTAAAATAAAGGACGCCACCAACTGTGGAATTGCACCATCCAAACAGATGCTATTTGTGGCAGATGCCTTTGGCAATGTTCAGCCCCAGGCACTGGCAATGGTCAGCCTGCGTCTGCCTGGAGAAGATGATGCTACTACTGTAGCTATGGTTGTGGGGGAATTTCCAGTTAACCTTCTAGGACTTGATGTTTTAAAAGGAAGGACCTGGGTTGACAATAAAGGGAAACAGTGGTCGTTTGGTACTCCCACAATAGATATTCGGCTCCTACAAGCTGCACCGTTACTCCCCCCTTCAAAGCTTACAAATGTTAAACCTTACCCGATACCTTTGGGGGCTAGAGAGGGAATAGCACCTGTACTAGAAGACTTAAAAGGACAAGGTATAGTGATCCCAACCCATTCTCCTTTCAACTCTCCAGTGTGGCCAGTACGCAAACCTAATGGCACGTGGAGACTGACTGTAGATTATCGCAGGCTCAATGCAAATACTGGCCCATTGACAGCTGCGGTACCAAACATTGCAGAGCTCATAGCCACAATTCAGGAACGAGCTCACCCAATCATGGCAACAGTGGATGTTAAAGATATGTTTTTCATGGTCCCCCTACAGCCTGAGGACCAAGACCGTTTTGCTTTTACTTGGGAAGGTCAGCAATTTACTTTCACCCGACTCCCACAGGGGTATAAGCATTCCCCCACTTTAGCCCACCACGCTTTGGCACAAGAACTAGCAATAATTCAAGTAGAGAAAGAAGTCAGTGTTTACCAATATATCGATGACATCCTCGTGGGAGGGAATGATATAGATAAGGTTCGAACAACTCAAAATAATATAATCTCCCACTTGGAAAGTTTGGGGCTAAGAATCCCACCTGAGAAAATACAAACACCATCAGGTGAAGTGAAGTTTTTAGGAATCTGGTGGAAAGGAGGAATGACATGCATTCCACCAGACACTCTTTCCTCATTAGATCTAATTAAGATGCCAGAATCAAAAAAGGACTTACAGCATGTGCTAGGATTACTTGTGTTTTGGAGAAAGCATATTCCTGATTTTTCAATTATTGCAAGACCCCTATATGACTTGTTGCGAAAAGGGGTGCAGTGGCAATGGACCGAGCTCCATGAAGAAGCTTTGCAGTTGCTAGTATTTGAAGCAACCGCCCATCAAGCTCTTGGTCCTATCCACCCTACAGACCCTGTCCATATTGAATGGGGATTTGCCAACACTGGGCTATCAATACATTTGTGGCAAAAGGGCCCTGAAGGGCCCACTCGACCTATTGGGTTCTATTCCCGTAGTTTTAAAGATGCTGAAAAAAGATACACAGCCTGGGAAAAAGGCTTGTTTGTAGTCAGTTTAGCCTTAAGAGAGGCTGAACGAACCATTCGACAACAGCCAATAGTGCTTAGGGGCCCATTTAAGGTAATTAAAATGGTTTTGTCAGGGACTGCACCCCCTGACGGGGTGGCTCAGAAGGCCTCTGTGCGAAAGTGGTATGCCCAAATAGAACATTATTGTGACATTTTTGCAGTATCTGAGGGAGCTGTAAAAATGCTAACTATTCAAGATGAGGTGAGTCCAGATAAAGAAACGATTGAATTCCCCTCAGTGATATCTGTAGCCCCTCCATTCTCAGAGCAGCTGCAAAATGTTTGGTTTACTGATGCGTCCTCCAAAAGAGAAGGAAAAACTTGGAAATACAGAGCTGTAGCTCTCCGTGTAGATGAGGAAAAGCAGGTAATTACTGAAGGAGAAGGTAGTGCACAAGTAGGGGAATTGGTCGCAGTATGGAGTGTTTTCCAACATGAAGCTCAATCTACCTCTCCTGTCTATATCTATACTGATTCTTATGCTGTGTTTAAAGGCTGCACTGAATGGCTTCCGTTTTGGGAGAAAAATGGGTGGGAGGTGAACAGGATACCTGTATGGCAAAAGGAAAAATGGCAAGACATCCTAGCTGTTTCTAGACAAGGAAAGTTTGCAATAGCCTGGGTGGCTTCTCATCAGCGGGATAACACTCCTGTTAGCAGGTGGAATGACAAAGCTGATGAGTTAGCCAGACTGGCACCCCTGCAGAACACCCAAATAGCAGAAGACTGGGAGCGATTATTAGAATGGCTGCATGTAAAGAGAAAACATTCAGGGGTTAAAGATCTCTATTGTGAGGCCCATGCTCGAGGTTGGCCAGTCACCAGGGAAGAATGTAAAACTTGTGTGTCTGCTTGCGAACAATGCCGTACTCGCTTAGAAAGACACCCCCTGGAAGGGGATCCCCTACACTTGAGAGACGGAAAAGGGCTGTGGGAGGCCTGGCAAGTGGATTACATTGGTCCCTTTCGAAAATCAGAGGGAAGATGTTATGTGTTAGTGGGGGTTGAAATAGTGTCAGGGTTAGTCCAAGCTGAAGCATTCGCCCAGGCTACTGGGGAGAACACAGTAAAAGCCTTAAAAGAGTGGTTTGGTACCTTCCCCAAACCACAGTCAATTCAATCAGATAATGGTTCCCACTTTACTGCTAAAGTAGTCCAAGACTGGGCAACTCAGGAAGGAATCTCGTGGGTATACCATACCCCATATTATCCACAAGCAAATGGAATTGTGGAAAGAACAAATGGCCTTTTGAAGCGCTTCCTCAAACCACACAAGCCACGATGGGCTGAACGGCTCTGGGATGCAGTGACTAGTGTCAACAGTCGGTGGGGAGTAAATGGGTGCCCGAAAATTACCGCATTTTGTCCAAAGGCCCCAAACATTATACCAAACCCATACAAACCAAATCATTACCCACAGTACTTCCCAGGCCAACCAGTCTTGGTTGAACTCCCTACAGTAGGAGCCGTACCCCTGGTATTAGAAACCTCAATAAACAAATATGTTTGGAAGGCAAAAGATGCGCGTGGAAAAGAACACAAAATCAACACAAGGTGGATTATTCCATCCTTCTAACAACTTGCCCCTGGTTCCCTAGAGCGAACCGGGTCTGTTTTCTCTTTCAGGTAAAGACCCTGGAGTTTGTCTGAAGGAGCCCACGAGACTGCTAATTCACTGTGTGCTTTTGTTGATAATTGTTTCATTAATTTTATAGAATGTTTAATATACAACCACCACAAATGTTGTTTTGGTTAACAATGGTTGTTGCTTTTAATATCTGGGGAAACTCCTGTGCTCCCCTCTTTGACTTGCCATGGCAGAATGAGTTTATTGCTTTAGGCCAACAAGTGGCCGATGCTTTTAACCTAAGTGCCTGTTGGGTATGTGGTGGACCATTAGGTTCAGAAAGTTGGCCATGGACTGCTACCCCTCTTTCTCCTGAATGGTTGGTAAGCAATTATAGTGAAATCAATAACAATATTTACTGGGAGGAAAATGAGCCACCACCATGGCCAGTGCAATACCCAACTCGAGGTGTATATTGTTTAAACAGAACACAAAAAGGTGGGGTCTTTGTAGGAAACAGCAAATGTAACTATACCTTTAATCTTATCCAAGAAAACATTTCCATGCCAAATATTCTTGGTGACCCCGAGTTATCCCTAGGAGCATACCACTTTGCCAACCGACCTAGGTGGGTATGGCTGGACGAAGCGGGAAAGAGGGTGAACTTTAAAGGTTATTGGTCTCTTAAGAATTATTCAGGGCCCAGACACGAAGATGATTTTAGAGCACTTTATAGTTGCTCCTGGCAAAATAGGGAAGGAGCATGGTGGTGTGAGGACACCCGTGATGGACCTGGGACTAATAATCCCTTTGGAGACTATAATCTAAAACCCTATTTTGACCCAGATCCCAGTGAAACTGGTCCTTTCGAAAATGGTGCCCGAGCCTTGAAGGGCCACTATTGGGTGTGTGGCCACCATGCCTATAAACTACTACCACCAAATTGGACCGGAGTGTGTTACGTGGGGGCAATTCGTCCTCTGTTTTTTCTGCTCCCTGGGGATGAGAGTAATGAACTAAGTATTAAAGTGTATGATGATCTTAACCGGTATCGGCGATCCATTGATACTTCTATAGCCAGCGGAAGCAGTCAAACCTGGAGAACAGATGAATGGACCCCTCAACGTATTATACAGCATTATGGACCTGCCACCTCGAATCCCAATGAGTGGGTTAGTGGTGCTCGAGAACCTATCTATAATTTAAATCGTATAATTCGACTACAAGCTGTCATAGAAATTGTCACCAATCAAACTGCTGAGGCCCTTGATCTATTGGCAGATCAAGCAACACAAATGCGAACTGCCATTTACCAGCATCGCATGGTTCTCGATTACCTGCTAGCCGAAGAAGGGGGTGTTTGTGGTAAACTTAATGCTTCTAATTGTTGTTTAAAAATTGATGACAGTGGAAAAGTTATTAAGCAAATTACTGCAGGCATGAGAAAGCTAGCCCATGTTCCTGTTCAAACATGGAAAGGATGGGATATTGATATGTTTTCTTGGCTTCCAGGTGGTCCATGGGTTAAGAGGGTTTTATTTTATTTGTTATGTGGTTTGGCAATGCTAATGTTTTTACCATGTATTATCCCGTGTTTTATACAATTAATTCAACGCGTTGTATCTAACATGCAATTTATATCTACTGTTACTCCTGATGGCGTTAAACAAATTCGTGTTGTACGCCAATCCAAACCATCAGTTTTGCAAATTATTTAAAGTGCTCTTTTCCAACCTTTTCTGAACAACTATCTTTTCTCAAAACCACCATGGGTCTTATGGCAATCTTTGAGCCACGGGGTGATGTGAGGAACTGCACTGTCTCAAAGATCGCTTGCAAGGACGGTCACAAGACCACTGGGTTCTGGAAACCCCGACTTGTGAAGGCACCCTGCCTGTAAGACAATCTTTGAGCCACGGGGTGATGTGAGGAGCAGCACCATTATCTTGCCTCAAAGATTGTCTGCAAGATTGCTTGCAAGGACGGTCACAAGACCACTGGGTTCTGGAAACCCCGACTTGTGAAGGCACCCTGCCTGTAAGACAATCTTTGAGCCACGGGGTGATGTGAGGAGCAGCACCATTATCTTGCCTCAAAGATTGTCTGCAAGATCACTGGCAAGATTGTTTTCACGAGACCACTGAGAAGGAAACGACTTGTGAAATGCCCTGCCCGCAGGAGGTCTTCTGCCCAGACATGTCCCTGCCCCAGTGCTGGGGGGGCACAAAGAGACGTGACATTGCTATGGTAACCACAGCCCTCGAAGGGGTACTTAAGGAAGACCTGCATGGGCAGCAAGCAGAAGAGCGGGAAGAAAGAGAGAGAGGAAGAGGGACAGAGAGGACGACCACCTGACTGCGCCACGCCACGCTGCACCTCTGCTGGAACACGCTACTGAGACCTCCTCACCCGCCCCTTCACCGTCGCCTCGCCGCTGGACCCGTGGTGGTGACTATTCTTGCTGCCCTATCCCGACTCTTTGCTTCTTTTCCATCTTTCTTTCCATTCTGTCCTATCGCTACCCTCCTTATTATTTTTGGTAATAAATGGTGTTTCGGGAATGCGGCATTTGACCTCGTTTGTGTCTTAATCTCGCTCTTGGGAACATATCGAAACCTTTCCCCGACATCGGATCGGGATATTTGAATGATCCCGACATCGGATCGGGACACACCAACACCATCAAAACTTGGAAACCTGGGGACATTCTAGCTCTGTGCAGGTACAACCAACCTTCTACTCATTAAACCTATCGGCTTGGTGGGCAGTGACCCAAGCATAAGCCTGCTGCATCCTCGCAGCAAAGAAAACCAACAGTATCTGGGCTGCCTAAACAGCAAACAGCACAGGGGAGCAGATCAAGGACAGGGTTTATGATGCTACTTGTTAAGACCTTACCAGAAATACTTTGTCCGATGGTGGGACCCCTCAAACAACAAATTCACAGTCAAACTGGAGAAGGTTCAGAGGAGGGTATTGAGGTAGCTGGTGACTGGAGCCCTTGCCCTGCAAGCAGAAGCTGCAGAGTCAAGCCAAGGCTTTTTGAGCCTGGAGCAGACATGGCTTCAAGGGCACTTAACTGCAGCCCCCAGTACCCCATAGGGAGGGGATGGAAGAGATGGAGCTAGGCTCTTCACAGAGGTGTATAGCAGGAGGACAGAAGACAAAGGATATAAATTGAACCAGGAAATTCCCTTTTGGATGTTACAAGGAACATTTTTCCCCCTCAGGACAGCCAAGCAGCCAAGCAGGTTGCAGAGAGAGGTTGTGCAGTTTCCGCCCTTGGAGATTTTCAAGACAATCTGGTCTGATTTCATGTTTCACTCTCCTTGACGCAGGAGATTGGACCAGACACCTCCCTAGGTCCCTTCCAGCCTGAATGATTCAGTGATTCAGATAATGTTTGTTGCTATGGAAGTCATATGTCTAGTTTCTGAAGTGATGTGAGGTGACCTCTCAATTTTCCTGTATACAAGGATGAAGTTCCAAGCTCCAGTGATTCACTGACTGGTCTAGCTCCCTGTAAATACTGTATGTACAGCCAGTATATGCCTCTGTTTACTGATCACATTTATCTGTGTTACCTGGATGGTTTCTGCTTGGAGGTCAAACATGTCATACTTAAGTCTTTTCATCTGACACAAACTGCTTAGAAACATTTTTGAATAACTAACTGGATCAGTATATGCAACATAAAGGAATATTTGTGCACCCAGGAATACAAGCAAAAGTAAAGTCTGTCTGGAAAAAGTTCCTAAGACATTAGTAGAAGGACTTTTATCCATCAAAATACACAAATCCGCTGATTATTAAGAGTGATGCTCCCAAAATCCGACTATGAAAGTTAGGTTTAAATTTCAGAATTCCAATAACAGCATACTATAAAGTCAAGATGGTTAACTGTTGAGCAGGTCTCTTTCCTATATTGATCCCTAGGTCACTTCAATATAAATGTTCACTACAACTCCTTTCTGATAATAACATGCATTTTGTGAAACCAAATGGACAGGGTTAGGGTATCTTCCTCTGATTTCAGTGAGAACTAAGTCTGTAAATATCCGTATAGGCAACAATCTAGGTTTAACAATTATATATACCTTCAGAAGCAGATGCAAAATATCATACTGAGAACCAGAAGTGTTAAAAAATAATGATCTCTATCTCAAAATACATTAAATTTACTTTAAATTTGTAATCTGAAAAATCCGTACAACTGTCTGGCCTTTTCTTTGCTATCTTCTCTGCAAGTTCATATCAGTGACTGAGGCATGGTTTTGGCTTCCTCTTCAGCTATGAGAGAAACCCTTTTTCTTTTTTTTAATATGGAAGATTACAATCTTATGTACTTGATTTCAAGAGCTGGAACTTTAAGAAGACAGAAGATAAAACACTGGGAGAAGTTGCATTTCAAAAATTAGAGTTAGGAGCCAGTTCTTGTATCTTGATCAGAACTAGTCACACATTATCAACAGAGGCTATAAACAACTCAAAATCTTTTATGCATGAAACAAAACAGAAAAGGGTACCCTATGTAGCTGACTTCTTGTAAAAATGGTTTTTTCACACACAAATAGAAAACTTCTAAGTGCATCAGCATGTGGGTCAGCAGGCATAAGAATGTACGGTCAAAAACTGAGGAAGGAAAGTGTCTATTTTTCTAATAGTAGCAGCACTGAAATAAATGTCTTAATTCTGCTAAGAAATTATGAGTGATTAAAAACACACTAATGTTCCATTCTCCAGTTCCTACTCCATACCACCAACTGTGGTGGTACAATTCTATGACTGTAAGATTTTCCTTGACGTTTTATTGATAGCTTTCTTTTTGTTAAACATTGACCAAGCTAAAACAAATCAGCACATGAAACATGGCAACCAGCAGAATAAAATACACAGTGAGAATCAAAATCAGTGACTGGCTGAAAAGAGACTGCGATTCAATACCCACTTCTTAGCCCAAGTTAACCTGGAAAAACTGGCACACTTTCCAAGCAAAATCCAACTAACTATTTATTATGTCTACATCATTTCAACTGAGAAACCAGACACGACAGAATAGGTATGCGATAATACTAACTGGGCAAAAAGACAAATGGTCAATTTGGGGATCAAGAATCTCTCAAGACAAAAGTCACCAGTTTCATGTGTTTTTTCCTGAAGAAAATAGTTCTGCCTCTGCATCACTGAAATGAAAGTCCTACAGGCTGCCTCTTTGGATTGTTACTAGAGTAAACAGAGGGGAAGGATCTACAGGTTGCCTTTTCAATCCGGCCTTTTTGATTATACTCTTGCACCGCCATTAAGGCAGTGTTAATTCACAAAGTGCTCGTATTACTTATGCTGTTCAGCTCTATCTTCTCATCCAAGGCTGCCATATATTATAATTAAGCACCTCTGGCACGAACTGGAGATCATTCTTTGTATGTTGCATCTCATCATTTTTACTAAGTGTAGGATGTAGGCCAGAATAAGCAAGAACAGGATTCTATGCAGTGCTACCAAGTTGTGTTTTGTACAACATACCTACTGTTGTTGGTATAGAAGCAGTTTGGTGGTGGGTTCTGAGATCTGAGTCCTTTCTCTGTTGCCCAAGTCCTCTAAAAAAGAATATTTTGTTATTTAAGGCAATTCCTAATTTTAAAATAAGTTGGCAGATATTATAGACAGCAGCAAATATAGTACATGGCAGCAATACAATATTAGGAGGCAAAGTGGTTTTCTTTAACATAAGGATGAGAGCAACTCCTTAGTAACAACAGACAGAAAAGCCTATTTACAAATGTAAAGGCAGGCAGCACCAGTGGTTTACTGCTGTGCTGATCTGGAGTGCCAGGTACTCCACCAGTACTACTCAGGATGTTTTTATAATGGCAGATGGCTTTGTAAGTGCTCAGTGTGAACCTGAAAAGGACTCAGTTGTTTCGTAACATTCTTTTTGTGATGCACCTTCATCATCTTGTTCAGATAGTAAGACATAAAATCACAGTACATTTTACAGTGAATAGCAAGAGGCTAACTTCAGGTTTAATGTATTTACTAGACCAGACATGTATAAACCCACCTGCATTTTATCAAGTATTCTATTTAAAGCCTAAATTACAGGATTCTTTCTCTATAGCACACTCCAGACAGTACAGACAACAAACACTAAAGCAGGCTGGAGGCCACACTAGCCAGACTGTGGCTGTCATGTCACTGTCAGTGTCAGCAAAAGCTTTTTTCTCCACTGTGGCCAGCCTATCCTTGACTGTTCTATCTTTTCCCCCCTGTGCTCTACCTGGAGAGGATAACATTTGTGTCTGTCTGCATATAAGCACATATGAAACTAGTACAAAACAAGACCATTCTAAAAGATGTAAAAAAAAAAATTAAAATCTAGCTATCTTTTGAAAAAAGGTCCTTCCTTCCCTATGCTCCCACAGCTCATGTCTGCTGCTGCAGAGATGGAAGAGAGGAGGCTTTTGACCAGACCCAGTTAAATCTTATGCAGGTGCTTGTTCACTCTCTACAGAGATGGGATCACTCTCAAGTCGACAGCACTATTCATGCACACGTTTAAGCTAATGGGTAAGATTTTGTGGCATCAAAAGCCTTCAAAGTGGTCCAGTTTGATGGGGAAGCAATAAGCAGGATTGTGGGAAGACACAGCACATGTGGTAGAAAGTGTAAGTCTGTGCTAAATGGATAACAAATGAAAAATCAGGAGTCCAACCGTGGTGAAGGACTACAACTATCGATCCAGTAACTTGAGTCAACTGGATATTGTGTTGGGTTTGTGTTGGGGTGGGTGGGGGGGAGGGGAGAGAGAAAAAAAAGAAGAGTAAATCACTGTTTTACCTCAGCTTTGTCAACTGCAAACAGCCTGCACTGAACAGAACTACCTATCCACGACAATTCTGAAATACTGCAGCTTATGATCATTCAGTAACCCATCCAATTTAACTCAGCTTTTGTTTATTTAATGAGATACACAGCTCCCTCTACATCAAGATGACGAGAACAGCCAGCCTGAAAACCAGCATTTTACTGGCTTAAGCAGCAGCATAGTGAGTTTTGTGAGGGAATGTTCAAGAGCCTTTTTTAAAACTGAAGATTTTGTAATGTCTTTCCAATAGACACACTATAAATGTAATTTACCATTTTATTAGGGTGAACAAGTACAGGAATTTCAGCAAAAAGGAAAGTATTCTGATGTGTGAGAGATGAGACCCCATTTTTTTCAAGGGTTACATTCCTTCCTGTTTCTGCAACCCAAGGAGGAAATGAATTTACAGATCCCAAAGCCAAAGGATCATTTGACTTGAGGAAGGACCATGCTTTTGTAGAGATGCTCAGAGTTACTACTATGACCAATTTTCGTCACACTTGCACAGACCCGCAGAATTAATGAGTCCCAACCTTTCTGCAGCTGAGTTTCCTTACAGATGACTCCTCCACCTTGCCCTGCTTCCTCTTCCTTTTCTACCTTCGTTCCTCAATCCCCAGCCAAGGACTGTTGGCCACTGCTCAGTTCTTCTCACCAGCATTAGCTGTGTCAAAAAGCCCAGCAGCTAAGCCCGTCTGTCTCATTCAGAACCACTTCCATCCTCAGCCCCACCATGGCAACGCAGAGAAATGCACCAGGCAGGTTGATGAGCTTGGGCACCGCGCTGCTCTTCACTTGCAACGCTTCTCAGCACTTCAGGATTACAAGCAAGATGTCCTAGGTAAAACAGACTGCAGATCATCCAAGAGAGAATGATTAGAAGGAATGTAACATGGCACATGTGACAGTTCTCAAGGCACAAGGAGAAATTACAGAAATGAAGGGGGGAAGGTGCGCAATCAGCTGTTCAGGCAAAGAGAAGAGTTGAAAATAATGCCCAATTGTGGGAAAGGCATCAACGTTTGCCTTCCAGAATATTAATTAAGACAGCTCTAAAGTAAACAAAAACCTCCCTGATATTGTCAGATGTTTGTTGGTTGCGCATGTGCTGGTTTGGGTTTTCATTAACACACAAAAACACAGAGTCTGGTTTTACCAGGCAAACAGTCTCGGTAACCAAACTCTAAATCTGGACGTTACAAGTCTCTAGACATAAATTTGTTCAGTTTTGCAATTTTCACACTTGGTGAGGCTTTGAAAAGTAAGTATAAATGCATGGACAGACAGCGCATTTGGTTAGCAGAACACTCCCTATCTCACAGAATTTGTATGCATAAAGCTAATGCACACTATTTTAAGTCAAATAAATCAATGTTATAGATACTGATAGTATTTTTATGCATTCTGTACACTCTCAAAAATGTAATTTATTTCTACGTCATTTAGTATCGCCAGCTGCAGCAGAAGATCTTAAAAAATTAATTGCCTTCAACAGTGATGCATCTGTTTGCTTGTTCAAACTAATGGACTAGTGTGGCATTCAGCGCTGTGTACACCCTGTGTACGTTCTTACCAATAGAAATAATTCCATCATAACTAAAACAACAGTTTTTAGTAAGCCCATTTTTCACTTTCAGCCTGGAAAGTGATGAGGTTAAGGACTTCTAAGACTTGATGGAAGAGGAAGCAAATTAAATTAAATGGCATGCAGTATACAGAAAGTTTGACTACCAGATCCAAGATCACCCTTGCCACATCATTTGCTCAGAAATGCCTGTTACAGACACCACCAAAATATCAGTACTAGAAGGTCTGATATCCTGCAGTAAGAGCATATGTAACTTAGAGAGACCTTGGACTAAGACTTAAAATAAATAAATACATAAATAAATAAATCCCCAAAACTGATTTTCTGTATTTATCTTTGTATTTGGTTCTAAAAAAAAGGCCTTTATTTCATTAAAATTGTTTACTGCCTTAATAAAACCTGCTGTGTATGAAATTTAAACAGGCAGTGTGACTGATTTCTTGGCAAACCAGAGATCAGCATTGGCCCCATCTGTTTGCAGCCTGTTATGTTGTTTCTTTATGGCAGTTCTTAAGAGTTTATTTTACCCATGTGTAATCTGAGGTACAGCTGTTCAGGGCCGCAGTTCAAATCACTACTCAGCTCGGTTTGAGTCAAACAGAAGTATTTTATCCACGCAGACGTAAAATAAAAGCCACAGATTGTTGTTTAAGGCTTGTCCTCCAGGCGACTTGGTAAGACTTGAAAAGATACTCCGATTTATAAAGCTGTTACCTGATGTTTCAAAAACAAACCGTGCATTGGTAACAACAATGCACAACCCTTGCTGGAATTCAGGGCAAATAGTTATTCCTGCTGCCTTCAAACGCCGTGGCTGACACAAAATTAAACAACCTCTCCCTTTCACTATTTATTTATTGTTTTTCCCCTCAATTTAACAACACGGGCGGCGCGGGGAAACCTCCGCCAACGAGCGGCCCTGGCCCCGCCGCCATGCCAGCGCCGCCATGTCGGCCGCGCCCGTTGCCTAGCGACCAGGGGCGGTCCCAGAGTGAGGCGGAAGCGGGCCCGCCCCGCCCTGCTTGAAGCGGATTGGCCAGTATGCCCTGTCTGTCAACCACAGCGACGTGACGCTATTCGCCACCGCCCCGGAACAAGGCGCGCGCCGCGGGTAGGAGGAATGTCGTCGCGCTGTTTGTGCGTCATAAGCATGTGCCTCGAGCTCATTGGCTGTGGTGGGGCGAGCCAAGGTGGGAAGGGGGTGGGGCCAGATGGCCGTGAGACCGCCGGGCTGCGGGTAGGGGCGGCGGGGGAGAAGGAGCCGAACCGAAGCGAACCGAAGCGAACCGAACCGAACTCCTTGGGCAGGTGGGTGGTGCGGGGCCGGGGCGGTGGGAGAGTCCGTCCATTGTAGGCGGCAGGGGGGGTGAGTGGGAGAGTCCACACGGACGGAGGCGGGAGGTGGTGGGGAGAGCCCACTCGCACGGGGGTGGAAGGAAGGTGGGCGAGTCCATTCCCGCGGGCGGGGGCAGGCAGTAAGGGGGGAGGCTGCGAGCTCGGCCCTCCCGCCCCGTCTCAATTAACGCTGTTGTTTAATTACTGTTTCTCGCAGTAGCGCTGGTGCGCAGGGGCCCGCAGTCCCGCGGAGCGGCAGTTTCCCGGCCTCCTGGGGCTGCTGACGGACGGTTTCCGCAGGAACCGGGGCACCCGCCCCTCCCCTCCGGCCTCCCGAGCGCGAGCCCTTGGCCGCCCCCCGGCACCCGAATGGAAGAAGTTGATGGTGGCCCGAGGTGAGGTACGGCTGAGGGACGGGCAGCCCGTTCTGTTTTACCACAGCTGTGAGGATGGTGACCTCCAGCAGGCCTTGTAGCTGGCACTTAAGTTTTCTTTCCTCAGATAATCGGTTTTCTTGAATTAGAGCCTAAACTGAGGTCTTTTGGTGCTTTAGCATCTAAGGACTAGAATGCTTTAACATCACTCTCAAGGGTAGTCTGACATTGTCAGGAAGAAGGTCTGTTAGGAAAAAGTGTGTATGACCAGAATGGTTCTGAAGGTTATTTTGAACTAACTAGAATCTGAAAAATAATTTATCACAACTGTTGATATTTCAAGCTAAGCATTTCAATCAGAAAAATACAGTTGCGTATTTTAAGTAATACACGTGCTGTATTTGGCTTATACTCTCTAATGGTTGCTGCTTTTATGAAATCTATGACAATTAAGTTCAAGATTATTTTTAAAAAGAATAAGTTTATCTTATATTGTGTTTGTTTTGCAGATACTTGTGGGTTTAAAAGATTTGAACTGCAGCTGAATAAACAAAGGCTGAAAGTTGAAGGATGGCAGCAAATCCTTCGGGACAAGGTTGGTTTTCAAGGGGGAGGACTATGGGCAAAATGTTAGTGAAGTCATCAAAACCGTAAGTTGATTTTATAGAAAGAGCAAAAAGGGTAAGAGAGGCAGCAAAGGGGGTCTGAAAGTAGCAGAATGTGAGCGAGCCTTCTGGGAGAAGATGCAGACCTTAAACCACTGAAAAAGACCACAGATGGCTGGGGAGCTGGGAATTACTGTGCATTCTTTCATGCTCAGTTATGGAGTAGCCCTCGTGCCGGTGGTGCTGTGGTTACTTCCCGAAGCCCATTTCAGACACAACACTTAGTGCTGAGCTTGGGCTGCAGCTCTTGCACTCAGCGTCAGGGACCAGCCAGAAATGTAATACACTGCATGCTGTGATGGGAGCAGCAGGACCCAGGCAGTCACAGCTGTCAGAGGTGGAGAGCAAGTGGCCAGGCCCAGGAGGAAAAGCCAAATAAAATCATACTGCTAACTCTGATGAAATGTTTCTTTGCATGATGATGCATCTGAATGGCATCTGTAAAATCGTTCAAGACCTGGAAATGGTCCATCTGTCTGGCCCAGGCAGGTGTATTAGCTAGACCTGAGGGTCTGGGAGGTCACAGGGTAAATTGAAGGAGAGTCTTGAATTGCCCTCTCGAGGTGCTTTCTGGAAATCTTAATGGAACTCCAAAGTTTGTCTCCTCCACGGAAGAGCTGAGGAGTAAGAAGGTTCTCAGGTTTGGCTTTGCACTTCCTGGTTATGAAAAACTAATTTGGAATTCAGTTTCTCAGCAGCTTGAGACTTGTTCATGCACATCTGTCTGAGTGTCCTTAGCTAGGAAAGCAGTCCCACAAAGCCAGGTGTAATTCTGATACTTTGAAGGGTACCAGATTACCTGTGCATTTCCCTCCCTCTCCCTCTGCCCCTCAACAGCCGTCAGAACAAATACAGAAGAAATCTTTTGGTCCAAAAGACAGATTTTACTTGCTACCTGATGAAAATAAAGTAGTTTTTGGAACACTTATTGAGCTTTAATGAAGTGTTGAGAGAGGAGTACTGCAGATTGCAGATAGTTGTCTGTTAGCAAGTTTTAACTCAGAAGGTTTTGATATGTAACGATAAATCTTGCTTTTTTCTGTGAATACCAAGTCAGCCTCATTGCAAGGATCAGAATGTTGTCACAGAGAGTTATAAGCTCCTTTTTCTTAAATATGTTAATTTACTGAGAAGTAGGATGGGATTTTAGTGCCATATGCCTTTGCTTCCCTCCAAATTCCAGAGGCTTATAATTTAATAGAGCCTTGGAATCTGCTTTTATACTTTGAGATACCCTTTAGAGACTTGCTAAAAGAACTGTTTAATTATAATTTCTAAATTATTTGCACTAAGCAGGCAAGAAACACTATAAAGTTTAATCACAGAAATGAGCCTATAAATACTACACCTAGGAAAATGAGAAAGGAACAGGTACACACGAGCAGCAGTTCAAGGTCTCTGAATCTTTCTCTTGGCCAAACGCAGTCTAGTAGTGAAAATGACTGAGACAAGTCCTGCATTTTCAGCATGCTGCATGGCATGTGTATTGCTACTCTTCAAGCAATTAATTCTCTAATTTCTCTCTTCTTGGACAAAAGGAATAGGGATTTACTGAAACACTCGCTGGAAGGATTATGAATGGTAGCACTTAGACAGAACTGTAAGGATGAATTAAACATTAGCCTTCCACACAAGTGTTCATAATTTTTTGTACCAAGTTACTTAGTTCCTTTTAATCAGTACTGGGTATTTTCCTAAGAGTTAATTGAGTTTTCTGTTAATTGCAGGCTGGGACTACAACAGTTAAGATTTTGTGGACTGGTCTTCCTTTAATTCATTGATCTTTTAGAAAAGCACTTGATTAGAATTTCAAAGATGAGGACCTGCATATGAGTGCAGCAGAACTGAATGAAAGCCTTACTTCAGGCTGTTAGTACCAGATGGAACTGATTGCATGAGGCTGCTGACAGCCTTTAAAAGAATTGGAAAAGCTTTTAGAATGCTGTGTGTTGTCCACAAGATGAGCTTGTAGACCAGAGTGGTACATTTGGTGGGGAAATCAGCTTCTAAATTACAGGAGTTAACTTCAGATGCTTGGTAGTATGCGGCTTCTGCAGCAATACCTCGCACTACTCACTCTGCATGTCTTAATAAGCCTGCTCTGTAATGCTTTTGCTTGTGCCCAGCAAGCATACCTAGCATGTTACTAAATTAAAGACTCCATGTGTGAGTTCTCCTAGAGGAAGCCCTCTGAGATGAGAGAAATGTGACTGCTCAGGAAGGATCTGTCCTTTAGGTCCCCAGAGGTGGAAGAAATACAGGTCCTGCTTTAGACAGGGTTGAACTTTGCAGAAAAGAAGCATTCTGGTGCACTGGAAGAATGAAGCTCTTGAAATACATGCAGAATTATAAGCTTCAGGCTGCAACAATCACACAGAATCACAGAATGTGGGGATTGGAAGGGACCTCGAAAGATCATCCAGTCCAATCCCCCTGCCGGAGCAGGAACACCTGGATGAGTTCACACAGGAAGGCGTCCAGGCGGGTCTTGAATGTCTCCAGAGAAGGAGACTCCACAACCTCCCTGGGCAGCCTGTTCCAGGGCTCTGTCACTCTCACAGTAAAGAAGTTCCTTCTGAAGTTTAAGTGGAACCTCCTGTGTTCCAGCTCACACCCATTGCCCCTTGTCTTATCACAAGGTCTCTTTCTGTCCTGGTGGTTGTTTGTCCTTTTGGGCTAAAGGTATGTGGGTGCCTTCATATCTTCACATAGCACAGTCAGAGCATCTAGATCTAGCATTCTGTTTGCCCAGTCTGTGTTAAAAAGGAAGATTGTGCTGTTCTGCATTGAATTATGTCATCATCTACAAAGTTCACTGCTCTGCATCTGAGTCTGATCTGTGGGCAAGCACAGTACTTGAGAGGTGTAGCATATCTCTTCCTTGGAGAACTTTGTGGCCGTAAAGCAGTCAATGACTTAGATTCAGCTATGCCTGTAGCTGTTTTCTGGAGGGACAGACAAAATATTAATGGTTATTTTAGTAATTCAAGTTAATTTACTGAATTACTAATACACCTTTTTTCATTGTTGCACAGCATATATGAAAGCATACCCAAATATAAATGCTTACTGATAAGTACTGAGGTGCAGCAGACCATTAGATGATGTGTGGTGATGCCAGTAGTCATAAGGAGAAGAGGAAATCAAAATACAGTTGTGCCATCCTTTCTCCCAGGTGTTGTGTTTAATGATGTCTTTAGATTCTGCTTTTTAAGAGCTTGCTGCCTCGCTTGATGAAGGTTCCCACTTATGAAAGCGTGTACTTCAGTGAAGAAATCGCTGTGAAATGCTTTTTGAATTGAGCAGGCAGAACAGTGGGCAGTGACAGTGCTTTTTATTGTGCAGAGCTTAAGAGTAGACATCCAGCTTTGAAACCATTTTCCCAAGTAGAAGTGTATCATAAACACAAAGTGGCCAAGGGCTCTTTTGTGCTGTTACACATCTGTGGACAAATTCTAAATAATGCATATGAGAAAAAACTTACACATACTGTGAATATGAAGAAACCAATGAATCAGGGAAAAAATAGGAAATTAAGAACTTGGAAGTAGACAAAGGTAATATTGTTTCTTGCTGTGCAGAGCCTGCTAGTAGAACTAGATATCAGTGAGGTAGGGTGGTGGGATAAGGTTAAAAAGTGAAGGCTGCTGTGAGTTCTTAAAGATACCAGTATCACTCAACAAGGCTTCACCTTCTCTAATTTCTTTGCATTACACATGGAAAACATGGGTACAAGTAAACTTTTAGCTCATGCACAGGCCACATAATACAGTGCTTGATGTCAGAAACATCAGTGACAGATAGAACAGGTTTAAGTTTTAAATGTACTTAATCTGCTACCTTAGAGAGTAATCGAAGGATCCAGGCACTCTTTGACCTCTGACAGTACCATTAATCTAATTAGCTGCCTTGAATGGGTCAGGACACCTGTGCCTGCAAAGCAGAGAAGAATATTAATGAACTGCAATATTCATTCAAACTCGAAATAGTAGTGGAACTCAGTCCAGTTAAGGGAAGTCTAAACTTGAAGCTTTATTAAGAAGTTGCTGTGTTTTAAAAGCTGCACTTTTTCCACAGATGTGAATCTGGTCTAGCCTAAGGACAGCTTTTGTTTTTTTGCACATCCACATTTTTAGTACCAGGAAGCAGAACAGATATCTCAAATCTACAGATGAAAAATTACTTTCCTTAGAACTGAAGTAGGAAACTTCTGTAGCTGTTTCAAGTTGATCTTTATGAAAGCACTTTAGGGTCCTGGGCAAGGAAGAATCTAAATGCAAAGCTCATGTATTGCCAGATGTAATTAATTACTTTGTAAGGATTCAGGTTTTTCTTTCTGAAATTGATTTCTCATGTCCCACCCCCTCTATTCTAAACAAACAGGTTTTACTTTGCATTTAAAAAAGTTTAAAATACCTGTAGAAAATTGATATTGCTGAGCTGAGGAGCACTAACATATACATGTTGGATGTCCCCCTCAGTTTTCTCAAGTACTTTTTTCTACTTGCCATTAACATATTCTCTTAAACAAGACTTTTTTTAGTACAGCAGGTGTCTGAATTCTAGAGCAAAATACTACTTAGAAAAAGCCCAGCCCTCTTAGTAGAGGGATGAGAAAGGGAAGAAAAAAGTACTTGGGTTTCTTCTGAATTCCTCTATAGAGTTTCTGCCATAAGATATTATATGAAGACTCATAATAAAATAGAAGATGGTGATAATCTTGCACAGTTTCTGATCCCAGTTTAAAAGCAGGACTTCAATTTTTTTCTTACACATCTCAAACCTTTCTGAATTATACCATCTGCTTCATGATAAATGTAAGCATATTTAGTTCTTATTTTTTATCTGACAGCAACTTGTATTAAAAAGTGTTCTCCTTTTTCTTGCCTCAGTCACCATATCATCTGAATTCCAGCAAACATTTAGATTTATCCAGTTTGGGATAAACAAGCACTGGCTGAAGGCTGCTGAGTCCTGTGTCAAAGTGTTCAAATAAGAGTGTAAACTACCTAAAGAGCAGAGAAACATCAAAGACCTGAATCAATACACTTACAAAACAGAGTTTAAGTGGAACTAATGCCATGTGGGAAGGAGAGATTAACAGCTGGGAAAATAGCAACTAATTACATTTAATTTAAAAATCTATTAAGAAATGTAAAGATGATTATGGGTGATCTTGCATAAAACCACAGCAAAATGTAATCAAGCGACTGCTCCTGTTGAGAACTCTTGAGACGCCGAGGCTCAGGGGCGCGTATGTGAGGGTTGGATAGTGAGGCAGAACGGATGCAAATTACTATTTCCAGTTGAAGGTTTCTACCTGATGTGTGTCTCCTTCATTGAGCCGTGCTGATGAAAGTAAAATTGGATTAAGTAATTGAGCAGCAACAGAAGATCTTTCAAAGGGAGTGAGTACAGCTACTGAAAATAAGTTTGAAATCGTTTTACCTTGACACGCTAATACTCCCCTTAAGAGTTACCTTAATGTCTGGCCTTCCTACCAGCTTGTGGGCCACCATTCTTTAGTGGTGTGACTAAAATAGCACTCAGGATGGGGGTGGGAGCACAACACACAGCAGTTTCTAGTGGGAATGACTTTAACTTTTTGTACAGAGGAAATAAAGGAAATTAAAAAAAAAAAATAAAAGTCAAGTTATGACAGTGTAGTGGCTTGATATTTATAGAAGTAGCAGCAAATTAGAGATTAAAGAAAACAAGTATATTCTTGATAGGAAGAGTGTTCTGAGTGACATAGAGGCCTGTAAGAGTCAGCTCTGTAGCTGCTGTCCTCAGTTGTGCTGTATGGGCACACTGGGCAACAGAAGGGACTTGTGAATCTACGTTTTTTTGGTGACTGCATTGAGATCCTTCATCATGAGTCCTGTGTAAGTCCAGCAGTCTTGCCACATTTTCATTTAGAAGGCAACTTTGAAAATACACAAATGGCAGCTATTTTAGGCATTTTCTAAATGCCATCAGTCACTCAACTTCCTGACCCCTTTCCTAGTACAGATGGCACCTTTGGGAGAATGATATATATATACAGAGCAAATGAAGACCATGTTCTCATATTGTGTCCAGACAGTTTAATTTTGCTTCTTCATTGTGGCCATACTCAGAATAAGAGTAGTGTGTATATGTAGGGACATAGATACATTAAAACTAGAACCTTTCTGCACAGGTTGAATAAAAGGTTGTGACTTTTTGTATAAGCATGTGTGCAAGCTTAGTGGTCATCTAAGTCTTACCTGTTACAGGTGTAAACTTGTGTTATAGTTTGAGTTCACTGGCATGAGAAATTAGGACCCATAAGTATGTTACTCCATTATTATAATGGAGTTGTATGTTCAGTGACTGCATTTTAAATCTAGAACTGGTAAGTTTACTTTTATTTTTTTGAAAGGCAAGTATTTGATCACATACCTTGTTTATAACTCCCAAGCTAGCTTGGAAGGGGTAGGATCTAACTTGAGGTAGAAAGCTGTATTCTAAAATGTATGAATATGTATGACAGCTCAAGGAAGCAATTTCAAGTTGTAAAATGAGAAAAGGAAAAATGAAACCTATTTGTTAATAGCCTTTTAGATGGGTGCAAAGCTTTGAAGATAAGTTTATTCATCATAATGTCATATTGTAAAGAGACTTTTAATTACACAAGGTTAGAGTTGGGCCATAGAATTCAAGTCAATCTCTCTAATGTTCTTTTGTCATTCCCACCAGGTTTCCAGAATAAAAATAGGGTTGCAATCCTGGCAGAACTAGACAAGGAGAAGAGAAAGTTACTTATGCAAAACCAGTCTTCCACAAATCACCCTGGAGCCAGGTATTTTATGTTCTAAGACCTGTTTGGACATCACTGATTTCATCAAAGGGGAAAAAAAAATAGCAAGTACATAAACATTTATCATAGGTGTTTTCTGACCCTCCTCAACATCCAGTCTGAGAGACCTTGTACTTTAGGAACATATTATTTGAAAATGTTTACAGACACTGAATTTTGGCTTACATAATTTCCATTTGAGAAGGAGAGAAGCAGAAATGTTTGCTCAACTGTATTAAAGTCAACCTTAAAGAAGAATCAGGTAGCAGGCACTGAGAAAGCATTTAATTATTAAGCTAAAATGCCCTGAGGAATGGAAGTAGCAGACCATTAGGTTCAGGGTACTTGTGTTTAGAGAAGAACAGTTACAGCAGGGAGTGAGTTATTGTTGAATCTCCTTGTGTGCAAGACAAAGCCAGTTTATGTTTCTGCAGATCTTATTTTAAAAGGTGCTGCATTGTACCGATGATTCTACACCATAAGGTGTATTAGTCTAATCTGAATTTGGGAGCTATCAGTGGTATTTCTCCCATTTAAGACAAAAAGATTAATTTTTTTGTCATAAATCAATAATTGGAACATCACACGCTAGTTCATATGGAGAAATTGAGATAGTGGAACTTTTAGGTTGGCATGAAGTGAGTGCAGTGCCATCTTCTAAACACAGTGTGTTACATGCATTGTCTGTGCAAGAGTCAAATACTCTGCATACAGTCTGAGGGCTGCCTGTGTCTCTCTTTCAAGGAGATTGTAGGTCACCTTTAATTCCTTCATAAAGCCTGCAGAATATTTGAAAATCATCTGAGTTAGGTCTCTGAGTGACTCTGTATACACGTGTTACTCAAGAAAAATTATTGATTAAAGAAGAAAATAGAAATATCATACTGTTACATACAACCCTGACTTCTGGGAACAGTGTTTGCATACTTCATTGCAAGTGTGGCAGAGTTTCAAGGAGTGCTTGTTTCCTTTCTTTCTTCTTTAAGGAGAAATAACACTATATACTAGTGAGCAGACGTAGAATTTACTAATTTTGAAGGTGGGAATTGGGTGGGGAGGGGAACCTACAAAGCAGCAAACTCTGCTTTGGCATGGTGGACTGATACATGATTTTTGAGCAGCTGACAGTTCTGTGGCAGGATGTTGTGCCAAAGGTTTTGGACCACAGAGTTGTCAGAAATTCTGCAAACTTGACAGAAAAAAAGCTTGATGTACCAAAAGTGCAACAGTGGCATGGCCAGTGTGAGGGTGAAGGAGTTAACTGATTTCTGGCTTTGGCAGAGTGGAGTCCTCTCTCTGAGAAGAGAAGACCTCTCTTGAAAAGTGTCAGCTTATGATGAAGCCTTAAGATTGTCTACAGAAATCATATTGAAAAGTTAGAAAGTACAGAATTAAATACAAAATAAATACCTTCAAAATAACTGAAAATATGTTTTAAATAAACTGAGTAGTACTTTTCCCCAGCAGTGAAGCTTATCTTAGTATTTGTTCTAAAATCTGCTCAGAGGATTGTTACTTAGCTTTCATTATGCATTTAGACATAGATTTGGCTAAAGGTCTTTTTATAAGTGTGGCTGCATTTGGAAAACTGATTTACTACATCAGATGTTGACCCTGGGAAGCTGCTGGGAAAGGTCAGTCGATGAGTTTGCTTGGCCCCTTCATGCTTTTATCTCTGTAACTGAGCAGAGCTGGGCTTTCAGCACCAGTCTCCAGAGCCAATTCCAGAGGTAGTTGTGAATTGCCTTGAAATACAGGTTTAATGGCAGTCCTCACTGATTTCTATCTGGAGGATGGCTGATGGTGTTGCTTACAGAGGTGGAAAAAGGTCTGCTTTTTATTTCTTCTTTTTTGATTAGCAAGGTGGATAAGTCTTAAGATATAAAAGCCAAGAAAACCTATTTAAAAATTTCAGTTTGAAACCTAATGCATGCTGCACTGAGATAGATAAGCCAGATCAATTTTAGGTATTCTAAGCTATCATCAGAGGATCATTGTTTCAGTTCTGTAAGTGGGAAGCTCCTTTGCCATAAGCAGTGATCTGCTGCCCACTGCAGAGCTCTTGGTGCTTCTGTTGATCACAGTTGTTCAGGACAGTCACTGAGTAATGGTGAAAACACGGAGCTCTTGTTTGAAGAATTGCTGACGTTGTCTAACGTTGCACCCCAGTGGTTCCACTGACTTGAGTGGGACTCTACCCATGAGCAAAATCCACAACAGGCCTCAGGACTGTGAGTCTTTCTGGGTTTAGTTTGGCATCAGTTGTCTGTGCTTATAATGACAAATGATACAGCTATGGTCACCCCATTTTCCCTTTCTCTCTCATGTTAACAAACAGTAATTCCAAACAGTAGTGAACAATTGTCAAGCCATGAGTCAAATAAATTGTGAGCTGTAAGTCATGGGAACTACGTCTAGAATAGCAGGGACACATTTTTCCTGTGGTATTTATTGTACTGTCTTGTTCCCTGTGCAGCATTGCACTTGCAAGATCACCGCTGAACAAGGATTTCCGTGATCATGCTGAGCAGCAGCACATCGCTGCACAGCAGAAGGCTGCGCTGCAGGTAAGCTAATGCAGGCAGGTGGAGTTTAGCTTGGCTGTGTTTTAGATGTGCATCCCTTCAGGGAGCAGTCCTGCACCTAAAGAGAATGAAAAGCCCCTTTTAGAGGTTAGTTTTCCTACATTTCTGTATCTGTTACAAATGAAGTTTCTTCTTCTGTACCTGACAAAAGCTTAAATCTGTCAGTTTATTCCCCCTCAATATGGATGTAAGAATATATCCTACAGTATCATCATAGCTGTTTTGTATATCTAAGTCAAGACTCAGTTTCAGCATACTTCCAAATGCCTTGTGAAGTGTTGGGAGAACTTGCCACATGGCTTTCCTTGGCTGAATCTGAGTAGAAGCCAAGTAAATACACTGCAGTTAGGAGTGAGAGGGGTGAAAGATTTGGAAAACTTACCTATACATTTACAGGTTTCTATTTGCTGCTATTTTTCCTCATGGCAAGTGAGGCTGTTTTGGTGTTGAAGTTGGAAATTGAGTAGGGAAGCCAGTACATGGCCACCTGCCTTCCTGGCACTCTAGACAGCAAGATTTGGCAGAGGGCACAGGAATGGGAAGAAGTTTGAGATGCAGACGAGCAACACTGCTCACATGCCCTGTGCCTTCTTGTGTTTCTGTTACCCAGCAAAGGCCTCAGATTGCTTCTCCTAAAATGAGTGGGAGTGGAAGTGAGCTCTGGCTGGTGTCCTGTGTTAATCACAGAACATCATCGGCTGGAAGGATCCTCTGGAGGTTTTTAGTCCAGTGCCCTGCCCAAAGAATGAGTAACAGCAGTGCTAGATCACATTGTTCAGGGCCTGGTCCAATCAAGTTTTGAAGGTCTCCAGGTATGGACTTCTCACAGCCTTTCTTGGCTCTGAGTCTGGCTCTGTCTTCCCTATACCCTGTCACTGGGTATCTGAAAACAGTGTCAGATTTCCCCTCAGCTTTCTCTTCTTACAAAAAGTTCAGTCCTCTCACCATCCCCTTGGATGTTGAGAGCTCCAGCCCAGCTGTCTCTTTGGGTCTCTGTTGGACTCCCTCCAGTTTGTACTCAAACCAAACAGGGTATTGCAAATGCAGCCTCATGGGCAGCTTCCATTGGCCTGCTGGCTCTGCTGTGGCTGATGCAGCCCCCTGTGCTGGTAGCCTTTATCACTGCAAGGGCATGCTGCTGGCTCAGGCTAAACTTTGTACCCACTAGGGCTTTTCCTGAGTGGTGGAAGGAAGGAATATGCAGGCTGTCTAGCTTACTGGAGTCCAGTCTTTGAACTGGGAAGGGTTATGTACGATGTTACAGTGGTTGTCCAGAGCCATAAGCAGCAGCTGCCCTCCTCAGGTGATCAAGCATATATGTATGTATATACACACATCACATGAGCAGAAGGCTGGTGTCCCATGGAGTGTGTCTGGTGACTTCATTTGTACAGGCAGCCTCAGGTTGTGTGACACTGTGGCAGCCAGACATAGCAGCTGTCCCATACCAAGAACTGTAAGCTGGTTATAGGTGGGAGTGGAAGCACGGTGTGTAGGCAGAGGGGAGCGGTCAGGAGTTCAGTACCACCCTCCCCACCTCCACAGGATTTGCTGAAAAGGGAGCAGCAGGGAATGGCCAAGTTAATTCCACTGATGGGCCTTATTCAGATGTGGCTGATCTAAAATGCTGGGTTTGAATTTGACTGTCAGAGTTGAGGAGCAGACTGGGAGAAATCAATAAATAATGCTGCAGAAGCTGTAAAGTCTTGAATTATATCAGTGCTGCAGGCAGCTATGCTTTAACAAATGCTTTTCTCTTTCCAGCATGCACATGCACATTCCTCAGGATACTTCATAACTCAAGACTCAGCATTTGGAAATCTTATTCTTCCTGTCTTACCTCGACTTGAGGCAGAATGAGGAATGCTCTTTCTCAGAACTGTGAGATCTGATTTTTGCCCATAGCAGGAACTGTTGGACCTTTTAATTTCTTTACTTAAAACCTACTTTTTCTGGATCTCCATGTTTGCCTTTCAGGAGTGTGAGCTCTAATGATGAAAAAGCAATGTTGTTTGTCCTGGTTTTGCTAAGATAGAGTTAATTTTCTTTTTAGTATTTCAGTTCAGTTTTTATATCTTGTATTTCTGTTCCTCTGTCAGGTCAAAGTCAGATGTAAGACTTCCTTGGTGTGTCAAGTGCATAGTGCTTGCTCTTCCCTGTTTCTGTGCTTCCTTTAATTAAATGTCCAAACCAGAGTCATCAAGAGATGCACACTCTGTCAGCATTTGTGTACAGGTACTATATTTGACTTTAATGAAAAACAAAAGTAACTTTTGTCCATCAAGACAGACATGAATTTATCAATTGCATCAATCAGTCTTTTTTTTTTCTTTTTTTTTTTTCTGTGTACAGGAACATTGCTACCGTAGTCTTTGCTGTTGTAGTCTCAAATCCTTACATACAATGTGCCTGCCTCTTATTTTGTTCTGTGAAATATGAAAATGAATTAAAGTGGGGGAAAAAAACAATTGTTTCAAACAGTCTTTTAACAGACAAAGTAAGTCTTTGAACTTCTGTGGACATTTCAGATGGAAAGTGTTGTGTGCAAGGACAATTCAGTTTAAAAGGTCAGATTTTTCTAGGTGTACTTTTTTAAAATATTGCAGGGGATTGCCTGAACCCAGTAAGCATTACTGAACTGTAAGCACTGTTAACAATTCCATTCCTTATGGGTATGAAAACAGAGTGAGGGACAAGAGATTGGTGCAGGTATGAGGAAAATGCCACTGCTTTCATACACCTCAGCTGAGTACAGACCCTTGCAGAAGCTGTAGCATAGGGAAACATTTTCAAGAAGGAGAATCTTGAAGAGGCCTCCTAGAGCTTACAGATGGGCAACTGTAACGTGAACTATTCATATCATGTGCTTTTTTGAAGGGTCTGATGTGGTGAGTCATGGGAATGATGATGTTTTTTGTGGACAATGGAGAAAAGAGTACTGTCATTTCTGGTTTTGGTGGTGGGCTCTGAGTAGCTTTTTAATTACTAAGAGCAACTTCATGAAGCTGCCCTGACTGCTGATTATTCTGCAGTGTGAGCTGAGTGTTGCAGATGCTTTGAAGAAAAAGGTGTGCAAATCTGTGAGTAGAAGAGGCAGGTATGATTCAGTCCATGTTTGGAAGCATACAAAGTCAAAGAAGGTAAAGCAGATACAGCAGGAAGTTTGGATTTTAGATTTTAGTTGGGTTTAAAAAGTAGGCTAGGCAGTTTAATGTTAAAGCTTCTTTGGAAAGCTATAGGTGCTCCACTGAAGGAGTTAAACCTGCTGGTTGTGTTGTTTTCACCTCAGGTGTCAAAAGGCTGCTTTTGGAAATCCAGGGCCTGGGCTCAAAGATGGAGGTATTTGAAAGAGGGGAAAAATTGGCACAACTGTTGTAATATTTTAAAGTTAAAATGCCTCACATAATTCAGTGTAATCATGAGGGGCCTGGTGATATATGTATATATAATTAACTGTCAAAGATACAAATGTTGTATGTGGAAGAGTCTATCTTGGAAACCACAGACTCTAGCAATTAGTGTCAGACACATCAATTTGTCTTGTCACTCTTACTTTTTCTTTTCTGCTGTTAATCAGTATGAAACCCACTAATCCATCCCTGTAATTTCAGCAAAAATCTTTACTTCTGTTGGAATTGTATGTTCAAATTCAAGTAATTATTAGTTAGAATATACCCAAACCAGGAAGTGTCTGGGATGTCTTGCTTCTGGCAGTAACCACTAACTTGATCACACAAAAGCAGGAGCCGTGTAATCTAGGGCTGACCTGTGTACCTAAAAGTATCTTAAAACACATAACTACTCAGGAGGTGTTTTATTTCATTTACTACAGTAGTAATTAGCCTTTCCACTCAACACAGCTGGTTGGTGTAGAAGCCTGACCTGTAGAACCACATGTGGTTTCCTACCACTGCAGGGTTTTAGTCTCCATTATTTCTTAGTATTTTCAGTCTCTGATCTCTTAGAAGCACTGGTATGAAACTAATCAATAGTACCTAACTCCATCAGAATACAGAATATCCCACGAAACTCATTATTGGAAAGAAATGGCACCCTCTGATGTCACTTGCTGGGAACTTTCCAGTTGCTTAGATGTGTTCAATCAGTTAAAATAGCTAAATGCTACTTCTGCATTCATCTGCAGTCAGCACAGGACAAGCCAGCTGTCGTTCTCCAGTCCTGTGAACGCAGCTGGGTATGACTCTGTTCGTGCTGAGGGGTCCTGTCTGAGGTAGACACGTTGCATGGCTCTAGTCTGTTATTAGACCACCTGTGTCATTAAAGGCTGGAGGTCATTTATCATCTTGCTGCACAGCAGAGAGGTCAGTGATCTGACCCTAACCTTGTAGAAATGCATGAAGAGGCCAGGCTTTTGCCATCTTCTTTAGAAAGAAGAGGAAGGTATCAGTTATCATCCAGGTAACAGGGAACATGAGCTTGAACTGCTCCCCTTGTGTCTGCTTAAATGTATATTCAGAATTGGGAGGATGCCTGAGAAAGCAGCTGGATGGTTGCTGTTGGTCAGAATTATGGCACTGATGATTCTTCTGTCAGAGCAGCTCCAATAGGAAGTTTTCTTGAAGGACAGGGTCTGTGCACTGTGCTATGGCCTTCTGTTGAAACCAAAGCTGATTCCCACATCCTAGGGAACAGGTGGTTACCAAAAGGACACAGGAATCCTAAGGGAAAAGCTAAGAGGTGGCAGCTCTCTGCTGTGTGGTCTGTGTGCCCAGACACCTCTGAAGGAGGAGGTGGAGAGAGAGGGGAGGATTGTCTGCACCCTGCTGGCAGAGTCTTCCCATCAAGAGCTTTATGTGCCTGACCTCAGTTTTGCTAATGCATGGGGAAAATCCTGTGGCATCTGCCTTGTGTCTGGCAATCAGTGTGTTCTGAAACACTTTTGGAGGCTGTAGGGACTCCTAATACACTGTATGGAGCTTTCTGAAATGAACAGTACCACTGAGGACCAGTGGGCCAAGTGGCTTTCACATGCTGTTTGGTTAAAAGCTTTTTTCCAGTGAGTTTCTGCTTTTGTTGGAACCACCGAGCTTGCCCCAGATATTTTACAACAAAGACAATACCACCTCCTTGTTCCCTGATTCTTGCTTTTGATAGAAGGAATCAAGTGACATGCCTTCCTGGGGAAATGATTTGTACACTTCATCCTTGAGCACATGTTTTTCCAGAGAGGGAAAATGTAGGTTAAATGTGCTAAGTGGAGAAAATTTGATGAGTGCAGTAGCATGTTATGAAAAACAGTACTTTACTGGTGAGGAAATGACTCTTCTCAGTTATTTCAGTCCACCAGGTTAATTCAGGCACTGAATTATGAAAGGTGGTGACAGAGTTCTCAACTTACTCTCATTAAGGCCTCTAATCTGGATTTTTTTGTGTGTGTGTGTCAGTGGATACTACTTTTGGCATGCAGGTTTTGTAGATTGTGGCTGGAAGTTGTTCAAAATCTACCTTATTTTTGTCCTGAGAGTTGTACTCTTTCATTTAAAAGTGCACATCACAAGCTTGGCATGCTGCCTTCACTATGCACATACGCTGCACTGTCCAGTTGCATATGTGTATTACTGGTTGGTAGAATGTGAGTTTCTTTCAGTAGGGAAAGAGGCCTCATTGTAAAAAATATATGTGGATTTGTGGCCATTTTTACACCTTCAGAGGCTTTTTTCAGTGCATTACCTGAATCCTCACGAGGCAAACTGAAGTTACTGTTATCTTCAGTTTTGCAGGTGGAGAAGACTGCAGAGGGGTTGCAATGCTGCTGGCACGCAGACAGCCTGTGGTGGTGTCAGGATTAGCTCCTGATTAGTGAGCTGCTGTCAGGCATCATCTGGAGACTATGGCTCTGCATCCCACTGGGCAGCTGGCTCATCTCCCTCTCCTGGAAGATGCTGAGCTCTTTGGTTTCCGGTTTGATTTGCTTTCATGGATAGCACAGTGCTTGTTTGTTTTTTGTTTGTTTTTATTTTCTTTTTTCAGATGGTGAAGACAACAAATCAGGGCAGAGTTTGGGCCTTTTGTGTCTGAAATTTTGGGTAGGGAGGATGATGATTAAAAAAAAATAAAAAAATCAGTATTATACTCTGGAAGCAAGAGCAAGGATACTTCCTTCTTTGCTACAGTGACCAGATAAACTTGCCCATTATGCTGGGGTGTAGCTGTCATTTCATGCCCCTAATTAGAGGGACATTAGAGCCTCCATCTGCATGGATGACTGTAAGGTTTTTTTCATCTGTCGGTGGGTGGCCACTTGTGGAAGTGGGCATGGCCAGATGTGGGTCCAAGCCAAAGCTGCTGTCTCCATGTTTCTCTGCCAGCAAGAGCTGTGCACAGCTGAGGCACACCAAGAGTAATGTGTTTTCAGGCTTTGCCCTAGCAGAAGGCTTGTTAGTCCGAGGAAAGCAAATGGCCACGGATTGACCTGCGTACAGGTAGCTGATGCGCATCCTGCCGTGCCAGCAACCCTGGCAGCCCCTCTAAGAACCAGGCGGTTTCTGTCCCATACAAAAGTGTATTGTGCTTACAATGGCAGTGTGCTCTCAGCCTCCTTTCACAGAGCTCCTTTGCTTTGGATAAATGGTGAAACAATCATTGGAACAAGAACCTGACCAGGGTTTTCCACAGGCCAGGTGAAAGCTTGACCCATAAGGTAACAAGGCCAGTTTTGCTCCAAGCCAGTGAATATTCATTGTCTGTCAAAACAGAATCAGTTCCAAAGAGGGAGGTTGAGAAAGGTGCATCAGGAAAACGCCTATCCCATGCTAATGAGTATTTTTATGTGTGGTCAGGACAAGCATAATGCCAAACAAATGAGATGAGCAGTTCACACCCAAATGGAATTAATTACAGGGCTTTTCCCTCGCTCACAGGACACAAATCTCCATCAGACGACAGTTCACTGCCTCCCAGTTCCACGATGTGTGCTCAGTATGCATTGTGCCTTCCATGTAGATGTATCATTATAGATTTCTTTCTTGGCCTTGATACTTACAGCAGTGAAAACCAATGTCTGGCCTCCTTCACTCTCCCAACTCTGTTTTTCTTTCCTGTAAGCTATTTGCTACAATGCTGCTTTCAAGTGGCAGAAGAAAATCCCTATGGGATTTCCTAATACATATGGTAGAGTGTAATTTACACAGCCCCCTATCTGACAGCCAAATTGATTTCAGAAATATCCCCGTAAATAACATTTACAGTGAGTTACAAAATGCACCTTGCAGCTGCCCATAAATATGACAGGTTTTCAAAACGGAGACTATTTTCACATGGAACAAAGGAAAACACTGAATCACTGCTGTGGTTCTTACCTGTCTGACATATAATGCCTGATTTAGCAGCAAATGTTAGCTTTCCTGCATCTCATAATCTTGGTATTTCACCTAACGGGTGGGAATTTTCTTGAATTCTTGTGTGTTCAGTGTCTAGATTTGGAAGTGAAAAGAACTCAAAACGCAGATGAGTGGAGGCATCATCCTTTGGTGACTTAGGGATTCCAGTTGCAGGTTAATCAGTTAAAAGATTTTTCTCCCATTAGTAGTCAGATGATCTGACAATCGTGCCTTGGTGCTCTGCTTTACACTGATGTGGCAGGGGAAAGGTGGGAACATCTAGCCTTGCAGTAGAGCACTCCTTGCAGTGAGAGTGTTTGTTCTAAGTGCAGAGCACCTCTGACATCATTCTGTCCCCAGGTTTGTGGAAGAACTCTATCAAGCAGTAGTTGTTGTTTTCCTCTCGGAACAGAAACATAAACTGAGTCACAGAAAGGGGATCTGCCTTGCTGAGGTCATTGAGTTATCTGTTGGCAGAATACAGATGAGAACCCAAACCTCCATATACCAATGGTTGTCAGCTGCCTTCTCTTCTCTTCAGTGTGTGTTGAGGATGCCCAGTGCCTCATCAGATCATGCCTGTTCTCTGGGCCCAGCAGATCTCAGTGGTGAGGGACCTCAAAAAGAAAGAACAGCCCCCTCACCCACCAAGATCCTCATTACTGCACATCCCCCTCAATCTCGCATTGTAGAAACACATGCATGTTTTTGCAGTTGATGGCCTCTATGATGTCTGTGGCAGGATGAGCTTTCAGACATGCTTTCTAGATTAATTGTAAAGCAGAAGATCTACAGTGCTCTACATTTGCATCACTGCAGCAGTGATACCTTCACTTAACATACATAGCTCTGCTGTGTATCACACACCTTTAAGCTTCTCTTTCCCACAGTCACAAACTGCCCTGGAGCACATTTGAACAGCAGGATAAACCACCTCAAACAGCTTATATTTATTCTTTTTTTTAATAATTTCCTTCTACCCCCCAAAATAATTTAGTATCCTTTTCTGAGGATCAATCATCTACACTTAAAAACAACCTAGATAAAAAGGTAGAAAAAGGAATTTCACAGGAAGAGAGCTGAAGGTGTTTCTGTATGGGGCACTAGAAGAGCAAGAGTGCAAAAGCCTGCAAAGATGGCATTTTTTTTCATATTTCAAGAACCTGTTTTGAAGTGGTTTTGGCTCTGAGTAACGATGCTTTTGGACACCTCTTACCTGACTTGAGATACAGGTTTCCAGAGAAGCTTAGCAACACCCTCACTTGCCCAAGAGTGGTCCCAGATTGTTGCTCAAGACACAGTCAAATCATTCAGAGCGTAGGTGTCAAGGCAGGAGGCACTTTAGCTGCTCACAGCATTTACCCCTGCTACTCTTCTTTAACATCCTGTTGAAAAACCCTCGTGAGCTGAAGAGCACTTGCAAGCAGCAACAGCACTGTGTGCTGGGTCTCCTGGAGACATAATCCCACATTGCTGCTTCGTGCAGCCATGGGGAATGAAATCCCCCATGTGAGTTGTAGGGCATGTTTCCATTCCAAGCACTGGGACCTTTTTTGCTTAAGGCAAAAATGTACACTTTTCCCTCCCAAGTGCAGGGCTTTCCTTGCTTCTCAGCCTGTATCTATCTGATCTAAATGGGCTTCCTGTGAGACCTTTACAGACCTGCACTGGTCTCTCTCGTCACCACATACACAGTGCTCAGGATTTGCTGTGGAGCATCAGCACCACGTATGATGTGGAGTGCTCTTTGCTGTCACTAGTTGTCCCCAGTTCAGAGCAGGGGAGGGAAGAAGGAGTGCATTTGCATTTGTACATTACCTACTGCAGCCTTAGGTCTGTGGCTTCAGTTTGGTTCTCAGAAGTTAACAGGCTGAAGACCCAGACCTGCCAGAGTGCTAGTGCCAAACTCACTGTTCCCCTGCAGATACCAAGAGGCACACATGTCACAGGAGGTGGCTGCGACCAGCCTTCTACTGCTATGGCTTTGGGGATGATGTCTGTGATGTCAAAGCTCTCCAGATGGACCACAGGCTTCTTACATACAGCACATTGTACCAGTGCTCAGAAAAAAGGCCAGCAGCTGAAGCCCACATCAGGACTGAAACAGGTTGTAGGTGAAGGCACTACCTTGCAGAGCACAGGTCAAATGTGAGACCTCTCAGAAACTGACTCCAGCTATTTGAACAACAGCCCCCTAGGACCAACACTACAAAGAGTAAGTCTTACTTCTCACTGTGATTTAGTTTAAAGACTCCAGAGTGGCAATTCTTCATCTGTTAGAGGTAAGTATTACAAATTGCACAGGAAGGCAGTGTTGAAACTATAAAAGTAATTTTGCTGTAATGGGATTTTTGTAGAAGTCTGGGGTAGGCAAGGAACATATAACGATTTTATTAGAGCAAGTTAACATCAAAAGTACAAACCCTATCAAGTGGAAAAGCCAATGCTATTGCTATGGGAAAAGTGAACCTCCTCCAGAATTGTGGAAAAAAATATGTGCTTGTCCTATCATTTGGCTTTCCTCACAACTGCTGTATCTCTAGACATAATAACTAAACAACGAGGCAAGTTTTCATTTGGTGGGATAGAGTGAACACATTGATGTCTCGGGCTGGCCTCCAGTTAGCATCACAGCAGTCTTTACAGAGGTCACCATTCGATCACATTAACCTCTGTAACAGGCTGGTGGCAAGCAGTCAGAAAATAATCACATGCCTGATGAGAAAGGCTACGATGCCTTGACATGGCCTTCATGTTACTGGATCACAGGGTAGTGTCTGACTTGGCAGCCAAGTGTGAATTATATTTCACCCACAACCAAGAATGCCAGTGCTGTGGGGGAGAGATGCACTGCCAGCATGACTTGTGCAGGTATGAAGGGACTGCCACAGCCAATCAAGATGCTCCAGGGTCCCATCACGGGATAAAACCAACACTGTCTCAGTAAGGAAGATACCAGTCACAAGGCCAGGGTGAGGGATAGATCAAACACTCATTACCCAGAGAGACTCCCACCAGGAAAAAACAGGCAGCATTGTCCCTGTGTGGCAGAGGTGGGAAATTAAGGACCAGATTACTTTGCTGAAAAGGGAAAAGACTGCAAAGGAGCCCCAGCCCGTGGTACCCTCAGGGCAAGGGAATGTTCTTCCTTGCAGGAGCAATGCAGCCTCAGCTCAGGAGTCCTGTGAGTGCTTCAGTGTGGAGCAGTCACTGCACAGCAGAGAGTGCATCTTCCCTGGGGCCCAGGCTGGTGGGAAACACTGGGGAGAAAAAAGTCTGCCTCACAGACAGGGCAGCGATGGCTCCTTGCACTCCTTCCTGTGCCAGTGTCAGAAGGACTCAGGTCTGGAGACTGAAGACTTGAGTTGCATCTTGGACCACTTCTTTTTAGTAAATCCTTGCTTCCCAGAAGCTGGGGTTGCTTCTGACAGGCAAGAACTTGCTTCTGAAGGGGATGCCAGCTTCAGCACACAGGTTTGTCATCTCCAGTTTGTCCCCTGTTTTCTTTTAAGCTTTGCTCAGATGTGACTTACAGCTGGTCAAGAGCTGTTCAAGTGCTACATGAATGCCTGTTTCTACGTTTAGGTGCATCCTTCATGAAAAAAACAAGGTGACCAAGTAGGAAAGGAAAAAGGAGTGGCATGTTCCTCCCAAGATCTGACCCCAGCTTGACTCAGCTTGGTTGTTGTGTCAGAATGATGCCAGACACAACAGACTGTCCCTGTGGGGACACTGTCCCACCCACTCTGCTGTATTTGAATGAACAGCTGAATAATCAACATGTCATTGCTCAACATCACAAGGAGCTCTGCTCGTGTGAATAGCTATCCTGCCCCTCAGACCTACTCTCCCAGGCATCATGGCTTTGTTTTATAATACCTGCAAGTGTTTAAAACAGAGGTGTTCTCCTTAACACAAAGCATGGGCAGCTGCCCCCCAGAAAACACCACTGCTTTAAAAACCAGTCATGAGCTGGCCTCTCCATTTGTACAGAATTAAAACAGCCAACACAAAATACCAGAGCAGCCATTCAAATATCATGGTGATCCTGCCAGTCTCTGTTAGCATCTTCTTCCACCTTCATCCCCAGAAACCTCCTCCCCAACCCACAGCTGCTCTCCTTGTTCGTGGGTGCAGCTGCACCCCAGGGATGCAGATGGTAACCCTAAAACCAGAAGGAGCTGGAGCAGACCGACAGACTGTGCTGTTATGGAGGAGAGAGCTCAGCAGGCTGCGAGCCAACTCGGTGACTATCTTGCCCTTGGGAAAGGGGCTACTCTGCAGCAGCACAGCCAGACTGCAGGAAATCTGGTGAGGTCCTGTCCTCCCCACACAGAGCAAGAAGGATCTTGGCAAGATGCTGGAGGTCTTGGGTGAGTTTTTGCTAGCAAAGTGGGAGACCCTCATAGGGCAGGGTTAAGGGTTAATCTTTCAAGCAGAGCAGAAATCTGTCACATTGTTTCATACCCAACTGGCTGGGCTTCACCCAGAGCTGCTCCCAACACACACTGACTAATTGGGAGTAAAAAAAGTTTTAGAAAGCAACAGCTTGATTCAAAAGCCCCAGATTAAAAAGCTCCAGCTGCATTGTGCAGGACTGTTTGTCCTTCCACACCAGCAGCAACAGAAGGCAGAAAAAACCCAAAAGCACAGAAAAGACTCCAGAATTGTCTGTGGGACTTCTTCCAGTAAGATCATGCACAGCAGCTTGTTCTCCCACTACCAGCACAGATGTGACCTTAGCAGGCAGATCTGGGATAGATTCCTCCAAGCTCCTGGGAGAGCAATGACTGATACGGTTTTCTTTGGGATTATGTTTTCACTGGGCATGGGAAGCTCTATTTTGAGAATAACCACTGTGGCTCAACCTCCCTTTTCTTGCTCCAGCATAGCATGACTTGATGACATCTCCTCTCACTGTTTTTCTCCAGACAGGCTCTATTTTCCCACAAGCTTCATCAGTGAGCTCAGAAAAACCAACCTCATCCACCACACATATCCAGAGAAGTCAGATCAGGCCCTTCCAGGTAGGTCCTGAAGTGTCTTGGCAGGATGTCTCACCCAGGGACTGGCTATGCTGCAGCTGTCCTGAGGATGACTGAAGGCCCTCAGCCACCAGGCAGGGACCTTCTCTGCAGCTGTAGGACTTTCTCCATCCCTGTTCACTTGGGGTCTCTGGGAACGGCTGCTCTGATCATCCTCCATTCACTCCTGCAACCCCCGAGGATGTGACCACTGCGAGTGGTGTGTGATTCTCTGCTCTGCTTCCTGCATCCACATCTCTTCTTTAATGCCATCTGTTTTCTCTCTGCACTTCATGATTCACTGTCTGCTTACCTCACTCTTCTTCCACAGTTGCCCAGTTGCTTTTCTCACCCTAGCATTAGCACCAATAATGAGAGCTCTTGTTTCTATTGGGGAACAAATTATTCAGGGAGGTGTAGAGTTCAAGGCAAGGAAAAAAGCACAGGGCATGAAATTTGTTTTTTAGAACAAAATGGTACAACTGAAACTGTTACTATTTTCCCTTCTCATGCATCTTTGAGTTCATAGAAACTATGTGGGTGGGTTACAAACTCAAGGATCTTTGGACTCTGCCTATCTGCAGGTGTAATGCTACATGGCCTGGCTCAGGACTGTGGTGTGTGGCATTTTTGGTTTTGTTTTGTTTTTCAGGAAAGCTTAGTGACTTACTAGATAGCATTGAGCAGATAAGGTCTGAAATCAGTGTTTTCAGGAACTGAAAGACTGCCAAATAATGTAATGCTTTAGTTAATTGAATTAAATGTATTTCTTACCTTAGCTTGAGAAAAACATTTTATTGGAGGCAAAATTGAAACATCACTTAATTTCAAGTTAAACCAAGTGGACTGAATACATCCTGCCAGATGTTCTGCTGGCTCCATGCCTTTCTAAGTTCAACTGCCAGGAGGACACATTTCCAAGTGAAGATACAAACACAGGCTGACTCTCCTTAGCTCTCTGTCTGTGTAACAGGAGCATCTGCCTCCCTCCCCAGCACACAGGAGTGTAGGAGGACGTTGTAGTAATCATCCATCCTGATGATAAAGAATGTTTAAACTGAAACACCAGGTCTGTCTGCTATAACGTGCTGAAGTGCACAGGCCCACCCTGATATGGAGAGATGTGTGTCCTCTTTCACCCATGCCAATGGTGGTCATTCTTACCTGCACCAAGGTCCTCCAAAGCAACTATGAGTGCCCAACCTGACACACTGCAGAAAAGCCTCAAAGGCCTCAAAATCATAAGCTACTAAGTTTTATCATGCTGGTCACTCAGCTAGGCAGTATTTTGATAATCTTGGGCATAATTGTGTAGCCTGCCAGGGTAAGCATATGTCTCACATCATAGATGAGTTTGGTCTGGGGTGAATGGGAAGGGAATGTAAAATAAAATCCCTGTAATTAACAGCAAATTCTGAATGAACCGTAATCCTACCTACCTTAGAACCCAGAATAAGGAATAATGCTGTGCCAGCATAATCCCCATGGCCCACAAAAGCTCGTAAAGTCAGGATTTGCTAAGAGCTCTGTTTTTGCTATACGAGAGGTATTTTAAAGGAAGGTGTTGAAGGCAAGAAACACCCACTGAATAACACATGCCTGGCTGGATGTCTGCAAGAGCTTCTCAACAAGGACAGAACACAGCCCAGCATGTGAGACGTGGCTGAAAACATAACACTCGTGGCCTGGCTCTCCTGTGCACCGCAGAAGATAAACCCCATCCACCTGGAATTTGGGGTTTTGGGCACAGAATAGATGACACCTGCTTTGGCTGGAAATGGGGCTATGCCAGCGATGGAAAGGGGATGTTTCTTTGTCCTTTACAGCATTTGATTATTTGTGAATAGTCAAAAAGGGCAAGTGCTGCTCCTGACCTCTCCTGATTTTCTTTTTGGCTAAGTGATTCTTGAGTACTGGCTCTTACAGGACTCCCACAGGAGCTACGTTTATCAATAATGACCTTGCAGATGAGAGGTGCCATGGCTGAGACAATGGCCCTGCTACTGACCCACATTGTGGCCTCTGGCAAGTCATATCACACCTCTTTTGGCCTTGTTGTTTTGCCTTTTGGTAGCAATTGCTTCACGAGGGAAAATGTATCCCTGAGATAAAACTAACATCCTCGTATGATAGTGTACATTAACCACTGAGATAATTATATGCTGAGCCAAAGAAGTCAAATGAGTTAAACATTGCTAGATAAAACATAGGTTTCAGGATCATGGATTTGAGGAGATACCAGAAAAAAAAGACCATCAGTACTGAAGATGAAGTTTGGCTAAGAGGTAAACACTCCTTGTGACAAAAATTGACAGTCAAACACCAACTGTTCTTCCCCATATCCAAGTAATTTTTGTGACAGTTCAGTTCCACAGTTTGCAAAAGTGAAATTACTTTTATTTCAGAACAAGTGCTGCTTGTAAGTGAGAAAAGAGACATCAAATTGTCAAACTCAAGGACATCAGACAAAGGAATAAGATAAACTGTGACACAAAATCAAGACCAACTCTTTTTCACAAAAGCACTCAGTAACATTTTTTTTCCTCTTTTTCACTCACTTTATGTCAGTATTGAAAAAAACCCTCACAGTACTCTAACACACTGTGAGCATTTCCTCTGTGGTATGAGGTGCCACTGCAGGAGAACAAGAACAGGACAACAAACAGGCTAATGCAAAGTCAGTCTGAATTGTATGATACCTACCAACCCTGAGGATTTACTCAGTTTTCATATATGAAATACTCATCCCTTTGCAAAACGTGGAAAAGGAACTACCCTCCCGCTCAGGATATTGCACATAAGCTAAATGCTTTCCTTGGTTATCTATTGACTCTTCCAAACAACACACACACGGGCAGAGGAGTGCTGTTTAGTTACAGCCACTGCTCCTAGTGCCTTGACACTGTTGGGGGGAACAGGGAGAAGCTTGGAGTCGTTGAGAGGAACCACAGCAGTCCCTGTCAGCTGCCTTGCAGCAGCCAGTCCTACTGCTCTCTATGTCCCCTCCACTAATACACGGAACAAGCTGTTTGTTTTTCAAGGGGCTGAACCCAGGCAAGTTCAGCCTCTCCTGCACCGCCAGGTTTCCCCTGGGCAAAGGGGCAGAGAGCTGAGGTCATCTCTAGGAAACTCTCCACCTTGTGCTGCTACAGGGTCAGGACTCTGGAGCCCACTACAGAGCATTCCTGACCCACCAAATAGAGCCACATCAACTGAGAAAAGAAACTGAGGGAAAAAAACCTTTCAGAGATTAGAGGAACAGCCACTGGGCTTTCGTACCTCCTACTCATGCCGAAGGAAACCTCACCATGACTGCTTTTACTGCCAACAGCCACCTGAAGGTCCCAGCCTGGGAACTGCTCAGTGGCAGTGACTGGAGGAGGAGCTCCAGCAGGTCAGCACCTCTGAAAAACAGGTTCTTCGATTAGTTACCAAACAAAGAGTCTGGTTTTCTGGGTGCGCTCAAGTTTCAAAATGGTTTGTGTTAGAACTGCTTCTTCTGCTCCTTTCAAAGACAAATAAACCCTGTCCCAGCCCAACTTCTGCTTTTCTTCAGTCTTAACTGGTGATTTGCTCTGCAGGACTCAGAATGGTATGTTTTAAAAGGGCATGCCCTTCACCATTGCCCAGGAAACAAAAGAAAATGAAGACAAACAGCATTTTTCCTCTGGAAGCAATGCCCACAATGCATACCTGAAACCCTCACAGGCAGAAGCTGCTATTTCCATCACATGAGCTTCTCTGGACATCCTGAACATGTTCTGCCTCCTCCAGCAAAGGCTGACAAGGCTTCCCAGGATCAGACTCTTAAAATAACAACCTGACAGTGGGAAATAATCTCCACAGCCTGTGAGGGTTGTAGGTAGCAGCTTTTCCTGCAGGTGTTTCCCCTGCTAAAGCTGATGCTACTCTGTGTTTTAATACCCACCAAATTACTTTCTTAAAATTAAAATAATTCTGTGCAAAAGCATTTAACAGGCAGGAGCAATACTGTATTTTAAAACATAACAATCCGAAAAATCAAACTAATATTTTTAAAAAAGGCAATTCAAGCATACTTGAGAGAAGCTTTCTTTCAAAATGTACAACTAAATGTCATTATTTTTACAATCATGTAAAGCTATTATCTATTATCACCTATTGGACTGAAGCTGTGATTTCAAGGTATTATACAGTACTAGAAAATTAATGACTCTGTAGTGGGGTCAGTAAACCTTATCAATCCTCTCACAGCCCTGCAACCCAGTGGAAAAAAAACAGTCATATCTTCCCATTACAATAGAAGCAGACTGCACATCATCCCAAATTGCACATGCCCAACTCTGGTTTAAGTTTTCCAGATTTTCTTTTATTGTGACTGAAAGGCTTGCCAGAGCTCCAGCTGAAATTAATTTTTCCTCTCAACAGAAAGTGGACCAAGTCGTAGCTGTAGAAGTTTAAGGCAATTATTTTTACAGCTGACCACTGATTTTTGAAAATTACATCATTTGGATGCCAGACTTGAGACACCTTAGAGTGCTTTCATTTTCAAAAGGTACTGAGTGTTTGACTTCTGATATAAGCTCCCTTTAAGATGTCTCAAAACCTGGACAGATCTAAACTGCTGATTTTTTAGTTAAGTGCTCACCTTTTATAAATGACTGACTGGAAACACTGCCTTTTGGGGATGCTGTCATTAATTTCATCAGTCTGTTTGTTATTTGGAAAGCCAATAGTAGTTTCTAGCAGTACCTACAAATCCAGTGGAAATGACCAGGTATTTACAACATACAAAATACACAAAAATATATTTACAATACACCAAAAAGGAGGAATATCCATGATTTGTGTGTTGATCCCTCCAATGAGGAAATAGCTCTTCACCACCTCTTTTCTTGGAAGAAGGAGATTGTGTCCCCCTGCTTTGTAGAACAAGGCTGTGTTCATCCCCAAAATGGGACCACAGCATGTGCAGTCCACCTTGGGAAGAACTGAATGTTCTGTCTTTCCACTTTTTGCTCTTGTTAGAGAGCTCCTCATTTTCTTCACATGACACTAAAGCTCCTGGGTGAAGCACTTTCTGGAGATGCTGGCTGGTGAGAGCAGACAGAGCGCAGGGTTAGCTGGAAGGAGCTAAGAGGGACACAGCTCCTGGAAGCCTGAGTGAAGGAGACAAAAGTAAGATTTTTCAGTGCTTCAGCTTCACTTTCTTTACCAGCTTGGGAGTCTTTGAGCAATGCAATGTTGCCAAACATTAAGTCTGAGTACTCCTGTAAGGTGCACTTGCTCAGGTACTGGCTGTTGTCATTCACCACCGTGGAGAGCAGGGCTATGGGGCTGTCATCTCCCAGGCATCCCATCCTCCACATCTCCTCCTCGTCAGAAAGGTAGAAGTAGACATTGTTGTGAGAGTGGGCACCAGGCATCCCAGGCTTGCTCAGAACCTTAAGCTTCTCCTTGAGCTTTCTGGTGAAAGAGTCAAAGGCGCTGCTGGTGATGGAGAAACCAGCACCAGCATTCTTGAGGATCCGGTCCAGGCCTCATCAGATAGTGTGGAGGGATGTGGCTAGAAAGTCAGACCCATCTGTTTTCTTTACAGATGTAAAAGTCCTCCAGGAAGTTCACTGAGCTTCACTGATGGGATCTGGAACAAGAGGAAGGGGTAAGATGCATCAAGGTCCTTATGGGAAGGAAATGTGTCGCAGGTAGGGAATCGTCGTTTAGGGCTTCTCCATGCTCTGTCTGAAGGAACCTGCAGCAGCTTCCACACTTCCCTAGAAGTTTGTTTCTGGGCAGCCTTAGAGTCCTGGGAAGAGGTTGATATGTTTATCCAAGCAAAAGAGATGCAATGAAACTCCATGGTGTACAGGTGCTCAGACAGATCAGATCCATTTCACTGGCTGGTACCACTTTTGCACCAGCTGTAGAAATCTGGATTCAGAAGAAAGGAGCCAAATTCCTGGCTTTTTTTGAAGTGAATTAAGTTTTCAGTCACACTGAGGTGGGTGTAAATGTGTGACTTACCACTTGGGTGCAATACTCTGTACTTTTGCAGTAACATGGCACATACGGAAACATTTCAGGTGAAGAAGGAGGAGGAGGAGGAGAAAAGAGAAGGAGGATGAGGAAGAGGAGAAGGAGAAGCAGCAGCAGCTTCTTTTGTCCATGAGATGTCAGTATTGCAGTCAGGCTGCCAGTCTGGCTGCTGTAGTCTGCCAGTGTCTTAGATCGACCTAACAGAGAAACTGTTACAAAAATGGGAGTGGGGCTTTTTGTACTTTGACCCTTAGCCACTGTACTCATTTTTGGTGTGTATACTGATTTTGCTGGGAGTTCATTTTTGGAGAAAAGTCTTCAAATGCTTTAAATTGCCTTGGCTAGCTCTGGGAGCAGAAATCATGCAAACAGTATGTCCATAGGGTGAGGGCAGGAAATCCTGTTGCACGGCAGCATGAGGCCAAGGTTGTGTACAAGTGTGACATCCGTGGACATCCTTAGTATCACCCTGGGTTTCCAAGCTACTGGCTCAACCATAAAGGCAACAGGGTGTGAATTAGAAAAGGTTACAGCTTTATTAAAAGAAAACTGGAAGGTCTCCAACACCACAAGGATGTAACAAAGGCTGAGATCTCATGTCTTTTCTAACTTTATAACTTCATTTGAGCAGAGGGGCTGGCTCCCACCACTGAAAAAACAGTATTTTGCTAAGTTTTCTGCCCTTAGTGATGTCCATGTAATCTCTGAGTCCTTTGGTCATGCAGCAGTATCTCCACACACTGAGACCACTGAGAAGGTGGCCTTGGTGGTGTTGGGACTCACAGCACTGATACACAGATAGTTGAGGTCATCATAAAAATTAAAGACAGGAAACTTGTTGAGCTTAGTTGAATCTGCTAGAAAACAAATAAAGAGAAGAGATAGAAATAGTTTGTCCTAGTGACATGCTGCCAGCGTTTCTGGCTAAGAGCAACTTGGTGTTTTCCACAAAATGTGAGGAATTTTTAAGAACAATGAAACACAGCACTTCCCTGATGATTTCTTATGAGTTTGTGCCCTGAAAACTCAGAGGCAGCTGGAGTGGCACCAACATGAAGTCACCCTAAGGTTGCCGCAAAGCTAAAACTGTACTGCACGCAGAGCCAGTGACAGGGAGTGACACAGCGTCTTTCAGCTGGCTGCAGAAACAGTGACAGGGTGACAAGGGCCAAGGATTTCCCTTTCTTAGTTGATTCAGGAGCAGGGGGAAAACTTATCCTATTCCTCTACAGCCTGACTCGACTGCCACTATGTCACACCACCATGGCTGCCTGTGCAAGCTGGACAGGCAGTGCTAGCCAGGTAGGATTTTCCTCTCATACCCACTTTCTACTTCTGTTGTTAGGCACAAGAGAATCAGGCCCTGTTGCTTCAGTGGACCAAAGGAATGTGCATCTTGATGAATACCATGAGTTAAGCGAAGACACACAGTGTGCATTTCTTAAAAGGAGAGACTCAGCCCCACAGGCAGGAACTAAAAGTAGAGGATTGATGGAGACCCTTTTTATAGATTTCAGACGCTTAATATCCTTTATGAAAGAGTAATACATTTTTATGATACCACTATAATTTTATTATATCCACTATAAAGTCTACTTTTTACAGGGCTGAAGCTAATGGATTTTGCAGTGCAATGCACATTAGCTGTGAAAAGTTGCTCTGAACATCTATGCACTGAGCTAGCAATCCCCACGGCGCCCATCTCAGCACAGCAGGAAATGGAAAGAGGTAGTACTCTCCAGAGGAGAGAGATTTTGGATTTTTCCTTCTAATCTTCGGTTCTGCAGCCCCAGCTGACCATTACTGCAGCCCCAGAGATAAAACTCTGCACAATAGGAAGAGGTGATTTTAAAAAGAAAACAGAAACAAGCTTCTATTTTTGCAGCTTTTGCTGTAAAGGAACTACATAAACCAAACTAGAGAACTGACTGCAAGCAAAACAAGCTGGAAAGTTGAATAGATGCACCATGCACAGCTTAACAATGTCAGCATGTTGTCTGAGCCTCTGAGCTCTGGATACTTCTATAAGAGGGGTCCCCAGTCTGTGGGCTGCAGACCCCTGACAGACCAGGATCTCCTCCTGAAAACTCCAAGAAAGACAGCTGGAAAAAAGGCACATTTGAAAAATGCCCATTGCTGCGCAAACCTGTCCAGGGGCAGAGGTCTCACCAACTGAAGGACTGTCTCTCCCTCCTGCACACTGCACCTTAGTCAGTGGACAAAAACAGGACTTCCTGCCATCTCCAAGGTTGGTGGCAAATGGGTTTTTTTCTGAACTGAGCTGTGCTTACAAACTTTGCACAGGGCAAATGATCCTCCTCTGTCTCTGCTGATGACCACTGCCTGTGTTGTCTGGCAGCCAACCTGCTCTCCTGCTAGCCCAGGGATGGTGCTGTAGAACAGGGATGCTGTGACAAATGAAGGTGGCATAAACACGGGTGGAAGTTCCTCTGGTCAGTGGCTTCATGAGCTCTGTGCAGTGAGTTATTAGGTGGACAACTCTGCTAAAGAAAGGCTGAGATGCTAATGGAAATGACAAGCTCTTCAGTCGCCAGCAGTCTCCTCCACAGGGGTTTGTCCTCTCGTGCCCTCAGGCATCGCTACAACCCTCTCACAACGCCTGTCCAGGCACTGTTTGCCTCCCACCAATAAGCTTTCTGAGGTCAGTTCTCCATACAGCCTCACACCTCCCAGGATGCCTGTCTGCCCAGCCCGTGGACTGGTAACATTCACCCCTACACCACACTTCCCCACAAACTGCTTGGTACTCTGCTTCTGGCACTGCCACCCCACGAGCTGCCACCAGCTCACACTGCTGGCTCACCCAGGACTGCGGAGAGCACCGAGAGCACCTTGGGAAACAGACAACTGACAGTCAAGAGCCTAACCATACAATGCCAGCCTCACTGAAGTTCTCATTCTGCAATTAATCCCACAAGGATTAATTACATTCTGACGGGCCTTGGTTTGAAATTTATAGTGGCTATTTCTTGAATCACAGTATCAGTTGGGCTATTTATTGAACCACAACAGAAGACAGACTTAGATTGCTTCTGGCTTCCCAAGGTGGGTTTTATCATGTGCTAGGAAATTAACTCATAATTCCTGGTTTCTTCAAATTCTGGATTTTGAAAATGGGGGCATCTCTTTTGAGCTGAACTCTGATACTTAATAGTGTTAACAGCTTGTTAGTGCTACTTCAGTCCTGAACTGGGACAGTGAGTCAAGTGCTGCACTAGAACAGGATAAACAGATGGCCACTCGGGGATGTTTCATACTTTATGCATGGTGATGCCCATTAAAATCTTTATTACTTTTCTCTTTTTGTCCCACTACACACCTTGGCTTCATAAACTACTAAAATTGTCATGAGTTTCTCTAAGGCTTGCAAGTGTAGTGAGATCAGAAAGTCATGGCAAAAAACTACCACTGTGCAAAACCCTCACACTGTTATATCATCAGAAGGCTGGAACAATAATTACCCAATTTTCCACTCCTGCAGGAAATAGATAATCCTTGCTTCTCTCTCTCTCTCTCTCTCTCTTTTTTTAATAAGCATAATAAATATTTGCTTTCTTTCATCTGGGAGAAAACAGTTTACCCCTTTCATACTCGGGACAGTTTGGAGGAGCCCTGGAAAAGGCTGGAATCTTCGTTCAAAAGGGCACTGGTGCAAAGGCTCTGTTTAAAGATAAGGGTATTTCCATCTGCCCTCACCGCTGACTTCAGTGGCTGCATCCCAAACCACAAAGCCCTTTGCCTGACATCACCTGTCAGCAGGTTTTTAAATGATGTCTGAACACCTCCTGGAGTACTTGACAGAGGCGTTGGGACATTGTTAGGAGATACTAACAAAACCTACACCCTTACAGAGAGTGGACAGGAGTCCTCACTGGGACCTGCCAAATGGAATTTGGAAAAGCATTTAGTGACCAGGAACACACATCCCATTTCCAGAAGGGCCTTGCAAGCACTGGTGCTCTGGATTATAATCACATCAGGTTCTGGATCAAGTCCCACAAGACTGTGTTTTTACGTGTGTAACTGACAGGCTGCCTGTGAAAGCAAGTCCTGACTGAGAACTGCGGTAGGTAGGGCATGAGTAACTAACACACACAGATCTTGCACCTAAATCAGAGTCCTGCTCCCACACCTCTACATGCCTCTTGCCTCCCTCTTCCTGGAGGTTACCTGAGGGCTTATTTTCAATTAACACTTCGGGGGATGCAGGCTAAGTATGTGAATATGCAGCACTTCAACGCCTCAGTAATGATGATTCCTTTGAAAAAATCATTTTTGTGTTCAGTTCACCAGATGCCACATTCCTGGCAGAAAATCTTCAAAATCACAAAAAGTCGCCACCTACACAGGCACAAACCCCTCTGTCACTGAGATGAAAATATACAGGAAAAAAAACCAGTTATATTTGTCACTGCTTACCAAAACATGTCCTACACCTGTGAAGAGAACTGTGGTATTATCTGATGCTTTGTAGACTATCCTGACCTCCATAGAATCACAGAATGGTTTGGGCTGGAAGAGACCTTAAAGCTCATCCAGTTCCACCCCCCTTGCCATGAGCAGGGACTCCTAGGTTGCTCAAAGCCTCATCCAGCCTGGCCTTGAACACTTCTATGCCAGACCTTTTAAGCTGAAATGCATGTGGCAAATGCTCTGTTCCTTTGGTAAGGGAAGGAGAAGAGGGTTGCCTTAAGAGCTAGTAAGATGCCATTAAAACTGGTGAGGTCTCAGATCTGATTTCTCTTTACATTTCTGCATTCTTTCCTTAAAGCAAAGTCAGTTCCTCACATGGTGCCTTGTTGCTGTTATGGCTGCAAATCAGCAGTCACTGGCAGTGGCAGTACATGAGAAAAGCTGGGGGACTGTATTCATCTGTGGAAGCAAGAAATCCCCCACTCACCTACCCTAAATAAAGAAGACAAAGATCTCTGCTGTATCTAGATGTTCCTAAAAACCCCAGATTCTACTCATCTTTAACTGGCCTATACTAATTTTTGTGCTTGTCCATGCTGCGAAGATGTATCACGGGGTCCTGGCAGGTCCCATTTTTGTCCAGAAAGAGCAGGGATTTCAGATGCTGTTTAGAGGCCAGCTGGCTCTCACAGGGTGAGCAGGGAGACACTCCTGTACTCCCTGCTGGCTTGAAGGCACCGGGTGTCTGACCCAGCACTGAGGTGACCTGACCAGTTTCTGGTCTGCTGAGCAGTTTGATGACTGCATTTTCCAACCATGTAACCAATCCCTCTTCCAGAAGAGGATCCAGACATAGGAGCCTGAAAGACACAGGTGATGTGGAGAGGCAACCCCCATAGCAGATGGCAGAGCAGAGGATACAGCTTAGCTGTCTGGTTTTGTAGGATGGGCAATGCTTGTCTGCTCAACAGTTTCCTCAGGTAACACTCTGCACACAAGAATATCTGGCCACCCTGAGCCTCCAAGAATGTTTCTGAGTGTCCCTCACAAGGTCTAGACATACAGAAATCTCCTCCCAAAAGCAGATGAATGGCATCATCTTGTGTTATGGGGTTAACGACTCCGTGGCTAGCAGCATCGCATCTCCTCAACGCTCAGTGCTCTGCCTGCCTTTGCCTGGGTATACATTTGAGGCAGGTTTTTCTCCAGTCCCATTCCATTTGCCATTTTGCATCGGGGCAAGAATAATTTAAAAGGCTGACATTTTCAAGTACAGGTGCTCTGAGGTGAGTACTCATGCTACATGCATGATTTTGTCTTCAAACTCTTCTAGGGGTTGTTTCCTCACAGCTTTCAGAGGAGCAGCAACAAGCATGTCTCGTGTGCTGCCAGTATTGCATGTGCATTCTCTCCCAGGTGCCTGCAAGAATTTGTCCCTTAGAACTAAGTGTCCATTTACAAATAAACATCTTCTTAGCCTTCCTAGGCTTCTTCATAGCCATTTTTTAAAAATTCTAATTATTCACTTTGAGAGTAAATTAATGATATCAATAGTGAAGGCTGCAACATAGTAAGCCATCAGGCTACTCTAAAATTAAATCTTGTGGATCCTTCCAGGGATAACTGCCCATTTCTGTTTGTCTTTGGTATACATTACAAAGCAAAGCACCAGCAAGTTCCAGACCCCACTTTGACATCCCCAAAGCCCATATGAAGAGGCAACATGCCATAACGTCCCTGAGGAACTTCCACATCAGTTGCAGTCGTGATATTCTTAAGCAATGTCTTGAGCACAGTGTTCAGATATATTCAGCTGCAACCAGGAGACTTCACATTTGTGAGATCATCCTGGGGAAGCACTCCAGATTGACCAAGCCAAATTCCTCAGAGCTGTTGGCCTAGGTACCCAGAAGACCTGAATCCTGAAAAACAGCACACAAGGTTTGCATGCTGCTGCTGGTTATCCTTGGGTAAGAGAGGAGGAGGAGAGGACATGCAGCCATCCCACGGGCTGTGTAAGCATAGCGGTTCTTAAAGGGGCAATCTAGGTTAAATCAGTGTACAGAGGGAAAAGTGAAAGCAGCTGAGTTACCAGAACTTTACCATTTTGCTTAGCTGAACCTGCATTAACTACGTTACAATTAACCATGACCTGCATTCTCACTTTTAGACCAAAGGAAAGCACAGTAAATTCAACCTCTGTGAAGGCAGCTTAATCCAGGCTAGAGCATTTAATCCATCAGGTTTCTGTGCATTTGCAACAGGCAGCAAAAGCACCTGGTAGCCCCTGGCCATCACCTGTCCTTATCTCACTTCTCTGTCTCTTCATCAGAAGGCCTCTGTTCTTTCTTTCCACTTGCCACTGGGACTGTGGCAGGACCTTTCCCATCACGCCTTTCACGCGCTGCTGTGCTGAGCAGCAACACGCAGTCCCACCACGAGCACCAGGCAGCAAGGAGGGGATTCATTCAGCAGAGCTTGCCAGCTGAGGGAAATGCAGTCTCAGAATACCTGGTGAAAAACATGCTTCCCTCTCCCTCAACCCATGGCATCACTCATCTCTTACTGTCCTGCACTGATGTCCTAACACCAACACAGACACACTGCTGTTCCCTAGGTGGCAGTTTCCTCTGGGATTTGGCTTTTTCCTTCTTCTGGTGTTCCCTTGGCAGAACCTGAGACACTCTGACCTTCTGCAACACAGTTGTCATCCCATGAACAGCAGCTTGGTGGAATGTCATTGGAACTCTCACAGGATTTTTCCACTTAGGATGTTTCTCTTTCACAATACAGGGGCTTTATTAGCTTTAGTTTTCTGGTCCTTTAATTTTAAAATCTCTTGAACGGAGCAAATCCAGCAACTATCTTAAAAGATGCATATCCTTGGAGGCCCATTTAATTCTCTTCTAGATTAATATTAAAACAAAAGTACATGGAGAGCAGACACCACTGCTGAAAGTCTAAGCACAAAATAATTTCCAGCCAAACTGGTCCTTGGAATTGACGTAACCAGATCAGGTTCAGTAAAATATTTTTAATCCAAAAAGGCTCTCAAGGACGTAGGCTTTCAGTCTTACTGCAGTGAGATTAAATGAGCACATGGTTCGAGTCAAGCTTGCTTGTAAGAACATTCCTGAGTAGGGAAAGACTTGAGCTATTGTTTAAATGTTTTCCTGAAACATAACCCCAGAAGTTAAAGAGGGTATGACAGCAAATATTTCTTGGCGAGCCTATTTGCACACTGCTAATCAAAATGCATCACAGGTCCATGGGAACTTCCCAGCTATGCTGATACTCACACTTGAAAAGCATGAGAGAGAGCTGTGCTTTTTTTATACAACGTGCTTTGAAATGCCAAGTAAATTGTTTTCACTTGATTAAAGAAAACAGCCAATTTTGCAGAAAACAGTTTATTAAAGACATGAGACTTGGTTTCTACACCTAATCACAGACAAAATACTGTGAATAAAGCATGCACTTATCACAGATATCAATGATTATCACCTTGATTATTTAAATGGTCTTTAATTCTGTAAGTTTAAGCTGTACCAATACAAATTTTAAAAGACAAAAATAAAAAGTCACACTACAATAGTAGCAAACTTTGTATGGACAGTGACATCAATCTCTAATGCAGCAGAACCAGACTTCTTAAAGGTTATAGTAAGGGAATAAAAACAGAACTGAAGTGCAATAAAGATCAGAATATCTCTGGAATTTGCAGATCAGTAAAAGTGAATGTCATAGTCCAATTACCACACAACTGAATCCATTCTTTTCAAAAGCCTAATTATCTGACAACTGAGCAAGGGATAAAACTCAGACATCATTAAAAAAAAAAAAAAAAGACTTCTTGGTTTTACTTTTTACTGGGGGCACTTTTGTACTCAAACACTGAAAGAGCATTTTTCAAGGAGACATCTGACTGAAGTGTGGCAGACAGCAGTACAACACACATTTGTTTACTCCATCCCAATTAGAGTGGAGCCTGTTGCAGCATACAAAAAAAAACCAAGACACTACAAAAACCCAGTTCTCAGCTGGCACAAGTGACAGACATATTAGTCTTCACCTGTGAAGGCCCTTACCCCGTGTGAAGTTTGCTTCTTACAAATAAGCAGCAGAAATAGCAACACTGCATCCACATGGGTCAAAACTTCTCCAGATGACAAGTAAAAAGATTACCAGCCCTGGAAACCCAGTTGGGGATCTCAGGCTCAAGGCAGGTTATGCAGTCTTTCCTCATTTACAGCAGCGAAGCCTTTTTGCTCGTTTTTCTCAGGTCACTGAGAAACAACTCCAGAAAGAAGAACATTTGAGGACGATGTGGTTGAACAAGTAGCTCTGAAAATGGACTGCAGTTGCCAATTTTACTCACGTTATCAGAAAATGATTCAGTAATCCCTCCCTCCCCCGCAGCTATTCTAGGTTTGCAGAGCTTAATGCATTAAAATGCAACAAAATATTACTCCTCCCTAATAAATCATTGTATATATAATCTCTCAAATGTAGGCACAAGAGATCTGTGTAAGAATGTGCCCTGTGTACAGAAAATTGCATTCTGAGTGGAAGATATGTAGCAGTGCTCATGCTAAGATCTCTGCCTTAAATAGCTGAATACAACAGGGGCTTGCAAAGGGTTCTAAAAAAAGCTGAGTCCCCAAATTCCACTGAGGTTTGGATGGATAATTCTCTGCTGGCTCCTTTCAGCAGCACAGCCTAAGCTACAGTTTTCTATAGTTTCTTCCTACCAAAAAAAAAAAAAAAAAAAAGAGAAAAAAAAGCTTATCCTGCAATATAATGCGCTTCAGACAAAACGCAATTACAGGACTGGCAACATGTACACTGAAGGCATCATGGTGATTGGAAGGTGGCATCTAAACCAGCACACCATTAGTATCAGCCAGTTGGCATCGTGAAACCAGTGAACCATGGTGAAAAGTGAATAAATGCCACTAGAGAGTCTGACATGCCATAAGCAGCAGGTGAAATCCTGATGCCAGGTCTGCACCTGTAGAACTGTAACTGCACTCCCAGTGTAGAAAGTGCTAAATAAAGGATATGGATTGCTTTCCTGATTCAAATCTAAGCTGAAGATAACACAGATATATCTAGCTTCACAATGGAAGAGAAGGAGATGGGGTAAAACCAGCTGCTGTGCTGCAGGGATCTGACACATTTCTTTTGCAAGTTGAGCCAACACACAGAAGAAGCGAGGAACACCAATTGCTAAGACAATTAGTGCAGGTGCTGGGACTGTGGAGACTCAGACCTAGCTATAAATAGAAGAAATGCAGGAAATAAGCCTGTGTGTCACTGCCTTGCATATTTAACATTAGGGCCACATAGGCAGGAGTTCTGTGGAGTCAAAACCCTTCACTCATACTAGTGGAAGCATGTGTTCATGTGTAAATTGCTACTAGAGAAGCAAAACAATGGAGAAACATATTGCAACTGGTCTCAGCTGATTTCTGATCTGGCAGAAGGAGCCTGAAGGAGCTACCAGTTTTTAAAGGATAGTGAAAGGGCCAAAAACTTCTGAAAAAAACCCTCTATTGCCTCCAAGATATGGGAACTGAGGTGCTACAAAAGGCTTCTAAGCATCCTAATAACTTGTGAAAAGTTTAGATCTTTAGCTGGGATTTTCAAATGCATCAAATTGTGGAGGACTGGCTTGTGACCTGCTACATGGGACAATTTTCAGTGTGCTCTGGGCTGCATGCTTTAATAATTGCTTTTTGTAAATGTCCTAGGTGTCATAAAAAGAAGCAGCTACACTGAAAATTTTGGCATAAACTTCTTTTTGGAAGTATTTTACATCACAAGGGCTGTTAAATTGTCTTGCTGGGGGACAGCGATGGCTTTAGACGAGTACCTGTAAGGAATAATCCAATGCACTCTTACTTTCCCAATCACAAAGTTTTTCTGGCAACTTGGTATTCTGATTTGAAAAGTCTACTCAAGACAGGTAACAAGCTTTCATCAATCAGTACAGACGGAAACCTGATGAATAGTTTGTTTTTCTTTTTTCCATACTAAAAAGCTTTAAAAAAAAGGTTAAAATACCTTAAAACATTTAAAAGACCAGCCTAGGTACAGTTGACCATGCCTGATGGCTGGGAAATGTGCTAGACAGTTGAACATCTCGCATTTCCCTCCTGCCTATTTCTCTTGTGTCATTACAGTACGATTTCATCGCGTCAAAACCTTATCAAAATCAAAATGAATATGTGTGTGTGTGTATTTGCTATACTGCCAGATTTTCAGCAGAGGGTGGAAAAGGAACTGAAAATGCAATGTCAGAATTTTGATAAACAAAGCTTGTCTGCCATGAAAGCAGTTGGAAAGAATGAGACCAAAAATCTTGGTCTTGAATTTCATCCAAGTCTCATCTGGCAGCAACGTGTGGCTTCAACAGAGGCGGAACAGGGGCTGGAATCCAACACTTGACCAGGCTGACACTTGTTTACAAGAGCAGGCTCACAACTGTTATGAGAGCTAACAGTTTCTTGTGGTAAGCAGAGGAATGTTCTTATTAAACAGCATTTTGGCACGCTCCACGATGACGTGAACAGCCTTGGCTCATCACTGGATCCACGACCCACAGGAACATTTGGTTACTACACTGTTCCCTCGTACCCTTCGCGTTCACAGTTGGCAGACTGCTGCTGCAGGAGCTGTCACTCAGCGAGATGGCTTCCCTCCAGCTCTATAAAGGGCTTTTCTTTTTTTCCCAAATGAAAATGAAGACACTTTAAAGAAAGATGAAGAGTTCAAGATGTTTTTTTTTTCCCTTTTTACTCATTTTTTGTAAGCTTCAAGCTGGTAAGTGATCATCTGTGTGGAACAAGACACTAGAAGTTTCGCACCTCCTGTCTACCACAACATATTGATTCCTTCTACAGAAGGCACTAAATACTGTCTTAAAACGGGAAATGAACAGCAGAATGCAGAGTTTTACCATGACACACAAAAAACCACGCTAATTGGCACAGCTTCCTAGTACAGTTTTCAGTTACCTACAACGGTGGTGATTATAGCAGCAATGTTCATAATTTTTACAAGTACCACATAAATGTACAAATGTCAGAACATCTATAAAACATGCAAAACTTCAACAGCAACATCACTGAATCACACAATGCATAGAAATATTATTATTATTATTATTATTTGGCAAGACAGTGAATCTTTTTCTTATAAAACAAAACAAAAGAATTAACAAAATCTACTTTTCTACAAACTGTTCCTAAAAAGGTTGTCATTAAAGTCAGTGAGTGGAAGTTAAGCTTTAGAGAGAGGTTTAACTCTGAGAACGAATTGATCACTTAGTAGAGTTCATGTTTTTAGGTGGAAATTTGGTTACGTTTAAGTAAAATATGTTTTTTAACTGCTGCTTTGGGAGAAACAGGGCTAATCCTGCCAATTTCCAAAATGGGAGAAAACACATTCACATTAAAAGATTAGAAAGATTAATCATCACATGCAGGGAAAGATAAAAGCCTTACTTTAGCTGTTTCTCCCTAGCACTGCTCACCATGAGACCAAGGGTTGTCATAGCAAAAATGCTTTTCAAAGGCAGAGTTAAAGCCAGCAGATAATTAAAACAAATTGAAAAGATTTTCTAATTCCAGTGTAAAACAAAGTAGGATATTTAAGGATAAGGATTATGCTTGCCTTCTATAGAAAAAAAGATAAAAACTTCCATTGTGTTTGCCAGGCTTTCCCACTGCCTTTCCACTATCTTGATCATACTTAGATAATCTGCTATTTCTTTTTCTTCCAGTCTTGATTAACTTGATCTACCCTGACAGGTCTCAAGATGGCCCTGAGATAGATGGGTCAGACAGACAGAACCAAACACTGACAATGGCCAAGCGATGTCCTCTCCTGCGTACTTCAGAGCCCTTTGTTCTGGTGGGGCCAGGCAGGTGCTCACAGCCAAGAGCAGTGAGCAGCCCAGCTGAGGAAGCAGGCAGCACCTCTCACACTGCCCTGCAGACCTGGCACCAAATCCTCTCCCGCCGCAGCACCACCCGGCTTGCAGGCATTGCCATAAATACAAGCAACATCAGGTTCTTACCATTTCTGCCCCTGACAGCTTTCAGACTCCCTGAAGATGTCTGATGTCACATTTTTGTCTGCACATCCTTGAATGCTCTGGAAATTTCTGCACCTGCCTTTCACATCCATGCACCCAGCCTTGTGCAGACGAACCCAGCCTTGCAAGCTGCTGACAAAGCTCCCGCAGAAGACAAAGCTTGCAAGATCTGCACCGTAAGCACCATGCAGAAAACAAAGACCTCCACAAAGAGATTGACACTGCAGCCATCACTGAGTGAACCTTCGGTCTCAGAAGCACTAGAAGATTTGTTTTCTTACAGGGAAGTTTGAAGCCGGTTACTGTTGCCTTGCCCTCTGGATCTGTGCTTTGCATCCACTGCTGAAGATAACAGAGGCTGAAGGTGTCTCACGCATTGGCTTGTTTGCAGGCTGGAAATCTGACATCTAGTAATTGTATTAAATGGATGACAGTAGAAGGAAAGGAGCAATGTGGGGCATTCCAGGGACCACTTAAGGCTACACGTGATTTAGGTCAGCTGAAAACATGCTAGAATGGTAAGAACAGTCTTGACACGATTACAGCTTTCAGAAAGCAGATCAAATTCTAGTCATGAGGAATGTTAGAGAGTCGTCTTTGTTCATAAAAATAACATCTGAAATGGCAAAAATAGTATCTGCAAAATTAATTTTAAGAGTTTAGTTTTCTACTGTAAGAATAATACAATATTTTTGTCCAAAACATTTTGCATTTTCTTGATTTTTTTTCCCCCCGCTTGGTTGTTTCATTATTTTCTTGACACTTATGGACTGTATAAAACAGTAGTAACCAAAAAACACACAGGCAGATTAGTCAAGCATCATGAAAAAAACTAAACACCTCTTCTTATTCCCACTGAGAGTCTATCCCACTGAATTTCAATGATAGCACTTACCTCACCAGTCTCTTAAACACTGTGAATAAATTTTCTATTAATTACAAAAGATCAAATTGAAATCTGGAAAGGTACTCTTTTTTTCAGACACTAGTGACTTTTGTGTAATGGATGTTGAGCACAAGAATAAAAGATTAGGCAAAAGCATCCTAATCCTTTTGAAATAGTAAGTTCATTTCCAATGCACTGACAGCTCATTTAATGGCATTTGTGTAATAAAACAGACAGAATTCTGTGTGCATTGCCAACTAAAGTTAACCAATTCAGTCAGAAAACAGAGGAAATAAATAAATAAATTCCTCCCTTAAGACAGAGATTCTGGAGACTATGTTAAAATGCACCAGTACATATAATGAGCAACTTGTGTGCCAAATCAGTTTTTCCCCCCATCACATTAGGAATTAAAGCTTTAGACATCCCCACTGCTTTGAACATCTTCCAGTCAACAGTCAGTGTCAAACATTTAAACAAGCTCACAGATGTCTCTAAGCTGTAAATTCACCGCTGTAAACGCCTCTCTGCTGCTTTCGGGGAACGTCAAGGTGCTGGAGCACAACTTCAGCAGAACTTCATCGGGTCTCAGCTAGAGACAGTGCCGTGGGGCAGAACGAGCCGGCATCTGGTTTGCACGAGTGGAGCTGGAAGCAGTGCAACCACACAACTCACCGAGGGCTCAGAGAAACGCAGCTTGTCCTCAGAAGGGCCATTCCATCACCAATGAAGTGAAACTGCTGTGAAAGAGGTGGAGCAGCGATGTCCCCGGTGGTCCTTAGCTTTCCAAAACCCTTTGGGAGATACAGCACAGCCTCACGTCTCCGTCACGTGTAGTCCGTGGGAAAAGCACCATCATTTAATTGTGCTTAGGGCCTTCCAGCTTCTTGGCTCGCAGACACCTGGCTGATAGGGGTGTCCTCGACAGACTACCCCCAGAGCTCTCAGTTTTTGGGGACTGGTGCAGCAACACCCATGCTGGGTCTGCACAGAGCCAACGGATGTGCTGGGAGACACCAGCTGATGTGGTACTGTGCCAGACCACCAAGGTATGCTCAGCACATGGGGACTAGCACCAGAAAGTACAGTTCAAATTTTTTAGCTAGGAATATAGCCATTCTTTACGCTGGACTGCCTTCTCTCCACACTCCTTAGCACTAAGATTCAGCACACACATGAAAGCACAGAAAGAAAAGAAAATACATCCTCTCTCTTAAGAGCAGGGACAGCAAAGCAGCCATCTCTTCACACTGACATTTAGCAAAGAACCCTTGTTAAAAATTGCAGACCTACTTCCTGCCATGTTTCATAGTGAACAGCTGAGTCCTCCTCTACCCTAACCCAGAGGCACAAATTGGCTCATTTCAGGCAAATCAAACCACATTAGCGTGTCCTGTCAGCTCTCCTCCTTCCCACACATTCGCCCTGCCTCTGGGAGTTCAGGGAGTCATTGGGTCCCAATGCCCTGCTGCCTGCATCACAGGAGATGAACTGATCTCCACGACAGAGTGAGCCCAAGAGTCATGTACTGCCGAGGACCAGTCACCTCACTCCTGTTCTAAGGATGTCAGAGGAAAGTCAAACAGTGCATAGGTGTGGGCCTGGTCCTCTATACAGGAGCTAATTTCATCTCATTTAATGATTTGAAAGCTCTCTCACAAAAAGCAGAAGAGAAGAGAGAGGGAGAGTGCTTCCAGCACGACAGGTGCGAGCCTCCACGGTGCTCGCGTGCAGTATCCCAAAAACCTCGCGTACCCGACACGAGGTGTCCGCCCTGAGTGCGTTATCCCCAAAGCACAAGGTCACTTGATAGGCAGGGAGGGAGCTCTCAGCCAAGAGCTGCCCTGCACAAAGCAGTCCCCTTGTCCCACAGTGCAGATGCCAGGAGAAGGGAATATTAGAGGAACAGGGACAGTGAGAGGAGCAGGGATGTCGGGGATGGGGAAGACCTGTCAATCAATCACAGTCACTTGCAGCTTATTGTCAGGAGGAATGATCAGCCCATGCACCACAGGTACTAGTCAGGTCAGTCAGTGCACCTCAGACACGGTGACAAGAAAGGGTAAACATAAGCCAGGCAGGGAGGAAACCTAGTGCAACAGGAATCTCAGTTTCCTTGAAGGCTCCTTCAGTCCTTAGGGCAGCCAAGGCTCTAGAGTGACACAACACCTGCTCTTCCCGATCCCCATCTTCCCACTCCACATGGCTTGTGCAAAGATCCAGTCACAAACATGAGACAAGCACACACAGCAGTACAACATGTTGCTTGCATCTCATTCTCCACACAGCTTTCTAAGAGGACAACTATGCTGTAGACTGAATACCAGTGTACAGCAGCTTCTGAAAACAAAACCACAAAATAGCTCGATAGCATTGATATTCTTCATGAAAGGAGAATGTGCATCAGGGACATTGTTTCCATTGTCAGATTGTCCTGTTTGTCAATAGCCTGGATGCTGCTATCATAGAATTACTGCGCTATGCAAATGAACCAGGAATGTGCTGTTATTTTAGATATCCCTTGTAATTTAGTCTACAACGTAGTTCACAACAGTATTTCATTCTCCTGCACTTAAAAATACAACTTGTTGCATAAATATATGTTTGAAAATTAACAGGCAGCTTGCAACATCCAGATATCAAAGACTTCAGTTCTGACTGCCCGCAGGAGGGCATGTACATTGTGCAAACCCACAGTATCATAAATACAGGCATGAGTGACTAACAGAGCAGGGCTCAAGCCGTCCAAGTGGCCAGAGCTTTGCCCAGTTCAATGTGCAATCACATGAACAGATCCAAGTGCATCTATTGTGCATCCAGATCAGCCCAGTGACATCCATGTGTAATCCCCATGTCTGACTCTTGGTTTGGTGTCAGGAGAAGGCCATGTGGGGAAGCCTGCGCTAACACTGGTGCAGACTCCTTCGCACCCTTTGCAGGCCTGTGCTTTGGGACTCTCCCTCCTTCTTACATTCAAGGCTGAATTTTGCTCTTGGTAGCATTGAGCAAATCTCCCAAAAGCTGATAGGTGGTTCTGAAGGCAACCATTACATCTGCAAATGGTTCAGAAGAGTGTCAGTCTGGACTATCCTTTTGATGGGTTTCCAAGGCTGCAGGCAGTAGGTGAGCCAGGCTAACGACTCTGTGGTGCTGGCAGGGAAGCAGTCTCCTCCCACCTCAATTTGCAAGTGGATCCAATTCAGTAATCTGGCAGAAAATTATCTAACTTCCTTTCTTTTCTGATTGAGTGCACCCTCTGCTAGTCTGCCGATGACACCAAGCTGAGTGGTTGGTTGACACGCTGGAGGGACAGGACCCCATCCAGAGGGACCTGGACAGGCTTGAGAGGTGGGGCTGTGCCAACCTCATGGAGTTCAACAAGGCCAAATGCAAGGTCCTGCACCTGGGTCGGGGCAATCCCAAGCATAAAAACAGGCTGGGTGGAGAGTGGATCAAGAGCAGCCCTGAGGAGAAGGACTTGGGAGAGCTGGTAGAAAAGAAGCTCAAGATGAGCCAGCAATGTGTGCTCACAGCCCAGAGGCCAATAACCGTGTCCTGGGCTGCATCCAGAGCAGCGTGGGCAGCAGGTCGAGGGAGGGGATTCTCCCCCTCTACTCTGCGCTGGTGAGACCCCACCTGGACTGCTGTGTCCAGTTCTGGGACCCCCAACACAAGAAAGACATGGCCCTGTTAGAACGAGTCCAGAGGAGGCCACGAGGATGATCCGAGGGCTGGAGCAGCTCTGCTGTGAGGACAGGCTGAGAGAGTTGGGGCTGTGCAGCCTGGAGAAGAGAAGGCTCCGGGGAGATCTTATAGCAGCCTTCAGTACCTGAAGGGGCTCCAGGAAGGCTGGGGAGGGACTTTTTACAAGGGCAGGGAGTGACAAAACAAGTGGCAATGGTTATAAACTGGATGAGAGAAGATTTAGATGAGATATTAGGAAGAAATTCTTCACTGTGAGGATGGTCAGACACTGGCCCAGGTTGCCCAGAGAAGCTGTGGCTGCTCCTCCCTGGAAGTGTTCAAGGCCAGGCTGGGTGAGGCTTTGAGCAACCTGGTCTAGTGGAAGGTGTCCCTGCTGATGGCAGGGGGGTTGGAACTGGATGACCTTTAAGGTCTCTTCCAAGCCAAACCATGCTATGATTCTATGACTCTATGATTTTCTGCTGGGCCTAGTGAGTAGAAATGACTCACTGAAGAGGTCTAATACCAGACTGAAGAAAGGTGAGTGAAAAGGAAAAAGAGGGGGAAGGGGGTGTGGGAAGGAGAAAAGCAAGCCCTCTCAAGGAAATCACAGTCTGTACTGTGGGGTGAAAGCTCAGTTTTTACATCAGAGCACAATGTAGTCAGGAGCACAGCCAGCTGCCTGCAGTGCCCCACTGTAAGCCACCCCACCTAGCCACCAGCTTACAGGCTGTGCTGGACAGGAGAAGTAAGGTGTTTTGCCAGCTGCCATTTTGATGTCATGATAAAAGGTACTCGGTATCGAGAACTATGGTGGGGGATCCCAATCCTTTGCTTAGGCAGAGAGGAAGACTTGCAAGAGTTGGCAGCACTAGCCAACTCTTGCTGTGTCTTAGCACCAGGGACGCAGCACACCACCACAGTGAGCTTGTAACTTGCTGGTGGAGCAGGCCTGACAGCCTCAGTCAGAGTTCTGGGAGACAATTATGAGCAAGTGACTTGACACCTGTCAGCTGAGCCACAGCAACCGGGACATCTACACTCCTGCCAGCATAAAACAAACCATGAGAGTGGTTTAAATCAGAAGTCTCCCGTCCCAATGAGTTAACAACCCCCCCCCAGGCCTTAATACAAATGGTAATTCACTAAGCTGTGGTCACTCCATTCCTGGCAATTGTCCACAAATGAAGACTGGATAATGCGTTGTGCTCAATGCCCTTCAAAGCTAATAAATTTATTTTTGGAGTATGATACTACTTAGGTATCATATTCTGGCCATATGTGTTTAACAACTTCAACAAGTAGTCTATTCGGGGCTGCCTCGTCAGAATTTGCCAGGCAATCAGCACCAACTGGAAGCTGGAGTTAATAGAGATGTTGTAAAGCAGAACAAAACCACCCCTATACTATTGAGGCTATCACAATAAGCATACATACTGCACAGCTTACCTTCCAACCAGATAAGCAAACGTTGCTGATGTACTCTGATAAGCTGAGGGTACCAGAGACATTGCCTCATCCATTGCACAGGCTGGACATTAGCAAAAACCATACTCATACTGTGGTAAATGACAATTCAGACACTATATGGAGCCAAGAAGTCATGGGAAATTATTTTTATGACTGCCCAGCTCAAAACCCAAGAGTACCTGTCTTCTTTCTTCTGGGTGACTCTGAGCATTTTTGGCTTCTGCTGATGGAGCCAGGGTCTGTACTGGGGCTGAATTACAGCAGTGATGTGAAGCAGTACTTCAAAGACCTTCTTACAGCATGGCACACCCACAGCCAGTGATCTGCCTCCTCCAAAACAAGAACTGTGGAACTACCACACTAAATAGCCCACACAAAATAGCCCACTCTCAAGCAACACATCTAAGGCATACCTGCAGAAGATACACCCCACTGTCAAACTGAGCCCGGTAATAGTGTGAGGAGCAATTTGGTTATAAGGTCTGGTTACCTGCCTTGTGGGGCTTGAGGAGAGACACAAGACAGGCACACCGTGGACAGGGCTTCTTTTCCCTACAAGCTCAAGGCAGCTCTGCCGAGCACAGAGGGGCGGCTGGGCAGGGAAGGAGAGATGGGAAACGGAGATCTGCGGCCCCACAAAAGCCAGCGGGTACCCAGCCTTGTGTTGCAGCACAGGAAAGGCAAGGTGTGTAAGGAGGTCAGATCCTGCAATAGCTGCCACTGGGAAGTGCTGAGATGAGTGCCAAAGGGGGAGGAACAGAGACCAAAGACTTCCCTAGAGGTTGGCTCCATGGTTGAGCTCTCACCTGGCACTCCTAGGGAGCTCCTTGACATGGGACCTCCCACACTCCAGCACACACTAAGAGCAGCTGTGTGAGTCCTCAGTGGGAAACAGCAAAGAAATCCCACAGAAAGCAGCACTGGCCTTGCAAAATTATTTGTGACTGTATCACATTAAAAGCACTGTTGTGAAAAGGCAAGGCTGTGTGCTAACAGCAATCAGATGGCCACCCTCACCTGGAAGCCAGGCAGCCATCTTGCTGACTTCACCCAAAGTCTTTTTGTGCTTCTTTCTCCTTCACCTACAAGTCAGATTTGCCACAGCACTGAAAGTCATGGCCACAGCTTGCAATTACTTCAGTAGTGTCATGATTTGGTCTCAAGCCCCGAAACCAAGTCGCAAAAGCATAGCTCTGTAGTATGAGCGACTGCTTGTTCCCACCAGTCCACTGCCCACCCTGCAGCCCTGAGAAACAGTGGCCAGTAACTCAGAAGTTGCAGATCTGGTGGTTCCACTGCCATGGCATGCAAGACCCTGGGACAGCCAGCACACCAGACTTTGTACCAGCCTTGCTACGTGTGGAGCACAAAGAGATCAGAGCCAGGCTGCATCACCTGCAGGAAGCTTCATGGGAGGAGAGATGTTTATTGTAGCAGAAATCTCTGTTCTTAGAACTTCCAGCGGCACATCTGCTACCTACCCTATCCCCAAAACAAACCTTCAATAAGGCTTAAGTGAGGTGCAGGCATTCTGCCACCTTCCTCACACAGAGAAACATTTCATCCTAGCAACATCCTGGGTTTTAAATGGTGCCAGGTGGGTTATTTTTATTTTTACTTCTAACTACTACCTTTGGAATTAGTGATTATTAAAGTCACTGTACAGTTGCAGATCCAAAGAATATGAAGGATATGCAGAAATGTGAAGGAATAAAGACAAACAAGCATAAAGAAACACAACAACAACAACCACAAAACAAAAAAGCCCCTCAGTAACAGTTTGATCCAACACCCACGGGAAGTCAGATGAGGCTGACTCTTTCATTGACTTCAGTGGGCATTGGATCACCCCAGCAGACTTGCCTAAAGCCTCGTCACAGCCCTAGGATATCCTAGTGGAACATAAACTAAGCTGAATTGCTGGAGAAGTACTGTGCCACATTTTAAAGGTAAAAAATTATAATTGTTCACTGAAACACTGAATTTGTCAGTGTTTTCCACGTACTTAGAGAAGAACAATTATGTTGTAAAGTCAAATGTTGGAGCAGTAGCGTTCATTGTTTCAAGGCTTTAAGGATCAAATTCTGCCTTCAGATTCACATGCACATTTTCCATTGTCTGCAAGGGCAATAGACTACATGGAGCTGACTTTGTTTCCCAGCACTTAAAACTACCCAGCTTTCTCATTTTCTGTAGAAAATTATTGTTACACTCTGCATGGTATTTTTCTGTGGATTTCAAATGACAGCTTAAGACATAAGATTGTGGATTTTTCTGCACTGTTGCATTCCCCAGAGTACTGAAAGAGTGGCTCTAAGTCAGTAGACTTTACATTAAGTATACACAGTGACAAAATACTAACAACCTACGTTTAAACAGATAAAATTATTGTATGACAGTGCTTTTGCTGTTATAATTTTGCATATTGTTGAAAACAATATTTTTTAGTCTAAAGACCAGCAACACTTTGATCACAGAAAATCATCAACAAAACCAAAACTTAAAAATAGCCTTTAGCTGACTTAAGGATTTTTTTCCCATCTGGCATAAATGAGCCTCAGGAAACAAACAAAAAAAAAGAACAGACAAAAATTGTCATAAATGGTTTCATGAACTTACATTGATGAATCTCTTATTTCTTGGTTTTGCTGATCAAGAACAAGCCAGCAGGTAAGAAGCAGCAGCCAGTGATAAGTTTGTCTCCTCCACTCTGGGAGGTCATGTTAAAATAAGGTGTTGAAAAATGCTTTAAAATTGAATTGCTACATAAGCCTCCCTGGGGATTTGCACTCACTGATGTGTGCATGTTAAAAATGGTATTTCCAGTCAATCTTGTGTTGCCTGAGAACCATTTCTGTCCTTTTAAAATCTGCATTTCTATTATAACCCATAAGTACCTTTCATTCTTGTATTAACACTATAAATACTATGTTAGTAATACTAAACTATTTCTATTGACTTACTTGTAAAAAGAAAAATATATTATATATTTATATATTTTTATAAAGTGAATTAACACTGGAGAGAGGGCTACAGGGGAGTAGTGGACAATCACAGTTGATGTGTATCATTGGGCACCAATTCAATGCTTGAAACAAAAGGGAAAAGAAAAAAGTGTTCAGGTGACATCGTTCTTTCAAGCTGTGTCAGAAGAAGAGTCATAGGATGCTGACACTATGAAGTTGCCAGTATTGGAGTGGCTCGCCATGGACTGGGCAGCCTGCTGGCTCAAGTTATTGCAGATCAGCACCAGCTGGTTGCTCTGCGCTTCTGAGAGGGTGCTACAGCTCTGGTAGACACTGAAGTTGGTCTTTCTGCCAGGGATGTTGCCTTTCTCGCACATTGTCTTTACCATCTTGGCAAGCTTGTTTTTCCCCAGGGCTTGGCAGTTGTACCAGTGAAGCGCAGCCAAGTTGACGACAGGTTTGATGGACAGGTAGAAAGGTGCGTCCTCGTAGCGCATGGCCGGAGGCCGCCTCTGGGCGTACTCCTTGTAGTCTTGCACGGGGCAGGTCTGTGGGGAGTGCTGGGTGGCATACACCCGGGAGTCCGTCCCACCTCGCTTGCTCTTGGCGTTGACGTCTCCGTTGTCTGGCCCCATCCACTCCAGGTACTCCAACCCGGTCTCTGTCACCCGCAGCCGGATGTCTCCCCACTTGAGGGTGGACCCATGGAAACCCGTGCAGTGTCCAAAGGCCTTGGTGTTGTTCAGCCAGACAAGGTTCAGCAGCCCTTCGGGATTGTACCGGCTCAACAAGCCTCTTTTGCGCAGGATAAGCTCATCAGCAAAGGTGAGCTTCATGGATTTGTGTGGCTTGTTCCCTTTTCCTTTACACCTCAGCTCTATCTGCTTTTGCTTTAGAGCTTCCTGGGACCTCTTGAACTCTTTATCCCTCGTAATACTGTATCCATACCTGTGCTCTTTGAGATACCGCTCGAGCCCACACTGATAGTTGGCCAGACTGTTTGGCTCGTATTCAGACCCATCCTTTTGTCTGGCATCTACAAAGAAGGAAGCAAGGTAGGCATCAAGCTCTTTGCAGGGGATGACGTAGATCTCCCGGGTCTCAGAGGGGTACTTGGAGATGAGGAACTCTCGGAAATTGCGGAGAGCCGTCTGCGTGCTGCGAATGGTCTTCTCATTCTGCTCCCTGCTGAGCTCTGCCGCTCTCTCATCCTGGTCTGGAAGAGGAAGAAGGGGAAAGACAAAAGAATGCAGAAGCAGTGAGTTTGTGTGATGTTCTTTTCTGCAAAACAGATTTCCTTAAAAAGGAAAAATATATATATATAACCATTTCACAAAGAGCACTGGAAAACTTCATTACATACCTGTAACATGACTGAAAAGTCAACTTCAGTTTCACAAATGATGTACTAGAGTATGGCACAAAACCAAAGTGAGCTCCTCGTGACACTGGGGCAGGGTTTTGTGCATGGAGAATTGTGGAAAATAGTGGGATTAGAGGCAATGTCCTTTTTAGAACAAATGCAAGGTAGAAGGTTTTTCTGTGGATCCCAGTGCTGCATGCAGGGCCCAATCCAAGTAATAAGCCCATTCTGAATTGCCTCATTTGTGAAACCAGAGGTTGTACTGGTTCCAATTCTTTTCTACAAAAAATAACTAAAGCAGCATATTCATGACAGTAAAAAAATTCTTTAATCAGAAACATTTTTAAAGAGCTAAATAAGTATAGACAGAAACATACAGTATAAAATAACGCAGCACACCCTAACAAAAGAGTTGGAAGCTACAACTACTACAGAGAAATGTGTAATTTACAAATCTACAAAATTAAAACAAAATTGTTAATGTGTTCACATCAGAAGATAGAGAAGAAAAACATGATTATACAGTCTGTCTACATAATCAAGCTGTACCTTGACAGTTCAAGTACAATTGTGACCATTTATTTTAATTTTGCAGAAAAATAAAATTCTGGAAATAACTTTATATTGCTCTGCAAGGCTATACTCAAGGATCCTTACAGTCAGTGACATATCAAACCACAATATTCAGATGCTACCACTATGATAGTTGTTACTGACAGCTGGTTTTCAGGATGGTCATAAGATAAGCACAAAAAGGAAAAGCTTTTTAGATGTAAGTGATGTGTGTACTTAAGGACTGGGGGTTTTTGGCATACGCAAACTATCTGTCTGTACAAGGACACAGCTTACAAGCACATAGCAAGAACTGTCATTATGAATGTGACAAACCCTAATGGTTTTAGAAAATGAACAGTAAATGCAAAGAAGGAAAAATTCAATGATTTGACTATTCTTTGTAATTGTGAATGGAACATGCTTTTTTTCTCTCTTCCACTTAATAAGCAGAAGAGGGAAAAAAAGCAAGTTCTTTTTTGTTCTGTCTCATTGCAAACCTCATACATTTTGGTGTCCTTTCAGTACTGCCATAGTAACACTCACTAGGTGTTTCACATCCAAACATACACACCAAAAGTGGTATGAGACCAGGTGAAGTTCCCACTGCTCCTCTGTCATTCAGGCCAAGCTCATGTCAGGACACGCAGCACCCCCATGCTTTGCAGCACACGCTTGCTCCTCATGTCTGCTCTGCCCTGCAAGCCTGCTAGCAGGGAAGGGAGCAGGAAAAGAAGGTGGCTCTATCTTCTTCCCTAGCCCACCTGCAAAGTTTCATGCAGTGCAGAAACACCAGTGCACAGATGAGCAGCTTCCCCTTTCACCCATTTACAGAGTGACTCTGAAGTGAGCTCATCCCACCACCTCCATGCCACAGCTGCAGACAGAGGCACAGGGAATGACTTGCCCTAGAACTTGCCAGCCAGCCAGAAACAGGACAGAATTTATATCCCCTGGGACCAGGTCCTGTATCTTCACTGTGAGGTATCCACTGCATCCACAGCACTCAGAGATGCCTATTGAGAGGCATCCTCAAACCCTCTGCAAAGCACAGGTAAATGGGGGTCTGCAGAAGAGGCCTTGGAGGCTTCTGCAGCCATGAAAAATGCTGCCACAGAGCACTGAGGTTTGCTCAAGAGGAAAAAAAAAAGGTCATCAGCCTGTTTCAGAAGCTGGTTTTAATACTGATGTCACCATCAAAGATTTCCTAGCAGCCTGCAGTGAAGTTTCATGCTTTAGGCAACACATAGAATAGATACTTTTATTATGGCTAGATGCAGACTGGAAATAAAGAGACAATGCTGTCTGAAGCTCCAAACAACCATGTACTCTGGCACTTTGTTCACTGCACCCACCACCACTTATTATAGCACTGTGTAAGTAATCAGTGCTTTGACTGACAGCCCACATTTTAAGTACTGTTTCAATATAAACAGCACATATAATGGCTCTGTTTTATACACGGCATCAATCACTGCTTCTTAGAGGACAGCCTGTCACAACACAGCAGTGACATCCAGTCAGTCATTTCTGTTATGCCATCTTTCCTTAATCTGCAAGGAAATTGCCATATCTGCAGCTAACAGTTATAAAACCCATGCTGAATTAATCACAGAATCACAGACTGGTTTGGGTTGGAAGGGACCTTAAAGCTCATCCAGTTCCAAGCCCCCTGCCATCAGCAGGGACACCTTCCACTAGACCAGGTTGCTCAAAGCCTCATCCAGCCTGGCCTTGAACACTTCCAGGGAGGAGCAGCCACAGCTTGTCTGGGCAACCTGGGCCAGTGTCTCACCACCCTCACAGGAAAGAATTTCTTCCTAATATCCAATCTCAATCTTGCCTCTTCCAGTTTATAACCATTACCCCTTCCCCTGTCACTACCTGCCCTTGTAAAAAGTCCCTCCTCAGCCTTCCTGAAGCCCCTTCAGGTACTGGGAGGCCGCTGTAAGATCTCCCCGGAGCCTTCTCTTCTCCAGGCTGAACAGCCCCAACTCTCTCAGCCTGTCCTCACAGCAGAAGTGCTCCTCTGAAGTTGCGTGAGTGAAACAATACCCCAGAAACACGGCATTCCTTCAATGCTCTGGAGTTAATCCACAAGGCAGGTGGGAAACGTTAAAGATAATGGGTCAGCTTCTCTTCCAGACACATTAAGAGATCTACATCAATTTGAACTGTGAATTCAGCCTGCAGTGCTAGTGGATTAATCCCTTCCTATGAGACCACTCAAATATAAGGGATATCTCATACCATGGGAAAAATGCAGTAAGACCCAACAGAGTCTGAGACAGCCGAAGTCATCATCATCTGCATATACTCTACATCCATAGCACAGCCAGAGTATGCAGCTGAGCCTAACTTAACTAAGACAGCTCTTTATAGCCAAGGATAGTTGAGGAAGGAGACATAATTCTTCATGTCATTAAAGTCTTACTTCTTCATTTAACCAAGGAGATTTCAGAGTGCTGAAAGAAACCATGTAATTCACCTCCAGATACCATAGAGACATAAATTGTATCCAGGTGTGCTTTTAATATCACCAAACTTTATGTTTTCTGCTAATTTCATAATCTTATTCTCTATTATTATGGTGGTTGACTCTGGCCAGCACCAGGGAAGAGAATAGGAAGAGCAAAAGTGAGAAAATCTGTGAGTCAAGACAAAGACAGTTCAACAACTGAAGGAAAGAGAAAAAGAAACCCATCTGACAAGGGATTCAAACACAATCTCTCACAACCTCCCACAAGCAGGCCAATGCCCAATCTCTGAGCAGTGCCTACCTCCCCCCCAAAAAACCCTCCCTTCAGTTTTTAGTGCTGAGTATGATGTTGTAGGGCAGGGACTATCTCCTTGGTTAGTCTGGGTCAGTTGAGCCTGAGTCCTCTCCCAGTCTTTTGCCCAGGTGAGGCCCAGCTGCTAGGGGGACAGAGTGGGATAAAGAGAAAGCCTTGACATTGTGCAAGTCTGGGTCATCGGCAGCCAAAACACTGGTGTGTCATTAACACAAAACCAAAACACAGCAGGGTACAAGTGGCTATAAAGAAAGTTAACTCCAACCCAGCCAGACCCAGTACAATCATGCCGTTTGGATCACTAATGAAACAGTGCCCAAGACCAGGCGCACCTTGCATGCTTTCCATACAACCTTTGATAGGACGAGGAGATCACAAAATCATTCTCCGGATACAGGCTGCAAATGGACCTTGTAAAATACTTACAACAAACTCATCTACTCCACACATCTCTACCTTGCCTACAGGAAATAAGAAGAAACAGAATCAAAGCCCTTACCACAGCCTGGATATTTGTCATTGATTGCTTCTGCTAGTGACATGGCATTGTGACTTTGTCAGAGAAGATTAGGCTGGTGTCATGTCATTTTATTTCTTACAAATCCACCTAGACTGATAGATAAAGAAAGGCTAAATAAAAGTAATTTATTCATTAAGAACTAAAGACTAAAAGGTATCTCAACTGCCATTACAGTGAATTTTTGAAAATGTAGATGTTATAGTAAGGATCTGACAAGCCAGGAGAACTGTTGATGTACAAGACTTCCTCTCTGGGTCTGGGTATTGAAAGGGAATGTTCTTGTCCTGGGACAGGAGTGTTTCCAGCGTAACAGTTCCAGACATCTGCTTGGTCTCACTTCACTGCATCTTGCTGAGTAGAGACCAAAAGCTCTTTTGGCCAGGACTTTTTAAATTTTCTGTGGTCCTGCTGGAAACTATGGAAAACACAGGTGGGGATCTACATTAGTTACTTGACCACTGCAAACATAAACCTGTTTGCTCTTGGACCTTCACTGGTCACAGTATCATCAACTCTTCAGTGTACATGGGTTCCAAAACTGTGTAAAAGCACAGAAATAAAACCGCAAAGTGTTTCTCAATACAAGAGAACACTTCTGGATCAGGAAGGCCCTGAGGATAGGAGAGAGGGAAGGTGTCATATATGCTTGCATCTTTCTTACAGTCTTCTGTTGGTGTCAGTTGTAAGGCCTCTAGGAAGAGAGATAACTCTCATGTTATGGTCTAAGTTGTCTCAGCTAGTGGTCTGAACCAACCAACCAACCAAAAATTGTCATCATTGATCTACCAAGCCAAGCTAACCTTATTACCTTTTCCTTGTCATAACACAACCTGTGGAGCTGGTAGTGCTGTTACCCCTGTTTTACAGACTAGAAGCAGAAACATAAAAAATAAATTGACTTGGAGATGCATCTCCTAAGGTCCTGCCCTGCCCAGCTGCATCACTGCACAAAGGAACTGCTGGAGCTCTTGTGTTTTCTCTCTGATCCCACATTGGAGTTTCATTTCCAAGAAAACCAGATTGTGGCAGAAAAAGCCAGTAAAACCCACCCTACTGTGGGATCTGGGCTAAAATCCCAATTAAGAGTTTGAAAGAGTGCCAGGCAGTTTAGATGTCCCAGTTTAAATGTAGCCAAAGAGATAAAGTGACCTGTCAGAGATTAAACAAACAACATAGTGGCAGCTGAGTGTCCCAGGCAAGCCTGCAGACATTAATTGATCCCTCCCACAGAGCAACAGCCGTCTTCTGATCTTTTCATAATCTGATCTTAATGCAGCCAAGACTTAACATCATCAGTGGAGTTATCAAACTCGGGGTTGTTTTTATTTCAGCTTGCACATATACACACACACACTCAGACTCCCTGAAAAGGACATAACCTCTTTACTTCACGACAGGAATATGCAGATTGTTAATGTTCAGAGAGGGTTTGTTACTCTAGCAGGAGTCATGAACCTCAGCCATTATTATAAACAGACTTGAACTCTGCTTAAGGTACGCAGTGACATTTCAGAAGAAATACAATAAAATAAGGTGGGGTTTTTTGGTGGTGATCACAGAACCAAAGATGTCTCTGCCTGATTTGTGTTCTGACTGGGAAACTGCTTTTGCAGCAGACCTGCTTCCACCAAAATGCTTTCATTCAGGTGAAAAAGCCTAGTGAACTGCACACATGGCACCATGTATCTCCACACTGGAGTTAAGTGCTCTCTCTCCACACCACAGCACTTTGCAGGTTGACCCTTGCCCCTGCTCTGCAATTACTGAAAAGCAGCAATATCCAACCTATGGGCCATGGCCACACACAGCCAACTACCTAACGTAAACCTACCTGCTAGAGTTAACGTAAACCACAGCCTGCTTCTACCTTTCTTTCCTCCTGTCCCCTCCTGTTTCAAGAAGGTATCTGCAGGCAAAGGACATCCTCAAGTCAACGACCACAGTGGGCAGAGGTCTGGCTGTTGCACAAGGGAGGTAGGGTCAAGCCATGGGGAGGAGAGGTTTTGGGTGCCCTCTGACAAGCGTGCGGCCAGGAAGCAGTGCTACAGCTCCTTTGCCAGGAGTGGCTGAATGCCACCATTTTAAACGGCATTCCCCCAAATCAGTCCTCTTTCTGCATGCAAAATTTAGAAATCTGATAGCTGTTTCTCACTGGATCACAGGAATAACCAAGCAAAAGCTATTCTCCCATCTCATTGCCAAAGAGCGAGGGTGAGGGTAAGAGCAGGAGGTCTCCTTGGCAGAAGTGCCTCTGACCATTTGCAGAAACAGTTTGCAGATTAAGAGACAGGGAGTGCCCTACACATGGAGAATATTTCTGGCACTTTTACTGTCTGGCATAGACTAACTTCCTTGAGGCAACTCTTACACACATGCAGTAGTCAAAGGCTTAAGTGAAAAATACATTATCTTTTAATATAATTATTTAATATCCAACAATAGCAATTTCTTTAGGATAAAAATAAAGTGCACTTCCTGTGCCATAAAAATCATACTTATTTAAGCTTAGGCTGGATGACTCAGAGTCAAATGAGGGGTGGGGGGAACCCTGTGACTGCCTGGAGATTTTTATCAGGTTTTGACATCCAACAGCTTCTGCGATCTGTAGGATCAAAGGATTAACTTGTTAGCTCCAGATTACTGAAGTAGAAGAAAGAGCTCCTGCACTTTTTTCTTGAATTTCTGCCATACCCATCTGATGTTGCTACTAAATTATGTTTAACAATTAAAGTTCCATATTTCTACTGCATTAAATCAAACTCTACATAGTTTAAAATTTTCGGAAAAGGCTTTCCTTAGCATGTAGAATCTGTAGTGTGATATAAAATTATTAATTAAAATCCTTTTATGAAAGATGTGTTTTCTGGAAAAAAAACCCAACATGCTTCTATTCAGTTAACTTCCTCCAACAAAATTATCAGTGAAATATTTTATGATTCTAAAATTAGAAAGCTTTCGATTCCATCAAAGAAAAAAGGACACAGATTCCAAGCAAACGAATATGGGAATATTTATACCTGGGTATCTTCACGAAGTAAGAGTCAATAAAATAAACTTTAGCCATCTGTATGTTTTTTGCAAAGTACAGAGTAGTCTGATAAATGGATGTTCACCCAGATGCTAGTGCTGGTTTTCAGTTTGCATTCACTTTCACTCCTTTGTCACCACAACAGCTTGAAATTTGTACCAAACTGAGGTACAATTTGGCTGCTGGCAAAAGCAGCAATAAAATTCACATCAACACTAACACGACCACTGTATGATCCTCAGATGGCAGGAAATTTGTAGAGGTGACAAGAGATTGAGATTTATGTCCTCCTATGACTGACTGGATCAATCTTTTAGCAGTGGATACCAGCAATCACTAATGAATCGTGCAAAACAGCAGCACTCTGTAACTTTTATTTGTACAAGGCTCCCTATTCTCCTGGCTGTGTGTGACATCTGAGCTATTTCAACACAAAGGTTCTAAAAATGTATTTTTAAAATCAAAATTATTTTAATTAGTTAATTGTTGTATGATCTCCCCTTTAGCTAGTTGTCCGGTTTTGGTTTTGTCAGGGCTAGCAGAAAAGAGAAGTGTTGCATGCTAGTTTTACCTCACATTGCACTGCTCTCACCGAACACTTACAGTGGTATTTCTGGGGTATGAGACTGTATCATTTCCTATCTCCTTTTGAAGCTGTTCCGTGGTGCACTGGTGTGAATTGCTGCAATACAAAATGGGATGCAATTCCTCTACATCCCAACAATGGGGCTACTTGTTTCCTCAGATCCAACTTCCATTTGGCAGGAACAAATATACCAACTCCAGCTCTCCCAGGCTTGCCCAACCCTGGACCACTTCACAGCAGGACACTACAGCTGTTCCTTGGGCACAGCATAGAGAACAGGACAAGCAGAAAATATTTTGCAAGACCACTGGAGAAACCATGTTATCTAGTACTTAGCTGATGACCAGAAAAAATGTTCTTAGCTCACAGATGGACTTGAGTCTCCGATTTTATCTGCCCAGACCCAAGTCAGTCATCTGGATTATAACCAAGCCTGGAATCAGCTCTAGGTCTATCCACCCTGCCTCATGCCTCTCTTGTTTCCACACTAGCTACTACCTTTATAGGACCTCCATGAAATCAAAGTTTGTGGAAAGCAGGTCTTGTGGTGACATGGCACCCCAGACAGAACTGAGTCACACAAAGGGACTCATTCCCGAAACAATCTCACAGACACTCGGGCCAAGGAACCTGGCACTGAGAGGGTGTAACCACATCCCCTGTCACGCACCAGCCTCCGGGAAAGTCGAGCGATGCCGTGGGCGGCTGAAAACCACGCTGAGAGCAATGGGTGGTGGAGCCTGCAAACACTGGGACACACATTTAGCAAAAGCCACCTGGTCAGTCAGTACCAGAGGGCCTGCCAACAGAGCCAGCCCAGCCCTGTCAAGACTTTTACGTACTGTGGAAGGGGAGAAAGTCCCTGTGGTTCATATTAAAAATATGCTGGGAAAACCAGTCTGGGTTATTCCTGCCTCAGGTGAAGATAAGCCACTTCATGGGAGTGCTTTTGCTCAAGGACCTGGGCGCACTTGGTGGCTGATGCAGAAGGATGGGGAATCTGGATGTCTGCCTCAAGGCGATTTGATGTTAGGTGAAAATAGCCGATGAATCACATATCATCACTGCTACGGTTATTATTATACTGACGGCTTTATATTAAGAATTTCCCCAGGTTAATGAAGAAGGAGCTCCATGCAACCAGAGCTGGTGCCCAACAACTGCATCGAGATCCACATCTTCAACCCACAGACCCTGAGCATGGACCGTACCAGATATGCCACCTATGGGTTCCAGGTGCAGCATCCAACAGAGACTGCACACCCTCCTCCTGCTGTGTCCAATGTCACCTACTCCACTGACTGAGGGAGCTTCACACCACCTCTCCTGCCTTGAAAGACTGTCATGGCACATGGAACCCAAGGTCATGGACTAAGTGAACTCAATAGACATTTTGAAGGAATGGCCCATAAACTAAGGGAATAACAGTTGTGGGTTTATCTCTATACACGTCTATTGAAATCTATTAGAAAGTGTGGAACCTCAGCATGACGTACATGGCGTGGAATAAGGGGGGGATGCTGTCGGCTCAGCGACAACAGAGCCAGACGCCCGTCCCCAGGCGACGGACAGAACTAAGCAATGGGTTCTCATGTCACCGAGTCCCCGACTGGTGGGTTCTGTTGTCCCCAAGGGATGGACTGAGACATCGCCGAGTGACAGACTGTGATGTCACCTAGCAAGCAATTGTGACGTCATAGTGATGCATTGTGACGTGGCGGCCCTCACTGCTTAAATTCGGGCGCCGAGTCCCACCCAGCCAGTTCGCGCCAGACTCCAGCTGAGCGAGTTCGCAAGGCCTGGAGCGTTGAGCGAGGACTTGGTGCTGGTGTTGTGATCGCAGAGTTGCTCCTTCCAGCTCTCGGTGACCGACCCCAGAGCCATCAGAGGATTCTCCTGAGCCCTACCAGGTTCAAGGAAGCCCTGGGGCAGAGAATTTCTGCTGCAAGGGACGGCAGCATGAGCCAGCCACCCCAGGCAGAGACAGCAGAGGCAGCAGCAGGCTGCTGGTGGACCATCTGCCTGCGAGGCATCAGAATGGCGGTCCACATTGCCTACTGCATGCTCTGCCTGTGCTTTGCATGCATCTGGTGGTGGGCCACAACAAGCAAGGTCTCCCCAATCGGCAGGTGGCTTTTGGAGCAGCCACGGAACGCAGTGCAAGGGGACCAGGGCCACAAGAAGTACGTGGCCAGATTGCCCACCCGCCTGCTTAGGAGGACGGCCGTGGAGAGCGCCCGCAGCCCGTCCCCGCAGCAGCAGCAGGGCTACAACCTGCGCCCGCGGCCTGGCCATGGCCACTGCACATGGAGAAGGGATTGCCCGGTCTGCAGAGAGTATCTGCAGCAGCAGCTGAACTCTGAGCGAAGGGTCCAAGACCGCGAGGAGTACGTGGCCGGCTTTCCCACCCACCTGCCCAGGACAACAGCCGGCAGCCCATCCCCGCAGCAGCACGGCTACAACCTGCGCCCGCGGCTCGCCGATGGCCAGCCCCGATGGAGAAGGTTCTGTCCCGTGTGCGACTAGCCTGCGGAGCAGCTGCTGCACTCAGTGCCAAGGGACCACGACCACCAGCAGTACGTGGCTGCTTGCCCGCCTGCCCACGCAGGAGGAGGGCCATGGAGAGGCCCACAGCCCAGGCAGGAGGATGGCCATGGAGAGGCCCACAGCCCATGCAGGAGGATGGCCATGGAGAGGCCCACAGCCCAGGCAGGAGGACGGCCATGGAGAGGCCCACAGCCCATGCAGGAGGACGGCCATGGAGAGGCCCACAGCCCAGGCAGGAGGACGGCCATGGAGAGGCCCACAGCCCACGCAGGAGGACGGCCATGGAGAGGCCCACAGCCCGCGCCGGAGGATGGCCATGGAGAGGCCCACAGCCCGCGCAGGAGGAGGGCCATGGAGAGGCCCACAGCCCACGCAGGAGGACGGCCATGGAGAGGACCACAGCCGATCCCCACAGCAGTGCTATAACCTGCGCCGGCTGCCCACCATCGACCAGCCCTCGGCTGGCAGAAGGGGCCTGCGGGGACCAACGGCAGACAGAGTCCGGGCACAGCTCCTGTCATGTCCAGCCATGGAGTGTCCAGGCACTGGCCAGGACAAGGAGTCCCAGTCAGCACAGGAGCAGCTGCAAATTTTGCACAGAGAGGAGACAAGAAGATAAGAAGCACATGTTTGTCAGGAACCAGGCCGTTGTTCACAGCATAACTTGTTTATTTCTGTCCTTGAATAAATGTTTAAACTTACTTTATCATAATCTAACTGAATAGATATTTGGTCACCTTTTGCAGCTCTACTTGAGTAAAGTATCTTTAAATAAAACAAAGAATTGCAATTTTTTTCTAGCTATGTACATACACACAGAGTATACACACCTCTTTGCTGCTCAGAATATTGTTGTTATTTCTCTTCTGTAATTACGTTGTCAACATTTTCCTGTCAGGATCATATAATTATTTCTATAAAAGTAATTTGTTTTTTTCTATATAGGATATGAACAATCAGCTTCCCTGCTACTGAACAAGTTCATACAAAAACTGACACCAACTAATTCATGTAAGAGGTAACATGGGATATAGCTTAATGGATATAATTATGGAAGTATGTTATACCTATATATGGCTATTTTATTATGCACTAGCACACCAAACAGTCTGATGCATTTACCAACTGTACAAGTGAATGATAAATGGGACAAGTTATTCGTCAAACTTTTCTGAGGGGTATCTGAAATCAAGGGAGAGGAAACAGAGGCAAAAAGATACTTCTTTATATAGAGAGAAAAAAGAGATGCAAATTTGTGAGTAAAAAGCAAAGCATGTATCAACACACAGGTCTGAATGCTACCTTGTAATGCCAAGAATAGCCTTCCTGGCTGTTAATTTAAACTGTTTTCTTGGATCTATAGTCAGTAAGAGAGAGCAGGTCCGAAACAACTGTCAGCACTCCATTTCCCAAGAGTCAGCAACAGAAAAAAATCCCCATAACCTGGCACATCCTCATAACTGAAGGACAGAGCTCATCACAACCAGAAAAGTGCTTCAAATTGTGGACAAAATTAATATATCCATACAAAACCACCCATGCTTCTCTGGTTGATTCATACCGCTATCCTTGACCAGGCACAGTAGTAAACCAGAAATTAGGCAGATACTCAACTGAGAGAGAGGTGAGTCTAAACAGAAAATTGAAGCAAGCTATTCAAAGATCAGAGATGAATGTCCTTATCTTTCACAGGCTTGATCTTTGGCTATAGGTATGTCCTGCTTGAAATAATTCAGTCATACAACACGTTCAGCTTTTGCACTGGGGTGATGTGACCTGGATCAGAATAGCTCAAAATATTTTTTTTCCTTCTCTGAATGAAACAGAAGCCCAGCTTTTTCTTTCTTTCCCGTCCTTCCCTCCCCCCACTCTAAGGACAAATCAGCAAGCAAGTTATTAAGTATTATTAATCCATAGTGGAATGGTTTCAAGTGATGTTTTCATCATGAAGACCCAGTTAATGAAAAGTAACAACAGACCACACTGTCACTGCCAGTCTAAAGATATCCTGAGTTTAATCAACAGGAACACATACATTATTTCTGTGTGTGTGTCCACTCACTGTTTAATTAAAGTTAATGGGAGCAACAGGTATCTGCTAGAAGTAAGATACAGCAATGCACTTAATGGTCAATGTATAATTGAGCATATAACATCAAACTTTCATCAGATTTAGCAAGGTTCTCGGCATCACTTTTTACACAACATGAATGCAGGAAGCCCTGTTCCCAGCTCCCACCAGGGGCAGGATTTGGTGGCAGCCAGGACCTGGGTACTGCTGCCTCTAACACAACGTCTGTGTGATCAACAGCATCCTGCTATTTTTGCAGGGCAGCGTTGCTTGGCTCCAGACAAATGCAGACTCACTTGGGAAATGAAAACACAGCTCTGCTCACCCATCCCACAGAGGCCACTAGCCACATTCAAGCTGTTCAGTACAACCAATGTCAAAAACAGCTTTTGTGTGACCAGTCTGTGGAGAGCCCCAGCAAGAAAGACTCATCAGGGAAAGTAGGTGTTTCAGCTTCTTTCTCTTGAGGCTCTGATTTAATAATCTGCTTCACCACTTCCTGAAAACAGCGTGGGCATATGCTTCATTTAAGCATATTTTATCAAAGAAAGATGGACTTCAGCATGTTTCAGTGCTTCCAGGATCTAGATGTTGTAGCAAGCACTGCTCTGTGCTGCGCCAGTCATGACAAAGTATCTACCATTATGCTTCTGTTCTCTTTTCTGGAAAAATTCACACAAGAATTTCTGTATTCAAAATTGTCATCGTGCTTAGATAGGCAGAAAAGACACTCAGAAATCTTTAATGATCTGTTTCATGCTCAAGCAGGTTCTAGGTCCACTGCAAGCAGAAAAATAAGATGATATGATAGAACAAGACTAAATAAGAGGGAAATAATTCAGGTGTAAGAAAAATGGGAGAAATGAGAAGTCACTACATGCTGGCTGCACAGAACAACTTATGCAAAAATGGCATGCTCCATCAGGGAGACAGGTGAAAACAGTTTTTCCCAAGGTATACCGATGCTATTAAAAGCCCTTAAATACATATGTGAATGCTTTTTCTGTAGATATATTTACTGAAGTAACAGCTTCATCCAAAGTGGAAAAAAACTCTCAGAAAGTATCCTGACCTAAAACACCAAGGCTTGTGTCCCTTTCTGTTCCAGTACCCCATCCAAAGAGCAAAAGGAAAGGGCATGTGCGAGGCCTTTCAAGGGTCAGTGTCTCTCTTTGCTGTGCTGCATCTCCTCTGCAGATCCTGTCTTGCCTCTCTTTTCTTACTTAGATATTCACAAATAATAAGATTAAAATAGCTCCAAAATGAAACAGAGCAGCTGCAAAGACCACACAGAGAAAACATACCTCTGCTCAAAAACACCACGTTAAATAATCTTCTGTTTCCTATAAATAAAGTGATGTTCAGTACAGACTTGTCTGGTTTCCTCTGTTGTTTCCATATGTTTCCAGGACAGCTGGAACCAGCAGAGGCCTGATTTTCTTCTTTTATATACCAGCATCACAAAATACAGCACTTTGCACAGAACAGTAGTCTGTTTAAGATGTCTTTAGTGAAAGGGAGAGCACAGCACCTTAACCATGTTAGTCTTGCAAAAATGATTGTTTTCTACTTCTCACTTGTGCGATTCCTCTATTCAGAATCCCAGAGAACATTCCTGTTTGGCAGCTTTACAGCCTTAATTAATAAACAGCCTGCTTTACAGACTTAATCTTTAAGAACTGCTGGGGCCTGGCTGCAATAGGTCTTTCTGAGGGTACGGATTCAACTCTCTCCCAGCTACAGGCAAGTAACTTTCACAGACTGCACTGAAACTACCATTCCTCACCTGTTACAGAGGACCAATAGGTCTATGCAGCTTTTATTGCAGTAATACAAATCAAAGCCCATCCCCCAACATCTCCCAAACCAAACTACTTTTAGCATGAATACTCATGAATGGTTTCCTCCAAAATCTGTATATATATATCCAGTAATGCTGCTGCTGCTAGATGTCTCTGTGTGCTGTAGGTAGTTCCACTCAGAGAAGGTCCATGGTGAACAAGGGAAACAAACCCTGACATGAAGAAAAGCTGCAGCCTGATCTCTTGTGTGCATAGCTGCTTAATATTTAGGACAGCAAGAAGATGGCTCTCTACATGGCAAGTCTACTGCTGGTCTTCAAAGTTGCAAAGAGGCTGGCATGAGCCTTCTGTGTCTGGAAGGAATTTCAACTAAAGAAAATACATGTGGAATCCTGAAATGGTGATAAATACATTTCTTAAGTACAGTGAAAATCTACAGATGTTGTAATACTTGACCAGTCTTTATTTCAGTGTTCTCCTGCAAGAATTAGTAACTTGATAAATGCTTCTTGTAGGAGCAGCTTCATAAAACATACTCTTCTATTAGAATTATTAGTACTATGGTTTATTTTTTTAAATTTGATTGGCATGCTGTGTACACAAATGATAAATGCAAATAGACTACTACTTTGCCAAGACTGAATTTGTCCTTTTTATGATACTGTCCTGCTTTTAAACATATGTTTAATTATTCTCTTGACCATATTCAGCAACATAAGTCCCTGGAAGCAGACTTCCAAGCAGTCACTTTAGCCAAAAGTCATCAATCTTTGTACATAAATTACAAATAGAGAGACCGATCAGCAATTATTTGAGTATTCTTGGAGCTTAAGCAAAGTTTTGTAACTTTTTTTGACATGATTATTTGCCTTGTGTTACACTCATTCTTGGCACAGTTCCATTGGACTTGCAAGAATTACAAACTGAGATTAATTTCTCCTTCCTGTATGTATGGCTCATGCTTTATATACCTCTAAAAAATTATTTTTTCTTGTTTGCACTTCTTTGGAATGTGCTAACTGACTCATTTTTTTTCCTTGCGGTGTAAACAGTAATTTAGGAGTTCAAGCTGAACGCAATCAAAACTGGCAATTCATGAGGTGTGGGGGACTTCTTTCTTCTTTAAATCTTGTTACCTTTTGATGCTCATGTAACAGCTCCTAATCCATGAGTCTTATGATCACACCATGATCTCAGCTCCCACTTAAACCCACACAACTGCACAGAGAGAAAGAGAGGGAGAGAGAGAGGTCCTAGTTCTTTTAATTGCAGAAAAATACTTTAAAATATTCCACTTAAAAGCTCTCCATCAACATCAGACAACCCCTAGATGCACAGCACTTTATAATGGGTCATGTACAGACAGAGACATTATATGAGCACCTGGAACCCACAGGGATGTCCACACTGAGAGCAGAGCGAGAGTCAACCCACATTAGGTGCCAATCATGAAAGGCTGCAATCCCTGCTCGCACCTTGCCACGATGAGAGTACAGGACCAGAACTAGATCTTTGCCTAAGTCACCAGGCTAAGCTGATCATCAGGCACTGATCTGGGATCTTGACGTACCAGCTACAGAAGAAAATAACAGGAAAGAGGTAAGAACGGAGACATCAGAGCTAGCAAGGCTAAGTACTGCCCCCAGCACAGACCAGGGCACCAGCCGTCACGGCATGCACTCAACCACCGATACTGCTCAATAACCACAACAGAGGAACAACGTGTGGCATGCTGGCCAAGAAAGCAGTGGTGCTGGTGGGCAACCTGTTGTCCTTCCAAATTCTGCAAATGACTGTACGTGTAAAACATCACCCAGCGAGTTCAGTGATGGATATGCATGATGGCATTGTGATGGTACCCGCAGAATAGGATCTGAATACGACACCTCCGACAGAAGCAACAACGCTAGTCACTTCGTTTACAGGATTTTTTATTTTGCATCTCTGCTCACTACTCTTTGCATTCTGTGTATTTGGTACATACAGATTTGACATCTTTTTAGGATATCCTCAGGGAACTCTTTGCTCCTGTATTTCACAGAATCACAGAATGTCAGGGATTGGAAGGGACCTCGAAAGATCATCCAGTCCAATCCCCCTGCCAGAGCAGGAACACCTGGATGAGTTCACACAGGAAGGCGTCCAGGAAGGTCTTGAATGTCTCCAGAGAAGGAGACTCCACAACCTCCCTGGGCAGCCTGTAATTTACAGCCTGTATTTACAGTGTTGGACCAGATATGTCTTGTTGCATTGTCTTGTTAATCCAAAGCACATCTTCACCCTCAGTCTTCAGGTGGACAGTGAGTATTCTTCATAAATACTTCAGCAATTCTGCTTATGAAGCAAGTCCTACCTCTCCAAGATCAAAACTTGCCTTCCTACACAATAAGCTCTATCCTCCTCTGAGCCATAGTCTTCCTCCATATCCTTCTGCAGTAACTCCAAATCTTTTCCATTCATTGTTTCAGACATTCAAATGTCACTGATTTCCCTAGGCTGCATGTCCTGCAACCTAAAGCATCATGTTTCTTACTCACATCCCATCTTCACTGATGTGACCTACCTTGCCTGTGCTGGTTCTTGGACATACAAACCAGACCAAGTATTAGCAAGAGGAAAAGACAACAGGGGCTGTTTGAGAAGTAGAAATTCCCTGCTCTCCACCATTGCAAATATGTCTCTCCTATTGGATGTAGGTCCTCTCTTTTTTTTCACAAGAAAAAAAGGACTAAATAGTACCTACATATGTTCTTGAAGGCTTTGCTAATCAAGTGGTAAAGAACAATCTGAAAATTCATAGAATCATAGAATTGTTTTAGTTGGAAAAGACCTTTAAGATCATCGAGTGCAACCACAATTCACAGATGAATATTCACTTCAGCACATTCCACAGTGTTTAGATGGAAACATGAATCCAAAATAAATCAGTGTCTAACCTCACTGAATCTCCACTGGGATGCCACTTCACTTTTAAGACTTGGTGAAAATACCTTTGTAAAGTCCTTGCTTACACGTGCAGTGAGAAGGCTTAATAAAGGGAGTAAAAGAGAAAAAAAAACTAGTACAAAAGTATAATGTGGTTTAAACTGGCTTAGGCCAACATGTATCATCAAGATTTTTGATTTCCTGGAGAATCTCACCCAAACTTTAATGGCCTATGAGATTACCATGCATGGTAAGTACCAGCTGTGTCTGATACAAATGCAAGGATGTTAAGTTAAAGCTCAAAGTAATATTTCTTGCTGTGTTGGATCGCACCCTTCAATCATAACTTATAATTTAAGGCCTTAGTCTTGCAAAGACCTCATAAACATATGACCAGTTCCAATGGGACCAGGAGCAAGGTGGCACATATTATTTTGAAATTAAGCAACACTTCATAGGGTACAAGGCAGAATTTAAATTTCCTGATTACTTTCAAGTGTACCTTTGTTTGTTCGTCAAGCACCCACCAAGTCTATAAACTAAAAAAAGCTCTAGTCTCCTTGGTATAATTATTTCCTGCCCTTTCTTACATAAGAATCACACTCATCCTTGTTTCTGTCTGTTTAGGACAGAAACATTTTCACATAGGATAGATGAACATTCTCTAATGAACTACAAGTTCATTATTGCTCAAATTTTATATATCATGCACCACTTTCAGTACATCGCTCTTTGTTAAGAGACAACCTAATGAAATCACTGTACATGAGCAATCACCCTACTCTAGTCTTTAGTAAGACCTCCATATTTTATTTGCAAGAATCTGCTGTGCAGAACTATGCATCTGTAATAAATTCACTTGCCAACACTGTCCACTTTTCTGCAACTTGAAGGTAATTTATTAATACAAACAGTTCTTTCCCAAAGGAGCAGGCTCTATGGAAATCGGAGACTTTTCTGATGTGAGCATCAAGTTTTAATTGTATGTCAATCATTTTACCCTAGTTAAAATGCAGCTATATCTAAGTACAGTAACAGCATATTGCAACCACACTATACCAAGCTGAGGAGAGAAACTGAGAACAACACAATAAATTTAAGCACTGAGAACATAATTGACTGAACTGGAACTTGGACAGTGCACTGAGATATCGTTGCATTCTATGCAGGAAGCACTAGGGAGGTTTTGAGGGTTGATTTATGCAGTGAGTGTAAATCCAGATGCAACCCCACTTTGTTCTCACAGTGAGACACTAGGAATGGACCAACCCTGCTCTGGGAACTATATATGCTGTGTCCATTCTTGTAAGGTTTAACCCTAAGCAGTAACAGCTGCTGACCTTGTTTGGCTTCTGAAGACCAGGCATAAGCAGTTTGAAAGGGCTTGGAGTTTTTAATTAATCTGTTGAAAGAAAACAACACTCCCAGGTAACACATACCTACCTGGACAAATTCTGCCTAGCTTTGTATTTCATTGTCCCAGCTCACAAGTTTTAACAAGTTGAAGGGACAGCTTGGTAGAAACCAGCTCTAGTGTATACAACAGTGATACACTATAAACCAAGGAATGCAGAATAAGTAGGTTTATCACACAATTCAGATTGACATCATGCATCCCATATCTCTCATATTTAGCTGAGCAGAGTCAGTTCTAAACCAGATGGAGCTTTGTAAGGGAATTTCCACAAAGGACGTTACATGATAGGACTACTGCAAGGCAACTTCTCAAAGATGCAGCCACACAGAAACGGGTCCCAAAGACTTTTCTTTGCTGTAACTAAGACAATTATCATCCTTTCTAATTTCTAATGCTTAGTGTTGTCTTACTTAGCAAAACTGGGTACTTCATTTTGCCCATTGTTTTTTCTGGTAACGAGATCTGCAGGCTCTTGCCAATTAATAGATTTACTAGCATTCAATCAGGTTTCAGGGTGTCCAGGTTGAAGCATCATCCATGCTGTTAAAGTCATTGTTTTTAGTGCTTACAGTAGCTGCATAGGGACTGCACATAGGCAATTCTTCACCCCTCCACTGTTTGGCTCTGCTCTGTTTGACCAGACACTCCCAGGCAGAACCAGCAAGGCAGAAGATGGAGAACTCGCTCCTTCCAGGATGGCACCATTCACCAGTTGGAAGAGCAAAGCCAGCACTGTCTGCGTTGAGGTCCTGAGAGAGCTGGTGAGTTCACTCAAAGAAGAGATTTCCTCTCTCTTCACAAGACCTACAGCCAACACTGAGTTATTCTGCACACAGGATAAGCATTCATCAGAAGTACGCTGTTTTAACATGCTCTTTATCCAAAAATTTTGATCTGTTTTGCCAGTTCTTGGTGTTTTGGCAGCAATGGGACATGAAAAAAATTAAGGCTATGGGATATTGAAACTCCCAATGAGAAGAGGGAAAAAAATAAGTTTTTTCTCTCAGATAAAAAAAATATTTTTTTCCCTCTTCTCATTGGAAGTTTTTTTCTCTCAGATTAAAGTTTAAGTGTTACAAATTTCACAGTTAAGGTTGTGGTTGTTCTTCTCACCTCTGCAGGCTTCTGTGATTTATGGGTCAGGGAAACTGTTTAATAAAGATTTACAGAAGTGCAAATCTCTCTCCAGGTACTGTCCTTGTGCCCTCCTCTGCCTCCCCATGTCAAACATCACTGTATTGAGAGAGTGAAGGCAACACTTGACCCCCAATTCTAGGCTCTGCTGGCTGAGATCACCTCTTTCTGGGTCATCAAAAGAGTGCACGGCTGCATTTCTTGTCCTCCCTGCCCCATGCACACGGTGAGGCGGCTGCACACCCTCTCCCATGACACAACAGCACTCAAACAGACCTAAAAACTTGTCCTAAAAGAGCTATGGCAGCGGTACACTTTCTTATGGGGGGGTACTCCTGGCCTTTGCTCAGCTGAGGTCTTCCAAATCTTCCCCCAAGTGGGGAGGGCTTTCTCTATCTACAGACTTATGAGGCAGTGAGACTGTGGCACCCTTGTGTAATGCAGAACTTCCTCCCTGGCCACCCCCTCACCCAGCCATGCCTGGAGGGCCACCTCCAAAACATCACCACCCCTCAGCTCCCGCCCAGCATCCTACCTGGCATTGACTGTGCCGCTGCCTCGGGAGTGGCAGCAGGGGCGGCGTGGGGCTGCTGCTGGCTGGAGCTGACCTCGGGCTCGGTGCTCACCGAGGGCGAGCCGGCCGCCTCGCCGCCCAGGGCCAGCTGCGGGGCGGGCGGGAGGGTCTCCTCAGCGACCGGCGGCTCCTCCTGACCGGGCAGCTGCAGGGCCGAGAGGGGGATGCTGATGGGTTTCCCGGCGGTGGCGGTGGCGTTGGAGCTGGTGGCGGGAACTTGCAGGGCAGCCACAGGGCCACCGCCTGCCCCCCGTGCCGGGGAGGCCAGGGCACCCCGGGGGGCTCTCTGCGTGGCCAGCCGGGGCAGGCCAGGGGGGGAGGCGGAGAGGCGCTGCGGGTCAGGGTCGGGGCCCGTGGCTGGCTGGGGCAGGGCCCTGGCAGTGCCCAGGCAGGAGGGCCCGGCCTGGGCCTGCGGCTTGGGCTTGGCCATCTGCGTCAGGGCCAGGGCTGGCCCATCAGCGCCGGCCGTCAGCTCGGCGTTGGCCACTATGTAGTAGTCCTCCGGGAGCTCCTGCTTTATCTTCTTGAGGAGCACCTCGCCGCCGCCCTCATCGGCCGGCTGGGCCTGGGCAGCAGTGGGCAGGCCGGCAGCCGGCCGCTTGCGGGGGCCGGCAGGGGCCCGGTGCGGATGCGGCTCGAAGTCACTGTCCTCATCGGTGACAGAGGACTCGCAGACCATGTCGAAGAGGGTGGCCTCATCCTCGTACTCCTCCATGGGCTCGCCCAGCTCTGACGGCTCGCTGCAGTAGGAGAAGTCGCAGGAGTCGCGGGTGCGGGTGCAGTCCAGCTTGGCCTTCCCCGGCCGGCCCGGGTAGCGCTCCAGGGGGCTGGCCTGCGCCTCCGAGGGCACCCCCAGCATGCTGGGGCTGTCCGAGTTGAAGCTGCGGCTGTCCTGGAAACAGACTCGCTCCTGGGAGCCGGCCCGGCAAGTGGCAGCCAGGGGCCAGTGGTAGGCATGGCCAGCGCTACAGCCCCACATGGCTGTCAGGTTGCCGTGGGCCCCCTCAGAGAGCAGGTGTTTGAGGTTGGGGATGAGGCTGCAGATGGTCCCGTGGCTGTGAGCCCAGCTCACCAGCTTGGAGAGGTTTTCAGAGGAGGTGTGAAGGCAGTCCTCCATGGTACAGGATCAACAGCGCCTCGCCGCTGAGAAGTCAGCTGAAGACACAGTTCAGATCACAGGGTCCTGACACTCACGGCCGTGTGTTGTCAAGCTCATGCTTGCTGCTCGCCTGCAAACAAAGAGCAAAACCCTGCTCTTCAGCACTCCCAGAGCCAGAGCACATTTGCAAAAACAAGTGAAACATTCATAAGCTCAGCTAAACCCATTTCACTCTCATTGCATGCGCTCTGAAGCACATTTCTCAATAGAGCGCCTGCTTCTGAGCCCCCTCATTCCTCACTCTGCAAAAATTCTGCCTTTAAATCCAAGGGAAGAAATAGCCCTGCAATACACAACTAAAATAAGATAAACCAGTTTTTTAAATAAGCCAGTTCAGTATCAGTGGAAATATGATTTGAAGCTTAAACCTCTGTCAAAATGCAAATACAACCCAAAAGATGGTGACTGTGTCTTCATCCTTAGGAAATTAAAATTAAATAAAATCTTAAAACATACAATTAATCTTGAACATCAGGGTGATGATCAAGCACCAACTCAAACATTCCCTCTGCACCAGATGAAGCTTCATGACATTTTTACATCTTTTATGCACATTTCTCAAATGCATCAAACATCTCCTTTTCAACTGAAGTTGAGAGGCATGAAAACGAAGGCCAGAAACTTTGTTTTTCAATATAAGGAAAAAACAATGTCACCCTTTGCTGCACTAAACTGACAGTCATCAGCTGTCCAAAGGCTTAAGACAAGCTTAAGGGACCTGCAAGGTTTAAGTCATAGCCTTCCTTAAGGCTATGACCGAGAGTTAACCTTTTGCTTTTTTACCATACTGTCTATTTTTCCAGATCTAAATCATTATTCTGTTCAAGACAAACATTTGCTATTTTCATCGGAACTATCTAGAAATTTGCAGCACAAGGCATGGACCTCTGGCGCCAAGGCCAGGAATCCTACAATATTTCAGGTCAAACATAAAAATACAAAACCTGTTGCATATTCATCTTTTCCTGACAGAAACTGCTTCCTGCTTGCATGGTACAGATACTTTCCAGGCAAGGTCTCATCCTACACAAGACTACAAGCCCTCAACTTCTTAGGACTTTAGCACTAAGACTTTCTAGGAGACCTTGCAGTTGTTTCTCTGACCCACATTTCTTTTATCACCATAAAAGAGACAATGAAACACGACGCAGGAGATGCCTCATTCATTTAAGTGAATAGAAAAGAAGGAAAAAATAAAGTAAATTTAAAGATTAACCATTCTTTCAGTAAACAAAGAAGAACAAGGAATTGTAATCTAACTCAAATAAAAATACTGAAATTGTTTGCAGGTAACTTCTTGGACCGTAGCTTTATTTTCTCTGAGAGGTTCAGCAAGATATCTGGTACCAAAATTCAACAATCTGAGTAGTAAGCTTCCAATGATGGTATGTAAGCATGGCTACAAGCTATGTCTGTAATTAATGGTGTGGGGCTTGGTCACTGCTCAATGAACATCAGGGCACTGCTGGGTCTGGGGGCCAGGCAGCTGGGACAGACATTGGATGCTGGACTTACAGACCCAGGCTGAGCTGAAATGGGGCTCCTGGGCCATGGGCTGCGGGTGGGTGGGGGTCCCAGGGCAGGCTGGGCAGAGCTATTAAGGCCCACGGGTGCCCTCAGGGCCCTGACAAAGAACTAAGGTCGCAGTGGGAATGCTCAGTTTGTGTAGGTCTGTTGGCCTCTCATATCTGCTCTAAATCTTGTTTAAATAATCAACTGTAGGAGGTTGTTCACAGGAACATCTGCTGTTAACAAATATTTTTTAACTTTTACTTTGCTAGTAATGTTCTGTATTCCACCCACTTCCAGATGTAAGCTGCAGTCAGTGCCCATTTTCCCGTTATCCGGGCATTTATAACACTTAACTACTGCAATAACCTTTTCTTTTTCTCAAATTTAATTTAATTTAATTTTTTATTTTGTACCATAACCGAACAAAATATAGTTAGTCAAATGTGTCTGTGCAATCCTAGAGCAATGATCACACTGAGATAGCGTAAACCAATTTTCACACAGATCCCACTATTTGGCTACTAGGCCCCTCAACAGCCTGTTTCTGAGGTGAGAAATTATTACCCTCTATTGTAAAGATCCTCAAGGACTATGGCTGAAATAGATCAAAGTCAGCTGTGAAGCTCTAGCTGACTTTAACAGGTAACTTGAATTCCAGAGGTCTGTAAAAGTCAGCACTTCAGACAGACTCCAACCGATAGCCTTCACCAAGGGTCCTCACTATTATTAATACACAACTGGACAGTCTCTCTTTCTTCACACTATTGTCTTACTTTTAAAAATCAAGCTTATTTGAGTTGCTGGAGAAGATCAGTAATAAAAGAGCTCAAATAACTCAAAATTCCATGGTTACTGGGCACAGAATGTTCTGAGGTTACTGCTCAGCTAAATTAACAGAGATTAAACGTACATTTATATTCCTCTAACAATATCCATGTTTCCTATCTCACCAGCTGTTACCTGCTAGAGGTCACTTTTCAAACAAGGGGATCATATCTCAATACTATTTCATTTTGGTAAATATATATTTTAAATTATTAATCACCTAAGTGGAAATGTTTTCATGACAGTAAACAAGAGACACCAGAGGAACTGCAGCACTGTCTGACAGCAGCAAAGTCTGACTGTCTCTCTTCGTATACACCTGATGACAGAGCATTCACCTCCAGTGACTTTCTCAGGCAGCTAAAAGCAACTGTGAACTTCTGCTCATTTCTGCAGGCCTGTTTGGAGGCTGTCCCTAACCTTCTTTCTCCCTCCTGTGCTTTGTGAACGTGACCTGAAAGACTTGAAGCTCCCATTGTTCCCACTTCATTTATATTTTCATACAGGCAGAAAAGCCCTTTACATTCTTCTGAACTGAAATGCAGCATTCACACCAACGTTAGAACCTCATATTGTTCTCTGTCCTCTTCTACACAAGCATTTTTAGATGCAAAATGAACTGCATCATGGCTTGAAAAGACAGCTGCATGGTGGCTAACTGCCCCTGGAGAATGCTTTCCCTAAAATCAACACAAATTACTACTTGCCTACTCACTTGCTCTTCAAAGTTGCCTGCCAGCTATCTGCAGATAACCACATTTGCTCTGTGCCGAGGGAGGTGCTTCAGTGGTTTTGCAGCCTGTGTATCCCTGCCCACCCACTCCTGTTCACCAGGCAAAGGGTGGCCTGTGCAAACCAAAACTGGGAACCCAATGGACAAGTCCTGCCTGTGATACCCTGCGTGAGGCTTGCCATGGGTCTTTCCTTCCCACACCGGTGCTCTGCCTCACTGGTGGGGTCAAGAATGAAGCCAGCATGGGAATTTCTAGGTGTTTTTCAAACTTCTGGGTATTTTTCCAACTTCTTTGAAATTAAGCATGACAGGGAGGGAAGTCCTGGATAATGGATGAACAGGAAGAAGCACAACATTAGGAAATAGAGTTAAAACGGTGTAAAATCAAGCCCAGTTTTGCAGTAGCTCAAGCCTGGTTATAGACACAGAGAATAACTGATTCAATAACGCAAATTCCAGCTTCTATCACATGGAACTCCAGCAATGATTTAAGATCTCTCAGCATCACCTGCAACACAAAGCTCCTTGCATGACCAGTTATCAATGTGTAGTACAATAAACACAGTAGGTCCCCACCTTGCAAGCCTTTCAGGCACTGGAAAAGGCTCCCCTTTTCAAACATACAGCTTTGAAGCACCTAGAAGTTGTTTGTTATATTTGGTTATTTGTTTTAAACCTTTTAAAGATACACTGTCACTCTTGACAGGGGTCAAAACCCCCAGGGCATCTGCATTTCTGCTGACTGGTGTATTAGAAAATATGGTCTTGTGATGCACTCCACCACTGAAGAAATACAAAAAAAATGGGAGGAGTAACACCATACTCACACAAGACAAAGAGGACAATCTGGAAAGTGCAGAGGGGAAAGGGGGGAGAGCTATAGTCAGGGCTATAATCAGAAAGCATAGAGCTGTCCAGTTGCTGCATGACCAGGAATGTATCCTGGAAGACAGAAAGTCCAGTTTGGTTGAAGAACATTTTTCCCCACAGGGAAATGAGATCATATGAACTGCTACGGTCTAGATAGTTTGTGCAGGGCTGGAAATTAGAAGACATGAGTTATTCAGAAGCAATGTGTCCTCGTTTCGGCTGGGATAAAGTTAATTTTCTTCCTACTAGCTGGTATAATACTGTGTTTTGGATTTAGGATGAGAAGGATGTTGGTAACACACTGATGTTTTAGTTGTTGCCAAGCAGCACTTACACTAAGTCAAGGACTTCTCAGCTTCTCTTACTGCCTTGCCAGCGAGTAGACTGAGGGTGCATAAGAAGTTGGGAGGGGACACAGCTGAGCCCAACTGACCAAAGGGGTACTCCATACCATAGGACATCAGCATATAAAGCTGGGGGAAGAAGAAGAAGGAAGGGGAAGATGTTTGGAGTGATGGTGATATGCTAAGGCCTGGGGTAACAGGCCCAAGCTAACTGTTAACCTTTAGATGGACCCTGTAACAGTATCACATTTAGAGCACAACAGCAATCAGCAACTTTTTCACAACCCTCAGCAAATGAAATAATATATGCAAATATTTGTTACAACATTTATAGCATAAAGGTAAACAGCAACTTTTTAGCAGCCATCAGCAAATGTAATAATATTCTAGCAATCAGCAGCAAATGTAACAATAGGTGCAATCAGCAGATTTCTTGGGTTAGGATTGGAATAGGTGGTGAAACCAGACAGATATCGGTTGAGAAGGCTGTGGTTAGAAACACAAAGACAGAAATACTCCCTTGGGTTCCTAAGGACTGGCCAGGCTTCGGGTGGAACCCAGCTTGGAGGATGATGTGCCAGATGTTTCCACACAAAGAAAAAAGCAAGTCACCCTGACCGGCTGAGTTTGGTAATTATGCACTATAAAGCTGAACCCACGTGCAGCAACTCTTTGGCGGCCTCACCTGAGGATGGACGCACCGTGTAGGACTTCCCAATTGCCAGGAGAGGTTCTCCAAACCCTCATTGCTCCGGGGCGCTCCAGCGACTGCGGGTCTGGGTGACGGTGACAGAGCAGTTGGGGATGTATCCTGCTTAATCACTATCGCTACCTCTATGTAGTAATGATTAGATGCATTGCCTAACCTTGTGTCGTTGCTTTGTAATATACTTAGCTCATTTTGATTGTTTACTGTGTGGTTTCTTTATTTGTATTACAATCAGTAAAATAAGCTTACTCTTTTGGTTGGTGCCGGCATCCTTTCTGTCGACCCCCATTAATTAGCAAAACATTAAGCAAAACAGATGTCAACTGTCCTCCCAAGTAATCATTACTCATGATGGAGCCCTGCTTTCCCGGAGATGGCTGAACACTGGCCTGCTGATGGGAAGTATGAAAGAATTCCATGTTTTGCTCTGCTTGCATGCAGCTTTTGCTTTACCTGTTAAACTGTCTTTATCTCAAGCTACGAGTTTTCTCACTTTTACTCTTCCCATGGCGGGGAATGAGTGAGTAGCTGCGTGGTGTTTAGTTGCTGGCTGGGGTTAAACCACGACGAATGTGTCTTCGGTTCACCAACCACAGCAGAAGTTGACAATGGCACTTTGGCAGGGAGGGACTCACCTGCAGAAAGCGCAGTAAATCCATCATTATCTGTCCAGTTTCCTGAAGAGGGACCTTGTCTGCTCAGTCAGACAGCATGCTGCTGGCTGATAGTCTGCTCTTGTTTGCTAAATCACATTTTAAAGATTACAAAAGTCCTTCATTCAGACTGGCAAGATTCAATAAGATGACTCATATTTAATAACCTGCTTACATGTATACTCTGAAATCATACAGCAGCTGGCAAAAACACACTATAGCTTCAGTGTGAGTAACGCTGGTATTTTAACTGCATTACAGATGACAAAGCCTTAACCTTCCACAGCACTACCTTGCAGTTTAGAGCCTAGCAATATCTAATTCAGAGTGATGAATGTCTAGGTGCTGGAAATTCACTGCAGCTATCTGGACCCCAAATTAAGAATCTGATTTTATAGCCTGTTTAGCTTTTACAACCTCATTTACAATTTCTTGCTCTAGTGACTAACGTGTACAGAATACATGCAATGCCAGAAAGTGTTATTGTTGCAAAAAACATTCCTTGAGATCTATTAATGCATTAACTGTAACATCACTTGATTTGAGAAAAGGAGTATTTTCTGCAACCAGAACCAGGGTTTTGCCATAGAAGATCTACTTGGTGATCAAATGGTAATGAAAAATAGCAACCTCTAAGAGTATCTTCTTCCATGTTCTAGGATGGGACTTGGCTTAGCTAGGTTCATGCAAACAAAATTCTTCCTGATTTTACACACAGCAGTAGGAACAGGCCCATTGTTATGACTCAAAGAAGCACTGACACCAGGCAAGTCCCAGGAGGAACAGCAGTAGGTAGCTGTGGCCATTTTGAACCCTTTCCTTCATCTCATGCAGAGAATGAAAGAACACCAGTGGGGAGCAAAGATCTGGTTACCTCAACTACCTCTCCTTGTTTCTCTCCTTGTGTATGAGGCTGTTGCAGTGGAGTTTTGGTTAGAAACTTGTGGGAGGTTCTTCAAGACAAAGAGGGAAATCTGTGATGTGGCTCCTCTGGAAAGGAGGCAGCAGAGATGAGGATGCAGTGAAGAAGCTGAATAAAAAAACACAGGATGAAGCAGAACCCTGCAGTGAGAAGTGGGGGTCCTATAGCAGCATCTGCACATTGGAATGTGTGTTTGGTGGACCTACAGCTCAGAGAGAGTGACAGATCCATTTTGCTGTAAAGAAGGCAGAAATTTTGTTGGGATCCTGTCCTCTCACAGATTCAGTCAGTTACCAATGGATTTCCTTCCCAGAGTAGCATAAAAGTGAACACAGATTAACTTGCATCACACAAATGTATGTTTGAAATTCTTTACCACTAGTGATTATAGCATTTCAGGAACTTCCACACTGATTTTTGTTCAAGGGAACAGTATAGCCATGGAAGTATGAATCAGCTCTTGGGACATGATCCCACGGCTGATACTATTGAGAATTTTCTAAAAGACCAGGATTCTCACTTAAGACTTCAGTGAAAAAATCACTTGTGTTAATAATAAAAAATAATCTTTCTAATGTCACAGCTGTATAAAAACTCTAAAACCTGAACTCTAAAATATTAAAAGACAGGTGTAAAAAAACCCCTGCATTTACTCAATTTAACTAGCATGGATTTCAAGCCAATCGTGCAATAGCTGAAACCTGACTTCTAAGTGTTTTTATGGGGAAGCAATGTTTTATCAGCTTCTACATTCAAAGGTCCCAAACCTTTGTGTATTGGGCTCTGTTTCCTTATACTAGCAAAAGAAGCTCAAAATGTCTTAAATCCTCTTTTGTTTTCAGCCTCTCTGCCCTGGACAGACTTATCGGGCTATTACTCCATCGTCATCTGAAGGGGAAGCACTGCTTCATTTTGATGGATCTTCATTTTCCTACTTAGAAGTAAGGAAACACAATTGCTAGCTAACAGATTGTTATTGTTAACAGACTTGAATTAAAGGTTTGGACACCATGGTGTAAGTTTCTATCTCATTCAAGATTTTAGCCAATGGACAATATTAGGGCTTCTTATATTATCAGCATTTCTTAAGCCAAATGCTTAACATTGCTAAAGGACTGAAGTCAACAATAGCAGAAGGGCTGACAGGTCAGTGCATTTTCTCCAGTTTTAGACTTCAGGAGTACAAAATGACTATGTCAACTCAAACATTACTGAATTTATTTTCTGCTTAAAAGAAAGACTACAAAGCAAGAAGCAGAGAGGGAGAGAAAGAAAGCATGTAGAAAATAATGACGTCTTACAGGCAAGGTATGAATCGAGTAGGTCTCTCACTTCACCCTAGGGGAAAGAGGCAGATCTCCATCTCTGATACAAACTGCACATAGTTCCTCTTAGTTAGGAAAACATGTTTTTAATTGAATGTCTCTCCAGGAAACAAAGGGTATAAATTACAGAGGAAAGGCTCACAAATTCTGGCAAGTTTTGCAAGCCTGTGAGATAGTTTGGCAATGTAATATATCCCTAAACTAGAGAACAATTCCTCCAGCTATGATCATTTGTCACTGTTATAAACTTTTGTACAGTCTCCAGCTGGTGTCTTCAAGGGGAAAAAACCTCTCACCTTAACAAAATCAGTAACTATTTCCAAATTACATCAGCTTATACTGTTTGTTCATGTTTTTAGCTCTGTAAGAACTGATGTAGAAATAAACAGTAGGAACAAAATGAAAACCTTCAAGCTAATTTTCCACCCCCACAATTCTAGGCTCATCTCAGATTTTATATCAATTCAATCATTTATGTGTAGCAATTGCCTTCCCCTTTGTGTGTCTCAGAGCTTCTGTGCTTATATCTTGGTCTTTCTGAAGTCAGTAGGAGCTCTGGTATTAAGTAAGGAGGCCAGGGTTTCACCCACAATGAACTGCAATTATCACTCCTATCACCAATGAGCAGCACCGAGGACACTTTCCTGAGATGGGGCTGCAGGGGCAAGTAGGAACTAAAAATAACCACGCATCTTTCTGGGCAAGTCCTGTTGTTCTCCATTCAGAAAAATCTCATGGTTGTTTGTGACATTTGCTCCACAAGACCACAGCTCCTCCTCAGCTGATGGTTTACTCTTAAGGGAAGATGCTTTCCTTGCCAAGTGTGGCATGCCTTTGACTGCAGTTGTTCATTACAGCCAGCCTGAGGAAAGCAGTGAAACCTGTTTGCTGGTGAAACTCCTTCAGCTGGCTGAGAAAGAAAAGGATTTGTCTGGGACGGCATTTGGGGGTTTCCTTGCCTTTTTACATGGAAGACTACCACGGGATTAAGAGCCTGCCTCATTCACAAAATGAAAGGATCCATCTATTGACAGCAGAATGGACTGAGGAACCATTTGGGGTTTCGATCCTTAATCCAAATGTAATGCTACAAGCACCACTGCTACTGTTTTTGTATTTTTGCCTAAGCTCTCACTGAACAGGAGCTATATGAGCCTTGTTCCTGCACAGCATGGCTGAAGGGTGATAGAGGAACCAAAAGAGCAACAAGAGGAGAAGCAGGTGAAAAGAAAGCAGAATAGATGTTGCAACAAATCTGAGCAATCTGAGCAGGATCTCATCACCTAAGAACTTCTCATCAAGATGCCATATCTGAATTTAAGCTTCCTCAGACTGACTTGTTCTTCATTCCATTCCCCCCAGCTCATTGTGACTCTCTTGATAACTGCTCAGACACATTAATTCCTTATCAGGAATCCTCCCCAAACCATCCTCTGTGCTGCTGCTTCCCAGTCCTGAGCTTCAGTCCTCAGGGCTATAAGCCTGAGTTGGTTGTCCTCATTTGCAGTAAGCAGGACCATCAGAGAATGGTACAGAAATGCATGGGACTGCTTCTTGCTGAGGAATGATCTTCCTTCCAAAGAATATGTCAGAAAAAGAAGTCAGCTGTCTACAGTTCCTGTAGAATATACCTGCAAAGTTGCTGAGTACTTCCAATTCCAAAGAAGTCAAAAGCACTTGGCAGTACCATGCTTCACTTTTTTTACCTTGCTTCTCCCTTGCATACCCCATAAAGGGCGTGTTCTGCCATGCTCTTCCCAGAAGCTCTGCAGCACTAACGTAACCCTGTAAAATACTAACCCTCCACACTGCTTACAACTAAGCAGTGTACAGCTGAACTGAGAAAAGATTTTAGGATTTTGAAAGCACTGACCAGCGTAAACATAGTTATAGTGCTTGAATAGTGTAAATATGGAAGAGGGAGAAATCCTGCTCGTTCAACTCAGTATTTAGCAAGTGCACCCCTGAAACTTTCTCTCAAAGCCTCAATGAAACATAACTCATTTTGTTAACACAGGCAGTTCTCACTGTGGTCTGCAGCGAGGACCCGAGAGATGAGATGGACACTGTGCCCTGGCTTCAAAGATGGCTTTCTTCAGGCTGACAAATGAAAGCAACTTTTAGGACTGGCAGATCTGTGGACTTACAGACAGTCAGATGAACTCTCCAATCACCACTGCATGCCCCCAGATTAGGGACACAGGCTGAGGGTGCCCCCAGGTCAGTGACACAGGCTGAGGGTGCCCCCAGGTTAGTGACACAGGCTGAGGGTGCCCCCAGGTTAGTGGCACAGGCTGAGGGTGCCCCCAGGTCAGTGACACAGGCTGAGGGTGCCCCCAGGTTAGTGGCACAGGCTGAGGGTGCCCCCAGGTCAGTGACACAGGCTGAGGGTGCCCCCAGGTTAGTGACACAGGCTGAGGGGAACTGCAAGGGCCTAACATGGAAATAATTTCCCGCCCTACTCCCACTCCAGGAGCTGCATTCAGATTTGGTGTTTCACCTCACCAACGTGCAACGCTGGGCAGCATTTGCAGCTGCCTGCATCACTGGTGATATCTATCTCACCTCTCTCATCTCTGCTCAGCCACTATCTCTGCTTCAGCATTCCAGTTCAAGTTCCACCTCCATGCCAGAATTTAATGAATAATCACCCCCTTGCATTATTTGCATTAGTTGCATTATTTGCATTAGTTGCATTAGTTGCATTAGTTGCATTATTTGTCTAAAACTGTCTGGGGCTTGCTGGGGTTTTTTTTTGCATATATATGTACTGCTGAATGAAGACAACTGTGTGCTCAGTGCACACATGTGGATTTATTTCTGGCTATACCTTACATTCCAAGCCTGGAGAGGGAAAAGGAGTAGGAATTAACTTTCAAGTCTTCATCATGTCACCAACCACCTTTCAGAAGGTTGCTACCATATAACAATTTTCAGTTGCATCTGGGATAAAAGCTACTCAGAGGAGGAGGCAGAAATGATAGTGACCAGGAACTCTGCATCCAGCCAACACCTGAATAGTTAAACAGCTCTGGTGAAACAGCAATGGGGTAAAGACCTGTGTTGGGTTTGTGTGTGTGTGTCAGGGGGCGAGACGGGTTTTTTTGGTACTGGGGGAAGGGTGACCTTGTGAGAGTGAAAAGCTCCCCTGGCTCCAAGGCAGAGACCCCCCAGCCCAGGCTGGGCCAGTGAGCACTAGAAAAACAACACTGGTGAGGGGAAGGACTGTCCTGAAACGTAGACGGGGGTGAACCTGGAAGAGAGGCCACTGACCTGAACAAAAGACCGTTGGCCTAAGCAAAGGACAGACAGACAGGAGAGAGCTTCACTGCCAGAGGGAAAGACAGAGACCCACACCCTGTTCTACCCATTGAACAGGAGAAGACAAAGTCCCCTGCAGCCCATGGAGATTCAACGGTGGAGCAGAGACCCACAGAGGCCATGGAGGGCTCCACAGTGGAGCAGAGAAGCTGAGCCCAAGGGCAGGTGTGACTGGAATTGGGACCCCGAATTGCTTGCTGCCAGAGCGAGGGTGGACCCCCAGAGTGGGAGGGGGAGTCTGCAGCCCGTGGTGTCCCCATGCCAGAGCCAGGAGCTGATCCCAAAGAGGTCTGTGACTCCATGGGAAGCTTTGGAACATCTTGTTCCCAGACTTCCATGCTGGGAAGAGCAGCAGAGGTGACCTGACTGAACCCCCATTCCCTGTCCCCTGTGCTGCTGGGAGGGAAGTTAGAGACATTGGGAGCAAAGTGATTTGAGCCTGGGAAGAAGGGAGGGGTGGGGGAAGGTGTTGTGAGATGTGGTTGCTATGTCTCACTGTGCGTCTGGGATGATTGGTAATGAATTAAATGGATTTTTCTTCCCCAGTTGAGTCTGTTTTGCCCATGCCCATCACTGGTGAGTGAGCCGTCCCTGTCCTTCATTCCTAACCCCGTGCCCCCTTTGTTGTGTCTCCCATCCCATCTCACCAGGTGGGGGGAGTGAGTGCAGGACCACACGGTCCCACTGTGGGTTAAACCACCACAAGACCCGACATTCACAGCACCTCTATGAGCTCTGTCAACCTGACTGCTGACAGCAACGACAGCGGCATCAAGGTAAATATGCTAGTGACATCACTGTACACTGCTGTACTGTGCAACCAACAGGACAGCTCAGAGGAGCACTTGAGGAGATGCCTGTGCACTGGGATTAGTAAAAAGTGGCAGGGAGTTCTACTGCAGCCTCAAGTCAATCCTAGCCACCTCCCACATTTTACTAGCTCTGTATTTAGTAGAGGACATTTTTAAAGAAAGAATACATTTTCTGGTAAATAACTTCTGAAAAGTATATGGACAATAAGATTTCAAAGTGCTGAGTGTTTGAAAGAAGCCTAGCTTTTATTTACCTACTAGCAGGATTACGTACCATGGCTCAAGTTACTTTGTGTTGTTTATTAAAATTTGTTCCAAAATTGCATTTTCTCTTGATGATCAGAATATATAAACAAACTATATTGAAGACACCAGCATTTGCTTCAGCTTGCAGTTCACAATCATTCTCTAATGGAGAAATCACACCAGGTTTGGAAAAATCTTTAAAATATAAAATTTCCTGAGTTTACCATGAAGTGTGTATACCCTCTCCTACTTTAAAATTACCATAAGAACGAAGCACACACGGGCTGCAGGCAAGATGTTCCCCTTGGTCATTCATTTTCCTAGAAATTATACTAAGAGAAAGTCTGCACAAAATTTACTAAAAAGAAAACAGGAATATTACTGTTGACTTGCTTACAAATTATGAAGACCAAACTCTCTCATCTTCTCAGTGGAAAACCAATGCCTTCAGTTCCAGCCCATACAACTTAACTATACCATGCTATTCCTCACAAGCAAATGCAAGCAGCTTCTGCCGATGAAAGACTTTTCTGTGCCAGATTCAGTTTGTATTTTTCATTTGTAGGATTTCTCTCACTTCAGGGCTTTTCTAAACTAATATTGAATAGCTGCATTATTTGTCTAAATAGTGCTAGTGAAACCACATTATTAACCATCTACACAAAACAAAGGGGTTGTTTTCTGTAGAAAATTAGAACCATTGTAGCAACTCAACATTTCTGTGTGAGAATGAAATTCCACTTTCTACACTAGAATTTAAGGGGTCAGGTTTTCTCTTTTTTTTTTTTTTATTAACACAGAGATGGTTTTGGATCTTAAATGATTTTCCAAGGACTTAATTCTCAGCAAGAAAAGCATTCCAAAACTGTCTTTACAGTGCACTTTTGTGTACTGTAAGTACCAACAATTATCCTTATCATTAAATTATTGGTATCAGACTAAGGTCCTGCCCTGCAGTTTCTTTTTAAAATCTTAAAAAAACCCCATCTCAAACCTCAGAGAAAAGAGATGCAAGAAAAGACAGACTTGAAAAAAATACAAGAAACATAAAGACAGCAGATTATTCCATAAGCAGGCTTGTATCCAACTGTGCATAATAGATCACATACAGCTGAGTCCCGAATAAAGTTCCTAGATAAGACTCTGATGTGATGTAGAAAAAACAACACTGTGAAAGCCAGTAAAAGCAAGGATTTGCATTCAAAGGTAAGCCAGTCAGAAATACTGGGTAACATCTTGTAGCCAACAGCTAGTGGATAAAAAAATTAGAAATGCTCCCCAACTGTGTATCGATTTTTCTATTATGCCTGGAAACATCTCTAGCTGTGTCCCTTTAACATGATATCACTGCTCAATTCCAATTATCCTAAAATTTGAACCAAGGTTTTAAACAGATTACATTTTAAGATCAGTGAGATGCGTTCACTGAAAGTGTCCAAAGAGACTTAAGCCTCATGATGCTGTACCTACATAGAGGTGAGGAGTTGGGGACAACCCCACAGGGTGAGCAGCCTGACCTGCTGCTGCTCTTGATGGAGAAAGCAGAGAGCGGGCGACAATGCAATGCAGAGATCTCAGGACAGAGCCTGCCTAGGCTGTCCTGCACAGCTTTCCCAAAGACAACACGGTTTTTCCTCAAAACAAGAAAGACATGGACCTGTTAGAATGAGTCCAGAGGAGGCCACAAGGATGATCTGAGGGCTGGAGCAGCTCTGCTGTGAGGACAGGCTGAGAGAGTTGGGGCTGTTCAGCCTGGAGAAGAGAAGGCTCCAGGGAGATCTTATAGTGGCCTTCCAGCACCTGAAGGGGCTCCAGGAAGGCTGGGGAGGGACTTTTCACAAGGGCAGTTAATGACAGAACAAGGGGAAATGGCTTTAAGCTGGAAGAAGGGAGGTTTAGATTAGATATGAGGAAGAAATTCTTCCCTGTGAGGGTGGTGAGACACTGGAACAGGTTGCCCAGAAAAACTGTGGCTGCTCCTCCCTGGAAATGGTCAAGGCCAGGTTGGATGAGGCTTTGAGCAACCTGGTCTAGTGGAAGGTGTCCCTGCTGATGGCAGGGGAGTTGGAACTGGATGATCTTTAAGGTCCCTTCCAACCCAAACCTTTCTGTGATTCTATGATTCTATAAAGCCTGCAGGTCTGAGTTCAGCAGGACTGGAGCTACAGAGCCTTAAACCTATGTACATGGACAACATCCCTTTGACCTTGGCTGGCTCAGTCAACCAAGGCCCCAGTTCTCTGAAGCATTTATGTAATCAAAAGGATGGACAAACCCTGAGTGGGATTTTCAGAGATCTCTACAGGCATGTAAACATCCATCAAATCTGACCCCAAGTACCTAAAAACCAGGTAGGCAAGCTCCAAAGCTTTCACCAAAAGGGCTAGATTTGTGTTCTCAAACAAGCACAATTCTTATTAGTATCAGTGCAAGATTTGGCATGTACAACATGGAGATTTAGGGATGTTGCATGATTAAGAAACAGAGAGAAAACCCACTATATTCATGTTTTACATATAGAGGCACTGGTGGTTGGCACACAAAAGACGACTTTAGAAGAAGAGCTCTATCAATCACGGAGGAGTCTCAAGAGCCTTCACTTATTTCCTCTTGGAGATGCAAAACCAGAAACGTAGCCTTTGGACAACTGGAGTTCAGAACAACTTGCTACTTACACTGCTGAATCTTTGGCAGAGCAAATAAAAATAAAACTATCTATCATGCAACCCGTAAAATGGCAGGGTGTGTAAAAAAACCCTATTAATATCTTGTTGCATGTATTGTTACATTGTTGCACTGCACACCTTCATTAAATTCTGTTCTTGCAGTCCTTCATTAGTGGGCAGCACTGGATCTGTTGCACTAAATAGGTGACAAAATTCCTTCTAAAATTACCCATTTCTGCTCATACTGGTTCATTTCATGATTAGAGTGAGAAATGGCCCTAGACAAAATGCATGCTAGTAAAAACAGCTGGATAAAAGTAACTACAAGGAGGATAGTAATTTATTTCAAGGTACACATCTCAAAAGCACACCACCAACCTCCTTCAAGAAATACATAGAGATAATCTTCTTAGTCTCTCCAAACATAACAGAAAAAAACCTTAAAAAATAAAAATCTTTCCATCTGTGGTGCTCCAGACTTCCTCTTCTCTTGCCAATTAAAAGACAGACAATAAATCAAAATATTTCTTAAAACACAGTAGGTTTCAAAGACACCAGAAGATATTTTACAGTATCAACCTGACAGTGTTTCAACTAATTCTTTCTGGTAGTGGCATTTATTCCAGCCTTTGAATAAAGTAAGTAGAAAATATACAGCCACTGCTCATTCAAAAAGCAAAGAAAAAAAAACAAACAACCTTTATACCATAAATATGAGCTGAAATGTCATATCCTATAGTCATTCCAGAGACATTGATAGCAGTATCTAATTTCTCTTAACTCTCTTCAGATATGAATAACCTATTAGCAATTAATGACAAACACTGGAAAACATGCCAAGAATAACTGAATATTAGGGCCTAGGGAACACAGAGCTTTCTAACATATGTAATTACTGATCTAATTTCTGAAAACATTTTCAGCAAGGGCACGCACACATTAGATACCCATTCATCCAACTGTGTCACAGAGTGCATTTGCATTTGAAGCCAGTCAAGGTCTCTTACACATAACTGTTCGTTCAGATGGACCAGATCTCTGGACATGTCTTGTTTGGAGGAATATTTTGGAATTATACTGAGGAATGACCCAGACTCTTATTTATAAACTAGAAACCAAAGAAAAAGGAGAAAGGGTGAAAAAGAGCATGCTGACATTAATACAGGGGCTAAGTGTACTGAACTGCCTTGACCAGCTTTCTGGAATTTTTGCTGATGTTTTTCAAAAAGGACTTCTTTTGGCAACAGTCTTGGACAACTTCATCTTCTCTCCAAAAGAGCTACTCCAGTCAGAGCTGCTGATTATTTACTATTATGGGAAGTCTAAAACAAAAAAATCTGTATTGTGTATTCTTACATTAACCCCTTGAACCATTCTTTAGGTGACCACAAACCTGGCTGCCTTCTTCTAACTGCGAACTGTTACAGTGGGAGAGCATTGATGGGGGAAGCAGTGCAAATTACTACCACCAAACTCAGCGGTGATGCTGTTGGTACCTCACTCTGGATAGCACTTACTCTGACTTTGCCAAGGCAAGATGTCCCTTCACTCTGCTTGCAAATTGCAGTATCCATACTCAGTGCTGGAGCAACCTGAGAAATAAGCCAGAGGGACAATTCCACCCTGCCTTACACCAGATCTAAGCCTTGACCTGATTTTCACCCCTGCTTCGCACTGACAGCATTTCACTTTTACCTGCACGCATCTCTAGAGCCACTGTGCCACGTGCAAGGGGGGAGAAAACAAGACCCACCAGATCTGAAGGGCACTCCCTGTCCTCGCCCACTCCCCACTTCCACCTACTCAACTGCAAGTCAAAGGTGCCTGCTGGCACCAAAGAGAAGGACGGCGGTGCAGATTCAGCATTATCACTGAAATCACTGAAAAAGTGACAGTGTCCCTGCTACACTCAGCTTCCTGACCCTGCTGACGGTGCCAGCTCAGTCAAAGGTTCCAATAGCATTTGTCTACTGAGATTACACTGGAGATGACATATTACTTATGTCATCTACAATATTGACAAGCAATCTCTCTGCAATCACCTTTTCAAATTTAACCATTTCACTAGAGTGGAAATGGAAATGCTGCTTCTGATGGGGCATGAATGCTAGCACTACTGTAATCATGCCTGTTCATAAAGACATTACAAAAGCCAGCCACCACAAAAACAACTGTACTGAAAAAAAAGCACTCAAAGGCTTCAAAAACCCAGAGGACATCAGAGAAGACGGGGCATCCCAAATTATATTTGCAAAGGCCAAGCTCCACATTACCAGCTTCATAAAGCCCAGTTGCAGCAGGAGACAAAACTGAACAGCTCTGTCTTAAACATCTTTTATGTCACTGCTCTTAGATCAGTTAAAAACAAAAAGTATGGTCTTCAGCTTGGCCCTCAGATGTGCCACAAATTTTGTTAAAATCAGGTTTCATTTCAAGCTGCACCAACATCACGCTACAGTGGAGTCTAACCCCATCATCACTAAAGCAAGCAAAACACTCAGGGATGTCAGGGGAAATTTAACTTACTTACTGTCTGCCAGATTGGAACAAATGGACCTCGGAATACTTCTAGAAAAGATATGAACAAAAATAAAGCCCCACAGAGCATTTTAAAAGGCTGGTGTTCAAAATAGCTATGCAGCATGAGAATAAAACCACCAAAGACAAATAGGCAAGAAATTAAAATCTCTGGGATATACACTTTTGAAAAAATGATAGGGAAAGGGCAGTGAAAAGATTCCTCTCTCTGCAGCACAGCTGCGCACGTTAAACATTTCTTTGCTATGAGCACTGTGCTCAGTACGTTTTTTAACAGGTATTTAAAGGTAAAGCTTCTGGGTGCAGAATGGATCAAGAGCAGCTCTGAGGAGAAGGACTTTGGGGTGGCGGTGGATGAGAAGCTGAACATGAGCCAGCAATGTGTGCTCACAGCCCAGAGGCCAATAACCGTGTCCTGGGCTGCACCCAGAGCAGCGTGGCCAGCAGGTCCAGGGAGGGGATTCTGCCCCTCTACTCTGCTCTCCTGAGACCCCACCTGCAGTGCTGCCTCCAGTTCATAAGAAGGACATGGACCTGTTAGAACGAGTCCAGAGGAGGCCACGAGGATGATCCGAGGGCTGGAGCACCTCTCCTATGAGGACAGGCTGAGAGAGTTGGGGCTGTTCAGCCTGGAGAAGAGAAGGCTCCAGGGTGATCTTATAGCGGCCTTCCAGTACCTGAAGGGGCTCCAGGAAGGCTGGGCAGGGACTTTTTATAAGGGCAGGGAGTGACAGAACAAGCAGTGATGGTTATAAACTGGAAGATCTGGAGTAGATATTAGGAAGAAATTCTTTCCTGTGAGGGTGGTGAGACACTGGCCCAGGTTGCCCAGACAAGCTGTGGCTGCTCCTCCCTGGAAGTGTTCAAGGCCAGGCTGGATGAGGCTTTGAGCAACCTGGTCTAGTGGAAGGTGTCCCTGCTGCTGGCAGGGGGGTTGGAACTGGATATCTTTAAGGTCCCTTCCAACCCAAACCAGTCTGTGATTCTATGATTCTGGTTCTATGATCATCTGGCAGGCAGCATTGGTTCTGTGCCAGCAACTAGAAGTGATTCTAGAGCAAACCCTGTGAAAATACAAGATACAAGATATAAGAAAGTCTCTTTCCCGCTGCCCTCCAACGCATGGAGACGGTTCAGGCCAGCAGCAAGGGGTGAGAGAGGGAGACGGCACCAGAGACAACCCCACCGCGACGCAGGCGGTGCTTGGAGAGAGTCACCTGCGCACCAGGGAGGCTGCAAACACGGGGTGTTTATCCCTGCAACATGGTGCAAATCTGAATGACAGCCATGGCTGTGCAACATTCCATGTTTGGCTCAGCCAGAGCAGTATCATTCAGGGCTCTCTGTTTTGATGTCATTCTGTATTTATTAGTTTCATGCTTTAAAAACAACAAGCTCACTTGTGCTACCTATGAAATATTTTTTATGCCAGTAATGTACAATGTCTATGACACCACCTGTTAACATTAGGAAAAGACTGACTTAAAAAATGAATAACAGCAAAAAGCCTAAAAAACCCAAAACATAGATATATTTTAAACAAATAGCCTTGAATAATACAAGTGATAATGTTATTGCTGGACTAAACTGCTCTGTTGAAATAGAGCAGCAGTGTCACTGCCTCTGCTTTAACAAGTTCTTCCACAGAAAGTTAATAAAAAACTGACTTTAATAATCACTATGAAGAAATTCACTCTTTACCCAACTGTCTAACTCAAATACTCACTGCCAGTTTCATTAAGGCTCACGTATGTCTGTAACTTTCTTAATGCTTCCTTATAGGATCAGATTGCCCCAACAATGTTAGTAGTTCTACTATTAGGTGTAAAGGCACAGAGAAACGTCTGAGACGCCTAGGCCCACCCAGAGGGACTGGTGGAAGGGAAGGTTTTGTGCTTGGATCAACTTAATCAGCTCCATTCAGCCCCTGCACCTTCACAGCACGTGCTGCCACCACGCATGTCACAGCTGCCAGTTGTATGCCAGACCCTGAGTGATGCACGATCACTTGTGCATCACTAGGGCACTCACCTGATACTCCTTGCACCTCCCCATTCATGCCACACTAAACTCCTTTGTCACTGAGGTTAACATAAGCAAGATGTACATCACTAGTGTGATAAGTCTGCATGTTCTTGAAATCAGGGGGGGAAATGGTCAGGGTGCCATTGTGGTCAGGATTCTCAGCAGGAGCAGTGTGGGCTCTCGGTGCCATGCAGCAGACAGGAGCAGTTGGGAGCACTCTTGGAGAGCAGTATATGCAGAGACGCCTGTAAAATTAAATTCACAATGCTTGGACATCTTCTCAAACCACTCTTGCCACATAAAATCAAGGATTGCCCTTTATGGCAGTTTCTAGACAACTTTTTCTGTTAACTGTGAAGAAGCTGGCAACCACTGTGAAGAGCTTCTTTACCTCTGCAGCAGCAAAAGTTCCTGAAAAACTGCTCTCCCCAGCAGTCTGCAACTTCACATTCCCAGCCCACTCAAACCCCAGCATGCACTCCGGAGGCCTTTACAAACACAAAACAAACCAGAATAAAATAGAATGCTGTCAGAACAAACACTGTGTCTTGCCCCAGGGTATGCACAATCATTCTGTCTATCTGCCCAGGTTACTCTGTGCTCCCCTAGCATAACAAACAAATGCATCCCATAAGGGAGACCAAAAAACATTCCATTTCTGTCAGCAAAATGCTGGCATATTGCTTTGCACAGGCAAGCAATGGTGGCTTCCATGCTGCAGGTGCAGTAGAGCACACAAAGGTCCACATGCACCACACACAGCAAGCTGCATGTCCTGAGGAGCATCAGGCAGTGCCTGACAGCTCTTCCCTTGCCCATAATTTGTCTTTTTGCTGCCTAGCTGTAGTCCCTTTCTCCTTAAGGTATCACTGGCTAAGGAATCATCCCAAAAAAGACACTGTTGAATATTGTTCCCTCCTCTTACCAGAAAAACTTACTGCTTTGACCCTGCCTGTAGGGAAAGGCATTCTGTGTTTCAGTTCTACCACACTCCCAGCCCTTGCTGACATGAGAGCCAAGAAAGCAAGAGGAGCAGGTTACTGCTAAACTGCTGGGACAGCTCATGATGCTGTCTGGGTGCAGGCTGGTTTGCAACTGTTCGTTCATGTCCCCCCTCCTTTATCCTTGTTATTACACATATGTCCTTCATGACACAGCTCAAGAGCATGAACCCAGCAGGGCTCAGCCTTCTCCTGACCTTGGGCATGGCCTGGAAGCCAAGCATGGTGGGTCAGGTGCTTGTTAAGATCACAAATCGTTCCTGCATCTTCCTTCTTGAGCACTTTCCCCCTCTACGTGGAGGAGTGCAGATGTCATCAGGGCTGCAGCAGATGACACTCCTCAGTGGAGCCATGCATTTACCAAAACACATTGCTCATTATTTTTGCTCTTCTCTGTAGCTGACCCACCCTCTCACACATATTTCCCCCTCAAAAAAACTAATTTTCACATGACTTTGGAGAAGAACCTAGCTGCTCTTGGTGGTGCAGGTGGGAGGGCAGAGACTATTCTCCCCATTTTGTGCCCCTCTGACCTGTTAGACCATCAGACCCGCCATCTCCATTCCTCAGGGACTGGATCACTGGTTCTGCATTCTGGAAATAACCCTGATTTTGGAGCAATGGGGTGGCAGTGGCAAACAGGCTCTTTTCCTTTAATTATAAAACTCATACTACTGGGCTAGCTGAAAATCCAGCCACATGATTAAGAAAAAAGTCTAAAAAACAGAGGTCTTGTCCTTGCACCCAGCCTTGGGGAAGGTGGTCTGTTCAAACACAAACCTCTTCAAACTCCAGTGGCAGCAGGATCGCACAGCTTGAGCCCAATGTCCTTTCTTCATCCTCTGGAGCTCATCCCTTCACAGGCAGGAACAAAAATCACTGTAGCTGTCAGCGCTCTCAGGAAGAGCATGGCAACCCTGGCTCATTGCCCTGGAGGTGTTCCTCGTCTTGGACCACAGTCAGGACCTCGGTGGTCTCTGACTGCACAAAAAGCCCTTGAGTCTCTCTGGCTCAGTTTCTCCTTCTATAAAACAGGAGGCACGTTTCCAACATGCAAAGGGTAGCACACTGTGGAGAGCCCATGCGGCCCCTTCCTCGGGGTCTTCAGCAGCAGCTGGATGGAGAGCGGACAGGACCAAGGCAGCCCATTGCTGACGGCACCATTTCAGAGGGAAATGTAGTCTCCTGCCTCAAGAATCTGATTCAAAACATGGTTTTCCCTTGAAAGATTTATACCAAAATAGAGTAAGCTCTTCCTGGAAGCACCAGTCCTGAGTTATGTGGCTTTTGAGAAAAAAATCAAATTTGAGAGTCCCACCCCGTCTCCCATCTAAACAGCACTGAGGCATGTAACCACGAGGTTATCTGCTGCATCAGATAGGTTCTTCCATCAGTTTATTTCATACTGGAACAGCTGGAAACCTCCCTGTATTTTTTTGTGTTTCTTCTTTCTCTCATTCTCCTTCTACGGATGTGACTGACATTATTCAGGCAAAGTATTTTTTCAAAACTTGACATTTTCTTCCCCTTCACAGTATATTTTCACACTGAATTATCCCAAAACTGTCTTCCTGCAGTCTCCTACCCTCAGAGCAGAGAATATTGGTTTCTTACAACTGTCAATAGTAGCTGCTACTTTTCACTCTCTTGAGATAAAATACTGGGTCCATTGCACACTACTAATGCAAATCTTGATTTTTAATGACAGAACTAGAGCCTTAGCAAAGAAAGCTAATTACCCAGAAAAGCACTAGAAAAGTAGTTGTTTACAAAATAAAAGCTTTTCTGAGGCAACTCTTGTACAGAAAGTCCAGACAGCACCACCTACCCTTTCTACATGCAGATGTATCTGATATTAGGCAGATGGTGGTAGTATCAGGTCTCTGCTGTACACTTGTATCAAATACAATAAATAATACACAACTAATGCAAAATATGAGCTTCATTCTGTTCCTACTTACTTGAGACTGCACTGCATGCATTACTTTAGCTGAATGCAACACATCTGCCCAAGCCCATCACTTAAGACTGAATCAAATTTCCTTTGCAGTAATATTATTACATATACAGCATGTTTATCTAGTGCTGTCTTTTCTATTTTCTATCTTAAGTGTCTTGAAAATGCAAAAGCAATTCAATTTGCTGCCTACTCAAATACTTTCTACCAAACAATCTAATGGGTCAAACCATATGAAAAATGGTAATATGTTTTCCTTTGCCAGTCCCCTGAAAAAAGCAAAAAAAACCCCCCACACAACAAAAGACATTTTTTCTAAAATTGCATGTCATATCATAGAATCATAGAATGGTTTGGGCTGGAAGGGACCTCAAAGCTCATCCAGTTCCAACCCCCCTGCCATCAGCAGGGACACCTTCCACTGGACCAGGTTGCTCAAAGCCTCATCCAGCCTGGCCTTGAACACTTCCAGGGAGGAGCAGCCACAGCTTCTCTGGCCAACCTGGGCCAGTGTCTCACCACCCTCACAGTGAAGAATTTCTTCCTAATATCTAATCTAAACCTCCCCTCTTCCAGTTTAAGGCCATTTCCCCTTGTTCTGTCATTAACTGCCTTTGTAAAAAGTCAGTCATCCTCGTGGCCTCCTCTGGACTCGTTCTAACTGGTCCATGTCTCTCTTGTGTTGGGGTTCTCAGAACTGGACACAGCACTCCAGGTGGGACCTTATGAGAGCAGAGTAGAGGGGGAGAATCCCCTCCCTGGACCTGCTGCCCACGCTGCTCTGGGTGCAGCCCAGGACACGGTTATTGGCCTCTGGGCTGCAAGCGCACACTGCTGGCTTATGTTGAGCTTCTCATCCACCACCACTCTCAAGTCCTCCTCTTCAGAGCTGCTCTCAAGCCACTCATCGCCCAGCCTGTATTTATGTATATCCACCCGACGCAGGTGCAGGACCTTGCTCTTGGCCTTGTTGAACTTCATGAGGTTAGCACAGGCCCACCTCTCAAGCCTGTCCAGGTCCCTCTGGATGCCATCCTGTCCCTCCAGCGTGTTGACCACGCCACCCAGCTTGGTATCATCAGCAAACTTGCTGAGGGTGCACTCAACCCCACTGTCCATGTCTCCAACAAAGATGTTGAACAGTTGAACTGACCCCTGAGGGACACCACCAGTCACTGGTCTCCACTTGGACATTGAGCTGTTGACCACAACTCTTTGAGTGAGACCATCCAGCCAGTTCCTTATCCACTGAGTGTCCATCCATCAAACCCACATGTTTCCAATTCAGAGACAAGGATGTCATACGGGACAGTGTCAAACGCCTTGCACAAGTCCAGGTAGACGACATCAGTTGCTCAGCAGCAGAAATTTTACTTTGACATCCTTCTGAATTCCTTATAGCACAATTATAAATACAGCAGAAGTGAGACACTTCTATTATTTTTGAGAAAGTACCTTGCACAGGCAGAGCACAATTAAAAGTAGCATAGCACTTAAAACAAATGCAACCAGGTAAGATCAGACTTCTACAACAGTCATGAGGGAAAACTGCTAGACCACTGATGGCTGGGAGAGTCTTTCAAAGTAGTCATTAAATAGAGAAGAAAGGTGAACCAAGCAGAAAATTACCTATATGACTTAATTTTCTTGACTTTCAGTAAAGTTTCAACAAGATACCTCCTGTCTTAGAGAGCAGGTATTAATTCATGTAAAAGCAGTATGCAATGGGAACAGTGGACCTTCCCACCACATGAGAAGGATCTTGCTGACAGAAGGCTCTGGCGTTAGTCACAGGGGCCTGGGTCCAACTCTCCCAGGTGCTGGTTGGCTGGGAGGAGGTTTTTACACCAGACAGCTCTGCAGACCTCTGCTTAACCTGGCCCTGGAAGCACATGTCCTCGACATCAACCCTGGACAAAAAGCCCATGCAAGACTGCAGGAAACTCACTGCACCTCCAAACTATGCACTGTGCAAGATGGACAACCCACACACAAAAGCCAGAGGACTGGTAGGTTCACCCACACAAAACCTCTGGTCCCTCTGCACAGCCAGGATGTCCCCACCTATTGCCCTCCTCAAGGCTACCAAAGGCTGCCTTAATTTTCCAGGAAGATTTGCATAGCACCATCAAGGCAGCCAGGTGTGTCCTTCAAGCCTTCTTACTGACTGGCCAACCCAGTCCCAAAACCCTGACAATTACATCTGTGGGGGCCAGGGTAAAACCACATTTTAGCAAAGACAACAGCTCCCTCCTCCACCCAGGAGTCTCAAGAGCCACACACAGCTGCTCCTCCATCTCCTCACTGAGAGGCACAACGAGGTCCCTTCTGATGAATGACCTGGGAAGGAAAGGGAATATGCATCCCAATTTCTTCTGAAAAGCTAGAGTCTGTCAAAGAAACAAGAGATGCAAAAAAGACGAGCATCTTCCTTGGAATACATCAATGAGGATCACTGCCCACTGGCCATTTGTAGAGGAAAAAAAGGGCATTTGACAAAAAGGATGGCTATAATATAACATTACAAATTTACCCCAGCTATGGCAGTGGGACCAAGAAAACCTGTCTCCTAACACCACACAGTGTAGGCAAGTAGTGAAATGCACTGGAAGCAGCCAAGGAAAAACACTGAAAAGCTGATGTCTACATGTATTCGCTCAGACTTTCCATTTTTTAATTGTGCTAGGACAGTGGTAGTACATCAATACTAATGAAGTAAAACACAGAGCAATTTTATCTGCTCTCATCTTGTTAAAAAGCATATTCCTCATGCCTAGCGTCAATCTCACAGGCATGGGGCTGGGCACCAACATCAGGGTACAGTCCCAAGGCAAACTGCTGCAGTGAGGGAAATCATCACTTTCCATTGAAGGACCAAGAGCAACTTCTCCTCCAGAAGAAAAATAAATCATTGAGCCCAAAAGGCAAGCCCTGAGATTTTAAAACCCATGTACACACGCTGGATTCATACCTCTTTGTTTCATAAAACCTGCTGAAGTGTTTCCAGGATTTTACTTCCCTCATCCTAATCTTCACAGTATTATCCCATGTAAAGACTTCTGCACCAGTTAAATGGTCTGTAAACTAAGCTAATCAAACACAGCCAAACAGTTTAATCAGTATCTAAGAGGTCAGCAGAGGTGAAGACAGTGTTAGAGATGCCTGACTGGAAAGAGGTCACTTAGTTTTATAGAGTTAACTACCCAACAGGACAGTATTGAACGTTAATACACACACACACACACACAAAAATTAAATTGCAATGGTTAATAGTGCATATCGTTGCTATATGGCTCTGAGCAGCTATTTCTCCTTCACTCCTGGCTAGACCAAAACAAATTTTGACCATCTTTATGGGACTGTTCAAATGCATACAGCAAACACAGTGCACTAAAGCAGATGCAGCATATTGAAGAGAGCTCAGTTAAAATGTGGAATGTTTCTTGCAAGTAAAGGGCCAGCTGAACAACCACTCTCTCTATAAATTGCCTCATGCTGTATTCCAGAAATGCTCCACTAGCTTGTGGAGCTGTTCCAAAACATGACTTATCTACAATGCTCAGTATAATGTATTCTCTTGCAATCCAAAAGAAATTGTAAATCCAAATTTACAATTTTTAATTTTTTTTCTCTGCCAGATGACCTTTTTTTCATATATGAGAATGCATGACTAAGAAGGGCTGCTCTACATTTCCATACTGAAATCAGTCTCACTATTTCAGAATAGATTATCTAACCAGACAAAAAAGCTAGCTGAAGGGGAGACACACTCACAGACAACTTGGGAAAAAAAATTACAGGAAAAAAATGCACAGAACTTAATTATTTACTAACATTTGCAAACATTAATTGACTAGTGCTTCTGTTTCTGGAAGGATCATTCACCTGTGTTTTGCTGGACTGACGTTACGCTGCACAATAACATCTAATATATTATAGAGCTGAGTCCTTAGGCTATTTATGGTAAGACAAAGAGAAAAAAAATCTACATACTGTGGATTTATATATATCATGTATATAATTTTCTGGCTTTCTTCACTCACCCTCACAATAAATATCTTCTCTCCCTCAAATCAAGACAGATTTGTAAAATCAAAATATCTGAATCAGCTCTCCCCAGCCAAAAAAATCTTCATCAGTCACCAGTATTTAATTCAAACCACACTGCCTGTTCAGCAAACACTCAGCGCTGTGCTCGATTTTCAGGCTGATGCCAGGAACCAGGTCAGACAAAGTGGGTGGAGCCCTATGTCACTTGTTTAATTCATAATATTCAGTTCAGCAAAAATACCCCATTTATGAGGTTCTTAACCTGCTATAAAGTGAAGCTGTATACAGAAAACTAGATTTAACTGCAAGAGGTTTTGGACACATGTCATGAGGTTTTTGTGCATGTCCTGACTTGAGGGCACAAGTTGTAAACTTGTAAGGAGAATGTACATTAAAATGTAACTTAAAATCTAGAAGATTCAGAAATTAGCAACCTGCTGTGGATATTTAACGTTCATTCTGTGGTATAACAACAACACTTCACTTGGTTTAGTTCCACAACAGTTATCTGTATTTTTGGAAATCAGAGATGGAAATGTTAAACCTGAATGGTTTAAAATTAAGTCATCAACACTCATCAAGTCTGCTAAAATTGCTAGGATTCACACATCTGGCACAGACTATGCCAAGCACTCTACAGAACAGCTTCAATTATAGTTTACTGGTTGCACAATAAATGTTTGCCTCTTGGGTCTAAAAAATTTAACACTGAGTCTGTGAGTAAGAGCTCAGTTTTTAAAAAGACACCCTTGATTTTAGAGTTACAGATAAGAAGGTTAAAATATGCTTTAACTAAAAAGAAAAAAAAAAAGAAAAAAAGAAGCCAGACATTATTTCTCCCCCTAACAGAGCTAAGAAGTCAGTATGAAATCTAAATTTAAGACAGGAGATACTCACTTTCCTAGTTAAACACACACAAAAAAGGACTCTATATACAGCTTTCAGTTACAATAAAATTTGAACAGATATTTAAGCTCACAGTGTAGAGTGGCATGACCTGGTGTGCCTATGGACTGCTGTAGGGGGACAATCCACATGATGAACAGAAATTTTCCCACTGAATGAGCACATCAGCATCGTCTGTGCAGAACTGGCTCAACAGCAAGGATCAAAATCTCACAGATTTTAAAAAAGTGTTAGCTTCTATATTTTGGGAATAGCTCATTAATTTTTTTTTTCCATCCTTCAGTATTTTGCAAATTCTAAGCTATGACATTTGGAGTGTCACCAGCTAAAATATGCTGTCTCCTTCTGGTGTGTTGCAGTGGATTTTGCAAACTATCACAGGGTGGCGAGGGTTTTCTCTACAGCTTCAGGAGAACACTTAGCAGAGAACGTAAATACATCCTCTCCTCTCTGTGCTTGGACTGCAGAGACACCAGAAGAATAGAAATTACAGCCCACAGCTGCCAGTTTAAGGAGAGGGGGCAAACAGAAAAGTTAAGAAAACACTGCAACACCGAGCGCATACCAAAACCTCACCTTTCCCTAATTTCAGCCGTCGTTCTGGAAACCTGCTGTGCACAACCTCATGGAAGCACCTGACTGTATCACAGAATCACAGAATGTCAGGGATTGGAAGGGACCTCGAAAGATCATCCAGTCCAATCCCCCTGCCGGAGCAGGAACACCTGGATGAGATCACACAGGAAGGCGTCCAGGTGGGTCTTGAATGTCTCCAGAGAAGGAGACTCCACAAGTCTGTAGCCCAGCTATGGTGCAAACACCATACTGGCGAGCTGTTAGAAAAAGGGAGGAGATTTCTAACTGTTCAAGTGCTTTCCTGCACCGAGACTACTTCTAGGGTGACACCAGTACTGTGACAAGGACAAAGCTGCAGACAGGCCATTTGAAAAGCGTTCTCATCTCGCCAAGGCGTTTTCCTCTTCGTGCCACCGACATCCCTCCGCTCACCCATCCACACATCACACTGAGTCACACTGTTCTACCTTACAAGGTGGTGCTTTGCAGTCACTTACAACTTCAGATAGGCTCCCTCTCTCCCCCTCCTCTATTTCCTATTAAAAAAAAATGAGTTTCTGGTTGTCCTTCCCTGTTGGGAAATGTCTGTTATACTCTTATCCTAGAGAAATACTTCCTACAGACAAGGGGTTTAATCATGAAAGAAAAATCACTAAAAATTGGGTTCCTCCTAAGCAGACTCACTGTTCTTCTCTCTCTGCTGACATGCTCATTTAACCTCATAGTAAGAACTTTCCATGGCAGCATCCTCCCAGGTCATCCCAGAGCTTTGTGAGTCTTAGAGAGCATGTTTTGATGCCTAGGCCTGACCTGCTCTCCTGCAGAAAATTATTATTTCCTGTCCCATCCATCCACCTTGGTCCTAGAGGTAAGTCACTCCCTTCCCCTTTGCAGAGCTTTTTGGTTTTTTCCTTAAAAAAAAAAAAAAAAAAAATTGGGCAAAAAATTGCTACCCAGCCTGTAATTCCAGCATTTCCCTAATCCTACCACAGAGCAGAACCCTGTGTTTTACACCTCACACCCTTTGATCTCCAGCCCAGATCTCCAATCTGTTGAGAGCATTTTGAACTCTGATTCTGTGCTCCCACATCCCTGTGGCTCCTTCCAGCCTCGTGCTCTGTGCAGGTGCAGTACAGAAGGAGGTGTGATATTCCTCCCACTGTATCATTTGGGAAAATACTGAGTAGGATTGGGAGCAGTTCAGATCCCAGCAGAAGTCAGACACCTTCTCTGTGAAACCTATCTTTTCTCTCTCATCTGACTACAGAATAGGGTAGAATATGTATTATAATAACACATCATAATACAATGTATAATAAAAATCTATATACCATGTTAATATATTAAATAATATAGAATACATAACAATACAATATCAAAATAAATTATATTATTCAGATGTAGTACAAATATTATATAATTATACATTCCATATATAATTATTAAGCATAATTATATATGTGTACATTATTCATACTTTTATATGAAGCATCTTTGTATATTTATAACATATAACAGCAGTTATTCTGGGAGACTACTGGGCAAACTGTTAAGTGATTTCCCAAAACAGCTTGTAAACCACAACCCTTGACCATGTGGAAGGTGCTGGGTTGAGCAGAGGTACCTCAGAAACTCTGATTTTTTTGGTTGGGAGGGTGCATCCAGGGGCAGGGGATGGCATTTGATGCTGGCAGCCAAACCCAACAGCAGCTTCTAACAGCCATGGCTACACTGCTTTAAAAAGCTGCTACCCCTACAACTAAAGAAGATGAGCAGCGATCACGGGCCTAAACACAGCGTGGTGTCCAGCTCTCAGCCATTTCACAGCTTTCCACTGGAGAAATCCCTCCCTTTCAGATGGATTTCTAACCTGACACTAGTTTTATTCTGCTTGCCACACCAATCAGCCATCTTTAAGGCAGGATGGGTTAATACACAGAAAAGTGTCATTTACAGGCTGCTTTTGGCAGAGCAAAGAAAGAATTTCCATGTAAACTATGAGACCATCTGCACTTTTCCTTTTCTCCAGCCTTAACCCATGGCAGGATAGCCATGGAAATCTGGAATTACTAAATTCAGTTGCTGCCAGCTTTACACATATTTTGAACAAAACTGCTATAGAAGATCAATTATATCATGGATACCAGTGATCATGATCTTCCTCGTCTATTTCTTTCATTAAGATACAGCTGTTCACAGGTGAAGGGATTAAACAATAAAGCTTTCAAACTATAGCGTTGGTGATTGAAGAAAAGAAAACGACTTCTCATCTAGTCCAGTTGCCAAAGCTAAGCAACATGTGCGTTTGGATGTCTGCTCACTGCTGTACATTTATATTCCTGTTCTTAAAGAAACATTTTGGAGGGGTTTTTTGCCTGATTGTCCACAATGATTAAAGACATTCACTTTACTGAAGTTCACAGGGGAAAATAACAGGGCAGATGATACAAAAAAGGGTGGGAAAATTAATGAAACAAACAAAGCTGGAGAGAAAAAGGGAGAGGCATCTCTTCCCTCCCCTTATCTCTTCCAGTTACCTTAGGTACTATTTATAAACCATGTATGTAAAATATTTTAGGTAGAGTGAATGTTTTCAGAAAATAATTACTCTGAATTCTTGCAGTGGAAATAAAGACTTGCAGAAGGTCACAGTGCTTACTCCGTGAATACCATTAATCTCATCTTGTGATTTCGCACTTACAGGAAAACTTTTGTTCCTGTAACTTTTCACGAGACTAAAACCCTGAGATGCCTGGGTCCGATAGGACTCGTGATATCTCTGAGCTAACAGCAGTCAAGTGAACAAAAGTTGGCAGATCCTGCCTGTTGCTAAACAATCAGTAAGAAAAAGGAATGGAGCAGTGTGAAGGAACTCTCCCACAATACAAGGATTGTGATAAAAACTGTCAGAACAGAAAATGGGGAAAACACCTGTAATTGAGTCTGGTCTCTAAGTGATGTAAAATAACGTACTTCTTTGCACACGTATCAGTCAGCCACAGAAGAGGTACACAAAGCTCAAACTAAATCCAAGATCTGTGATGGGTCCTTTTCACCATGCCCTTCCCAGAAGAAAACACAATACTGAAAGTTACCCACTTAAATCCTAACCATGTGTGTACTACTGAGGCTAAACTACAATACACTCTCACCATGCTGAAGGCATCTGTTCTTCTGGAATGTCTGTTTCCATTTTGACTGTGTGAGTTTGGACAGTCATCTGAACAAGATATTTTATTTACTTCAGGACCCAGAATTACCAAACCAGAAAAAGGCAGACAATCAGTGGCCAGCCAAGGGTCTCATTAGGGAATCCATGCGGTGTACTCGTTACTACGGAAACAAGAGAGGGCTGGCACACTGCAATTTCTGTCCTGCAAGAGAATTCACCAACCCTGCCAATAAATAAAGTTCATAATTCAACAAATTGGAGCCAAGGTCAAGTAACTGAAGATGAAGCAGTCACGCTCCACGGGTCTTCTTCATTATTGATAGTACTAAGGCATAAGTCTCTCAGGTTCCTTTGAGCTATTACACAGATCTATCACGTAAACATTTGACTCAAACTAACACTCATTTTTAAAAATATTTTTCACAGAAAAAGAGCCAGAAAAGCTGATAAAAATTTACACTACTTTAAGTCACTAACCTTCAGCTCACTCCATCTTACTTTGCGGAAAGGTGTGCAGCAATAACCTGTGAAAGCAGAGCCTCACATTTAGATAGTTACACTTGAATTACCAGAGGCATAACAATCTTCAAGGGGCCTAATTGCAATAGACGTTTCTGTTAAGCGTCCTACAAACAGTAGTTAATTTTCACATCACCTCTGTGAGCTGTGCATGGATGGTTACCACTCCCAGAGTGCAGATGTGGAAAAACAGTGGCACCAGAGAAATGAGTGCCAAGGCTGGGATTACAGGTCTGCCTACACTTAAGACCTTCAGACCTCTCTGCATTTTATAACTAACAGGGAAGGGAGGCAGAGAGGCACAAGGTCAGGAGACCGAAAATACCAAAAGACAGCACTGCTGAAACTCCAAGAGTCTCTGTTGAGCTGGAGTGTGTGGACAGGCGACAGCCCAGTCAAACTGGCACCAAGATGAGGTCTGGTGGCCACTGAACCAAGGTGCACCTGGTGACTGCCAGGTGTGAACCGCTAACAAAGCAAACTGCTACTGCTTTGGGAACGCGGTGACTACAAACCCGTTAGCACAGCGTGAATGAAACGGAATTATATTGTGCTTCTGAAACTTTCAGTAAGTTCAGTTACAGGAAACTTCCTAATGTAGTACAGAGACTACCAGTGCGTAGATGCATCAGTACAGCAGCAACACCAATATATATTTGCTTAAAAAAACCAAAACAACATCAACTTGCTAACAATGGGTAGGGAAATACCTGAGCTGCTACAGTTTCTCCACAGGTTTTAGGTTACCTCCTGAAAACCTAGCTATTTTAGTGGAATACAAAGAAGACTTTGAAAGATGATTTACTGGCAACACCAGAAAGAGTAACTCCACTGTGTACCTCTCTCACAACAAGCTCTACACTGCAGGTAAGACTATCTATTATCCCCTGACCACTTTCTGTTAATACTTAGTTCACCTCTCTGTATTACACCCTTGGGTGCAAGGTTTTTAAACTGTCAGGTTGGTTTGTTCGTTTACCTATGAAGGATTTCAAAGAGCTGACAAACCTGAGCACAGGGCTGAAAAATAGCTTTTTGCTGAAAGCCACAGGCAGAGGGCAAAGGAGGCTGTGGGTATCAGTTATCCAGCTCGCGTGCCAGGCCCAGCACAGGGCAGCAGGTGAGTGCACGAGCTGTGTCACTTCCGACTTTGACTTTTGTGTGGCTTTAGAAAGGAGCAAAAGTACGTTTCAGCCAAGCTTGAAATGATGTTCGAAAAACCAGCCTGAGAGAACTGGCAGATCTGACCTTCAAGGCAATTTTACTCAGCTCCTGATAATACAGCCAGTCAGTTGGAAGCAGTCTGAACCCACGCACATGTGCTGTGGGGCAGGCGTGCAGTCCCAGCGTGGAGCTGGCTGGGGTTATTAGGTTAATTGCAGTGCCACATGAGTACGGCCCTGTTGGTCTGAGCTCTGAATTATATGGAGGGGAAGAGAAGCAACCATGGGGAGGAAACAGGAACTGGTCACTCCTGACCTGAAAAGACCTTTTGGGGTTACTCTGTCGAAAGAAGAAAAAAAAGTTAAGAAAAACAAGCCTAATTCCTGACCTGAAAGGTTGTCATCCAGAATGTAGCAAAGGGATGTAATATTCTGATTTATGCAAATTCCCACTGCTGCTAAGAAGCACACTACGGGCTTGGTCCCATTTCTCTTCAAATCAACAGAAAAAAGGAAAACCATTACTGTCGCCGGCAGCTCACAGCCAAGCTTTAGCGCCTATTGCAGTTTTATCACTGCAGCTCTACTTGCAGAGGTTGTGTTCCTGAGAAGGATGGCAGGGGAACGGCGGGGAAGGCAGGCAGAAGCAAACTTCAGAGATTAACAATTCAACTGTTGGAAGCCGGGCATATACCAGGAGTTCATTTTTACCTGGTGCACTGTTTTGTTTCTACGACAGATCTTCCTTCGCTCAAATGGAAACAGCCTTGCTCTACATCTAGTACCACTGAACAGACAGCTGTGCTCAGGGGATATTTATAACCATCAACACTGTAGATGGAAGGTGAGTTTTAATGTATGTGTCGTAGTTATTCCTTTGGCTGGAAAGCGGCTCTGTTTCCGACAGCCGGAATGAAATTCCGGGAGGCTCAGTGTCTCTCTCCACCGTTTTCACTCTTCCTTTGCGCTGAACCATCTTTTCCAAGCTTGTCTCACACTTTTCTGGCCTTTTTGCCTTATCGCTCCTGCCTGCTCTGGGTGACCAGCCAAGTTTGCCTCGGGCTGCCTTTCCCAGTGCACACCTCACGGCCGGCGGGGGGGGGGTGGGGTGTCCAAACCGCACTGCCCCCGCACCCTGCCAACCCCAACCGCAGCCCCCCCGGCTGTCAGTCCCCCTCCCTACCTCTATCTCATGCCAGGGCGGGGGGCGCGGGAAGGGCCGCTTTTTTTTTTGCAAGAGGATGCAACGGCAGGGAGGGGGGGGTCACACCGCTCCCTATGTTGTGCCAAACCCCGCCGCACCCCCCAAGCAGTCCAGCCCCCCCCTCCCCGCATCGGCACCTTCCGTGCATCCCGGGGGGGATTGGGGGGGGACACAGCTCCCCGGCACTGCGCACCGCCTCGCCGAAAGGCCGGGGGGCGGCGGGTGGGGGGTGTCTCTGCCCGGGGAGCTGCCCGCACAGCCCCGCGCTGCGCACAAAGGGAGAGACGGGGAATGTCGCCCGCCCCCGCGGCGGGCAGTGCTGGGTGCACACGCACACACACGGACAGGCACGCGTGCACACGCACACGCAGACAGCACGGGCGGGTCACGTACCTGCAGGTGCCGGCCGGTGGGAGCGCGGGCGGGCAGGCGGTGCGGTCCCGCCCGCATTGCACAGGGGGGATCGTGGTGATGCTGCCGGGGGTTGGGGGCGGGGGTGCCGCTCCGGTCCCTCCGCCCCCGCGCGCGCTGGCACTCCGCGCCGGAGGAGGCAGCGGCGGCGGCGGCTCCTGTCAGCCACCGGAAACCGGCGTCCGGCCGCGCACCGCGCAGGAAGTGTGCAACGCACACCCGCGCACACCCACCCGCCGGGACACCCCCGCGGGCCGGGGCTGCCTGAGCCGGGAGGGTCCCCGGGAGGGCGGAGGGAAGGGACGGGGACAGCCCGGCGCCTGCAGCCCGGCAGCTGCGGGTGGCGGTAACGGCCCCGCAGCCCTGCGTGGAGCGGGGCACACAGCGAGCTGCTCCCCGTGCATTGCCACGGGGAGCAGAGCTTGCCGTTAAAAACGGGGAGAGCAACGCCTGCGCACGGAACCGGGGCTGTCTCGCTAATACGCGGTCTGAACGGACACAGAATAATGTAATTCTCATTGTTCTGGTGAAGATCTGCACCCGCTCCGTTACTCCCAAGTAGCTGTGTCCAAGCTGCTGCTCCTCGTTTGTTTTGTGCGGATATGCGATACACGATTCACTGTTATTTCACCTTTTTTTTTTTGTTTCATGAGATCATAGGAACAGTACCATGTGTTTATGAATCTTATGTATGGTATATAAATAGGCGTGCCTATATGTGCACCCCTCCTACAGCCATATATAGAGCGATAAACACTGCCATTTATCTGTTGTGAAAACGGCAGCCTTCTTGCTTTGTCTGCAGCTATAGATCTCAACAGCAACATTATTCATATTAGCATTTTTTTGCCATTAATCATGGGAGGGCTCACCATGTGCTCGCAGCATTTTCTCTGGGTGTTGGTTCTTCCACAATAAGCGAGGAGCATGCCAAAGCAAACTCTGCTCATCTCCTCCATTGGGCTTTTTCCCCTGCCTTGTTGCATCACTCCAGAAGGAGACAGGCCTGGCTGCTGCTGGAAGAATATCAGCCTTCCAAGCCGGCTGCTTCATGCCCCAGAGGTTTCCTTTCCTCATGTTCCTTATGCCAACATTTACAAAACTTGAATGGGCTAACACATGCTACTTGCTACGATGGCAACAATGCTTACGCAACAGTATAATGGAGGCAATCTGTAAGTGTATTCGTGCCAAAAATAATGCTCTTTCCGTGTTTGTCTGTGGTGCAGCAAGGGAATTTGGTAGCAGCGTTAACCTCGCCTGGGGAAGGCTGCCATCCCTTCTGCTCTTGTTATTGGCAGGAAGAGGTCATTGTCCTCTCGCTGCAACTCAGCAGAGATCTTTAATACCTTAAATTAAGGGTTTAGTGTTAGATTCCTAGAGATGGAGAACCCTAAATGGAAGAAGTAATTACTCCAGGGAATAAGGGGAGAGTCTGTCTCTGTCCGTGCTAATCAAACATATTACACCCTGCTCCCACATCTTCTCGCTTTTAGTGCAGGGACCTGGAGTCAAAGCACTGGCAACACTGAGGACAAGACCACCACTTTCCGGGACTCTGCTGTGTCCGTGGACTCCTGCCAGGGGCTGAGGTGGACTGTTCCTCAGGGATATGGACCTGCAGCACCCCTCAAGCCACCGAACGTACCTCCTGGGTCATAAGGTTCGAACCAGCGCTCTGTTTGCCTCCAAGGTGGGGCTGCTGCACTCTCTGTTCAAGGTCAGTTAGATTTTCACAAACAATGTCAAAAAGGAATTCCTGAAGAGAACTGCTTTCTAAACAAACACTCTGCATCTCCAGAGTCTTAAAACTAGGCACGTCCCGTGCAATCAGGCAACAGAAGGGGCTGGCTCTTCACTGCTGGTACTCAGCCTTGTTGTTCACCTCCTTTCCGCAGCAGAGGAGCCATAATTTCTACACAGACCGCTGAATTGCACAGGAACTGGCTTTTTGCAGTGACCTTGGCAGAGCATTTGGAAGCAGTCTGCAAGCAACAGTTTGAAAGCCATTACCTGTCTTACATGACTTCTTCATTCTCTTTTCTGATTTCTCCTTCCTTTCTCCTGACTCCTGACTTTCTCTTGACTTTTCCTGGAGAAAAAGATACTAAGGGGAGACCTTCTCTCTCTCTAGAACTACCTGAAAGGAGGATGTAGAGAACTGGGGTGGGTCTGTTCAACCAAGGAACAAGTGACAGGACAAGAGGAAATGGCCTCAAATTCTGCCCAGGGCAGTTGAGATTGGATGTGAGGAAGAATTTCTTTGCTGAAAGGGTTCTGAGGCATTGGAAGGGGTTGCCCAGGGCAGTGGTGGAGTCCCCATCCCTGAAGAGATTGAAGAGTCGTGTAGACACAGTGCTGAGGGACATGGGTTAGTCGGGGACTTGTCAGTGTGAGGTTAATGATTGGACTCGATGACCTTAAAGGTCTTTGCCAATCGAGGCAATTCTGTGATTCTTTGTGATTCTGTGACTCCTTTGCATTTTTTCTTTACTTTTTTCTTCTCATGCTCTTCTGTGGAAACAACACAAAGTAGCCTCCAAACCTGCCCTCCTCCCACCTTCCCCCCCTCCACCTTTCTACTCCTTCTTCACTTCTTCATTGTTAGGAGCAGCCCCAAGTCAATGCTGTGTCTGCACTCATTGATTAAAAAGAGGGTTTTAAAACATTTCTCAAACATCTGATGTAGTTCCTTGGCTTTTGTGCTCTGTTATCATCACAGTGTTGTACACAGGGATGTAATTGCATCAGAGGTTTCTGGTTCGTATCATCTGCGCTGCTGAAGAGCTCAGCTAGCCTAATAATGTCACCAGTACTTCGGCACAGAACTGCAATTTTAGATTAACTCATTTCAGCTCACTGACTGTATTAGTAACTGCACTGTAAGGCCAGCGAGCAGTGTGTGCCGATGTTCCTGCAAAAGCAAGCTTTTCTCTGGGAAGGAGAGCTGCTGGTGTTGACTTCACAGGTCTGTGCTGGCCACTGCGGGTGAGCAAATGGACAGACTGCCCTGCCTCAGCACAGCCAAGGGACTGCCCTAGTGAGGTGGCTTTATTGCTGGTCTTTTCCTGTTCCTCACTTGACATAAGACATGTGTAGACAGAGCTCTGACTGTGGGTGTGGACGCCTGCCAGAGGTGCTGAGGGTATCTTCATAGGTGGTCCACATCCTCGGATGAGTCAGCAGGGTCCTATCATTAATGCAGTGGGCTGAGGAAGAAGCTGTATCACATCCTGATCCCAGACTTAACACAGACTCTTCTGCAACCTTGGGCAACTCACTAACCTCTGTTTACTCATCTGTGCTATGACCATTTATCAGCCCTATCAGGCTGTGTGTCGAGGAGGAATTTGCTCGTTCCAGGTCTCAGTGCCAGAAAACTACTGGTTGTGGTGCTCAGCGTAAGCTCATACTCTCCCCTCCTGAACCTCTGGGCAGCCTGCCAGAGTTACCTGCCATCCAGTAAAGAGCAATGCCACCAGTAGGCCAACAACAGTGGGCAAAAGCAAACGTGTCCCTTGTCACCCAAGAACTGAGTCTTCCTCCAGGAAAGACTAGCTGGACCAGCAGGCTGTGAAACAGGACATACAAGTTGCCAAACAGGAGGGAAAGGAATTGTTGCCCTCCTGTTTGGGAACACCCACCTGTCTGCTTGAAGAGAGATCTGACAGTCGTGGTGAGTTCCAGCTACATCAGGGCACCGGTGCCACCACCTCATAGAAAACACACAGACGGACACCCAGTGACTGCATGGCTTCGCTATAAGACTGTGGTGGGTTGACCCTGGCTAGAGGCCGGATGCCCACCAAAGCCCACTCTATCACTCATCTTCCCCAGCATCCCCCCAGCACTGCGTCGTTCACGCGGCAACAGAGCAGAGCTTGGTTTTTCCCAGGGACATCCTCTGGGAGAAGAGACAGGTACCGACTCATCTCAGTAGCATGGGCAAGGGCCTGTTTCCCATTGTGCAGGACAGGCAGGTGAGCGGGGATTCCTGCTGGAAGGTTTGTTTCTGCTGCCCTGTCACGTCCCTACAGTGTGTGCCCCAGCCGTGCTTGCTCACTTGCTCCTGTCCAGTTGAGTGGGGTGTGGTAGCACACACATATGCTCTCCATCAGCCTCCACCAGCGGTCATGAGCCTGATCCTTGGCCAGAAGCATTGCCAGCTGAAGCACTGTGGTAGTTTCACTTGGCTAGCACTTGGCTAGCAGCCAAACACAGCCTTTCATTCACTCCCTTCCCCCCCAGGGGGTCAAGGGTAAGGAGACTCATAGGTTGAGATGAGAACAATTTAATAATCTAAATAAAGTAAAACTTAAAATAATAATGATATTAAAATAATAATGATAATAGTAATAGTAATAGTAATAGAATATGCAAATGAATGATACACAGTACCATTGCTCACCACCTGCTGACCAAGCCCGGCCCATTCCCAGATAATGATCCCAGAGGAGTGACAATCCCGAACCAAAACCACAATCCCAGAAGAGCGAGAGCCTGAACAAAAGCCAGAGAGAGCAAATACACTGACCATGATGTTATATGATATGGAATATCCCATTGGCATATCCAAATGCCAATTTAGCTAATTAATTTAAATATTATGCGCCCCCCCAAAAAAATCTAGCACTTGTAGACCAACAAAACACTTAAGGCCTTCAACTTCCAGTGACAGAATGAAAACATTGGTGTATATCAGTGTTTCTCTTATAACAAATCCCATGCCTGCCCCTCCTCTTCCCCTTGTGAGTCAGAGCACAAAAAATCTGGGAATGCAGCTTCCCACCCCCAATCCCTTCTCAGAGGATAAACATGAGGCAGACCCACTCACCCTCTGCTTACAGTCTCCTCTAGGTGAAAGGGCTTGGTGAGAGCCAGGTGCCTGCAAGTCATTATCAATGGGCTGGACAAAGTGGGTTCTCTGGTGGGACATCAGTGTTCTGGAAGGGCGGAGCAAAAGGTGGGTCCACAGGACAAGTACAGCTTCCAGACACCCAGCCATGAGGACTGGAAGTCAAGGACATCAAGGTGGGTGGCAGTTTCCTCCCTAACCACAGGCAGACAAGTGGTTTGACTTGCAGACAACTGGTGTGGCAAGTCAAAGTGGGGTATTACAACGCTCTCCTGCAATGCTGGGGGTTAGTGGAAAAGGAGGCAGAGTCCTCCTCCCATGGCTTGTGCAGAGGGCTTTGTATCCCTGCATTTCCAGTAATAGTGTAGCAGAGCTACACTGGCGTAGTCAGGACCAGAATAAAAGCCATCAAACAGGCTTGAGAGCTCCTCTGTGGACACCAGCTGTCTGTCAGTGTCAGGGAGTGAAGCACGGGACAGGGCTGTGATTGGAAAGTTCCCTGGGAGATCTGTAATAAAGAGATCAGAATATAGCATTGAATAAGATATTTGTTTGTTGAGGGGTTTTTTTAGGTTTCCTATAGAAAGCATTGGAAATTTAATGTTTGAAAGGTCAATTTGTTTACTAAGGTATGGCAAACAGCATCACAACATGATGCCTTTGCTTAACAGTGATCCTGAAGGAGGAAGAGCAACCAGGCAACTTCTCCCTCACACCCCCACACCTTCTCTTTATGTAAGGATAATTTTTAAAAGCAGAGTCTGTGAAGCATCGTATCCATATTCCTGGAACATCTGTGATTAAATACACACAATATTTCAAAGCAAAGCACTGCTAGTTAATTTACGCTTCGCTTACCTGCCAGGCCAAAAATTACTTGTGGGGGCACTGCATGTTGGCGTAAGATTTGTGTCACTTCTGGAGATGATTTCAGAACAAATTCACCTTTGGTAGACTGTGGCCCTTCTGCTCTGGCAGTCCTTCACCACAGCATCTGGTTGCACCCTGCTTGACAGCACTTCAGCACTTCTAATGCCGCTTTTAACACTGACCCTACATCCTTGCTCCACAGGTCAGAAACCAGGGCACAGGGAGCTAAAGGGATCCATAAAAGAGGAAGACTTCTGGGTCAGTAACAGGGGACACAAGCCCATAATGAGCCTAATTTGAACCAGGAATGGTCTTATGAGTGGTTTTCTGCTCCAGCTGCCTGCAGTAGCTTGCTGTGGTTAGGTGCTGTGCCCTGCTTGACTGGGGCAGGGCAGACTTATGCAAGTGCTCAAGCAGATGTCTTTCAGGTCCTGTAGGAAACACCAGGCTGAATTAAAAGCGGTGATCAGGTAAGGAGTGTCCTGAGCTTGTTTGCTAAGTAGAAGGCAGTATGGGACAATCTGAGGAGCAGGGATTCAGCCATCACAATGCACTGCAAAGGATTTCTCTTTTTCCAGTAATTGCTGATTAACAGAGGACTCCTGCCCTCCCCAGTCTCTGTTTGGAGATTCACAACCCAGACTATGGCACACATGTAGGAACTCACATTTTCCTTTGGATATCCTGAAGGAATGCGGGGGAATAAGTACCAGCACTAAAGACCATCTGACTCCCGGGGACTGGATCTGTTAGCATTGCAGGTAGACATCAACTTTTTCTTTTTTTTTTAAAAAAAAAAGGGCAAAACGCCTAGCTTCAAGTCAGAGTTAAGATCAAAGTGAGTAAGAGTGTGTATTGAGGAAATGCAAAACAATAATAGCTTTCAAAAGCCTATAGAGAGATTATACTGCCCAGGAAAAACACCCAGCTTTTGGGTCAGCTCTAAATTTTCTTCTTGCCCCATCTGGGACAGCTAATAACCTGACAGAGGTACCTCTTAGTTTTCTCCTTGCTGAGACCTCAGACTGCTGTGTTCAGCAGCCACCTTTCCTTCAGGTGTGCCTGATGCTGTAGGAAACTCTGCAGACAAATCCTGTCATCGTGGGCACCAGGAGGCTGCTTCACATTCACACCCCAGCATATTGGAGCAGAACTGACTTCCTGCTGGTCCTTTGTTCGAGTCGTTACTAGACTGCAACTAACAACTAGTAGCAACACAGAAAAAGGCATATGAAGATCAGCCCCCAACGTGCTTTTGAAAGTCCTATGCTACTTCACCAGAAGCCTGAAATACCCTTGAAAATCCAGTCTTGTGCGTTTGCAGAGACGTCACCACACGACTCTGCTTTGTATTAAATTCTTGCGGATTTTAATTTAGTTTACTTTCCAGGCTCCTCTTGTCTAATACCACTTCAGAGAGTCCAAAAATTCTCATTTTCAGCTCATGTTACATTTCTACTACACAAAGGAAGCACAAATGAAGTTGACAGTGTTCTCTGTGTGTAAATCAAACAGAATATGAACTGCTGCAATACAGAAAAGCTGCTGATTTCTTCAATGTTTACTTGGGAGACAGAGCTCTTACAAATATGTTTTAAAAATGTAAAGAATTAGCTTCTTTCAGTCTTGAAAATTACTTCTGCTTTAGGTTAATAACATAAATGTCTTACAGGGAAAAAAAAAAACAAACCAAAACCCAGAGTCAGAGAAAGCCTTGATGAACTGCAATACAAGGAGTATTGTACAGCTTCCCCAGAGCAGCCACTTGCAAGAAAGGGTTGAGACAGAAAAGGACGGGACTGGAATTCTCCATTTCCTCTTTAACTTGTTAGCAGCTCCCAGTTTGTTTTGGGAAGACCCATAAGGATAGCAGAGACACCCGTGGGTTTTTTTGGTGGAAAAGGAGGTATTTGTGGCAACAGCAGGTGAGTGTCAGCTGTTACATGACAGAAATACACAGGTAAAGCAGAGCAATTTAAACAAAAGCCTGAATAATGAGTATAGGAAAAATATATAATAACAGCTCAACAAAAAACTGACTTGAAAGAAAGTAGGGGACTTGGCAGTGTAAGTATGTGCTAATTATAGGATGGAGATCTGGCTGACATTAGTGAGAACATACAGTGTGTAATTTCTGCATGTAGAATAAGGACAATGGGCTGTTTTCTGTGTCAAAGAAACTATGACACTTTGATCTGCAGCCTGTAGCCTCAGGTTATTCCCTGATGTGGTTTACAACACAGAGAGTATCTTTAAAACATAACTGGGTCTTGCTCTTCACCCCCTTGCATTGCTCTCTGTCTGTTCCTGGGTTCAGAAGAGGGGTGGCTTTCTACCAGCAACGTATGAAGGCTGTAGCAGACCCACAACACATCCACTTCTGTTCCACTCTTAGGCTGGTCTGTGAGGGCAGACCTGCTTTTTTACAGGATGCCCTACAGAGCTCACAGTGCAACCACAAAAAGGTGGAGGGTGGGGAAGAGCTTTGCAATGACAGCCGGACTGGTGCAGGGGCTGATTTTTGTTTCCACACAGAAATCTTGGGGCTGTTTCCAGCCTTTAGTGCAGTTGCCCATGTGTAACAGGCTGACACTGTAACTCTCCTCTTCGTCAAAGAAAATAAAATGACAGCAGCCAAGGTGGTGAACATGAAGATGGGACACTTTACTGAGGGTATGTTCAACTATCACAATCACAGGAACGTGTATTCCTCTGGCAGAGAAAATAACCAAGTGAGACAGCTGAGCTTGTTTCCTCCCAGCTTTGGGTAAGGCAACCATGTTATTCTTTTATTCCCTCCCTTTTTGGTCTGGTAAACTTGGAAGTTTGAGAGACCTGAGTTTCAGTGAATAGACGTAACCCACAGACACCTGGCTTTTACAGTAAAGTCTGGATCACAGAATTCCCCTGTATCATGTTTAATTGTTAGCAGAAATAATAAGCTCTTAGCTTATAAAGGAATAGCTGATGACATCCTTCTGGAAAAAAATATTTTTTATGGAGTATGAATTATATTTCTAGGAAAAAAATCCAGAACTCTGTACACTGGCTTTATGCTAGTTCTTCTCACAATATGGTATCTCACACATACTCACACAGCATTAAGACAAAGATTGCAGCTGGAGATGATGATACGGTAGTTATCCCCCAATCTGCTAAAAGTCTAACCACTGATGAAAAGGTATGTTCTGAGAGTTGATGCTCATGCCATGTGGTTCCTATAAATGGTAGAAACTAAGAACAGGGAAACAAGCTTAAAATTAAGTTCACATTTAAGACATTTAACAGAACCCACTTTTTCTTTCTTGCATAGAGACTGAGCTCAGCCACAGAGCTTGAACTTAAACCATGCCGTGGAGAAGCGGTGCATGCACTTTCCTGCCTCCTTGGTTGTGAAGTTCCAACATACGGGCTTCTCAGTTCAGTCTAGCCATCACAACTTAATTGTATAAACCCTCTTTCAGCACTGAACAGCAAACACCAGATGTGTCAACAACTGCACGAGTGTCTTCCCCTTTGCAACGCCAAGGGCCTTCTGTGCACACTTCTGCAGCCAGCCTGCCACTTGCAGCTCTGCAGCCTTCCACCTGAGCTGCTGTCTCAGTCTTTTTCCCTTCTCCTTTCTATGCTGCTGCCTTTGTGCTGTTATTCTCATGGCCTTCCACTCACATATCTCAGCATTATAATACGTTCTCATGAAAAGCAATTGCTAGCAGTCTGAGAATCCCTCTTCCCCCTGTGTCTCCTACTTGTTTTGTAACTTCACTTCACTTTAGGGGAAAAACAAGAGTTAGCAAATAGAAAAATAGATAATAGTAATGTAAATATCCCATAAGCATTACCAGCCATAAACATGCACAAAGTGGAGTGACCAGCATGCACCACCTGCAACTGATTAAATGGGATCTAGTGAGCACTGACAGCATAATATACAGGAACAACCAGGAGTGAGCTTGGCTGGGTCCTAGTGCCAAGCACAGAGAAAAAAGCCTGACAAGAATAGTTATACTCATCTTCCTTATCCTCACTGCTTGCTGACACTGGAAAGGACACTCTTCTGGGGACCCCAGTGCTTCCCAGTTTTTTGTGGGCCACTGGGAAGTTTCCTCCTTCCTTCTTTTTCTGTTCTTTTTCCCCTGTAGTAGTTTCAGGTTGATGTGTGTACCCCACTGATAAAACCCTGTGGAGGTAAACCTGTCTCAAGAGGTGTGATGATACTGTTCCCATACAGTTGGCAAGGTCCCCTCCCCTTCCTTCAGCATCAGTGCCTGGTTGGAATGGTGGGATGCTGAAGATGCCTGAAGGGGCTCCAGGAAGGCTAGGGAGGGACTTTTTACAAGGCCAGTTAGTGATAGACCAAGGGGAAATGGCTGTAAGCTGGAAGAGGTGAGATTTAGATTGGATGTTAGGAAGAAATTCTTCACTGTGAGCGTGGTGAGACACTGGCCCAGGTTGCCCAGAGAAGCTGTGGCTGCTCCTCCCTGGAAGTGTTCAAGGCCAGGCTGGATGAGGCTTTGAGCAACCTGGTCCAGTGGAAGGTGTCCCTGCTGATGGCAGGGGGGTTGGAACTGGATGAGCTTTAACGTCCCTTTCAACCCAAACCATTCCATGATTCTGTGATTCTATGTTAGCAAGTCTTTCACTTCAGCAGGTCTGCTGCAAGCCTGGAAGCACAACAGCCTTGAGCAGCAGCTGGGGACTGTGGGGACACGGCTGGAGCAGCCACAGTCAGGTGTGCTGACTGCTCCCTCTGCTGTCACCGACTCAACCCAGGGGAAAACAAAAAAGCTGAGGAGCGAAAACTGTGCTGAGAGGTGGGAGAGAAGAGACTGGAAGAGAGAACCCTTGGGTACATGAGGCATGGGTTTGCATTTTCTTCACAGTGTGATGAGCCGTCAGTCCTGTTCATTACCGCCAGCAGCATGCAGATGGTGTCTGTGTTTTACATACGTTGTAAAGCTGTTTTCTTCATTTATTAATTGGAGCTGTCACCCAAAGAACTTGTAGGGTTTTTTTCCAGTTATCCGCAGTAACAGAGCAGTCACTGTTTAGTCACTTTATTTTTATAGGCCTCAAAAGCCACGAATGAAACAGATTAAAAAGCAAAATATTTCTGCCCTCATGTAAAAGTCCTCTGCAGAATGCAAACACCTGCAGTAATTCCTCCACTACAGTACCCATTTTAAATCTCATCCTAACAGTGCAGACCAGACTGGCATGTTTTTCAGCCATGTCTGTTTACAGCAGAAACTCCAGCAATGGCATAATATGCACTTCCTTAATGCAAGGGTCAAACATCCCTAATACTCAGCATCACCAGGGTCCCACAGCACCCATCCCATGGCACAGCCACCCCCCACCTATCCTAAGGACTCTGAAGGGAAGGCAGTGGATACCTACCCAGATGCTCATGATGTTGCCTGCAGGATGCACACTCATCCTTAGGTCAAGTAAATACATTTAACTGAAAAACAGAGGGCCAAGTTTTCTGGTTTTCCTTTTTCTTGCTAATGAATTCTGTTGTTCGGCATGAATTCATAACCGCTAATACCAAACAAAGTGCTCAGTGTGGTAGTTCCTGCCCTTCTCTCCTTGGCATCAGCAATTATTCATACAACTGCATCAGGCACAGCCCTGATCTGTCTGCCAGCAACAACCAGTATTTCCCAGATCAGCACGGTGAGCTCTCACTCTCCTGTCATGCAAGCAACACTTCTGATGTACCAGAGCAAGAGGAAACACAGTGGCCAGCTGGAGAGAGGTTGTGCTGCTCTGGATCTATCTCCAGCGAAAGCCCTTTTCTTCTAAAGGCGACATCTTTCTTTAGGATTACAAGGTCCATCACCAAATGACATGCACAGCTACCAAACATTTTGTCCAGGAGTGGTATTACTGACTACACAAGAAATACACACCATTAACTGCAGACACAGGCAAGAAGCAAATAAGGACATTCTGCCCTCAGGTACCAGGACATGGTTAATACTGAACTGGATGCTGCACACTGTTCCCCTTCACCCCCACAATCCTGAAAAACAAAATTATTTGGCAGAGAACTTGCACAGAAGGGAAAACTGCAAAGGCATGGGGATGGTGATGAAATAGGCATGAAATTAAACCACCTTGCTCCCGATGCCCAAGTTCTTTGATCTGCTTCGGTGTTTGTAGTGTTACAGGACAATGTTTGGAACTATACTTTGAAAAGTCCACTTAAAAAAACATTTTCTAGTACATGTAGGTTTCAAAAGATGCTTCATATTTTAAGGTGTCTCCCTCAAGAAACAAAATGTATGTGAACATATTTTGCACATAAGCACACACATTGTGTTTTCCAATAGCTTGAGGTCATCAGCCTTTTAGAGTAACATCTGATAGAGATGGTCAGTTCCTACAAGCTTTGTGAAACCAGATAAAAATGCTGTTTGTCTCCCAGTCAGAGGAAAAGTTAGTGCCAACTTTAACTCTTGCAGTATGGAAACATGTTGTGCATCCCCTAATCTTGGGATCAGAACTCACATCTCATTAGACATCAGGTAACTCAAAGACAAGACAATATTATAAGAAATAAAGTTCTGTTAGGTCTCACAGCAACATAGGACAGTTCGCTATCAGAGGAAAAAGTGAAAATGAAAAAAAAAAAATCCTTGAAACATCAGAATTTTAGGACATCATTTTTCTTTTAATCATTATAGCAAGTTATTAAGAAAAACGTGTTCATTGTTGGGTGTTACAGTCAGACTGAGTTGTGTCTCCTTTAACAATTTCAATTTTTATTGATACTTATACTGCATCAAAGAAAAATGATGTCTGTTTTTTTTTAAACAGCATTGTAGTTATATATGAAAGGCCAGTGTTCTGATAGTAAGGATTTCTCCTCACAGGATGCTAGCAGCATCCTTTCCAGACTCATTGCTAGCACCATGTCACCTTTAACAATTTTCCTGACGTGAAAGCCATGATTGGCTCCAACTCACCTAAAAAGAAGAAACAAGATCATCAGAAAATTAAAAGGAGTTGGATACAGACTCTGTACAGGAGACAGTAATATCGCTACAGTAAGATCTTTGAGTTCTTTAGAAATTTCTTTTTGGTATATACTTCATATTTTTATCCACATAGTAAAAATGCTAAATCAGGCTCTGTGGTTATACCTCATACTCTTCAAATACCTCAGTCTAACAAAGTATTTCCATATATCTGTATCTATATGTCTCTATATATCTCTCACAATATTGAAGCACTTTGCAGAAAAGGAGGATGTTGATTAATTGAAATATTACTTGCTTTTCCAGTTCATTTTTAAAGGTATTTTTGAGGACTTGATTATAATGTTAACTTGCTTCACGGATAACTTATTTTTTCATGATTAATCTATTCCCTTCTGACTCCATTTTGAAGTTTTGCTAAAGAAAGTTCCAAACTGTTTTGAACAGCAATAAATGTGGCAGTCACACTTGTAAAGCAGTGAGGCAATTTAACATTGTGAAAGTTGTGACATTGCCTCTTGTCCAATAAATACTTCACCAGTAAAAAAATTCTCTGGAGACAGAAAAAACTCACTATGAGGGCCAAATTGCATCAGATGTTGCATGCTGTTACTTAATGAAATTATTAGATTATGACTGATTTTAAGTGAGGTAAGACCAAATAACTCAGGTCTCTCAGGAGAGAAGAAACAACCCAGGTTAATTACCTACTAAGTTGTGCCTGTGTTGTTAGGTATCCATATGTTATTTAATATTCTAAACCAATAATAGTGTGTTTATGGGGAATATTTTCCATATAATGATTTTTCTGCTAAAAATGCTCTTCTTAATATGTCGAAGGAACAGCCCTGTTCACTGAGATGCACATTTGTTAACACTGAACAGTTGGACGAAATGTTACCCCACAGGCCATTGGACAGAAATGTCAGTGATCTATGCCCTTCGGGTGCTGGGTGATCTTGGACAAGTAGTTTTCCTCTGCTTGCCTCACTTTCCACCTGAAAAACTTTATGTTTCTACATATTTCTATATTCATTTTGAAATATATTAATTGCAAACAGTGCTCAAGACTTGAGTGATGGTAAAATGCCAAAAGCCACTCAAATGCACAGGAGGCTGGAAGGGCAGAAGCAAGTTTGTTGGTATTAGTAGAGACAGGGTCCCTCACCATGGCAGGGGGAGGTGTTGCTGCAATGCCACAGCAGCAGTTGAATAAATGGAAAGGTTGAGGGACCAAACAGCCGGCCCTGCAAAGTTAAAGAAGTAGTTTTCAGAAGAGAAGGGTGTGACATGTTCTCCCGTGAGTCGCTGCTGTGGTGAGGGGCTAGCTCTGCTCCAGGGTGAATGCTGCACTGTTGGAGGGAAGGGCAGTTTGGGAGGTGCAGACACAGGGTGCTCAGCCCATGGTGAAGCTGTGCCCCCCTGCTGCTCATCCCCTGGAGTGAGGGGGTTGAGCTGTGGGGCTAAAACACAGGCACTGGCAAAACTGCAGAAAGCCAATGCACGAGACTTCCAGCTGCTGTAGCGCCTTTTCAAATGGTCTCTGCTTCTCATCCTAAAAAACCTCCCAGGAGGTAAAGTGACCCACCTGGTGCAGAAAAAAGCCCAATTGTTCCATTTCCGCTATTAAGTACTGGAAAGAAAAAAAATCACTCAAGGGGAAGAAGGCTGAACGTGATCACGCTGAGGGGCTTCTGCAGGTGCTCCTGTGCATCGCTGAAACCAGCAGCTCTCTCCGCAGGCACAACGGCTCGCTGACACAGAGCTCACTGCAGGCAGGAGGCTTAACCATCCCGGCATGGAGCTGCCGCAGTCAAGCCCTGCATTCCTCCTTACTTAAGTTCAATGGCTGAAGGAGAGTCATGCCTGAAGAAGATCTCAGCAAAGCCGTTTTGCTTCTACCTGTGCAGGATGCCAACCCTGGGGAAACAAGCAGCATGAGAGACGTTGCAGTTGCAAAGCACTCAGACAGCCCTCGGCCCCTTTGGCTTGGCCACACGTCGTTCCTACAGGAGCCTGCAGCTCCAAGGCAACTGCAGGGACATTAAAACAACAACTATCATTACATCAACACACAGGGACCAGCGCATCTGCGCATGGCTCAATATGCTTTCTGTTTAAGTTAGTAAAACCATCCGTCTTGGTTCTTACAGTGGGTTCAGACCCATCGGATGGTTTCCCCTTCTGGCATCAGCTCAGTGGGAAACCTGAATCCCCCTGAAGACATTGTGCTGGATCTCTTTATGAAAGGAAGACAAGCCAAAGGTGGGAGCTGGTGGCAGATCTGCAGGCAGCACAGCAAGGGCAGGAGGAGGTCAGAGCCTACATCAGGCAACAGAGGGAGGAGAAAGAGATGACATGGAAGAGTTCCATGTGGACATGGCCCTGCAGGAGTCTGCATGGAAGGCTGACCTCGCAGTTACTGTGGAATGAGAGAGACCAGGGGAGGAGGTGAAGGAAGGGGCAGATAGGGTTGTGTGAGCAGAAGGCAGACATCCTGCCGCAGGCACTTTGATGAGCTGGGAGGCAGAAGGTGAGATGGAGACAAAGGCTGCAGTGATGTGAGTGGAGGCAGGACAGGAAATTCTGCACAACCAGCCGAGAACGTGAGGACCCTGAAAGCCCCTCCATTCGTTCCATCCCGCATAGGCCCCGTTCTCATCACAGGTTGGCTCATGGCCCCTGACCCGACCAGCCCGCTCTCCTCAAACCCTCCCTGGCTCAGCCCGCAGCCTCCAGCCTATTCGCTGCACACGGGGCCGTGCCCCTCGGCGTTCAGTGCCCCGGGGGCCGCACCCCACCCCGCAGACGCCGCTCCTCACGCCAGCCAGGCAGAGGGGGGGGGAAGCGCAGCGAGCCCCGCCGCAGCCCTTCCCCCCCGCCCGACCGCTCCGCCCTCTGCCGCCGCGGCGGCTGCGTGAAGCTGGGCGGTCCCAGCGGCCCGGCCGGGCCTGTTCCCCGCCCCGGGGCGGCCCGTAGCCGCGCCGCCATGCTGCCCAACACGGGGTAAGCCGCCCCAGCCCTCCCTCTCCCTCCCTCCTCGCACCCCGCCGGCGCGGGCTCCTCTCGCCCCAGGCCCCGCTCCTCGGGCGGCGGCAGCGACGGGCAGAGCCGCGGCGGCCGGGGGCGAGGCTGAGGTAAAAGCCGTGGCTGTTCAGCCGGCGAGGGCCTCTCGGGCCGGGGGCGAGGTGGGCTGCGGGCGAGCGGCCGGGGTGGTTTGCTGGGCTCTCCCCTCGGCGCTGCTTTGCTTTCCCCTCCAAAGGGCTGACGCGGGACAGCGCGTATAAGATCTGAAAGTGAATTATTACAGCGGAGGGTACGCGGGCTCCTGTCGTGCTGGGCGTTCCCGGGTAGGGCTGCAGCCCGCCGGTCTCCAGCGGGTTTGTGACCGGGCTTTGCCCGCACTCCGGCCTCGCCGGTCTGGGCCAGGCCCCCGCGGGGCCGCCCGCCTCCGCTAGAGCAGGGAGCGGCCGCATGACAGGCCCGGGCCGGGGAGTTTCTGCACGGCAGAGAGGCTGGAAGCAAGTCCAGGAGATGAGGGGCAGGCGGGGACTGGCAGAGGGCCTGGAAACCTTCGTGAGTATCGTGGGTCAGTGCCCTTGAGCAGAGCGTTTTGCAATGGGAGTAGTTATTGGAGGACTTTCATCGAAATTGGGTAGTGTTTTATAGATTAAATTATTTATTTCTTTTTCTTATTCCAAGCCAGTACCTTCTTACTGGTAATCAAAGTTTATTCTAGTATAGGATCTTAATTTAGAGGCATTTTTTCAGAGCCAGTGGCGCTAACAGCCAAGAAGAGAAGTTGGTGTTATTTGTTCCTGTATGTTATAAACGGGATTATTCATTAAATTCCTAACATATCTGTAAGCGGGCTGTAAAAAGTGTCCCTAATGTGGCCTGCAGGTTTCTGTATTAGCAGTCATGCCTGGTGAGAAATGACTCTTATCTTACTTTTTCAAGATCCCTGAGACTGCAGGGCACAGAGGTGAATTTGACATTTTCTGTCTTATTACCAGAAGTCAACTGTGATGGAAGCAATAAGCAATTTTAGACAAACACACTTTGCAAAGCGTAGTGGTTCTGGACTTGAACTTTATACCACGTTGAGGCAGCAGTTTTTTTGTGTTTAGAGGGCAGTGACTAATAAATTGCAGAGCTGTGTAGGTGTGTTGTCTCATTAGGAACTGGGGTTTCATTTTAACAGCTTACAATGTTTCCATTGGAGAACGTAGCAGCTCTGTTGTAAACAGCATGTTGGATCATTTTATAGAAAGGGAGAAATGGAATTGGGTGACCTGTGTAACCTGCTTGCTTTATAGGGTTTGCAGACTTGGAGAGTGGTTTTACCTTCAGTGATAACTGCACTTTGCTGTAGCCTTTTCTTTTGTATTTCAAGGCTGCTTGCCTAGTAAAATGATGAAGGCATTTGTCTGGTTGGAAGACTGCACTAATTACTTCTGCCCTTAAAAGAGTGCTAAAACTCAGTGATGTACAGGTTTTGCTCTGTTCTCCCTCTTTACCCTCCACTTCCCCCTTCACCTTTAGGAAACTAGCAGGATGCACTCTCTTCATCACGGGTGCAAGCCGGGGCATTGGCAAAGCCATTGCTTTGAAAGCTGCCAAGGATGGTGCAAACATTGTGATAGCTGCCAAGACAGCTGAGCCTCATCCTACTCTTCCAGGGACTATCTACACTGCTGCAGCAGAGAGTAAGTGGTAATAAATTAGGGTGGGCTTCCAGTGCTGGGCTGGGTGTATGTCCTATCTTAATTGTCATACCTCTCTTAGCTCCAGTTCACCTTTAATAAAATCAGCTTAGTGCTTCTCTTGCCTCCCAGGAATGCTGGGAGGTAGCAAAGTATTACTGTGATGAAGATGTGTGTGTATAGGTGTGAAAATGCTGTGTTAATTGAGATGTCTGTGTGTACCATATGCATTCTCAGTGTTAAGGTTTGGTCTTGGTTTCCCTGTTCTTTACACAACATGTAAAAAGGTTGCAATTTGAGAGTGTGATTTTCAGTGCCTTCTTGAAGCATGTCATTGAATGAGAGAATCTCAGTAGGTTCTTGCTATTTGTTCCATCTGAGAGCAAATTTTAAAATGTTTAATTTTTTAATTGTGCAGTTGAAGCAGCTGGAGGAAAGGCTTTGCCGTGCGTTGTTAACGTGAGGGAAGAACAGCAAATTGTCAATGCTGTGGAGAAAGCTGTGAAGACTTTTGGAGGTATGCTAAGGTGTGGAGGAGATGTTAGCAGGCAGATTGTTCAAACAAAAAGAAAAGAATGACCTACCTTGTGCTTTTTGTCTTTAAATGTTAATCTGAAATGTCTTATTTTAAAACCAGGAATTGATATTTTGGTGAACAATGCAAGCGCCATCTCTTTGACTGGCACTCTGGAAACAGAAACGAAGAAGCTCAATCTTATGATGGATGTCAATGTACGAGGAACCTACCTGACGTAAGTGCTGAGAGAGGGAAGCAAAATAATTGTAACAAAATATATTATGTTATCTCAGTTTTTCAGAAAAATTCTGTAGCTGTCCTGCTGCCCTAGAGTTGGAGTGCATGTTCTCGCAGGAAATCGCTTGGTTATTGGCCACCTGGTTTGAAATTAATATTTGCAAGAATTCATTGCAAGTTGGAGTAAACAGGAACCTTATTACTGTAGTCATTAAGTGTTTGCAAGCCCCTCCATGTGGATAGGAAGCCTAAACTATTTATTTCAATAACTAACTGCCAACTGCTGTCTGCTCTTTAACTTCAAGCAAAATACATCTTTGCATACATCAAGTGCAACATCTTACTTGTCAGCTTCCTTCTCATAAGCTTCTTTCTTATCTTTAGAGACATTATATAACTTACCATATTTAAAAGATAAATGTTAAAGATGTAACTTAACAATCTAAAGTGTCCTCCGCTTACTTTTAGCTTATCAGTTCTATAATTTGTTTAAATTGCCATACCAAGATTTGAGTTCACAATTCCCGTGGTCCTTATTTTGCAGTTTTTGGAAATGGATTCAGTAGGTGGGATGGTCTTTAGATTTACAGGATGTCTTTTACAGTTGCTCTGGTTTAAAATGAAAACTTTGACAGGGTTGTGTTTATTAAAAAAAAAAGCCCTTAGGATGATGGAGATTCTCTAAATTCAGTTGTTGCTTGATGTGATCAGGAGCTTTTGTATCAAAGTTTTATGTAGAATAGTGTCTGTCATTCTTCTTTGTGCTGATGAATCTGCTTATCAAATATTATGATATTTAATGTTCTTTTGCTAAGAATCAGTGAAGGGATTTGCCATTAGAATAGGGTAAAAATACACATGAAGAGCAGCTTTCTGAATTAGAGAGACAGGTGCATAGCATGTGGATAGCATGGAGAGGGAAGGAGCGTGGAAGAAAGAAATACTCTGCTTGCAGAGTGGGATTTCTGTCTGCTTTTGAAAGGCTGTAAGTGGTTCTGTGCTCAGAAAGGAAAATTATTTTTGGAGCTTGGCATTCCTGTGGGTATCTCTTGCTAAATCTCTGAATGGGTTCCACTGTATTGCCCATGGCAAGCTCTGTTTCCCCCTCACCACCCAACAGCCACAATCACTTCCTTGATGGTACATCTATTCCAAATTAATAGGGAATTCTTAAAGCCATCTTTCCTTTGAGTGCTTGTCTGCCTTAAAAAGATTAAAGGGCAGGTTCTGTGTTGCTGCGAATGGAAGAGTATATGAAAGATTAATGCCTCTCAAGGGAAATTACAAATTATCTTTGTTATTGCTTTAATAACTGTCAGTTGGGAAGACCAAGTCAAGCATTTCAACCTTTTCTTCCCTTTGCTTTGTATATTGCTTCTGTTTGTAGAGATCTGTTTGCAATTTAATGTTGAGAAAGTTGTAATAGCTAAAAAAAAAATGGTGTGGATTTTTTTGTCTGTGTGGAGAAGGTAGGGAGGATGTCCCATCTTATGGAGTATACCTGTTGATGTATTCTTGGCTCCTGTGCATTAAGAAATTAAGACATCTGTAGGTGAACCTCACACACTGCCACTGAAAAGAGTTGAGACCCCAGGACATTTAAACAGGTTGTAAATTATTTACTTTACTACCTTAATGATTTTATAGTTGAAGGTGTCCCTTCTGTGGCTGACAGTATGTGTGGGTCCTGTTGAAACGTGCGAATAGGAGGTCAGTAGTGTAGTCTGCTGTGGTGCTGTTCTCCCTGTGAAGCTTGATTAAAAATTATCAACCAGAGATCAAATGCAAACATGTACCCCAAAAGTGAACTCAAGTGATAGTTCCTATAAAGTAAAAGTTATGATTTACAGATACATGTAAATTCTAAGCTGAATGAAATAGTGACTCTTCCAGTCAGCAAGGATTAGGTTTTCAGCTTTGCTTGGAATATTTGTAACATCCAATGACAGTAACAATACAGTATTATTTCTTTAACATGGTTAAAGAAGAAGTAGATAAGTGGTCAGAAGATAATATGTTTATGACTAAATTGTGTTCTGCACTGTTAATTTTGCTTGTTACCTCATAGAGTTTTGTTGCCCCTACCAGAACTATTACAAGGAGATTATGGCTTCTGAGCATCTGAAAAATCAGATTTAGTAGATGCTGCTGCTCCACTAGTTGGAGAGTGTGGTCCAGTTAGCAGGAATGAATACTAGGCTGAGATAAGTGAGCTAGGGCAGATTTTTATTGTTGTTCTTCATATCAGTTAAATAATTTATACAAGGACAGGGTCTTACCTTAGTGTTCAGTTCTCATGAAAATGAAAATACTAGTCTGCTAGTATGGTTTTTACTGTAATTACAAGTGTTCCATAAAATAAGAGGTGACTGAATCTGTCTTTCAGGTCTAAAACATGCCTTCCCCACTTGAGGAAGAGTAGGAACCCCCATATCCTGAACCTCAGCCCACCTATGAATCTGAATCCCATGTGGTTCAAAAATCATTGTGGTGAGTAACACTGAGTGCCTTTGTTGTTATTTTTTGAGGACCACATAAATACCTGGTGAAATGTGCAGGAGTACCAGCCCATAATGCTAGATCTTGTGTCTTTAGCACTGCATACGGACAGGCAGTGGCATTTACCCAGAGTGTTTTGTACCTCACCTAAAAGAAATGGTTTTCTGGGAAAACCTAGTGTGAGTTTCATGGCCTAGTATGTCCTTTATGTTTTCAAGAATGTTTTCAAGGTAGGAGTCTGTGTTTTTTCATGGGAATTCTTAAGACTGCCAAATACTTTCTGTTCCAAATAAAGGCTGGAACCCCAAATCCATTATCTTACTGTTTCAGCTTCACATTTGATTTAATAGAGATAAAGCTCAGTGTTGGCTTTTAAAATGGGAATTAGTTTTGAGGGAGGAAAAGAACCCTCTTTTGTCTTGAGGTTAGTGTTCCTCATTCTAAAACTATAAAAACTTTTCGATTTTGGACACTTGTCATGTTAAACTTCTCCAGCAAATTCCAGTTCTTTCCTCCCAAAGATTTCCCAAAATAGATAGATGACAAGGATTTAGAATTTCCCTCCCTGCACCCCTCCTCTCTTTTTGTTTTCCATAGAATACAAGTTTGGTCAAAAATGAGCACTCTTGTCAGTGTGCTGTGTATGAAAAGCACAACAAAACCACTGTACAGCTAGGCTCCAGTTGGTTTTGTCAGAACATGTGTAGCTCTCATTTTATTTGTAGTGAAAACATGTCAGACTACAGTTTGTATCTGCTGGGGATGGTGGGGATAAGGGAGAGATTTTGACTCTAGGAAGATACTGTTTTGTCCCCAAAACCTTAATTTTCCTTTTGAACAAGTAAAGTGGTTTTTCTTTCCTTCATAATTAAAGTTCTGTTGATAGAGTGTAAGTTTTTGTCTTCTTTATGGTTCTTGTCTTAGCTTATACCATTTCTAAATATGGGATGTCCATGTGTGTCTTGGGAATGGCAGAAGAATTTAGAGGAGAAGTTGCTGTCAATGCTTTATGGCCTAAAACAGGTGATTTATTTATTTTTTAATGGTGCTAAAATAATTACTTTTTGTATTTTGTCTTCTACAGCTTGTTTTATTTAACTTTGATTATACTTCAGACTTCTGGAATTGATTAAGGAGAGGGAGCAGTTCTTATGGATATTCTTTGTTCATCCAGCATGGTGCTAGTTTTCATTCCTGGTTCACACTAGGCCATTGCCACTTTGGTCCAAACTCATCTTCAGTTTGCAAGCTGTTCAACCCTTTCAGTGGCTGAAGCATCTGTGTAGAATTTGGCTTGTCTGTGCTCTTTCTCCTATGCCCAAAGTTTTGGGTTGGACAGAATCACAGAATTATTAGCATGCTTTCATTAGCAGGTATTAAATGTCTGTGTTTATAGTACTGTTTAGAATTCCTTGCAAGTTAAATTCCCAGAGTGTAGAAGGAACTGACAAGATACATACCTCTGTAAATGCAGAAATCATTTTTTAAAACCCCTGTTCCTAGAAGTTTTGGTGCAGTGGGCTGGTAAACAGTTGTTCACAGAAACATCTGCTTGCAAGTCACAGGAAACTAAAGAGCTTTATGGTAGTAAAAAAACTTGATGTTTTACTAACTTCAGTTTTTAGTCTCTGGGTCAGTGAGGATCAGGGCTGCTGTTTGAGGTTTAGTCAGCTCTTTGCTGAACAGGCCAGTGTCTTCACCCCAAATATACGTGCACAGAAATGATACTGATGTTAAACTCAGCAAAGACAGAGGGTAATCCTGCCTGTTAATGATGTGAGCTCAGTCATTGTGTTAAGAAGTGTTACAATAGCAGAGTTTATTCCCTTAACTAGTGGAGGGAGGGAGGAGGGAAGAAGAAATAAAAATATGAACCAGGATCCTCTTCTGGGGCTAGTGCTCCAGTGTGAGAAATGTTTGTACCCACTTTGCAGTGTTTTCCTGTGGCAGGTCCCTTTTAACTTCTAGTGTGGAAGCTCTCTGATTTGCTTCCTCTAAAGTGAGGAATATGAGCAAAACTTAATTATTTCAGAAAAAATAGGTTGAGTTTCTTTGCTTAGGTGATAGTCAGTTGAACACTTGGGTTAGTATGGCTGACGAATCTGCTCCTTTTTCATTAGTCTTGGGTGCTTGCATCCTGAATTCTCGCAGTAAATGGATGCTTCATAATTCTCCTCACACTATGAGTTTTACCCTCAGAAATATTTTGGTAAGGGATTGACTTTTTGAGTTACATAATTTGTGATAATTATATCATCACAAAACGTGTACTGTCTGTTTTGAAGAGGATAAGCTCTTCATCATGTTGGTGTACTGAAGGCAACTGCACATACAGCTGCAGAGTCTGGATTGCCTTTCTGGCCGGGGAGTGAGAGCTCATCTTTTGGGTTTTGGGTCTCTGTTGTATTTTTTTTTAATTTCTGAAGGAGTTAGAAGAAACATGCACTTGTTTCCACATACTTGCTTCTTGAGTGTTCCAGGGAAACCTCAGAAAAGTTTCAGTGGAGATTTCCCAGGATTTACCTTTATCATCTAGAACAGAGCCATGAAACTTGGTTCTTAACTACACCTCATGCCCATCCTGCCTGGCTTGTCCCTAAAATGCTACTTCTAAATGAGTTTTATATTTCTTCAGAATCCTAGGAGTAATTTGGTTTTTAGCAGAGGTGATCTTTTATCTACCTTTTTGTGTTTTTTGGTCACTGACTGATTAAGCAATGTAAATTGTATATGAGTTAGGGACAGTGAAGGAGTTAATCCAGAATATCTAACTTGGACAGAGAAGTGTGGTGTGAAGCTGCAGACAACATTACTAATTTGACTAATTTTCTCATGCAAAAGACAAGATTGCCTGTGTCTGGTAAATGCACATATTTACATGCTGCACAGGCACATTAAGTGCACCCTCCACAGCTTCCTGATTCTTCTACACCTTCTCTCTATGATTCTAGATATGCTGGAGAAAAGAGCGGAAATGAGTCGATGGTTTTATGCTAAAGATGGTTGAAAGCTAAAGAATTCTTCCTTGCAGAGACCAGCTGGTTATACTAGCTCTTCATTTTGCAGTGTAGGTGTTTTTCCCCCACCCATCTGAATAATTCAGCCTCCTGTTTTTCACTGCAGAGGAAAACAGAACCTGTGAGAGTTTGTCGGCCTGCTCACGATGAGCTATTTTTCAGATGGATGGCCAACTTTATAGGCAGAAGTCACATTAAGTCTTGTGGTGCACAGTTGAATACATTCTTTTTTTCCACTGTTTGCCTTTGCTCTAGCATTCCAAATGTCAGCAATAGTACCAGTGTCCCAGGTATGGTCTGATGTTAAAGGCTGTCTGTGATGGTCCAGTCAGCATGGGTTTATGAAAGGCAGGTCCTGATTGACTAACCTGATCTCCTACAACGTGGTCACCTGCTTGGTGGATGAAGGAAAGGCCATGGGTGTTGTCTATCTGGACTTTAGTGAAGCCTTAGACACCACTTCCCACACATTCTCCTGGAGAGACTGGCTGCTCATGGCTTGGATGGGTGTACTCCACACTGGGTAAAGAACTGGCTGGATGGCCTGGCCCAGAGCGTGGTAGTGAATGGAGTTAAATCCAGTTGGAGGCCGGTCACAAGTGGTGTCCCCAGGGCTCAGTGCTGGGGCCAGCTCTGTTTAACATCTTTATCAGTGATCTGGATGAGGGATTGAGTGCACCCTCAGTCAGTTTGCAGACATCACCAGGCTGGGTGGAAGTGTTGATCTGCTTGAGGGAGCTTTGCAGAGGGATCTGGACAGACGAGATCCATGGGCCAGGACCAATTGTGTGAGTTTCAGTGAGGCCAAATGCTGGGTTCTGCACTTTGGCCACAAGAACCCCCGGCAGCGTGACAGGCTTGGGAGAAGTGGCCAGAGAGGGACCTGGGGGTGGTGACTGACAGCAGCTGAACATGAGCCAGCAGAGTGCCCAGGTGGCCAAGAAGGCCAAGGGCATCCTGGCCTGGATCAGGAACAGTGTGGCCAGCAGGGCCAGGGAAGTTCTCTTGTGGGAGTCCCCATCCCTGAAGGGATTGAAGAGTTGTGTAGACACAGTGCTGAGTGACATGGGTTAGTCAGGGGCTTGTCAGTGTGAGGTTAATGATTGGACTCAATGACCTTAAAGGTCTTTGCCAACCTATGTGATTCTGTGATTCTACAGAATCTGACATTCTTATTTTGGGGAAACCCAAACCAAAGAAAGTAGTGTCTTGTGCATTACAGTGCCACTAAGTCTTTGGTAACATAATCAGTAAGAGGATGACACTGCAGAAGCTGGCGCTTGTTATAGAGCGCAGTTAATATCTCTTCCCCTCAGGAACTGCAGAACATGAGCTTGGAAGTGCAGGAGGAACAGTATATTCTAATAAATGCTTTTTAAAATAAAGATTTATTTCTGTGAGATGCTGCAAGGTAATTAGAAAAGTAATTAAGCTTTCTATAAAATCAAGAGATATGCAGACAGAGCTTTCTGTTTACTGAATCCTTGCTCATTTAGTTTGACTGTTAGAAACATTAGATGAGCTCTTGAAGTTTGTGTAAATCAGTGATGCCTTCATGAAAACTGATGTGCCTTCAAGTATAAAAGAGGATAGTAATGTGCAAATTCTCCAGTACAAAAAAATGTTATTTTTAAATGTTTATCTTCCAAAAGTGAGAAATTTAACTACTTTCATGTCATCACCAGAGAGATAGAGCTACATATTTCTACAGTATCTAAAATACAGTTGCAAAGTTCTTAATTAAGAAATCCACTATAATTTCATACAAATGTGGTTAGCCTCAGTGCTAGTATGGATGCCAGTATCTGTTCATTAATCCAGCTCTTCAAACACATAAATTAATGCTGGTAATAAGACACCAGGAGCTCTCCATTTATCTAAAAGTGAAAGAGGAAGCCTACCAGAAGGGCAAGGGACAGTCCCCTCACTAAGAGTACTTATGAATAATAGAGGTATGCTGGGACAGAACTGGAACACTCTTCATGTGCATTAGAGGAAAAACAGCAGCACTTTATGTGAAATAAGTGGAACAATGTGCAGCCAGACTGTGAGGCAGTACCTGTTAAAAACCCTCGTGCTTCAGTTCATGCACATAGGCTTAGTGTGCTCAGACAGAATAATAATTGACACTAGCAGAGTAGTGGCAGAAACATGGGCCAGGACAAATGAACAGGTTAACGAATCCTCAGAACAGTGGCATATATTTGGGTCAACAGAACCTGATAAATGTCATCAGAGTATTTGACAGAAATATTCTCTGAACTGTTCATGGTTATTTAAAAAAAATTAAAAATCTTGCAGGACAGATCACATTTCAGAAGGGCAAAGAAAGGCAGATTTATTTCCTATCCTTAAAAATGAGGAAAGGGCCTAGGGAGATGTAGGTGTATGTACAGTATCACTATTTGACAGTTTTTATTTAGGTGCAAATTTATAGCAGTTCAGTTGATTTGAAAAAAAAGAAGCTGAGGTTGGTCAAAAGTAAATGAAACATAGGGGCTAGTCCTTACCACAGAAGAGTAAAAGAAGGGAGTCTACAAGAAGATCTGCCCACTCTTCCGTTTCCCTAGAGAACAGTTTGACAGGACCTCCCTGTCCAGCGTGGAAGGCTGCCGTCCTTTTCCCCAGTTCCTACTCTGGAGGGCGAATGATCCAGCTCAGATAGTTGTGCCCTTCACAGTGCCTGTTCTTTGCTTTTTGAGGGATGTTGGGATCATGTCTGCATCAAAGCTGCTGTAACTTTGTGTGGAATGGAAACACTGAAAGGAGGACAAAAGGGATTTTAAAATCAGGTTTATCCTCCCACCTGCAGGATGTGCCAGCTCCAGGTCAGGAGAGGATTTGTGGTTCTGTACCAAAACATAAGGCAGAGCATTGGGTCTTCAACAGCAGATGGGAAAAATTCATGAAGCAGAACTGCATGAAGGGGAAACACTAACATGGCAAATGCCAAAAGCTACAACCAAACAGCCTCTCCGTCGAAAAAGATGAAAGAAAAGTGAAATGGATACCTCAATCTGGAGGAGCAAATTGCAGACTTAGACTGGAGTGTGCCACAGTGTTAGTAGCATCCTTGGAGGAAGCATAAAGACGACTAATGGAATGATTCAGAAGTTAGTAGAATTGGTTAATAAAACAACCATAAACTCAGGAGATCTAGGTTTTATTTTTGGGTCTAACAGGGTCTTTCTGTGAAATATGGAACAAGTTACTTGAGTTTTTGCTATTTGGATGCTTTGGTATCTTGTGTGACTTACTACAAGGCTAAAATTCAGCATCAAGATGTTAAGTGTGATCATCACCAAAGAAAATACTTCTTCATGACTGGTGTATCATACATTCATTTTGAGGAAAAATAATTGTCCTGTTAGATTTTCATGCCCTGAATAACCTGGAGGAAATCAAGGCAGGGGTTGGGTGGGGGGAAGCACTAATAAAGGGATAGAGGGATGTGAATATCATTGAAAGTCTTGCCCATTATTCCACTTTTTGATTCCTCTAAGAGTTCCCTGTTTTTTACTGGTGCTTGTAGAGAATTATTTGTTGACTGGTACTATTTCATAGCTTTGCCATCCTTTGGCATGAAAGGAAAACAAAGTTTGTGTACTTGCCAGAGAAATGGGAATTTCATGTTGTTGGTTTAAGCTTTGTTTTCTCTTACCCTCCAAACGTTCCAGCCATACATACAGCTGCTATGGATATGCTGGGAGGATCTGGAATAGAAAAACAGTGCAGGAAAACGGACATCCTTGCAGATGCTGCATATTGCATTTTAACAAAACCAAAAAGCTTCACTGGAAACTTCATTATTGATGAAGTTCTGCTGAGAGAAGAAGGAGTGAAGGATTTTGATGCCTATGCAATTGCACCAGGTAAAACAGATCTTTGAGATAACAGATAAGTTAGGTAAGGTTATATGACGAATGTTAACACAGTTTTGTTTCTAGAGGCTCTTAAATTAGCCTGTAAAAAGTTGCTTTGCCTCAGCTCTCAGAACATGCCTTCCTGGAAAGCACAAATGAGTCCACTGAGATTCTAATCATCAACTGCCTATTAAATTAAAACCAAAATACTTTAATGAAAAGAAAATGTACCTGCACTGTAGAGGTATATATTACTGTTTAACAGCTAGTGAGATAGATTATTTTTTTTTTTCCCCCCCCTCAAATGTTTTTCACTGCAATTTCAAGAGGCTTCTGGGTCAGATTTTATTTTACACTATGTCTTTCCTTCAAATTGTAGTTTATTTATTTATAAACTTTGCTGAAGTTATATAGGAAATGGATTCCTGTTTGTGCTGGCCAGCTTCACTTGGACTTTCTGTTATACTTTTCCTCCCTTCTAGGTCACCCCCTGATGCCTGACTTCTTCTTGGATGTTGAAACTGATACAAGAGCCACAAAACAAGAAGGATATGGTAGGGAAAGCACTGTGTGTAAAAACTGATTATTTCTGACAATAATTAATGTCCTCTCTATTTCAAGTTGTTTTTTCTTTTCTCTCAAGACCTTGGACTCCACCCTTTTCTCATTTGCAGGGTATGATTTATGGAGATGACTCTGTACTTGAAGCTAGGGAAAGAGTGTTACCCCCAGTAAGACTTTTATGTTATAAAATCAGTGCTTTATTTTGAAGAATCCTTTTTAAACATCTGAACTGTGGTAGTATGAAGGTCACAGGTAAATACTGCTAGAAGAAGACATGAAACAGCAGTTTTTGCAGGAGTGTTTTGTTTGCCTTTCTAAACTTACACAAAAGAACACAATGTAGAGCCTCCGTTACTTCTTAGATAAAACTTGAACAGTTTACAGATTTTAGGTATCTCTTGGATGAAATGGGGAAGACTTTTTTAGAACAGCATCAGTTTTGCTTTTTCAGAATTGCAGTGTGTCAAGAAGGAGGGCAACTAAGAAGGCTGGACAGGTTTCATAGGAGTGCGAGAGAAAAGGGCAGAAGAGGCAGAGTTGGAACAGCCCCTTTGCCTTGAAAACAGCGCTCGAGCAATCGCACCAGGACTGTCCTGCCAGGGATGTGTGGTGTGAGTTCCCTGGGCCTGGCAAGGCAGGTTGCTTAGAAAGGACTCACAGAAGAGTCCTGGCATGGTTTTTGACACTCAAGACACCTGAGAGACTTCTGGCAACATTTTGAGAGGCTGTTCACCTTGATCAGCCTTGTACATTGCAAATGCTGTCCTGTATGGTTAAATGTACGTGTTGGCTGCGGTACAGTAAAATGCTGATTAAAGCAGGGAGTTGATTTCCAGCTGAGGAGCCTTTGCAGCGGAGTTAATGGGACTGTCCATGTTGTTAGCAAGACAGAGAAGGCAGAAGTATTTTGAGGTGTTGATTAAAGACCCCAATTTGGTTTTGGCAGTTGCTTTCAGCAGTGTGTGGATTGCATTAGAAAACGATGTGCTGTGCAAGCCTCGGTAATGAACTGAGAGCAGTCAGAGTCAGAATGTTGCTGTGGTTTTATTTTCCCTTTTCTTTTGATGTCTTAGGAAGGGAGATGCATTGCAGCATTACCCTTAGCGCTCTACCCCTGGTCAGATTCCAGGTGCTAAAAGCATCCTTCATGGGTATCAGTGCGGAAATGGGACAGCAGTCATTTTCCCTCCTGTGGAGCTTGCATCTTTTCAAACAGAGCTCTCTATGCCTGTTTCTACGTGCAGCTTTAAAGCATTTTGCATGTGAAAGAAAAAACAATCTCCTTCCCATAGGTGCTTCCCAAGCCTTGAAAGAGGAGAAGAAAGGGAGCAGCTCCCTGCAGGAAGGACCAGTGGGAGCGAAGGCTGATACAGGATCTGCTGCAGCCATGGCATCGAGTCCTGTTGCAGAAACATTCAGAGTCATTCAGGGGGCAATGAGTGAAGAGTACGTGAGAACCACTCAGGGTGTCTTTCAGTTCGAGTTGTCCGGTAAGTCCATCGCTCGTGCCGCCTTCCCACGCACACGCTCCTAGCAAAAGGCACTGGGTGTGTTCAGAGAGAGGCCCTCACCTTCTGCAGCTGCTCCCAGAACAGACCACCTTGTGTTCTGCTCTTGGTGCTGCTCCTGCCAGCTTCAGCACCGCAGGAAGCGGCTGCCACTGCTGGCATATGCGGACAGGCGCTGTCACCGTGCCGGCCCCACCGCGCGGGCTTGGCCTGACAGCAGATGGGTGCTGGCAGGGTCATGTTAAAGGTGGCAGCTGCCACCAGCTCTGTCAGCAGCGTGTTCTGCCCGTGTCCCGCTCTGTGGTGCTGCAGGGTGTCTGCCTGAGGCCGGCTTTGCCTGCAGGCAGGACCGGGGACAAGCCAGGGGACCTTCTTGCAGAGCATCTGTGGTGTCGGGCAGCTGCTCCGAATGGCCGTGGCAGCGGCTGTCTGACAGGGAGGCAGCAGGAGGGCTCGGGGCTCTGTGCTGCCTCGTCACTCTGGTCACTGTCTGTTCAGGTGATGAGGGGGGCACGTGGCACATTGACCTGAAAACCGAGGGCGGCAGTGCCGGTTTCGGGAAGCCTGCTGTGACGGCTGACGTGGTGATGAGCATGTCGAGCGCCGACTTTGTGAAGATGTTCACAGGTGAGCAACAGACGAGTTTGCCGGGGCAGACGCAGGTACAGGTGCCCAGAAAACCTTGTGCTGGTGGGCGAATGGGGAGCCTCCTGCCTTTGCCATCCTGGCTGGAGGAGCTTTTGACTTTTTGTGGCTCAGATAAAAGAGTAGGAGAGAACTCCTTGTTTTTTTCTGAACTCTTCTGTTTTGTGAGCAGGAAGAGCACAAAAGCTTGTGCTGCTTTTATTAACTTAACTAGGTATTGGAATTTGAGCAGCGAACGTGGCTTCAGAAAGAATCCAGTCACCTGTTGGACTTCTGTTCTGCACATCTCTAGTCTGTGTTTCCCAAATGTGCACTGCTTTTACAGCACAACTTGGTAGCAATGTAGCTGCTTAGGTCTCACTGTAGTTGTATTACATTTTCTTGTGCACACGCTGCATCCAGTTCCTTCTCATTGTGTGATGGTTCTGTTTCTTTTTTTTCAGGTAAACTAAAGCCAACCCTGGCCTTCATGTCAGGAAAATTGAGGATAAAAGGTAACATGGCACTAGCAATAAAGCTCGAGAAGATGCTGACACAGCTTAACTCTAAACTGTGAGGGGAAACCCTTATGAGCAGAACAGTGGCCTTTCACATATAACTGCAATGCTGTTTTAAGATTTTGTCCCCATTTTTCTCTGATGCCATATAATAAGAATGGATGAAATGTGATATTTTTAGAGAATAAATAACTCCCTGATTAAGAGAAGGTGTTTCTGATTAAACAAATTCCTTCTAGAGAATACATGTATTAGGTTGCAAGTGCTTTCTTTACTTCTGCTCCTCTGGGTCAATGCAGGACACCTGAAATGAGTTTTTTTTCCCAACATAGTTGCTTGCACACATGCCCCATAGAACAGGTAGAGGAGGCAAATGCCATTCTGCAGGTCTGTGTCTGTGACAGAAGTGCCTTGCAGAGGTTCCTGATCTGCCTTAGAAGTGGAAGCAGTATCATCAGATTAGCAGGGCCTCCGTTAACCCTGGTAAATTAACATCTCTCTCTCCCTTTCCCCCTCTTTTTTCTCTTCCCCCCTCTTTTTTCTCTTCCCCCCTCTTTCTTTTTTCTCTTCCCCCCTCTTTCTTTTTTCTCTTCCCCCCTCTTTCTTTTTTCTCTTCCCCCCTCTTTCTTTTTTCTCTTCCCCCCTCTTTTTTCTCTTCCCCCCTCTTTTTTCTCTTCCCCCCTCTTTTTTCTCTTCCCCCCTCTTTCTTTTTTCTCTTCCCCCCTCTTTTTTCTCTTCCCCCCTCTTTTTTCTCTTCCCCCCTCTTTTTTCTCTTCCCCCTCTTTTTTCTCTTCCCCCCTCTTTTTTCTCTTCCCCCTCTTTTTTCTCTTCCCCCCTCTTTTTTCTCTTCCCCCCTCTTTTTTCTCTTCCCCCCTCTTTTTTCTCTTCCCCCCTCTTTTTTCTCTTCCCCCCTCTTTTTTCTCTTCCCCCCTCTTTTTTCTCTTCCCCCTTTTTTCTCTTCCCCCCCCTTTTTCTCTTCCCCCCCCTTTTTCTCTTCCCCCCCCTTTTTCTCTTCCCCCCCCTTTTTCTCTTCCCCCCCCTTTTTCTCTTCCCCCCCCTTTTTCTCTTCCCCCCCCTTTTTCTCTTCCCCCCCCTTTTTCTCTTCCCCCCCCTTTTACTCTTCCCCCCCCTTTTACTCTTCCCCCCCCTTTTACTCTTCCCCCCCCTTTTACTCTTCCCCCCCCTTTTCCTCTTCCCCCCCCTTTTACTCTTCCCCCCCCTTTTACTCTTCCCCCCCCTTTTACTCTTCCCCCCCCTTTTACTCTTCCCCCCCCTTTACTCTTCCCCCCCCTTACTCTTCCCCCCCCTTACTCTTCCCCCCCCTTTACTCTTCCCCCCCCTTTACTCTTCCCCCCCCTTTACTCTTCCCCCCCCTTTACTCTTCCCCCCCCTTTACTCTTCCCCCCCCTTTACTCTTCCCCCCCCTTTACTCTTCCCCCCCCTTTACTCTTCCCCCCCCTTTACTCTTCCCCCCCCTTTACTCTTCCCCCCCCTTTACTCTTCCCCCCCCTTTACTCTTCCCCCCCTTTTCTCTCTTCCCCCCCTTTTCTCTCTTCCCCCCCTTTTCTCTCTTCCCCCCCTTTTCTCTCTTCCCCCCCCCTTTACTCTCTTCCCCCCCCTTTTCTCTCTCCCCCCCCCCTTTTCTCTCTTCCCCCCTTTTCTCTCTTCCCCCCCTTTTCTCTCTTCCCCCCCTTTTCTCTCTTCCCCCCCTTTTCTCTCTTCCCCCCCTTTTCTCTCTTCCCCCCCTTTTCTCTCTTCCCCCCCTTTTCTCTCTTCCCCCCCTTTTCTCTCTTCCCCCCCTTTTCTCTCTTCCCCCCCTTTTCTCTCTTCCCCCCCTTTTCTCTCTTCCCCCCCTTTTCTCTCTTCCCCCCCTTTTCTCTCTTCCCCCCCTTTTCTCTCTTCCCCCCCTTTTCTCTCTTCCCCCCCTTTTCTCTCTTCCCCCCCTTTTCTCTCTTCCCCCCCTTTTCTCTCTTCCCCCCCTTTTCTCTCTTCCCCCCCTTTTCTCTCTTCCCCCCCTTTTCTCTCTTCCCCCCCTTTTTTCTCTTCCCCCCCTTTTTTCTCTTCCCCCCCTTTTTTCTCTTCCCCCCGCTTTTTTCTCTTCCCCCCGCTTTTTTCTCTTCCCCCCGCTTTTTTCTCTTCCCCCCCTTTTTTCTCCTGGAGGGAGCAGTTAAATGATCAAGTGACTGGAACAACTCTGGTTAGCACAGTCCCGAGACTTGTAACTGACTTATAGCAGATTGCAGGGTTTTTTATAACTGGAATTTGCAAAAGGCAATACATTTCTTCCATCCATGTTTTAAACAGCCCAGTAGCAACCTCTGGAGCGTCTTCTGTGGAACAGCTGTTTCTGTAGCCAGCATTATTTGCTACCATCCCCTGGCAAACACAGTCTGTTTAACACAGCAAGATTGCATTTGCAGCTCATAATGACTACAACGTTAAAGACTTGCATTGCATATTGTAAAGCTTTATATCTCTTACCAAAAGGGGAAAAAACAAGGCAGTTTGATGAGTAAGGTATCTACTAGCACATTTAATTTATTACCAAAGAATTTATCAGGATTGAAATCAGTATTTTTAGGATTTGTGTTGGGCAGTGCTGTAAGTACAGGCTGGAGCCTAGTTATCATACCAAGTGTTTACATCTTTTCCAGCTGTTGTACCTTAGAGAAACTGCTAAAATGAAGGTCCTATTTAATCACAGTTGCATTTATTTAAAAAAAGAATGTTTGAATACTGATGAGACTATTCCCTTGCTTGTGGCTCTATAATTTTTTCACAGCTTGCACCAGCATTAGTCAACTGCCTGTGCTGTAAGGTTCTTCTTTCTCTCTCTTTTTTCCTGTACACCATACCCCAACATTTACTGGAAAAGCCCAGGGTATTTGAATATCCTTGACTGATGCAAGTGTTCTTTTAGAATAGAGGAGGAATGGAAAATTCTGTGAGCTTAAGCATGTATTGCACTCCCTTATATGAGGAGCCTCCTTTACACTCATTGAATAGATTTAATCCAATGTGTATTAACATCAGCCCTCCTCTTATAGTTTAGCTGTTCTTTTGGAATCATTAATTGTGTGTATTTTGTTAGGAATACATCATGCAATTAGATTTGCTGGAAAACTTAATGACAGTTTCTTTGGAGCAGAGGGAAGAGCACTGTGTTACGCATTTTTATGTCTAATATAACAAAGCACTCTTCCAGTGCAGATAATAAATAACACAGACCAGATCCATGGGAAAACAGCTGTAATACACATCCCCATGAACACTTCAGGTTAAACTGGTCTTTATCAGGTGTCTCATACGATCACCCACTCTTCCCCAGTGAAAAATCTGGACTAGTTTTTTCTTCATTTTGGCTTTTCAAAATAAATGTTTCTATGTGGAAGGGAACCTTTGAATATTTTGCATAGAGCTACAGTGTCTCTTCAGCCCCCAAATTAACTTAGGTCTGGTTAACCATGTCAAAGCATAGCCAAACTAGTCCCAGTTTATATCATCATCAGCTGCTCCTCACTGTGTGTGACCACCCTTACTCTCTGTGTGCGCATCCACACCACCACAGTTCAATGCTCTCCCAAAGGGGAGTAACTGACTTTACACACAAGCAAACAGAGCCTTTGGCAGCACTTTGTGGGGCATGGCACTGGGTACAGGCGAAAATACGAGGAGGCTTAAAGAAGAAAGCAAAATGCACAACTGTGAGGTGCCCTTGTGCTGTTACTTAGGGCAATATGAGGACTTTTCCATCATGAAAAGTGTATCTATGGGCTCAGGAGACCTTTGGAGTTCTGAAGATCCTCCAGGAGAACATGAACTTGGATGCTCTGATATACACAGAGCTGATGAAACAAAAGGCTGAGGCACTTAGAGACAGGGTTGATGTTCTGGCATGCAGGCCTGCACTCTGCAAGTTTGCTGGCTAAGCTTCCCCCTCCTCCATGTTTAAGGTGAACAGGCAAATTACAAACAGAAAAAAACCTCCATTGCTGGTTGAAGCACTTCAGCCCCCTCCAACCTTTTCTTCTGTCCTGCAGGGTACCTGTGTCTTAGCTGTGGTGGTATAAAACTGTGTGGACCTAATATAAACCAGAATGGGAAATCCAACCAGCAAAATCTTCTCCTTTCTCTTTAAAATGAAGTAAAATGAATTCTGCAACTTTGTTCACAGAAAAAATACACATAACAAAACATAAACAAAACCAAAACAGCAGAGAAACACAGTTAAATTTTGCTCCATAACTGTAGGAAATAAACAGTGGAAGATGAATATGTGAAGCTGGTCATCCATGGATCCTTGTGCAGAGTGGAGAGCATGCTGTGAATTCACACCCCTTCAACTCTGCTACATCATTTTAAGTTACTTCTTCAGTTTGTGGATCTGATTTATCTGACGGCACCAGAGAGGTCCTTACTTTTGCCCAGTCATATAAGATTTTATTCCAATGGGCAAATGAAACTATATTGGTAACACATTCCAGTCTGTAGGATCTGCTGTGTCCTTCCAGAAGAACGTTCTCACCACCTGCTGCCCTTGAGTGTCTCCTTTTAATTCACAGTTGAGCTGAGCATGTTTCCCCCAAAGATCTCTGACCCACAGCACTGCCCGTGGTGTCTCACTTAACCAGGCAGCTGACTCAGGTGCTCTGTTACACTGGGATGATTAGTATCAAGGTCAGTTATTTTTTCCTCAGAAACAGTTGGCTTAATTGCAGGTGTCCTCTGTTTATTACTGTGCAAACAAAAATGTGGAGTAGCAAATATCCTGAGTTAGGGTAAGTACCGCTGAAATACAGAATTCTGTCCGAATTCCATTGTCTCGTTAGGGACCACATTTTCCACTGCAATATACTTCACTCCCAATTATAAACAACTTTTAAATCCTTAAAAAAAGCAGGGCAATAATTTTGTTGCAATGGAATGTTTCTACACATTCCATGCTCTAAGGTCCGAGTCTGTCAAAAAAACCTTGATGATTGAGAAAAATTACGTTTCTCAGTGATGTATGAAAGCTTCAGAAACTGACAGAAGAGCTGTAAAAGTGGAACTGCAGTGACACTCAATGCAGCTTTTGCTATCATTCCACCAGTTTTTGCCTTACTGGCATGAACAAAGAAGGGTGTGGTGTGGTGTGGTGTGGTGTGGTATGGTACATAAAGACCATCATGTTCACAAGTAAAATGTACAATCCTGACCTGATCTGAAACAGTTTTCCTCACCAAATTGGACTGTGTGTTAGTAAGACAGCTGTGCAAAGGATTTTTGTCTCTGCTCTAGGGAATTTTGAAACCAATGCCTCTTTAAGACCTGCTGCTCCGATTTTCCTGTTTAGAGCATGACTGTAGTGTCTGCAGGCAAGACCCTTGTTCTCATATTCTTCTGTCCAATTCAGTCATGCTGTGCAAGTCAAGATAGTTACACAGATTTATATATAAAACCTTTGAATCTCGGCACCAGCCTGGAGAAATGAAGCACGTGGACTGAGAGGTTCACACTGGTTTTCCTTTTCTTTTTTTTTCTTTTTTTTTTTTTAACTTTGTCAAAGATCCTCGCTGTGTTTTAGAGGATGTCAGCGTGGGATGGCAAAAACGCTTCTGGTTCTTGGTGATTTACTCCAAAAAGCCGGGAAATGGGAACGATGCAGAACTTTCCCACACGGGGGTGCGTGAGTAGCAAAGATGAGGCGGTCGGTGAAAAAAGAACTTCAGGGAGCAGGACCCTCGCAGATAAACCCCCCTGTAATCTGTGCAGCTTTCCCCACTGCTTTCACCTGGCATTTGGTGGAAGTAAATACCATATTGTGTTTCTCCACATGTATTATAAGCAGCATGGATGTAATAACTTCATGCTCAAAAAGCCATCACTGAAAGCACGACGTCAGACTAAAAGGATTTTTACCTACCACAGGAAGATGAAAGATCACTCAGATACAATAATTAAAATAACCTTATAAAAAGAGGACAGTGCAAAAGGAACAGAGTGCAGAGTCTGCTTCCATTAGGAGCTAGCTCAGGGATGCCTATCCACAATACACAGAAAGGTACCCCAAAGATGTTACTTTCACACGTGCACTGCTGCAAAAAGGAAATGTTCCCTTAACAGCTAGCAGAATGAGAACTCCACAGTGGCAGGGAGTTAATCTACGGAAAATATCCTCCTTGATTTCTTCAGGAAAACAGAATGTGGATCTTGCAAATAGCTCACTAGGCATGAAAATCTAAAGAAATCTGTAACAGGCAGGGAAAGCCACTCCAGAGCAATAGTATCCTGTGAAAATATTAGTTGTTAAAACTCATAAAAAAAAGATGTGAAAGATGTTTGAAACAGCTTGAAAATTAGGTAAGGTCCATCAGTTTTAAAAGTGCTGGAGGCTGTGCTATTTTCTTCTGAGTCTGAGCACATTGCTTAAATTGAGAAGAAATAAATGAACTTTTTTCATGTGGGAGAACACTACAAGGTTGTCTTGAGCTGTCTCACAGACAGAGCATATTTCTAATCCCTTGATGTTTTTACCTGACCTTGGAGATAAGAGAAGAATCTCAAAAGGAGCTAGCAGTAGAGAACTGTTTTTCAGTTATGAGAAAATTTTAATCCTTTTTGACTTGAACCCTTACAAACCAGGTCAGGAGGCTTAAGCTAAAATATTACAACAATTCCAAGGGGAGGGCATCAAAGTCTCTTTCTTGTTTCTTACTAATCAGTAGATAAAGGAAAGCCTTCCATTATTTAAAAATTAGTGGGAGAGTTAATTATTATCAACTTGAAGCCAGGAGATGAGTATTACGTTCAAGAGCTCCAGGGTATGGCTTTGATACTGAAGCAGTGGTGAATATGTAAGATGTGTATTCCGTCTTGTTATATTCATTCAGCATGTATTAGAGATTGCTTTAAAGCCAAGAAAAAGTTTTAAGCAAGATATACTGATAAGTGTTTTGGTTTTGCTTCTTGTTTCAATAGACTAAAACCATGAAACCAGTAGGGAAAAGAATCCTACAAGACCATTTCAGGTTAGAAGATTTAAATAAGTATTTTCTATTTTGACAGAGTAAATATGGAAAGTCAGAGTTGTACAAATTGCTGCAGACTACATCCATGGTGTCTAATCCCACAAGCATTTAAGTACATCTCTGCCTCCAGTGTTTTCAAATATCTCACAGACGCTGGAAGGATTCATAAAGTTATGTGTTTAGCTTTTGAATAATACGAGTAAAGAAACACCTTACTAATATGACAAAACTGTTTGGTTCTTGGGAATTGTACTGGGATAAACCTCCATCAGACTTAAAATTTAGGAACTCGACAACTGTATCTCCTACAGGTTTTATGAATTCATATGTATGATATTCCTCAGTTACATTTTGAAAAAGCATTAACAGTTGTCATTTCCTGTGCAACTCCATCAGGCTGTTTCGGATCAGCGCTGCAGTTCCATCAGGTCAATGGATTGTAAAAATGTGCTGCACAGCAGAATGGTTTTGATTTACATGTATAGCAAGAAATTTCTATGAAATAAGAACTGCATTAACAAAGCTGGCATTCAGCCATAATTGACTTTGTTCTGATTGCTGCAACCTACATCACCTGCAAGGCCGTTTACTCGTGGGAACAGACGGAGTACACCTTGTCCCACCGCTGTCCCAGGTGCCTCTGGTACAGGTATAGAATATACAGCTTGATCTCAGGCTCATGCTGCAGATCTTTTCTGTCATTCATACTTTTTATTAAAAGGTGAATCTTACAGGTATAGTGCTGCAGAAAATTGCTCTGATACTTGGACACAGGGTTCCAGTTTCCTACTTTGCCTCATCTGTTCCTTGGCTTTCATAGGAAAGCATCGCTGTCAGCTAAGTCAGAGAGAAAGTCCAAGTGAGGGAGTGGAAGGGTGAGGGAAGTCTACTTTCTCTCTTCAAAACATTCCACTGACATTTTAAAATTAAGAGTCTGTTTAAAAAAATAAAAATCCTTTGTTGACTTCTTCAGATGAACAGTCAGTGTAATGCTATCAAGGCTCCCGCGTCCTTGGCCTTCAGGCAGGTATGCAGGGAGGAGGGTACAATGCTTTCCTCCCTCATTCCTTGGCAAAAGGATTAAGACTATCTGACCTCTGTGTGAAAATTGAGAGAGGCAAGTTATAATGTTCTCTTACTACACATCCTAATCACAGGCAGCAAATAAGTATTTGATTCATTAAAGGTTCTCTGTGTGGTTTTCTCTTTGATAACTCCAAAATCAAAGCTTCCAATTTCTTAGGAATTGACAACAAAAATTCAACAGTGCACATTTCACAGCAGTAGAGAAGATGATGGGTATCAGAGTACAGAATTAATGAGCCATTATATGAGGCTAATATAGCCAAAGTATGGGTAAGAACCACAATTAGAAGACATATTATAAAGCACAAAGTTTTCTAAAGGAAGGTATTATGATTCATTTACTTAAAATAAAACAAAGTCAAGTTAAAAGCCAGAACCAAAGAGAAACTTTATATGTTCCCACTGTTTCTTTTGCTAGCAGGTGGTTTATTTCTGAAGTGGTGCTGTGGCAAGTTAACAAGCTGTTAAGCAGCAAAATCCTGTCTGTGCAGGATTTCCAGCATCAAAACTGGAGACACCTACCTAATTGCTGCCTTAAAGCTTTAGTTCACCTTCTTAAGAAAACTAATTTAGATTTTACAGTTAGCAGACAGTTTTAGTGATGGGCTAGAAAAGAAGGAGCAATGCAAATAAACAGTGAAATGTCATGTACAAAAAATATTGATGGATTTACTAAGTGCTTTTAAAACTATCCAACTTTCAGTAATGCCACTATTTATGGCATTTTCTGACTGTATTCAGTGTTTGTCTCACTAATATTGCATGTTACACTGTCTTGAAAGTTGACTGAGAATCACATTCTGTTTTTACCCCTTATAGCCCAGAAATGAAACTATAGGTAGCATTATATGAAGAGTCATAAAGTAGGCGAATACTTCCGCTAAGAGCTGAGCTACGGCACAGAAACTTGTAGCTCAGCCCCAGCCAGCCCTTCAGTCAGCAGATATCTTTGGCCCCAGTGGAGGAGATGAAAATGTATTTTCTTTGCCATCCATGATAGAATGCACCATTTCTGCTTAATTTTGGACTTCTGTAGGGTTTATTCAACCTTGATAAGTATGGCGATAATCAACAGGTGTGGATGAGTTAGTCTATGTGTGCTCAGATAAATGGGTTTTCAAGGCAGGAAAGAGTTAACAAATTATGAGTGTTTGCAGGGAGGGAGGGACTTTGAAAGAGAATGCAGGAAAAAACACTTTGCAGGCAGTTATTCTTTTGGCAATTAGTACCCTGAAGTATGTTCCTAAAAGCCAAAGGAAAGAGTTTTTAAAAAGAGCCCACTAACAAGCAGGAAAATTGTCTGCCAGGACGTTGCCCTGCTGCAGAAAAAATACTGATGGTACTACTAGCAGAGATTTATTGCCACACAGACCATGCATGGAATCAAAGCATTACTCTGTCACTTTTTTTAAAAAAAACCCACAGATAATCTCATTGCTGTGTCTCAGAAAAGGAGGGAGCCCCTAAGGAGGCCTCTGGACAGGGGAGGTGCTTTTCCAGTCTGTCCACATATGCCTGCTGTTGGGGTCACCATCCATGACTGCCTGGGTGTCTCCTCTGTAGCAGATTTGTTACAGCAGGTGTTCACAAAAGACAACAAGAGGGGTGTCCCATAATCAGTCCATTTCATCTGATTTGAAACCACTGGCCTCTCGAACTCAGACAGGCACCCTCCCACCAGCCCTGCTCTTAGCACAGGAAGAACTCTCTCCCTTTGTTCCCACATGGGTTTGTGGCTGGAGACATGGGCACCTCCACATACTCAGATGGCAACAGGAGGGTCTAGGATCTCTGCCATGAATGAACTGCCTTATGGGGCAAGAGAGAGGAAAGAGCAGGCACTCATGAGTTTATATAAAAACAAACTACACACATTCTGCTGAGGGTAAAGGCAGCCGTCGCCTCAAGGAGGATGCTTCCAAGAGCTGTGCTCAGTTACCTGCATTTGAACAATGACAATTTATTTATAAGATCTTCCTTGTGATCACTTCTTTCTGATAGGAGATAACTTAAATGATCTCAACTTTCAAATGTATTAAAATATTTGCTAACAACATGTAAATTCTGCTTGCCACGCCCAGATGGTCGAGAGGGTTCCCACTCCAAGTTACCTGCCCCAGCCTTTCTGTAAAGGGACAGGGACTTCCATTTTGCTGCTTCTACAGCATCTGCTGAACCCACTGTCCTGGTTTTGCTAGGATAGGGTTAATCATCTTCTTAGTAGCTAGAAAGCCCTGTGTTTTGGTTTCAGTGGGGATAGTTATGAGAACAATGTTGATGACTACAAGGACACTGTGCTTGGGCAGTTTCCAAGAAGAGAGGACTGGAAGGGGGAGTGGAGAAGAAAAGTGTAGTAGTCAGTAAAACCCAGAATGGCAGTTGGATATGCCAATAAGAAATTCCATATCATATTACATCGTGTTCAGTGTGTTAACCAGGGATTGAACGGTTAATCTACAAAGATTCTCTCAGGAATCGCTTGGGCTCGCTTTTCTGGGATTGTTACTTCAGTTTCAGAGTTCCTTTTTTCTCCTTTGGGATCGTTATCAGTGGGTGGTGAGCAACTGTATTGTGCATCACTCATATATCTATAGTTATAATAATAATAATTATTATTACTATTTTAATTTTATTTTACTCTAATTATTAAATTGTTCTTAACCTACAAGTCACCTCACCTTTACCCCTCCAATTCTCTCCCCAGTTCCCTGGTCGGGGCAGGGAAAGGGAAGGTCTGGGGTGAAGGCTGCAAGCAGCTGTGTCTTGTTTGGCTGCCAGCTCAGTTGAACTGTCACACCCACCCACCCTTCAGTGGGCTGGGCTCCATACTGGAGTGGCTGCACATTACCTGACAGGACTTCCTTCCAACATGGATGCAAATGACTGCAGGCAGCGTTACAGCTGAACCACAGCTCTCTTATTTGAGAGGTGCCCACAGCCCATGTTCCACTGCACTGAGTGTCACTGAGACTTCTGGCCCTTACACTGCTGGGAATGTAAATTAAAGTCATAATGAGCCTTTTGTTCAGGCAGCTGACCTGCAAGCTGAACTGCTCTGTCACTTACTTCTCCATGAGTCCCAAAGGATAGACACAGCCCTTCAAAAACAGCCACTTCAGTTAAATGGGAAAATACCATACACAAATCACCTCAGTGCAGGGCATCTCTGTGAACCATGAAACACGGACCCACACATCAAAGCAATACAGAGAGATAAATATAGCACCATTCAGCAGCTCCGCAAGCTGGCTGCTCCTGCCTCTCTCTGTAGGCCAGTCACTTGAATTAATACCCAGTGAAAACAAACACGTAAGGATTATGCTGCAGTCTGGGCCTGAACAAGCTGCCACAAGCATCAACTGGGCTGGAAGTTTCCCATGTAGCTCTTAAACCCTTGAGCGGCAGAGGGAAGACCAATCCTTTACAATTTACTGCTAGATAGAGAGTCACTCTCTAAACACAAATGGTCGTGGTAACTCAGGGCAACCCTAAGTCAGTCATCCATGAGTGAGAACGCTGTTGCTAGAGGCTTAGCTTCTACAGTAACCCAGTCTTTATCATTTCAGCCTTTCTCCTGTTTCCCTGCACTTCTGCAGGATTACACTGACAATACCAGACTCCCTGTATAAATAGCAAAATGCAGGTTCTTTCTTCCAAAGGCTTTCACTCTGCATGTCCTGCTTCAGCTGATGTATTTTTCAAAGCCTTATCACTCCAGCATACAACAGCAGGGATCAGGTAACCATTACATTAATGGAGTTTCAGTGTTGCTTATACTGCTTCAAATGGAACGCTGCAGAAGGAAAGCTCCTCTTTGATACCTACCAAACCACTTGGCCATGTACAGATACAGTTCTGGAAGCTGTTGAGAGTCCCTCACTGAAAATGAAACTCAGAATTTTGCAGGACAAAGTCCACCATAAACTTACTTCAACAACCCATCAAATTCAGGGAGGAAAAAAGTAAACTTTGGCTTGGTGCTGTGCGTTATTTTTATCTGCTACTTTTATCTATTATTTTATATATAAGTATATGCATTAATCTTGGCCTTCCAAAGCATGAGGATGAGAATAAAAACAAAGACACAAGTAAAGGCTGCATGATCAGTAAACTAGTCAATTTTTAACATAATTATATATTTTTTATTATTTTTTTTTTTAATGGTAGCACTCCATTGTAGCCCTCCTGCAGATTATGAATATCAGATCTTTCTTATTTTAGGGCATCAACAAATGTTTTCTTCCTACTCACTTTGTAAAAATTTGGGGCAATACTCCATGGTGAAAAGACACCTAAGTAGTCTTGTTGTGGAGTAAATCAACCAGTGACTCCATTAGTAACTACATGGAACAAAGTACAGGTCAGTAAAGGATTTATCCTGACATTTGTCATTGAAAAAACTTGCCTAATTTCATTCTGAGCATGCAAAGCTGAAGCAAATAAAGCTAATTATCTTAGCATAGTAAGGCATCTGGCAGCGAAGTGGAAGCAGTGGCTGTACCAGTTCCATTTTTTCCTAGAAGTGAGTGAAAACAAGCAACTGCATAGGAAAAAAAAGACAACTCTCCAGACACTCAGAGATACCCACTGCTGTGTGTGAGGTGCCCACAGCTGTTAAAGGACCATGCAGCACTGCTGCAGAAGCTCACCAGAAGCAAGGGTTTCAGACTCAGAGATGCATCTTGTTAGCAGCAGACAAGCTTCCCCAAAGCAATAGGCAAAGCACTGCCTGATCAGCCCGATGTTTTGTGCTGCTGCACATCCACATAGCTGCCGCCTCTTCCAACCACAGCTGCAGAGAAAAATCAGGCTGGGAATACTTCCACTAGGCAAGGCCAACAGCTTCAGCCTTCTGATCCGTGCAGGAACCTCTCCAGGGAAAGGCACATTTTATTTACAAGAAATTGCCTGAGAGGTCATCTTACAGAGCAGCTATTTTATAGCTCAAAGGGAAAAGAAGGGAAATGTGCCAGCAATCAGAATTACTATCTTCAAATGAGTTATGTTGTATTCTAATAAACAGGTCAAAGAAAAATAGTGAGAACAGATCCTAAGCTGACTGCAACAGTTATCCGATTGAAAAAACCCAAAAACCTCAAACCAACAAAAAAAATCACAAAACAAAGTTTTCCAAAACAAGAGTATAAGCCAAGCAAGCTGAAAGAAGATCTGATTAGAAATTCAGGAGAAGAGAAATTCAAAGAAAAGTAAGAAACCTTGCTTGTCAGAATAAACATGAGGGCAGCCCTAGCAAAATGAAATAACATCAAATACCAGCAGGACTGTGTCAAATATAAAACCAAATAATTTATTTTTGGAAGAGGAAGACAGTTAATAATAAGCCACAACGAAACACAGCAAAAGAAGAAAGCTGTGATGCTAATGCTTGCAGACTTAAGTCTACAAATATTCTTTATGGAGAAATACTTATTGGAACACGAGAAATATTTAAAAGACAGGCATTGTCAGATGCACAGGATCAGAACTGAGCAGGACAACTTTACAAAGATATTAGTAATTACCCTCATTAAAATAAACCCAAAACATTATGCATAAGCATATTATAAAACCACTGCTTTGAACCACTAGCATGGGGTTTCTTGCATGTGTGGGTCAACAAAAATCAGTCTGTAAACAGAGATAATAAAATGGGTGTTAAAACTAATCTAAAGCAAGGGAAAAAATACAACAAACCCCAAAACCCAGGAGAAGCTGGTGAAAGAGATTTCTTTGTTACCTAGCCGACACTACAGGATTATAAAATATTACACCTCATTAAGGCAAAGGGAGCCTGTATTCACCGGCTCCAGGAGCTATTATTGTAACAAAAAGCTGCCTCAGGCTATGCAGTGATTTCAATCAGATACTGTGCAGGCACAACGCTCTGCCCACAGGGATCTAGCTGCGAGCTGGGACTGGGCAAGAACAGCTTGTGATAGCACCTGGCAGGGCCCCCAGTTTGCCAGTCACCACTCCGCTGCTCAGCCACTGTCACCTTCCAGGCTCCCATCTGGGGCCTCTTGGGCTTCAGGTGTCTGTACATCCTCCTCCGTTTAGTTTCTTACAAAACCTTTTACTGAGGTTTGAATTCTGAAGTTCAGCTGTCTGGCCACTGAGTTTGGCTCTGCCCAAGCCCTTCCAGTTCCCACTGCTGCTGGCAGTAAGCTGTTTCCAAGAATCCCAGAAAACTGAAATCCTTGGGTTTCACACCTCAGCCTCTCAGAACACCTCAGGCCCACACAGGCAAACAAGCTGATGGTCAGTTTTGTTAGTTTCTAAAGACATTGTTACCTTCACTTCAAGAAGGAAAGCCAAAATCATTAGAATAACCTCAAATTTCTTTCGAGTGCAGCATCTACCTCTTCCAGCTCAGTGGAAGCTGAATACCTTTCTTATAAGCAGCAGAACTGCCACCTCTCCACCCAGCCAGAGATGCTAAAAATTGTCAGCAAATAGTTTGTCTCCTTTCTTTTTATAACCCTGCATTTCCATTCTCCTCAGGTGATGGACACAGTGGACACACATGGTTCTCTTTGTAAAAGCAATGTAGGTCCCTACTAACACAGCTAAAAGCAAGGCTCCTCTCCTGCTTGCAAGCAAGACATGTCACTGATAATCCCTTTGTTAATCTCATCTAGTTTTGTATACTGGCAAAAAAATAAGCTACCTTTAACTGAGCTATGTTCAGCTCTAGCAGTAAGCAATCTTTCCAGGCTCCATCTTCACCTACATCATTCTTGTCAGCAAAACTTTTTCAGTGTTCATCACACCCAAATAACAGGCAGTCTCACTATGGGGCTATTTCCCATTTCAAATACATTTCCATGTTGAAGCAGTGGGAAGGACTGTATGTTGTATTCAGTTTGTGGATTCTGCATGCTTTAGCATACAGAGGTATCATACAGAAAACCAAGGAAAAAAAGTAAAAGCAATAGGTAATGTATAGTCTTCATAGTACCATATCTCAAAATAAATTGATAAATGGAGAACACTGATTATAACAGCACACCTAATGCAGATGGCTAGAAAAATGTGCTACTAAGCCAAGTGTCCAAGTGTAATTTCTTATTTCTCTTTGATATATCACTGACACAGATCTTAAGAATTTTTAGGAAAGCAAACAAGCCCATAGAAAACCAAAACAAGCTGTAATGAAGCTGTGACCTTCTTCATAGTCAAGCTTTTTAATAAGTCTGTAATAAATTACCATTGAGTACAACTACCATAAAAACTAAGCTGACAAAAAAAGCAAAATCTCACTACTTAACATATTAACTAAGGTGCAGCCTCCCCCTTTTACATTCATATACGTACACAGGCATATGAACAACTGAAGGACCAATGTAAAGATGAAGATTAACTAAAAATTTCTGCTACATTCTTCCTTCATTTGATACTCCAGACAGAGATTGATTACCCGTGCCAAGTACAAAACTTGCTGTTGCCATTTCCCAATGCCTTTAAAAATGAGGCACTATAAATCCTACTGAAAATTGTTCTTTGGATCCTGCAGGCTCTTAATTACTGTAACTTATTTCAGTGCAGTTTGAAGGAGGAGATTGCAGGTAGCTGTTTATGCAGAACAAATGATACATTCTTTAAACACCTTGTGGTGAGCCCTAGCGTGGCTCTCCTTGTCATTTTCTTCAGAAAGCTCCATTGAGCTGGTATTGTCATAAGTAGGGATATTGAGCAGAGGATGGATGAGGAAAGAGACAGAAGCATTCAGGTAGGGTGAAAAACAGCACAGAAAAAGGAGACCGATTCCAGCATTTGTCATGATGTCAGCAGTAGGAAGAAGTGGGGTTGTGATATAACCGTGCATTTCCTGATTAAGGATATATCAGAAAAGCCATTTCAAAGCTGGAACAAATGGGTAACTCCAATCCAGTGAGACTAAGCAAAGCTGGCATGGAAGACAGCGTGTGAGGTGGAGAGGACACTGTCAGGCTTCAGTTCCAGCTCATCTATGTGACATTCCTCTACCCTATTCTATCTATTTTGTGAACTTTTCAGGACAGACCTCTTTCCTCACTGGTTTTAGAAAAGGTATCTGTGAAAACAGGACATATTTCTAGCAAAGGGTAGGAAGATTCTAAAGGAGTAATTAACATCTATCACATCAGCTTTAATATGTCCAGAAGGACCTAAATCTTGGAACAGAGTGAATGTTCAACATTAAAGGTTGAGAACTAGTCTCTCTTGGGAAAAAGGAAGTTTAAACAAAAAATCAAGGTACCATATATTACAAACCCAAGTTGTCCTAAGCTTTAAAAGAAGGTTTGCAGCTTCAAATAACATGTACAGCCAAGGAAACATGCTTAATCATTAATGACAGCCAGCGGGGCTGCCACCGCTGCCTTGTGCCTGCTGCTCCACACGACTGATTACAGAGTAAGCCACAGCAGGGTATGCGTTAGGCAGCTATTGGTGCCCGCATCCAGAGCACTGCCAGGGACCATGCTAGAGGCTGAATGTGTCTCCAAGAAATAGTTCAGTTTGTACCCTCCTATGTTGTGCTATAAGCAGGATAAGGCTCTTCCATTTCACAACTTACTTGCTGTAACTTTTATCTTGTAATTCTGACATCTAAGAAGGAAGGAGTGTCATGCAGCATACCTGTCCATGTTTACTGTTTTGCAGGGCTTTAAAGGTGGAATACCTTTTACCTGAGAGCTCAAATACACTACAGACCCTTACAAAATTAAAATGAATGTTTCACATGCTTAGGTTGCATTTCAACAGGTTGAGGTTTGGTAAGGCTCCTCCCTCAGCTGCAGTGATACCCTCCACAACTTCCACCCCCAAATGTCACTGTGTTTAAAACTTGTGCTGTGGAGCCAGTTCAGGCTTTGAACTTACAGAGAGGTCTGCCATCCAAATAAAACCTCAGTTTCTCTCTACTCTTATTATCTCTTTGTTCATGAGATATAGAGACATTCAGCTTTATATGGGAAGGAAAGGAAAGGAAAGGAAAGGAAAGGAAAGGAAAGGAAAGGAAAGGAAAGGAAAGGAAAGGAAAGGAAAGGAAAGGAAAGGAAAGGAAAGGAAAGGAAAGGAAAGGAAAGGAAAGGAAAGGAAAGGAAAGGGGATGGCTAAAGGGCAGTTGAGAAATAGAAGTTCCCCCCCTTCTATCCTTCAACCAATGTGACTTTTATAGAGATAAGATCATCTGACCATGCCTTCAATGTCATGCTGTAGGATCAATGCAGAGCACCACTGACAAAAGCAGCAGCACATTTGAACGTCCTATCACGTTTCCCACAGATAACTGCGCTCCAAGAGTTTTATTCACAGTGTGCTTACAAACTCTGTGAAATAACCCCAAAACTGTATTACTGTTAGAAACACCATGAACAATTTATTTGTACACACCTCAGGCAAAGGCAGACACGTCTGCCTAGGGTGCTCTGCCTCAAGGCCCCGTTGAGACTGGTCCAGTTTCCTCCTGGGAACTTGGCAAGAGTTAGACAAAGCAGTCCAAGTGAAAATTTGTGCCAGCACACTCCCGGTTTTGTTCCCACTCGAGGTTATATCAGCAGGTATTAACAAGGGTGCTCGCTACACGCAAGGTCTGACTGTGCTCAGAGGTCTTCTGGGGGGAAGTGAAGTGTTGAAATGAGTCAATTTCATATGTAGAGAAAGAGGCCAGCTACGTGTTCAGTCCTGTTCATGTAACACATGCTGGAGATCCCACTGAGTTCAGTAATGCTGCTTGAATGTATGAAAAACTGGATGGGAGCCTGAGAGTGTGTGGCTTGGAAATATTACCTTTTAAAAGTAGATTTTTTTGTGAGCATGTGTGCACATCACTGTCCTGTGGGTTTAAATGAGTGGGTGGGTAGCAAGAAATAACTGACTTCAGATGAACAGTGAATCTGCTCTAGCCTGTAGGATTTGCCCTGACTGTATCTGTGACTATTCTTGCAGGCACAAAGCTCCCATTTCTGAATACGTGGACTTGCTGGATCTAAGTTTTAGAATACTCAAAAATATGAGCTGAGTGAATGACAGCAGTATGGACTGGATTGTCTCAAAAAAAAGTGAATTAGTATTTAATATTATTAAAAATATTATTTCTGTTAGAAAAGCTTTTAATAGTTTTTGTCATCTTACGACCTCTGGCTGGAGTTTTTCAAGAGGCATTTTCTCTTACATTATTCCCTTGAAAAGTGGCGTTTCTATATAGGTTTAGAATTATTAGAACAGTCACTACTTGGGTTTTTTTTTCCTCAATCTGGTTAGATTTAGACAAATACTATTATCCTGTGCAACAACCGTAACGGTGAAACTTGAAGATACGTTTCCATGCAGTTTGTAAAGGCACTTTTGCAAGGTGTGCTTGAGGGAACTTGCACAGTGAGTAAAATGGACAAAATGCTTTAAAAACTTACTAGTAGTAGAATCCATAGCTTAATTCCTTTCCATTTATATTTTCAACACATACTTTTCATTTCCATTTAATAGCAATGAGCATGTCTAATAAATCACAGAAGCACTGTTCTTCTTGACAGCAGAGAACCAAAGGCGTAAGTAACCAACTAAAATAATACTGTATGGCTGCCAGGTGTTCCCCCCTGAACAGGAGAAATTAAGGTAGACTATTTGTTGCTGTCTCTCTTAGTTTACACCTGTCGTCTAACTTTGCTTCAGCCTTTGTTTTTTGGTTTTTGTTTGTTTGGGGGTTTTTTTTCCCCCCCAACATGCCAAGTATTTCTTGGTCACTTTTACAACAATAATACAAGAACTTATGGTTAATTAACTTGTTTCTGACACAATGCCCCTTAAATTCTTCTCACAAAAAGGGAAATTAATCATTGCTACAACTGACCATATCTCATATTAGACAAGTTCTGAAAACACAGTTTGAAACCAGAAGTAGGTATATAAGCACATTTGAGGATCTCATCCAGTGTCCTCAGCTCAGAAATGAACTCTTGTAACTTTGACCCAGTATTTCAAAGAGCCTGAATTAAATCCTTGAGTCTCTATATAAAAGTCAGGCAGAATTGGGCTCTGGTGATAGGATGCATGGGAATGGTTCAAAGCTGTGCCAGGGGAGGTTCAGACTGGACATTAGGAAGCATTTCTTTACCTAGAGAGTGGTCAAACACTGGACCAAGCTTCCTGGAGAGGTGGTCGTTGCCCTCTGCCTGCCAGTGTTCAAGAGGCATTTGGACAATGCCCTTAATAACACGCTTTAACTTTTGGTCAGCACTGAAGGGGTCAGGCAGTTGGACTGGGTGATCATAGTAGGTCCCTTCCAACAGAAATATACTATTCTGTTCTGGTTTTTTGCTTTTTACTTGCTCTTGTTGCTTACCTGTAATACATTAAAGGCTGAGTCCTGCTGGGCCAGTTGCTATGCAAACACCGTACATGACCAGCCCTGCCCTGAAGAACAGGCATCTCAAAGAGAAGGCAAGCGAGAGAGTGGGTATATGAAAGAGCAGAACAACAATGCAGTCATTAACAACAGGGCTGCTAGATGATAACCCTCCCTGGAGATACTCAAAAACAGTCTGGACAAAGTCCTGGCTCGTGCTCTAGGGGTCCCTGCTTGAGCAGGGGGGTTGGACTAGGTGACCTTCAGAGGTCCCTCCCACCCTCAACCATTCTGCCATTCTGTGATTATGATTTTGACAAACGGTAGTCAGCTTTGCACAGCATTCTCAGAGATACCTAACTTCCCTCAGTGAGCACCTTCTCCCACCTTTGTTGAAGCACAGTCAAACACAGAGCTGATCTGTCATTCCTCACAACTGTTGGGGAAAAAGGGGTGATTAAGGAAGAACAAAAGAGAGCAGAACTCCATTCTTCTAAAAGCTGTGGCAGATCTGTATTAGACAGTTCCTATTCCCCACACTAACTTCATCCTCTACCAAATTGTCACCTTCTCTTTGTATCTACTAGGTCAAGTGTTTGTAAGGCTGGACTTCATCTGAGCTGGCAGAAGCAATCTTCTTAAATAAAACTGGGGACATTTTTTTCATATTATTTTCTAGTTGGGCCTAGAAGGCAAAAGAACTCCACTTCTCATGTCAATTTTGTAATTTTCTTATTCACCTTACAATTAACCCCAAAAAAACCCCAAATAACCAACCAACATAACCAGAACTATGAAAGGAAATACATCTTCATGGAGGCAGATGTCTAGGTTTAACTCCAGGGTACAAACTGTTACCAGCAGCAATTAAAAGCTCCTCCAATGGAAGAGGCATAAGACTGAGCACAAAATCATCAGCTGTGGTCTCAGTGCTTGAGCACTTTTCTAAGCACTTAGACTATGATCTGGTAAAAGACACAAACGCCCAAAAGTTGCACTATGCAGCAGTTTAACCAGTTTTGGGGTAGATGGCTTAGGTTAGAACCTAAAGACTATTTAGACCCACAGAAGTGCAAGTGGAAAGCTGAGTCTTAGCAAGAATAATCTCAGAATCACTGTATGCTGACTGGGAGCTGTTTGTGGCCACACATGGTCAGGATACACAAGTAAATGTCAGTGTGAACTCTGCAACTCTCTGATCTCTTTGGTTCCAAGTACTTCAAAAAAGTTGTGGAACAGAGTTGTTAAGTGTAGTCAAACAATACATATAGATATTGCGTTAACAAGCAACACTGTGCAGTTACAAATTATCTTTATTCCAGATGGTCAAAAATCAAACATATAGCAGATGCTTCCCTGGCTAAGACTCCTCACCCACTAATGTGTGTGTTGGTACATCTAGTTACTTAAAAAGCTCATGTGAGAAAGTGTTTCTGCATCTGTTGTGAAACAAATCCTGTGGATTTGCAAAGTATAATGTGGGGCTGAACTCTAAAATAATGCTGGAGCATCCTAAGTGACAATGAACTAATAAAAAACAGGTAAAATAAACAATATATGAACATGATGCTATGCAAGATTAACCAAAGTCTGGGGACAACATGGATATAAAAGAATCTTGTACTAAGAAAAGTGACACTGGCAGTTACCTCCCAAAACCAGATTATTTTAATATTTGGAAAGAAAAAAGGAACATGAGTAAGTTTGCTAGAGCTATAAAATAGAGATGTGTTTCAATTTACTACAGAGATGTACTCAAGGGAAATTTGATCCACTAATGAAACTTACTAACATAAACTCATCTATAACACTGGAAGAATGTCAAGAAAATCTTAAATGGAGAAAAAAGGTGTTGTGTGATAATGATATTTCACTATAACAGTTATCAACTAATTGGCCATCTTGGAAGTTCTGCTGTTTTCCTGGCACTTCCAGATACAGGATCAATAAACAAACAAATAAATAAATAAACAAATAAAGTTAGTTTACCACTAGAGGGTACTGCTATGTCAAGCTGTAACAGGAAGGCACCTGGAGGATGTAACAAATCTGTTATAGCCATGCACTGCTGTTGCCACGTTGAAGTACAAAGGCTTCTCTACAGAAAAGATGTGACCGTTTCTCCATTATTAGACACAGCATTGGCCTTAGTTGAAGAAAAATTGAGAAAACTTAGACGTCAGCACTTTGAGAAAAAAAGAGTACTCAAGAGAGGGCAGCTCTCTGAACATTGAATGACAAATCTTCATACAATTTATTTGTAACTTTATTGAACTGAATAGATGCTGTACCAGAAATCTAGGTCACAGAATGTCAAGATGTAAGTACAATAAATTAATCTCTATCTTGAAAAGTGGATGGTTAAAATAGGCAAGATAGAAAAAAATCCACGTATCTCTTCAGTAAATGAACAAATCAACTAAGAAACCCTGGGCCAAACAATCTCCAACATTCAGAGTTTCATTAGTATTACCAGAATTATTACAGCATCAAGATACTATTGTTAGTTACATCATTATACTAAGTACTGTTCAAATACAAAGCAAATCACAAAGTCAAACCACTTCCATTTGGGGCAAAAATGGACTACATGAGTTAGAGTGTTTTGGTATTATCCAGAGGGCCTGAGGGAATATTTTTTAATAAAAGATGCCCACACCACTCTGTATCACACTGGGCAGGGGAAAGGAGTATTTCTTCATCCAAAAGCAATGTCTGCTTTTCCAACAGACAATCTACTCAAAGGAAGTTCTGACCATTAGTTACCTTCCAAACAGCATTCATCACTTCTTCACCTTTCTGCTGAATTCTCTTAATCTTGGTATCCCACCTTCTTTCTGCCTCTGACCTACACAGACTCAATAGGAAAGCCCACACCCAGTAAGTCCCTCTCAAGAACCTGGGTGACAAGTGGGCCTTGGCTGCCCTGATAAGGCTCTCCCAGAGTCTCCACCGACACCCTCTAACTGAGGTCTCCACTTAACCCCATGCCTGGGTCTTCAGTCCTCACCTGAGCTACACCCTGGGTGCACTTACCCCTGGTTCTGCACCCGAATTGTTGCTTGGATTTCCTGGATTCACTTTGGACCTCGCATATGACCTCCTCTTTGCCTGATGCTCACCAGGCTGTCAATGTGACCTGCTGCAGTCTCCACTCTGCCCTGCTCACCTGCTCTGGTGCCACGGGACTGTGCCCTGCTGCTGAGGCCACCGCCTGGCCTACCTCAAGGCTGCTCTCCTCTCACCTTCACTGGGGCGCAGCCTCCTCTTGCTGATACCCGACCATCCCATGGAAAAATGAGACTTGGCTTCCTAAGAGAGTCTGCTTGTCCTTACAACTTGAGCAGTACCTTCTGCCTCTGGAAGCCCTCCTAAAAAAAAACCCTTGAATGCTTCTCCCCTCTACCACATCCAGTAACTTTAATTGGGTTCATAAATGGTGGCAGTGAGTAACTCACTTCAGCATAATAAAAATGCAATGAGAAACAATGGATAATATTCTCCGACTATTTCCAGGCATGTATTATGAATTAATTAAAAAAAAAAAAAAAGGTAAATTGAGAACATGCTACAATTTTCCATGCATCCCCAAAAATCCACCAGATTATTGATATATTACATACACACCCAAGATTCACAGTGATTGGATCCTGGGAGAAGGGCAATGAAAAGGACTAAGAGTTAGATCTTTGCTGCCACACTCACTGGATGGATCCTAATCAATTTTATTTTTTTTCCTCACAGGACAAAGAGTGTCTCAGAACAGTCAGACACACAGGAAGTGTTTGGTGCCACCTTATCAGCAATGAAAAATCATTATTTAGGGAGGTGAAACAGCAAGTCCTGCTCTTACTCTGTACCTGTCTTTTGTCTCTTGACCCTCTGCTCTGTGATTCAAATGGCTACCTCTGAGCTTAAACCTGGATTTGGGGTGACATTCTGAGTTTCCTCTGAACTGTCCAATGCCTAATATTTACTTTAAAAACAGAATTTATTTACCTTACTGGGGGTGGTATGTTCACAACTTTACACATTCTGCAGTTCTATTTACATGCATAAATACTGACTTTGAAGTATAATTTTACATCCCAGGTTTGCTTGATTTTGGTTCAAAGTTTACATTAAAATCTGGTAACAAATTAAACTTTAGTACCAACAGGCATAAATAAAGCATCTTTCTGTTTCTGCCATTTCCAAGTATCACACACCATTCCAAAGTACCACACACCATTCCCTAACACTCTTTACATCCAAACTCTGCCAAAGCCTTTTACTGTCCTTACCAGATTTTTTGCCACCTTCTGTGACTTGGATCTGTGTGAAGTATCCATAGATCTTAGCAGCCCTAAACTTAGTACGACACACTCCACTTAGGGCTTCACAGGTTAGCTGTATTGTTTCCATCAGTGATGATTTAGTTAGTTCATTCTCTTAGCAATTCCATGAGATAGACAAATATTAATTTGTTGTCATTTGTCAGCAAATGCTATTCAGGTTTACTGTGGTCTTAGAATGATTCTTCACTGAAAACTGGAGACAAACTATAACCTTGAATGGTAGCTGAGTCCTAACTACGAGAACATTTTCCCCATCTGAGGATATTTCAGATTTTACAGTGAAGCAGCTGTAACTCAATTCCTTAGTGGTAACTTCATGTATGGCTATTGCAACAGCACATATACATTCTCACACTTACCAGCTGAACAGAAATTTGGCAAGTTTATCTCTCAGGAAAAAAAAAAATTAATAAAGAGCTTCTCTTGAACTGCAGCCACACACTGATTTCAGTTCGAATAAAACTTAGCATTTTGATAAACACAGTTTTTAGTAGCCTAGCAAAACAGCTTCTCCCTTTTCTTAGCTGTCAGTAAAATTCTTTCCAGACTCAGCACCCAAGTTCCTGCAGTGCAGCAGCCCCCTTTGTGAAAGAGCTGGGATGGTAAACCACAACACCTAACTGTCACTTTGAGGGGTTCACTGAAAGGAACTGGTTTGCTCAGAGGAATCATCTTGTGCAATTTCTCCACAGAAGTGATCAGTAGAGTCAAAGATGGAACTTGTATTGCTGAGCCACAGTGCAGTGGGCAGTGTAGTGGAGAGGCCACACCTCACCAGGAGCTGCCAGCCCTCTGAGTGCATGGTAAGTCAGATAAGGGTTGGCCCATGGAAGTCCATGGCTGCTCTCTTCAGATGCCTGTGCTACTGGAATTTGCTGTCCCCACTCTGGCCAAGTGTACTGACCCCAACAAAAAAGTGGAGGAGGAGGAGGTTACTTCTTTTAATCCAGTTTCTGGAATAGCTGTACAAGTAGTTGGGTCAGAACAGCTGAGGAGCTGGCAAGTTGCAGTGAATTGTCCTGTTTAATTAGAACTGGTATTTCTGGAGCTACAGTTGCTAGTGAAGGCCCTGTGTCCTCTTCAGAGCAAAGCTGAATGTTCTAGTCAACAACTACCTTGGTAAGAAGTATCTTGGGGATTTTTTCCAGGAAACTAAACAAAGAAGTTCCCACTAGACATTGTGTTATATCGTATTCCCACAAACATAGCACGTCTGACTATGTGCACATAACATTTTACAAAGAACTGAGAAGTTTTAATAGGAGAATTACATGAAAGACAACAACGTATCAAATTACTCTGAATAAGTAGGAGCTAAAATAAACAGAGAACAGCACATTCTCCATTAAATAGAAAGTAGTTCAGAAGACCTTTTAGCTGATAACTACTAATTAATGTAAAAAACCCAAATAATCCTCAAAACCATATGGTAATGAGTTTGTTCCAACGAGTTAGCACTCATACAGCAATTCCTTGATATATCTGGATGGCAAAAAAAAGAAACTAATGTAACAAAGATGTCTAAACTATTGATTTAGTATGATAACCATACAATTTGAAAGACAACAAGGAAAGCTGACAATGCACAGTAAGTATTGTGTATTATATGTATTGTTTAAAATGACTTAATTGTAGATATTTGGGAAAAGATGGAAAGTCATGAGGTTTTTTTTTACTTGTTAACCTGGCAAGAAAAGAGCAAATGTGCTAAATTGCTCACTGAAAAGAGTGAACATATTCTTTCTCAGACAATTTCATTTCCCTGAGTTTCATAATAAGTACAATTTCTGTCTCAGGGATGTGTAAACTTCAACACAGAACGGTAGATAGTCATGCCAGATCAGGCCCAGCGAAGAAATTGAGAGGTCTGGAACCAAGTCTTCTACATCTCCTTTCGTATTGAATCAGTGTACGCAGAACGTTGCATTCCTGGTTAAAGCACATGGGAACAACATGACTTAAAGATTACATATTGATTTTGTGGCAAGCATTAAAATCTCACTGAACCTGAAAAAATGTTTTCAGTGTTGAGAATCTATAAAAAATTTTCTTCTGTGATAAACAGATCAGCTAAACCCCAAAATGGATTTCTGCAGTAAATTTGCTAGAACAAAAATCACAAAACAGAAAAAACAGGTCAGTTGATTGGTTTTTTTCATAGTCTAAGAAAGTATTAGTAATATGGACAATAGGAGTATCAATAAGATATGAATGAGAAAAATCTGATGGGTGTTAATTTCTTTAAACCTGATAAAAATAACCTCAAAGAAAAGTAATTTTCGATAAAATGCTGTGCTGCTAAAAACAGATAAACACAGTTTGTTTACAACAGATCACAGTGACTGATTGTGTCTGTCTAATCATATTTGTATGCCAAGTAGGTTAATTACTGTGCACCCAGGCCCCGATGCTATAATTGGATCTGTGCATAGACCTCTGTTCTTTCTTGGAGTTCTATATAATTAAATCACACCATATACCTCTTCAAAGTAAACAAGACCATCGTTCAGTTAATATGTCCTTATAAAAGAGGCAGCTGAAACACAACACAGCCATTCAACACAACCACTCACAACCAGTTGGCAGACCGCACAACTCCGACAACTTCTCTGAAGTTGCAAGAAACAGGAATTTTACATGGATCAGGAAGAAAGCAATTTAAAGAAACTGGAAAAGGAGAAAAAGGAACAGACACAGCCAACCAGGGAAGCAAGCAGAAAATAAAAGAATGAGTAAAATAAGTGCAGCAATTAAAACAGAACACTAAAAGCATCACAAGGAGTAAGACTATAACTCCCAAAGCCCGAGTTTGCTTCCTAGGAATGTTTTCCCTGACATTATTTTTCTCGCTCCCTCTCATCTCTCCACTCCTTCCCTCCCAGGAAGGGAATGTTTAAACTTTTCTTCCTTTCTGCTGTTCTCTGCATGTGTTAACAACCAGCTCACAGGACCTCTTGTAAGGCTTTATTTTCTTTTTCTATCATAACAACCTATGAAAACTTCTATTGGCTTTGTGAATTGCAGTTGGAAATTAATTTAAAAGCATTCTTCAATGGCAGCATAGTCTAGATTATTGGTGAAACAAATTTATTTCTATTTTTGTAGTATACAGACTGACTACAGGAGAACCCTCATAGTATTTTTTAAATTACATCGTATATTTAACTTGTAACAAGAAACATGTGTGCGAAGAGATGAACCTGTGAGGCATTTTTCATAATCTGACCTCTAAAGAAATGATCTGTCAAAGGATTCAAATATTCTTGATTTTATATATATATATATATATATATATATATATATATATATATATATATATATATAAAATTTCTAACATCTATAATGCATATTCTAATATATTGAAAATATTGAATATATTAGTATATTCTCATGTGGGTATGTATATTCTAACATTAGAATATATGTATATATATTCTCCACTCCTTATCTCATCATAACAGGTTCAAATGTAATTGATTTTTGAGCCTGGTGTTATGACTAAAATTCATTTTTTTCAAATGAATCCTCATCAAAATATTTCTAATCTTACCTCAGCTGTCAATATGCATGGTGAGTTTTTTGATCATGATGATTTGTCTTGCTCCTGTATTTCATGGGAGAACAGAAAAGCAAACTTTTAAACACGGCTATATTCTTAACAAATCTACTGTTTTCAAGAATTTGCTCTTGGAAATCAACTAATTAAATCAAGCAACACACTGACAACCTGATTTCTTTTGCAAGTGATGACAACCTTTAAACCAAAACCTGGTCTAAGATGGAAACCATATGAAGCCACAACTTTCTCAGAATTTCCACTTGAGACTGCAACCTTCCCCAGATTAGAGAATTTGGGCTGAGTTTAAAGGATGTATGAGGTTGTGCTATCAAACCACAAACACTTTGGGAGGCACACAGGGGAAATGAAATTTTCTCTCTGTCTATGTTTTTCTTGCCTCCTGCCCCAACAGTCCCAAACTAGAAACACAGCATACAGACACACTTTTTGACTTGGATTAGGAGACCAACCTGCTTGACAAGTTACCTAGTTTAAAAAAAACATATGTTTTTAAGGTCAGGTTAATTCCCCAGTACAGGGTAGGAGCTGGCCAGACTGGCAGCTACGATAGCAAAGACAGACTGGCACGCTACCATGTTTGAGGGAAAAAAAAGGGGAAAAAAGATGACAGACAGCAGTGTCTTGCCACTATAGGCTTCCTAATCTTCAGCTGAAGAAGTTGCATTCAATTTTTAGATAACAGGACTCTCAACCTACAGCCTTTGATCAAACCCAGCCCAGCATTTTGGTGTGCATGTTCCATGAGCTTTAAAGCACCCATTTTCCTAGGTGCTCCTTGATGCAGGCAAGGATTGGGCCAAATGCTTGGTGAACTTGCTACCTACCAGCTTTTTCTCCAGTCATTCCACTTCCTCTCCCTATAGCAGGACTCAAAAAAGTCCTCTCCCTATAGCAGGACTCAAAAAAGTCCTCTCCCTATAGCAGGACTCAAAAAAGTCCTCTCCCATTCAGTGCAAATACCCTCCAGCAGGTGACAAGACACAGATGACAAGTATCATCTATCAAGATGTGCTTGCAGGTCACTCACCAAATACATTCTCATTAACTGAAGGGAGAGAGGATGGGGAACTGCAATAATCAAAAGCCTGTGTGCCAAGCTAAGTCTTGCACCGAGTGAACTCCAGGACATGCAAATATATAACAAATCCCACTGTTTCCCATCAAGGATGCTGTCATGCACTGTGATTGTTAGGCACTGAACAAATACAAATGCAAGCCTTCTCCCACTTTGTGTCAAAGGATTCATATGATAAAGGCACCAACCTGCAAATGGGTTCTGAAAGCATATGGATTTCCCCATCTTTTGATAATATCTTGTCTTCACTATCTTTCAGCTTTTACTTTCAGGTGATTTTGTGCATCACTCAAACAAACAACAGTCACAATCTGCCATGTTTAAAATGAAGACACCTCTTCTAAACATTAATCCTTTCTGTTCCAGGCAGGGGTTTAGTGGAGAGACAAACAGGGCCTCACTCTATCCACTGTCCCCCTTTAGCCCTCACACATACAGACTACCCGTCCTTATCATGAGCAACTTGTAACTGCCACATCATGTGAAGCACTGACATCTCACACAGAATTTTAACCCACTTGCACTTGAAACTGCCTCTTCTCATGTGATATGAGAAACCTCCATACCTCATATTTCTACAGATACACACTACAAAAAGAGCTTTATCTCAAACACTGTGGCAGGTCTATATTTCCCACTGAAGTCTACTGGAGTCATAGAACTTGGGTAATGCCAAGGATTGTCTTGTGCTTCTCATCCATTTGATTGAGGCTACACGGTTCTTTAACACCATAGTCCAGAAGTTAGTTCAGGGAAGTCCTTGAAATTCACACCACATGGGACACGATTTGGAGGAGCATGTGTTGTTCCAGTCTCATGACATGCAGACACCCCATCTGATAGCTGCTTGGTGTGACCACAGCACCTCCCACCCCTCGGCTCCTGCCCCTGGGAAACAGGATGCCGAAGCCACTCACTGACCCTGCCCGGAGCCATCTCGGAGCCGTGTCAGTTACCAGACAGGGCTGTGCATGACTCAACCGTTTCTCACCCCGCTCCCCAGGCCTCACACACACTTCTCTAGGCCTCTGCCCACTGTCCCACTTGAGTCCCGGTGAGTTCCCAGCCCACATGAGCAGCCCTAACCTGCACCAGAGCTGACTGCCTTTACACAACGCCTCCGCCAGCTCTGAAGCCGGAGAACACTCGCCACACCGCAGGGAACGGCCTACCCGCCCCCAGCTCGCAGCTGGCCCAGCCGGAGCCCCTCTTCCCCGTCAGCGGTCTCCCGCGAACGCCCCGCTCTTCCCGAGCTCCTCCAGACCCCTCACGGGGCCTGGGGCACCTGAGGGACGGCGGCTGCCGGGACCCCCCTCAGCCACCGGGAGCCCACTCAGCCGCCGGTACCCCCTCAGACGCTGCCCCCCCACACCCCCGGCCGGCGGACGGGACAGCGGCACCCCCCAGCTCAGCGCCGGCCTCGGCAGGGCGCATGCGCGGCGGTGGCGAGAGGCGGCGAGAGGCGGCGAGAGGACACGAACTCGCGGGCGCGAGCGCGCACCAGCCGAACAAGGGGACGAGGAAAGCCGGGCCGCGCGCGTGCCCGCTGCCGCCGCGCAGGCGCGCTAGCCAGCCCCGTCCCGCCGGGCGCCAGCCCTCAGTGCGCCTGCGCCAGAGCTGGCGGAGGGGAGGAGCGGGGCGGAGAGGGGCGGGGGCGACGGCCCCGCCCGAGGCCGCTCCCTGTCACCCGCGCTGCGCGGCCACCTCCCCGCCCCGCCCCGGCCCGCCCCGCCCCGGCCCGGCCGGCCCGCCCGCCGCTGCCCCGCCCGCCGCTGCCCCGGCTGGGCATGGAGCGGTTAGTACCTGCGGCCGCTGCCGCCGCCCTGCCTTCGAGCCGCGATCGCGCTGGGGGGCGGGTGAGGGATGTTTGCTGCGGGGGTTGGTGATCCCCTGAGGGCTTCACCTGGCACCGCCTGGGGCGGGGCGGGGCGCGGCCTCCGGGGGCGGTGGGGCCGGCCCGGTTCCTTCCTCCTGGAGCAGTGGGCTGCAGCGCCGGGGGTGGGTAGAGGGGCCGAGGGAGCAGAGCGAGGGGAAAGGTGGGTGTCGGCGGGGGCCGGGTTTCGGAGGGGCCGGGCCCGGAGTGGGGATATTGCCGCGGGCGGCTCCGCCAGGTACTTGTGGAAGGAGGAAACCAGCTGCCGCCGGCCCGGAGCTAAGGGACTGGGCGCTGTCGCGGGGGAACTTTGTGGTATCCGGGCCGTGCGAGTTTCCCTGCTTTTTGCTTTCTTTTTGTTTTTTTTTTTTCTTCATTTTTTATTTTTCTGTCGTTCTGTCCCAGTGGGGTTGGGGCGGGCGTTTTCCACGCCGATGCTCGCGGCCGGCTTCCCTCGGGCAGCCCGGGCGGGCGTCCAGCGCTGTGGTGGGAGCGGAGCGCGGGTAGCGGCGCCGCGCCGGGATGCGCCGGGCGCTGCCCGGCGGGGCCCGGGCCCCTCTCCCGTAACGCCGCGGGGCTGCGGGCGGGAGCCGGCCTGCGCCGCTCGGATGATGCTGTTACTTGTTAGAGGGTTTTTAATCTTATTATAGAATTACCCCTTTTTATCGCGTTAAAAACCCCTTTGTCGCGCTGCTGCCGTCACGGTGAGTGCGGGTCGCGGTGAGCTGTGGGGCTGCGGTTTCACGGGGTGACCTGGAGTCTGGCGGGCGGTTGTCTGTAGCAGGAAAAAGGTGGGGGGTGCTGCTGTCTGCCATGTCGCCGGTGCCTGGTGGAAGTGAACTGATTGACATCTCTCCTGCAAGGTTAATCAATAATCAGAACGATTATTCACCTAGTCCTACCTGCCGTTTTATAGACCGCACTGAAGGTCTTGAGTGCTCGCTGTAAGTTGTTACAGTGATAAAGTTTATACAGTATGTGGGCCTCGGAAGAGAAAATTATTTCTAGCAGGTCTGAAGTGTGCTCCCGTCGCTGGGATGGTGTGATGTACACTGCCTTCTTTCATATGTCTTGATAAAGTTTCCTAACTCAAAACTAGATAATAAAACCAAGTTCATTAAGTGTACTGACAACTTTCCTCACTACTTTTTTAAGTGTAAATGTGATTGCTAGTATTTTTTCACTTGCCTATTAGTATTTAAAAATCAAAGCCTGGGAACTTTGACCGTGGTGGGAATTTCAGCTCTCCCAGGAAACTAACTATGGTTAATGTTGGTGCAGTACTTTTCTGTTTATTTTATTTTTTTCATCATAACAGTATGCATACATGAAAATGGTAATGATCACCAAAGACACTGCTTCTAACTTCATGCAGAGACATACATATTATTAACTTAAAGTGCATCCTGTACCTCAGTGATCTGTAAAATCTCAGCTGTTCTTGAAATCTAGGAATTCTGAAACAGAAGTTAGGAGGAACTTTTTTTTTTTTTTTCCCTGGTGACTCAAAGCAGTGCAGCCCAAACTTTTCTGACAACTTTTAGCACTGTTGCAGTGGAAGCTTTGATAGGGAGGCAGGTTGACACGAACACTCTTGTATAAATGCTGATTAAACAAACAGCAAGTACTGTTAGAAAGTATCTTTTTGGAGAGCCTAATTAAAAAATAGAATGAGCAATTTTACTCATTGATCAGCATTATTCACATTTGCTTTGAAAGTACTTTTTTGGAAAATTTCAAAAGGAAACTAAGAAAGTTCTCACTTGAGTGAGAATATCCTTATTTAAACTGTCAAATGAGCTTCTGAGGAACTTGTAATTTAATTTTTCTGTTAATCCATTTGAGAATTTATTTTTTTTTCTCTAAGTTTGTGGAATTGCTGTCTAACTGAGTGTATGGTTCCTATGGTCTCCCTTTTCCCTTTCAACTACTATGATGAGTTTCTTTTGCAAATTGTTTTTTTTTTAATTACCATAAAGGTTTTATTATTTCAGTTCAGAGAGGAGGGAAAGAGAGGCATGTGTCAGTTGGCATACTGCCCTGAAATGCTAATATTAGAGATAACTTAAGGTTGATATTCATTCTGTTTTGGGAAGAAAGAGTACAAGCAAAATGAATGTATTTCTTAAACTGTACAAATCTGACATTGCAAAGTGGAAACTTCCTGATAAACTTGCTTGTCAGAGAGTAAGGCAAAGACAAGGGGCACGATAAAGGTGAATCAAATGAGTGTGTTCTTAAGGCATTTTCTGAAGTAGAGGTTTTGGGGTGTTTCAGTAATAATACAAGTGTTTGATGGTAACTGCAAATCTGAGTATGCTCTGAGTTGTTAGATGCTGCCTGTGTCACTTCCAGAAGGCCTTGAGATGGTTTGGGGCTGTTGTTTTTTGTTAGAAGATGCTAGGTACTTTCAGAGGATTGGGCTTGATTGGAGGGCCTCCAAACTCTTAATTGAAAATGCAAGCTGCTAAGACCATGATTGGTTAAAACTGCCCTAGCATAAAGAATTTAAAGCAAAACAAGTTAAAACTTTTCATAAACCAGCTTGTAACTTTTTCTTGTTAAACACTCTTCAAAACAGGAAGAGTGAAAGAAATAAAATTACATTTCATTGGCACTAATATGGAAATTAGATACAGGGGTTAATTTATTTCTAAGGGATACTGAGGCTAATTTAGATCCAAAACTTGTATTTAGGGAGGGTAAGAATACATAAAAGTAAACCCAGAGAAACCATGTTTATTTGGATCAGGAGATTCTCTACAAAGCTGTAGAAACTTCACTGTTTGGTGGAAAAGGCTCTTTATTTAAGATTATTTCATTTGGAGAAGCAAGTGGTTCAAGTTAAACTGATTAAATGCAAATAAATTAGTAATTGAATGAACTACAATTTGTTTTGACTACCAAAGGCAGGCCAGATATGTATATAGATGCATGTTTTTCTTTAACTGAGGTTAGTGACTTCCTTGTGGGTTAGTAAGAGGAAAAAAATCAGGAACAACAGTAAACACAGCAGCTGAATTCATATTTGCAAGTTAAATTCAGCTACTCCAGTACCAGATTAAATCTTCAGGTTTGATAAGGCTTCTGAATTCTGCACCATGATGTTCAAGCTCTTAAAGAGACATCAACCACTTGCACTTTATTATCCTTAAGTTTCTGGCTCACAGGCCTTTTTCAGGTTTATGTTCTACATAGAGTAGGATTACATAGCTTACGTTTTCCTTCATGTAGTTCCTTTTTCAGTATTTTTTTCTAACCCACTTTAGATATTTTTCACAAGCACATAATTCAATGTAGGCCTAGTATGAATTAAATCTCTCCTTATGAACTTGCTGTTCACTGAACAAACTTGTTTACTATTAATGTCTGTTTTAATCAGAAGTGGGAACCATCTGACACAATTAGAAACATGAAAATAGCAAAATATAAATAAATCTCATAGTTTCCTTACCAGCTGTCAAATGACTACTTATTTGATTTGGTCTGTAATCAATAAAATTAATCTGCTTATGTACCCTGTGATGGGGAGATCAGCAGTTAAGTATATTGGGTCTTACCAGGGAGTATTTACCAAGTTTTCTGCTGAAGCACCTCCTAAGTGATAAGTACAAGCGTGTTTATGTCAACTTTCTTCTAAAGAGTATCCTGATTAAACATAGTATTGTGTCAGAGCATGAGGATGAGTGTTTATGTAACAAAAGTATGCCTACAGCTGCTGTTTCAAGGTACAGTTCTTAATTCTTTTATTTTACACTCATTAACTGTTGCATGGAATTGCACTCTTGCTTTCAATTTTTCTGCTTTGACCATTGTATATCGTTTGTACTTTTAAGTTAATTTTGTGCTCTATAATCTTTATGTAAGACTGCATTTGTGACACTTTTTTTTCTTTTCTCCTCATTTCAGCATGTGAAAATAGAGCTGATCTTTTCAGGTCTGTGGACATGACTGTTACGTTGGAGTAAGAGGCAGTGTTCTCGACAGTGTGGTGCAAAGAGGGTAGGTGAAAAGGAAGAAGTATTTTGACTGTGTCTGTTGATACCACTCTTCCCTGCTGTTGCTGTTTCTCTGTTAGCTAAAGTTGTTAAAACCCAGGACTGCTGCCAGAAGTGCTGTACTGTCCTCAGCAACACATTTCTGCACCTGCTTTGTGGTGTAGGCATTGCCATGTGTGAACCATGTAGTAAATGATTCTGGTACCACCCTGCCTTGCAGTTGTTAGTCACTGCAGAGGGAGCTGTGAAAACGCAGGGGTGGGGAATGATGTGACTGCCTCTGCTTGCTGCAGCCATACATCAGCTTAAACTGACCAGGAAACTGCACCCTAAATTTCCTGTGAAGGCCAATGGAATGAATGCTGACATGATTCAATAATCTAACCATTATCTTTACAATTAACTTTCTTAATCAGACTGTACAACAAGTAATTTAACTTGCTGCTGTTCTTATTCATTAAAAGACATGGTGTATTACAGTGGCATTTAAAGTAAAGGAGAAGACAGATCATTCTTTCTCAACAGTGGGTACCAGAAACAAAGGAATCTATATAATGTTTGCATAGTTACACTCTGCAAGTCTGCATGCTTCATATAAGTGCACAAGTGTATGGTGGGGTCAGGACTCCCTAGTAGGATCCTACCATTTAAACAAAATAGTACTGTCAGTTGTGGGGTGGATTGCATTAACCATGGGAATAAGGATGAAACAGAAGCAGGCTGGGTATAGGCAGAAGTCAAATCTTACCATATCTTTTGGTTTGGGATCTGATCAAGTGGGGAAATTGGGGACTGGCAGCCCTTTTCTTGTCTTTAGGTGGCACGGTAGCTACATGTGCAGTAGCACGTGAGAAGGATGTGAAATAAATTCCATGTGTAGTGAAGAGAGCAGGCCACTGCAGATCTGTCTTACTGCACCTTGCAGTGATTTGGTTAAGGGAACCGCTCCAACTTTTGTTTCTTGCTTACTAAGTAATTCCTCAACTGCAATACTTTAGAAAAGGCCATAGACTTTATTCAAGGGAGGATTCAAAGCACATTTTTGCTCTTGTCCAGAGTGGCAACATACTTCAGGGGCTGTATTTGAGCGTGTAAAGTGTGCTTCAACCCCTTATGAGATACAGGCTCCCATATCTTAAAGGTCTTTTTCAACCTAAATGATTCAATGATTCTATATTCCTTGAGCCTTTTAACCATAACATTTTCTAGGCTAGAAACACAATACTGTTTGGCAGTCAGCATGAAATGCACGTTGCCACAGTGATCCTATTCTGACTTATAATATTGCCAAGTGACTTAGTTTAATTTGTAAATTACATGTAATCCCTCTTGGTTTTGTTAGGCCTTCTTTTCCTACCTAGCTTTGTTCAGCTTGATTAGGATTTTCTTTCCAGTGGGTTTTCTGGTTGTTCATTTTTTCATTTTACTACCTACCATAGTGCATTCATTCTTACTCTTTTTTGATTCATCAGTTCACCTGTTTCTATTTTCTAGTCTCTAATTTATCTTTCTTGCTCCATATATATAGACAAGCTATTTTTTCTGATCTTGTGTTACCAACAAAATTATTGTAACTTCACATCTGTTTATTGCTCCTTGTTTTGGTTACCTGTCCTTTCCAAAACCACAGTCAGTTTGAAATTTGTAATAATTTGTGAATTATTCAGTGCAAAGTATAAGACCTTGAATGTGGTGGAAGGTGTTGTGCAAATCTTACTTTATCTGGAGGAAACTGCTTGAACTCAAAAGCAGGTGATCTGGTCATTTTTCATTTGGTTTCTGTCAGTGCTAGCAAACTCATTTCTGTGTAATAAACCTTGATAGAGCTATAGAAAGGCTTGCTCTGCTTATAAAACTGACCAGTTTCAGATGAGCACAACCTGCAGACATCCACAATCTCTTGAACTGTTTGTATTATTTTTTTTTTTCCCCCTTGGTCTGGTCTTTCTCCTCCAGACAACCAAGTATTTATAGGGATTGGGTACCAAAGTGGGTGAAAATATGGGTGGCAAAACTACATGAATTGTCCAGTCTTATAGGTCAGCTTAATGCATGAGCTGAAGTAGTGTTTAAAGGAAAGGCCAATGAGTATAGGCATAAATTCCTGATAAACACAATAAATTAGTGTGGTAGTTTAACTTAGCTAGCAGCCAAACAAGACACAGCCACTTGCAGCCCACCTCCTTCCTTCCCTCCCCCCCAGGAATCAGGGAGAGAATTGGAGGGGTAAAGGTGAAGAGACTTGTAGGTTGAGATGAGAACAATTTAATAATTAGAGTAAAATAAAATAATAATAAGAGTAATAATGATAAAACTGTATATATATATGAGTGATGCAGAGTACAATTGCTCACCACCCACTGATAACGATCCCAGAGGAGCGAAAAGGAACCCTGAAACTGAAATTGCAATCCCAGAAAAGTGAGCCTGAGCGATTTCCAAGGGATCCCCCTGCTTTCTGGTCAGCCCTAGTTAATATACTAAACATGACACAATATGATATGGAATATCTGATTGGCATATCCAACTGTCATTCGGGGTTTTACTGACTACTACACTTTTCTTCTCCACTCCCCCTTCCAGTCCTCTATTCTTGGAAACTGCGGAAGCAAGGTGTCCTTGTACCTTATCAACATTGTTCTCATAACAATCCTCACTGAAACCAAAACACAGGGCTTTCTAGCTACTGAGAAGAAAATTAACCCTATCCTAGCAAAACCAGAACAATTAGTGTCAATAATTCTATGTGTTTCTAGATATCTTTTTTCTAGATTAAAAGCAACTATCTGTTGCCTCAGAAACTGAGTTGTCTTAATTGTCCTGAGTTTGGAAGTGTTACGTAATTCTGTCACTGAAGAAGGCTGTGTTTATATATAATTTCCTTTTATGCTAAACAGCCCTGCTTTATCCACTAATACATGATTTTCAGTTTATTGAAGTAGAACTTGTGTGTGTACAATGACTTTGTTTTCTAAAGTAGAAAAGTAATGTATGGGAGTAAAATTAAGTGCTTTAAAAAAGTAACTTGAAAATAACTTCATTGCTAAGTGTTATATGCAGGACCCCATAACATTCCTTCTGTAGGGAAGCTGGTTTGCTAATGGCAATTTTTGTCTTACCATCATGTAAAACAAGTCTCAAGTGTATGTGTGTATATTTTTATATATATATATATATATACACACACACACTAATAGAACTTCTGTGTAAATGCAGAGATCTTCCAGTCTGTGCTGTGTTCCCTTATTGGCTTTGCTCTCTGTTGCTTGTTTTTGCTGTGTAATGGTTGATCTCTGTAGGGCCGAGGACTGGACAGTAATAATAAATACTGTCCTTGATGTAGAATCATCAAGGAACAAGATTATGATTCATTGTGAATTTTTATATTAGTGAACTTTATTTTGAAGCCCCGGGGTTCCTGTTTTGTGTACAAAATCGACATTTTTGGTGCGCGCTTGTGACGAGCGTAGCCTTGTGTGTTGTGACAGTGTTCTCTTGGAAAGCTCTTTACCATGGTACTAACTGCTGTTTCAGTGTGTGCCTTAAAAGACAGGGGCAGAAACTCATGTCACACGACACAGGAAAAGCCAGTTCTCGGCGGGATCCAGCGTTCTCAAAACATGCAATCCAAGACTAGATTAAAACTGTGTTCTAGACTATTAAGGGTTAATAACTTGATGTGTAATCAAAGCAATCTAATTTAAAACTGTAGACTGCAGAAGGTGATAACTCATTTAGTATAAAACACAGAGAATATGAACAGGATGCATGGATTTAAATATTAATAAAATTCAGGAGTTGTATTTGCTTTATAGGTTTTCTTCTCAGGATCATGTTTCTCCCATAGTTGATTGTACGTTTGTAAGCAGAGAGGTGGGATTAAAACTAAAGAAGTCATGCTTAACAGCAAAATTATTTTAGTGTTACTTTTAAATGACTTCACCCTACACTTGATCAGGGAAAATCATTATTTTGCTAACTAACTTGCATGTTCTATTGAGAGCTGGAAGGAATGAAGGCTATTAGAAGATGTATTATTGTGAGGTAAAACTGAAGGGAGAAGTTAATTTTGTGTGACTGGTGATATTTAAGAGGTGGAATAAGAGAAAAGAGTGTGTCCATATATACTGAAGAGATGGATCATTCATTCAAAAAAAAGATTTAGCCTTTCTGGATACAGGGGAGAGTGTAAACAGAAATAGGGGTGGATTAATGCTGTGCTGTCTCCTGAGTCTCCAGACAGTCTGACATTATGACTTTGCCCTCATTTATTTAATTAGTGTATTAATACTGAAGCTTTAATCTAAAGGATGATTCTTATAGTGGCTAGTTTATTACTAATTTTTCCAACAGATGAGGAACAGAGACCATTGCATGAGAAAGTGTCGTGTAGTGAGAAACTGATAGGAAACATTGCTAAGGAACTGTGGAGGAGGCAAAACACAGATGAGATGAAAAGCATAAGAACTGTGGGTATCATAGGTGTGACTGTTTTTCCTGCATACAGTGCTACTTTCCTAGAAAAAATTAAGTAGTAATTGAAAATTCAGCATGTGAAGAGAAGTATTATACTCTGTTGTTGATCTTGATGCAAATCTTCCATCTATTAGGACAAGAGCTTATTCAAGCAATAATTTGTGATGCACATCATCATGCAGACTTTTATTATTTTCCCACCACTTGACTTTAAGTGTGCAGTTCTTAAAGCTTTTAGCCCTAGAGTTATGTGATTGTTTGAGAACATGAATCTTCCTTTTAAAAAATAAAAAGTCCTGCATTTTGTTGTTGTGGAGAAAAGCTTTAAATGCGAGACCGAAAATTAAATACTCGGAGGCAAACAATCCAAAATATCTGTATTTAGATTGTCATGGTTAAATTAAGAATGGGATTTTTTTTTTTTTTCAGACCATTTGTAAGGCTCTGAAAATTTGTAAGTTAGAAAAAGTAGTTTGATGGTTTAAAATTGAAAAATCTTAAATGATCAGTTAAGACACAAATCTCTGGTAGCTTCCTATGAATCCATTGTGGCTTTTGGATGTATGGGAAGCAAGATTTTTTTTTTTTTTTCCTCAAATACTGTTTTCTTAAACTAAGTTACCTATATGTAGTTCTGCAGAACAGAACACTAGAAATAAAGGAACAACAGTACATGTCTTTCATGCTACAAGGTAGAGCTGCTGATAAGCATTGTATCCTGAAATCCTGATTGTGTGTTTTTCTGTTTTCAGAAGGAACTAGGATTAAAATGAAGGGTGAAAAGGGTGTGTTTCTTACAGAATTTTTGCAGAAATTATGTTGATTGCTATTGTGATCCTGCCAGTCATTTTCTTTTTTTTTTTCTCCATGGTGTGCATTGTTAAACTTGTTTCCTTTGCAAAAGAAAAAAATACACATCTCATCACATTTTTATTTTTATAGCAATGTTTTTCTTTCTGCCTTTAGCCTAATTACCATTACCTTTGTAATAATTTACTAACACCTTTCATTTTCACTCAATTTTTTTCATACAGTGTTTTTGCAGATCTTTTATCAGTAAGTTTAAAGATAGAAATATTTTTATAGTTTTTCATAAACACTTGTTTCTTCTTTTATTATAAACCTTCCTGATTTTTGTTGATACCATATTGATAGTCATGAGCCTCGTGTTTTTGTTCTTAGCTGAATTTCCTTTTCAATTTTAACCTTTAATAATAATAAATTATAAACCAGGTTACACAGTAATGGTACTTTCGTATTTTATAAGGCTATGTAAATTTTCTTCTGCCCAAATTCAAAAGGGACAGCTTCCTGGTGGTTTATTTAGGTTACTGAATGTTTGCATCATGTAAACATCGTCTGACTTGTGCATAGTAAACTGTAAAATGGTACAAAACTATACACAATACAGTATGGTACAGATACATTTGTGACTTCAAGTGGAAAAAAACAGGTTTAAGGCAAAGGATGTTCTCGCTGTACATGGCTTCATTCTACATAGTGTTTATTTACACACATACTTACAGATTCAATTGCTTATGGAGAATTAGAATGAAAATTTTTAGTAAGGATTGTGTTGAGTGTGCTATTCATTGTTTGAAAAAGGAATATATTTGGGATTATAGTGAAGTAACTTTCTCTTGAAATAAAAACTCTGTTAACTCGTGAGGAAAACTTAAACTTTCATCTTCACATATTTAAGGGTTAAACTAACTAGAAAGCATAGACATTAATCTTTATTGCTAGCAGAGTTTGTATTTAAACTCTCAGAAAACAGCATTATTGTAAATCGTAAATTGGTGATGATGCCACAAAGAAAACTTGTCATTTTTTTTTGATGCACAGCTTCAGCAGAAGCTCTGCTTCTGTGCCATGATGCCTGCTTGGTCTCTGGAGCATTCAAAGCTGTGTATGGATTCTTGTCCTTTGGGATTAGTTTAAAGCCTTCATAGTAAGTAGAAGTATTTCATACTTTAAGAATGAAAATGCACGTTTTATGTTAATTTAAATACTTAACTTGTCACACTGATTTTACAGCTCTTGATAATCACATGCTCAAGGTTGCTTTTGTTGATGGTGGTTTATTTTATTACTTTGCTCTCTTTGCTCTGCTGCAGCCTCTCCTAGTGACCCAATGTAGTTGAGCAGTCTGGACATCATATGTTAGAGGGAAGAACCTAGAAGAGGAGAAAAGCTTCTGTGACAGTGAATCTTTAGAAAGGCATGATTGCTATAAGTTGTCTGTATTTTCTCTCGTAAGCTAATTATTTACTTCCTGGCATGTTGATGGGACATGGACAATTTCAAGAGGAAAATATTATTTTCTTAGGCTCTTGCCATGTACCTAGCATAAATGCAAAGTATATAATGTGTGGGGGTTTCACCCACAGTAGGACCATGCGGTCCTGTGCCCACTGCCCCCCCACCCCTCAGTGAGATGGGAGGGGAATCACAACAAAGGGGGCACGGGGTTAGGAATGAAGGACAGGGACAGCTCACTCACCAGTGATGGTCACGGGCAAAACAGACTCAACTTGGGGAAGAAAAATCAATTTAATTCATTGCCAATCATCCCAGATGCACAGTGAGACATAGCAACCACATCTCACAACACCTTCCCCCACGCCTCCCTTCTTCCTGGGCTCAAATCACTTTACTCTCGATGTCTTTATCTTCTCCCCCAGCAGCACAGGGGACAGGGAATGGGGGTTCAGTCAGGTCACCTCTGCTGCTCTTCCTGGCATGGAAGTCCAGGAACAAGATGTTCCAAAGCTCCCCATGGAGTCACGGACCTCTTTGGGCTCAGCTCCCAGCTCCAGCATGGGGACACCCTCGGGCTGCAGATGGGTCTCCAGCCCAGTGCATCTCCTGCCCCCACTCTGGGAGTCCCCACCCCACAGGCTCTGGTGGTCTCTTTGCTTATCAACAAGTACTCAGAGTCACATGTGACCTCAGGCTCGGCTTCCTGGTCCAGCATGGAGTTCTCCATGGCCTACACACGGGCATCTGCTCCAGCATTAAACTTCCATGTGTTGCAGGGGACCTCAGTTACCTTCTCCTACTCCATTTGTGTTGAACTGGGTGTCTGAGGTTCTCTGTCCCCCTCCTCTTCCTCCTGACAACAATGCTCTCCTCTTTGTTTAGACTAATGGCCATCTTTTGTTCAGGTCAATGGCCTCTCCTCCAGGTTCTCTCCTTTTTACAACCAGTTCTTCCCTCATAAATACGGATTCAAAGAGGTGATTTTTTTACTGTTCCTAACTGGCTTAGCATGAGCTGGAGGTGGGTCTGCCTAGGAGCCACGGGATCTTTGCGAAGCTTCTCACAGGGGCCGGCGCTTGTAGCCCCTTCCCCCACTACCAGAAACGGTCCCCTCCCACCCACAAACCCAACACATCATGTTACAGCGTTGTGACCTGTGCAGTCTGGTCGTGATGTCTGCTTTGGACTTTCTGCATCGAACTCCAGATTTCATACACTGGGTGTACCTTATTTTAAATTTAGAAGCAGTCAGTCGTAAATGTGACAGCTGGAAGTCTGTATATCTGGATACAGACTTAGCATTTCTAATTTTTTTTTCTTTTTAGTAAATAAATGTAGTCATAAAAGTCTGTGAAGTGTCACACTGTTGTTTGCTTTAAGTGAACAGCAAACTGTTAGACTGATGCCTACGTTTGGCTCATGCCAACTCCTGCTTGAACTCCTGTGATACAGTAGATTGCAATGCAGTTCTACACCATGTCCTCATTTGACTGTAAACTTATTTGATGTGGAAATGGTGTAATTTGTTATTTTCACTTCACTTGTTCACTCACATTTGTGCAAACTTAGTGAAGGAATAGTTGGATCTTACATTTTGTGATGCTTATTCATAGGCCCTAGGATGTATAGGGAGAGGCAAAAGTCTCTGATATTTGTGGTGCTCATTCAGCAGTACTCTTGGTGTCTAAATCAGTAACCTTTTTGTTCTGCTGCAACAACAAAAGTATTCTCCATAAGTAGAAATGCACCTCAGTAAATTTGAGAAATTAGCTTTTAAACAAGTGTTGTTTTCAGTATGAATAGGCTATATTAGTACACTGGGATAGGAAATAACAGGGAAATGTAAGATATAAGTTATTATTCTGACCTTCAGATTAATTATTTTCAAATGAATCTATCCTGTTTTATTGAAAGCCGAATGAGACGAGAGTTAAGCTGTTCTTAGTTTTCTTTGTATTTCACACCATTAAAACAATCTTGTATGAACAGTAGTTCCAAAATCTGGGGGAAACAGGAACATGTATCATTCTATTAAAGGCAGCAAAAAGTAAAGAGAAAGTTTAATATTGACCTCCCTCTATGAGTAGTTGTCAGGACTAGAAAGGGAAAGCAGTGCTAATGATGGACTTACCAAGTTGTGGTGCTGATTGGTTTTGCCATGCCTTCATCACAAGGTACAGAGTAAAAGGCAAATTATTGTTTAACTTACAGAAGAGAAAGCAAATTAAAACCAGTCTGTGGAATAACCTACTGCGGTTGTTTTCCTGCTTGCACACTTACATAATTTTGCAGACCTTAAGGGGGTAGAGGATTCAGTGTTTGTGTCATAATATAAAGTGGAGGCGTGTACTCTATGATACTTCCAGCTTTAGAACACCTTGAGAGTTGAAGTTTGTTTAAAATGTTAGAGATCTTTATCCAGAAGCGTTAGAGACTATGAAATCCCTTGTGTTGGTAGTTTTCTTCATTTGAGCTCAAGCTAACATGCTGAATCTATTTTACTGGATATTTTTACTTATTAGGGTAGCTATGCAGTTCTCTGAAAACTGTTAACTTTAATGTGGATAAATACTTTTAACTGAAAGGTTAAATGGCTCAGGGAATGTAATTTCTTAGCTTTCTATGTTAAAAAAATGGGAATGATGCTTTTAATAATTGAAAATGTTGCTTAATACCTTTTCGTGTTAATTCAGCTGTCCAATCTAAGTCTACATATATGTTTGAAGCTCCCATAAAAAAAGGCTGAAGTAGACTCTGGGATATGAAAAACACTGAGCTTCATGCTTAAATCTGTAAAGACAACTGCAGTGTAACTGGAGAAAGAAGATTAACTTGGGATAACTGTGTAAGCCAGTAAACTTGAGATACCAAACCCACCTTCTAGTACAAATAAGCACTATCACAGAAGGTGAAAGGCAGAATTTGGTTTCTGTTTGTAGCCTTTCATTCCATGTTTGAGCTCAGCACAGAGTCTCACAGGTTGTCTTGCAGGATACCATCACTAGGAGAGAAGGATGTATTTTTCCTGGGGATAAATCTCTGGCCTCCAGTTTGATAAACTACCATTTTAATGCATTTAGTAATCAAATTGGTTTTTATTGTAATACTGGGCACTTTAAAAGGACATTCATGGATTTAGAATGTTAAACAAGAATTTAAATTTTAGGAATTCTGTTCAAGGGAGAGTAATCATTGGTACTTTATAACTGTTGAAAATTGACAGTGCATTTATATAAAAAGGACTATTTTATTAATGTTTTATTTCCCATTTGATAGCATAGTTAAATGTTGAAACTGTGGAAAAACTCTTCTTACTTGATTTCTTCTCAAGTAGCCTCAAGCCATTGAAATGCTTGTGAGGTTTTGTGCCATGTATTATTTATTTATATTCACCTTTACTTGCAATGAAGGCATAGTGCAAGACTCTTGTGTAAGAGATGTAAAATGTGACAAATCCAAAGCAGCTTTGAAGTGTAACTACAAGTGTAGTTCAGAGAAAACAGGACTTCCTTGAGGTAACCTACTACTTGTGATAACCTATATAGAACTTTTAAGGTGATAAATGGATGTCATTTTCCTTATGCAGGTTTCCTGGCATTTCAATGTCTGTACTACTTAGTTTCTCTTGATCGCTTATTCACAAGCCACAGTTACCAGATGCTTTTGTCTACTGAGCTGACATCACTTGAGTAATTAGGGTGATGTTGGATGTCCACAGTTTAACCTCTTCCATGTTGCTACATAGTTGTTAAGGATGGGACTTTTGTTAGATTAAGCACAATCAGGCAGGTGGTAGGAAAAAAATAACGTGTAATTCCGACCAAACTGAACTAGGAATACTTGCCCAGTGATGTACTACACCAGTCCAGAAGTACCAGCTCAAAGAGGTCCACCAACCAGTAAAGATTAAAGAATCCAAAAGATACTCTCCTTTGTAAATGTTATCCATCTCATCCTGAAAGGGAGAGATACTGTCTTCCATCTTTAGGGAAGCCTGACCATGGAGGACCTCCAGGGACATCTAGGATCAAGTTTGTGTGGCTGTAACTGACACACTCAGCACCTAATCCTTCTGGTGCCTGCTGCTCCCTCAGCAAGAAAGAAGGAAGTAGACAGAACCAATTTTCTGTAATAGCATAGTGTTACTTGCATTAGTAATCACTCTTTTGCAGAGACAAAAAAAAGCCACATTCCTTCATGTGAGTCCAGTTATTGCATTCTAATTAATGCCAATGTTTAGTCTGTCCTGACCTAAACTATGCTGTTAATAAAAAAGCTAGTGTCAGACACAGGATCTGGAGGAGGTTTTGGATTGCAAAGAGTATTGTACAGCAGAAGTGCTCTCTGAATGTCCACGATGCTGACCCCTAACAGCTGCTGGGTTAGTTCTTTGGGAGGAAAGGAGCCAGGGGTATGGCAGGAAGTACTTAGTACTTCTATGAGAGGTGTAATGTTAGTGTATATAGTGGATGCTAACTCATAAGTATGATAACACTAGCTGCTGTTTGGTATGATGTCTCAGTATTTGGTGTAGGATAACACCTAACTCCTGCTTGGTACAGTGTTTAAATAGTGTGTGTAAGATAGCACTAACATCTTGAAACATATAAAACACTAACACCTGGAGTTTAAGTTTTCCCCTTCCCTGTTTTCTCTCATCATTCAGCAACTCCCAGTATATATCAGAAATGCCCTCAGCTCATCATGTGGCAAGTTCTACCTGCTCTGATGGTCAGCCCTGCATACCCAGTGGGATCAGATAAGGACATAGGGACATCCAGGCCTCATAGAAGAGCTGATAAAGTGACCCCAAAATTGTGATTTTGAGCCTAATCCAAAGTATTACCCTATGCTCAAGAAACTCTGGAATATGACAAGTTCTATACCCTCTACACAGCTGGTTCTTGTCACATTATTGGCAATTGGAGAAGGTGGAAAGGCAGTCTTTGGAGTCCCATTCATCAGGTGGTAGAAATGCATGAAGGTGAAGGACAATCAAATCAGTTCTTGCAAGCGCAAGCCACAAGACTGTCCACTGATGTAATGCTACAGAAGTGGCCCAGTTTATTCCTGTAGTGATGCTTGGATGGTTGCCATTGTCCTTTGGGTCTGGCTCACACACACTGGAAGCAAGAATTTGTAGAGATGAGGAAGGCTAATGTGAATGTCTAACTTATGGGGAAAAAGCACCTGGGATCTGGAAGAACTCAGTGCACAGGTGCAGTGTGATAATGCCTGTGTTTCAAAGGGAAGAGCCCACTGGAAAACAAATTGACAGCCATCAAGAGGACCAAGCATCACAGATCACCACAATCAACAAAGACTGGGCTGGGAGTATAAATGGGAACTACTTGTATCTTGAAGGGCTCACAGAACAATGTCCTCTAAAACTAAGCAGGATTAAAGACAGAAATCACCATTAGTGTGCCTAGACATTCACCAGGAGGTAGAAATCAAAATGCTGAATCACCATGGGAATGTGCTTGAGACTGCTGACAGCAGAGCCACTGCAACTGAAGCACGTGTTTAATACGTTCTCTAGTTGGGAGTCCAAACCCTGATGCTGTGTTCTACCTCCTTGCTCTCCCCATTGTCATACTGTTGGGAGCACTTGTTGTCCTAACCATGTATATAAAGGTCTGGAATCTGTTGGCATGAGGTGTTAATTTAAGATGGGAGTAACTTCCTACTACTTGCTGTCAGATGAATAAGTGCTACTGAGGTGTCAAAAAGTGATAGGGTGTGCCTTGGCCTACTGAGCTGACATCACCTGAGTAATTAGGATGATGTTGCAGGCCTGTAAGTGTGACCTTCAGTTTCAGCAAGGAAGGGGTAAGTGGCAAAAACCACTTTTCTGTAGAACATCACATCTTGTAGTGTTCTCTGCATTAATAACCACTCTTTCACAGAGGGAGTAAAGAACCAGTTATTGCATGCTAATTAATGTGTTTAATCTGTCCTGACCTAAACTGTGACACCCTAGAGCTTTGAAATGTTTTATGAAGCTGAACTGTTACCAGTTTGCTCTGAACCCATGTGATACCATCTGTTTTTTTAAGGTTTTGGTCTTGGTAAATATTTTGAAGATTGTGTTAGTATTCTGGGAAGGGGAGAAGTGTGGCTTTCCCACATAGCATACAATGAAAAACACCTTATCATTTGTTAAAAGGGTCACTTAAAATTATTGCAGGCTTGAAATTGCATTTTATGAAAATGAGATAAATATGCATGTATTGTGTAAGTAGATAAAACCTTGTCTGTAAACATTTTCTAACCTTATGTGTATCCCTCTAGTCCTGCAATCTGTTTCACGAGGTCAAAACCAATAAGGAATGCTTAAATGTCCCCAAAATACAGAGGTTTGTTACTTGGAGCTTTGTTTATATGTTACTATATCTTATTCTGTAGACTAAAGGTTTGGGAAGGCAATCTAGAAGTCAGTGAATTCTGCAGTGAATTCTGCTGTACCTTTATGTTATTTGATTATTGAGTCTCCCTCTAAACAGAAGTTTGATATTCGGATTGGGTTGTTTTAATATATCTAGCTTAAATCATTATTAATTTTTTTTTTTCCAGTCTACAGATGAATTGTTTTAAAGGCAAATGTCATTTATTCTTCATCCTTTACTTAGATGTTGATTTTTATTGTGTAAGTCATTACTGTGAAGGATACACCACATTGACACATTTACTTAAGTGTTTAACATGTTGGTTGTTCATATGTCTAATATTTATTCATGCTTTTGGATATGTATCATGTGGCCTTTTCTACTTCAGTTAACTTGTGTTTTTGTGTATGTGTGTGGTTCTGGAAGAATATTTAGAGAAAATATTGTTGTATACTTGTTTTGTTCTTAAAGTCTTTCCTGGGCATCAGCTGTTAGAAGTGTTAGATTTTTTTTTTGGACTGACCTAATATGTGCATTCTCATATTTTGAGTTTAGGTAGGACCTGGAATGCTAACAAAGTGATCAAATACTTCAATTTTTTAATACTTCTTAGTTAAACAGAGCAATTTTCAAATCTGTTGATTATACATGAATATACATGAAACAAGCTGAGTTAGCATTAGGGGATCTTTTTTCAAGAGCAGTTTGTTCTTGTTTGTTGATTGCTTCTTTTGATAGAGATGGGCTAGTTCTGGGATTACTCACCAGCGTTGCCTAAAGTGATGTAAGAATGCATAAAAACAGATGAAGCATGGAAAGAGTGTAGGCATGCTGGAAGTTGAGCCTGGCACAAGTAAGCTATGTTAAAGTTGGAAATGCTGGAGAGTGTTAATGTGAAAGACTGAGCTAACAAATAAACCTGTGTGTGCAAGCAAAGTGTTACAAATTCAGAATGCAGTGTAGATAACACTGGTTCAAGAGACAGGCTCAATACAAGAGTAAAGCTATATTAATTAGATTTTGTGTGCAAGTTATTAAAATCTCCCCAAAATGACCTGGTATTCATGATGCTCACAACGAAGTTTGTATCTGTGACAGTATTTTCCTCTGATTATCCTCCTGTAAAAGTCATTGTAGAAAAATGACACAGAAGTTTTCATGCTGCTGAGAGAAAGAAGACTATAGGAGACTGAAGCCTGGTGTAAACTTTTCTGGTTACATCCCTGTAACTACAATGTCTTGTCTCCACCTACGTCGGGTTAGTTTTCCTGTGAATAAAAATGCAGAGTCTGTCTGTTTAAAGAAAAGTTAGAGGTAGGCAAGTAAATGATGTATTACAGTTGTTAAGCTCTTTTTGGAAGAAAGCTGTTTTTGGAAGAAATTGGTTACAGATTGACTGTAAATATCTCTTGCTCAGAGAAAAACAGACATTAGTAACTCATTTTTAACAAATAACTCTACTTGTCTCCGCTGTGGAATGTATTATGTATATTGTGACCTTTTTTATTAAATCTAAGCAATACAGACAAAACTTCCTCCCCTTTGCATTACTGCTTACTCTGGCTTTTGCACCATGTCACTAATAAGGATATGTTTTCATCAAGGACATTTAGCACTTTTAATGGTGCTGAAAAAGAAGTCTTATTTGAGTCTGTTCTGTTACTCTGACCTCCAGATACAGCTCATCTGAGGAGACTAGGCTAGGGGTGATGGGTTTTTTTGTGGGTTTTTTGGTTGTTTGTTTTGTTTTTTAAAAGTGGGGTTTGGGATGGAGTTTGTCTTGTTTGTCTGGCAAATTAAATTTGCTTCCCTTTTAGCAAGATGGAGTAGAACAGAGGGATAGGAAATGATACAGTGATCCACTTATTCACCTTTGTGGCAATAAATCATTACTTCAGCTGGGATGTTCTGTGAAACAATGCTACCAGGTATGCAGATGCAACTCTGTGATTCTGCTGCAGACAAGATAATGACTTATTTTTCATCAAATTAATTTGTCCATTTGGTTCACAGTGGAAAAGTAGGATGGAAGTGTGTGGGAAGAAGAGCCTGAGGTAGTATTTCTGTTGAAGATTTTGCATCAGAAAATTCAGCTCCAGTGTTAGCATGGATAAATTTCTGTTATTTCTGAATTAAAGTCTAAATTGTTAGCTTTCTGTTCAATTATCTCTGTCTTACATCCACCAGATCAGATGTTTTGACTCTTGTGTATATGGGTTAGTAACATTTCTAGATATAGATTTTTTTTGGTACATTTAAGTACTGTTTACATAATCTTTTAAAGACTAGATTCTGCAATTAAATGAGTCAGCTAGTATGCCTTCTCCCACTCTCCATTCTAAAAACTGAAAGCAGCAATTCACATTCTTAGGAAAATATTTTAAAAAGTAGCCAAATTGTATGCCTTACTATTGGTGAGGACAAATGCAAACTGTCTCTAAAAAAGATAAAAAACATACAGTATTATAGTTATGTTGTTTTTTTTAAAAAGTCCTACTTAGTTCAAATAATGTTTGAGTAGCTCTCAATTTAAGAAGTGTTTTTTGTTACTGGGCCCCTGCATATTCCTAGACAAAGGCTTGTGATGAGTGAAGCAGACAAAACGACTCTTGCATTCTTCCTGACCTTGTTGCTTAATGAAAACTCATGGTATTTATACCCGACATGTATTTAGTTGCCTTTTTATTTTAGGGAGAAGGGAAGAATAAAATTCTTAGAATATGTGAGAAGTGGAGAAGGAATGCTCAGGTCATATTTAGGGCATGGGGCTGAGGTCCTTTCAGAATTTACACTCTCACTTTTTCTGTTGCTGTTGTTGGTGACTACCATTAATAGTAGAAAAAATGTTCAGTTTAATATAACTTGGATTCTTTAAATAACAAGTAGCTGGGTTTCTGGTTTCTGCTTCTGGAGTGAGGGGTAAACATGAGTATTAACTGACTGATAATGAAACTGACTACATTCAGAATGTTGAAAGTGCTTAAAATGTAACTTCAAGGCTTAAATTGTCAGAGTTACATATTTTTTTTTTTCCCCATTCTCTATGTATAAAACTAGAGTACTTGTTTTTTGAGTTTGGTGCTTCTTAACTAATTTTTAGTCAAAGTCTGATAAAGTTTTATGCCTCACTTGTTGCATCCCAAAGACAGGGAGTTGGTTTTGTGCTAGGATTGTACTTCAGAACTTTTATATACTGTGTGTGTTTTGTATATTTAGAATACTGGTTAAATTCTGGCAATGCAGATATTTAATACGGGGAGATCGTAACCTGCTTTGCTAGGTACCTGTGGATGCAGAAGTTGGTGTTGTGGGTGCTTGCCGTAGGGATAACCTGGAAATGTGTAAGAGCAGTTGGATTCTTCCTTACCTCCTTGCACTTCTAAGATGTCTCCCTAGTTTCAAATGGTTTTAAGTTGGCAGTTTGTCGCTGCAGTTTGTGGTTTCTCTGAATTTGTGAAGGGCTTGGAGTGGTGATTAAAGCGTGTGAGATACAGTTGGTGATTCTTGTATTAAGAGGATGTGAGTTTGGACATACAGTAGACTTGGATTATTCATTTCAGTTTCTTTTCCAATGAAAGGTAAATAACACCTAGGTAACGGTAACAGCAGGCAATCATTGAAGGTAAATGGTCTGGGTGTATACTATGGAGTAAGCATATTATGGTGCCTGTGCTAGTTGACATGGTGAGAGGCAGGGGAAAGGCCCTGCTCAGCTCTGGTCTTGCGAGCTTTTCACTGCCTCCTTCTCTGTCCTCTGCCATCTCTCCAGTGGAGGATGAACGCCATAGCTTGGTAAGGCTTATCTCCTTTTCCATATTACTGCTGCTGACCTGAAAAACCAAACATTTATAATCTAAACTCTTTGCAATCCAAATAGCTCCTGGTTGTGATTTGAACCAATGCAGTTAGCATTTACATTGTTTTGAAAAATACATTTTAAAAATTTGCATTTCTTCATTTTAAACTGCTGCATCAATCTTAAAAGCAGTCTACAGTGTAAAAAGAGAAATAGCTGCTTAAAAGAAGACAACAGGACAAATGTGTATGTGTGGTCAGTTTTATTATTAACAATTTTTTCCCATCTATTTTTAGAAAAAATTTGAAATGATTCCATGATTCTAGTATTCCATTATCTATATTGCAAAAGTTTAAATGGGATGACTAGACAGTTTCTAAAACTATTTTATATGCAGTTCTGTAAACTGCTGGATTTGAAATTCTTGCTAAATACTTCATGTAGTATATTTTGAGCTATTTTGGAGTCCATATTGTATTCCAAACTTCAGTATGGCACCTGCCATTAGGAATTGTTTATTCAAATTATTTTTATGTCATAGAAACTTCATATTTAAGAATTCTTCTATCACAGTTAGGAAAGATGATTTAGTTTGTGTGACAGTATATACTGCTGCAGCTTTACTAATTATTTGTTGTTGTGAAAAGAACCTTATATCTTTTCATTAATGAAATCAGCAAGCCTAAAACTTGACGCATTCTTTTCCTTTCATTTTTAATTACCGTGGCATGGCTATTTGAAAGGGTACAGTGTCTTGTTACCAGTGTGGCATGGAGCTTCAGTAATTGATAACAGAGGCAGCAGAGCAGGCTGTATTGCTAACAGAGCCACTGAGCATTCAAGCCTGCAGAAGAGCAGCTCTCTGTGCTAAAACGTGCTTCTAGGATGACTGTCCATCAGCCTGTCGAGCCAGTGTGTTTGGGAGGGGTCTTTGCAGTGGAGAAAAGGGGGCTTGCTTGTTTGTGATCACTGCCTGTAATTTCCTTCTCTTTCAGCTTACTGAAATGTCATCTTTTTCTGTGTAAGGTCAGTTTGTTTATTTTTAATGCAAATATATGACTTTGAATTTTCCCTTAGTTTACTTATGCTTTCTTTGAAATCTTTTTGTTTTGGCATCAGTGGCATTGTACATTGTACACTAAATCCTCATTTTGGAAGGAGAAGTTGTATCTCTGTTGCAAATACGATTTGTGGAAGAAAGAATAAAGGAACGTAACAGGTATTTAGAGAGTTTACTGCAGAAGTAGAAGATAACAGAAATTTTCACTCTTCTCATGACCTTTACCTTTTTTTCCATAAGCAGATTCTATAAAAATTAATAAGGCATGCATTAGAACAGTTAATTTACATTTAACAACAATTTTTCACTGGTGTAGCTTGAACTTGGAACAGTAATTCATCTGTTGCCACGTAGAATCTTGTCTTGCAAAACCTTAACTAATATGCAAGCAGAAGGATGCCTTTTGAAATAATTATCTCCCCGTAAAATTGGACCCCCATTTTTGTTGGTCTAGTTATCTCATAGTTAAAAGCTATGATCATATTCTTCCTGGTTGTTAACTTAGAAGTAATAGTCCAGAAAGGTAACTAGCTGTCTTCTAGGAAAACAAACTACATATTTCAGAGCAAATCTAAGTTTCTCTGAGACTCTCTCATTTGCAGTTAATTGAACTGTACTGAAAAATCTGTGACTAGCAAGCAAGATAGGAGGAAAATACTGCAGTTGAAAGTTGGGGGGGAAAAAGTGGTTTTGTTTGCATACAGCCTTTTTAAAAATTAAAAGGTTGTTTATATGATTCATTGATTCCAGAAGCAATGCTGAACAGACACCTACTGTAGTTTTGACAAATGGACGTGTTCTAAGGAAGTATTTTAGAGAACCAGACTTAATTGCCTGTTTCCAACTGTGTGTGACTTACGAAGACGTTAGAAACCTGGAGTTGTGGATTTTAAGATGTTGGCTATAACTCTTTGCTATGAGTGCAGCTTTTTTTATACTTGAATTGCAGAATAATTAACATATATGACTATCAGAAATTTAAAAATCATAGAACAGTTTAAGTAATTTCCGGAAAGGCATCTGTTGCTGTAATCTGAAGTTGTGTAATTTGCTTTATTTAGTCAGGGAAATTGGTAATGATAGATGCAGAAGAATAATTTGTTTCCTTAACCAGTCATTGAGTGCTTCGTTTGGTAGAGGCCCCTTACTGAACTGGTTACTTGGTGCTATAAATTTTACCTATTTAAAAAAAAAAAAAGTCTAAAATCAAATTATGCTTCCCAAGCAACTAGTTTCCAATTCCTACTTAATAATTAAAGGAAAGAATAAACTTGAACTAGCTGTAAGGTGCTCTACTGCTCTTACCTTGCCTATCACCACTTAATAATCCCAAACAAAGGCAAAAATGTTGTTGTAGCCATCCTTGTGTTGAACAATTCCACTTAACTACGTTTCCCACAGGTCTGAAAGAAGGAATATTCACCATGTAATTGGTGCAGTCCTTGTGAGACTCAAGCAGAGCTTTGGTGCTGCTTTCTGTGAGTGTAGCTTTGTGCTGGAAGAAGTGCTTCTCAGGGAGCGGTTAGGCTGCCGTACCTACTTGTCCTGCCTGCCTCCTCATCTTTGCCTGCGAGGCCTGGCCGTGAAGTGGCACAAGCAGCTTAATTAATGTAAGTGCCTGTCTCATCTCGGGCAGTTGTGCTGTGAAAACGGCAGCAGCAGTGTGAGCTGACATCCGTGCTGAAAGAAGTGCTTGTCAAGTGTGTATAAACTGCAGGCAAGGAAAGGATAACAAGGTGGCTTTGTAGGCAGGATTTGGCTGCTCTGACTGTTTCTGAGCTGCACTTAAAGAGTAAATAACTCAGAAGGACCCAACCAAAAACTTCTATAGAGAGAGAAACTAGGGTAGGACTGTCTAGCCTCTGTAGAAAGATTCAGTAAGAATTCTGTGACACGCTATGTAGGCCACACTAACCTGTTATGTGGACTTTTTCAGCACTCAAGGCCTTGCCAGCCTTTTTACTAGAGCAGACTGTAGTAGATCTTTGTCACCACATTAGATGCCTCATATTACAAAGTATTAAAAAAAAAAAAATGGGAAGGAAGGAGTTTGAACAAATGGGCTTCATGAACTTGAACTCTGTCCTTCCTTTGTGGATTCTGTATGAATAGGGTTGGGAAGACGCTGGGAAAGTAAATGTAATCTTTACTAATCCAGAATATCCACAGCATGTGCATGTTGTACTTCAGCTTGCAGAACTGTCATGGTGTCAATTTGTCTTTGCTTTCTTCTGGAACATTTTCCTATTGGGTTTGTTTTTGCCTTCAATCAATGACTTAGAAGGTTTATCAGTTATACTGCTGGATAAATTGTCGGATGCTGAAAAGCATCTTTATAGTGTCCTTGTACTTCAGAAATAGCTTGGTCACCCATCTACAAAAGCAGTGGAGTCCCTGGCAGTTCTCTTATACCACATCCTTCCAGGTGGCATGTTATAATAAATAAATATACTGTAATTATATGTGTATGTACATAACTTAGTATTGGCATTGAAGGTTATAGATTGGAATAGAACTTCAGTGGAGCATTCAAATAATAACAAAAGTATAGTCAAAATTTTGTGGTTGTAAGAAGTTAAGTTTTGTAATAGGAGCTCTAGCCTTAGCATGACTATGGCAGGCTGATTACTCTGTGGTGTCTTGATTTAATGTTTTAATTGTTTGGGATTTTTTGACATAAACACAGTTAAAAGTGCATTCATTTTAAAATCCTCCTTGTATCGAATTGAAGATACGAAGATATAACTTACTGCCAAAAGGTATCCCTACCGCTTTCTTTGTGCTGGATCTGGGCACTTTTCAACCCCTCTTTCAGCTGATTAACTAACCTAACTCAGCATGGAGTGCTGGCAGGTTGGAGGACTGAGTCATCTCATGGAAAAATCTCTTGGGCACCAGAGCTGGTGCAAGATAAACAGCTCAAGACCATGAGCTGGTGGAATACTGAGGCAAGGGCAGTGGGAACCTTTCCTTCCACCTAAGTTGTGAGGATCTGTTTGAATCAGCTTATTCCACCTTGTAGAACCAGTCCCTTAGTCTCAACTTTTTTGTGAAAATTATTTTATGGAAGAATGTGATGAAAGCTTCAGGAACCTTAACTGCTTTTCAGAGGTGTTGTGATACCTTGTCTCTTGTTGGCATTTTGAAATTGATGCTTGGCTGGCATACCAGAGCAGTCTTAATAAGTAAACAGACTTAACTGACAGCTAGATGCTGATTTTATTTTTTTATATATATATATAAATGAATAAATATATATTTATAAATAAATATTTTTAATATAAGGTTTTTTTATATATCTATATATACATATATATCTTTTTTTTTTTTTTTCCCCCTGACCAATCTGGTGGCCTTATATGATGGGGTTACAGCGATGGTGGATAAGGCTAAAGCAACTGATGTCATCTACCCGGGCTTGTGCAAGGCATTTGACACCATCCCACATGGCATCCTTGTCTCTAAATTGGAAACATGTGGGTTTGATGGATGGACCACTCGGTGGATAAGGAACTGGCTGGATGGTTGCACTCAAAGAGGTGTGGTCAACAGCTCAATGTCTGAGTGGAAACCGTTGACTAGTGGTGTCCCTCAGGGGTCAGTACTGGGGCCAGTACTGTTCAACATCTTTGTTGGGGACATGGACAGTGGGGTTGAGTGCACCCTCAGCAAGTTTGCTGATGACACCAAGCTGGGTGGTGTGGGTGACCCACGGGAGGGACGGGACCCCATCCAGAGGGACCTGGACAGGCTTGAGAGGTGGGGCCTGTGCGAACCTCATGGAGTTCAACAAGGCCAACTGCAAGGTTCTGCACCTGGCAACCTTAAGCATAAATACAGGCAAGACAAAGAATGGATTGAGAGCAGCCCTGAAGAGAAGGACTTTGGGGTGGTGGTGGATGAGAAGCTGAACATGAGCCGGCAATGTGCGCTGGCAGCCCAGAGGCCAATAACTGTGTCCTGGGCTGCATCCAGAGCAGCGTGGGCAGCAGGTCCAGGGAGGGGATTCCCCCCCTGTACTCTGCTCTCATAAGGCCCCACCTGGAGTGCTGTGTCCAGTTCTGGGACCCCCAACACAAGAGAGACATGGACCTACTGGAGCAAGTCCAGAGGAGGCCACGAGGATGATGTGAGGGCTGGAGCAGCTCTGCTGTGAGGACAGGCTGAGAGAGTTGGGGCTGTTCAGTCTGGAGAAGAGAAGGCTCTGGGGAGATCTTATAGCGGCCTTCCAGTACTTGAAGGGGCTTACAGAAAGGCTGGGGAGGGACTTTTTACAAGGGCAGTTAATGACAGAACAAGGGGAAATGGCTTTAAGCTGAAGGAGGGGAGGTTTAGATTGGATATTAGGAAGAAATTCTTTCCTCTGAGGGTGGTGAGACACTGGCCCAGGTTGCCCAGAGAAGTTGTGGCTGCTCCTCCCTGGAAGTGTTCCAGGCCAGGCTGGATGAGGCTTTGAGCAACCTGGTCTAGTGGAAGGTGTCCCTGCTGATGGGAGGGGGGCTGGAACTGGGTGATCTTTAAGGTCCCTTCCAGCCCAAACCATTCTGTGATTTTTGAATGAAGAAGTTGTAGCGCTCTAACTCTTCTCTATTAATAGAGCCTCAAATTGTAAATATTTTTAAAGCATGCACTTTGGCCTTTAGTATTTTTTCTAAATACATATGATTCACCATCACATTTTTAGGACAAGGGTTAGGTTTTAAAAAAGTGCCCTAGGTATATTTAATATGTCTTGAGTTAGTTTTCCTCAGGGTCCACTGTGCCCAGTCTGGTGACAGTATCTGTGTGGCCATGTGTTTACTCATATCTGGAAGCAATGTTGTATTGCAGACCATCTCATTTCTTTTCATAAGCATTTGTTATTCGTGATCTTTTGAAATGTAAACCCTAGTAGGATAAATAATAGGAGAAGCAGAAAGTGTAACACAGCTGAACTTGCTAACATCCTGAGACAGAAAGAAAAGTTGTGTTGTTGGATTTTTTTTATTTTCCTGAAAAATAAGTGCACAGTGATAGTGGATAATGTTTATAAAAAGAGGGTGTTCTTGGGAAAAATAAATTACAGGAGTTGTTGCACTTTTATGTCAAGCTTTTTCTCTGTAATAGCTTTTACTAATAATCTTCTCTTTTATTTTTTTTAGCGTGGACCTGACGAGCTTCTTTCTTCTGGTGTGAGCAACAGGCCTTTTACCATGAACAATTCCACTCCAGCCACAGGTATGCATAAAAAAATATTTTTATCAAAGTTCTTCAACAGTGTGTGTTTTTTTTCTGTAAACGTACTTTTTTATTATTCTTTAATGTTACCATGAGCAACCTCACCAGGCCTGAACTGTAATCTGACTCCAACAGTAAAGCCACTGGAGTCTATCCAATTCAGTGACAGTATCGAGGAGCTCCAAAACTGATCAGTTGAAATGAGCAAAAAACCACCCCTGCTTTCTATAATCATGATCAAGCAAGTAGCCTTACGTACAGATTCTCAGCTGCCTGCTCATCCCAAACAAGTGTGCCACATTGTTCACATTTTTCAGAATGCACACAGAGCACATGATGCCATTTAAAGTTTCTTGATGGGAAAAAATCAATGCATAATAGGCTTTTTTTATATTTTGCAGGTTTAGTTAACATGGCTTATGAATGTGCCATGGTTGGGGCTTAGCTCATCTAACTTGGAGTTTTACAGAATTCCACTGGTAAAAATACCCTCTGTAAAGATCCTTATACAGAATGATTATTGTGAACCGCTTCTCTGCCTTAGGCTGTACTCAAAACCTACAGCAAAATCTGAAATTACTTACTAAGGTCATACAGATATTTTTTCCTCATCTTGTGTGATTTTCCTTGGAAAGCCAATTAACACATGAGATGTTAAGGCCATCTGTCTTGCTGGAGTGAAGCTGTTTGTACCACTGAAGTGGTATGCAGTTAGACTTCAATACAGTTTCCATCAAATATGCTGTCCTTCCTTTCAGTTTAGGATTTTTTTTAATCATGTCTCATAAGCCTCTGTAGCTCGCTTTTGGAAAATCTCTTACTGGCATCTGTAGTTTGGCTAATGAAATTCATTTTTTACTACTTCGTTACTCCATTGTAGTAGCTTCTAGAACAATATGCCCGTTCCAGATGTGGTGTTCTGATTAAAAGTGCTCTCAGGACTCTGAGTCATCTCCTTAAAATGGAACCATTGGTCACTTACCTGTCACAGGATCCAAATAGGTATATAATTAAAAAAAAAAAAAAAAAAGTCTGTTTGCCAAAGTGGAAAAGTTCAGAACCTGTACAGATTTCATGTCTTACTGCTGTGTATCCTTTTCAAAGGCTTTTTAAAGCTTACAATCATGTGGGACCACAGGCTTTTTTTAATGAAATCAAAAAATTATTTGAGGTAGCAACTGAATCTAATTAAGAAACGTACCATGCAGGAAGATAAGTTAGTAATAAAAAAAATGAATGCATTACCACCCAAGTACTACTTCCCACTCTTCCGTGTAATCAGCATTTTGTAAATATGTTACATGGGCATTTGGGAAGAGGTTGTTGACCTCTGTCTAAAAGACTTTAAAAAAACCCCAAACCACCAAAACAAAAAACCCCACAAAAAACCCACAAGAAAATAAACAAACCCAATCCAAAGCAAACCAAAGCATCACATACTCCGCTTGCCGTGGGTATTTGGAACAGCTAAAGGGGCCGTCTTAAATTGTCCCTTTGTTATATATCAGCTGTACTTTCTTAGGATTCAGGGAGCTATAGATAAGTCAATGTCCGTACTGAGACAGCAGTTTCTCTCTTTTAGGTTTTTGTATCTATACAGTGCAGTAAGTTTGTCTTGTTTGCTTGTCCGTCCCCCTTCCTAAAATATTTTAGATAATGGGAAAGAGAAGAAGAAATTTAAAGGAGACAGATTGCCATGCTCCCCTTCACGCGTCCTTCATCTTCGTCAAATTCCAAGTGGTGTTACTGAAGCAGAAGTCATTTCATTAGGCCTCCCCTTTGGCAAAGTAACCAACCTCTTGATGCTAAAAGGAAAAAGTCAGGTATTTACTTTCCAGTGTTTCAATTATAAGAGCGAGGCTGAAGATGTGGTTCATGTTATGACCCTTTTGATATAGCATTTGTCTGAAATGATTGCAACAATGTCTAAATATCTCATTGATAGCTCAAGATTTTCATATTTTCAATTGTGAAAGGATGCCTTGATATTTATTTTAAGTTTATAATATACTTTTGGACAAAATAACAGTCTAGTAACTTGTTAATAATATTGCTAAATATTATATCCACCTTATGTAAGAATATATGGATAATAAAGAACTACATCATCACTACTGATATCGACATATGTCTTGAAATAACCTGCCTGATTAAATACTTAACCTGCAAGTTAATTTTTTAGTGTGAATTAAATTGCTTAGATTTTTTTAAAAAGCCTTTTTAGATGTGATGGGGTAGTTTACATCATAAATAAACACTGGAATCCTAAAAATAACAGGCACTCATTCAAAAATTGTCTAGAGAATTGAGCTGGGTTAATATAATGCACAAACTGATAGATGTTCCGTGTCCTGTTCTTAACTTTTTGATCAGCATGTGTATCTGCTACCTGGGTAATGGTGCTTGGATTTGGGAATCTGATAAATTCATTAGCAGTGTGGTACTTGTAGCAGCATTGCTCCTCGTGTATCATACTTATTCCACTTCTTCTTTAGTGACTGTTTGTACTTACAACGTAAAACATTTTAAGAAAACTCATATATTCCCATAAACACTCACACACATATTTTAATGCTGAGCAAATCAGTACTGTACTTTCACATGATCTTTCTCTAGTGAGAGTGGAATTGGCAATAAATGGTGCTTTCATGCTTTGTTCTGTCCTGTAGACAAAACAACACTGAAAACTGCTGTGTATTGGTTGCAGGCATTTTTGGAAATGGCTTCTGAAGAAGCTGCTGTTACTATGGTGAACTACTATACTCCTGCTACACCTCACCTCCGCAGTCGGCCTGTTTATATTCAGTATTCCAATCACAGAGAGCTTAAGACTGACAATTTACCTAATCAAGCTGTAAGTATAATGTTTCCATTTAACAGGATAGAATTCCATGAGTTATATACTGGTTTTGGCTAGGATAGAGTTAAATTTTCTTCATAGTAACTTGTGACATTTAGATAGTGTCAAGGCCTTTTCTGCTGCTCGTGCTCCCCTGCCATTGTGAGCACACAAGGAGCTGGGAGGGGACACAGCTGGAACTGCTGGCCTCAACTGAGCAAAGGGATATTCCTGACCATATAACACTGTCCTCAGCAACAAAAACTGGGGGAAGATGAAGGAAGGGGGGTTTTCAGGGTGATGACATTTTAGTCCCAGGTAACCTTTACATGTGATGGAGCCCTGCTCTCCTGGAGATGGCTGAACTCCTGCCTGCCAGTGGGAAGTAGAGAAGGAATTCCTTGCTTTGCTCTGCTTGCATGCTCAGCTTTTATGTTACATATTAAACTGTCTGTATCTCAACCCATGAGTTTTCTCACTTTTACCCTTTTGATTCTCTTCCCTATACTGCTGGGGGGAAGTGACCAAGCAGCTGTATGGCACTTAGCTGCCTACCAGGGTTAAACCACAACATTAATAAATAAACAAACTATTTTCCACTATATCAGTAGTCAAATTCTGATAGATATTATTTCTGTCTGTTGTTATCTAAGCAGTAACTTCTTTCAGACAGGGACTACTCAATGTCTGTAAAATTTTGGTGGAGCAGCTCAGGCTCAAGAATTGTTCATCCTGATGAGCAGGAAATGAAGTGAAGGTGGCAGGAGGGCTGCTTGGGTGAACAAGGACTGAAACATAAAAAAGAGGCATAGAAAAGGTAGAATCGCAGGCGAGTGACCCAGGAGAAATATAGTTATCTGAACATGCAGGAGCGTGGTTAGGAAAGTCAAAGACCACATGGAGTTGGCTTTGGGAAGGGATGTGAACAGCATCCCAACAGCAAGAATGGCTCCTCAAAGTCTATCAGCAGCAGAAGGAAGATTTAGGGAATATGAGGGCATGCTGCTGAATGGAGTAGGGGCCCTGGTGACAAAGGCTGAAGTACTGGTTGCCTTCTCCTCAGTCTTTAGTGGTTAAGTCTTGCCCTTGGGAATGCCATGCAACTGAGAACAGTGGCAAAGTCTTGTTGAAGGAAGTAGAGAAGAATTTCATTAGTGAACATTTATACACACTGGATAAACAAAAGTCTGTGGCCCTAGTGAGATGCACTTGTGAGTGCTGAGGGAGCTGGCTGATGTCATTGCAAGGCCACTCTTAAAATCATGGAAAGGTCATGGCAATTGGAGGAGGTTTCTGAGGACTACAAGAAAGCAAATCTCAGTCCTATCGTAAAGAAGGACAAGAAGGAGGATCCAAGGAACCACTGGCTTACCTCAGCCCCTGGGAAGGTAATGGAGCAACTAATCCTGGAAGCCATTTCCAAACATTCTAAGGATGGTTGGGAAAAGTCAGCATGGGATTTTGAAAAGGAAGCAATGCCTAACCGATATGATATCCTTCTACACCGAGATGACTGGTTTGGTGGGTTGAGAGGAGAGCGGTGGATATTTATCTTCACTTTGGTAAGACTTCCAGCATTGTTTCCTTTAACATCCCAATGGACAAACTGATTAAAAACAGTCTAGATAAATAGTGAAGTGATTTGAAAGGCTAAAATGGCTGTGACCAGTGGCATGAAGTCTAGCTGGAGGCCAGACACTAGTGGAGTACCCTAGGGGTCAGTACTGTGTCCAGTACTGTTTAACATCCTCATTCATGTCCTGGATGATGGAATGGGGAATGTCCTCAGCAAGTTTGCTGGCAACACAGAACTGGGAGGAGTCATTGACCCCCCAGGTGGTTGTGGTGCCATTCAGAAGGATCTTGAAAAGCTAGAGAAATGGACTGACAGGAGGAACCTCATTAAGTTCAGCAAAGGGAAATGCCAACTCCTGCACCTGAGGAGAAGTAACCCCAGGTAACATTGTACGCTAGGGCCAACCAGCTGGAAACCAGCTTGGCAGAGAAGGACCTGGGTGTCCTCATGGACAGCACACATGTCCTTGCAGCAAAGAAGGCCAGCAGCCTCCTGGGCTGCAGAAGGCAGAGCATTGCTGACAGATTGAGGGAGGTGACCTTCCCCTCCACTGAACACTGATGAGATGTCTGGAGTGCTGTGTCCAGTCCTGACCTCCTCAGTACAGGAAAGACAATCACACAGTGGAGCAAATTCAGCAAAAGGCCATGAAGTTGGTTGAGGAGCTGGAGCATCTGTCATACAAGGAGAGAGAACTGGGACTGTTCAGCTTGAAGAAGAGAAGGCTTGGAGGTATCGTACCAACGTCTGCAGATACCTGGTGAGGGGGAAGTAAAGAAAGTGATGACAAGACTCTTTTTGCTGGTGCCCAGTGACATGATAAGAAGCAGTGGGCATAAATTCAAATAGAGAAAAATCCACTTAAGTTTAAGAAATTTTTTTTTACTGTAAGGGTGGTAGAACATTGGAATGGGTTGCTTGGAGAGGTTGTAGAGTCTCCATCCTCACATATGTTAAGAACCTGACTGGAAACAATCCTAAGCACCCTGCTGTAGGTGACCCTCCTATTATATTCTAAACTACTTAGGAATACTTGCTTACAATATATTTTGAAATAACTTTTGCTCTCAGTAGCTTCGGAATATGAAGAAAATATTCTATCTTCACTGGTAAATATTTTATCTGAATAATTAGTTCTGATTTCCGCCCCCTCCCCATTACTGTGTCCATAATATAGTAGCAGGAATACCACAAAAACACACTGCTTCAATTGTGTATGTTTGTGTTTTCTTAAAGTTAATTGCTACTCATGGATCTGCAGATGAGATGCTCTCTGAAGACCACATGGGACAGCAAACCCAGCTGATACATGATGAACCACTTTCTGCCCAAAAAGTGGCTCTTTTGAAGCTTTTTACTTTATCAGATATGGATGTTATTGTGAGGAGTCATGTAATCTGCTTTTGCAAGATTTGTGTGTTTGGCACTGTTCCAAGGCCTTACCAAACTCAGAAATAGCAAATTATTATCTTTAAGTTATTCAAGTTTATTCTTAATGTTTTTTTTCTTTTTTAATGTTGACTGTTCTGAGAACCACCCTAGATCTAATAAAAAGGATATTTTCACTGCACATCAGTTTTATGTGTAACTTTGTGCCAAACACCAAAATTCTTCCTTCTGGTTTTGAAGTACTAAAAATTGATTTCTTAAGATTATGAATTTAACATTTCAGATGACTAATTTAAATCCTAATCTCTAAACAAGGAAATACTCTTTGCACAACAAGATCGAAGTATACAAGCCATCATATTGCAGTTGAAATGTGTTTGTATTTTTGGATTCCTGGATGAATTGTAGTTGACCTGCCATTTAGATACATAAATTACGTCATATGGTGCGTGTATCATGATTTTGTTTTCTGTAAGAATGTTGTAAGTAGTGATTGGGGCAGAAATCAATGCTCATTTTTAATTTGTGCTGACACAAAAATTACTGAAATCTTGCAAGCTTGTCAATCTGATAAATGTTATTTGTCTCTTTCCTCATCCCATATTGCTGTATTGATTTGTTATCTGAAAAAACAAATAAATAAAATAACAAGTTGTTTTGTTTTTTTTAAAGGATGTGGTGTATGTAACAGCTCAGTTCTGAGACTGAGTAACATCTTTACCATGTGACATATTTAATCCATCTTCCAAGGAAGTAGTGTTACTGAGATGTGACATCAGGTCACAGTGCTACATTTGGAAAGGAACATCTCTCCACAGGGCTTTCAGAAGTAGTCTGATGACCTTTTTCAGAAAATCCCATGAAAAACACACATAAAGACTTCCAGAGTCCGAGTGAGGCGGTTTGAGGAATGAGGTTTAAAGGTATTTTTTGTGGTTGATAGCTTAGCTCAGGAAGAGAAAAGGGCCTGCACCTTTAAGCTTATCCCCAGCAAAGCTTTGTTCCCAAAGAGAATGAAGTCCTAATAAAGCAGAGCAAATAGGGTTTGGTACACTGTCTGTATTTTAGTTGTCACAATATTGTCATCATATTGATTTGCTGGAAAATCTCTAGAATGACAAAAAGTTACTGAAGCAAAGCAAAGTTGTTTCTGTATGGCACTATAAAGTAGTAACAGTTTAACGAAAAAAAAGGTAATAATTCTGTGAAAATATGATCCGACTTCTTTTAGGGGAGGGAGAAAGGAAGGAAGAGGTATGATTTTTACCTATTAGCATGTGGTTTGAATCGATAATCAGATAAAGGGAATATGTTTTTTTTAAAATTGCATTTTAAATGCATTTTACATGCTTTTCTTTGTAAGAGAACTTTGCTTAGATATGAATAATTTGTATGTATGCAAGTTAATTGTTGTCTCTGCTGTGTCATGATTTCAGAGAGCCCAAGCTGCGCTACAAGCTGTGAATGCTGTGCAGTCTGGAAGCCTGGCTATTACAAGTCCTTTTGCTGCTGAAGATGGGCTTCTTCCAAGTCAAAGTTCTGTTCTTAGAATAATTATTGAAAATCTTGTCTACCCTGTCACTTTAGAAGTGCTCCATCAGGTAATGAGAATTGCTTTTTCTTGGGGGGGTGGGAGGGTGGGGGTGTTGTTTTGAGGGGGTTTTTTTAGGTACTTGTGAATCCTTAATTGTTTGAATGAGGACTATCACTTTAAATTCAGGGATCTAAACTTGAACCAGTTTCACACACACAAAAAAATTAAAAATAAACAGCTTCAAAGTCAACTTCAGCTTTTCATATTGTCTTTCATTTCTTTTAGTCCCTTGGTTTCTGTGGAAGCAGCAAGAAAATTGTTTTATTTCTAATTTATGCCCATATGATAAGCTACTGAAATACTGATTGTTTGAACTTGTGGACCAATATTTTAGCACTCTGTGCCGAGTAACTTTTGTAGTTTGGATTATACTTTAGGATTTTATATTCACTTTTATGATTTGATGTAAGTGATGTAATATACAAGTGTAGTTGCTTGGACAAATGTTTTTGAATGTTCATCAGCTGTTAGAATACTGTTTAAATACCCCTGAAAGCCTGAAATAGTGGTGGGCTATATCTGTGGAAGGCATTACCATACTAGTTGTTGTGCTACACTGTTGAGAGCTAAGTTTAGAAACAATAACTCTACTAGATTATTTTTGCCTGTAGGATTTCTCAATACTTTTTGTGGATATTGCAAAGGTTTTCATACTTGAAGCTTTTCTAATTACTGATAAATTTGTACAATAAAACACACCCCAAATATTACTTTCTTTATCTAATGAGATTTAAAATAATTGGGATGTTTTTACAAGAAGCTGCAGTCCTGGAAGAAGACTTTTGCTGCTCTACTAGCATCTCAAACAATAGTTGATTGTTACCAACACTTTATTTTTCCTCTTAGCTCATAATATTATCTGCCTTCCATGATACTGATTAACTGGTATACTAGTTGTCACTTTGGTGTAGTGGTTTGCCTGATATCTATGAGTATTGTTCACAGATTATTGAGCTCGTGCAAATACTATGTCAACTATTTTGGATTGTTAGCACACTCAGAATAACCTGAGAACAAACTTCTGTGGTTATGGGAGCTGTGCTAGTTTAATAGTGCAACAGCAGTTCCTGGATCTAATCTTCTGTGGGTTTTTCTTTGGTTTTTTATTTTTAACTAAGCAGGCAGTGGAAAAGAAGATTCATGTTAATTTACTTTAATTCAAGTACTGTTTACTGTATATTTTCAGTCCTTGAATTGCCCAATGACCCTCACTCAAATACTTTTGCAATAGGTCTAGAAAATTAAGTAATATTTGAAAAAGGAGCTTATTTGGAGTTCTTCACAGGGGACAGTCTCCCCTAATGAAAGCAGCACTTTGTGCCTGATAACTGCAATGTAACATTATTTTGTAAGTGTTAAGGCTAATGGCATTGAAAGTTTTCACTGGTAAGTGTAGCATGATATGGAACACAGCAGGCAAGCTGTCATCCAAAACTTTGATTATATTTTCTAAGTTAATAACTGCTTGTCAAAAAACTAACCCTTTTTTTTTGTAACCACAATTCACCTTAAAATATTTATTATAAGAAATAGAATATTCATTATTATATTTGTAGAAACAAAATTGATATATATACACTGGGGTTTGGGTTTAAAACCAAATTAAGATACATCGAATTTCATTATCTTAAAAAGATCTATTTGGTATTGTGGATAAACATGGAAAAGCATATGTTCAGAAGCTGTAATTAGGCTTTTCTTAAGGGAAAGTGCTTTGTGAACAGGAACTCAATGGCTGATTTTAAATTGCTGTGAAAAAGGTTTCTGCTCTGCCTTCTACCACAAAATGATCACTGCAGCATAACAACCTTGTTTCTTAGAGATTGAATGACTGGGCACAAAGAATTAGAACAGTGTGTCTGGTATCCATGATTCTAGGCCTCACAGGCTGGCAAGAGATGCTTGTCCTTACCTCTGGCCTTTCTTTCCATTCCAGGCTTAATACTTCTCTGGAGGGTTCTGCTTTCCTGACTTTGCATCAGTTCTAACCGTTTGTTCTAAAGCTGTTAGTGCTTCCTGAGCTCATCTTTCCTCTTCCGCTGTTAATTTGGACATAGTTTTTCTGCACTTGCATGATATGTCTTAGCTATACTTGTGTCCTCATTCTTTGTGGCTTTGCTTTTGTACAGACACCTTCGTGTGGTGCACACTCATTTTGAGTGTATGTGCATTTAATTTCAACATTTTAAATTTTTTTGCAATGCTTGCATTTGCAATAAATCCAATGCCATTTGATTATAAATTAGAGGGGTAGGATCCAAACTAGATCTTTATCTTGCTTCTTTCCTTCCTTGTCTTCTATTTTGGACAGTGAGTCTGTTGTGGTAGTTTAACTGAGCTGGCAGCCAAACAAGACACAGCCACTCGCAGTCCCCTTCCCCCCCCAACCCAGGGAACTGGGGAGAGAATTGGAGGGGTAAAGCTGAAGAGACTTATAGGTTGAGATAAGGACAATTTAATAATTAGAGTAAAATAAAATTAAAATAGTAAGAATAATAAGAGTAATAATGATAACAACTATCTATATATGAGTGATGCAGAATACAATTGCTCATTACTGGCTGATAACGATCCCAGAGGAGCAAAAAGGAACCCTGAAACCGAAATAGCAATCCCAGAAAAGTGAGCCTGAGCGATTCCTGAGAGATCCCCCACACCTTTCTGGTCAGCCCTGGTTAACGTACTGAACATGACACAATATGATATGGAATATCTGATTGGCATATCCAACTGCCATTCTGGGATTTACTGACTACTACACTTTTCTTCTCCACTCCCCCTTCCAGTCCTCTCTTCTTAGAAACTGCCCAAGCACAGTGTCCTTGTACCTTATCAACGTTGTTCTCATAACAATCCTCACTGAAACCAAAACACAGGGCTTTCTAGCTACTAAGAAGATGATTAACCCTATCCTAGCAAAAAAACAGGACAGTCTGGGTAATTAATTTGTAGGCAGATCAGCTATTTAAGATGTGGTTTTGGTCACCAAATTTGCAGAATTTGTTTGAAGTACAGAATGTAAAGATGAATACCTTGAAAAGCAGTTTGCAGTTCCCATATCAACTGACTTGTGAAAGTCTGCTTCTCAAACCTCATTTTGATAATCCAAAATTTCTCTGCAGACATTGGACAAATGCCTTTTTGAGCTGGCCTTCTGTCCTTAGTTGAACAGTCATTGCTAAATCTTTAAAGAAATTTTATCCTTCTTCTCCATCTTTTGTAGCCTTTTTTATTATTTTTTTTTTAACTGAAGCAAAATTCTGAATTCACTCAATTTCTGTTCAGCTCTCACAAAATAAATACTTTTCAGAAATTTATATGAAGTATTAAATTCCAGTTTTTAATGTGCATGAGTTATTTATTGTTTTCAAAAGTCTGTATTTTTTCCTTCTTAGATTTTCTCTAAATTTGGATCTGTCTTGAAGATTATCACCTTCACCAGGAACAATCAGTTCCAAGCTTTGCTCCAATATGCTGATCCAATTAATGCATATTATGCCAAAATGGTAAGTGCAGTGTATTCAGCTTGGTTTGATTTTTTTTGGTTGTTGTTCCCTGCCCCATCCAGGTAAATGGAGAACATTAGGGATAGCTTGATCTCTATCAACTTTATGACTTCTCATCATTCTGACACTCTTGTTGCACATCAGTAACTTTGACATCCCTCATTAGTTATGAAGATAGCACTCTATCATCAACTACAAACATAAACATGTAGCACACCCTCCAAGACCTACATGAGTCTACCAAAAAAACCTCAGAGCTGTCAGCAGTAATGAGTGATGGTAACAGTAGTTGACCAAAAAGTCTCTTTCCTTTCAAACTAAATGGAATATTTTCAGTGAGGTTCAATACTAAGAGTAGTGTAGTTAAATGCCCAGGGAGTAGATGAATGTTACCTGTTTTACTTGTTTGAATTTCAGTGAGAAATTTAGAGTAATCAATGTTTTCACCTTAAATAATTTTAAATTAACTGTACCCTGATTTTTAAACTACATGTTCTTGGTAATGAAGAAGAGCTCAACCTGCTTTAGGTGTATTTTCTGTGGTGGGTTAACCTTGTCTGGCTGCCAGACACCCACCGAGCTGCTCTCACTCCCTTTCCTCAGCAGGATGAGGGGAGAAAATAAGATGAAAAAGCTCATGGGTTGAGATAAGGACAGGGAGATTGCTCACCAATTACCACCATGGGCATAACAGACTCAATTTAGGCAAGATTGATTTAATTTAATGCCAATTAAAAATAGAGTAGGTTAGTAAGAAACAAAAACAGAATTAAAAACACCTTCCTCACACCCTTATTCCTCTCCACAGGCTCAGCTTCACTCCCAAACCTTCTGCCTCCTCCCCCAGCATGGTGTAGGGGGATGGGGAATGGGAGTTTAGGTCAGTCCATAACACTTTGTCTCCGCCGCTCCTTTCTCCTCGCACTGTTCCCCTGCTCCAGCGTGGGTCCTTACCATGGGATACAGTACTTCACAAACTATTCCTGCTTCAGTATTAATAATAAATGGTACCTTATTAAAGATATTACAGAGATTATAATTTCAGTCTAGATTATATTAAATAATTATAACCAGTATCTTTCGAGTGGTTTTTTCTTCCCTTCATCCATCATGATTCTTTTACAACTGGTATCAGCAGAAAATACTAATTCAGTGATCTTTCTGAGCATAGCTGCTCTTAAAAAGATGGATTTTATAGGATAATTTAGGTTAGAAAATACCCTTAAGATCATTGGGTCCAACTGTAAACCTAACACTGGCAAGTCTACCACTAAAGCATGTCCCTAACCACCACGTCTGCACATCTTTTAAGTACCTCCAGGGATGGTGACTCAAGCTCTTCCCTGGGCAGCCTTTTCCAAAGCTTGATAACCCTTTCAGTGAATAATTTTTTCCTAATACCCAGTCTAAACCTCCCTGGATGCAACTTGAGGCTGTTTCTTGTCATATCGCTTGTTACTTAGGAAAAGAGACCAACACCCACCTCGCTACAACCTCCTTTCGAGTAGTCGCAGGGAGCAATAAGGTTTTCCCTGAGCTTCCTTTTCTCCAGACTAAACAACTCCAGTTCTCTCAGCTGCTCCTCACAGGACTTGTCCTCTAGGCCCTTCACCAGCTTATGTAAGGGAGAATTCCATACAATAAAAATCTCCAAATTTGTATCACTACCCCCATCTGATATTGTGTGCTGAGTGGGAGACAAGATTAAAAGCACAGCTAGAAATACAGTCGTGCTTAAAGCTATGTTTTGTCCATTGGCACAAGGCAACATAATAATTAGTGGACTGTGCTAGTACTGTACAGAGGATGTTTAGGTAAGAATAGTGGCAGGGTAATTGTCTACTTGGTGTTTAAAACCAGAAGATTAATTTTTGTTTGGATACAAATGTGGGGTGAAAATAAAATAAACTAACAGTGGGGGCTGCACTATATGTTTTTTCTCTGGAAACATAATTATTTTTCTTCAGGCTCTGGATGGCCAAAGTATCTACACTGCATGCTGCACTCTGCATATTGATTTCTCCAAGTTGAATAGCCTTAAGGTGAAGTACAACAATGACAAAAGTAGAGATTTCACTCGCCTTGACCTTCCGTCTGGTGATTGCCAACCTCCCCTGGAGCCATCCATAGCTTCTGCCTTTGGTAAGAAACCTTCGCTTTCAGTAATAAATACACAATAAATCATTGTGCTTTTTATGTTGCATTTATGCTCTGGCTTCTTAACAGGTTCATAGAAAGGGACAGTTTGTGTACATTTCTGCTTGTTACCTCCAGTAGTTTGTATGGAAACAGAAAGTCCTACTCAAGATAAATGAGTATCTGAAACTATAACATGAGCAATACTTTGGGAAAAATTCAAAGTGTTATCAAAAAGCTACATTTGTAAAATGCTGTGTAATGATATAATTGATACAGGTGGTATAATAAATGTTACATATCAGAACAGGCAATGGCAGACACTGGTTGCCTAAAGCTGCTTGGAAATAAGTGTTTTAAGGCTGTTACGTCTTATCTGTTGATATTTTAGGATACCTGCCTGCTGTAACAAACAAAACCATAAGAAACTTAGAAATGCTACACTTATTTATGTATCTTTTGTAGTCACCTTTTAAAAGAGAAAAAATTAGAAATTTTCTTGAATTTTAGAAGTCACTTCCATGGCATAGAGGAGACAGTGTCCGCTTAAAGCCACAATGGAGATTTTTTTTGGCATAAATAGCTCAGGCGTGCTCATTAATCAATTTTGATAATAATGTAAATCACTAAACAGCTTAATCTAAGGATCTGGCAGAAGTACTCACAATGCAATTTGAGCATTTTTAGCTATTTTTCTTTCTAATGACAACCATTAGCAATAATACACAGCTAAGAACTGTCTCAGTTGTTGAGTAAGGATCTAAGTGCTGTACAAGGTGCAAGGACTTAGGAAGAATTCCCTTTCTTCCTTTGGTTTCCTGTGATAGCTAGGTCAGATACTGGGCTTGGTTTGGGATTTTTAGTTTTGTTTTTTTGGTTTTGGTTTTTATTTAGATAGTTAGCTTTGGTACCTTAGATTAGAGTAAGTAAGTGAGTTGCATTCACTACATTCTTGATTGTTTTTACTGGTTCTCTTAAAGGCAGGCCTTGGATCCTTTACATAATGTACAACCGTCTTTATAATTTTTCTGAGGATTCCCCATACAGCACCATGGAAATATGCTGTTAGAGATCTGATATGTTGTCATTAATTTGAGTTACAGAATTTGAAATGTCAATGAAAGGGGAAAGTACAATTAGAGTGGATGAACAACAAATTTGCTTGTAGGGCAGAGATAACGGTGTACGCATGCTTTTGGAGGATAACACATGAACGCTTCTCCATTTCCTTTCCCCTCAGTTTTCCAAGCTTGTCATTGCTAACAGTCGCATTTTCAGTCAAAACATGTACTCTAAGAACAGCAGAAGTACTGGTGTCAAGAAAAGTCTGATGTCTGTATCAAAATTTGTTTGTACTGCAGTCACAGTGAAGCAGCTGCATAGATATTTTTCTTTTGCAAGAGTAGCTGTGGACTGGCAGAAGCAAGCTTCCAGCCTTTCTGCCAGTGGTAGCTACATGCTAATGTTGCCATAGGCATCTTCTGATAGTCCTCAGTTGCATGACATGAGGAAAAGATGGTGGGAGTTATGTCAGCACTTCCTACATTTTCACTAGTGGACCTCATTTTGATGGAGAATTAGAAGATAAAGAAGTAACTTTCAATATAATACATCCTTTTTTGTAGGCTTGAAGTAGGCTGAATTTCTCTTTAATTTTTTAATCTTTTTTCCTTTTTTCTTTTGTTTTTGTTGGAAAAGATACTGCGCTATAAACAAGCAGATTTTGTGAATGTTTTGCATTTAAAGAGTGAGTTTAAGCAGAGATACATGAATTAGCTGGCTCTGAAAGCTAGCCGCTAGCCATGAAGCAAATGATTTTACACATTAAAAAATGCAACAAAGAATTCCAGGTCTTTCTGCATTAGCTCTGTTTGACAATTTTTTACATGCATGATTTTGGTATCAGTGTGCAACATGCAGGTCTTATTTGGCAGAATAAAAGCACTTTATCTATTTCTTCATTAATGCTTCTGTTACCATTCTTGGATCGTGAATAAGTGATTAATACCTGTATTGCCAGAACTTGTCAGTACAATGCACCAGCGTGTGTGTTTCAAGAACACAATGACTTTGGTGTGATAAATGTGTTTGGTTGTTTATGTGAAGGACATTTTGTTGCTACAGATAAGAGGAGGTGTAATGTGATGCAGTATTCATGAATAATTGATCTGTGGTGTCTGTTTCATTTGTTGTTTTTGTAATTCGTAACAGATACTTCTTATGGTGTTGTATCATCCCTGTCAGTGACCATCTGTTAGTGAATGTAGCTATTTTAGTCAATAGTGGAGGTTTGAGTAGTAAAACAGACATATTGCCAGGCTTGCAAGATGTATTTGCTGATTATACATTCCCAGCTTAAAAAAACCCCAAACCCTAGAGTGATAACGTATGAAAGAATCCACAACTCAAGCTTGTATCTAACTGCCTCTAAGAACACAAGTTTGTGTGCTGCCCCAGGTGTAGTGCTTAACTCCACATACTGATGTGAATATCACTGAGCTGTCTTCAAGGCTGGGACTCTCCGTATGTTGATATTCCAAATCTGCTTGTGATTGTCAGGAGAATCATAAAAACCACCAGTTATTTAGCAGGGAATACAGCTGGGAAAGTACATCTCCTTAAAAAGCAAAATATGTATATTTTATGCATTTCAATAGCTAGTAAAATTCAGAACCTCAAATTAGTTGTAGTTGTTTATATTGCTTAGCCAGTTTTTAGTTTAGTTTATAGTTTTTTAGTTTATATTGCTTTCTAAATCTACTGGATTTAGAAATATCTAGGAAATAGTTTTATTACATCACTCTAAAATGCCTTTGAGTGTATTCACTCCCAGAAAATTTCTAGAATGCATTTCTATTTTGTGAATAAAAACTGTTGAACATTGTACTGCAGGTGTCTTAACTTTAACTGGTACTAATCTGTACTGTAGTTTTCTATTTAAACTTGTCTAAGTTGTATTTTGCCCTGACTTTGTTTTAGAGAGGGACATTGAGGCTAATTGGAATATTTACCTTCAAAAGTGGCTAAAAATTGTCTTTGTAAAACATAAAATCTGAGATTTCAGTGAGGGTTTTTAATTCATTTTCTAAAAGGTGAGATCACAGACCAAAGTCAGAATAACAATACAGGAAGTTGATTGTCATTGCTGAAGTCTCTTCTGTTTTCTAAAAATTTTAAGATTTGTTTTAATTGGATGTATCTGCTCTCTCTAGGCACCCAAAATATCATCTTCCCATCATATGCAGGGGCTGCTGGGTTTGCCCCAGCCATGAGCTTTGTTCACAGTGCTGGTAAGGTTTCTATTTTCTAAAAATGTGAATACACCTGTGTTCAGAGCAAGTTGTTTTCAAACGTAGCAGTCAGAACACAATGTTTATTTGAGTCATTCTGATCCTCTTTTTCCTATTATTAATCAAAATTACTTTCTGTAATAAAAAATATATGCTGATGTAGTTTATCATTTAATAAGTGAAGAAATTACATACCATGATAAAGATTACCTGCAAGAGAAGAAACTGAACATCTGTTTTTCTAAGAATCACAAGACTTCAGTGACATTCAAAGCTAAAGCAGGAAGCGTCCCCTTTTCTGGCTATAAAATGAGAAATAAATTGTCTTCTAGACTCTCTTCCTTTCTAGCTCAGGATAAACTTTTGTGCTAAATTATTTTTCTTCTTTCTTAAACTGCAGTTTATGTCCCCTTTTGTTTGTGTGTCAGTGTAGCTGAATATTTCTTCATCTCTGGAGGGGAGGTGCTTCCTGCTTTATTGGTCAGATACTAGGAATAAATTCCTTAAAAGCATTATTTTATTGAATTTTTTTTTTTTTTGACAAGTGTAAGCTGCTTTTGTCTTCTAAAATGTCTTTTCCACTTTGAGATGTCAAGTGATGCTATTAATGCCCTTACAGGTCTTTCAGTTCCAGCTGTTCCTGGAGCGCTTGGTTCTCTCACAGTCACTCCTTCTCCAGCATCTGGACAGATGACTATTCCTGGTGTTACTGGTGTTCCAGGAAATTCTGTTTTACTGGTCAGCAACCTCAACCCTGAAGTAAGTTTGACTGATGGAACTGATGCACATATCAACTTGTACCAGCTGCCAGAATCCTTCTTGCAAATTGACGTTAACTGAAGGAATAAGAGAGAAAGCTCTGTGTTGTTAATACATAAAAAAAAAGGACAGCTCTTTTATCATTTGAGATAGTTTACAGTGTTGATGAGGTTTAAAAACTCCAGTCAGCAGTGAAAAGCTTCCTATCATAATTTACTTCAGGAAACCTATGTTAGCAGTGTACCTAGTAATTAGAGAAAAGTCTGTGGTCAGACATGAGAAATGTTTGAAGAGGTAAAAACCATACATTTTGACTAAACTTACTGTTATATGTGTTAATAATTACTCCTCTGTATGCCTCTTTATCAGTAGAGGAACCAAAGAATTTTTTGTTTGTTAAAAAACACAAGGAGTTGGAAAAACAGGAGATAAAAGCATGCCAGATCAAGTACCTTTCAAAACATTGATAGGAGCTTCCTAGTTTTGCAACTTTTCCCAGTTTGGAGAGGAAGAACACAGGTGCAATTTGTTATTGACATCACTGTAAATCTATTTTTAAAAGTTAATAAATACACTTGATCACTTTTCATAGTTTAACACAGATATTTTTTTTTCATATGTTCATGGTAGAATTTCCAAGAACAACTTGGATAGTTATTCTTATAGCAGAAATTACGTAGACTGTTCAATAAGCTTACTCCTATTACTCAAATATTACACATTGATCTGCACTTAATTAAAAGCGGTGTACATTAAAAAAAAATATCAAGTTTTACCAAGGCCATGACTTAAACCACAATTCTGCTTGCCTGTTGACAAGCAGTTCTATTACAGCAATGTAAAATTCTTGTTTTACATACTCATTAGATTCACTTAACCATAAAACTGATAAAATTAGGAGTTATTGTCAAATGGAAGTTATCTTCATGTTACTGAGGTTTAAAAATCTGTTTACAATCCCTTTAATCTTTAAGTGATTGCTGTGTTTCCATTTTTGTACTAATAGGTGAATTCCACAGTAAGCATCAAAAGAAACAGCTGCAGATTAGGACTGTGAGACAAGTTAATTTTTCTTTGATTTGTCAATGTATCTTACCAGTTAATTTCTGATTGCTGTGAGTGTACTTTCTGCAGCTGTTTATTCAAGATGATTGTCTGAGTCTTAAAGTGTGTGTTTTTAAGAATAAGCATGTGTGAAACATAGGTCAAAGCTATTTTTAGGACACTGCTGCTTTACTTTATACTAATCATATCTAAGAAGTTGTCACATAGACCTTTGTCCTGTGATGCATGATACAACAGAAATGCATTAAATAATGCTTACAAGGTTAAAAATAAGAATATAGAACAACATTAATTGTTGGAAATATAAGTTGTAAACAGGTTTCTTGGCAACTGCATAACACTTACTCTTCACTAGTGTTTGTCTGAGCCCTGTTGCTTCTTTTTGTGTGTGTAGAAAATCTGGTTAACCTTATTTCATATTCTATTCTTCCCTTGTTGCAGGGTTTCAGTGTGCATTTGAACTTTCCCCCATGACTTTTAAATTACCTGGTTTTGTCTTACAAAAAACATTTTAAGTAGAAATATTGCAGTCTCATTTGGTTAAGAAATTTCTTTAAATAAACTCTGTGCTGAATAGAATCTTTGGGCCAGAAGGATAAACTCTAGAAGCATTTAAATTTTACGTTGATAGTAATTGTTCCTTATTACTAACTGCTGATGATAAAAGGGTATGGGATTACACTTAAGCTGCAGTATCTTCTGTTCTTAAATAATTTAGCTATGTTTGGTACACATTTGAAATGTTGTGAGTTGAGAAAGAATATTGCTAGAGAGTGTGAATAGTGCTTCTGATACTCAGATATTTTTAGTACTCATTATTGGCAAAATGTTCATCTCAGCTGAATAAAATTTGTCTGTATTGGGGTGCAAATTATCTTCTTTGGTGCTTGAGGAGCTTGATACACAAAGATTTAATTAAAAATCACTGAATAAAAATTATTTCTTTCAATATTTAGCTTTCTGTTCACAGCTTCTAATCGGAACACAATTTAAATACCACTTTCTATATGCTTCATATATAAACAGTTAAATGCTATGTGTATCACTTTAGTGTGTGTAATGATCACCTACAAAGATGGGGACAAAACTGAAGACAAAGCAAACACATGTTTGAAGCAACTGGTTTTAGTTTTGTAGGTGTTGCCTGCTGCTTAGAAAATACAAAGGAGTTCTTGAATGCTCTTTTCTGTTTCTAGTTTAGCAAGTGTCTTTCATTTTTAAAAGAATTAACTGCTAGCTTGGAAATAATTAGTTCAAATAATTAAGCTCGTTAAAATAATAACTTATTTGGCATGACAGACTGAGTTACACAGAATCACGGATTGTCAGGGATTGGAAGGGACCTCGAAAGCTCATCCAGTCCAATCCCCCTGCCGGAGCAGGAACACCTGGATGAGATCACACAGGAAGGCGTCCAGGCGGGTCTTGAATGTCTCCAGAGAAGGAGACTCTACAACCTCCCTGGGCAGCCTGTCCCAGTGCTCTGTCACCCTCACAGTAAAGAAGTTCCTTGTCAAATTTAAGCGGAACCTCCTGTGTTCCAGCTTACACCCATTGCCCCTTGTCCTATCATTGGACATCACTGAGAAGAGCCTGGCTCCATCCTCCTGACACTCACCCTTCAGATATTTATAAACATTAATCAGGTCCCCCCTCAGTCTACTCTTCTCCAAGCTAAAGAGGCCCAGCTCCCTCAGCCCCCCCTCACAAGGGAGATGCTCCACTCCCTTCATCATCTTGGTGTCTCTGTGCTGGACTCTCTCAAGCAGTTCCCTGTCCTTCTTGAACTGTGGGGCCCAGAACTGGACACAATATTCCAGATGTGGCCTCACCAGGGCAGAGTAGAGGGGAAGCAGAACCTCTCTTGACCTACTGACTACACCCCTTCTAATGCACCCCAGGATGCCATTGGCCTTCCTGGCCACAAGGGCACAGTGCTGGCTCATGGTCATCCTGCTGTCCACCAGGACCCCCAGATCCCTTTCCCCTACACTGCTCTCTAGTAGATCATCTCCCAGCCTATACTGGAACCTGGGGTTGTTCTTGCCCAGATGAGTCTTGAGTGATGAAAATGCATTAGCTGAAGTGTTAGCTTGTTTAAATGTTTTATATATGCAAATACATATAAACAAGAATGCTATACACTGCAGTAATTGTAGGAAATGGCTTTTTGAGAGACAGGTTTATGTATTAGTGTGCAGTAATGCTTCCATTCTTTTTGTTTACCATGCAGTTATGGAACAGATTTATTTATTTGCTTGGCTTTAGAAGTAATATACTCATTTTATCATTTATGCAGGCCATCACACCACGTGGACTTTTCATCCTGTTTGGTAAGATATGTCAAATATACCTTGAGAAACTACAGGGCTAGCATTCTTTTTATTTATCTGATACATGTTGGTTAATGCAAGCTCTATTGTTCTGTCCTTGTCCAGAAAACATGCAAGAGAATGTGCTGGGTTTAAAATAACAGTAATTGTAGTCAGTAGTTGTAGGCCACAGGTACCAAAAAATGGTTACAAATGTCAGAATTTCAGTGTGTGGTCCAAGTACTACAAAGAATGGGAAAGCAAAGGAGGATGAAAAAGGAAAGGTTGCTTCAGAGGAAATAAAGTACAGAACTGGCATGTACATTAGCTGCAGAAGACAATGTTCATATAGTTATATTTTAATAAAGCTCTATTAAGAGTACTTTAACACTCTTGCACTATTTAAAAGCTGAACATAAACATGCAGTTTTGACTAAGATACTGGGGTTTTTTTTCCCCTGTTTCTGAGCTTCAGAGAATAATGAATTTTAAAGCTCTCCTTTGTACTAATATTCTAACCAAACTATTTAATAAGGTAGTTTATTCTTTGTGACACTGATGTTAGTCAGAAGAAACAGACTTGCCCTTGTGCTGTTTGTAGTAATGCTCTGGACAAATGTCTTTTCTGGATTTCCGCAGGTGTGTATGGTAACGTGCATCGTGTGAAGATCATGTTTAAGAAAAAAGAAAATGCTTTGGTTCAGATGGCAGATGCAACACAGGCGCAGTTAGGTACTGATTTTTAAGGCATGGTCATGCTTCAAACTAGCATGAGTGTGATATAGATGAGGAATTTGTCATCTGTCAGTGACAAATATAAAAAAAAATAAATAAATCATTGTGATGCTTTACTACATACAAAGTTTTCTTGTATATGTTGATAATTATCTATTTGCTTTCATATAAATAAGTTATTTCCCTGTAGTGCTTTAAAAAAAAATCTTGTGAATCTCAATCTAGTAAATGTTAGAATTAAAAAGTCATACATTTTTTCTATAGTTTATCTTAATAATGCATCATACAATCTTCCTGTAGTTTATCTTATTAACATATCATACAATTTTCCTGTAGTTTCTCCTATATCTCACTATTTAAGAATGATTAGCTGTTAGTTATTGAAATGCTGTTTCGCATTTTCATTGCATTTAGACTGGACATTGTATTACATTCTTATGTAATACGTAGAATGTAATGTATGAAGTATATGTTATGACTTAACCCACCTGGTAGATATGGAAGTTGCAGTTTAAACTTAGAATGTGAAATGTGACACTAAATAGAAGACAGTATTCAAAGAATCCTTTTTTCTTCCCCTCCCTTCATTCCTGTTCAAATTATATTTCCACTGGTTAGCCATCAGCTACTTGAATGGACAGAGGCTTTATGGAAGGGTCCTCCATGCTACTCTTTCAAAACATCAGACAGTTCATCTTCCTCGTGAGGGACAAGGGGACCAAGGTCTGACGAAGGACTACAGCAATAGCCGTTTACATCGCTTTAAAAAGCCTGGCTCTAAGAACTTCCAAAATATCTTCCCTCCATCTGCCACCCTGCATCTCTCCAACATCCCGTGAGTATCTACACGTGTGATCTTCTTGGAAATATGGTTTTTTAGGTTATGTTCTTAAATTACGAAGCTTTAAATTTCCTTGGCCTTTTACGGTTCCCTAAGAATTTGGGTCACGGTGCTGTCTAATTAACAATAAGGGAATCCTTTAATTGTCACTTTCTTATTGTTAGCAAAGAAGACAACTGATTGAATGCTCTACTGTATGAGTTTTAGTAGAGTTTACACTTTCTTGAGGATATGCTTTTGTTTTTCGCATATTAAGCCCTGTGTTATAAATTTCTGCAAAGATTAAAGATATGGTTTTTGAGATAAAGTACTGGAGTTACATTACATCAAATTAATCATTTGCATCGTTATTTAATATAGATACAATTTTTAATCATTCTAACACTTTTAAAGGAATAGTTTTACAGAATTCAGACCTCTTACATAGAGAAGAAGTTGTTTTAAAAAATGTCTATTAAGTAGTGTGTTCTCTAAAACTGAAAAAACTTTTTTTCCTATTTAGAATGTGTAAAACAAGTTTTTACAGGCTACTTTTGTTTGGCAGCTGTGCAGGGTGGGAAGAGGGAAAACTATGAAATTTTGTCCAAGTGTGGGGGGAAAAAAAAAAAAACACTTAGAAAATGTCTTTTTGATTAAAATAGAAAAAAATTCAAAACTGAAAGTACATAATGCACGCTCCGAGTAATTACAAGATTAAAGATATTTCTGAAGGTACTAGTTAAGATCTGAAGTGATTTTTCTGCAATCTGAATTTAACTGAGGAAGGAATGGGGGAGGATGAAAAGCAGTGGAGTGTGTTGAAAATATTTTTGTAGCACATTCTGGTGCTGAATCTTACTGTCAAAGCCAAGGTGTTTGGGCAAAAGGGTTTGGCATGGTTTGAGTTGGTGAAGATAGTTTTTGCTGTTCAAATTTAATCTAAAAGAGTTGAGATTTTGATACTATTACAGAACTCTGTGCTCTTTTACAAGTTGAGACAGTTTTGTTTTGATTTTGTTTGCTTTTTTTCAAATAGACCTTCGGTTACTGTTGATGATCTGAAGAAACTTTTTACAAGTACGGGATCTACTGTGAAAGCTTTCAGATTCTTCCAGTAAGTTCTCTTGTAAAAATGCATAGCAAGCTTTCATCCTGGAAGGTGGCTGATTGCTTTTTTGGGAAATTTCATGTGTGTATAACTATAGGCAAAATTCCATGTGCATATATCTAGAGGCAAAAGCTGTATAGCTGTAATTCTAATATTCAAATTTTAAATTGGATACTATGTTAGCATAATTAAGTGAAAAATATTAAACATTTTAATAAATTCAACATGTGTTCAAAGTAAGATAAGTTTAAGCAAAGTAAATATTTGCTTCTTTAAAAAGAAATACAGGCTGTGTATATGTAAAATGTCATGTAGAAGATGACAGTGAATCTGCTCTAACACTCATTAGGGTTTCTCGGCAGCATTACTTTAGCACGATCATACCTGCTAGAATAATCCCATATATATGGACAATACAAGTGTTTCTTGGAGGTCTTTAAGCCTCATTTCAACTCTGATTTTGACGTGCAGTGTAATGGAAGAATGGCATGGCCGTAGACCATTGATCTGCAAAATTTGATGAGCTTTGTTATGTCCTCATTTTAGCACATGCATAACTAGTTCTGAGCCTTTTGCTGTACAAGTGTTTGGTGTGTGTGATGTTGCTGAAAAAATACTTGCGTCACTTCTCTGTGTTGGCTAGCACGATGAAAATTTTGTTAGGATTAATAATTGGTTTTATTCTACTTCAGAAGAGATTGCAAAATGGCTCTTATCCAGCTGGGCTCTGTGGAAGAAGCACTTCATGCTCTCATTAAGCTTCACAATCATGACCTTGGAAAAAACCACCACCTCCGAGTTTCCTTCTCAAAATCTACAATCTGACTTTTTTTGTGAACTTTCCTTTTAAGACTGTATCACAGTTGTAGTAAAATCTTCAAATAGAGACTGGAACAACTGCGACCAGTTCTGTCTCTTACAAGAAAAAGTTTATTCATGCACGAAGAATTAAGTTATCATCTTTTCTGGTTTTCGCTGCCAGTATGTGATCAAAGTTTAATAGTCATCCATAGAAAGATTCTGTGAAATTGCTTTAGCAACAATATTTATAATTAAATTTCCTACTTAAAATTATATTTTAAGAATATCCTTTTAGCTTTTATTCAAAATCAACCTTACTTTAGAATTCTTTTGCAATATACCAAACAAAGAGTATTTCTATCAAAATGGTAAATCTACTCTACACAGATTAAACACTAATTTGAATGTGAAATAGTGCTTGGGTTTTGTGAAGAAAAGCCAGCACTGACTGTGAGTGTCCTCTGAATGCTATTTATGTTACCAGGGTATGTGTTCATATTTTGGCAAGTCTTTACAGATAACTTTTTTAAAAAACAAAATGCCTGTGCTGTTCATATGAGTTAAATTATTAGAGAAAAGGCAGTGCCTTCTCTCTGTGGAGTAAAAGATATTTGACAAGTTTCTTCAAGATGTAGTATCAGACTAAGCTTGACTTAACCGTGGAGTGGAAGCTTAATGTCTTATTTTTACTATGAAGTGATGTTGTGTAATAGTACTTTGGAGAAAATAAGACAAGAAAAAAGTCCTGATTTCAAATAATTTTTAACATTTCTTTAAAGAATAAAATGTTTACAATCTTATGGAAAATATTCAGGTCTATGATGGTTTGACAAGTTTTTACAAAGTTATTTTTGTTAAGGTCATCTTTAGGGGCAGAAAAATTAAACCTCAAGGGTTTTTTGTACCACTATAATGTCTAATAATTAAATTTCTGTGTATTCACTTAATTTCTTATTATGTGCCTTACTATGTGCTTATGATATAATAGCTTAGAGTTTTGTCTGAATTATCTTGAAACATATATTGTGGGCTTTGTGAAAACTCTCTTCTTGGTCTTTTTGAAAATGTTTTCCTGGATACTACTTCTTTTTTTTTCTTTTTTTCTTTTTTTTCTTTTTTTTCTTTTTTTTTAATTAAGTAGTGCTATGAATTCCAGTCTCTTGTGCTTTGGTATGAAGATTGGTTAGAGATGGAATGAGATTTAACTCATTGCGTAATCATGCAGGGATTCTTCTAATTTACCTGTTTGCAGTTGTCTGATACTAGTACTTGACTGAAAAAAATTTCACACACAGAAAAATGCACTAAAAACCCCCTATGTGGAAAGACCAAACAGCAGATTCGGTCCTATTTTCTAACTTTTTGTGAGATATTGGCTGTATCAGAATATTCTCTTTTGGATTCCTGCATTTTTCTGTCAGTATTAAACTCCAAGTAATAAAGAGCTATCATTCTTTCCTTTATAAGTGTGAAAAAATGTTCAATACTGAGTACCCATTTCTCTTTGGAGAATGAGTGAGATGCACTCATTCTCCAAATGAGAGTTAATTTTGGTATTGAAAGTACATGTGAATTTTAGTGACTTCTGATTGCATTTTAAAAAGATTAATTTTGGTTTAAGAGATTTTTCTTTCTGGTATTTACTTAGCCACCTTTTAAAGAGGTATTCCTCTCAAACATACTATTTATTTACTTCTGGCTACTGCAGAATATGTTTCTGCTGTCATGCTTTGCCAGTCATTCATTTTGGTTTTTTTCATTAATTTGTATGAATAGTATGACTCTTTCCTCTCATGTTTCTGCCATGATCTCAGTATTCTGGAGTAAGGTTTTTCAAATTTTCACTCTGAATTATTTTTGCATTGTCAGCAAGACACTAGCTTGCCTTCTTTTAATGTATGTAAATTAGAGGTGCAGCAGCCTGTCACAGTAATGATGATGCCAGACCTCTATCCCACAACAAAAGTGTGCAATTTGACAGTAGATAATGTACTGACTAAACATGTATGTAGCTATAATAAGTGCTGTACAACACAAATAAATACTCAGAAAGTACTATTTACTGGAGAGACAAATTGGCTTAGGAATAATAGACAATATTATCTTTGGGATTTGAGACAGTCTTTCCATTTTACCCTTTCTGGAATAGCTAATTCAGTTTGAAGTTTAAAACCAAATATTTTTTTTAAATTCATGACAATAAGTATCTGTGGTGCCAGAGGACCATGTTAAAAATTTACACCTACTTGGTTTTATGATTTAGTACAGTGTAACTGTAAGCAGGCTTGTTCATTTGCATAGGCCCTTTTTCACCAAGATAAGACACCAAAGTGTCTTTGTTTTACGTTGTTAGCAGTCACATTGGTATCAGTTAAAGTAAATCTTGCTGGACTGGGAATGTCCCTTGTTTACTGAACATAAATTGGTTTGGTAACACCAGGTCATTTTCCATAAAATATGCTTTGTCACTTTTCTTAGGAATTACGGCTACAGAGGAGAGAAATCGTGTTAGAGCCGAATGTAATTGTAAAGCAGGAAAAAGGAACCTTAAATTTGAGAGATAATATTGGCACTTATAATATCTGGACCAGTATATGTACACAGACTGTGTGTTATGTTATACGTGTGTGGTGGTTCAACCCACAGTGGGACCGTGTGGTCCTGCACTCACTCCCCCACCTGGTGAGGTGGGATGGGAGACACAACAAAGGGGGCACAGGGTTAGGGATGAAGGACAGGGAGAGCTCACTCACCAGTGATGGTCACGGGCAAAACAGACTCAACTTGGGGAAGAAAAATCAATTTAATTCATTACCAATCATCCCAGACGCACAGTGAGACATAACAGCCACATCTCACAACACCTTCCCCCACCCCTCCCTTCTTCCCGGGCTCAAATCACTTTGCTCCCGATGTCTCTACCTTCTCCCCCAGCAGCACAGGGGACAGGGAATGGGGGTTCAGTCAGGTCACCTCTGCTGCTCTTCCTCGCATGGAAGTCCAGGAACAAGATGTTCCAAAGGTTCCCATGGAGTCACGGACCTCTTTGGGCTCAGCTCCTGGCTCCAGCATGGGGACACCACAGGCTGCAGACTCACCCCCCGCTCTGGGGGTCCACCCTCGCTCTGGCAGCAAGCGACTCAGGGTCCCAATTCCAGTCGCACTTGCCCTCAGGCTCAACTTCTCTGCTCCAGTGTGGAGTCCTCCATGGCCTACCCATGGGTCTGTGCTCTGCCATTGAATCTCCATGGGCTGCAGGGAACTTTGTCTTCTCCTACTCAATGGGTAGAACAGGGTGTGGGTCTCTGTCTTTCCCTCTGGCAATGAAGCTCTCTCCTGTCTGTCTGTCCTTTGTTTAGGCCGATTATCATCTTTTGTTAGGTCAATGGCCTGTCCTCCAGGTTCACTCCCATCTACTTCTTTCCAGGACAGTCCTTCCCCTCACCAATACGGATTTGTAGAGACGTTTCTCCAGTGCTCACTGGCCCAGCCTGGGCTGGGGGGTCTCTGCCTTGGAGCCAGGGGAGCTTTTTGCTCTCACAGGGTGGCCCTTCCCCCTACTACCAAAACATGCCACCCCTCCTCCCCCCTCTCCGCCCCCCCAGACCCAACATAATGTGCACACAAACATGCGGATCACATGCATTTTAATTGACTCTGATAGCAGAAGATGGGAAAGCCTTATCAAACACAAAGGGATGAGGGCCTCTGACTTTCTCTCAAAAAGAGAAAGGAATTATGTTGGAGTAGAGCTAACTTCAGCTCCGAACTGTTTGCAATTTGAAATGTAGAAGTCTGCAGTTTGAGTTACCAGATACTTACAATTTCTTAATTTAGAAGAAAAATTTGAGTGGTGAATATCTATTATGAGGTTTTCTTGGTTTTATGATACACTTATCATGTATCCTTTTTTAATTCTCCTTTGTTGTTGCTCTGTTTCTGCAGTTGAATGATTCTTGTCAACTTTTACTAAGTGGTGTGTATCTTAAAGATGCTGCTTCTTAGGGAGATCTGTTTTGACAGGAATTGCAGACAAGCTTCAAAACTAAGTACATCTTAATGTTTGCTTAGCAGAATGAAGGCACTAGTTAAGGCTAGTTTATCTCATTCAGTATTCTGCCTTGATTAATTAAAAGCAAAAACATAACCCCTTGACTATCATAATGCATTGCTCATGAAGGATCGGGACAAAAGGAATCATCCTTACACTGTGTTGGACCCATTTGTGCCTGGCTGCAAAAGCACAGTTGCATCTCAGTTCTCAATTCTCTAGATCAGGGGTCCTCAAACTACGGCCCGTGGGCTGGATACAGCCCCCCAGAGTACTCAGTCCAGCCCCCTGGTATTTGCAGAACTTCCCACCACCCCTGCCGGGAGTTTGGGGGGGAAACCAAGCAGCAGCAGATGACTTCCTGCCACTCAATCCTCACACCGGGGTGCTGGGACTGGGCTGGAACCAGCGCCTCGTCCTCGACCTGCCCCACTGCGGCGGGCGAGAGGCGCAGGCATCTCCTCTGCCAGGCAAGCTCAGTCGGCAGCCTCTGGACTGCGAGGTCCAGCCAACTCGGGCGAATCGCCAGAGCCCCGGCAAAGTTCCTTCAGTCCCTTCTGGCCACCCTTTCCGGACTGCTCGGCCGGGCTGAGGAGAGGGGCGGCGGCATCAGCGAGGTGGGCGACTCCCCCATCTCTCCCTCCCTCCCTCCAGTTCCCAGGCAGCTCTGGCCCCTGACAGTGTCTGAGGGACAGTGAACCAGCCCCCTGTTTAAAAAGTTTGAGGGCCCCTGCTCTAAAGCATGTGTGAGCAGACCCTTGATATCGGTGAAAAGAGCAGGATTTGGGAAAGAATGGGATTATTCTACAGATTCTCACAGCGATGCAAGTTGGAAAGGAACATCTAGAGGCCTTACTTCTGAGGCAGATTAGGGCCAACTTCAAGCAATTGCTCAGAGAATTGTGCAGTTAAGTTTTCAGTATTTCCAATAACAGAGATTTCACAAATTCTCTGTTCTTCTCATTGTTCCGGTGTTTGACTGCCATCATTGTGAATTTTGTTCCCCTAATATGTAAGTAGGCTTTAAAAATGTTGCATCCCATGTCTCTTGTCTTTTGTCCTGTTAACTGCAACTCCCAAGAAGATTCTGGCTCCATCTTCTCTTTACGGTACCATAAATTGTTAAAGATAGGTTCAAAATTTCTTTAATATAGATTCTTAATTTCTGTTTTAAATAATTAGTGAAGTACTTGATAATGTGCATAACATAACACGGAACTTGTACTCGAAAGCACTCATGGTTATATCCTGACTGCAGGTACTGGAAATGATTGAGGGTAGAATTCTCACCTATGTATATGTCAAGTCCACAATCAGCTCTGGGTTACCTCTAGCTCCATTTTTTTGTGGTGTATGCACACTTGGTTCAAAGTGTAGTAAGGCCTTTGTAACAACCCAGGAGCAGCTTAGTGCCTTTTCAGATGACCTGTGATTTGTTGCATAATTGTAAAACTTTTGCTGCTTCAAATTTTTCAAATGTCTTTGAATATCAGAAAAACTTTTTGAAACTTCGATTCATAATTTGACTCGGTTGCCTTGTCTGCTGGTCTTGTCAGTTGTACTTTTTTTGTGCACTGATAGATTGATGCCTAAAATATTCCACATATCTGAGGAGGTTTGCCTATATATGACATTTTCTGATTACAGGTGGCAAACCTGTGTTTGTATGTTGAGAAAACTATTTGCCTTTGTTGATAAAGCTACCAGTGTGGTTTGTGTGATCAAATATCTTGGTCTCTCTGATTCATGTCAGTAGGAAAGTGATGAGTTCTTTTTTTATAATGGATGTGGACCTATTACTTGTCATTGCATACTATTAGCAAGTACTGCTGTTTTTCAAATGAGAGGTCAACTGCTTACAAAAAGCATTGTTTTGCCTTTACCTTTTGCCCTGGTATGTTGTTAACTGAAGCAGAACTACCAGACTTAGTGTTGTTACTGTTGTGCTGAAAGGACACTGGTCAGATTGCACAATTTTTTTTTCTTTGAATTAATTTAGTCTTCTGTCTTCTGAAGATTTGTTTGCTATATACAAGACTGTTTGCCTGCTCTTTTCAAAGCAAATCCTAACCATTAGGGATTGTGAATTATTTCAAAAAAGAATGTAAAATTTCTGAGATATTTAACTTCAGGGTTTTATTGCAAGGAGATAGGGGATGAGAACAAAATTGGACCAAAGTTTATGTGCCTTCAGTAGCTCTGTATGTAGGTTTTTTCATATCTGTTGCTGTCTTGAGTATAATAAATACTTTTTTTCCCTTGGAAATTGTATATTTATATTGTTAAAAATGAGTGTTGTCCACTGACTGTACAAGAAGTGAATTACAGCTGTTCCAATACAGATTTAATTATCTCTCTGCCTTTGCCATTGCAGTTATTTTCTTTTATACTGCAGCATGCAGGAAACCAAGCATAACCCACATATTTCCAACTTAGAACAGTAATAACATCTTGTGTCTGGAGCAGTCCCAAAGAAATAAAATGCTTCCATCATTGAAGGTCCTTGATGGATGAAGAAGGCTTTCACCTTAGCAGAGTAATGGTCATCACTGTAAGCAGTTTTTCAGTTCTTAGAAGCTGTGCATTGTTTGAGTAGGAAGCTACTGCCGATGTCCTTAGTTCATTTTAAGCACTTTCCAATTCTTTTTTAATATGTTATCCACTTTCTGCAGAAGTTCCCCCTAGAACTGTAGCAGCACAAGACAAACGTTGCTAACCAAGCTGATTCTTGCATCAGAACGTCACCTGATCTCTGACCAAAGACTGACTGTTCTGGTCTTACTGAGACATTTTGTGGGAAACCTGTGTTTTCTTTCACACTCCTTTCTGATGGGAAGACTCAGTGCAAAGTGGCCTTTACTTACGACTGCTGTTGGTGAACAAAACAGAGTGGAAAATGAGACCATAATGAGAACCAAATGGTGTGAGATAAGGCAGAAGGTCAGTGGACTGCTTTTAAGTACTGTATTCAAGACACACAGAGCATGGCTAAGAATTGCTGACATTCCCTCATTTTACATGATCTGTTCATAAAAGTTCCCTTTCAGTTTATAAAAGTGGTCATTTAACACGGAGAAATGCTGTAAATATTTGTAACATCATGTTTTGTTTTGTTTTTAAACCTGCCAAAAGCTGTTTTGGGGAACAAATGGAAGTGTAAAATGTTTTTATATAAAAACCAATTGTCTTGTATATTTTAATAAGCAACAGCTTTCATTTGTAAAGCATCTTGTGGCATTACATAAAAAGGATTCAATGTCTGCTGAGATGACTTAAAACTGAAAAGAAGATGTAATATTAAAGAAACCTATTTTCTGATTGTGTGGTGCATGGTTAATTTGATTTTGTTTATGCTGCAGTATGTTCTGTTTCTTTTAGGTTAGTGTATTTGCTAATTATTTGGTATCTATACCTAACTCTTTTACTAACTCTAGTTGTTGTAGCATGCCTTTTAATAAATGTCATTACTGCTGTACTCTCTTAAATTTTCTGTATTCTTGTCTGTTGCTTTGGGGTTTTTCTTGTCTTACAGTTGTGCAGCTAATAATGTTTTATTTTCTGTTTTTTTTTTCTTTAGCCTACATGGCCATCTAAGCAAAAGCTTTTCATATCAAAAGTATTTTAAGAGGACTAATGCACGTCTTCAACAATAGTTGCAGCTCAGCAGCACCTAAACTTTCCTCTGAGCAGGGCAGAAATTCTCATTTTCAGTGGGACTGAAGTGCATTCTACAACCCTGAGCCAATGCAGCAGTTGAAGACTGCTTCATTCTTTGAGACAGGGATAAGACACTTTAAGCCTTGGGGCTTCATCAATGAGAATTCTTTTGTTTTCTCTTTTACTGTGCTGTAGTCTTTTCAAGCTTTAGGATTCAAGTTCATATTACTTGCACAAAGATTTAAAAACCAAAGTAAATAGTAGATGAAAAAGATGGTCTGCTTCAGCTTCCTGTTTCTCAACTTTCTTGCTGATTGCTTTTCTTTCATATTCTTCTGCTTGTCCTTCATTGTGTTACACAACACTAATTTAGACCCCTTTATTCTTGCATCCAAAATTCAGAATTGATGGTAAACAGGCAGTAGTCTAAAGCAATAAAACAAGTATGTGGGTGATGTGGGGTGTGCACTGCCTCTTTCTGAACTAAAATTCTCGGGCAGTCTGGCAAGGATTTAACTGTCTGCCACTGAGTCCAAGCCTAGCAGATCTTGAAGAGTCTGAAGACTCAGACATACACTTAATGACCGCCTGTGTCTCAAGGCTAGGACTAGAGCACTGAGCAATCTTGTGTAAACTGTGCTAATACCAATCTCTGAATGTAAATGCTTTTGTAGGGAGAAAAATCTAGTTCCATTTAGACTGGATTGTAGCTTTCAGCAAAATGCTTATTCTTTGAAGGCTAGATATGTGGTCCCCACATTTAGCTCTTGATTTTGTCCTTGATACTTAAATGGCCAAAATCTGGTGCACCTTTTTTTTTTGCACTTTTTTTTTCTTTTTTTTTGGTGGGGGGCCCAAGTCTGCCTGAAGAAGTGTGGTAGGAGAGTGGAATTCCTACCTGTATTCTTTTCCCATTCCTCCTTAGCCAAAAGTTAAATCTTGCCTGCTGTTGTTGTATCCCTGTAATATAATCACAAGTAATAATTTTTCCCTAAGTAGTTAATGTAAGTGTCCATCTTGGAAAATGAAAAATCACTTTTAAATAGCATGGGTATAAAATTTTCATTACCAGAATTTGTTCTGTTACTTGCAAGCTGAATCAGAAAGGGCAGTGACTGGTGAAATTGCCAACAGATAAGATCTCATATGGTTTGGATCAGGACCTGAAGATTACTCTGCAGCCCGAGGGCTCACCCATTTACAGAGCTGGAACAAGATAATGTAAGTTTTAAAAATAAAATAAAAATCTCCTCTTGCACTTTCTTAAGAGCAGTCAGATATTTGGCCTTGGGCTCTTCAGAATGTAGCAGGTGAGTACAAGGACGTCTAAACAAAAGATATGACAGTGGAAGTCATGGTAGAAGACGTAGGTGAGAGGATGCATAGGAGGTAGAGGCAGAGGGGAAAAGAGATCTTGAAGTTAATCCTCCCAGACACCATTTCCAGACAACTGTCTTAGCTGCCAACCATAAAAACAGCTCAGATGCTGCAAAAAAATTAGAGAAATTATTCATTGACAATGAGGACAAACCTCTTTAGAGTAGTGGGACTTGCTTGTCTCCAAAGGAGCTCTTAGGAGAGGAGTACTTTAGTCTCAAGTGAGTGATCATTCCCACTCCTTAATATTTGCTACTTAGTCGAAGTCAGTTTATCAGGATAATGCTTTTAGGTCCTGGTTTTCTATTTCCAGCTAGTCAGTGTCCATCTGAGAGAATCTTAGCTTAATGCAAGCATTAAAAATTATTTAGTTGAAAAGCAACATCATACCTTCTGTAGTACCTGCATTAAGTATACTGTGTAAAGTGTTAATATTTCTGCCCTGCTACGGTGGTATTTAGTACACACCTAAATAATCTGTTTGCCTATGCTGTTCATTGAGTATCACTGCCTGTAAAAGTAAAAATAAAGCTTTTTTTTAAACAAAGAAACACAAATATGAACACAAAAAAATACATTTAAGGCTGTTTCAAAAGCCAAAGAAATTAGGATAATTCTTCTGTTCAGTACTGTGAATTCTGTTGATGATCTGGGAAGAATTGTCTGTAGCTCCATAACTCCATTTTAGTCACTGCAATGTGGGTGGGTGCTTGGAGGGAAGGTTGTGGGGTTTTTTCTAATTAAAATCTTCCAGTTAAGAATTGACAAAAATTTGAAATTGTCAGATTTAGTTCTTGCCAAAGAATATGGCAATGCCACTGGCTGATTTTTCATCATTCATTTCTAACCTGTTCTTTCCTTCCCTCCCATCTTATTTCCAATTCTCTCCCATGGCCAAATTGCCCAAAAGCAGGATGAGATTTAATATCAGCAATACAGTGCATTCGGCAAAATGTCATTCCTGTATATGCAGAATTTGACTCATCTGCACAACAGATTTGGACATACCTTGTGAATTGTGTAACTAAGGTTCCTCATTTTACAAAGCTCTGAGAGTAGTCTTTCTATTTAAGAGCACAGTAAGTTTCTGGAAAGGGTTTGCTGCCTAAGCACGCTTCTGTCTCATCTGTTAACTGAAAGTTGTTTCTACACTTTCCTTCACGTATGAAGTGTGGTTGTGTTATGTAGTCTTTTTGTGTGTATGTTCTCAGTGTGACTCAACAGCTTCAAATTCTCTCTTGCTGAGGCTTTAATTGTCTTGTCAGAAGCATAAAGGGTTCGCATGCTTCCTGTATCTTGTTTCAGCAAGCTTACCCTCTTTCTCAGAGCCTTCATTGGTCCATCAGGTACTGAATTGGTTGAAAATTTTGGTAGGAGACCAGTCCCTATTGTTGAGTCCCTTCCCTTTCAACAGTAAATGAAATAGCATTATGCTGTTTGAGTTCCTGAGTTTAAGGATCTCCCTTAAGAGAGATAAGGGATAAGATCTTTCAATCTTAATTCAACCACAGGGATATAAGAGTTAATACACAACACCATGCTTCTTAATGCCAAGACTTGTTGTGGCATAAATGTTTTCTTATTTCTTTATGCCCTGGGTTGGCACTGTTGGTTACAGCCTCCCTGTCATGTGGTGGCCTGGGCTAATGGCACTTTCAGAGCATGGTGTATACATTTGTAAGATTCCCAGAAAACTTCCTGGAACTCTTTATGGAGCCCTTTATTCAGCACTCAGTGCAGGACTATGCTGCTTGTGGAAATTGTTTTCCTTCGAAGACAGTGTTCAATTACAGTATATCTTTATTCAGCCATTACACAAGCTGCTTATTCTATGGGGCTTAGATTTCTTCCAACTTTATATTATGGGAACATGACAGTTTTCACTTAGTTTTTATTTTGATGCATCAGATTTTAAGCAAGGCCCTTAGAAAATATTTTCACAGTCATTATTTCCACTTATCAGCAGGAAAATAGATAAAGAAGAAATTACTTCTGAAGGATCTAACGTAAACCTAAGATGTTAGCAACGACATCCTGCCTTGCCTGGGATATCTCAGTCACTTACTGTCTCATGTAATCTAACAGGAAAATGACTGGTAGCTTTGCACATCCATTGCATAGAAACAGTGGGCTCGATTAAGATGCTGAATGCAAGTTGAGAAATCTTGATGACCAATCTTGATTTTCTCCTTTTCAAAGTCTAGGATCCAATCTAAACAACTATACTGCTAATTTATCTTCTGACTTACTTTCCCAGTGATGGGACTGTACCTTCAGCCTAACTTTAAATCACTCCCTGGTGTTTTAAAGACTGGAAGGAAGTGTAAAATCACTTACCTGGATCTTAATGCTATGTTAATGCACAGTGTTTTATTAAGACAGTTATAAATTGGGATATTTGATTTATGTAGCTGTATAATGTCACAGATTAAATAGTTGTAATTCAAATAGGTATGAAATAAAAAAAAATCTGTAATTGTAATTAAGACAGTGAGTTGATGTAGTACAGAGCAAGAAAAAAAATACCTTAGTGCAGGACTAAATACGCAGTCATCATTTAGTTCCGACAGACTGTCAGTATTGGAATCTCAAGTTCTTCTGGTGCATAAAAAATCTCCAAGAAGCCAAAAAGAGGATTAAGTGTGGGAGTAGCTCATTGACTATGCATTGGAGATGCACAGGAGCCATATGTTGCCCGCATCAGGGTTTATTGTGGGGAGAGAGGGGGATGGTTTCTGTTTGTTGGTTTTCTATACATTTTTCTCAGTAAAGATTATATTTTTCTATGGACTTTTTTTGCCTACAGATGTAAAGGTTACAACTGACAGTGCATTGTAAGACGAACTTTGATTTCTTGCTCAGATTAATCTGTGAGTATTTTGTGGATTTAGACAAGATTCAGTTTCCCTCTTTGTGTTGCTATCACAGGAGTTTTGAGAGGAATATTGCACCTGACCAAAACCAATTGCAATGCCTCTCTGCAACTGTAAAGTGTGTTTTAATCACAGGGTCAGGGCAGTAGCCTAGGAAAAGCAGTTACTGATGCATTGTACGCTTATTGACTGCCTTGTCCAGGTTAATTTGGGAGAATGTTCTAGAATGCAAATTGGCAATGCATTCCTTAGGAAGATAAGCTACAATTTTAAAGCGTTCCCAAAATTTTTATTCTGGGTCTTAAATATTTACTGTAGGTTTAGGTGTTCTCTTTATGTGTAATTGCCTTTAGAATCATAAGTGTAGAAGGATCACTACACAAGGCACAAGATAGGTGAAAGCTGAACTGTTTTGAGTAAAAAATATGCTCAGAAATCTGGATTCTCAAGATTTGGAACAGTTGCTGTTTGAGAAAGGCTGGACAAATCTGTCAGGCAGACCATTAGAAAAGCACAGTTAATATGCACCATACCTTAATTTCGTAATAACCTGCAATGAAATGCTCAGGTTGTCATTAAGGGGTGGTTTATCTATACAAAGAGGGGAAAAAAAATAATATTGAGGCAGAGCATGTTATATCTAAATTTCATTATTTCTAAAATGGAGCTATTTTTCTGTAGGCACAAGATAAGTTAATAACACCTATAGATGTTTCTGCACGTCTAATACACGGATATCTCTGGTGTATTTCTGCCAGCAGTTTTGGGGTTTTTTTCAAACATTTCACCATAGCATTGATCACAAGTAAGGAACAGCTTAGGTTCAAATACATTTTTTGTGTTTCCTAGCTATTGTGCCATCTACAGTGACACTTCTCTGCCTAAATTTTCTGATTAAAGCAGGGATAATTAATTAAATTTAAAGAACAGTTTAATTTTAGAAATACCTTAATTTGGAAAATTTTAATATTTGTAAATATTTTAATCATAGATGATAATGCTTTAAAAAATATTTCTAAAAGCCAAAAAATACTTTTATCAAATACTTGTGTTTTTGTGGCTTGACAAGCAGTGTCCCAAAGCCAGTACACACAAAAAAGCATCTTCACACACAGAGCCTTTATCAGAGACATACAGTAATCTTCCTAATTTGGGGTCTATATAAATGGAATAATTGACTAGTTACATGAATCTTTATCTCAAAATTTTTAGGACCCTTTAGAATGTGAATACCAATCCCCAAAATACTTTCTTTTGCTTTTGTAGAGAGATTTCCATCATCTTTAAGCGTATCTCTGATCCCTTATTTTTATTTAGGTCATGGTGACTGACACATACCCTATTCCTAGTGGGAAGAAGCAGGTATTAGACAAAATCTTCATAAAAGTCAATGATTTTGTCATTTAGCTACCATGTTTTTGTGGTGCAGTACCAAATATTTAGTACTAGACAGAATTCAACCTTTAATTACTGTGGCAAGTGGTCTCTTATTGCCAATCAATTTCTGGATGGCAGCTTTACTGATAATCTTGAAGAGTCTTGTGGGAATATTGTAAACTATTTGAAGATAAACAAGGCTGTCAGCTTTGCAATTAATATTAAAAAAAAAAGACTACATGACCTTTTATTTCCCTAGAAATGTCAGTCATGTGTCTTTACTACAATTTATGACAACGTATGATTGTCATCATGTAGAGTTTCTTCCTCTTCTGATTGCCAGTAAATGTGGAAATAATAGTTATACCTAATTGGATTTTGAAAGACCAAAGAGCAGAGCTCATGTGTGTTTGTAACCAAACAATATCACTCTCTCTTTGTGTACCAAAAATGAATGCATGATGTTATGAATCTGAAATCAAACTCATCCTGCTGGCTTTGTGTTCCCAGAGTCTAAAAATATATTAACTTGATGTGCTTTCTAATTGAGATAACAAGTTTCTTTAGACTGGATAAACAGCATGTGGAAGCTGAATTGCTTACAAAACAACCCAGGGAGTGAAGGTCAAAGTATTTATGACAAAAGGTTTGATTATCAGATTCTTCCCCTCTTCTTTCCCACTTCAAAGTGTTGATGCAAATATAAGATTGCCACCTGACAAAATACAGTTGGTCTGTAGGGAAAGAAGCTGAATCCCCAGCTGCCTGAACAGCTTGAGGAGAAATGTTTGGTTTATAGTTGCTAGTCAGTATTTAGTTTTCCTTTCTCCTAAAACATGTGTATGGAATTTTTTATTTTCATAGATAATACAGTTTGACAAGTTGCTGTATATCCCATATAATGATTATATCACTTCTAGACTGATCTTGCCCTAGAATATGGCAAAGCTAATAGTGAAAGAAGGATAATACAGTCAGTGGGATTTGTTTTTCTTCCTGTACCAATCCAATAAATTATCAGTAATTGTTGCCTCAGCTATAAGTTGTTATTAGGCTTTGTGCAGCTATGACAGGAAGGTCAGCACCCCTCTGGATTATCTCGAGGAGCCTGGTAGAGAAGGAAGCATTAAGCTTATTGCCCAGTTCTTTCTCTTTTGATTTTAGCAGGTATTCTACGATCAGAAAGGAAAAGATGTCTCTTCATCTATCTGGAGTTCAGAAAATCAGTATGCTACTATAGTTTTTTATAATAATGTATGAAGGGGGTGCTGTTACTTTTTCTTTTTTTTTTTTCCTTTACTTTTCCTTTGTCAATCTCTCCTCATAACTATTGCCTTCAGTCAGCCTAGCCCTCAAAATAATGACATAGCTTGTATATAACAGCATGGAACAACCAGAAGCAATGACTAGTCAGCAGCTGTCTTGCATGATGTTCCAAGATCAACATTAGGACACTGCCCCATGAATTGATTGACACTAAGTCCTTGTGGTTTAAAAATTGGGGCAGATTGTAGTGACATCAAAGCTTCTATCAGAGAAGTTGACATTGCAGCATCACAGACCCACTTTTATACTGTGAAGCCTCAACACATATGTAGGAATATTATCCCAGTTTCACAACTAAGTGGGAGGGAGAAGCAAAGAGAGGCAGAAAGGCGTTATCTTATCAAAGGTCACAGTGAGTTTGTGGCAAAGCTCAGTTTGGACTCCTACTCCTATGCTAAAACCCACAGATAGCAGCCCTTTTGCTCTGTAGAGCTGCTTTTCTGATTAGCAGCAACTGTCAGCAGGCTTTATCACCTACCATGCTCTGCTACGAGATGTATATGCCATGCTCTGATGTCCATTTTATCCAAGGCCTATCCTCCAGGGAAACGGTATTGAAGCATTCAATATTTAAGTTTCAAATTCAGGTATCTCTCACTTCAATTCTTTTGTAGAAATCCCATTTCTTTTTTTTTCATCTTGACTTCATTTGTCAGGAACTGAGACAGTCACATAGGGGCACTTGAGAGTACAGACAGAAATGCCTCAAATAACATGAGTGGTAATATTTCCTTTGTAGCAACATTTATTACAAGAGAATGCTTTTATTCTTTGTGGTATTTACTAAAGCATTTTCATTAGAAGCTGAAGAGGGTCAGCCAATTTTTCAGTTATTTCTGCTTCAACAATTGCTGTTGCTTATTCTGGAAATAAAGTGGATAATCAGAAACCAGTTATTAATCTGATTCATTTTAAATAGGCAAGAGAGGCAGAATTCAGATGGAAGGAACCTTCCATCAAGTTGCAGTTACTCTTTTCATTGCCAGCTGGAAGGAAGTGCTTGATAGCAAGCTGCTTGAGAATGCAACTGCATTATGAATAGCTGAGTGATCTGTTAACGAGGAATTACATTTATTCAGTCTGGCTGAAGATGTTTGCTGTGTTTTTAAAAATCTGTTTGCTGAAAAAGCCATTAGAATAAAATATTTTGTCCTTATATGTCAGAATAAGTAGTGTAATCTATGCCAAACACCCTCACAAAAAGAATGTGACTCAGATGACATAGTGACGTTCACTGTCTGCAAAGGAGACAGAACAAATACAGATGCCTGAGGAGATGTTTAATTCTGATTGCCTTTCTGATTTTCAGTTATCTCCATTTAGACAGCTGCAAAGGAAAACTGCACAGGAAACTTCCAAGTGTCTCTGGATGAATTTAATTACTTTGACCATTACAACTGTTCTTACCACAAACGAGAAAGGAGCAAATACTGGTACAGATGCCTTCTGGGTAGTGAAATTTAAAGCTATTAGGGACAAAGGAAACATTGTAATTACAAACTAGGTCCTTTAGGGTTGAAAGTGAAAAGATTAAAAACCTTATCCTATCCAGAACAGAGAAGCTATATGGGTATTATCCTGTATTGTCATTAGACAGATATTTGTATAAAATAAGCTAAATCTGCCTAAGCTATAAGGGTCAGCATGTTGGGACCCTGATCTGTCTTACCTTCCTGAATCTTTAAATGTCTTTCTAAATAACTTAGCTCAGGACTTGGGCAGGTGACCTCAGAGCAGAAGTGATCTGGGACTCGTTTCAGTGCCTGATTCAAACTTGGGTCCAGATCATGAAGGCTGTTGAGAGTCTGTTGTGAACTGGAAAAAAGACTTAACAAATTAACTGAAAGTTAAGTTGAACCTTAGATTACCATTTTCAGATTACAAATGGAGCAAAGTACTTGAACAGATCGCTTGGGAAGGCTGTGAATTCTGCATCACCGTTGCTATGAAGAGCAGGTTAGACAAGTACATCAGGAATCGTTTATGTAGACTAGATCTTGTCGTAGAGCAGAAAAACAGAAGAGAAAACCTCTTACCATCCTTTTGACACTATTTTGTATGACTGTGCTTTGAATTCAGGTATGCAAACAAGATATATAATTTAAAGTAGCTTTTGTGTGTAGTTTAATTATTTGGTACTGAAGTATGTCTTAAACAGTAACTAATCAGCTGTTTAATACATACTAGACTGGAACAAAACAAGAAGGTCCTGTATCTTCCTCAACTGTTAACACTTCCTTGTTAATTTATTTAAAGAATGTTTATATTATTTTTTAAACTTTTTATAAATATAATGATATATTCTTTCAGGCTTGCTGACAACAATATTTTCCTGTTTGCTGTGTGAAGTGTTTATAAGCAGTTGCTGCCATTACTTTTTATGGAAGGAACAGTAGAAATTGCAGTGATTAGTGGGTCTGCAACTTGTTGGGCTGCTAAGGGAGAGAAAAAAAAAAGTATTTTCCAAATCATTAATATGTTGGAGTGATTCCCTTAACCAAATCACTGCAAGGTGCAGTAGAACAGATCTGCAGCAGCCTGCTTGTGCAGAACAATTCATCTCCAAATCATTCTGTTTTGTGATTAAACTGCTTATTACCATTGAGAATACATGCTTCCAATTTCAGTACTTTAAGACAGAAATACGCAGTACTAACACCTGTAGTGTGCTATTCCAAAAGCAAAGTTGCTTGTGAGGTAACTGCCACTGCTGAAGAATCAGGCCACTTTGTGTCCTGCACACGATGAATAAGGGTAGCAGAAGCTGGTTAAAAATGTATACATGCTTAAGGAGGCAGAACGGTAACTAGAAGACACTGGAACAGACCAACTTACAGAAATAAATCAATAAAGCTGATAGTTTTATGAGACTGGGTTTTGTTTCCATTGAAATATGACTCATTGTTTGGTCTTTGTGGCTATAACACAACAGACACAGCAGTAAAAGACCAGGTTACGTCACTTAAATGCAGCCATGACGGAGGACTTGATTGTGTTAGTGTTGAAGGGCATTCATGTAAAGCCAAGGTAGCAGTCAGCAAAAGTTCTCCAGGAAGCTCATTAGAGCATTATTGAGATCTACCTTTGTATTAGGCTTCCCCCATTCACCTCCTTGGCACTCCTCGATTGTAGTTGTGATAACTGGGCAACTGCATTTGTTGATAAATACACATTTATTCAGCTCCCTAAAATTGAGGAGCATGAGCTTCAGGAGGATTACCATTATTGTATAGCGGAAAACTCTCCAGGCAGCGCTGCTGGTATTGATTAAAAACAAAGTTTGGGGATTCACCTGTACTGCCACAAATACCTACAACGAGAAAGCGTTACTTAAGTTCAAGCCCAGAGGGCTGGAGGTGTACAGTCACACAGTTCTCATACAGCTGTAGAACTGACGTGCTGATTTCAGGCAAGCTTCCCGACGGATCCAGCAGTCCCAGGACCTGCCGGTGCCCACCTTCCCTCACCACCACCGACCGGGAGGTGCTGCTCAGCCCCCTTGGCTGCCTCGTACAAACAGGTGTAACTTCCCAGGCAGCACAAATAAGCCTCCGCTTCTCTCCCTGTCGTCCCGGCGTGAGGGCCGGCCGCTACAGACAGCAACAGCCCTTATCAGCTCTGCCAGTCGTCCTGGGGAAGGAAAGGGGTTGTGCCAGGGAAGAGAGGGGAAAAAATAAATTAAAAAAAAAAAAAAGAAGAGAGAGGGTTTTGCGGGCAAGGGCTCTCCGGCCGAGGGAGGAGAGGGGCCTTCCTGACGGAAGGGCCGGGGGGGCCCCGCGGGCGCGGCGGCGATAAGGGCCGCCCTCGGGTGCCCCCGCCCCGCCCCGCCGGGAGGCAGGCGCTAGGGGCGTCCGGGCTCTCACCCTCCCCGCGCCCTCCCCTCCCACCCTTTACCCCGCGGGGAGGATGCGGAGGCAGCGGGGCCGCGCAGCACCTAGGGGCGCGGAGGCGGCGGGGACATGATCCCGAAGGGCGACCGGGCCCTGAGACCGCTGCTACTGCTGCTGCTGTTGGCGCTGCTGCAGTGCGCGGGGCAGCGGCGGGGTAAGTGCGACCCCGCTCCGCTCGCTCTGTGCCGCGCCGAGCCGTGAGGGCGGCGCCCGCCGGGCGAGGCGGGGAAGGCGCGAAGGGGAGGGAGGCCGTGGGACGAGGGGAGCGGCGGCGGGGGCACTGCGGCCTGGCGGTGGGCGCCTGCCCCAGCGGGACGTCGAAGGCCCGGCGGTGATGGTGGCGGAGGCGGCTCACAGGGCGCCGGCTGCGGCGTCCCCTCCCTCCCGGTCCGGCGAGGGCTGTGGCGGCGGCGGCCTCGTGCGGCCGCTGAGCGGAAGGGGTGGCTCGGGCGGGAGCCGCGGCTGAGGGAGCGCCTGGGAGGGACTGGAACCGTGAGGTGACTGCAAGCGCCACAGTGAAAAGTCGTGTTACTGAGGAGAAATAACCCGTAAATTTTCATGGGTAGTAGTAAGGGCGGGAAGAAAACGGTTTTTTATCTCCCAGAGCAGCAATCTGAGGAGGACACTCCCATGTCTTATCAGAAGATTGAGGTATCACGAGGAAGTTCTTACTGTGGCTGTTCTTTAATTTTCTGATCTACACTGGCTACCACTGCATGCTTACAGTTTTGGGGTTTTTTTTTTCCTGTTCGTATTAGGAATAAACACACAAAAAAAATATATAAAAGCATTGAGAATTAGGAGTAGGAGTCTGTGGTGCTTCCTACGAGTTGTAAGGCACTCGGAAACACAGTGTGAGTAAAACTGAAACACTGCGTGTGGAAGGACGGTTTTATCACACTGGTAAGTTTGGTGTGGAAAAAAAAGCCGCCTGGAATGTTCAACTGCCTTCTCCTTCCAGGTACAGTTATGCGTTTAGACGCCATGTAAGGGCATAGGAAATTCAGATCTATATGTGCAATAAGATTTGTGTAAGAACCACACCATCCTTATTGATCTTGGCTGTCTTAGAAGAGTAAGAAAATTCCATACTGCTGTGTCCAGCATCATGAGACAACACCAGCTTCTGCAGTATTAGTTAGAAATTTTACAAGGTTGTAAGGATATACATGCTTTGTCTGAGGTCTGTCATTTGGAGGGCCAGTGCACCTGTCAAGATAACAAAAAGAACTTGCAAAAAGTGGAGAGAAAGGCATATAATGCACTAAAAGTATGAGTGCAATTAAGGGAATAAGTTCATGTGTTATTCAAGTTTCATGTAAATTGATAGCCCTACCATACTACAGTAGGTTAGATTGTGCATTGTATGCTGTTAAACTGCTTCTAATATAAATTAATTTCTGAAATGGCTTTACTCTGCTGGCAGCATTCTCAACATTGTTTCTGTGAATAGCATTTATACCGTGTACATGTTGATGATATAAGATACAAATAGATTGATAAATAGCCCAAATGCCTACATATAAATAATAGAAACAAAATAATAGAATAAATAAGGAAAAGGAAATCAAGATGAAAGGGAAAGAATTAATATGGAGAAAAGATTCATAATATTGGACAGCTATTTATTATATGTCTCATAAGCCTTGCTAACTGCTGTAAATTTTGTTTATTGTCAAAGACTAGAAGGATGGAAAAAACTATTCAGTGTAGTTATTTTGTTTGGTCCTTTCTGTTTATTTTTTTTATCTTTGGTCTCTGAATACTATGCCTGTAGATTTTGTGTGAGTTTGAAAATGAGGTGGGGGGAGATGGGATTTTATTTTGTGTGTTTTAATCTGGATTTCATCTCCACTTTAAATTCTGTACCGCTTACCCATACCAGACCACCTTTATGATCCTTTTTTTTTAAAAAAAAAAAAAAGAAATTGTGTCTTTTTGTTCATAAAGCAGTTGTGAACAGATCAGTTCCAGATGTCTGTGCAACTTGCCACGTTCATGCCACATGTCATCAAATTGAAGAAAAAAGCGTCTGCATCTGTAACTATGGATTTGTAGGCAATGGGAGAACCCATTGTCAAGGTAGGCTACCTGTTTGTAAAATGGCACGAAAAAGTATACATTCTTAAAACGTTATTTCTTAAGTAATATTACTGAATTCTTCAAAACACTGTAAGAGCTTTGTCATTTCCTGGCAGAATTTCCAAAACCTAGAATATGTGTGGATTGGTTTCTTTTTTTTTTTTCTTCTTTTTTTTTTAAAAAAAAAAGACTAGTCATGAGCTGTGCTTTACTTGTACTTAACTGTTTTTATTCAGTTTCTGCTGGAAGGAAGAGCAGAAGCAGAGAGCAGAGCTCTCTGGTTTCAGCAGCTTTTAGATCAACTCAAGCTGTGTCAGGAAACTTTATTCACAGTTTCATCTAGGGACAGCAACCCCTGTTGGTCTAAATACTTCAGCTTACAAGGGGTGTTTACATCCCAAATAACTTAGAAAGAAAAACAGTAAGGGGAAGTCTGGTTGCACAAGACTGAGCGAGGAGGGAGGGAAGGATATTCTGCTTTCTTTAATCTCTCTCTGATGTGTTTTAAATGTGCTGACAGATAAAGATGAATGCCAGATTGGTGCCAGCAAGATCTGTGGAAATCACACGCTGTGCCATAATACACATGGAAGTTTTTACTGCGTTTGCCTTGAAGGATACCGAGCCTCCAACAACAACAAGACATTTATTCCCAATGATGGCACGAACTGTACAGGTAGGCATCACAAAGAAACTTGAGGACTAGGAATCTGGAACTTAATTTTCTACTGCACAAATCTTTTTTTCCCCATGACTTTAGAACTTACTTTCTAAAACTGTATCAGAGCACTTGCTGCTGTGGATGCAAACACTTATTTGACATCTAGGTTCTAACAGCTATGAATTAGTTCCATTTTGCATTCTTTGCTGTGTTACAAATCATTGCTTCACAGTCACATTCAAGCAATGATCTTTCCAGAAGAAGCACCTGGATTAAAGAAAATACGATAACGCTTATCTTTCCCTGAGAATGTTATATTTGTGTTTAGTGTAGAATATTAGCCAGTTCCTTGTTACAATAATGAACTGTTGTAACTGATTAAGATACTTGCAGATACGGGATTTTGCTTTAGCAGGAGATAACATTGGAAACTGTTTCTCAGGTAAAACAGAAACCATTTAAAAGATAGCCAGCTACAAAATTGAGAGTCTTCTCTTTCCAGATGCTTGAACACCACGCAATGATAAGCTCCTGTGTTTCCCAGAAGAGCTATCAGAAACTATGTAGAACCATTTGTTTTAAGCTTGGGTCCTCCATGAATTAGTAAAAAAATCCCCCCACATTATGAAGTGCTTATATTTTATCCTAAATTTTTAGATATAGATGAATGTGAGGAGTCTGGACTGTGTGGTCACAATGCAAGATGTGTGAATACTGAAGGAAGCTACAAGTGTTACTGCAATGATGGTTATAAATTAGAAAATGGAGATCGTTCTTTTCATCCAGATGGGAACACAGTTTCATGCAGAGGTGAGAGTTTTGGATGCTGTTTTTGCTAGCAGATATGATGATATCAGCTTACATGATATAGTGGTACCTGCTCTGAGCTGTGCTTTTAAGTCTGCAGGGCAGAAGCCCTCTCTGTGGCTTTTGCCTGCTGTATGTTTTTTTTTTTCTTCTTGGGTTCACTTTGTTCCAGTGACGTCTGGATGGTAGAGTCAGCACTGGATGCGATTTCTACAGGCTCTCAGCAGTGGTTAAAGTGTGCAGGGTCAGAGAAGCTTGCTAATGCCATGAAGGTGTTGTAGCTGGTTTCTGAATAAGCATGTAGTGTGGTATAATCCACTTGCTTATATAATCATGCTGCATGAAGGGGAAGGGAAGAGAGGATAAATATCTGGTAAGAGAGGATAAATATCTGGTAAGAGAGGTCAGATGAATGAAACAAGCCTAGGAGAGAGGAATAATAAAATAATAGTTTAGCTGTTTATTACATACTGTGCCACCTGCATAAATAAACTGTTCTGTTTATCTTGCCATTAAAAAAAAAAAAAATCAGTTTGAACCCGTTCCTCTTTTCCTCTCTAGTGTTAGGTTTTCACAGATGCAAAGTGCGAGCAGTGTAGGCTGCAGCTGTTGGAGTATATAATGAACCCAGGCATCTCAGGTGGAAGGAACTGCCTCGATTATATCCAGCTCTCATTTCTGAATTGTTGCAAAAACCATCAGTAAAAGTTGCTGCCTGTAGCTGCTCCACTTTTTCCAACTGGAGTGCTCCACTTCATTTTGCCACAATTACTGATAACCCCACTTATCTCACAGACTTCCTGCTCCAAATGCTGTGTTAAACTAGTGTGTCTGTACTGACAGGGACGGAAGAGCCCTGTCAGGCATCTGTGCTGAAGCAGTGTAGCTTGTCTCCACAGAACAGTTCAGTGAGATGGAAGAGTTGAGGGACAGGCTGTTTCATTTCAGCCTATCCGCAGTGCTTCACCTTTCCTGCACACAGGGAAATAGAACTATGCAGTAGGGCCTGAAATTTTCCCCTGGTGTTGAAGGCTCATTCAGCCATTGCTGTAACGAGACTGGCACACAGAGAGCACCATCACACTGCAGTATCTCCTCTCTGCTGTTGTGAGTGGCTCCAGCTGTATGTTAGTAAAGATGTAGGTCAGTACCTGGATCACTGTGTTCCTCCAACTGCGTGGACAGTACAACTCTTCAACTCCAACCTCCGACCAATTTGGTGACCCCTCAGATTTCTCAGATGGGGTGTGTTTCGTGACATGGCCATCCAGTTCAGCTCATTTTAAAGGGGCCATCTGTTGTAGTTTTTGTACTATGAAATTTTTTTAACTGGAATCTTTTTGCAGAAATTGGATGTGGTTCTCCTCCTGAAATGAAGCACGGCTACATCGTAGGAAACTACAGCTTGCTACCAGGGAGCGCGGTTCATTATGAATGTAAAGAAGGATTTTACAGCAACGAGGGAAAGTTGTCATATTGCACTGCAAATGAAACTTGGGAACCTGCCACTTTAAGCTGCAAAGGTGAAAAGAGTCTGAAATCTTTCTTAAATTCTTAATTAAGGGGGTTTGTGCATGGGGAAGTGTGTTTGTGAAAGACAGTACGCTGTTTCCTCAGTCTGAAGGATAATTTTTCAAGACCTAGCTATGTGCAAAAAAAGAAGAAAGGAAAAGGACAGGTTGTAAATTTATACCACCTCTTCTTGTTAGTGTTAGGAGATTTTTGATGCTGGTCCTTGCATTTTACAGACACTGCAGTGTCTCCTTGTGCCTGTGAATCAAGGCCTAGAAAACAACCAGACTCCTGTAGCATTTTATGGGAAAGCCCGCTGAGTTGGAAGGTACCAGTGACCTCCCATGAAAAGAACAATTTTTGTGGCAGCTTATGAAGATTTTTCCTAAGGTTGACTGTAGGTGCAAAACAAAGGCATTGTATCACCTCTCATCTCTGGATAATCTTCATGATTTTAAGAGCATTTGTGCATGGGCACCTGCTTTCACATCTGAAGTGTAAAGTCTCCTGTGATTGTCTTTAAAACTTCCACTTGCCTAAAACTTCCTAATTATATATTCTGTTGAAATATTACTGCTTACAAGTGCAAGATTTCGTGTTTCTGTGAGTAGTTAGAAAGTCTGTATTTTAGCTAAATGACACTTGAAGTGCCAGCTAACAGAAGCTACAGTGTGTGTAACAATTCTTCAGGGGAGAACTGTCATTCTGAAGATTATCACTTAGTGAGGAGAAAATACAAAGCCCTCTTGGTTTCTAATCCTCACTCCCTCCCCCCTTTTTTTTTCATGAGAGTGAATAGAAATGTAGTGTCTGTATAGGTGTCTATGGGAGGTGAATAAATTGGAATAAGGATGCTAAATCAGAGTGGTTGTGAAAAGTGAAATATTAAATATCACTAGAAAACCTGTAAGAAAGAAAAGATAAAACAATTTAATACTAATCTTGGAATCAAAACAATCAAAATAAAATTTTTCCCCCAAAATAAAGGAAAATTAATTTAAAACCAAAAAGGACATACCCAAAGTCTCAGGAGGTCCTTAAAGAAAGCTTGTGGAATGCAGTCCGTGCAAGTTGGTGGTACGTTTAGTTTTTTATCAATATTCTTCAGTGATTGCTTCTTAATGTTTTTGGGGTTTTTTTTAATTTCTGCAGTCAAACAGTAGGTCAGGTTGGAGTTTTGGAGCACATCTCTCATGGTTAATTGAAATTAAATACATTAAACACCAAAAACCAGCCCATGAGTCTGAAATGACAAACTTATTTCCCCTTTGTATTGCAAGCTCCTTTCCTGGATTTCAGTTAGGACTTCTCTTTTTGTAAAACCAACAAGTCTGATTTTTTTTCCTATTAGTGAAGGCACCTCCAAATAATTCTTTACACCCTCAGAGTTTACCTGATAAATCTTTATTGCTAATTTAGGAATTTCTCCTGTTCTGGTGGAATGTGTTCTTTTTCAGGAAAGTAAGTGTTTGTCTTTTGTCTTCCTTCCTATGGTAATTTAGGCATTTATATAGTCACAATGAAACTGGCTGTTGAAGGTAGGTCAGATTTGGTAAGATGTGTGAGCTAACATCAGGGTACTGTAAGTGGAGCAGATCAGTTTTTTTTATCTAGATATAAGTAAATTAATGTAATGTGTCTTTGAAGAGTATAGCTTCCCTTGAAGATTAATAAAATAATTGTCTTGAGATGAAAAGTCAGAGAGTTTAATGGGAGAATGAGGTGTACATGAAGAGGTGTAGTTAAACTGCTGAATGTGAGTGTTAGGTCATGCTGATGTGAAAGCCTTTTGGATAGTTACTTACCTTAGAGGATGGACATAGTATCGAACAAATTGGATTTTGTGCTGCTTGTCATCTTTGTTCTATGCATTTGTAAATGCCAACTTGACACGTTTGTGAACAGAGAACTGTTACAATGCATTTTGAACACCATGTAGAGACTTGCTTTAACAGGAAGCTTTTGTATTGTATGTTGTAACCTTCTCTATGGTTTTGCATTTCTCTGGTCTTTGTGCACTTCTAAAAATTTTGCTTCCTAAAGGCAGTTTCTGCTCATCTGCCTTCCTCTGGCTGTTGCTCACTGCAAATGATATAGCACCAGCTTGCCACCTGTAATCACTTTTGTAAAAGCAGGGGAATCTTAAAGATTAAAAAAACACCAGGACGTTTTCTGTGTGCTAGCAGCTAGGCTGAGGAAGGAGTCACGGATTTAGCATGCCATACAGAGAGATAAGGCAGAGAAGTAATTTTATTTGGAAGCTGGTCTGGGGTAGGTCAGTCTCAGTCACGGTGGGGATGTCACAGAGGACATGAGGGAGTGTTGGATTACCACGGAAGAAGAGGATTAGTTGATTATGATGGAAGAAATACTCATGGGAGTGCAGCCTTCATTGCTTCTGCTGCGTGACTAACAAGTTTATCTTCCTCTTTCTTCCTTTCCCTAGGTGTGGATTGTGGGGCTCCACCTTCTGTTTTAAATGCCCGTCCAGCATCTCTAAGTGGGACCACGTACGGAAGTGAAGTTACTTACAGTTGTGTCCATGGTTACTTTATTGCAAGTGGCAATCAAACTGCAGTCTGCAATGCCAAAGGACAGTGGGAGGGTACTGATTTGGTGTGCAAAGGTAAACCAAGTCTGCCTTTAGATTTGTTTAGCACAGATAAAGCACATTCAGCCACTGTAATAAATAGCAGTCATCAATTAGAGACATCCTCTTTGGGCATTCAGTATATACAGTCTTCTGTCCTGTGAAGTTCAGTCACAAAACAAAAGTCATATATTAAACAGGGTTTTTTTATCTGTGTTGTTAATGAAGTTGCAATTAATTGTTGAAAGTTAACATTATAAGGACAAAATCCTAGTGCATGTCAGGCATTTTTCTAGCTTCATATCTGCTCTGTGGTTTAAGCCACTATTCAGAAATTGAACCACTATTAACAGTTAGCATCCCCTTAAAATTCCCATATTCAGACAGTTTTCAGTTACAAACATTGATTGCTCAAGCTGTTTGCTGTTGTTACTTGTCATGAGTCATATATCCCTTTTGTTACTATGATTTGGCAGATTATAGCCTAACAAATTCCTTGATAAGAAGAAACACAAAAGTACCCTTTAAAAAAATATTTTTACCCAACAAAATTTGCAGTGTATTGTTACTCTGAGCTCATATTATTAATTAATGTGACCTCAGGATAATTGCGGTCTTTAGTCAGTTTTTACATTGGCACAACTTCACTTTTCCATTCACTGGATGATTAATATCTTTTCAGCTTGATCCAGCAGGGTTGAGTCCCCTGTTCATTGAAGTCAAATGCAGTAATTTTTTTGTGTGTGCCATGTCTACGTTACAACCACTCTCCACTTTTGGAATCTTTAATACTCTCATTCTGGGTTCCCAGTCTAAATGGAAGGTTCACTGTGTTACACAGAAACTTCTGCATTTCTGCTTTTCAGTCTGATTACAGGATGACTGTGGGCAGATAGCTGGAATTAAGCAGCAGTAGTTTTTATATCTCATCACATACTGTCCTTCTGTAAGTTAAGCATATTCTTTGCATGTGCATTAGTTATTCTGAAGCTTGTTTTAATGATTTATAATAGATACATGCATTCATCCACATTGGGATATGAAAAGGTAGTATGGATGGTGGGTGTATTGCCCATTGCAATACATATGTTTAACTTTTCCTCTAGAGGTTGTACAGATCATTATTTTATACACTTTGGTTTTTACTTCTTTGTTTTCCTTTTTTGGAGTAGAATTTAAGAATTGTTTAAGGTTATTTATTAAACAGTTTTAAAAGCACTTGTTTTCTGTATATAAGTTTTAGTGAAGGTAGGATTTTAATTCTGACATTATTTACTTCTTACAAGTGAAGTGATACAGAGTTGTTTATTGGGCTGTAATGTTCACTGTAGATTTGAAGGGATTTTTAACCCTAAATAATATTCTTCCACTGATTTCATGTTCACTCTTTATTCTTTTTTGTTCCCTAATTTTCTTATGAAGCCCCTGAAAACAACTGACTGAATGAATTAATTTATAAGTGCATTACCCCAGCTTTCTAATTATCTCTGAAGTAGTCTGAATAATCCATCAAATTTTCCCCCAGAAGTTGCTCTTTCTGCTTGTCTGTAACAGCTTCTCCTTTTGTCAAAGGTTGAATTAAATCCCCTCACAAAGGAACATAGTCTTCTTGACAGCTCTTCTTCTATGCCACTCCTTGGACCATGTGTTGTTTTTCAGATCTATTGTTGGTAACGATAGCTAAAATAAAGGAATAAATAGCATGTGGGAAATAAAGAGTGTTGTGGGAAGATAGATCCACTTGTAAAAATTTGCTTAGAGGTCCTTGTTCTCTGTTTGTAAACTGGACACTTTTTTAATCTTATGGTTCATCTTGAAGGATAAGTGCCTTACCCTGCTAGAAACTCTGCAGTCACAAAATTCGGGGTTCTAAATGGCTGGCCTGACTTCTAGAAATCACAAGGAAGTGAAAAGAAGTTAAGTGTTACTTGCTGGAACAATTAATCTCTCTTCCTTAAACACTTTGATACACCTTGCCTGTTTTCATTTTCAGGTTTAGTTACCCTGATTTTTTTTCTGTTTCAGAAATAGACTGTGGCAAACCTTTGCTGATTCCACACACAGAAGTGATCTGGCACAACTCTAGCACTCTGTGGAGCAGAGTGTACTATCGGTGTAAAGAAGGATATTATTTTAATGGAGACAAGAATTTTTCTGAATGCACAATAGATCAGTCATGGGAGAATATTACATACACATGCAAAGGTAAATATTACTGTAGGAACTTGCTGTGGGTTGTGCTATTTAAATAGTTTCCCATTCCTATCCTGAAGGTAGGAACAGGAGGAAGGATGAAGACAAAAAATCTTTATTTATGATGTAGGGAACATGGTGGTGGTACTTCTGGATGGAAAGGTCATGGCAGGGAGTGTTAACCATGCTACAGTTTCTAGGGAATACCACAGATCTTTCTGTAGGTGTCTTGCTCTTTGTTTCAAACAGGAAGGGACTAATGCAACTGGAGTTCATTGCTGCACTGAGAACTTTCAGCTTTAAAAGATGGAGGAGCATCACCAGATGAGCAGAAGACATTTATTGACATTTTGTTGTGGGCTTAATACTGTGAAGTGCACTGCAATGAAAGTTGGGGCAATGGAATGCAAAGCTCCTTTTTTTTTTTATTCTCTCATAAGGCCCAAAGTAGAATTTGTTCATGGGTGCCTTTCCAGCCTAGATCCAGTTCTCTGAATTTCAGTCCAGAAGAACTTTCTCACAAAAGAATTAGTCTTGAGAAAGGAGGTCTGTAATGAAGGTGGTGTTACACTGTGGGCTTGGAGACAGGATGTACTGACATTTTAATAATAGCAAAAAAATAGCAGATGTTTTGGCCTGTGGCTGTTGTGCTCCTTGGTGGTGTTCTGTGACCTTAGAAAGAGGTATCACAAGATAGCTCTATAACTGTCCATCTCTTCTCAAGTAGCAGTGCTGTCTTTCACAGATGGTAATGTTCCTGGAGCTTTGTAACATCCATGTGTTTTTCAAAAGGACTTGAAGTGTGTTTTTGACTGCTACTACTTCACAGACCAAACTGTTACACAGAGAGTTGCCACTTGATGCCTCTCTTGCCTCACTTGATGTCACTGAGTATTCACTATGAATATAAAACATGTGACATCAAATAAAAGGAACATGCAGAAAAGCAGTTTTCTCACTTTTTATAGCACCCTGATGGAACTGCTGTTGTTAGAAGTCATAATTCATTTTCCATTTAGGCAATTTGCATAGTTGTGCTTTCTGAATTGGGTTTTGAAGCCAGCTTTGTCTACAGTGGCAATGCTAATCAAGTGTGTCAGTCTTTGCAATGCCAAGGGTTCTGTCTTGAGCACTCTGAAGCTCTGAAGGGCCTGAACCCGCAGACTGCACTCAGGGGATTACCATGGGTTTCAGCTAGAGGTTTGCCAGAGCCAAAAACGTAGACTCCAGCTCCAGCTGTTGGATCAGAGGGCCAAAAAAGTCAGTGTCACAATCAAGTAGAATGGAAAAAAACCCCCCAACTTTCTAAAAAGTAGCCTAACTAGTCTAGCCTCCTTTTTGGGGGCTGGGGGGAGAAAGAACAGGAAATTACTACAAAGGTCTTCAGCTTCTTAACTTCTACATTTTTCACACTTATTAGAGGTAACAAATGACTTTTAAATGAAATAAAATTTCTTTTTCAGTAATGATGCCTTTCAGATGTATGTAATTTTAACTGTGTGTAATTAATCAGTAATTCCCATTAAAATGAGATAAAATCATGTACCATTCCAAAATAACTTATGATACAAGTCCAAAAACCATTTGTCTTTTTCTACTGCTTGAAAAACCTCATTAGAAGTAAGGAAGTTAAGAATTTCCCCTGAGCATGTTCCCTTTGGCAAATAATCACTTCTTCATTTCTTAGGCAATGATTGCTATGGAATGCCCTTTAATTGCATTGTCTGTTGGGGTATATAGTAAATGTGTGTGTGTGTATATATATATATATATATATATGTACATGTAATAGTAGCTGGTTTAAATATTAAAAAATTAGTTACTGAAATTAATTGTCCTGAGAGGTGCTGGTGGGATTAAAGCTGTCAGCAGTGAAGTCTGGCAATAGTCAGCTGGATTGCAGTCTTCCTTTCCCAACCCTTGATTTGTGTATGTAAACTCAGGATACTCAAGTGCAGAGAACACACCAGCAGTTAAATACCTGCTGTCCAGTATGCTCAGTGTGTGAGTCTGAGCATCCTGTGCAGCTTGTCCTGGAAGAACTTCTTTTTCCCCTATGGAGCAGGAATGTGTGGTTTTGTTTATTTTCACTGCAGAAATGGTATGCTGTTCTTATGCCAGGCACGCATTGTGTTGAGCTCTGATGGGATTTCATGGTCATTATGGGAAATTTTTTTCAGAGTGAAAACAAGATCCCCTTGTGGAGATAATGTTTCAGTTTGTTTCAGGGAAGGGCTATGAAGCACTGTAGCATGGTGGAATACAATAGTCTGAAACAAGAACCTTGGTTTTCCCATTGGTGAGTTTCAGAGGATAAATTGTCAACCTGAGCTTTTTTGGCAGTAATACATATCTTACCAAGAGAGGTTGTTCTGGCTGTGGGCTCAAAATGGGACATAAGATAACGTAAGACTGACAGTTGCATTTTTTATTAAAGTCAAAAGTATAAAATGAAGCCTTCCCATTCATGTTGTTCTTTTTGAGTGGATTCCACAGATTAGAGTGGGGGTTTTTTATTGTTTATCATGGCTCTAAGAAGGACAGAAAAAAAGGTAATTTGTGCCTTGACTATGTATCTGAGATACTTGTTCCTTAATTTGCACTTGCAAATGGCACAGTGCACAGTGCATAGCGTAAGCCATTGCCAAGTCCATGAAGAGTATAGTTTTGAGAAGGGCAGGGAAAGGAACTGAGGGTACCTGGAATGAAAATGTGTGAATGAGTTGGTTTTGTCTCTCACTGAGCTTGGGTGCAAGTGTTTGATAGTAAAAGGTCAGGAAGGGCTAATGTAGATGCTGAAGTAAAATCTTTTCCCCTTGAATATGCGTGCATGTATGCATATACACTCAGAGCTTAACTTACTTCTTGAGCATCCATGGAAAGATAAAATTAATTATGGTGAATAGGGTGCTTAGAGGGTTACCTTGCTCTTAGTACCATGTGCAGCTCTAAAACTTTTTTTGTTACTTTTTCCAGTCTTCACAGTTGTGAAGGGACCGGTTCATGCATAAAAGGGACGATGTCTGATGCAGTTTTCTGTATCAACTGGACAACTGTTAGGGATATCTTGAAGGAATATAGTCCCTTTACCTACTGCAGCTCTCTTCATCCCTCTACTACTCATTGAGCTTTTTCCAATTTCCCAGTCCCAAATTCTAGAGATATCCCTGTCATGGAGAGGTTTTCACAGTCTCTGACCTATCCTTTCTGCAACAGTTGGCTCAAGTCCCAGCTGTAAGCCCGTAGGCTGGGTTGACTGCTGCTTGTTATTGTGATCCTAGAGAGCTCCTTCTCTGTGTCTGTTTCTTTGGAGTTTGTTAGTATTCAATGTGTTTAGCATCTGTTGGTGTCAATAGCAACAATATAGTGTCTTTAAGAAAGACAAATAGTTTGTCCAATTTCCTTATTTTTTTTAAGGGAAAAGAAAATACAAGTCTGCATTAAATAATAACTTCTCAGTATTTAAATAAGTCTCCAGAACCACTATTCACTATATTATTAGAAATGCATTTATGAAAGGTTTTTTTTGATGTATTAAGTGAAACACTGTCCTTGCAAAAGAAGCCACTTTTGCACATGGGTGGCAAAAGTCCATGAATATATAAAAAGGCTGGTGGAAGGGGCAATGAATCTGACCTCCATGGAAAGGTAATGTGCATTATTGGTAAGGCATTCCAAAACTCAGGCAGTGGGAAATAGCTGTTAGAGTCAAAGAGTAAGATTGACCTTTGTGACCCTTTAATGCTGAGTCTCACAGCACAGCAATCTCAACAGTCAGTTGTGAGAGCCTTCCAAAGTAGTGTTAGGCAGTAAGGGCTGTTGGCAGATTGTAGGCTTTGTGTGCATGGTCTATAGAGGAAAAGATGATCCAGTCCCAGTGTGTTGTGAACTTGGAACTCAAATAGGGAAAAAAATCATTCTTCATACCAGTGCACGTTCTATCTGATCCTGAGCTTGGAGCTTCCGAGTCATAACCTTTTGTGTGCATGCTCTTTTTTATGTTACCTCTTACTAAATGCAGTGTCCATCTTTCACTAAAGGTTAATGTTCTGTTTCAGAATGCTTCATTTTTCTGCATTGTGATTCCCCATCTGCAAATAGACTTCAGCTGCATGTCTTGACCTCTGGAGATTTTGTTAAGATAATCGTGTGAAACTTGAGTATTGTGGTACTGAGGAGTACCTTCTAGGAGTACCAGCAACAGAATAAGGTGTTAGTTGGTTTTGAGCCATTTCTGAGAAAACAGATTTGTTGTATGCCAGCACTGAAAACCCTAACAGCAGGAGGATGGATGGAGGATACTTGCTAAATGCATGCTTCAGAGATTTAAAGGTTTAGAAGGAAGAGCCGTTTGTAGAATTAGTCCAGAAAAAGCATAGCAGGTTGTCCACACTGTGTACCTTAAAACATTGCAGAAGAAGAAAAGAATATTTTCATAATGCAAAAGAAAAAATTGGAGAAAAACCCAAACCAAAATCTGAATCTTCCTTCAGGTATCATTTAACTGTGAATCTATAGCAAAGATAATTTCCATGCAACTGAGATCATCTACTACATCTGCATCTACTCAGCAACAATCTGCAGTTGTTTTCTCTTTGCTTTCACTTTCCCTTCTTCTCCTACGCTTTATCCCAATTTCTGTGACCAATTTCCCCTCTAGCTAGAACTCTCTGGGATGTCAGTTTTTACATCTTCACTTGTACAATAAGGGATGATACAGAAAGGCAGCTGGAAGGTTTCTGTGGTGGCAGTGTCAGTCATTTCCACACAAGAAAGAATGGGCTAACTGTCACTTTCCTAATTTTTATTCCCAGCCATGTGGAAATAATTCAAGTCAGCAGTTACGAGTTTAATATAAAGGTGTCACTTGCGCCTATGGGCATTAATTCAAACCCCCGTGGTTCTGTAGGAATAACCGCATCAAACAATTACTATAATTATAGTAATCAATGAAAAGGATCTGATTGGCCTGAGTTCTTATAAAGGCCTAATTTGTTATGTTAAATCCAGACATTTTGTAATCTGGTAATTTATTTAATTGCCTGGAAAAACACAAGGTGGAGTCTGTTTTATGGGAGGTGCTACTTCTTAGGTCAAAGTGATGCAACCCTGTGACAATTAAAACAAATGAAAAGAAGTGTAGATTTTTGCAGGGGCACTTAACCTTTTGTTTGTTGTTTGAAACCAAATTAACAATTACCCAGTGTGTGATGGCAGATTCTGTTCTCCAGTCTCAGGAACTTCTTTCAGATGGGGAATAGGTTGTTTGCACTTCTAATCCCAGCCCACCTAATCCCATCTAGTCTGACACCCTTGATTGATACATCTTTCCTTTGTTAAGTATACTCACAATTGCATCTCTCATGTGTTTGTCAGTCTGATTCAATACATGAATTACTCTGCTCCTGATTGTCTCCTGGTAACCTTTTTAGACCAAAGGAAGTAGTAAATCGTTAGCTGTCTGCTTCTTCCTGCATGCCTGTCTCTGCCTACAGCTTTGCTGTTTCTTTGTGGATTTTCTCAGTGTAAAGTTTGGGGCTGAAGGTGAAAACCTACTGAAATTTTACAGTCCTAGTTAAACTAGAAGCAAGTATGTTACTCAAAATATGAAAAACTCTTAAAAACTTAACAAGCCTCTCTAAAAGGTATAAATACTGAAAATATGTCTTTGTAAAATAAATTCCACATGTCCTTGCAAATGCTACTGTGCAAGAGGAGTTTGCCTGTATGCTCTGGAAAAGGTGCCTTGAAACAGTCTGAGCAGGAGTTCTCTTTGAAATGTTATTTATTCTCGTGTCATTTCCATGCCTGAACTTGTGTGTGGTGCATGTTAGTAGCAGATGGCATTTGCAGCATCATTCACAGTTTTCACAGATCTGAACAGGCAAAACATACAAAAAAAAAAAAAAAAAGGTAATATTTGGATTTTTTTTTTCTTTCCCCTATATTGCACGTATGTATAGAGATTGGTGGGAAGAGCTCTGTGAGTGAATTTGCATCTGTAGATGCTCTTTAGCTACTTGCAGAAGATAAAATGTCAGATTGAAGCTGGTTCTATCTGCTTTCTGGTAAATACTGTTTTTTCATGGAAGTTCAAAAATACTTCACTGATGTATCTTGATCTGAGATCAGTGGCAGTCAAATGCTCTTTCAGCTGAGGCCTAGTGGATTGTATATGTGGAAGAAGTAATGTGGTTTTAATGACTGTTTAGACATGAAGTTGTCTGTGTGTTACAGTTTTTTTTCTGAATCAGCAACAAATAACACTGAGTACTGGGACCTGAATTTGCAGAGGCTGATAAGCGAAGGGTTAAGGTTGGTCCTCACAGCACGGGGTTAAGGCAGAAAAGCATGACAGTACAGGCATTTATGCACTGGCTGTAATTACTCTGAAGATTTCCCCATACACTCAAGCCCAGAGAGCCCCTCCTTCCTAGCAGAGCTTTTAAAAGTGGAGTAAAGAAGACTGAGACCTTCACTCTTTGTTTTTCTTCTTAGAATTAATTTCTTTGGCTTTCTTAACATGATTTCTCCTCCTCCAGTGCTCACTGGTACTGTTGAATCACTTTGTTGCTCACTTTTTGCATTGTCCCATTTGTGTTCCTTTCCATTTACCTGTGCCTGTCTTTCCTGGCTGCTAACAGCCAGGTGCTGTTTGCATCTCTCCACACTCTCCCAGATTTGCCTTTCAGTATTTGACTCCTCCAGGATCTTTTTTGGCCCTTCTGCTCTGGTCTCCAGGCATTTGTATGTCATTTTTAGAACCTTTTCCCTTGGGATGGGAAGGAGATTGTGCCGGTAACCTGGAGGTCAGTGGAGCAGCAGTGTCATCCAGTGGCCTTCTCAGTTAATCACAAATTGAAATTCCTAGTGCTGAAGTATGGGAAAATTGGGGGTCTTCACTTCTCCCACCTCATTTGTGAGTCTGAGTGAAAGCTGTTGGTCAAAATCAGGTATGTTGAAGACCTGGATGCTGCTGTCTGCTAAAACATCACACTGAGGCAAGGCCTGCCTAGTGGGTTTCACACTGGGAGTTCCCAAGCTCAGGAAGTTACTGGCACTGCTACATTTCACAGGAGAACTAATCTGTCAGGCAACCTGTTTCCTTCTAGGTGCCAGAATAGGTTTTTTTTCAGTTACATTTGTGTTGTTATTGGCTACTGTGTTTGCTGTACTGGGATTAATGTTAAACCAAGTGCTTACTGTACATAATGGTTATCCAAACAAGGAGTGTGTGATCAGTAAGAGAAAGGGGGGGGGAAAGCAGTCTCCTCAGAAAGACCGGGATGTTGCTGTGGTGTTTGCTGTGTGTGTGTTACAGTTGTTCCTCCTTGTTCACTCCTACCCATTTAGAGTGGAAAAGTCTGCTAGCTCTCCTGTGGATGTATGGTAATAGCACGGTGTCCTTGTTTTTCTGAAAGTTCAGAAAACATAACAGAAAAATTGATGTAGTTACACAAAAAAATACTACTTGTTCTGCCTTCTTCCTTCCAAGGTGGCCGCTGTATATGATTTCTTTCCTTACCTAAATACCTGGCATAATAACTTTTTTATTGTTTACCACTTTATTTTACTTTTTTTTTTTTACTGAATATTTTATAAACTCACAAATCAGGTGCCTGATTTTCTTGCTGAGCAGTCTTGGATATTACTTTATTTTGTTTGTTTCTTGTTATACATTTTAATTTGGATCTCATAGATATGCGTTTTCCCTCTCACTGTGCTCTAGTGAGTCATTTTTGCCATCCAGTCTCTTAATAAAAATGTATCTGATCTGGAGAATACAACAGCTGAGCGTACTCTTGCTCTGTGTTGGTACCAGTGTCTTACTGAGGAGTTTATAGACATTACTCTGAAACAGGTAACAATAATAATAAGCAGCACTTAAAACACAATTAATCACACAGCCATTTGTAAGGAATTTTGTTTTAGGGGATGTGCAGGTTGATCTCTTTTTTCTTACTCTGTTCTGCAGAACAAGAAGCTTTCAACAGCACTTCCATATTCAACAACAGTTTGGAATGGGGGAGTTAAAATTACTTGGGAGATAAACTGGTCTAGTGAGTGGGGCATCTATTTGTTGAATACGTGGAGAGGGAGATACTGTTAGAAAATGGTTTTATGATATTCTTAATAATGAAAAATGGAAAGGGAAAAGAAAATAAAGTGCTGCAAAATACATAAACAATTACACTTCAGTTCTAAATAACTGCCTACATACAGGAATTTTAGAGACTATTGATATATTAATTTATTTCAGTGACAGCTTCATGCGCTACAGGGGGGCTGCTGTGAAGTGGTAATGGGGTTTACATATGGAGGAGCTATGCCTGCTTTTACAGCAAGGCGTTACACCAACTATTGTTTGAATATTCCTGAAGTATCTACCAAGGCTGTCCTATAAATCCCTTTCATTTTCTCAGCAGCTATTAAGGGCTTTTCAGCTTAGAATCTGTATGAACTTGGATTGGTATGACCTTGGCCATGCAGTGAATGTAGTAAGAAAATACGGTAGGGACGAAGGAATGACTGAAGGCTGCTGAAGGAACGAGGAGGAGTGAAATACATTCACTGTCGATGTGAGTTGTGACCAGCTGCAGCTTTGTTCTTAGCTCTGGGTGGATACTTTATTTTCTTGTCATGAGAAGGCAACTGCTCTGTGCCTGCAGTGAGAAAACTGCCTAAAAAAGGAATAGACAAGTTGATCTTCCTGGTTTTCTTTTTCTCTGAGGCATAAACCAACTTTTACAAGTGTGTAAATTAACACAGCTGTGTTGAGAGATATATCTCTGGTTGCTACACTGTATTCCCTACATGCTTAGTTCTGTGGGCTTCATTCTTTTAATCTAGTGTTTGTTTTGAAAAGTGTTTTACTGTGGCTGTGTAATTTTATTTATTATGAACCAAGGAGAAATGTTGGCACCTTTTAAAAAGCAACACAAACAACTAATGAACCAAAGCATACGTTCAGCTGCAAAAAAAGCTCTTTTCCAGGCTAACACAGAAGCTTTCTTACAATGCTTTAATGCAGGTTGTTGCATTCAGAAGAGCCCCTTTTTCTAAGTTTGCTGGCTTATTGGTAGCCTCTTTTTCTTATAGACAGCTGTTTTAAATCTGCTTGACTTTTTTGATTTGCAGTTTAATGAGACTTCTAATCCCTGAGATCCAATGGTCTACAAATCTTCAAGTTGATTTGTGAGTGGCTTATTCTTTAGAAGACAGACCATTGCATGTCATGAGATCCAAATGCTGGCACCCAGTTCAAGGAGAGTGTAGAATGGGTGACAGAAGTAGTGGAATTGGGGCATTGTTTATTGCTCTTCATTTTTGGTGGTGTAATATTGTTGTAAGCACACTTGAATGAAAGACTTTGAGCAGCAATACAAGAATACCCATATATGGTACAAGTTTAAGGTATTATGACTAGCAGGAATGTCTTTTCTCATAGTCTCGTTTGCTCGATTAATCACCTGGTATGAAATATTCTAATCTTTAGTACAGTATATACTGAAGATCCTTGTGTAAGAAACAATGCTGTTATATATGTATGCTTTTATATATAGGAACTATGAGTGGTCTGGTGGAGTTAATGAGCTTGTTCCTTTGCTGTCAGGAAACTGTGATGTAGTTTCAGTGTCCTCTTCAAAATCTGTAAATTCATTAGAATTAAAATTGTTCTATGTTAAAGTGCCAGCCTAGCAAAATACTTTGTTTTCATTAGTCTTGGTAGTTTACGTAATGCTGGCTGTGTATTTAAGGACTTCACAGTCATTAGCTCAGAACATGCTTCTCCAGTTAGCCTTGTATTTTAATTTTAGGATCTGACACAGTTAAGGGAAAAGTTACTACCTAGCTTCTGCCTACCTTGTCTTATTTTTCCTGTTTGGAAAAAAAGAAACACACCCACCACCAAAAAAAACAACCACAAAAAAACACAGAGAAAAAGGAAGAAGTAAACAATTGCTGCAAATTTCTTAAGACTTGCATGAGAAATAATAACTGTTTTCATTCTGTGTTCATGTTTTTGTTCACAGAGGAGAAATTACTCAGTGATTTGTCCATATTCAATGAAACGTGTGTGAAGTGGCAAAGGAAAACTGGAAGACTGGGAGTGCAGGAGACATACACAGTAAGTGGGGCTGTATTTAAGACTGGGAGTAGCTTTGTCCTGCTTAATTCTAATAAGTCAGCAGCAGAGACTTGTTTTATGGGGTTTGTTTGTACCATAATTTGTCTCACTCTTCACAGTGAGCTGCCTAGAAACCTAAAGGTGGCTGAGTTAGGAAAGAAACAAATCCTTGTCCTAAAGTTAGGTAAAAAACTCAAAAGCTGTTGAGGTCTCATTCTAGTAAATCACCTACAACATCTGTGTGAAACTATAAGAAGCATTTCAGCACACATTTATGTTTTAGTGAAATTCTGTTGTAGAGCTCAAGGTCACGTTGACATAGAAAACATTGCAAAACTTTGGCTCTGTCCCTATCTGTGATGCAAGCACTTCAGGTAAACAGTGTAGCATTTGCAGATACTGGATGGAACTTGTTTCAGAAATGCAGTGTATATTGAAATACAGTGCCTTGCTCAAGAGATTCAATCATCTTATGTTTAAATATTTTAGAAGTGTTCTTCAACCTTGGTAACTACTTTTTGGTTTTGCCATCTATAAACATAAGAATAAAAGTTAAGATATAAATTCTCAGAAACAAATAGTTCAGCCAGTGTTATCAAAACCCAAAACAACATGATAAGAATTCTCATGTTTTGAGAATGACAACATCCCAAGAAAGGTTGTTTTTCTAAGCATGTACAAATAGGGGAAAAAAAAAATGCTCAGATCATTTAGGATCTCCAGGGTGGGTAGGTTAATGAGGAAAATACATTTCAAGCTTGGGTGATAATTTTAGGAAACAATGTGTTTTTCTCCTCCTGTGTTATAAACCAATGTATTTTCAGTTTGAGTGCTTCTATTAAGCACTACTGAGGTGGAAACAAGAAGTTCCCAATTACCCTTAACAGTTCAAAACCAGTGCTTTTCAGGTACCCAGTGGTAACTGGCAAGCTGTGAATCTTTGGTGTAATGTGCTCTGTGCACATACTTTTGCCTGAATTCAGCTATCTGCAAGATGCTCCAGAATTGTCAGAACTGAGGATGATGTAGGCATAGGCTGCATACATGAAGTTTAGAACATGGTCTGAACTGCCTTTTTCTGGATTTCTTTTTCACTGCACTGGAATGATCTTAGGGAAGCTTGTCTTTTACTGTTGCTCAGCACTCAGTGTTACTGCTGCTTCTGTAGGGCAAAGGGGAAAAGCTAGAAAAAAGAAGATAAGTAGCAAGCAGATGTAGTTTCCATCCGTGTGCTGTAAACAAGAAAGAATGTTTAATTACACCTTACTGCTTGTGTTGGAGGTGTTTGTAGGGTCCATGTTCTTTTTGTTGTAGAAATAGAATGTTGTAGATAAGACAAAGGGAAGTGGTTTTAAACTGAAAGAGGGTAGATTTAGACTCGATAGAAGGAAGAAATTTTTTACAGTGAGGATGGTGAAACGCTGGAACAGGTTGCCCAGAGAGGTGGTAGATGGCCCATCCGTGGAGACTTTCAAGGTGAGGTTGGATGTGGCTCTGAGCAACCTGATCTAGTTGAAGATGTCCCTGCTTACTGCAGGGGGGTTGGACTAGATGCACTTGAGAGGTGCCTTCCAACCCAAACCATTCTGTGATTCTATGAAGTATAGGAAAAGCTATTTTTAATTTTAACCAGAGGAAATTATTAAGCCATCTTGTTGCACGAGTACAGTTAGTCACAGGCTTATTTTTTTGATTGAGCTGATGTTCTAAAACAGATGTAATGCTAGGTTATCAAGGCTTAATGGAACTACTGTTCTGAATTTTGGAGAGCCATAACCAATTGCACCATCTTTTTTTTTTTTTTTTTTTTTTTAAATCCTTCAATAGTTTCATGTACTGGGCCAAAGGTGGGATGAGAAGATGTTCTCGGAAGATGTGATATTTAACATCACTACAAGTGAAGATAATCCAAAGGTGTGTTTAGATCTCAACTCTGGCAGTAACTACGTGGTGAATATTACTACCGTCTCTTCTGCAAACGTCAGTGTTTCAGCTACAATATCAATTCAAACAAAGGGTAGGTTGTGTTTTGCATTCTCTGTGCTTATGGAAGAACTTACAGTGCTGTAGAGTTCACTGTTTTGAGTCTAGCTAACAAGCTGTCTCCTAGACTATATCATTCTTTATGCTGACTACACACATGCAACCACCATCAGCGTCCTCTTTTTCTGCAAGACTTTTTTCCTTCTGCTCACTGTAGCCTTTGAACCTATGGGCAAGCAGAGCAGTGGCAGGAAGATTTCAGAAAGATTTGGCAAACTTCTTCAGGATTTGTCTTCTGGTTGAGGCAGGATTCGTGATTATTATAGGTAATGTTCCTGTGTTTAGCAGTGATCAGCAGTGTTCTGGCAGTTTCTCAGTAGTTGTAGAGAAGGCATGTTCTAACAGCAGCTTTCGGTAGCATTTTGATAATGGAAAATTGAAGTTTGCCTTCTCACATACTAATTCTGGTGACACAAACCTTGAGCAATAATTGCCTTTGGAATCCACAAAAATGCTTTTTCTCATGTGCTTTTTCCTAAATGGCATCAACTGTAATAACTTATTCTATGATAACTTTATTTCCATGAGAAGGTCTGAACCCCTGGATCTTTTTGTCATTACAACCGCCCTAGGTCTGGACAAATAAGTCCTACCTGTGCTTCCTGAATAGCGTTCTTGAGTTTTTCTGAAAGCCATTTTCTCTGGAAAATGGTCACACTTTATTTACTGTGTTTCTTCATTCAAAAATAAATGAGATTCTCCATTATTTTCAGAAGAAAATGGAAAGAAAAATCTTTTTTTGTATTTGCAGCTACTCAGATTCAACTAAGTTGAAGAATGTGAAGTTTTTGTAATAAGTTGTTCCATTTTTTATTGTCTCTACAGTAAAGGAAGGTTTCAATAATGTATTAATTTTTAACGATACCTGCTTGAAATGGCGGAGAAATGTCAGGGGAACTGATGTGGAAGACAGATACTCAGTAAGTGACACTCTGTATTTTGAATCTAGAAAACAATCTGTATCAATCACCTGTGTGAGAAAAACTGTAATTTTTCAAACACTCACTGCTAGCAGTGTTCCTCATTCTAATAATGTCTCTCATAAAAACCCAGGGAGTAAGCTTGCTTAGCAACCTTCAAAAAAGAAATAAACCACCATGCTCTTTTGTAGCCTTCTATTTCTGGCTTATTTTTTCCCCTGTGCTTGTCTGTTTTGCCTTCCCTTATCTGTACTTTCAGCTTTGTCATGTTCAGGCTGCAGACAACTCTATTTCAGTTCCATGGAGTTGGTACACTCTGCCTTGTGATATGCCTTCAGTCTTTCCTCATACCAGCAGGGCATTTCTACATGAACTGTCTCTGCTAGGACTCTTGACCACCTGCTGTTGTCACAAATCTCCTTGTGCTAAGAGGTGCTCAGAGATTATCTAAAGGCATAGGATCTTATTAAAGGAAAATTGCACATGATTAGAATACAGCAAAGCATATTAGTTTTCATTAACAGAGGAATGATCAGAAGAGGCCTTAAGTTAATAACTTCATGATCATTTGACACATCAACAAAACAAACACACACAATCAAACTATTAAAAAACAAACAAACAAACAAACAAACAAACCCAAACCTTGGGTCTGTAAATTTGCCTGGACATGTAGCTGTTTGTAGGCAGATCCTGGAGGGTACTTGCCATTTAGACACAGGTCAAAATTGCTTGATTTAGATTTGGTCCTCAGAGTCAAACCAGAGAGCTGTCTGTGTGAGCTTACTTCTGTAAGTCATCACTTGGCACCGTGAGAGTATACTACAATGAGAGTGGGCTGTTACTGAAAGCCTCCATTTTAGTAGGAAATCAAGACTTGGAGGAAATTCCAGTACTAATAAAAAAGAGGATAGACTAGGAGGAAGAGAAGTGAAAGAACTGGGACAATGTCAGACCTGATCAAGAGGGACTGCAATTCCTGTCAAATTTTGAAAGCATTTTAATTTGAATAACTGTCAGTGCTGACATTTTTGGCACTCTGTATATAGTGATGTGTTTTTCTGCTATTTCTTGTAATTTAGAGCATGACATGACTGAATGTAAATGATACATTAAAACATTGCAATTTCCATGCCGTGATTTTTTTGGTTACAGTTTCATGTGCAAGGCTGGCGTTGGTATCAGAAGGAGTTCTTTCATGAAATGGCCTTTGACCTTACCACACACAAGCAGGCTCCAGAAGTTTGTTTTGATTTGCAGCCAGGCACCAATTACTCCATTAAGATTTCCATGTTGGCTTTGAATTTTTCACTGGTTGTTCCCATGACAACACAAATTACAGGTAGGTCCTGCCATTTATTTTATATATTTAGGAAAACACCTATTGGGTGCAAGAGGCTCAAGTCAAACAGCACTGTTGATCTCGGTGTTGTTATGGTGGGTTGTAAAAGTGCTCTTTCCATGCCCAGAATTATTCACTGATGTTTTGTTTTCATGTGTTTCATGGGGTTGACAGTCCAGCAGCAGAAGGGGGAGAGACATGGGAGTGCAGTGTTCTGAAGTGTCACTTTGGCACAGCAAGGAAAAGATAATTTGATAGGTTAGACACTAGATTGGTATCTAGGGGAGCTAGGTTAAATTATCTGCCCCTTTAGAGGCTAAGTCACTTTTCCAGTGTGAGTTCTCTCCACTGTGGAGATAATAGCACAGCTGCACTTTGTATGGGTATTTGTGACAACAGATATTAAAGTCTGCAAGGATCCAAAGTACAGAGTCCTGCAAGTACCTCAGACAGATACCTGCATCTCTAATTGATAGAGTACAAAACATAAAAGGCATTTGAGCAAACAAGGTTCTGTAGGGAGAATCTCAGCTTCACTATTTAGCAAGGTATTTGTATAACAGTAAATTGCTGTGATAAAAAACATCTGTCATTGTGGAGCTCATTTTTTGTTTAGAATAGTTTTGCACCATCCCTATATTGTCAGACTTTCTATATTAGGTTATTACTGTCACACTGTGAAGTGCAGTGCTCGTTGCTGGTGTCATTCTTCTCCTTGGGGCCACAAATTGGAACAGTTAGGAAATACAAAAGCTCTCTGAGTGTCTGTAACTCTGTTCAAGCACTAGATGGAACCAGCTCTCTTCTGGCTGAACTGGGCATTTGTGATGGTTGTGAAATTGATAGTGTTTTGATATTTGTAATAGTAAATCTGAGGTTTTTAAGCTTCATGAAAGGCAAAACGTCTCTTTTTACCTAAAGCTACTATTCAGGTTATACAATTATGTGGATTTTTTTTTTTCTAATTCAATTACAGCAGTGATTTGATAATTAGTTTTCAGAAGTCGCTCAAAAGTAGCATCCATGAGTTCACTGTAAAAGCTAGTAAGTTATCTCAGAATTTGTTTGACTGAAGTTGTTTTTGAATACATTCTCAGAGTAGAGGTGTAGCTCTTTACTCTGTCATCCTGTGATATTTCCTAAACTCTGCAGGATTGCATCAGGCCACTTACTTAGCAGAGCTCTACGGAACAATTTGCAGCAGGTGCTGTGTGAAGTGGTATTTGTGCCTTGGCAGCTGGCATGTTTTCCTCTCCGCTGAGTTAGCACTTAACAAACGTACACACATAGCCCCAGAAAAGGTCTTTGTATAAAAGTTAGGTGATTTCCATTTTGAAAGAAGATCCTGCTGCACAAGCCATTTTATAGCTGGTAATTATTTTTTCAGTGAGCAATAGAAGGTAGGTGCTACTCTGTCATTAGGGATCTTCATCCAAAGCTTGTCATGCAAACACTCCATACTGTGCTTTTTTTAATTTAAACAAACAAACAAAAAAGTAGGTCTCTTTGTGGTTGAAATTGAGTGAAAATTAAGACAACAACAGCAATGATGCTGCAAAGCTCACCAAATAATGAGAAATTAAATAAGATGATACATTTATTGCTATTTCAGCTTATTTATGGTGAAAAGGATACAGTTAAAATAATTATTCTGGCAATGTCCCTTTGACTTCTGTGCCTTATGTTTTGGGAATTGCATTAGCTCTCCAAGCAACTTAATTTATATAAAAACTATTTATAATTTTAGAGTAGGTGTATCATTTGCTTCTTCATTTGTCCAGTTATTTTGTAGTCATGTATGTAGTTAAACCAGACGGTTGTGTTTCCTTAGTGGGTGGAATGATGAGAGTTTATCTGCCAGCTTAAGTCTGAAAGGTGTTCTTTGGCTCTGGTGGTTTTCTGGATAAATAGTACTGCATAAATGCGTGAGATGCCTTAAGCACAGAGGGTCTGAGGAAGCTGAGATTTACAAAAGTGTTTTACTGTTACTGTACTGGAGGTGGCCTCATTTGTTGCCTAAGGTCTCATGTCACCCTTCAACAAATGCACAGTCAGTTGGTCTGTTTCCCCAGCTGGAGTCAAATCCAGACGTTGTACCTCCTTGACTTCCACACACCTCCTGCATTTTGAGAGTTTGGGAAATATTAACTGTGGAGTTTCAACTACTGTGAAGAGACATGTCCCGGGTGATTGGAGGAACACTGCCTAGCAGATGTAATTTCCTGACAAGAATAGTCATCTGTGTGAATTCTTAATGACTGTTGCACAATACAGTCAGCATGTAAATGCTAGCAGTAAGTTTGGGTCTTTTTTTCAAAAAGCAGCATCTCTAAATGCATGTCAAGAAAGCTACTTCTATGTCCTGAATATTTATATCTATATTTATATCTAAGCATCTCCTGAATGAGGATATAGTATCCTCATTTAAAAATCCATAGTATTTTTAAAGCAAAAAAGCAGGAACTTTGGACTTAAAAGCCTGTTTTTCTCCCTGGCAAGTAGTATCCTTTAAAAATAGTTCTGTGCTGAGCACGAAGTTGGTTTTGCCCATCATCTTGTGAATGGTAAATATAATCTAGCAATGCCTCATAGATCATTGAAGTTCTGCTCCTTTCATATTTCAGTAACAGGCATCTCACACAGTCTTTTATGTCTTCTTAGTTTATTTGAGACAAGCTCTCAGCACCTGTCTACTTGAGATAAAAATTTGAGTCAGTTAAGAAAAATTTTTAGGCAGTGATTATATTGTAGTTGTAAAAAGATGGTAACAAGATTGTCTTTTAAGCAAGAAGGGAGTTTGGGTCTGTTTCCAAGGAAGGAAAGGAATGTGTTGTGGCTGTACTTTCTCATTCGTTGTTTCTGTTGGGATTACACTGCTTACACGTGCCTCTGCTCCTTTTCCTTTTTGAAGATCGTTTATTAAGGCATGCTCAGACAAGGCATTATTATTAATTTCATTATCTGTTTTCACATGAATTTAGGAAGTCTGAATTTTGTAACCAGTTTCAAGTGTTTGATGAACAGAATAATAGAGAAAGAGCTAATTCTTTTGCTTTCATTTCTCATATCCTAAATAAGAGTAACCTCTTCAGCTGAGCCACGTTAAAACACATTTGCTGTTTCAATCTCTTTGCAGGTTTTACTTTGGGATAGATCCTTTATGATGGATGTGACAAAACTGTGGTCTTTGAGAAGTTCATGAATGCCAACTTATTTACAGTGTCTGGCTAGCTTTTTTTTTATTTCAGAGCAGACCACTGTGACCTAGGACATTGTACTTATAAGACAGAAAATTTTCTGGACATTAGAAATAGGTCTTCTATGCCTGGATTCTTCACCTTGGTACTGGGAGCTCTGGATTTCCATGGAAAGTGTCCTTAAAGGTCTGCCAGCTCTGTTCTGCTCCCTTGCCTGTGAGGGCAGTTTCCCCAGGGCTCTCATTGACTAACTTCTTGAAAGGCTGGAATTTTGCATTCCTGAAATTCAGGGTCCTGACTGTACTCTTTGACTGACCCATATCCCTCAGGGCTGTGAACTCCACCAGTGCATGGCCCAGGCTGCCTTCCATCTTGACATCACCCATCAGCTCACTTGCTCAGGTCCAGTATTGCATCCCCTGTGGTAGGGCTGTCTGTCACCTGGCTTAAGAAGTTATCCTCCACGCACTCCAGGAGTCTTCCAGATTGTTTACGGCTCTCCTTGCCGCTTTTCCAGCAGACAGAGTGGTTGAATTCTGCCAGCAGGACAAGAGCCTGCAAGGGCAACACCTCTTGTAAGTGGAGTAAGAAGGCTTTGTCAATAGGCAGCAACCACAGGGCTCCCTTTGTTGCTTTGGTCTCTCATTCTCACCCGTAAGCTCTCAGCCTGCTCACGACTGTTCTTCAGAGGCAGCTCTTCACACTCTGTCCATTTACTGATGTAGAGGGCAATGCCTCCACTGCTCCTTCCTCACATGTCTCTTGTGTAGAACATGAAGGCTTTGCTAGGTGTAAATCTTATTCTCATTTCTCCTAAACATTCATAGCTGGTTTCTTCACTGGTAGTTCATCCATAGCCTGGATTTGAAGAGGACCTGGCAAAGGGAACTATCAGAACAATTAATTTGCCTGGGTAGGCTTTCAGAAGGTCTTCTTCAGGATGATTTTTCCCAAGGGCAAGGTAGGATTTTTCTTGCTGGCGATGCTTGTATGGCCTGTTGTCTTTATTTTAACCATACTGTACTTAGGTTGTTTCTTTTCAATGTTTCACCTGTTCAAAGCAGAGATCATCTAGGCTTACAGATTTCTCTTTCATAGGATACAAAGACAAGTTTTTTGTTTCCTCATGTTTGACAATTTCTCCTTTATTCAGATCTTTCTTGTAGTCATCCTCTGCATTGGTTTCACTTAGCTCTTTTGATCTGACGATTGGAAATTCAGACACTGAAATGATCACACCTGGGCCTTCTGTGCCTCTGGTGGTACTATTCTAGTGTTACAGAAATCTGTTTCTTACACTTTTTAGGGCAGCTTTTTCCTTTTTTCTTTTTCTGTTATCACTTTGGTGATTAACACTCACTGAGATGTCGTAATATGCTCTTCTTACTGCTCAGAGGAACTTAAAATATGTAACAAAAAATTATTGTTAGTAGCCCCAAGTGTATCACCTTGTACTTCATACTGGTGAATTTAATCTAATTTCTGCAAAAGGACGGTTGTAAAGTTGATTCAGCTCTTCTTGTGTAATGTCTCCATACTGCTTTTGTTTTACCCTGTCTAACATTGTTTGAGCAGCAAAATTGATCTGTACACACTTGGATTTTGCACCATGATTGTTAACAAAATGCCAGGCTTGGTACTTACTTTGTTTAGTCTTAGAGGAACTCTAACCTTCCTGCAATCCAGTACTTCTGCTTCCAATATGCTGTATTTTACTAGCTCCCTATTCACCAGTTATTTACTCATGTCAAGCCTTATTTTCTCCTGCTGAACTGATGGTTTTCTGTTTCAACATGTATGTGCAGCTGTCTGTATTCCAGCTGTTTGAAAAATCCATGCATCTCAGCAAGATTTTGCCTGGTGTGACTTAACTTCAGCAAATCTGCATTAGTTTTCTTTTGTTTGCCTCCATGACATTGATTATTCTTTCTAACAGTGCTCTGAAGCCTTGTTTTTTTGTATGTAGGCACGACATTTGTCATCAGCAGCTTCACAGACCAGTGTTCAGACAGCCTAGCTGTACCTGTAAATATCTGTGCTAGTTCTTTCAGACTTCTGGGGTAGATAGTGTCTGTGCTTCACACTCCACCCCCGGGGTTGTGCACATAGAAGATCTTGTTACTTTCTCTTCCAGGCTGATAATGGTATTTTCCATTATTATAGCACTAGTCTCTGTCAGTGTGCAGCTGTCATCATTGCCATTGAAGTTAGAGGCAGAAGGGTTTGTTCAATTTTGGCCTTGATGCAGGTTTTCACTGAAACAAACTAGAGCTTTGTATCCATATTGAAATGCAATTTAAGGGGCTGGATATTGCTAGCTGACTGTGAGCTGTAACTAAGTAAGTTGCCTTCTTGAAAGTGCTTTTGGTGCTAACAGATTCTCCTTTATTCATGCTGTTTTATTTCTTGGAGTGGGCTGTGTGCCTGGAGTTTCAACTTTTTCTTCTTGACCATTTTAGTTAGATTAATAAACAATACTGCTTCTTCCAACAAATCTTTCCTATTTCTCTGTAGTCTACCATCATTTTTCCAGGTATCTTTTTTTCCCAGCTAGCAGATACACTTCAATACAGGAGCTTGAGTTGGGGCTGCCGTGCCATCATGCTTGTATTCACTCTGTGGTGTTCTTCACCAGACTATTTATGTTGCCTGCAGACTTTAGCTATCAGAGAGTTTAAGACTCAGTTAACAGAGGAAATTTTGGGGGTAAAAATAGCTCAGGAACTCTCGTGCCTGAAATATTTCTAAAATCTCTCTGAAGCACTGGTGTTTGTTTACTTTTTAGATCCCCCTTTCCCAGATGTAGAATTTGTTGCAGTAAAAGGCTCTGCACCTTTGCTCAGGCTTCGGAAAGTGGAAGATCAGAATGGACCGATCAGGTTTGTCTCCATGCACTCTTCACCCTTTCAAAAAACATTCTGCAGGTTTATGTTACTTACATATTGGAACTTTTTGTGAGGTTTAGATTGGTTTTGTTAGCACTGGAGCTTTTTATGGGGTTTAAATTATTTTTGTTAGCAGTGGGAGGCTTAAGCTGTAACTCCCGTTTTGTCCTCCCTTAGCAGGGTAATATTTGGCTTCAGGCTCTTCGCTGCTTTCTGGAACAAAATTCTATTTTTGATAATTCTGACTTTTCACTGTTGGTTTTGGTTTTTGTTTTCCCTTTCTCCACAGTGAAGTCACAGTAGATTTTTATTGATGGATCCAAGCACAACTCTACCTGTGTGATTTTTGTTTTCCAACAAGCTCATGCAGCCAGTACCTTTTTTTTTCTTTTCTTTTTTCTGGGAGCCAGAGGAAATAGTGAACAATGGCCATATTTGTGCATATTCTGAAATAGTGTTTTCATATTAGTGTACTACTACTAAAATATCTTTATAGAGAAGAAGGATTTACATGTTACTAAGTGCTGTTTGTAGTAGATGGAAAGGGTAACTGTAACTCAACATTACAGAAATATTTGAAAGCTAATAATGTTTCAGGGAATGACTAGTGTAGCTAGTCTAACTAGCCCTAATAATTAGTCTTCCTACGGTTGGATACCATAGACTAAACATTGTTTTGAGAGGTCTAAAGACAGATTTGATTAATTTTTAACAAATGATATCTGTCCTCACCTTCTTTAAACAGAAATAGTCTTTTTTTTCTGTGAGATTATGAATAATTTTTAGAGGTCACTGGTGTATTGCTTCATAGGTGAACTTAGGTGTTAGATGAGAGCAGCAAGAGATAGCCTACATTAACTCAGTTTGATGTTCTTCTGAACATGAATAAACATGTTACATTGATGTTCATGTAATGAGGAGAACCAGCTTTAAGCTGTGCATGCAGTGCTTGTGATTCAAAACACAATGGAACACACACAAAAATACTTTAATATAAGAAGCATTCATCATGGACATTGATGTAAAAAAGCAGTTAAGAGGCTGCAAATAGAAAAGACAATGTGAATTAATGAATGTCTGATGCTTAGTACATTGAAGTGAGGGCTAATGTTTACCTTTTTTGTTTCACTCTAGTTTTTATCAAGTGATTGTGCTTCCTCTGGGTTTGCAAAGCACTTTTATTTGTGACTCCTTTGCTGCTGCAACTTTCTTTAGTAACACCACCGACGCTAAAGGATACGTGGCAGCTGAATTTCAGGCAAAGGATGTTGCTGATAACATGGCAATTGTTCTTGGAGACAGACATTACTACGGGAAATTTTATAATGCTCCTTTAAAGCTGGGAGAAGAGTATTGTGTTTTTTTGAGAATAATAAGTGAGTGGAATAAGGTAATGGATGTTTTAAAACATTTTTTTTACACCTGTTGAATGAAATGTTGCTGGGGAAAAAAGAGGAAAATGTTAGCTTTGTGTTAAAACTTTTATGATGTTACAGGGATCTGTTAGTTGACAAAATTAGATTAAATCTGAAGCTCTTCAAATAACTCTTGTAATTCCTTATAGATATTTATGTAATTGTAATGTTGGATGCCAAAGGCAAACAATGGAAAAGACTAAAAATGAAGGGCCACCACTGCCCACAGTAATTGAGAATGTCTTTATGGGGATAGAATTTAGTGAAAGACATTAGTATGAGAATCTAAAAATTACTCCTTAGCACTAAAAAATTCACCCATTTTAATTTTTAACTGAATATTTTATAGCAAAATATTTAAGTTCTCCAAATGACAATGAAAAATATATTTTATCATGTGTGTTACCTTCCATGTAGCAATGAATGCCAACTCCAGCTCCCTTGGGAAAGCATTCTGCAAAAAAGTGTATTACTAGCTTTATTTGTTGTCATTTTAAAGTAACTTATGTATTTAATTAGAAACAAAAAGTTTCTAAAATGTACATCTCGTCTGTTTCATGCTCCAGTGTCTTGCCTCCCATGTTATCGTTATGCCACTAGTTTTCCAGTCTTTACTATCTCAGGGGTCAACAGCTTGTGAGTTTTTCATAATATGAGTTTCAGCAGTAGGAAGTTTGTCTCATATGGGCCAGGTGAGGCGACAGACTTCTCATGTCCATGCAGTTCCTGAAAGTCAAATGTGAAAAACAGAACAAAGCAACCCTACTAGAGAAAAAAACACCTAAACAGTGTTGCACCCTGCAACCCAGAAAAAAATTAAAGTTGAGTTTTAGGGCTTTGTGTATACAGCACAAAGCAGGTAGGCATGCAAAAACTGATTGATGGGTCACTTGTAGATAATTCTCTACAATTTTGGAAGCCTACACCCAAATCTCAGTAAGTTAAAACAGATCCTATTGAGAAATGTAACTCTGCCCCAGTTCAAAGTGAGTGAAATAAAACAAGTGCGTGTAATAACTGTTACTTATATCTGCAAATCTGTGCAGCATATGTTTTGTGTGGCATCTACTTTAGCAATAGTATGAGAAGTTTTTGTAGCATAGATAAAGTGGTTTCTGACCCTGATAAATGGCCGTTGTTTGTCATATTTTTTTTTATTAATTGTGTGAGGGAATAAGTAGTGAAATGACATTTGAAGGCATTCAGTTCATAAATAATGTTAAGTTAGCCTAAAATATCCTGGACTTTGGACACAAACTGTAGTCAGCTCCTCAATATACATCTTCCTGTATGACTTTTGTTACTTAATGAACTGCACAAAGTTACATACAACATTTATAAATCATCATTAGGATTGCAAATACCAAACAGCTTTTGTTCCCAACTCTGCTCTTTTGAAGTGGAATTTAGACATGTGGCTCAAAAGTATTGGTTTATCTTCAGTTCTCGTGCCCCTGTATTGTGTGCAGTTGTTGGTATTAAGAAGTAAAAGAAATTCAGTATTATAAATTGAGAGTTGTTGGGTTTTTAGAATTTCTGAAAATCTGATTACTTAAGTAATTTAATTTGTATTCAAGAGTTAATTTTTAAGTCTGCTTTAAAAAAAAAAATCTGCTTTTTAATTGACCCTCAATTATTAATACATGTGAAATCAACATTTCTGTAGTGTATTTTACTTGTGAACACGTTTCTGTTTGAATACAGGCACGTTAGAAATATGTGTCATAGACTGCTAACTAATGTTCTCTTTATTGTACTTTTATGTTCTGGCATCCTCCAGAGTCCCTTCTGGCTCCAAAGGCCTTCATGCTGAGCATGGTACAATTTGTACCATACATGCTGCAAAATCATAGCTTGATTGTGACTTTTTATTGCCATTATTCCTTAATACACCTGACATATTTTCTTTGTGGTAAGAGTGGGAAGATCAGATAAAGTTGTGTGGACGCAAAGTTAAGACAAATAAGCTGTTCCATTTTATGGAGTCCACGGTCTTTTACCCATTGCTCAGATTTGGAGGTCCTGAGAAAGGTGTCTGCTGTGTGGTTTTTACTTTCTGTTTGTTTTTCAGGGTGGAGGATTTAAAATGCATTTAGATTGCACAGGACATTCGGATGTGTTGAAAGGCTCCTCAGATGATCTGAAGAGATCGTTTGGGATGTATAAGGAAAGCAGTTAGGAAGTTGGAGATAATGGAAGTTTTTCCATTTTTCATATTTATGAATTTGGCAATTGGAGTATAGGGATGGTGAAGCCAAGGAAGAATTTGGGAACAAATGAAAAATTACTGCCATTATCATGAAAACCTTACTTAAGTGGAACAAATTGTCCACCCTTGGAATTGTCCTTCTCCGTGAGGGATAATGCTAATCAAATAACTCAAACCCATCTGGTACCTATTTTGATCTCCAGTGATTACTTCATGGATCCCACGCTGTGCAGAGAGCCAGCGCTCACAGTGAAGGATGAGAACTAAAAAGGATGTTCAGAGTTTAAACTTATTTGAGATTAATTTCTTCAGCATAGCTTTTGTTCAGTGTCAGCATCAGCCTTTCTGGATCAAATAGTTTGTGCATGTAACAGAGGTAAGAGCAGGACTGCGAAAGGTGAAGATGACACACAGTCTTTCCAGGAAAAAAGCTATGAGCTTTGTGGAAAATTGGCATAAAAATGACCTCTACTTTGAGAAAGGTCTGTGAAAATTAGCCTAATAAAAAATAATCTGAGAGAAGTTTATATGCATGGCAAAATATTTTCTCTTTTCTCCCGAACTCTTTTAAGTATACAGCTGTGAAAGGGGTTTGTATCTCCAGTTTACCTACCTGTGAATATCCAGGTTGAAATACAGACTTTGAGACCCATGGATACTCAAGTATTTGGAGGAGTAACTTCACTGATAAACTTTTGGAAAGGTGCTAATTTTTTGGAGGAAAGGATTTGTAATTTGATTTAGTGTAAGGTGAAGATCAGTGAACTTTGCTGCCAAGATTCCTGGGAGATTCATAACTACTTTGATAGGCAGGAGATGACTGATTTCCTGCAGACTAGAGTATGTATTGGACGTAGCTATTTCAAGGTGGTGGCACTCACAGCAGTGCCTCCAGAATCCAACATCTGGTTGAGTTTTCAAATCCACCCCTTGTTCCTTATTTTCTCTCTTATAGGAGGATTTTCTTTGTCAGTGTCTTGTAGTTTTAAATAACCAGAAAACTCATTATGAAAAATAAGTTGTAGAAACACTTGAGATTTCACAGTTCAGCATGCAGGAACACAGTAGTAAGATTAAACATAAAAATGTGCCTTTGTCCTTTTGTGTAAATGCTTCAAAATGTAGCCTTCAATTTCATAAACGTACTGTTACCCAGAGCAATGTAATACACATTATGCCAAAACATGAAAAATGAAAAATATATGTGTATGTATTCTGTGAAAGTCATTTAGCAGGAAGGTACATGTAGAAGCACTACAAAAACAGACTTCACAGTAGTTATACAATAGATGATAGAACCTAGAATATAACTTTCTGTGTATGTATGAGTGTGAAGTGCTGGGGGGGAGAAAGCTCTACAGGGACCGAAGTTTACTGTAAAAAAACCCAAACTTGTTAAACAAGTCTGCAAAAGCAGACTACTGATAAACATTTAGTCAACTACTGTGAACATAACTACTCTAAGTATTCTATAAAAATTGTTAAAAATAACCAAGCAATTTGTCATAACTGAAAAAAAAGTACGTCTAGTATTTGAAAAACATTCCATGAAGTACCATATTTTAACTTATATTTTCTACATGGGGATAGAGTTAAGACAGCATATCCAGCCTTATCGTAGCATTTCATAAATTCTGAATTCCTATCCAAGCAGCTTCAAAGATCCTTCCATGTTACTTGTGTGCCTAGGTTGTAGTAAGAAGGGAAGAGTGATGATCTAAAAGACTAGAGGTAGCCTTTCATCAAATCTCTCTCTGTAATCTTATCTTTATGATCTTTTCAGACAAGCTAGGGGCTGCTACCAGGGCAATAACAAACTCCATTCCCAATAGTAATAAAATACAGCGTATTGTGGGTGGCTGCTCTTGGAGAGAACATTAGTGATCATAAATTTCTCTCATAAGAAACAGTGATTTTTGTTTTCATTTTCAGGTGAAAACACAGTCCTGTACTGTTTGGGCACAAGTTAAAAGTAAGTCAGTTTTTCCTTCAGACAACAGAAGTTGTCATGGCTTTGCTTGGCAGCATAAACTAATAATTGCTGTGGCTTTTTTCTCATTTGCCATTCATGGTCAGTTGACTTTGAGAATTGGAAAGGTTACAGGCAGAAAATGTCTTACACTTAGGTATTCCATTCTAATGCATTTGGTAATCCATTCTAAAATTAATTATCTGGTTTCTCCCTGGTTTTCAATGTTACTCTTTCTATGCTTCACAGCTAAATCTTTGCAGCAGTTTTTGCTCACAAAGCATTTGAAACACAGAAGATATTACATTTTAGAAGCCTGTTTTGAGGTAGTTCTATATTGGCTTAAATATTTTGTTTAAAAAAAAACATTTTATGACTTTTAGAAGCCACATTATTTTGGTATGTTCAAGTGGACCTTGGAGAATTAAGTCTTTTATATGAACTTGGGAAAATAAAAGACACCAGGCAAAAATGAGAAATATGCCTAATTTTTGTACTTCTAAGTACAGTTTCTTAATAAGTTCAAAGTAAACTGAAGTAAGTCTTCTCAGCGTGGTTTTATCTTTGTTTTTCTTTCTGACTATAATTTCAGTGAATGAGTTTACCTTAAAGGAATTTGGAACCCACTAGAAATCAAGTTTGTCTCCTTTCTACCATGGTGGAAAGTACTCTATTCACTCATTTCATCATGCTTCAGCAAAAACCAAACACCTTCTTCACCTCTCCTGACAAAGAACGTGGCAGAATCTAAATTCTCCTTTTGAGTTGAAAGACTCATGGAGTTAGGAAATGCAGTGACACTGGAGAGGGAGGCAGTACTGTGGAATTATCATAGATCATGTGGTGCATGGAGTGCTTGAGGTGCATCTTCTCCACTGCTCACAAAACCCACATCTGACTATTGCTCTTGCGGATCTTTTGGTGACTGCTGTGTGGATTTTTTCTAGGTTGCCTTCTGTTGCTCACTCTCGTGACCTAGTTAATTTATCACCACACTTACAATGTAATTTAGGCAGTTTGTGGTTGTGGAGACTCAACTAAGATCAAAGATTCACGAGGTTTGAGGGCTCTATTGGTAGAGCTGTATAGGCAAGAGCTGTAAAATAACTCTGGAAAGACAGAAAACTGTCCTGTTTTGAATTTGTCATTTATCAACTTATAGAGCATAGTCAGAAACTGTCTCACATATACATGGATTTTGGTTTTGGGATTAAAAGATTTGGCATTGGAAGATGGAAGTAGGACAGGTCAGGCCTTTGGCTTTCTGTTGTAAATCCATTTGCCTTTATATTGAATGGACTTTTAGCCAAACAATATCCTTGGCCTAATGTACTTCTGCAGCTGGGGAGGCTGAGAGTATTTTTGGCTCATTAAATCCTTTGAGGCATATTTCTTAATTCAACTTCTGTGGAAGACAAACTGTAAATTAATCTAAACTAAATGAGCTGTTTCAGATGCTATCTAGACAAAGCTACACATTGTGTGATAAATTATTGTCACAAAAAATGGTAGAAAGCTGTTAAAAGTACACTTCTGTCACAAGTAAGTAAAATGAATTTTGAGGGGTTTTTTACCAAATACACTCTACAATGTGTAGGGAAGACTGTTCTGTCATTTTTATGGAGGTTCTGTCATTTTTATTTAATAATTTGCTTATGGAAACTGATGTTACAGTGATAAAAGGACAGGTATATCTTTTACCAAAACTGAGCATGCTTGTAGGTTGAACAGATTTCCTTGTGGGATCTCTGTCTGAAATTCTTTATTTTGCTAGACTGAGAGTAGTGTTACAGGTCAGAGGTGCTGCACAGGTACAAACCTTGCTTCACTGAGCAGTGTGAGGCAAAGGTGGTAAACTGGTCTGGTTCTGCTTATGGTTCTGTATGATTTTTTTTGTGCTTCAGATCAGTTGCTGAAGGTGTTTTGGGTGATTACCCAGACAGTTTTTGCCTGTATGTTCAGATGAGCCAAAAAAGAGTCCAGTTTAGCAGAAGTTGCTTTTCTGACGTTCAGGCACTTGGATTCTCATTGTGGACATACACAGTATTTCACTGAATAAGTATAATTTTTGCGAGAATTTAATTTTTTGCTTAAGCAGTAAATACTCATGCTTGCAAAATTTAACAGCAAGTGGAGTTGTAGAATCTTGGAGGAATAAAGTCCAGCATCCTAGGTTTCTGTTGGAAATCCAGTAAGGAATAGGTAACCTTTGACTAATGCTGAAAATATGGGATAGAGGTGGCTGGAAGGGGTTGAGCTTTTATTGCCTCAAGTTGCCTTCACCAGTAGTTCTTAGTAGTTCTGGTTTTGACAGCAAATCACTGTAAGCCTTCTGTTCTGTCCCTGGGTGGCTTCTGGTATTATGGGCTTGGGTAAGGCTGTCATTGCCAGGTTTATTTCTGTTCTGTCACTTGGGAAAAAAAAATAAAATAAAAGAATAGGGAAGAGAAATCATGCCCAGATTGTAAAAATGTTGAAGGAGATGCATTGAGCCATTTAATAAAGCACTAGGATTTTCTAGAACCAGAGACCACTTTGGCATATGATTTAGATTGAAATTGCCAGTTTTGAAAAGGGAAAATGTTGACACTGAGTATCTGAGATTTTTTTTAAAAGGGCAGGAAACGGGGAGCTGGAGGTGTATAATCACCATTTAATCTTTCCTCCTCAACCTGACAGAAACTCCTAGATAGCCAGCTCCGTTACTGCTTGACTGAGCAGTAAGTCCAGCATCTGGAGTTTGTTAGAGTACTTCAGCTTTGAGCAGACTCAGTTAGTCAGTCACCAGACTGAAGCTCCACCATTTGGTATTTGTTCATTTGAGTTGTTTGATGTTTTCTTTCAGATTTATCACCCACAGTGCAATACATGACTGCTGTTGGATTAGGGTCAGTTGCTGCTGTCTGCCTTATACTGTTCCTGTCATTCTCAGCAGCACGGTATGTATTGTTATTAACTCCAGTTTTGTTGTCCTCCTGCACAAGGCTTCTGTGTTTTTCTTTTCAGATAGTTTATCTTGCTAGCCTGCTTGGTTGAGGCGTCTTGAGTAGTTAGAAACTATTATCATGAGTTCCTTTAGTGGCCACTAATGCTGTCCATTGCCTGAACTGATGCCCTCTGTATCTTTGCAATCATTGGCAAAACATCTGAAAAGTGTGGGGCTCATCTTATTAAAGGAAGGATTCAGACAGTGAGTAGCACCAGGAGTTTAGTTCAGAGGTGATTTAATGATCACTAAATAAGTGAAGTTTATGTACTGTAACTCTAAAAGTGAAGTCATATGAACAGAAATGTTGATGTACTTTTCTTATGTAAGGAGCCAATTTCTGGTCTTCCCAACTCTATTTCAAAGGCCTAAAACAATCGTTTTTCAGTAGCATTTGGTGTTTAGCTAAAGGCTAAACATGTTAGGAATTTTTTAAAAATAGACTTATGTTTATTTCATGATCCTTTGTACAGGGGCAGTAACTTCATAACTGTCTTCCTTTCAAAGGTAAAAAAATATGTGCCTTTAAGTAGTTGTGAATGTCTATATATGTGTATGTAGTCAAGAGATTTTATTGAATAAAAAATACTTCTTTATTGTTTTATTATGTTTTATCTCTAATAATAGTTTTTGACTTATGTCCCTTGAAAGGTCAGGAGTCTCCATCGTGGGGGCTGTGAAGTATAAGAGCACTGGTCAGTTAAGCTGCTTATTCAGCATTCAGAAATAGAAGGAGCTAGTCTTATACAGGGCTGGAGAAAGTAGGGTTACTTGTATTATTTATAGTTGTCTAAATTTCAAATCAGTTGTTGCAGCTAAAGATCAAAATACAGGTTCCATGGTGTCTTCCTTTTCTTTCAGAAGTTAAAGAAAGGGATCTTGGGATTCCCTTGGCAATAGAATGCAGTGGTAAACTTGAGCTTGCAGCCTGGATTGTTCTAGGTTTTTTGAAAAAAAACTTATCAGAGTCAGCTTTGGCATTTGAGGACTTATTGCAGCAGGAAGGGTGTCCCTGGGCTGTCGTGGTGTGAAAGGTTCTTCAGTTATTTCAGTTTCTCTGGTGTAAATGCGACAGGGGGATATGAATACTTTAAAAAATAATGTCAAATCAGTTAGCATCACAGTGATAGGAGAGCTGTTTAGGATAATAGACAGTACTGAAAGAACTGGGGATAATTATGAACCAGTTGTGGCAATAAATGTAGAGAAGATCAGGTCCTGAACATCCATTTCAGTCTTCTTTTAAAAGGAGTGAGAGCAAAAAAAACCCCAGGTGAGTTCCTTAGGAAGCTGAGTAAATTAAGTACATTTGACAGGGGTCATGCTGTAACGTGGTGTAGTGTTGGGAGCCAGGACTTGATAATTCAACGAGTATTTTTTAGGCCCTTGATCCCAAGTACAGAGAAATTCTTGAATCCATTCTCCTGTTTTAGAGAACATCAGACAAAATCCTTGGCAGAAATTAAAGCTGCTCCATCTCAGTAGGAGGCACAGAAGAGAAAAACCCAGATGTCATTTGTGATAAGACCTTTCATAGTGCTCAAAAGAAGCAGTTGTAATGTTCATAAATAACAAATACTCTTTCAGTTTTAAATAAACACCAGTTTAATGCATTTCTGAGTAAGAAAGTGGTTTGAAACAAACATAAGAAGTCAGCCTTTTGCCCTGTTCAGTTGTACAGCTGTGGTCCTGTTTTGGTTGCTGTACCATAAGAAAGATGTGGCCCACCAGGAGAAAGACATAAAGGAACTCGACAAGAGAGACATGAGATCTCTCTGATCCAACTGTGAGTAGGGTAAAGCCTTCTAGTAGGTTGCTTATCCTGGCAGAGAAGAGACTGCCAAGAAGCATGATATACAAAAAGGTGTTACAGAAAGACCAGCTTCCTCCTGACCATAGTGCCCATGGTACATGTACCATCCATGGGGTCTGTACCTTTGTGCTTCTGAAGAGTATGAGAAGGAGGCATGGGAACAGATGGCTGTGAATGCTGTGAAACCATGGCTTCTGGGTGGTCTGCAAGAGCAGGTTAAACAAACATTTGTCAGGAATGACACAGCTACAGCTGATCTTGCCATGGTGTCAGGTGAATGGTCTTGGATTATTTCTTGGGGGTCCCTGTAAGCTTTCCTGCTCTGCAGCTTCTGTCACAAAGAACCACTGTATTCAAGTGCTCACCAGCTTGCCACATGCCTGCTGCCTCAGGGATTGTATTACCACAGTGGGACAGATTGTGAATTCCCACCAGTGTGGTTGCTGACAGCAGTTTTAACTGTTTGTCAATGAGTAGAAGTCTGACACTGGATTCACAAAGCACACTACCTGACTGCTGATGTCCTTAGATATTGTTAATTTTTTTTTATTTAAAAAATGCATTAGTCCATAGTTGTTATTATTAAGGTACTTTGTCACACATTCACTTTGCTTCATTCCTCCTAATCCTTTGCTTCCTTTTATATGTGATGCCCATACTGATGCATAAGGACAGTGCCAAAGCTTCTGTTTTCTGAAGACCTGCATTGGGCATGAGTGTTGTTGATGCTGAAGTTAATGTGGGTCAAGTAGTCATCAGACCCCATGGGAATGCTTCCTACCTATCTCGCACTGGCTGTAATGTTCAGAATTTATGCTATCAGCTTAGGTCTTCAAAAAACTTTGAGTGATGCAGGTTCTCTATCAGGTCCATGCTGGAGTCTTGAATTATTTTTAAGGTTTTGGTTGGGTTTTTTTGTTTTGGTTGTTTTTTTTTTTTAAACTGGATTTTTTTTCTCTTTCTCCAGCTATTATCTCCACAGCACAGTGCACTCCCCACCTGCTGCTTTAGCCTGCGAGGCTGTACATTTATCTGCTACAATGGACATGGCACAAACAGGGATTACACCAATGTTTCTAGAGACTGAAAATGTCTCTCTTCTCTGATGTGTTATTCCCTGAAGTCAGCATAGAGAATACGCACTCTTCTTACCAAAGCCAGCACCTGTTGGGTATGGACATAACTGCACAGCATGTGTGGTATAGCATGGGCAGTTGAAATATGTTTGTTACTGGAAGTGAGATGTTGTTGTCTCTCCTTGTTTCTAAATGGTGTGGTATGTAAAGAAGAACCTTCCTTCACAAACAGGTTTGTGTCAGAGACATGAGCATGTGTCCCGTGTGTTAGCCACAGGCTTTCAGCTATTCCAGACACATGAATGCCTGATAATGGGTTGTACTTTATTACATGAATAATGTCCTGTTCCAGTTGAGACTGTCTGAGGAGCAACTGCTACTTTAGATAGCTTAGGACACATAAACTGGCTCATTATGAGGGAAAATAAAACATTTATATCAGATAAACTTCCTATTGTATTTACAAGGGTAAAGGTAGAAGACATTCATCAGTCATTTATGTATAATGGTACTTCAATAAGAAGTACAGAGTTGTTAGCCATGAAATTGTCACATTTAAATAGTGTCAGCACCAGATGTGTTCCAGAGATATTGCAATCATTGCTCATAGCAATTAGTAATAATTGCAAATAATATACCAATCTCTAAAACTGCAGTTGGCCAAAAAGCTGAGTAGCTTTAATGGCATGTGAAACTAATTTAAATAAGGAGCTACCTGTGTTAATTGCAGTTTTGTTAATCTCTGCTCTGTAATTACAGCTGAATAAAGCCATTAAATCATTGGTTAATGAGCTGGTGTGTAACATCTAGTTAGAGTCAGTAAAGTACAATTAAGCAATTTTCTATGGCATACTTCCAGTTAATATTTTTACCTTCTGTAAGAAAGAATCAAGTGGCTTTGATTGCTTCTACTCCTGTTCAGAAGTTACTTTGAGATGTATTAGCGATATCATTCTGCTAACTGGTGAAATAAAGAAGCAAGAGTTCTGGTTTTTACTCAGTTTTGTCATTTTTTCCCAAGTTGGGTTTTGTGTTTTACCACTCTGAATATATGATACCTGTTTTTTGACTTCTAATTGTTTCTGATTCCTGCTGTCTTTATAGTTTTAGAAATTCTGTCTCTCTAGGTCGTGTAACTCCTCTTTTGGCGTTTAAAAGAGGAGTTACACGACCTAGAGAGACAGAATTTCTAAAACTATAAAGACAGCTTTTGGCAAAAGAACAACCTAAGTGTTCATACTTCATTCCTGTTACTTAATTTTTCAATTTCTCCTGCAGAATTAATTCTCACACTGGTAATTCCCTTTCTCAGGGGAATAGATTGCCAAATCTATTTGGCTTAGCAGTGCAAACTGCACCACTTCACTCTAGGGTTCATCCTCCTACTGCTCTCGTCCTGTGAGAGCGTTCATGAGCAGCTGTTCTGAGTAAGGGAGAGCTGGAGAGGCAGGAAATTATTTAAAGAGGCAGATATGCCATCCTCTGTGAAAGAAAACTTTTACTTTTCACTAAGAGCGGCAGTGTTGCAGGACCAGGAACATAAAGTCCATCTTGACAGTGGGTATAGTTGGAGGCCTTCATGTAACCTTGCACAGGTAATTTTTAATCTGTGGCTCTTCTTTACCTACCTTGTCTTTTCATAATGTAAAGTTTTCAGAGCAAGGTTTCTTCTTGCCAAACATCCACACTTCTGCTGGGACTTACATAATGTATTTACTGACTCATTTGGACATCTCTGCACAGTGATGCAGCAGAGATAACCAGATATAACCAGAAATGTACCAATAGCAGAGAAGTGATGAAGCAGGGCTCCCTGCCATCTTAAGTTCTCCAAACCAGCTAGAGTCCTGCAAGTTTCCCTCTTTCCCTCTGCCTCCTTTGTGACTCTTGGCAGACCTACCTCTGGCTGTGAGCCTGTCTTCATCTGTCCTGTACTTATCTTTCTTCCATCTACATCTGTTTCAGTTTAATGTGGGAAGCATAGCGAAATAATTTAGCCTTGTCCTCCTCAGATAATTGTGCAAATGTTAACAGTTCATTTGTTAGAGCCTCTGTCTTCAAGAAACGTTGTTCTGTTGCTCCCAAGCTGCCCAATTATACTTTAAAAAATATTTTTTAGGGAAAGTAAAAAGGTTTAACCAGTAGGAAATGAAGAAAAACAACATGAAATTATAGTGGCTTTACTTACTTTTGCCTGTTAGAGAGACAAGCTTGTACAGTGAAATTAATCTGATTTAAGAGTACTGCTTATGAAGGCCTTTCTCTGACATTTCATTAGAAGGAAATATGCCATTATGTTAGAAAGGGTTGTACTGCAAATATGGAGTTTTAGACTTCTCATCAGGTAGCTGATTTACAAAAATATTGGGAGAAGATAGTCCTAGCTTGTGCCTCTTTCAATGGAGCTTTAGAGTTAGAAGTGTGTGTCCATAGGGGTACTTTCCTTAATCAGATTTATAATCCTTATTCTCAAGCTCATGGAGTGATCTAGTGTCTCTGTATTTTATATGTCACATCCTGCTGAACCAATGGCAATGTCCACATAATCGTACCCTAATAGTTTGAGAAGTTCTAGAGACATTTCTGATGGTCTGTCACTGCTGTTAACACTGAAATTCTCCTTTTTCTTCCAATATTTCTTGCTCTGCTTCCTCAGGTATGTGTTCCACATCTAGGCCAAGCAAGGTAAAGCCACTGAAGCTGCTCTCCTTTTACTGCTGATCTGTGCCCATTCATGAGGCTATATTGAGATGTGCAATATTGAGAAGCTGTTTGGTTTAGATACATACCAATGTGTGCATTATCCCCAAGGTGGTATTGTCTGTAGAGGAAACAGGAAATTATTAGCCCTGGATAAACAATTCTGTGTAAGCTTAATTTAAACTATTTTTTAATCTTTTATTCTGTAATAGTGAGATAACATACAGGTTACTGTAAAAACCCAGCATTTATGCATGTAATTGTGATGGTGTGTCAAATGAAATACCTTTTATTGTAAAACACTCTTTCTACAACATGTCACTGTTGAGTCCTTCAGATCTTTCGGTGAGATTTCTGTGTTCTGGACATGATAGAGACAGCCAGAAACTTGGGGTTTTTTTGCTTCAGTATTTATAGTCTCAATCAGTTGTACACACAGGGACAGATATGTGGGCCAGCATGCTCCTTGTTTCTCTGTGTGTTATTAACTATTCTCAGCTGCTGTTACTGTTTCCTCGGTCTTGCACTATTTTGCAGGGCCATTTCCTATTGAGCAGAATTCAGACAGAATCCAGCCTGAGCTGCAAGATCCATGATATCTAGCTCAGTGGAAGTATTTCCATTCCTAGTGAGAATGTTGCTAGGATGTTACAGAAGTCTCTAAAAAACTGTTGCATTGGTTTCAAGGACAGAGCTGGTGCCTTGGGATGACATTCTGAGGAGCCTGTGAAATCAGTTGGTGATCTCAGTGCTGAGCTGTGGTGGAAAGGAGCAAGTGTCAGTGTTGCAAAAGCACCTCCACAACTGCCATTCCTGGCAGCAGTAGCAGTGACTCTGGACAGCACAGACACTTGTTCCTTTTGGCTCTGACAGAGACAGGGTCTGAGAAGGCAGAGGGTGATGGTAGTATTTGTGGTATGGCTGTTACAGAGCTATTTCCCTGTTGAGGTTAACAAAAATGGCACCTTTATGGTCATAAAAAAGGGGGGACTTGCTCTGAAGTGTGTTTTGCCTCCTCTAACTCTTCACCAAATGTTTGTGTGTATTTTTTCCAGACATAATGCTTTTGTTCCTGCAATCTCACAGCTGAATAAGGAAGAGTGACCTTTTATTGGTGTTTTCCCACCTTGAGGCAGCACAATTGATGTATTTCAGTTGCAGTTCCTATTTTATGTTCCCCGGTGTCCTTGTTGGATCACATTGTGAAAAACAGTTTATGTTATATGTATAATATATACCTGTGTGTGTATATATATACATATATATATATATATATATATATGTAGTTCTATTTCACTTAAAAAGTAATTGAAGGATTACAGTTACAAACTTTCTCCATTTTCCCATACTAATGTCTTTGCCTGAAGACACATTCAAGAGCAACAGGAATCACAAAGTTATCGTGTAGTGAGTTTGGTGAAAGCAGGCAGTTGAGGAGGACTGGAATCCAGCCTTTGTTCTTGTCAGACACCGGAGAATCCACTGCACAAGTAAACAAGTTACAAATGATCTGTCCATGCTTTAGGAAACATGCAATACAGAACAATCCATTGCAGGATGAATTCTTTCTGTCTCTTTCATGCAAACAGCAGTGAAAATCTTTTACTGCTTAGTATCTGATTAGTCTCCTGTGCTTGCTAAGAGCTGAGCTCATTTAACAGCAATGCTCAAGTTCTGTTAGAAATTCAGGTCAATCACAAGATACAATACCAAGGAAGATTAGGCTTGGTTGAGCCCAGTGTTCACAGATCTGCTTGTTATCTAAACTCTTTCAGCGTGCCTGCAGGCTGTTCTGCAGACAGATTTAAACAATTATAGAGCAATGGTTGGTTTTTTCCAATTCTCATTTGCAGTCTGTTAATTCTTAAAACCTGTTATGAGCATTGGAAAATCAGTGGAGCTGAAGGCAGCTGTCAAGAGAATCACAAAAGTGTTTTTCGCTAGAAAAGAGCAGTGATGTTCTCTGAACTCATCTCTCTGAATTGAAGAGAAACAAATCAATGCAAGTGCAAGCTTTCAAACATACTGATAGCTGCTGGTCCAGAATGATCACATGTAAGCAGAAGGAGATTACAGGCAAACTCAGGCTTCCTTGGAGAGCATGTTTTCCTGGTGGTCTGCTGTTCTGGGAAAGATGAACGCAGCACAAACAATATCCAGGCAACATGAGTGCAGAGAAGAAATGTTTCAAGCCAAGTCTTCCTGCTCATATGAATAGAGGAAGCAGATAGGTTTATGCAGGTATGCTGTAATGAACTGAGCAGTGTAGAAGATTTTAAATGTAAAGCAAGAAAAATATCAGATTAATTCAGTTAACAAAAGCCTGTGAGTCTCAGACTTTTACAGTGGGCTTTTAAAGTTGGCCTCTGAAACCATTCTTTTCATGCCACATTCATGCTTTTGCACATTTATTGTCTTTCCAGGAGCTGTGCTGAGTCTGCAGGTACTTACAGTCTCTAAGGCTTTGTGTTAGAGGCTGATGATTAGAGGTCCTTGTGTCTGTTAGCACCAATTTATTATTTATTATTTATTATTTTACAGTTTGTATGCTAATTCCGTTGTTGCCTGTCTCTAGCAAAAATTTGCTGCTTTTTAATGAGAAGTGAGTAATCTGGGAGAAGTCTCTGCTTCATTCTTAGCCTTTCTCACAGATGTAGAAATTGGACTACCAGCTGCTGGGCAATCAAAGGCTACAGATACAAGTCGTGAAACTGCAGAAGCAGCAGGCTTCTTTCCAACCATCCTCAAGTGCCAATCACTATAATCACTCCTTGTTTTTCCCTGTAGACAAACAGCTTTCAAAACAAATATGAATGTTTCTCTTCCTGCCTTTGACATCCTTAAGCAAACATACTGTTCTTTGGCTTTCACTTTGTTACCTTTTTGTCTTTGATTAATTTTCTCCTACATTATAAGTTACATTTATTTCCCTTTGTCCTTTTCCCAGTGGACTCAACATCCTGTGGGAGCATGTGATTGCATTTTTTTCCTCTTTGTAGGGAAGCAGGGAGTGATGGCTCTTTTCTGTTGGGGAAAAAAAAAATCATCAGTTAAACCCCTAGGAAATGCATGGTATTTAAAATGTCTTCCAGCCTGAGGTATGGATGAGGATTTCAAATGTGATTGCTGTAACCTTTGCTCTTTTGCACTCTTCCACTCAGATTTCACATCAAGGCAGAAAAGGTGCATGGATACACTTTAAATATGTAATTTTCTGTCCAGCAGCAGGAAAACCAGGAGAAAAAAATGTGCATGTTAACCTAATACTATTTCAGTCATTATCTTGCAATCTGACACCAACAAAACTTTGCTGATTCTTCACAATAAATGATTGATCTAAGAAAAAATCCTAGGGAGAGTTCATATTTTAGAAGTACAGTGAAGAGTCAAACTGTCCCATACTGCTTGGGAACACCATCCCAAAAGGAATTGCCTCTTTGCTGTTGGAATTTTGCAAAGGAATTGCTTTCTCTGCTTCCAGTCCTTGGATCTGCCTTTATCATGGTTCCCTGCAGACTGGTAGCATGCTTGCCATCGCATTTAAGAATGTATTTTTCAGAATTACAGGCTCTTTTCTCCATGGCACTGTTAACAGACTGTCTGTGACTCAAGACAGTACCCACGGCTGTTAACCTTTCTAGCCTGTTTGGAAGAAAGAGTTATCAGATACTTGCTTTTGAGATAATCTTCATTAATAGATTTTTAATCAAGGGATCAGCAAATGAAATGTAGAACAAATGACAGAACCACTCTGTTCACTCCAATTTCAGCCTGCCAAAGGCTGCCTTGCAGACAGCAACTTTCGTATGTGTCAGTAGGGAAGCACTGCCATAGCTAGAATTAGAGATCCAACTAAATAAAGAGGAAGTGGCCTGACACCCATTAGAGGAGTTCTTTTGTATAATTGTTGAGCTTTTTAACAAAAACAATGTTCATGTCAATAATGAGCATTTCTGTCCAAATTAGTCTCCTTCTGAGAGGAGATTGAAGGTCTGCTGCATTGTTTTGAAGCTGCAGTTTCTAAAAGTGCTATGACTATCTCAGGGAGAGTCTTTGTCTCCTAACTTCTTTAGATTTCTTTTCAAAAGTCTGTACCTTTTCCTCCTCAATTCCCTTGGAAAAAATCAGCACACTCAATTAAGAAGGAAAACAATAAGGCAGACAAGATCTTGAGATGTTGCTGAAGTAAATTTGGGTTTGCACCAAGGCAGTGCTGGTAAGTTTTGCTTGGAAGGTAAGTCTGGGGCATGTACCTTTAGCAAGAGGAGAGCCCTCATGTTTTTGTTAGGGTGCTTGGCTATGTGTCTGTGGCCAGGGTTTGCACATTTGCTTATTCTACTCTGTGTTTGAGGCACTGCCACCCCTTTGAATCACTTATGGGTTCACCCATTTGAAAAAGACTGACAAAAACCATACCTTGTCAGAGGTTTTAAAAGCAAATACGGAGGTTTGTTTAGAAAACATTATTAAATCACACAATTTTCCTTTTAAATAAATGAAACGTGGATGATACGGACAAACCACGTTTTTAGGCATTGTTTTATGAACTTCTTTCTTTGTTTTAAACCACTGTTTCTCCTTTGTACTTTGGAAAAATCTTGTCAGCATCCAATGCTCTTTCTTCCCTTTGTACAACAAAACTTTTATAATGTTTCCTCTTCTGGTTAGCTGGGGTTAATTATCTTAGAGTGCATCTCATGGGGATGAAGAACGTTGTCTCTGGTTCAGAATATAGGTAACCATCTTACTCCCACTCCTCTCAATCTATTCCTGCCTTCATCACCTGTTCTTTATACAGCATCTCTTTTCCTGAAGAACTCAAACCACTTTACCATAATAAAGCAGGAGGAACAGGGAAGTTAGGGGTTGTACTGGCTGCTGCAGAGTGAATTGGTAAAAAACATAAAAGTAGAACTGTTGTCATTTGACTGTCAGTTTTGTATCATGAGCACTGATGATGCTAACCCTTTCTATTCTGATAACCATCTTTTTATGGCTTAGAAGGTGGTTCTGCTGCATGTACCTTTCTGTGATCGATACCTGGCCTTCAGTAACATGGTGCAGATTGGTTTTACGTTGCTTTGGTGAAGGAGAAGGTTATATAAGGTGCTTGCTAATATAGGGTTTTTCACATGGATTTTAAGTGACCTTTGTACTTATGATTAGAGCAGTACATTTCAAGAGTAGGTGGAAAGCAGCAGTATTCCATGCTGTAGTGATTAGTGCATTTTTTATTTTTTCACTGTTTCTAGTGGAAGGTGCCCCTGCTGATGGCAGGGGGGTTGGAACTGGATGGTCTTTAAGGTCCCTTCCAACCCCAACGAATCTATGATTCTATGAAAATGATCTGTGTGAATTTTACACTGAAGGGTATTATGTCTATGAAAAAGATACTAAAATATGATGTACTCCATACCTCTGTGCCTGATACTGGTTCTGGTCAAGAGCAGAAGGTCATAGGCCTCTACTAGATCCGTTACTGTACTCACATAAAGAAACTATGAGTAGAACAACCTGGTTTTGGTAAATGTGGTGTCAACAGCAGGCAGTGTTACCCGTGCAGTTCTCCTCAGCCATAACTGGTCTTTGCAGTTTCTGTTGCTGTAATTTGGGTACCAGCTAAACACACAATACTCTGCTTTCCACAACCCCAAAAGGGTAGTGGGAAGCAGAACAGGACAGTTCTCGGTGTGGGACTTCAGTGGGGTTACCAGCTCTCTCTGGTACTCTTTGCTAGCGTGTGGTACAAGCTAACAGATGCAGAGACTAGAAGTATCAGAGGCATCTACTAGTGGGGCCTGAGCTTTTGAGCACATGGCTGTGATCTGAGTGCTGTGGCTACTCCATGACAAATACTGGAAGCTCCTTTGGGCCCGAGGAGGATTAAGGTCAATAAATGCAGCCAAATTTAGTGAAACTTTAATTTTTCCTTTCTTCTGTTTTATGAGAAAAACCTCACTGACAACTACGAAACAGCACTAAGCGGTGGCTGACAATAAGCTTTTTGTTCCACAGCAAAGACAGTGGGGGGAAAATATAGACATTTTCTAGGCAAAAGGACAATTATCACTGAAGGAAACTTTGGAGAGAGGCCAGGGAAAAGAAACTCTATCACAAGAACATGAGTAAGGAGGGGGATGACTTGCAAAAGAGTTAAAGGAAAAGAAAGCAGACAGACTCTGGGAATAGATGAATGCGCCACTTCTGCTTTTTGTGCTGCTTTTTGCAATATCCACCTTTGTTGCAGTCCCTCATCGCCAGCCATGTTTAGCTGCAATTTGAGAGGGTAGCCAGACAAGTCATTTGCAAGTCAGCAGCATATATGTGTAGTGGTTGCAACATCATGGTCACTCTGGGTGTGCTGGTGTGGAGAGCAGGAGAATTTATAGTTCCCCAGCAAAACATTTGCCTATGCAGGAAAAAAATGGTGCAGTGGGAGGAGTGTGGACAGCTGAAGCAGCCTTTGGGTTCAAGGTCAGATCATAGTTTCCCCTGAAAACATGGAGATTTTTTTTCCCCTTCCAGAAATATAGAAGGTTTGCCCCTAACTTAAATTTTGCAAAGCTCAGGGAGAAGCAGGCACCAGTAGACACCTTTGTAGCCTGGTTGCTCAGACATCCATCGAAAGTCAGATCTTCTCTTTGTCCTGTTGAGAACAGGAGCTTAAGTTTGAATCTCTCCCCTTGCAGAAGGCCTTGAATACTGTAATCCTCGGCACTTCCATAGGGTGACTGTAGAAAATGCATCTGCATCCCCCTAGCAAATCATGTTCCAATCTTTCCCATGCTGAGTTCTCTGTAACAATCCCTTTAACGAATAAAGGCTTTCTGCTGCCTTTTTTTCTTTTTTTTCCTTAATTTTATTTTAACAAGCAGTGTGTTTATACTGTTTTTATACCCAAGCATGCAGCCAGTGCTTGTGCTCTAGCAATCTGCAGGTGTAAACACAGCCATGAGGTGAACTTGGGCTGGACTGGAACTGCACCCCAGCTGCATGGTCAGCATGGGAAGACCAGCTGCAGCCTCTGACACTCATGGGACCAGTATCTTGTGTTCTCTTGTGGAACTCCACCACACCTTATCTGTTTTGTGTCTGGTGCTGTATCCTCTCTCCCCTTTCACAACTCTCATTTTTTAGTAAAAACAGAATTTTAAAACACTGTAAGTTAAAATAAAGTCTCTCTCTCTTTTTTTTTCTCCTTCTTTTGTTTGAGAGGTGCCAGTAAACCAAAATAACAGCTCCTGCTTTGGCTCTGCTGACCTGTAGTGGCCTTGCTCCCACCATGTAGGGTCTCCCTGAGACTGTGACTTTGATTTGTCCAAGTGCTGACATAAGTGAGAAATGTAGGTTATTAAAATGTGATACAGCTGGGTTTCACAGCCTCATGTGATTTTCCCCAGCTTTTAAATTGTTGGTAGTTACATACCCAAGGGCTTCTACTGACTTTGGAATTTTTTGTGGAGCACAATGATAATTTTGAAACAAAAATAGTCCTTTTCCTGTGGAGAAACAGTTTAACAGAAAGGTTGCTGAAATAATGAAACAGACATTTTGTCAAGTACAAACTTTATGAAAGCCCAGTGATTTAAAACCACCTTTTTTCACAGTGTTTCTCTATGTAGGGGAATGGCTGGAGAGAGGAAAGTTCCCTTCAGAACCTCATAGTACTTCTTCCACCTCTTTGCTCACCTGAGCTTTAATCTTCATGTCCAAAGGCAAGCCCTCAGCCTGAACTCCTCTGTTGGGCTTTTATCCATGAGATATTTTTTAAGGCATTTAGGTGCTAGCTGTTCTTCTGGGGGATAGGCAAATGCACATGAACATCGAACTGGGTACCTGCACCCTTACAAATTAGGTTTCCTGAGGATGGACATGTCTAGAGCCCAGCACCTCCAAAGTAAAGACAGGGGCAGTAGCTGCTCTTGCTTACTGTGAGCTATGAATGAGATAAAGCTGTTTCTGATGAGAAACAGCACAGTGGCATCAGTGGGCTTCTGCTGGATCCCTAGAGGGCTGTAGAGAAGTCCCCTAGCCCACCACCAGTACAGGTGAACATGACAGTAATTGAAGAGACACTTCTGGACTGGAGTGACACTCCAGTAACACTCTCCCTAGGAGGCGAAGCTGATGAAAAGCCAACCAAGGTGTTTCACTGGCATTGAACTGTGAGATGCAGGGAAGTGTTTGAGGAATATCTGTTTAATGGGTGTTTGTGCTGGCAGATGAGTAATCCTGTATAATCCCAGGCATTGAGAGAATGGGTGTTTGCCGATACCTGTGAGTTCCATATGTAAATATATATTTGTATATATATTGATGATGCTTTTCCTTGCCTCTGATAAAAGGGTTTCCCATCACATAAACAGGCTTTTGACTGCATAAAATTACTTTCAACCCCTAAAGTCATTTAAGTTGTAGCGAAAGAAGGGGCAGTTTGGCTTCCTAGTCCTTCTGTCGTCATTTTTACGAGCACATCACATCACCACACCCCAAAGAGCATAGCTGCACTGCCAAAAGCCCGTTGTGAGGGCTGGATGAATACTGTGGCTGCTGAGGTGCAGTTCTAGCTGGGAGAGATCCAGGTTCCAGTATGCCTCCAGGTCATTGCCAAATGAACAGAGCTGATGTCCTTTGATGCAGGTTTCTCAGGGAGGTGGGAGATACTTCTGCTTTGTTCTGCCCCTTCGGGTTGTCAAGGAAAAACTTTGTGTCTTGCCATAGAATCCCTGAAGGTACCTCCTCCATGTGCAAAGCCTGCCTATTGTTTGATACAGCTCTTGCCAAGAAATGTGAGATCTTTCCACTGCAGTTTGCCATGGCACAGCTTTCCTTTGATCACGTCTGGAGCACTTTGCTGTCTTTGCTTTCCTCAGTGAAGATGTGAAAGTTGCAATGGCATCTACAAACAGGAGAATATTTTACAGGAACTGAAAACAACAGTAACTGGTACAGCTACTGCACCCAAGCCAGAAAATTAAAGGCAAGAAAGTTCTGACATTACAAATGAAGAATGACTTACGACTTACTCTCCAGCAGGAAAAAGGGTTGAGCAAACAAAGAACAGCCGAAAGTGTGTGAGCCAAAGCACATCCATAAAAGAAACAATTCCCACTGGCTCCAATAGGATGATGACCAAACCACAGAAACTTTTCTTAGGGGTGATTATTTCAAAATTAATTTATTGATTATTAGCCTTCCAGTGTCCCTTTAATATATGTACATCTACATGGAGAAGGCACGAATGGTGGATACAATCACAGACCTGTGCCCAGCACTGCCTTTGCATGTAATGTGTTTATATGGCTTCTTTTGCCATGAGTTTAAAAACCTGTAGTTTATTTTTTGTTGCAACACCTCTACATGATGTGGAACTGTGCTTAATGCTCTCTTATTAGAAGAAGAATGGTAGAGTGAATAGAGTGAGCTTAGTTGCTGAGATACTTTTAGCCATTGTCTTACAAGTAACCTCTAAAAAAGGTGGCTAAAGAGAACAGGTCTTGTTAAAGCACATAGCAGAAAGTGGTATTTGTGTGTCCTGTGCCAGCAGAGCAGTCACTATACAACTGTTCCATAAGTCCTCATCTTTCACCTCCTTAGGGTAAGTGTTACACCTTCCTGCCTCCATTCCCTCCCTGTGCAGTATGGGTGGTTATGACTGTTCTTCCTCTGAGACCCTGGCAGGGTTAAGGTATTCCCATATATGTAGTTTTTCACAAAGTAAATACTAGCTTGGGAACATTAACAGCATCTTTATTGTTTCAGTGCTGCAGGTCTGGCAACAATACAAGCAGAGGGATGAGCCCATTGGCTGCAAGGGACAAACTAAAATTAGGAAGCGAGCTTGAGGGAGTGTATGTGGTGCAAAACTCTGACAAAAGCAGTACTGCAGACCCTCTGGACATCACATAGGTGCGCACTTTGTATTTAGAAAAAGAGAGATTATTGCATTTTCTGCATACAGCAAAAGGAAAATTTTTAGGAAAACCTTTTGATTTTTTTTTTCATTTTTAGTAGCCATAAGCTATTATGTTATGAAGTTTTTAAGACTCCTGAAGCCTTTATTATAAGACAGACTTTTGCCTAGGCCCCATGGACAGAAATTGTATTTGTATCTTGAGAGGTGCTGCCCCTGTGAAAGCTCAGGTCCAAAAAATGCATCTCAGCAGACTCACAGGAGAGTCCTACATTTTCTTCACGTGGTAAGAATACCTGGAAATATTTGTGACCAGAAGAGCCTGATCACCACTGTCAGCCTTGCTGCAAAGTAGCTCTGCTGGAGGACAGTTGGTTCTTCCACACGACCCTCATGCCTTGTACCTGGGCTCCGTGCCCCCTCCAGCTCCTTCCTCTGACTGTCAGGGACCAGGCACACCTTTATGGTTTGGTCTGGCAGAAATAGCTTTCCAACAAACGTGCACGTGTTCCAAGCTGTTTCAAAGCCATATGAAGTTGAATTCTTGTTGTTCCTTAGAGTGTCTGTAATTTTATCCCAGCACCACCAAATTTTCCATAAACTTAAAAACCCCCCATCTCTGAAATGTCTATTCTGCCTTCTTTTTTTTCATTTTTTTTTCTTTTTCCTTTTTTCTTTTTGATGTTGTTAAGGTAAGTCTGATTTAGTTTGATTCAGGAAATAATACTGGGTGAGCATATCTGACAAATACACAGACAGCTGGATTTCAGTACAGGTCAGGAAGGTTTTTAGCTAAAGCCATCAGGAGAGGAGGAGGCTTGGTCCTCTTCAAACTGCAGCCAGTTTTCCTACAGCATTGGGGCTAAGAGCTCACTTGTTGTATATCTATCTTCATCAGTTCATCCAGCATCTCACAGAAGTTGCTAACCCCTTTTCAGTAATCTGAAAACAAAAGCCAGTATGGGTTTGGTTTGTTTGGGCCTTTATGTTTAATTTTTTTAGGGCTCAGCCCACATTCAGTTGTATCTGGCAACAGAACTGGTCATCTCTGGAAATCCCACTCACGTGATTCCCTCTGCTGACTGAGGCCTTTGTTCTCCTGATCTGCAGCTGAATGTCACACCATCCCATTCATCAAAGGAAAGGTATGAATTCAATGAGGCAGACAGTAAAAATGGAAAGGGAACTAATGCCCAGTGCTGTGCCACCAGCCAGGCACAGCTCTGCTTGCAGTGGGGTGCTTTGCCTCCTGTGCTGTGTGAAACGGAACTCGGCTTTACAGAAAGTCCTTTCTCTTAGGGAAAATACTCCCCAGGCCAGGATGTCTTTGAAGAAAAATGGTCCCTGGGGAAGGAAGAAAAGATGAAAGCAGGGGAACGTGGTTTAGGCATCTTTTGACTGGGGCCTCAGTCTTTAACATACTGTTGTGACCTGCCACCATGCCCACAACTTAATGTAAATCACATTACATCTGTAAATCTACGTGAAGATGTGAAGATCTATGCAACAGATGTGAAGCCAGCTTGTGCACCATGACATGTCTTCTGTGTCAGAGCAAGGGTCTGAATCGGTATTGAGTCAAGCTGCAGACCACATCTGGGCATGAAGGAGAAACAAGAAAGGATGCTGGATAGGGAAGAGCTCAGAGAACAGCTTTGTGGGCTCCTTCCTCTGCAAAGCCCCAGGGGCTGCAGTGAGGCTGACAAGGGGTGGAGATTCCTGTGTAATGGCACAGGTAAGACAAACGGGAGGTTCATTTTAGGGCAGCAATGTCTCTCTTGCTCAGATTGTGAGGACTGAAAAACCTTTTGAAGCAGAAAAACAAGCCTCAGCAAAAGCATCCTGCAGGAACCTCAGTTTCACACAGCTGCTTTCCATCTGAGCACCCTTCAGCGATTCCATTTTCACTCTCTGCCCTTTAGCAACACGAATCAGCTCTGTAAGGACTTTCCTTGGAAATCCTGTCACAATAATGTTGTGTGATATTTGCCAAAGGTGCTGTTTTCCTAAGCTGTGCAAAACCAGACTATTCATGCATGGCTGTTGTAAGGCAAAGCAGAATGGAGCCTCTTTGAGTTCATGGCTAGAAGCCAGCTCTGTGTCCCAGGGAAATCCCAGGGCACATCAGTGCCCTATCAGGTCATGTTAATCTTCAGCCTAGTTTGCCTCCTAAGTCACCAGGCTGAAGGAGCACCTGCAGGCAGTGATGCAACCAAAAAGAGCATTTATTTATCCATCCAAGGAAAAAGCATTCTAAATAATGGTAAGACCAACTACATCTTGTCCTGTTTCCAACTCAAGGGTAACCCTTGAGCCTGTAACACAAGAACTTTTCATCTACATCTGCAAAACTGAAGCAGGACCCACAGCTTGACGTGGATGTTCATGCGTCCAGGATGCCGAAGTACCTGCTCTCCACCTGAGGTCAGGGTTTGCCATGGGGAACAGACAGAGGACTGTCACAGTTTGGCAAGAGTGACCAGGGGAACATCATCCCTGGCTACTGTGTTGGGTTGGCTTGTTTCAGGGAAAGGGATTGCACAGGATATGTGGTGCTTTGCACACAGAAGGTGACCCTGCCTGCCTTGGCATACCTTGATCAGTGTATCTAACTTGTGGTTTATTAATACAGAAGGTCATGGGCTAATGGGCATGGTGTCCCAGGAGGTTAGAAGTAGCCTAAAATTGCTCAGAGATGGAGACAAGCAGCATCTCTCAGAAGCAAGGCTTTAAATATGTACTTAGCTACATACTTGGTGTCTGCTAGCAGACAGCAAGCTAGTAAGTTTTCCTGTGAAAGGAAGAGTTGACAGTATTGAAGGGGAAGAATATATAAGCTCCTAAAAAAAAAAATTAAGAGAAGGTAAACAAACTGCTGAATTGTTCATGTTCACAATAATTACATAAAGGCATTTGAACTTTCTTAGCAGTTTCTCTAAAAATGGTGTGACTTGCTGAGCCTTCCCAGGCTTTCCCCAGGGGACCTGACGCCACACAGTCCCTGCTGCATCAGCAAGGTCCCACACTGCAGCCAGTCCCAGGGAGGTCACCCAAAGAGAGAAATGGAAAACAAGAGCCACCCTCGAGGGTAAGAGCCCCCTGGCCACACAGGGACTTTTTTTCCAGCAACTGTCTGATGGGAAATGCTAGCATTGCTTAGGCTGCCAGAGACTCCTCCCTTAAAAGTAAATCCACCTACCTCTTGTTTTTTCTTGTAAATTTCTAGATTGCATCACAGTTGTGTGTTGCTCCTGAGGCAGAGGAGTGGGCAGAGCGATGCTCTGAGGTTTCCAAGGGCAGAGCCCACCAGCTGACCCAGGGAGGATGGAGCTTTCAGCAAGCCTAGGAAAAGCAGGGTGAGATCAGAGCCAGGCTGCACTGGCCACTGTTGTCCCTGAGATAAGAGACACTAACAGATGGCCAGGCAGGGATAAGTCTTGCTCATGTTTTTTTGTATTCAGCTGCAAAACATTAAAAAAAAGGGGGAAATGCAGAGCGCTCTGCCCAGCAGGTGGAAACCCCAGGTCCACATCAGAGAGACATGGGGCAGAGCAGTCCCAGGACAGGACTGGAAAGCAGGTGCATGGCTAACGTGTCATCCTGTTTCTGTTCACTCTCCACCTGATTTTTTAATCTGATTTTGCTGCTGTTTATGTGAGCCACTTTGATCCATACCTCCTGGCTCATCTCTACCTGAACATTTCTATGGCTTGTCATCTGCTGTCATCTCCTCTGGTTCTTCTTGTGGCAACTTTCCCTTGTGATCTCTAGGAACAAAAGTCTAACATCTAAAATGCAACTTACAAAGCATTTGAGTTTTCATTCCTGCTGTTCTGCAGGACCAGTGAGAGGTGTTCAGGGTCTGCCAGCAGAATGGGAGCTGGGTGCTGTTTGCTCAGGGGGTCTGGGTTAGGAGCATGCATGATGTTGTTAAGGAGTGGTAGTTGTTTAGCTTAAATAAGTGCATTTTACATAGAATGAGTCGCTCTGTGAGATTTAATATGCTGTGTGTTTAGCATAACTTAGCATGAGTAGCTGGATTTGCTGAAGCCTCAGGTTGCAAGCTGTGAACTTTCACCTAGAAAAGTTGAATTTATCTTGAATTATTGCTTAGTTATGTGAAGGAAAGCCCTAAACCCAGTGCAAATTAGGAGATAAGCAGGCTACAACTGTCAGCAAAAGCTGCAACCCATCCAGATAAGAACACCAAGGGCAGCCCACCTGGAGACAGAGAAGGAATCCAATAAGGAGCAAGAAGACCCCAGACCAGAAATTACCACTGGACCAAGTGGTGCATGCAAGGCTCATGAACAGCACGTGAAGAACAAGTATGTAGACTCTAAGGGTATAAATGCCCAGGGATTTCTTTGTTCTGTGTCCCTCTTGTGTCACCTGTGCAATACAGCAATGCTTATTAAAGCGGGTAAGAATATTAATGCATCTAAAAAACATGTGCCTCCTGCACCATCCTTTGGGAAACACTCTGTTCACACTCTGCCTTGCTCTAAAAATGGATACCCAGTCAAGAAGATTTGAAATTTGTTGTTTCTCATCATAGAGTAGCAGAGGCAGGATTTGAATCCTCAGCAAAGCAGCTGGGCAGCTGTTGCAATTCTCATGTCGCTAGATCTCACCTGCCTGCTTGCCCTTTTGCCCTGCCCATCCCATCGTGGACCAGCACACCATGGTTTTACCCTCCTGCAGCTTCCTCCCAGGTGTGTCCCTTGCTCCTTGCCCTGGGGTTGTTGTGCTAGGAGCTCCAGGTCTTGTGGCTCTTGCTGTATGAAAATGAAAGTGCCAGTGAGTGCCTCTCCGTCAGCACACAACCTGCCTCTACAAGGAATTAAAATGATTTCCCACAGCAGACTCTCAAATGCCAGATTCAGGAAAATAAATAATTTAATTGAATGTTACAGCAATACAAGCAGCATCTCACGTGGTTTGACCAACCTGTGAAGTTCAAGTCCTAGCTCAGGACCAGGAGCACTTTTCATTTAATTCTTGCACTGCTACTTCTTCTGATTTTTTTCCCCTCACTTCCTCCAGTTTACAGCTTTCTGTCTGCTCCAGTTTGCTCTGTTGCTGGAGGGGCTGGAAGGCAGATGATACTAACCGTGTGAGCATGTGGACATTAATCCACTGGAAGAAAGACCCGTGTGAGGCTCCTGTGTCCCGTGAGGGCAGTGCCTGGCTGGGACAGCGATGTGCTTCCTCCCTGCATCACGAGTCAGGCAAATGCCATGGTATCACAAGCTGCCCCTCATCACATAATGCTCAGCTTATGTTAAATTAGGCAAAGATGGTAAACTAATCATGTATACATTTGAGAGGTTAATTTCAGTTTTTTAGAGCCAGAGTGGGGCCACATCATCTGTTTATGTGATCTATATTGTGAGACGAAAAATTGCTTCATGACTGCAGACCTGGGATAAAAACCTTTCCCTTGAAGAAGTGGTAATTTGGCTATAGGAAGTTGTATGTATCTGAGTTTATAAACACACCTGACTCTTTCACCAGCACACTGAAGTGCAGGAGATAGTGATATTTCTCTGTAAGTTCACAGTGATCCTAGAGTCTGCCAGAAAATAGTTTGCAAAACGTCTCTGAAGGATTTTGTGATGCTTTTGAGCATTCCAGAGACGGACAGAGGCACTCAGCAGAGATATCAGCTTCCTCGGGATGTGTTTAATACATCATTGAATCATTACACAACTAGGAAATGAATAAGATTTAGTTGCCTCTATGTAGATGTGGTAAAATACACACACGGCCCGTGGTGAGATAACCAGTACATCCAAAACCACACAGTGGTCCTCAAAGGACTTAGAGCTGAACAACTGGATTGCTTTTTCAGCAAAGTATGGAAAATACAGGTTGCCCCTTACGAGTACTATTTTTGCTGGGCCAAAAGGATTTTGTGGAAGATAATGTAAGTCTGAGGGTTAGTGTCACTTGTCCACCCCTGTGATATTGTCCTTGATCTGACTGCAGCTGCCATTCCAGATTCCTATAAATCATGAGACCCCAAAGCTGAGCCCTGCAGCGCCTTAGCTCTAGGAAATACTTTCAGAAATAGCAATCTAGTTACAAATTCACTCAGTGTCCAAGGTCTCCGTGGTTCAGTCTCCTGTCTGCTGTGTTGTGGAAATAGGAAGGTTCCTTCAGAGTTTTGCTAATCCTCCATCTCTAGTTCGGTGCACAGCTGACATACACCAGTGTTACAGATGTTTATGTACTGGATCTTTCACATTGGTTTTGTCTAATGTCTTCAAATACTTCACTTAACACTTATGCTCAGTGTTGTTCAATCAGACACACGCTTTTGAGCAATGTTTAAGGGTGGATTGGTGTCCAACACCAGATTGTGTTTCTGGCTGGCACCTTTAACATACAAACAAATGAAGCTGGGCTAAACCAAACCATTTTTGTTACCAAAGGCACTTTTATACAGTAGCATCCTTCTCCAGTGTGGCACTCATAATACTAATCTACCAAAATTTAAAAAATAATATTTTTGTCCTATCCACCACTGACAGATCTTCACCCATGCTGAAGGATTTTCTGTTGTTAACATGAGTTATGAGGATGCTGGAATAAAATAAGTTATGACATGGAATAACATAAGTTATGATGATGCTAGAATAAAATATTTGATGAATGAAATAGATAAATAGAGTAAAATATAAATAAAATATATAAATATTTTATGAATAAAATATATTAAATACATCTATTTAAATGTATGTAGAATAAGTAAGTTAGAAAGTTGAGCACCCACTGCTGTTTTAAATCATTTAAGGTAGAGTTGCCTCTATATGTTGAGTTGATTGGTGGGTATTGTAATAAAACACTCAAATGTCAAAACCCAACAGTACCATTTTCACATTTTAAATGAGTTCGCAAAAGCACTCACTACATTTCTGCATAATCACTAATATATTAGCTTCACCTCCTCTGGTTCTATAGCGATAAAGTGTGCAAATATCATTCTTTCAAACTCTCTTAAAAGTATCTTAGGCTGTTTTTTAGAAATGGAAGAAGATAACAGTAAATGACAATAATTTTTAATTCAAAGTGGGGATGAAAAACCCACCAAAACCCTGGTAAGATGGCAAATCACAGGGCAAAATATGGTCTCTAATGGAGTTTGGAGAAGCCAGACAGTTTTTGTACAGATTGCAATCAAACCATATCAAAAGCTAATCCTGACACTCTCATTAAACTCAGAACAGGAAGCTTGTTGTATCAAAAGTGCTGAAAAAGCCTAAGGGGAAGGTGATAGTGAAGCAGAACTTCCAAGAAAAATATAAGCACAAAGATCACAGAAGAGCCCCTAATAAACAATAAACTGCAGGAACATACCAATCGTGTGAATCCCAGATTTAACTTCTACTGAAAACAGCATGATAACTGCCTGTTACAAAGTTCAGTGTGAAACGATGTCACCATCCATTTGTGGATGAAATAATGCTTCAGTAACCGAGTGTAAGACACCCTTAAACCCAAAACATTTCCCATTTCATGCTGAAGTTCAGATCAGGTCTCTGGAGTCACTCCCAAAACCAGCCAAGGGAACCAGTACGTGATAGTCTTGAAAAATAGAATGAAACTTGTACTTCTAAAAAATATTACTGCAGAAGTCACTGCTAGAGTTCACCTAGAAGGAAGGGGTACTTTTACCTTAAAATTAGCTCTGAGGAAAGATCATCCTTTGGCAGAGAGGTCTGTATGGCTCACACACAATTACTGGACACCAAAGAAAACCTGTGCTTTACTGACTTCCAAGGTCTGGTACAGTAAAAAGAGCAACTTGGATGCTTAAAAAAGGTTTAAAAGAACAATGGTGAGAACTGGGACCTTCTGTCTGCAGGCTGGGTCTTAGGGTAAGTTGCTTTTGAGGTCCTTACTGGACCTCAGCTGCTGATACTGGATCATGCTGCTCATTTGGGGCTGGAGTATTTTGACCACGGGTAAGCTGGAAATAGTCAATATCTTACTACAGGAATTAACTGTCTCTACTAAGTCTGAGAACTGAAAGACCAAAGAGAGGCATTCAGAAAGCTAAATCATTATTTGGAAAGCATTGAGAGGGACAGGACTTGGAAAAATATTTATCTGATAAAGCCACTGCACAACCTGGGCTAGCTTCTTCTGTAAAACTGTGGACAAACTGTGTAAAGCTGTTAATAAAATTTATATGCACACTTGAAAAAATGTAATTATGTTCATTGCACAAATCACCCATAGTGATACCCCAAAAATGCTTCCATTTAACAGGATGCTGTAACCACTGCTGTACTAGCAAGAGGAACATTTAAAGGAGCTTTCCTCTGGAAATCGTCTTTTAGATTTCCTCATCCAACATGAGACAGTTTATAAAGTCCAACCTTGTGCTAAACATGATTTTACTCATCAGTTGTTCTATACTCCTTTGAAGACTTCAAAAGTACTGAAGTTTAAAAAACCTTGAGATATTTATTACGAGCAGGAACAAATATTCCAGCCATGCATCAACCTCATGATGGACTAACTCAAGCAGAGGGGTAGAAAGTCTACAGGTGGGATATCAATTATTAGCTGACCTAATGCTACAGTTACTAGTCTTTCCAGAGAGATTTATAAGGGAGATTTACTAGAGATTTTAAAAAAGAATGAATTTTACTTTATTTTCCAGGCAAAGGGTAACAGTGTATTAGTGTTTCTTGGAAGATCAGTATAATTTTCCTTTGTCTTTTGTTAAACATATTCCTCCTTAGACTGAAAAGGCTTAATCATAAGGAAATACATGCAGCCCAAACACAAACTTGATTAGTTCCTGGAATTGTCATAGAAAATATTGTTTTGCATTGCTTCTTACTGAAAGTAAATATTAGTTATTAAAATGTTATATTAGAAAGGACCAAACCTTGCTTCTGTTACACTGTTAACAGGAACACACAGAACTCATAGAAAAAAGTGCACATTTAAATCAAACAATTTCTTAAAACAATTGTGTCAGAAAAAAATCCTTGTTATACATTAGATAGTATTTATTTACAATTTTATTATTTTTGATTACTCAGTACAGAAAGACATGAAATTCACACTAAATCCCATTTCCATTTCTAAAAGCCTATATCTAGGCCTTGAGTTAAATACAAAATTTGACAAGTGAAGACTTATGTCACCTAAGACTATAAATAAATAAATAAGCAAGAAAACCAGATTTCTTTTTCACTCTTTTTTTTCTGGAGGTTTAACAAATGATGTTAAAATTTTTCTATGATTCTAAACTTGCATTTGCTAAACCATGGAAATTTTACTTTATTGTAAGTACATCAAGGTGGATTTGTTTCATTCAGTCCCAAGGTGATTTAGGTATTTTATTTTGACAGACAATGCAGAATTGAAATGCAAGTGGATATTGGGAAAAACCCTGTGCAGAACAGGAACTTTTGCTGGTGGTGCAGCTCAAGAATGTCTGTATCATGTAAAATTGAAATGAAAAAAGCTCTTGATCAATAAGGAGATATTAACAAAATAGCAAATCTCATAACTTCTGCAATAGAAATAATAGCTCAAGAAAAACATTTCTGTATTTAATATTTAACTATTTGCTAAATAATTTAATGATAACCAGCATAAAATGAATTAATGACTCGATTTCCACTCTCCATGGAGGTAAATTCTAGAAAACACCTGGCAAAATTTGCTTGATGTTGGTTTAGGGAGCAGCCCCTGTTGTAACCCAGCAGATTTCCAGGCGGCTCTGGCTCACACAGCACAGCTTGAACTCAGGCTCAGGCTGGGCACTGCAGTGCTTATAAATTTATGAGCTATACAATCCGCTGGCTGTGTAAAAGGCAGCAGCAGTCCCTGCTCCAAAGCTGTCCTGCCTTTGCTAGCAGGTTTCCAAACGACATCCAGCATAAAATGATCTATGGATCAGCAGTTTGCTCCCAGGAGGGACATCCTTGAAATGCATGCTACTGTATTTTGGACATCCTTTCCTGTCTGCAGACACTCAAGTGATTCAACCACATGTCTTGTGAGGATAAAGACAGAAATACATGAGAAAAAAAGTCACTTATGTTCAGGACAGCTTGAAGTCTGTGGCTGCTAACCAGAAAATAACTTCTTATGCTAGAACAAGCTTTTAAGAGTCCCATAAGAGATTTTTTTGCATTAAACCAGAGCGTTAGCAGCTGAACTTGTGTGTTGTCTTACGTAGAGAATCAAAACTCCCAGCAAAAATCAAAGAAGCTGTTCCAACCCTCAGAGTTTCTGTCCCTACGTTAGATTTAGAATGACAAAAATCTAAATCCTCTCTTATAAGAAATAGAATGAATATGGAGATTAAGCAAACTTTAAGGCACCCACTGAGTAATGAGGTAAAACAAAAACCTTCCCCTCTGCAGAAATAATGGAGATGTAAAGTATAAATAATTGCTGAGGTAGTTGTAATACTCCTTGTGACAGCACTGACAAATTATCACCTGATAGCTGTCAGCAGACCAAGTATTAGCATGAAATATGTGAAGTATCTAATTTACCTGGTGGAGCATCTACGAAGGCTATGAGCTTTCAGCTCTGTAAATAGCTGAACAACTTCCGTGGTTTCCTATTTCATTGAACTGGCTGAAGGGGAGGGTCAACAGATCTGCTGTTTAACCTTCAGTTCTCAGTATTACATTATGTAAGAATAAAATAAGTCAGACCTGTAAGTTTGGCCAAGCAGCAATGCCGGCAGTGGCTCAGCAGCCCCTGAACAACAGCTGCGCGCCGTCAGCACTCGGCTCCTTGGCTGAAGATACTCTCGTGTTCCTGGCAGGATGACGTCCCAAAGTGTATATTTAATATAATAACTCTTCAGCACCAGTTCAGCAGCAGTGTGCAGCCACAGCATGAGAGCTGTTAACCTACGAAGAGCCTAGGCTTGGAGGAGCAATTTCATTTTTCCCTCTCTGGCTTTCACAGAATCACAGAATCACAGAATGGTTTGGGTTGGAAAGGACCTTAAAGATCATCCAGTTCCAACCCCCCTGCCATCAGCAGGGACACCTTCCACTGGACCATGTTTCACATGGCTTCCTACGTTCCTGTGTCCCACCAGCATCTCAGCGCTGCTGATATTGCTTCCTGCAGCGGGACAGTGAGCTGTATCAGCATTTTTGACACTTCCACATTAAATGGCCTTTTCTTTTCTGTTTCCTGACATGAAGACATGATTGTGATGGCTGCACCTTTGAAAAGTGTTGGCTCAACAGCTTGCCTTCCAGTGGCACATCCTGTTATTGTAGTCGTTGTCTGCTTCCATCTTACACCAGCTGATCCACTGGACTGGATTTATTTCAGCAGTGTTATTTCCAGCACCCAGCAGCACAGCAGATATTGGCTAATTCAGCTCATTCCCAGCTGATTTTTTCAGATTTCTAGCTTTGGACTGTCACTTCAATTTTTCCCTCCTCCTGACACAAACTGCATACCCACTTTTAGCCTGATGATGTTTTGCTGTTGGGGGACTGGCTTGCACGCATCTCAGGAGTAAATGCTGTGACTTGCAGGGACTACAGAGGAGCACTGAGCTAGGGCAGCGTGCTGGTGAGTGCACTCACAGCAACGTTGCTAAATAGTTCACAAGAGGGCACAGGCAGCTCTGAGCACCCACATCAGGAAGCAAAGTCACTATGGCTGCAAAATATCTGCTTTCCTGGAAGGTAAGCATGGTTTAGTCCCTGCCATCCTTTGTCCCTGACATCCAGGCTGTGCAGGACATGGGTTTGGTGGTGCTGGGAGCAGAGAGGCAGTGCATGGGACAGAGCAGGAGGTACCCTTGGGAAAGTGATGCAGTGCTGGAGATACTCCTCTCCATGGCCAGGGGGAAACACTCCTTGGTCTTTTACTCTTTTCCATTTCAACCTCAGAGCTTTGCAAAACAAACTCCTTTAAAAAAACAAAAAACCCAACCAAAACCAAATCCAAAAACAACGCAGAAAAACCCCCTGCTTATTACTTTTCAGATGGGAAGAGCAGCTGCCAGGGTAACAAGTGGGTTGGGACATTCTCTCTCTCTCTGAATAAAGCTCTGAAAACTCCCCAGTGACCCCTCTGACAGAGGCTATGATAATAATATGATAATTCTCTGGTAATACTCTGAAAACACTTGCAGAACTCCAGTGACTTGTTGTTGCATCTTTAGTGGTTGTGCAAAAAATTGTGTTTGTAGGAGTGGATTTACAGTAGGACAGATTTTCTGCATAAAATCCTAATGGAGACAAGGCAAAAGAAATTTTAATTTTAAATAGAAAGGTGAAGGTAATATTATTCTCTTGGAGAAAGGAACTATTTGTAAAAGCTACAGAAGTCCAGATGCAGCTTTTAAAGGTCTCCTGTAGGAAGAAGCAGATGGCTTTTTTTTTTTTCTTTATATATGGAACTTTTTGCACATTTCTGGAAAAAGGGTAGAATTCAATCTGTGTAGCACATTGCTTCTAGCAGCTTCCAAATATCCAGTCAACTAGGAGTACTGGAATACAATGATATTTAAAAGCAAACTAGATTTGAATGGGGAAAGATCTCACAGTTTGGAGGCTTTTTTTTCTCACTTTATTGTTCTTTGTGAACATTTGACAAAGCAGTGTAAGAACAAGGTCCTTGAAAAAGATAAATGTCCACCCAGCCTGGAGATAAGGCCAACATATCTTCTGTATCTATGTAATGATCCTCTCCAGAGATTTGCAAAGAAGAGAACAAACAAGGTGAAACAAAAGCAGCAGGGAGGAAAAGGAACCTTGGGGGGTCTCTAGACCAACCTCCTGCTCCAACCAGGGTCAGATGTGAGATCAGATGAGGCTTCTCAGGGCTTTATCCAGCTGAGGTTTGGAAATCTCCAAGCATGGAGGTGGGTTTTCTTTTTTTTTTTTTTTTTTTTTAAAGAAAACAAACCCAACAAACCCCTGTTTATTGAAATACAATCAAGCCTAAGAACCTTCTTCAGAAATCTGAAAGGAAAACAGAAAAAAGAAACAAGAAAAAAAAGAAAATAAAATAAGGTAAAGCAAATCACTCCCTTAAATACTTCATTCAGGACCAATTGCCCATTGACAATTGTGGTGGTGGAATTATGAATCCTTGTGTGTTTTGGACAGAATTTAGGCAAGCAATCTGGCCAAAAAAGCCCTGAGGGACCAGACCTCTACCCACAATAAACTAAAGGCAGATGGGTAATGTTGAATTTATATATGTTATGGAAATGGCCACAAGAACTTTGCAAAATTTTGGAAATTTTCTTCCTTCTCCTAAAGAAGCAAATCTGCTGCAAGTTGGAATTTCTAGTTTAAAATCAATATTCCTAACAAACCTTTCTCCCAGTTCAAGAGATTTTGTGAGGAGTTATTACAGCTACTCAGAATTTCAGGAGGAAAAAAATGCAGACACATGGACTAGTCTTGACAAAAACAGTTCACTAAAAACCTCTCATGCAGCCTTCTGCACAAGGCTGGGTGACCTTCAGCGCCAGGTTACCTTGATCAGGGCTTTATTCAGCCCAGTTCTGAGTCAGCATCACACTGTGCATGAGAGTGAGCAGCCCTCCAAGCAGAGAGAGCTGCAGGTGTTGGGGCACGGCAGGGGATGACACTGCTGGCCCTGTACCTGTGTACCTGCAAGACTGAACAGTCACCTGTGCACAGGAACCATTCCTGCCCATCATCGAGTCCAGCCATTAACCTCACACTGACAAGTCCCTGACTGACCCATGTCCCTCAGCACTGTGTCTACACGACTCTTCAATCCCTCCAGGGATGGGGACTCCACCACTGCCCTGGGCAACCCCTTCCAATGCCTCAGAACCCTTTCAGCAAAGAAATTCTTCCTCACATCCAATCTCAACTGCCCTTGGTGCAACTTGAAGCCATTTCTTCTTGTGCTGTCACTTGTGTACTTGGTTGAACAGACCCACCCCCACCTCTCTCCATGCTCCTTTCAGGTGGTTGTAGAGAGTGATAAGGTCTCCCCTCAGCCTCCTCTTCTCCAGGTTGAACAACCCCAGTTCCCTCAGCAACTCCTCATCCCACTTGTGCTCCAGCCCCTTCCCCAGCTCCATTGCCCTTCTCTGGACACGTTCCAGCACCTCTATGTCCTTTCTTGGAGTGAGGGGCCCAACACTGAACCCAGCACTTGAGGTGCAGCCTCACCAGTGACCAGCACAGGGGTAAGAGAACTTCCCTGGTCCTGCTGCTCACACTGTTCCTGATCCAGGCCAGGATGCCCTTGGCCTTCTTGGCCACCTGGGCACTCTGCTGGCTCATGTTCAGCTGCTGTCAGTCACCACCCCCAGGTCCCTCTCTGCCCAGCAGCTCTCTGGCCACTTCTCCCCAAGCTTTTCAGTGGTGGCTGCTGGGGTCTCACAGATGGCTTGATTTCTGTATCACTGAGCAATGGGGGTGAGAGAAGGTAGCTCTCAGGAAGAAACCTCGCACCATGAGCTTGCAATTTCATCTAAAATTGTGCATTTGTGTTGGCACTGGGGGACACACATGGAGACCCCAAGCAGTATTGTCACAGAGGAAATCATAGAGATTTCCAAAACACAGGCAACCAGCCACAAGCTTGTCTTCCTCCTTCCTGCTCCCTCAACAGACAGAGAAGGAGGGCATACAGGGGAATGCAAGACTTTTACAAGCACAGAGAGCAGTCTGCTAACGAGCTGAGCTCCTGCCTGCATGTGTACTGCTGGCCTGGCATTTTAATATTGTCCCTGGTATAAACATTGCTCTTCAAATGCTGCAGACTCCTTCAGCTCTTTTACTAGAGGATCTTCGTTAATGAATTCTCTATGGGCTTGTCAACATTTCTGCACTTCATTATTTTCCGGTTCTGGATAGAAGCCTGCTTGGAGCTTCATTAACAAAGATTACCATTGTGAACCATGACTAATTCCTCCCAAAGCACTTCCATCTCCCATGATAATTTTTAAGTTTAAAAATAAATGCCAGCTGCTCCTCTTTGCTGGATCTTGTGCAAAGTACAATGGCAGCCTGATAAGATTATTGCTGGGCTGATCACATGCTGGTTCGTGTCAGAGGTTCCAAAAGGGCCTTTATTTTGCTTTGTGGATCAGAGAATAATTTCTTTAAGCTTTATCAGAAATAGAAAAAACAAGTTTGCCTTTATGTTGCCATACTGGCTTGCTTGCAGGAGCAAACTTCATAAACTTGTAAAAATGGAGGGACCAGAAAATAAACTTGCTTGAACAAGACAGGAAAAACTGTGACTTGCACTAGTTAGAGCTTGCAATGCTTATTCTTAAGTTTCAATTTGCAGTCACCATTATCCAAACCAATTTAGATAGAGAAGGGAAAAAAAGCCATTTTATATCCCCACTTGCAAAGCCACATCTTTGGGCTTTATTTTTTGCTGTTGTTATTTAAAACTGCAACCTACATGGCTACATACATAGGGTTAAGACAAGCAGATTGTACAGTCCCAGTGTAGCTCAAGTTCTTCACTGCCTGTAATTCAAGGAGCCTTAATTTTGGGTCATGGGGAGCCCTGCACTGTCTACCCCAGCCCAGCTAACAGTAATGGAGTTATCTGTATTTAAAGTTACTATGACTGGGCTGACTGGTACCAACAGGGTAGGCAGTCTCTGTTTTAAGATGCCCTTCAGCACTTACTCCTAGTGAGTCTTGAGGAAACGGCCGTTTCAATGTTTTTCAAAGATTTCAACAATTTCAGAGAACCAACCAAAAACTGTGTATTCACTTGACTTTGCTATTGGCTTTTTAGTCTGTGTTGATATTTTGCACAGGAGCATCAGACATCTGATTGCCTGGCTTGACTGCAGCAGGATGGCAACACAAATTGACATGACTGAAACAGACTCGGAAAGGCTTCTGTAAAGAATGGCAAACCAGGAAAAAATATTTGCTATTTCTCTGGGGAATTGATTCATGGTTCCTCTCCCTCTGTCCTCAGCTGCCATCTCCATCTGTTTCCCGCTGATGTGATGAATGTGTGGGTTCAGTGGCCGCCTTGGTGTACACAGGGCTCTCTGCAGAAAGCCTGAGCTTTAACACCTCTCCCAAAATCTGTCATGTTTAATCTAAACTTTCTGGTGTTTGCCTAAATAGTTTTCCTCACTTGCAAACATGAATAAAAAAAAGAAAAATTTGTTTTCTCCAACTAGTTAATGGAGAAAATAAAACTTTTTCAAAATAAAACTTTTTCAAAGTAAACTTTTTAAAGATAAATCTAAATCCTTCTCCTAAAGTCACAATCTTCCCCTGGAGTGGCAGCTGTGAGGCTTTCACCCTCACAGTGTAACCTTCACACATTTTCAGACTATAAAAGGGGCAATGGTTATAAACTGGATGAGAGAAGATTACATATGAGGAAAAAATTCTTCCCTGTGAGGGTGGTGAGACACTGGAGCAGGTTGCCCAAAGAAGCTGTGGCTGCTCCTCCCTGGAAGTGTTCAGCCTGGTCTAGTGGAAGGTGTCCCTGCTGATGGCAGGGGGGTTGGAACTGGATGATCTTTAAGGTCCTTTCCAACCCAAACCATTCTCTGATTCTGTGGTAAAACTCCTGCTGGGTATCAGGGCTGGTTGTGCTGGATGGATGTAGCAGAGTAACCTGTTCCTCCTACTTGCTCCTTTCTTACCAATCCCCTCTGCCACATGCCATCCCCCCGGCTCCTATCCAACCTTCCCACTACACCAGTATCTGCTAACCACCAAAGTGGTTCTGTTATCCTAACACAGTCAGCAGGAGATATATAGTGCTATGACATAAATGCAACCTCTCAGTTTTTAAGAGGCTTTCATGTACCTTGGAAATAGCTCTTTTACCAAGTTTTCCTGCCCTTTTTACCCCATTTTCTTTTGATTGGTTAATTTGTTCACTTTCTATTGCAGTACTGGAGGCTGTTGATGGAAGTGAAAGTGATGCTCAAGCATGTTCAAGTGATTAAGCTGGCTTGGACTTCTGCACCTGCTACAACTGCAAACTTTTCTCCACTCTCTATTACTCCCTTTTCACAAAATAATTAAAAGAAAATTATTTTCAGCTCGGTTCTTCCTGTTTGTCTCCCTTTCTCTGTGTCATGGGCACCTCTTTTTCTCTGCACTTCTTTTCCCTCTGATTTTTTTTTTTTTTTCCTGGGAAAGCAGCTGGGAAGAGTTGCTTTCCTTTTAGACCTTAGCATTTATATCTTGGTGTTCTTAGAGATTGACAGGCATCTCAGGGGAGGCTGTTTGCACCAAGAGAAGGACCAGTACCCCCAGTCTACATGTGCTCAAAAGCTTTGCTTCTCTGGCAGTCACTTGAGGCTTGGCCCTCCGTACCTCCCAGCTTGGTGCAATGGAGCAGGCTGTTTTCATGCACATATGCCACATTGCAGGCTTGTGAAGGGTTTCTGACATTATACTGGTTTGATTAAGTGGAAAAAAGAGGAGAAGGTTGATGTGATTCTGAAGTGATGTCTTTGATAATCTTGTGGAAAATTTAGAGTCTGGTCTCAGTTTATCACCTGGTTGAGCTCTTCCACATGGCCAAGATGGGTAGCAGTGACTCCTCTGAGTCTCTGTTACAGGCGGCACAGCTCTGTTTTGTGTGCACTTTTGGGAAGCCTTTGGGTAGGATGCTGGGCTCTGTGCTGCTTCTTTGCAAATACACAGTAGGAAGAGTGACCAACGCTTCTGCTGAGGGACCTCTGATGTCTGAGGGGATGGTGGCATTGTGGGGCAACCTCTTCTTTCCACTCAGCAGACGTTTATCAGGTAAGCAAAAGGCTGGGTTGTCAAGGCTGCTGGATTTGGGCATCAGGCTGCACTGGCAAATAGGTGAAGATGCAGGTTCATGTCAGTTCCTCTCTCCCACACAGCAGAGCCATGTGCACTAGTCCTGTTCCCACCTATGTCCTGTTTTCACTCTTCTCGGTGTGCAGCACAGCTCTGGTACCACCTGGGGACCCCAGATCCCTCTGAGAGCGAACTTCTTGATGCTCTGGACATCTCCCTGCACACAGTGACCTCTGCAGTGCTGTCAAGTGCCCCAACCTTTGATATTATGCTGCTCCAATGATGCCTGATTCCTGGTTCATGGAAAACCCTCAGACTCACGTTAAAATAATGCGTTGCTGATGTTGTGCTGCTCACGGGAGACCTCTACCCCCAGAGCAGAGCGAGGAGGGGCAAGGGTTGCAGCAAAAGCTGTAAGTCAGGTGCTGAAGTACCCCTCCCTCTATTGAAAGGTGTGATTTCACCATGTGCAGAGCTGGAGCTGGAGGCAGCAGGGTCTGACCCTGCTCATTGTCTCAGGCATTCTGGTCCTGCCAGCAGCAGCCGCGTGCAGATGTCTGAGTATCTCTCAAAATAGCAAGTCAGAGAAGAAACAACTGGAAACTGTCAGCTTGCACTGTGAAAACATGGGCAGTGATGCAGACAGAGAGGCTCTGTGCCCTTGCACATGCCCTAGGAACAATATTACATACATGAATGATACTCAGTTGGTATCAGCACAGCTCTGAGCACTCACACTTCCAGAGAAAGCCGGTTCCCATCCAGCTGAGGAAGCAGGATGCCCTGCAGCTCCTGTGTCACAAAGTTGTCTGTTGACAATCTGGCACAAAAAATTATGCACTCTGCAGGCATCACTATGCATACATCAGTAGGTTGTTGAGGATTTTCCTTTTTATGCAGCAATACACCACTGCATATTGTTCCCTGGCAAAACTACTCTCAAGAGTACCAGGTACTTGATGCAGGAATAAAGGTGTTGTGTGCTCACGGCAGCTTTTGCTGTTCGGGTTTTTGCTGTTAACTATTGCTGTGGTCTAAGCCTGAAGGTCCTGAGAAGCCTACAGGTGCAGCAGAGCAAAAGGAAGACCTTTTTCCACAAGGTCACAGAATGAGCACTGAAAAACATGTGTCCAAACTGGAAGAGGACAAAGGTATGCAGAGGGCTTCCCACCCACCTGCTGTAGCAGGAACAGCACAAGCACTGGCTTAGCTGGCTGATTTTCAGCTTGCTTCCAGCAGAAAAACTCCACCACACCAAAATGCCTGCTTTAAAATAGACTTTCCCCCTCTCAGATATGACTTTCTGGCATGTAGGGTAGACATGGAGCCTGTGCTTTTGCTAAGAGATGCAAAAATGGATCCATATCCATACACACAGCTGCAGGATGAAACACCAGGAAGCTGCTCTTTCTGGCACAGCTGGATAACTCTGCTCAATGCCAGATGCCCACCAAAGCTCATTCTATCACCCCCCTCCTCAGCAAGATGGGGAGGGGAGAAAATAAGATGGAAAAAAAACCCAAACTCATGGGTTGAGGCAAAGGCAGTTTAACAGAAACAAAGCAACGCTGCGCTCACAGAAGCAAAAGAACAAAATATTTATTCTCTACTTCCCATCAGCAGGCGATGTCCAGCCACTTCCCAGGAAGCAGGGCTCCAGTACATGTGGTGGTTGCTCTGGAAGACAAATGTTGTAAATAATGGATGCCCCCCTTCCCCCTCGCTTCTCCTCTCCTTGCTTTTGTTTCTGAGCAGACGTCATATGGTGTGGAATATCCCTTTGGTCAGTTTGGGTCAGCTGTCCTGGCTGTGTCCCCTCCCAAGGTCCTGCCCACTCCCATCCTACTGGGGATGGGAAATGTTGGAGAGCCAGCCTGGATGCTGTGGGATCACTGCTCAGCAGTAACCAAAACACTGGTGTGTCATCAGCACCTTTGTAGCTACTGATACAAAACACAGCACTCTGATGTGGGGAAAATTAACTCCATCTCAGCCAGACCCAATACACCTTCATACAAGAAAGTGGCTCTGCAGCAGCTTCATGCATGTAGATTCAACTCTCTCTGTCTTCTGCATTAGAGTCGGCAATGGAAAGGCAATGAAGTCATCATTCTCATGATGGTACTTGGCAATTTAAGGCTTGAAGCTGTCCAAAAGCATTATTGTGGACCACAGGTCCCACTAGGGTAGTATCCCATCTCCAGCTGGGGCCACAAATGGATGTCCAGGAGCCAGCAGCAACTTTACTGCAATAGGTTATGCTTCATCTCTCCCGAGTTTTCTCCCAGCCTCAAACTATTTAGCTTGAGACATTTCCTGTAATGGCTGTGGTTTCTGTTTCTTTTGTAACCACCAAAGAATTTATTTCCTGGTCTTGACCAGTGTCACAGTGTTGTAATACAATTTTTGATGGGTCTTTTGAGGAAACACTACAGCAGCTCAGCTACACCAGCCCCAAATCAGCTATATGACAAATAAGGCTGAGGTGCTTTGCTGAGGACTAGCCAAAATCTCTGCAGCAGTGGTCCCCTTGCAAGCACACGATGTCATCAAAGAAGGTGGTGTTTGTTAGGCTGATAAAGGTGTTCTTATTTTCTTCCATTTCCAGGCACTTCTCTTCACCTGGTTGCATACCTTATTTATGTGCTTTTGTCCTTAGCAGGCCATGATTTCAATTTATAAGGTAATCATGGCACTGCAGGCATCACTTTGTTGTGTAGCCATTGCTATCACAGCTACCTGTGGCATGCAGGGCTCTTGCAGCATTGTGGTGGTGGTCCTTGGGAGAAGGCACCAGCAAGAGAGAGAGAAAGAAGCCATACAGTGATTGTGGTTTTCCCTTACACTGGTTATGTCCATGACAGCCTGTGAGGAAGCATTCACCCACCCTGCAAGGAGCCACCTCTCCTGCTTGGCTTTGAACCTGGCTGCTATAGCTCCATTGGGTAGTCTGGGGCATCTTCTTCCTAGAGAAGGGTAAGCTTTTCCAGAAAGAAAAATGGAAATATAGAAACTGGGTGCTTTGAACAAGGCCATAGATCAACTGGAACAGCTGGAGAAGAGAACTGAGGTTAGCAGTTTACAAACTCCAGCCACCACACCCTCCCATTTACTACTCTGGTACCACCAGAACAGATATACAGATCTCCTAAAGGTGAATGCTTGTGATGAACAAAGGTTTTCTGAGGGAATTGCTGAAGAAGCTACACACTGTCATGGTGCTGTGGGTGAAATTGTCATATTTCAAAGGCAGTAGGACATGGTACCCTTGAAAGTGATGGTCTTCAGCTCACCTCTCTCTTGCTCGTGACCTGTTGAGGTGAATTGCTAGATTGCTATACAGATGAGGAATCTCCATTAGCCCCAGTCTGCACACAAGGATTTGCAACCCCATGGATACTGCCTGTTGGTCACGTTGTGCAGGGGTATGACTGTGCTGGGTATGAGCTTCCAGCTGAGGGTAAAAAGGTGTGTCTTTACCCACAACAGATGCAGGGCTGAAAAACACATCTTGGGTAGCAAAGATTTACCCTGTTGCCATTTATGCTGCTGGTGCAAAGCTTTGGAGTTTGGTTTCAGCTGCATGGGATGACCTGTGAGACCAGGAACATCTCTGGAGGGAGACTCAATTATATATTGAGTCTGTAGGATATTCTTTAAAAAAAAAAAAAATCCTCTATTTTTATCTTTACGATAAAAAGCCTGTGCTATAAAAATCCCATCTTTCCTGAAAATGTTTAGTAATGCTTATAAATAAACCTACCCTTCCCACAGGCTATTTTCTTATTTTTCCTCCCTTAAGCTCTGAGGGGGGGAGAGGGTTCTTCTTATTGCACCATATAACTTGGCTACTAACTTACACCAGAGCAAATCTGGCTGTGGAGGAAATTTGGGGCCAGCCTCAGTAGTAGGGCAAAGCCTCTTAAGTTAGGGGAATTTGCATCACTGGGGATGAACTTGCATCCAGGTACTATTTCCTTAGGACTTCATAATGAAAACTGGGCACCCACCCCAAGCTAATCTTATCAGAGGCACAGCTAGGTGAATGCAGGAGCAGAGGCAATGTCAGGAAGATGTGCCAGGGAAGGTAAGGTGGAACATGAGGAAAAGGGTCTTCAGGCAGAGGGTGGTGGAGCACTGGAACAGGCTCCCCAGGGAGGTGCTCATGGCACCAAGCCTGGCAATATTGCAGAAGCATTTGGCCAACATGTGCTCTCAGACACATGGTCTGAATGTTGGGATTGTCCTGTGCAGGGACAGGAGCTGGACTGGATGATCCTTGTGGGTCCCTTCCAACTCACAACATCCTATGATTCCATGAATGCAAACTCCTGACCTTGCAAGAGCTGGAGGAGGGGAGGTTTTCCCTGCAGTTCTGCCAGGTAGGGAAACTCATGGCATTTGGGTGCAGCCTCAGAAGGGACAGCATATTTTGGTCCTCTGAGCTGCCCCAGCCCTGATCAGTTTTGTTGGGAGCTGATCCAGTGACTGCCAGAATTAATGCAGAATTAAAACATGCTGACGCAGGACAAGCACCCACACATCAGTGACACCTGTGTGCATGTAAAGGCATATTAGATGTACAGAAAGACACCTCAAATATCAGCTCCCAGCACATTTTGCTTTCAGCAAGGTAGGTGACTATCCTTCCTAAAGGTGACATACTAAACACGTCACTGGAAACTCTTTGCATCGAAGTGTGTTTCTGCTCCCTGATTTTTTACTCACATAGCAATCCCTGCTGTGGTTTTCCTTTATACATATATATTGATGTTTCACCTGCAAATGTGAATTCACAGAAGGTCCCACATATCCTCTTCAGCATTCATGTAAGCTGTCAGCTCCACCTGTCTGCTGCCCTTCATGTTTGACTGCTTTCTTTGCTATGTTATTTGGAAAATAAGGAGGAATATTTTTTTTTTCACTTGTCTCTTCATCTTCTTTTTTCCTTCATCACTCTTTTTCACCAAATGTCTATCAGTTGCACTGCAGTGCTTTCTTTCTACCCAGCAAGGGCATCTGGGCAAGTCCTCCAAAGGCTTTTGCCTGAGTTTTCATGAAGTGATCCCTCAGCCCTATCCCCACCTTGTTTTTCAAACAGATCAATCAGTGTTCTGCACATGGTCATACCAGCCTTTGGTGCTGGGACCTAGTCAACAAAAAGAAATCTGCTGCTTACAGATCAGTGACAGTCTTATCTCTAGTAGAAAACACTTTTGTATTTGATGTTAAATCCCCAGGAAAATGATAATACTTTTCCACAAATGGACATCATTCATGCATACACAGCATACACAGTGAGTCCCCCACACATGCTTCTCTCTGGGATAAGCAAGGTCAAAGAAATATAGATTGAAGAAGAGCCCCAGAAAATACGGTCACTGTAATGGTAACGGTGCCAACATGTACTGTCAGTGCAGACAGGACCTCTGCCAGCAATGCATCCTCTGGGATCTTTCACCTTTCCTCCTTTACTGGGGGGGTCTCAGTGTCAGCTCACATCAATGATGGATGCTGAACAATGGCCTCTGACTTCTGCAGCAACTATCCTGAACCCATCATCTTTCCTGCTGCAACAGCACGCATGGTGTTTGGACAGCCCTGCTGTAACTTCATTAGCAGTCTGGGACAATTTTCAATTAGGTTGCAATTTTGCCCTGCTTCCTGTAGTTGATTTCTAAAAGGCCCGAGTAACAGAGCCCAGGCAGCAGCAGGACAGATGTCTCCCTGGATTCACAACAATTAGCAAGCTGACCCAATGGAGCCTGGTTTTCCTTGTTAATCTGTCTAGTGGTTGAGCTGCTCTGTGAATGCTGTGGCAGCTAATATAGGCTGGACATTGTTGAGTAGGGAATGTGTGGAAAAGAAAGACCCTATTAAAGTGTTTATTTTCTACTTGGGAACTCACCTCCTTGACCAAATGCAGTCAGCACTGGAAAAATGTGTTCAAGAAGGCAGAAGCATCAAGAGATCTCAATTGTGTTCATCCAAGGGTAGATAGTAAAATGAAAACTCTCCTCCTTTTTTTCCTCCTTCTGCACATGGGAAGCTAATGGAATTATTTTACTTTTCATGCTCTTATTTGCAGGTTTACTCCCTGGTGTGAATACTTTTGCTGTGCCTGGAGCCATCACCAACCTCCACCCCACATGGGGCATTCAGGTGGGATGGTCTGCACAGGGTTGCACTGCTTTACTTGCAGTGGGGAAGTGGGACTGTCTCTCTGGCATGTTTTATTTACAGCATATCTGTAACATTAACTACATCTGACTTGCTGGGAGTCCCTTCCCAAGCTGCTACCAGACAGGAAGGGAAAGTCTGGTCAGGAGGTGGGTTTGCTTCCCATCTGTGGTCAGCTCATATTTGTGTAGGTTCAGCAGCACGTGCTCCATGTACCTCTGTAAATGCCATAACTGCAGAGAGGGTGGGCGCTGAGTGACTCCCTCTCCTTGCTTTTATGAGCAAAGTAGTGGAAGGATCTTCTCTAACGAGTCACCAAAACAAAGATGTGAGGATGATATGCTTGCAAAAGGCAATACAATGGTTCTGCAATGATCAGGAGCTTGGGTAATGTTTTTTTTTGTATGTTTCCATGTAGGGGGAGGTGGGAGTTGTCTAGTGTTTTGTTGGCTATCAAGCCTTTTCAGAAAAACTCTGTGTGCAGAGGCAGAGACCCTGCCACTTGTGCCACCCTTTCTCCCTTCTGGGCGTAGACTGGAATAAGGTCTGGGGTTCAAGAGCCTGACAAGGAAGCTCCTTCAGAACAAAGTAATCAGGTTTAAATCACAGAGAAATTATGTCCATGGGGCAACTACCTGAAAGCTGTTGCTCTGCAGTCCCTCCTGCCCCTGGCACCTTTGATGAATTGGCTGGGTTTCCCATGCAGGGAGGGTCAAAAGACAATTTGGGCCCGTCTGCCCAGGGCCCTTTCCTGAGCCCCATCCCTGCCAAAGGCTCTGTGCCACCTCCCTGGTTTTATGGAGCTTCTGCAGCTCCCACTGGCATCTCCTGGCAACCACAAACTTGCGGTGGGCATTGGAGCACAATGTGGGGGATGGAGGGTCCAACGTTGGTGATGCTGACCTCCTTTGCCTGTCAGTTACCCACATGGGACTCTCCTCCCCTTTCCTCTCTGCTTCACTAGCAATTACTTAACAAGGAAAGCACACCTCCAAACAAACCATGTGCTCCATACCATGGTAAATAGTCTTTGGATGCTGAGTCAATTTTATTATTTTTTTCCCAGCAGCTACAGAAGCCAAGAGATAAATTCATTCAGGGTGGCAACGCAGGTCTATAAATAACTGAGTCTGGGGAACAGGGGACCAGTTTTCTGGAAGCTGTCTCTTCTCCATAGGAGGACCATACCCTAGGCATGGCAGAGAGCTTAGCACCCTCTCCTGGAGCTTCCCAGGAGGCCACCAAGCTCAATCTGTTTACAGCTGGGTTTCTTCAACATCTTATTTGGGAAGTACTTTTGGAGGTGACATGGCTGGGAGAGCAATAGGGATGCCCTGTGCCTAGCAGCAGCCAGCCTCTCTTGTGCCCTAGGCACTGTTCTCCAGTGCTGTAGGGGAACATTGAACAAATAGTTTGTGCTTTCCCTAACCTTCCTCCAGATCTGCTTGTCTCCCATCACGTGTGGGAGCTGGTGGAGTCTCTTTGATAGTGACTGACTGTTGCTTGGTGCTATACAGCTTTGTTCCTTATCTAGAGGCTCTAGCTATCACCACAGCACTGTTCAACAATGCTGTAGAGCCAGTGCATTTAGTTGCTGACCCTGCTTGAGCCCTGTAAGCCATTTCCTGACCTCTAAACTCATGAGAAGAGGCAAGTAGAAAGCTGTTTCTTAAGCATTTAAACTCTACTGAGGATCCCAGCCATTAATCTAAGTGAGCTGAGGAGAAAAAAAAAAAAGAAAAAAGAAAAGAAAAAAGAAAAGAGAAAAAAGAAAGAAAAAAGAAAAAAAAAAAAAGAAAAAGGAAAAAAAAGAAAAAAGGAAAAAGGGAAAAAAAAGGGAAAGGCTTACCAGGGACTTGGAAATGGATAAAAAGGGCACAGGCTGTGAAAGGCCAACACAATCAGTCAGTCAATATCTTATTGACCAACTTGTCTTCATCTCAGCAGACAAACTGTCTGCACCAACAGTTATGCTTGGGCCATGGCCACAGTCAGCAGGATGAAAAGTAAGAGAAGCAAAAAAGCACAGTGTCTGGAAAAGAAATCAAACACACCTATGGGAACTGAGCAGAGAGTGTTCAGACAGCAGCACAGGGGCAGTGGGTGGAAGGAAAGCAGCAGACACCAGGGGTATTAGCAGAGTGATGCTGCTATAAAATGGCAGTGTTGTGCAGTGGATGATAAAAGGCATGCCCCAGCCAAGGAAAGTAATTTTCACTTTAGCACTGGGTAGGTCTCAGCTGCAGTGACATGCACATGTGAAAGATGTGGCACTTGGAGAAAAAGTGAGCAGGAAGCCAAAAATGCTATACAGAAGCTTTAGAAACATAAAGGTAGGCTTTCAGACAGAAAGGCTGAAAGGAGCCCTCATTTACCAGGGAGAAAGAAGATGAGCACTGTCCTCACTTGTTTTTCAGTTACGTACAAGGACACAAATGGGTTCTTCCCAGGACCTATTAGAAGTCAGGCACATAATCAACCTAATTTGCTTTAAGTGTGACCTGTGATGGCAAGTGCGGAAATGCTTTCTGAAAGGGCAGGGCAGAAAAATATTGTCTAGAGCTGCCCAAGCCACCAAGGAGTCTCTTACCTGACAGCTTTTGGATGTGTTTAGACCAGCTTCTGTCCAACAGGGTTTAGGTATGTTGCATCTCTACTCAGTGTTGGCAATTTTTTTATTATTCTAAGTCCTTTCAAGACATATATTCTGATGACTAACTATTCTCTTGCTGAAAGTGAGAAAGGAGGGCATTGTTATGAAGCCTGGTCTCTAAGTCACACACATTTTACTTGGACAAAAAAGAAGGCAGAAGGGGAACACTGGAGGATCTATTGCCTGCAGGTGTTTTCCATACCTGTGCAGGACCACTGGGCTCTGCTTTCAGTGCCAGCCAGGGATGGTCTCAGTCCCTGCATGCATGTACACAGCTGAGCAGCTCCTGCGGGGCAGAGCTTTCCCCGGGCAAGGGAAGGGTGTCCTTTGCCCTCATAAGCCCTGGCTGCCTGCACTGAGAGGGTAAAATTGCATTTGTCTTTTAAGGACAATTCCCAACATCTGTGTTGTGCAAATGACAGGATTGCTGAGCTCCCCCTGGGAATAAATAAGAGCAATAAGGAAGATGGAGATGTGTGTGGAAGTAGGTGTAAGCATGGCCTCTGGAGCACAGCTTTGGCCTGCTGTGTTACTGTGCCAACAAGGTTATCAGGGAAGATGCAAAAAAGGCATTTTCCCAAGTCTGCACTCTCACTGGGAACCATCTCCCTCCCCACCTCCACTGCCCCCAGAAACTCGCATTCTGTTGAACAAATCCCTGCTTTCTAAGGCCAGATACCCTGGGAAGCTCTAATCAACACTACAGAAATCTGCTGCTCTCTGGCAACATGCTGAAAGCCTTCCCTCTAAATTTCACCATAGGTGAGGACTTGCTTTTCCTGAATGGAGTGTGCAAACAAATAATGGGCATCTTGCAGCACAGAGCAGAAAACATCTGCAGCTTTAGGAAAAATGCACATCCTGGAACAGCAAGTCAAGAAAAGTGAGTATTTCTCAAGCCCTTTTTATTTATCAGTTCAGAGACAGTCCTCATCCATGCTAATGTCAAACCATGTTGCAGCTTAATCCTGGGTGCCAGCATGTTAGCATACTTCAAGAGCAATCCCATCAAAGCCAGCAGAACTGCTCTGGAGGTCAGACCAGTGTAGATGACGCGTTGTCACCTTGCATTGCATGCTCTTAAACTGTTATGCTGACTTTAATGGATCCCTATGCTAGATACAGTGCCCTGGCTTGAGCATTCTTTCTTTGAAGACAATAGGTAAATCCATTTCTGGCATGCATTTTGCAGGAGGTCTCAGAGGGAGGAATAACCAAACCAGGGCAGGAAACCAGAGATGGAAGATGCAGCTCTCTGGAGGTCAGGCAGAAACCACCTCTGATGGAAAGTGGGTGGGTGAGCAAACGAGAGCAACTCAGAGGTGGGTGCTGGACCACTTTTTCCAGCTGTGATCCAGAAAACCTCTGCTTGTCCTAGTCTTAGTGCCTAGCACCCCTCTGTGCCCACACATCCCATGCCTAACTACATCTCTTTGTGTTTTGGTTGCCAGTTGTTGGTGAAGCCCCTCTTTTCTTTTGCAGGTTGCTGTAAATGCAGGCACTGGGCACAGCAGCACCAAATCTGCACTGGACCTGATCAAAACTGGCTCTGCATTAAGTGAACACCAGCCAAACTAAAAATTACCATAGGGCACAGCGTTAATGAATCAAAAAATAATTGTATATATTCAGATTGGAATCTTTCATATTAAAACATTTTATGTACATTTTAACAAAATCCTTTTTTGCTTAACCCCTGACTGTAATTAAACATTGTGTGTGATGATGATGTTTCCCACTGGGCTGGACTTTTTCCTATTCTGCATAAGGGAATTGATAAATACTTGCTAAGCTACCTGGCCTGAGGACTCAGACTTCAGATCTTCAGCAGAAAAAGATACCCAGTTTTGTTTTGAGACAGAGGTATTCAAGATGTTCTGGCTTCCAGAGAGGAAAGGGTAGTGTTAATGCATGAATCAATCCCGACTTTACTTACTGTTGGTACAGCCTGAGAGACCTAAATTGGTTTGGCTTCATTCTGACTGAAAATCACCTCCATGCACCTCTGCACTGCTATTTGGAAATTTATTTTTCTTAAATCGTTGTTACAGCTGTGAAGGTCTTTCTAACGTACATCAAGAATGGAAAGCACCTACATTGGAAACTGAAAGAAGTTAATTCCTTACATTGTCAAAGTGTTTCTTTAATGTAAATTAGAAAATGGTTTCATTTTGCAAAAATCTGGTCCAACACACAACCAAAAGGGTGTTGAACTACAAATATTCTTAAGAACAACAGGATACTCAGGAAAGAAAACTTAGTGTACAAGCACATAAATTTTCATCTTTTTGGTGGTGCACATGTATTAAACCATTGGTTTTATGAAAAGAAATGTACAAATGCACATGCATGTTCAGTTTCCATTATACTTTTTCTTTTGCAAAGAAATGTTTTGTAGTGTAGTACAGCTAAGGAACTGCTTGGGGTTTACTGTCAGTGCACAACCCCATTTCAATGGGCTGCTAACAGTAGCCATTTCTGAGAGAAGCTTAATTGACTAAAAGTGGGGAAATAAAGTGTATTCCATGCTTTTTCTACAGAGGCAGTCACTACCCAGACAAGCAATGGAATAGGCTGCCCAGGGAATTCATGGAGCCACTGTCCCTGGAGTTGTTAAAAAATGTTTAGACACGGTACTTCAGGACATGGTTTAGTGGGCATGGTAGTACTGGGTTGATGGTTGGACTTGATGATCTTGGAGGTTTTTTCCAACCTTAATGATTCTATGATACCTTCTTTGGTATTTTATTTGCTTCCTTTCTCTCAACCCAAATAAAAAATCATTCAGATGGCAGGTCTTACAAATTGCCTTGCTCTGATTTCTAGGCACCAGAAATTGCATCACTATTCTTTGGGTTTGTGCTCTTTCCATGTGTTTCTGTGTTTTTGATTGCTGTCCTCTGATTTTGGCCCATGCACGCCTGAGCTCGTGCTACCTTGGCTCAGCAGCAGCCCTGCGGTGAGGGGCCTGCAGTAAGCTCTGAACCTGTCCCCTGTTCTTGCCAGATCAGATCAAATCTGGCACCTGCAAATGGTAACACAAAACTACTGAAGCGACTGTGGCATGGCTGCTGTCGTAATCCTTCCTCCAACTGAAAAAAAAACAGAGTGGTGGGAGCTCTGAGGTACCCAGCTTGGACATCATCCTGACCATATTTGTGTCTCATGCAAAATTTTTTGGTTTACTTATCTGTTTTATATCTGATGACTAAGGTGGAGATAGGTCACAGAGCACACAAAAAAAAATCCTCACTGAGGTCAGCTGGGACAGGGAAAAGCAGCCCCTGCCCACTTCTTGAACTCTGTGGTTCTTTCTGCCCTCAGGGATGAGTGTTTCTCTGGTGGGCGTGGGCGGGCTGGTGGAGCTGGAAGCCACCCATCCAGGCAGGGCATCCCTGCACAGCCCAGCTGTGCTTCCCCTCTAAGACCTGTGCAGGTCTCCTCTAGCTGCTGTCTGCAGAGCTGCTGTAAAGCAGAACTGGTAATCCCTGCTGCTGGATGGAGCTGGATGCAGAAAATTCAGAGCTTTTTTAGGCTGTCTGAATGCATCTGGCACAAGTGGGGCCAGACAAGCCTTATGCACATGCTTGGGCTCTCCCTTCCCAAAAGCAGGTCAAGAAGACCTCTTATCTCGGTCCAGGTGGCTGGGTGATCCTGGTTTTGACAGGATGTGTGAGCCGTGGTGAGCAGGTAATCCAGGGAAACCTTGGGGTGCAGGAAACATTTTCAATCTTTTGATGTCACAACAAATCCCACTTAACGTCCTGTGGGTCATGTTACCTGTGCAGGTGGAGAGCCCAGACGGTATGAGAGCAGCAAGCTTGAGTTGCCAGTCCATTTTCAGAGCAGGACATTACAAAGTCTGCAGGCTTCTGAGCAGGGGGAAAAAAAGGTTTCTGTGAAGCCCTCTCCATCCACTTGTCACAGATGGCCTCCATTTCTCATGTCAAAGCACAACAACCAGTCTCAAGCACTGAGAAACTGGCACAAGAAGGCCAGAGAAAGCTGAGGGCAGCCATCACAGAAAGTTCAAATTCTGGTTAAAAATAGCAGCTCTGGTTCAGCTTCCAGGTGAAGAACTGGAAGTCATGCCTCATAGCAGCAGAGCCTCTCTGGAGTTGGAAAATGGAAAATAGGAGCAGCTTTCATGCCACCTCAGAAAAAATAAACCATACTAGGGTTTGCTAGTAATATCTCTGATGGTGGTGATAGAGTCAACTGTACTCTTCTGGCCACTGTCATTGTCTCATTCTGCCTGATAGCAGCTGTCACACTTGGCCAAACCATGATCTGACGCAATTTGGTGTTGCCCCATCACTTCAGTGGAGATAGATGGCCTTGATCAGCCAACAGTCAGGACTGGAGGCAAAGAGCTTGTGTTTTCCCTGTAAATCAAAGGTGTGCCCCGTGGTGTTGGACCAGCTCCCAGAAAATAGGCGAGAAAGCCAAACTTGAATAAAGCTTCCTTGAGCCCCCTTTCATGTTTCAGCCCTTGCGCTGCTGCCTCGCTGGTCAGTACACTGCACGCACCAGTGCATGAAGTGAATGCAGCGTGGACTTCAGGTGGCATGTTCCAGTGCCCAGGTTTCTTTGGAAGAGGCAGATAAAAGCATCACAGGGCAATTCAGGTTGAGAGATCCTCGTAACACAGCTATAGTGTCCCTTCTCTCCTAGCTCTCTGAGCATAAACAAATCTCAGTGTGGTCCTGGCGGGCTCTCATGCCCAGAAGGGCTGTAAACCAGTGTCACACAAACACTTTTTGTGTAGTCTGAGCTAAAATGGAACTGGATTGCACATATCCCTTCTTCATTGCGGGGCATTTCCTGCTCTGCCGGACACACTCATGCTCCAGAGACCTGCTAACAACAGCTCTTGTTCATAGTGTCTCAGTGGAGCTGGGTTTTCCACAACCCTGTCCACCCTCCAACATCACCAGATGAGTTTCATGCCATGCTTACAATAGTGACATAGCAAAGTAAAGGGGTGGCAGGAACTGAGTCCACACCAGAGCAGCAGGCACTGGCCATCAGGACAGTGAGGTTAATTGTTGCCGTTTGCTCGCTTTCTCCATGCTAGAAATTTTAGGACCAGATGGACAATCTGGGTGGGCTTCCAGACCTGTCCATGCTCTGACTCTCAGTCTCTTGCAAGTGCTACTGGAAACACAGTGATTACAATGTGCATCTCAACACCATCCAAAAGTAAAGCAGGAGCCTCCCCACGGCAGCTCACATGAGCCTGCAGAGCCCCACATGCCGAGTGCCCCAGCTCTTTGCACTTGTTTGCCTTATGGGTTTCACCAGGAGGATGCTGTATGGAGCTTACCATTTTGGGTGCCACTGCAATACTGGGAGTGTTGGGTCTGTTCTCCCCAGCAAAAAAGGGATTTCTGCCTCCATGGGTCACCTGCAAGCGCTGCCCCAGCTATCTGTGGCTGTAACCATATCCAGCAATGGGTTTCCCAGCCCAGTGGAGAGAACCTCAGCATGGAGCCCTGGCTTGCTCTCAGCTGGATGGGAAGCACTACAGGGCCATTCACAGTTCTCTGAGCTGCTTATTCCCCTCCAAACTCATACTCACCCAGCTATGAACCTCTTATTTGCAGTGCAGCCCTGTGGGAGTAATAGACACATGCTCTTGAAGCACTTTTCTTTTGCCTTCCTCCATCACTGTTTTGCAGCAATCAGCCAGCTGCAGACATGCTGGGGAAAAAAAAGACAAAAAAACCCCAAACTTTTCCCCCAGCAATTTTGGTTTTTTTCTATTTTTTTTTAATACCAGCTTAAATTCAGGAGGATCACTATGTTAATAGCACACTAATGCAGTTCTCAGAAACTCTGTTGTCCTTTGTAGGCTTCAAAAGCTGAAACCTTGAAGTATGGTAAGAAAAAGAAAAGGAAATTAACAGCAACCCCATTGTCAGAGGGCAGGAGTGTCCTCTGCTTGTTTATACTGTTCAGACTTGCCAGTTACTAAGATGAATTGAACCCACCAGCTGCATTCCTGATACTTCCACAAACACTCGCTGTATTTAGCAGGTCACTGTCATTATCCTCCATTTCAAGTTTCAAAATGATGAGTTTTCCTTATGATACAAAAAGTAGCAGCTTTTTAGAAGAATGAAAAGAAAAACATTGCAAGTGAACCCCTGGGTGCTGAGCCACTTGTCTCTGCAGGAGGCAGGTCCCTGCTCTACCTACAAGCCTCTGGGTGAGATGTACCCACGTCCCTGGGTATTGTTGGCAGGGCAGAGAGCAGGCAGGATGCCTCCCCATTGTGCTCACTGTGCAAAAAGTCTTCAGAGAAACAGGAAAGCAGTAACAAAGCAATTAAAAGAAGCAGGCAAATGAGCAAAGCCATTAGAGAGGAAACGAGAGAAGCAAATCAGTGATGGGAAAACAGCAGCAAACACATGCTGGTGTTCACAGCCTTCCAGGCCAGGGTGCGTCTGTTCCAAATGTTGGCTTTCAGCCTCCCCAAAAGCCACTTTATTGGTGGATCTAGCAAGCTGACTGAGAGTGAAAGTCCCAAGACAATGAGAACTTTGTTTACTGTCATGTTTAAATAAAAGACAGCTCATGGTAGTGGCAGCTGGCTTAGTAGAGTAGTTTATGGATTCAGTGTTGACCATGTACTCAGATGTTTCGCTGCACTGAGATCAGTGCTAACCTCTCTCCCTGCACAGACATGGCTGTTCCTCCTACTGAGGTCTCAGCTACAGCAGTGTAGGCAGTTTGGAGATTACTGTTTTTTCCCTTCCTGTGATATATATTAGTTTTGTGGCTAAAGGGGGGACTTCCCTCTGCAGGGCCAGCAGCTGCCGTGAGCGGTAATACACAGATACAATACATATTAGCTGTGGTAAGCGCAGAGAGCACTCAAAATAAATCAACATGACTGCCTGTGAGGACCACAGATACTCCCAGTCCCTGCTCTGCTTTGCTGAGGCTCAACATAATTTGGCAGAAAGCATTCCAAAAGCCATGTAGGGTAACCTGCTTAGATAGGCAAGTTAAGGAAGGTCAGGATCTGGAGTTCCCCTGGATTTGCACGCAGGAGACGAAAGCAGAAGTCAGTCCTGCTGAATTCCTGTTGATTAAAGTGGTTCAGCCAGAGGACAAAGATGAACCTTTTTTTGTTGTTTGGCACCGATGATGGAAACTGATCTCTACTGTTTGTAGGGGCTGGGCTTACTCAGCTGGTGCTAAAGCTGTTCCGAAAGTGATACCCTTTACCTACAAAGTACCCTACCACCCCAAGCAGCAGGCAAACTGTGTGGAAACCCCTGGGGAACTTTTGATGGAGGTGGGATCCACCCGAAATCAACAGCAGGTCTAACCAAATGTAAAGTCATTGCCCCTGGTGGACCTTGATCCCAGACTGGCCCCTGCATGGCGGCCTGCTGGTGATGGGGAAAGGGTGTGCTCAGTGAGAGAGATGGTGCAGAGAAGGCAGAGGAGGGCTCCTGCCTTGTTGCAAGTGGGCAAAGGCACCACGGGTGTGTGCCAGGCAGGGGAAAGTGACATTTGGGGACCAAGGGTGTCCAGGGGCTGCACTGGGTGGGTGCATGTGCACCCACCATGTGCATCCATGTGCACCCACCATGTGCATCCATGCTTGCCAGGCACCACCTCAGGGGAGCAGCCATGGGAGGGGGTTTCCAGCTGTATTGGGATCTTCTGGAGAGAGTCCAGTGGAGGTCACAAGGATGATAAGGGGCCTGGAGCATCTGCCTTATGAGGAGAGGCTGAGGGAGCTGGGACTCTTCAGCCTGGAGAGGAGAAGACTGAGGGAGGATCTGATCAATGTCTAGAAATATCTGAAATGCGGGGGCCAAATGGATGGGGCCGGGCTCTTTTTGGTGGTGTCCAGTGGCAGGACAAGGGGCAGTGGGCACACACTGGAACACCAGAAGTTCCAGACAAACTTAAGGAAAAAATTCTTTACTGTGAGGGTGCCAGAGCCCTGGGACAGGCTGCCCAGAGATGTTGTGGAGTCTCCATCTCTGGAGATGTTCAAAACCCACCAGGATGTTTTCCTGTGTAACCTGGTGTAGGGAACCTGCTTTGGTAGGGGGGGGTTGGACTGGATGATCTCCTGAGGTCACTTCCAACCCCTATGGTTCTGTGATTCTGTGATTTGTGCTCCTGGCTCCCTGTGAGACTTTGCTTAACAGTCAAGAAAGAGCGATGAGGATTCATAGCACATTGTTGCCTGAGAGAGGGCAAGCAGCTGTGCCAAACAAATGCCTGAGCCAAACAGGCACTGGAGAGATGGAGAAACCCACCCACACCCCCTGCCCCAATGGCAGCTATTCACGATGTTCTGTGACTTACCTTTCCTGATAGCCCTGTGGGTTCAGGCTGTGTGCTGCAAAGACCCTCTTGGCTCAGACTCCATAATTTTGCCTGAGTCATCTAGGTCACCAGGTACTGCTGTCCTGTGGTGGTAGCCACCAAACACTTGACAGGAATATCAGTGTTGGGCTCTGCAGCCTTGCTGTCAGTGTTTCACACAGCAGAGCCTGGACTGGTATCCTCATAAGATAAACATAAATTGTTCCTGCTCCCCTGCCACCTTCCTCCTCCTCCCCAGGTTAGCAATCCCACCCAGCACAGCCTGCCACCCTTCCCAGCTCACCACTGCCCTGTCTGTTGGGGAGGAGGTGGAAATATGAAATGTACCTACAGAAATATGTACATGAAAGACCTCTAGTGAATCCTGAAATCCCAAAGATTTATTTCCCAATTTCTCCCAAGCCTTTTTGTTCTCTCAACCTCCCTCCTTCACTGGGGTAAATCAGGCGCTTTATGTTTGTATTTATGAAGAAAAAGCATGACTTCTCCCTCCCAACCCAGTTTTCAAACACAATATAATGAAAAAAACCCCCCTCTTGTACTTATCCTGGGACACATGTTTGTGAAGGGAGGGGTGTGTGTGGGAGACAAGGAAAGCAAATAAGTACAAAAGGAGTAAGAGGAGGAGGCGGGGAAATGTGTCGTAAACTGTTTCCTCTCTGTCCCCTCCCAGTCCCTTTATTTTTTCTTTTTCTGTCCCTTATAATTTGAAAAATCTCATCACAATAATGGACTGGGGCACAGTCCAGAAAAAGTGCCTTGGAAAAAACGAGAAGCCATGTTAGAAAGATCAAGTCTTTCCTGTTAACACAATAATTCACATTTCCTGGGCTAATAAACTTTCAACCTTTTGGCCTTAAAATGTGTTCTGTACTGCATGCCTTATAAACGCAATAAATGATAAAATTTGGCACATAACAATACCGAGAAAAATCATATAGGTAGAAAACTCAGAAATATTATGGGCAGAAAGGTTTGCTTGCCAATCCAGGGTATAACTCAGGATGGACTTCTAAATATTTAGCACTGGCTAGACTGGTTGTGCTTGTGTGCTTTAAAAGAATGAGAGGACATCTGCCACCCCAAAGGTTTACTGGTGAAATCAGAAACCTGGGGCAAGCTAACCCCTGACCAAATAACTATGGAAAATGGCACTGTTGCTAAGCTTGTAAGTGTCTCCCTCTTTTTGTCAGCATTTGTGTTTCCTTTGAGTCATGCCCACAACTCAGTCAAGCATCTACTTGCTCGTGAATCACAGCAATAAAAATAAATAAGCAGGAAGAAAAATGATTGATACAGTACAGCCACCAGCACTGGCACGGAAAATGTCCTGTTCTCCTAAGGGTAAGCTAGCAGGGTGCTTTAGAATCCCTGTAGAGACACCAGAGCTGTTTGACCCCACCAGAAGAAGCCCCTGCTCGCCCTCTCATGCCTGCCAAGCACTGCACACGAAGGCAGTGTGGGGATGGGGTGGGCAGTGGACCAGCACACACCAACAGAGCAGAGCAGGTGCACCCTGCCCAGCTCACCCAGCACTCACTGCTCACCAGCTCCCAACCCCAAAATATTATCTTTCGGGGTGGGGAGAGGGTCTTGTCTTCTTTTCCTTGGGCTTTCAAAACCCCAGCCATGGTCACACTGCAACTCAAATAATTAACTGGCAGACTGTGTTGCGTCAATGACCTCATGGGGATGTGGCATGGCCCCTTTGGATGCGTGAAACTGCTACCTTGCTGTTCAGCACTGGCAAAGACTGCCTGATAACCTCCCTGTGGATGTTCAACCTCTTGGGATCTCTGCTCACAGTTAATTTCCTCATGCTGCCCAGGGTGGTGTTTACATACCATGTCGGAATGGTTTAAGCAAGCCTCCTTGTGTGTTTGAAAGTCAAATAGTTTAATTTCATAACATTTGTCATTTTATATAAATAGAATTGATTACCAACTATTAATGCCCCCTTTTTTTCCCTTCCTTTCTTTGGATACTTTTCAGCAAAGACATGGACAATTTGGTGCCCCTCCAAATAACCTAGGTGGCTGATGGACAGTGTTAGAAACAATTTTTCAGCAGCAATCTTGTAGATAAGGCTCATGTCTCACTTTGGAGAGCCCGTGCACACAGCATAGGCATCCTAGGAAACCAGTGCCTGGAAATGGTGAATGTCACTGATGTGCCCAGCATGCACCGCAAGTCCAGGGTTTTGGAGCTCAAAGCTGTGCTCCTGCGTGTGGAACATGAAGTCCCCAGGTCCCTGGCAGCATCAAGGGTGGAGCAGTTGCAGTAGACCATGTTGCAGAGCCTTATATATGTACCTGTATAAATAACCCCACGCAAGCCCTTGCTGCCACCACCAAGCTGGGCTGATGGTTTCGCTGTGCTCCCCTTTGGGGCACCTGCATTCCCCCCCTGGATCAGTCACACCCTCTGTGTCAGGGGTCTTTGCCCCAGCTGGGGTAGCTCATCCTTCCTCTCTTCCCCTCAAAGGTTTCATCCTCTTGGGACACTGTCCTGGGGCACTTCTGCCCTGGTGCAGGGTCAAGCTTCCCTCCAGAGATCTGCCCAACATCAGGGCTGGTCCAGCAGGATCTCACTCACTCTGCATCAGCTGCTCTGGTTTGCACTTCTTTTCCACAATCCTGAATACATGCTGATTGAAATCATTGCTGAAAACACCATTTGCAAGGGAAGACACTCTATTTTTTTCTGATAAAACTGCTGATAAATACAGGCAGGGAGAGGCTCAATTTTTCATACATGTGAATTGATTGTATTTCAGCCCAATCCTAAAAACACTACAGGTGGCAGAGGGGATAGAGAGGCAACTGACCCCTGATACCCTCCTTTCCCAGCACCAGTGAACATGTGAGGACAAATGTGTACATTGTGAGGACACAAAAACATAGATTATGCTGTGAAATTGCCAGGCATGCAAGTGGTGCATGCTGTCATGTCACGTCAGCAAGCCTTGCTATTTCAGATTATCTGGGTAGTCATTCTATTTTAGCTCCTTCTTTAAGATAAGTGCTAAACATACTCAAGGCTATTGTGTTTGTAAAGGAAGCAGCTCTGCAAAATCCTGCTGCTTCAGAGAAGCAGCTAAAAGCTGGTGTTTCTGTGAAATGCCAAAGAAGATAAATGGGGCAGACTCCAACCTGTTTAGTACAGCCTTATGGTTCTCCTAAACTCTGGCTATCCTTTTGACATCTCTTGTGTACATGGCATTTGTGTGTTTTTAAAAATTCATTGAACAACAGGGAAAAAAAGCTTTGCAAGTCATAGTTTTCTGAACTCATCCTATAAGGATTCTCTAAATAACTATATTCACAGTGAGCTGTCAGTGAGCACCCTGCCCCTAAATCTGGAAACTCACATCAGAGGAGGGTACAATGCTGTAGTAATAGGTTTTAAGAATGACAAACATTATTGAGGTTTTTTTCCTTCCTCAGCCTCTCCCCCCTTCCATTCTTCTCAACTTGCAGGAACCTGTTAGGTGAAAACAACCAAAATCTGAACCACTGCTGACAGAGAAACTTCTCCCAGTCTCCCTCACTGCTGCTGCAGGCACCAAAGAGGTGGCCTGCTTGGGGGGTTTTTGGGTGGGTTTTTTTGTTTTTTCCTTTTGTTCTTTCCTTCTTTCTGTGGGTTTTGTTTGGGTTTTTTGGTGGTTGTTTTTTTCCCCTCCAGCACTCTGAATCAAAGGCAGGCTTGAATTCTCCACAGAAATTTGTCTTTCTGTTTTATTTCAAGCTCCTGGTCTTGAAGCAACAGTAACACAGTGTTCCCACAACAAGATTTCATGGTCTAGGACTTTTTTTTTCTAAAAGTGGTCACTGCTGAGGCTTACTATGTTCTTGGCTCTGCTTTATGCATAAAGTCAACACTGAAGTTCCCATTGGCCACAATCCCTGTCTCTAGGAGCAGGTTTAATTCATTAATATCACAACACTGAGCAAGGAGCCCAGCAGTAGCATTCTGTCATATGTTCAAAAGACACTTTGTGGATTAAAAAAAGCCTCCAAGAAGTTTTAGAAGGAAGGCAAGTGGAGTTGATCAGGTAGTCCTGTGGTGTCCCAGTGCTAGCGAGGAAGCACAGGGGAGCAGTGAGAGGTATACTTCGTTTTCTAGGATTTGTGGTGTCAGACCAAGCCCTACCCACCCATCCAAAACTCCTGATATCTGTCTTGAGAAAGAAGGGGAACACCTGGGAGCTGACTAATGGAAGCCAGGACAAAACCTCTTCCTGAATTGCCAGAGCCTGGTCAGTTTTACCACTCTCCTGTGATGTACAGAGACAGAATGAGCCCTGACTCTTCCCACTCAAATCACCAGCTGAGAATGTGTTTGAAGGCTGGACTTCACAGCAGTAAGGGGGCAGGCCAGGGGTTTTCTGACTGACACAGAAACATCCATGCAGATGATGAAATGCCAGTGCTCACCTGATGCTGTTCCAGCGTAGCTGTTCCTGCACAACTCTGACATGATGCCATCTGCCTGCCAGGGCGCTGGTTTTTCAGAATTACTTGGAAAGAGATGCCTTCACTGTGGTAAACCTTTGCTAAAGAAAAGTGCTTCAAAACACCTGCCAATAGGGAAGACAACTTGGGATGAAGGGCCCTCGAGGTAAGCACACCGTACTGACGCCTGTGGCTTTGCTGGAGAATTACTTAAGCCCAGTTTGGGGAAGGGACAAAAGAGCAATGTTTGTTCAGTTAGTACAACAGGAAAGATGGGCAAAGAGTGTGACAGAGACAGCCAGGAAAACTCCCTTGCTTGGACAAGAGTGTCAGTGCAATTACTCTTTCTTATTTCACCTACAAAATGAACCCTTTTTCTTATAACTTGCCTTTGTTTTTTCTCTCTCTCTCTCTCTCTTTCTCTCTCTGACATATGATCTTCCTGCTTATGCCGAGCTACTGTGGTTTCAGCTGCTGCCTCTGAGCTGATTTGATTCATGAGGCCTTTATCTGGTAGCCTGCCACCACCATGCTGCATCCTTCATCCTTTTGCAGACCACAAGGGCCACACCAGCTCAAAGCACCATGTTGCTTTTCTCCCTTACCATCCCACTTCTCCTGCACACCACTGCAGTGACAAGGAGTTTGGTTGGGCAAACCTGTTCATGCACAGAGCCTGAAACCTAGACACAGGGAAAATGGTTGGTGACATCCAGAGTCAGGGAGGAAAGCACTGGTGCACCATACAGCCAAGTGCCACATGCCTTCAAAGCATGGTGTGGATGCTTCCTGCTGCTTAGCCTCCTGCAGTCCAATAACCAAAGGAAATAGAGTAGTGATAGAACAAGCGATGATGGTTATAAACTGGAAGAGGGGAGGTTTAGATTAGACACTTGGAAGAAATTATTCACTGTGAGGGTGGTGAGACCCTGGCCCAGGTTGCCCAGAGAAGCTGTGGCTGCTCCTCCCTGGAAGTGTTCAAGGCCAGGCTGGATGAGGCTTTGAGCAACCTGGTCTAGTGGAAGGAGTCCCTGCTGATGGCAGGGGGGTTGGAACTGGATGAGCTTTAAGGTCCCTTCCAACCCAAGCCAGTCTGTGATTCTATGATTCTGTGAAACCATCTGAACACTACTGGTCTTCCACAAGAGTTGAAAAGAAGGCAACATGAGACCTCAGCATTACTGTTGGCTGTTGCAGATTGGTGATGCTATATGAGGTGTGCCACCAGTAACAGTCCTAATTTCTTGGTGCCAAAAGAGGCTCTGCTGACCTCCAGTCTCCCCTATCCATCTGATACACCACGGCCCACCTGGAAATGTGCACAGCATTGTGGCTATCTCAGGAGACCTCAAAGGATTAATTTTTACTGCTGTTCCTGGAGAGATCTTCAAGCTGTCAGTCTTTCTTTGGTAACCCAGTGCTTGGAAGAAAACAGAGTATTCCTTGGGCTGCAGATGCTCCAAGGACTGAAAATGGGTGGGGATATAATTCTTGCTTCTACCAAGGCTGCATCATCCTGCCCTCATGGTATAAAGCCACAGCACTGAGCCGTGCTGTGGAGGTAGTAAGCCAGTAAAGAGACTGTGCCACTGATAATCTGTTCTGGTGAGAGGTGTCCAGAGGCACATGCAAAATGCTGATGCTGAAAAAAATAAAAAGTGAGGAGGAAGGGATAGTGTCAAAGTGCAGCAACTCCTGTTTCCATTAATCCAACTAGTCTGGGTTGGGTAAGTCTTTTTCTCAGGTGGGGCTTTCTTTCAGTGTGTCATGAAGTAATTGTGCGTCTGCTGGGTTACACCAGTTCAAGCAATGGGGACACAGGTGTCCAAAAAGGGTGTTACCAAAGCAATGGGAAAAAAGGCATCATTACCAGGAGCTGCAGACAAACTCATTGTCCACGGTGGGAGTTAAGAAATGTTGTCTGGAGAGCAGAAATATGGGCTTTGTACATCTTTTCAGACTGTTTTGAAATGTTTTGCTTGCTTAAAGCGATGCTGAATTCCTGTTTTCAACACTCAGTGTGTGCTGACTGTCACAGGTCACTGTATGTGGACTTGGCATAACCTGTTTCTGCAATAAAGAAATATTTTTTTTTCTCACAGACAAGTAAGATACAGAGATCTGTTGTTCTGAGAAAGAAAAAGAGCAAAGGAGTGTTTTGCCCAATGTTCTATTTCATGGTGTGCTGGAGCTATAGTTACAGAGAGGAAGAATAGTAAAAAAACCCAACAAAAACAAACAACCCCAAACACCTTTTTTTCACCTTACTGCCCACCTTCTACAACACACTTCCTAGGCACTCTGGGATGGCATCTGATGTGGGATCACATATAGAGCAAACCAGTGCAAGGAGGTGGGAGCATGGTGGTCCCTGAGTGCCGGTCCCAGAGGCCACAGCACAGTGTGCCAACAAAAGGGTGGGAAGGGGACTCACAGGTGGCCAGGAGAGCTCACACACAGGTCTGTGTGTCACAACCTGCCATGCAAAGGCACCTGGATGAGGGAAAGCATGGGTGATGATAGCAGGAGCTCCTGAGAGCATCAGGGAGAAGCCAAGGAGGAGCAGGTGGGCAGACTACCAGCTCCAGCCTTCAATTCCAAGGAGCTCCTTGTGCAAACAGCTACCCAATATGAGAGGAGGAAGAACTGATGAGCTTCTGAATAACTCCTGGATGCTGTCAGACCAATACTCATTTGCATTAAGGGTACTTGAAGCCATTTTGTCAGTACAGACATTTTTTTCCGTGGATATTCATCACATCTCCTCATGTTGTCAAAGTGGTGGAAATAGGCACATAAATCAGGCTTATAGGCTCTGAGATTCATTCACAGCTTTCACTGTGTCAGAAGCAGTGTGGACTGACAAGTGCAGTAACTCCCTGATTAAAAAAAAAAAATAAAAAGAATAACCTAGTTTGTCTTCACTCACCTCTGGAGATGTCTCAGAAAGAAAAGAAAAAAGGGAGTCAGATTTCTCCAAAGATTAAATAAATAGCCTGCACCTTACTTCCCTGGGCAAGTGCTTCTGTTTGTTATACCACGGGGTATAAACTTCTCACCCTAAACACAGTGATGCTGTTTCCAGTAGAGAAGGCTGATTCTTGGTCATTAGCTCAGAGGTGGTTTGGGGTGAGTGGTCTTCATCCATCTGTGGAGATCTCCGGTTGTGCAAGAGGGCAGTCATGGAAACAAAAATGAAAGACGTTTTTCTACAGATTTCTGCAGGCTGAGATCTTCTCCCAGACCCTCATGCACTCTGGCATGGTGAGTGTCAAGGCACTAAAGCAAATTTAAGAAATAAAAGAGCAGAGAAATAATACTGTAAAATACTCTGTTTACAGGTCCTCCTGCCTGTGAGGCAGAATAAGGTAGAAGTTGATCTGACACCGAATTTAATGTTGTACTATGAATACTCCTAATTAAAAAGCTCATTAAACTGCTTGTAATTAATGCCAGTGCTGTCAGGAGAGGTGGCCCTCTGCATGCAGACCATAATCCCTGCCTGCTGGAAAACCCAGAGAAACACTATGCCACTTGAGCTGCTGGGATCATTTAATTTCCAAGGCCAGTGTTAGGTAAGTAGTAAATGCAGGTGCCCATTTCTGCAGGGGCTGAGGATACTTCTTGTGGCTGTGGAAGCGTCTTCATGGAAGTATCACCTTGCTTTTCCATGCTCCTCTGCACAGCTGGGCGGTGGGAGCAGCAGAAAGCAGTCTTGCAGAAGGCAAGAACGGGATGTTTATAAGGATATGATGGCCGGGTTGGTTAATTGCTTTGGTAATGACAGCAAAGCCCCCAGCCACGTGAGGAGGGGTCCTGAAGCACACACCTCATGCTGCATGTCCCTCACCAGTCCCTGTGCAGGACTGTGCTCACTGCTGTTGTGTGTGGGTGCTCTCCCCCGCTGCTTGCACCCATGCCTGTGGAGAGGAGGATGTGGTCAGTGCTGTGATATGCAGCAAGGATAACCTCTCAAAGACAGCACCACGTCACAGGCAGAAGCTCCTGGAAGAAACAGAGATGGGGTAAGGGAACTTGCAGTGCCAAAGTCCAGGCTCCATCCCTGGGAGTCCCATCTCCTCTGCACATGCTGTTAAGACTGATAAGGCAGATCCATCATCAACCTGTCTCTCTGAAGGACTGCTCTCCAATGATGGAAATAACCCCAAAGCTCAATCTGGGCCTGTCTCAGCTCCTCCTGCTACTGCTTCCGCACACACTTGCCTCCTGCACCCACCATGAGGTGCCAAAGGATCCCCTGCCTGGAAAACCAGCAGCTTAATTTCCCCAGTAAGCTTGGCCAGCACACCCAGATTTCCATTAATTGACAGTAACCCATCAGTCATTGCAGAAAAATCAGTACGGGACTGTGTTGAGGGTTCAAAAGTCCATTACTTAAGTGGTGACTCATTATGGAAAAGACCAAGATTACTTGGTGGAAATCAGACCCAAACTTTCCATGGATTGCCAGCTGAAAAAGAACTGTGATTCTTCTCTGAGCTGCAGCAGACAAGACCTAAACCTTGCGACCTCATGTGAACAACATTAACCTTTGTCAGCTGTACTTGAACCATATTAACCTTTGCCAACTGTACAGGAAGGAGCTGCACACACAGCAGCTATGTGTGGCCATGTTATCATCACTAACAGGAAAAGAAGGAGCTGAATGACTTATATTGAAAGCATCTTGTTGAAATAAAAATGGCTTTCAACAGAAGGTACAAGATTTCTATCATAATGAAGACAACAGCCAGCTTTAGTCTTAAGGTCACCAAGCCAATGACTTTCTTTTTCTGGAGCTGGGTCCTCAGAGGAGCAGCAGGCAAACATAAGCACCTGTGGATGGTATTTTAGAGAGCTTCATAGTAAAACCAGGAGAGAACAAGGGAGTGGAGGAATGCCAGGGAGACCACAGCACAGGGGAGACAAAAGTTCCTGCGACCACAGAAGAAAAGCCTGCAGTGACACGAGTATTCACCACACTGCAAAAGGCTCTGGTGGCAGTCATCGCCTGGATCATATGAAAGGTTAGACGAGGCAGCTCTGGGAATAAAAATTATTTGAGGGCAACTGCTGTCATTGCTCAAACACACCGGGGCACATAATCCTAAGGTTTACTTGAAATGCAAAGTGCGTGAATCTGAATAGTTGTGCAATCTAACCAGGCAATAAGGAAAGCTGCAGCCTGTGCAAACATGATATGACACTTCTATCATCTCTCCTGTGCCAATGAATACAACACCCCTTTTGAGTCTTAAGGTCACCAAGCCAACGCATCTGGAGCAAAGTGCTCTCTAGTGTAAGTTCTTCTTCATGTACCAAAACACAGTCCCCCTAAATTTCCTGGCTACTCGGCCAATGAAGTTCAGTTACACTGACCATCACATCACAGCTTCTGGTTGCTCCACCTTTACCACTGAATCTCCCAACCCAGTCCATCTATTTCACAACTTTTTCACTTTTTCCCTCTTACATACCAACTTCCCTCCACTTTCCCCTTTTAGATTCACTTTGCAACCCTCTTCAGCTTACTCTCCACTCTTAATTCCCTCTGAATAGTATCAGACCCAGCTATCATGTTTCCTTGCAACTACAGGATAAATCATCTTGCAACTCTAACATATAGGGGGGGAAAAAAAAATAAAAAAGGAAAACAGAACACTACTGAGCCATAGAGTCAATGGGAACACAACAAAGTCATCCAGAATATCAGTGGGCTGGGTCCTAGCACCGTCAGTGTTCTGTACAGCAGGGTTAAACCTAGTGCAGTGAAAACATCAGAGAACTGGAGTACATAAAAGGAAAATCAGATCTCCCTGAATCAGTGCTCATTTTCCCATCCTTTGAGTTACTTCCCACCACACAAACTGAAGAAAAGATGAGGTTGGATACTCTGGCCAGGACTCAAGTAAACCCTTCAGATCAGATCCTTTAGCTGATAGGAGGAATTCAGGGAATTACTATGCTCACTGAACTAAAATACACATACATGTGGGCATATGCATGCAGATATGTATATATGCTTCTCCATGCTGGTGCAGGTTTAAGACCTGAAGATTATTTTTCAAGGTGTTCAATGTCACCCATCAAGTGTCAAATGATGTTGTTCCAAGTCTGAATTTTAAAACAGTTGTTGTGTATTATCCTCGTGCAAGTGGCACTGGAGCAGTCACTACAGAGCAGTCATGGCAGTCCTTCAGCCTCTACTGAGTGAATTTAGACAAGAAAAATACACTGCAGCATGCAGCCCAAGCTGGCTTCTCTTTCTTTCTTTCTTTCTTTCTTTCTTTCTTTCTTTCTTTCTTTCTTTCTTTCTTTCTTTCTTTCTTTCTTTCTTTCTTTCTTTCTTTCTTTCTTTCTTTCTTTCTTTCTTTCTTTCTTTCTTTCTTTCTTTCTTTCTTTCTTTCTTTCTTTCTTTCTTTCTTTCTTTCTTTCTTTCTTTCTTTCCTTCTTTCTTTCCTTCTTTCTTTCCTTCTTTCTTTCCTTCTTTCTTTCCTTCTTTCCTTCTTTCTTTCCTTCTTTCTTTCCTTCTTTCTTTCTTTCCTTCTTTCTTTCCTTCCTTCTTTCTTTCCTTCTTTCCTTCTTTCCTTCTTTTTTTTTTTCCTGGTGAAAGCTAATCCAGCACAAATGTGACATATTCTAAAGGAACATCATGAAAATGTGTAAATTCTGCTTAGACAAAACAGTTGTTCTTGAATCAGACAAAGGGCAGTCATTTAAACCATTGTTACAGCAGCCTGCAAATACATTCCTGACTATTTAAAGGCAAAATGTGAGGCACGGAGGGCAAACATTTTCCTGAAACGAACCAAATTACATCTGTGGTCACCAAATTAGCAATTAGCTACCACCCCATGAAATTTGTGAGCTACATGTTAGACAGTAAGCCCAGAGACAGAATTACAATGTCAGCTGCAAAAGACAGATTTTCCTGAGGGGTTTTTTTTTGTTTGTTTGTTTGTTTGTTTTTTTAAACCCAGGGAAATTGCACTGTCTACAGCCCTGTGTGTTCTATATTTCCAGATATCAGACGTGGCATTTTCACTTTGCCCTTTGGTTTCTCATCACAGAAGATCGAAGACCTTCTTTTCTTCCAAGTCACTGCAGACTATGAAAAGGTGTGATTTAAAAATCACGTAATTAAATCAGTGTAAAAATCCCAAGCTGATATTGTGAAACAGATGTGAAGCTTCCTTAAACCTACAAAATCAAAATGAGCTGAAACCTTGGTTTACACTGAGTTCAGAGCATTCAGCTTCTCAAGTACATTAGAGCTACTTGAGCAGACCAGGTCCAAGCCTGGAATTGTGGGATTTAGCTTTTGACAGGAGGGTATTTGCTGTGCATCTCAGTAAGGGAGGTCAGCTGCTGTAGTGGCAGCCAGCCTTGCTGCTCCTGCCAGCCCTGTTCTGGAGGACAGGTGACAATTCAAAGGGAATAACTGGTTGCAATAAAGTTAATCAAAACCAGTCCCTTTAAGTACAAAATTGAGTACACCTGTGCAGGTGTGTCCCCAGTTAGGCTAGCTATGATAACCTTCACAAGTGGTTTATACTTGCAGCCAGGTTGGTAGTTGTGTCAGTGCAGCTGCATCAGCTAATTGTAAAAATCATGTTTGTTTCAGCTGCACATTTTACTGGATCTCCTCAAAAGCAAGGGGCTGGATTTGAGCAGCACCTGCAGAGGGTGTAGCTGAAAGAAAGCACCTGCGTTTCACCTCAGACACCCTTTTGTTCTGGGTTTGCTCTGTGCTGAGTGCTCAAAAGGCCTGATCTACAAATAGGACTCCACACTGTGTGTGAGATAATACAAAAAATCGTAAGTCAAACTACTCCTTTCATATAATAAGCCTCGACTTCCTCCAGCCCAAGAAGCTTCTGCGTTTCAGATGTGTTTCAGGATGTCAGACAACCAAACACACCACCCATTTATGTCTCTTCTTCAGTCTTATTCCCATCAGTATGGAAGCAAGGCCAAGCTGTGGGACACTGCTGGTGCCCTCCACAGCGCTTTGCCCAGGGCAATGCTCCTCACACCAGGACTGCCTCGCTAAGCAAAGGTGTCTCTTTGGTTTGCATCTTGGTGAGCACCTGCACCAAGAAGCATCATTGCAGCTCTGAGCACAAGACTCGAGTGCTGACACTTGGGTTTGGCAGCGTTCCATTGATTTGGAATTATAGGAGCTACATTACAGTAGTGGTTTTCAACTTGTTTTTTTTTCATTTCCAAAGTTTCCAGGTTTTCTGACAGAGGAAGAGACCTGTGTTCAGCAAAGTGAAAGCCTTTAGCAATAGATTTCTTACAGTGATTTATTTTCTGCTGGCTTAGCAGGCTGAAAACCACCAGCTCAGTGTAGAGTGGCTCAGAAACCACAACCTGAGATTTACTGACAAACAGAAGGGTGAAAGTGCACTGAGAGTAAAACTCTTCAAATGTGCAAATTTTAACTGAGCTCAGCTGAGAGGCAGGTTGAAATCAACCCCCAAAACACACACTGCTGAATCCCCTTCACTAGACTGAAAGGAGAAAAGGTCACAGCTGCTGTCTCAGTTGGTTCATGCTTTTGGTAGTTTCCCAGGCAGGTTTTTTTACCTTTCCTTTCTGGGCTCCCAGTACATGATAGACATGGACATACTGGAGAGAATCCAGCAAGATGATGAAGGACCTGGAACACATAATCTATAAAGGGCTGGTACTGTTCATCCTGGAGAAGAGCAGGCTCAGGGAAGATCTTACTAATGGGTAAAAATATCTGCATCAGGGGGGGTGCAAAGAGGATGGAGCCAGGCTCTTTCCAGTGGTGCCCAGGGATAGGACAAGAGACAATGAGCACAGACTTAAACACAGGAGGTTCAGCCTGAACATCAAAAAACACCTCTTCACTGTGAGAGTGACTGAGCACTAGTGCAGGTTGCCCAGAGAGGTGGTGGAATCTCCATCCTTGGAGATACACAGACCCCATCGTCTTCAGTAACTGGCTCTGGGTGTCTCTGCTTGGGCAGGTGGGGGTTGGACCAAGTGACCTCCAGAGGTCCCTTCCAACCTCAACCATTCTCTGTGAACACCCATTAAGGAGGAAGATTCTAAACCTCAGGTCTCTGGACAGTCAGGCAACATTGTCCATACACAGCAAACTTCACTGCTGAGAGGATGGGCCACTGCTTTACAAAAACAGTATATGAAAGACACTGATTTTCACCTGTCCAAACTCTTTCTTGCATCTTGATGAAACACAGGTATATGAGCAGCCAGTGCAGAGATGCACCTGAAAGGCTCCTGGAGAGGACATGTACATGCAATGTAGCTGTGCTGAGTGATTTCAGGTCCTAGCCACCCCGCTGCCCAAAAAACCAGAGGAGTCAAGTCATACCAGAATGGGACTGTGCAAGAATTAACTGATCCACTAACTCCATGCCCTGAGGACATATCAGATCCTCTGGAATAAGCAGGGCAGATGAAGGTGCAAGGGTGTATCTCAACACCTCAGTTAGACCATAGGACAAGTGAGATGCTGTGAAATAAGGCAAAGGGAAGTGTTGAAAGAAGTGGTGATTAGATCAAATATACACAGAGCAAGTAGGAATCTGCAGCTGATATATCAGTTAAGGGAACCTGGGAGCTCGACAGCCACCACAAACCCCACCTACCAGAACTGGCATGGTGGTATGGCAGGATTTCCATAACGTGGGTAGCCCAAGGGTAAAATAAAGTTTCCTCTCTCATCTAGTGTCAGGCAGTGCTTCACGGGGAATAAATAATTGCTGAACTGCTCCCATACCCGTGGAAGAGGAAGCACAGCTGCAAAGATCAAGGGGAATAGAAAGAGGAAGAGGAGAGGGAAGTTGAGGTAGAAATCAGTGCTCAGTGATGTATTTAAATAAATGCACAGGAACATCAGAGGACAGCAGCCTCCTCACTGGTGCTTTTTTTCCCAGATATTTCCCTGTGCAATTGTTTGGATTCCTGCACACACACACACGTTGACATGAGCAAATACTCACCTTCATAATGCCTGCTGTGGTAAATACCACACACAGCTGCTGAGCCTGCACTTGAACTTGGTGCTAACCTTTGGAGGAGAAAAAGGTGAGACAACTTGACAAAAATCTAATTACCCTTTTATATCAGCCACTAATCACAGGGACTACTTTGTCAGATAATTTAGAGCACTGAGAAGAAATGAAGCTCTTCTTAGAGACATATTTTACGTGAATAGTGCTTTATCTGTGCTTAAAATACCCTCAAATTAATACCTAAATATAGGTATACATATGCATTTGGCTTTACCTGAAGTTAGAAAGTATATTCTCTCCAGAATTATTTTAAGATGTTAAACTGCTAGATGTTTTTAAGATGTTAAAGATTTTAAGATGTTAAACTGACCTGAAAGAGTATTAAAATTCATAACAAACATTATAACACAGAAAGACGAAAATTTAAAAGTTAGAGAAAAGTGTTGAACCCAGCACAAGAGTAAGCAGCTCCTGGAAGAAACCAGAATGTATCTCTCAGACTGTCAAGCTGGGGTCAAGCTCTCCAAAACAGATGGAAGCCGTGAGTGCTCTCAAGTCCTGCTGCACTTCTGAGCACTTCTAGCACCTCTCTGCAAGTGAACCGGTAATTCTGAGACCACGCTGGACACACACAAGGACCAACCTCTGAAGGCCAGGACAGGGGACAACCAGCTCTTGCTGTTTGTACTTACCAAACACCACATGTAATTCTGTAATTCACCCAAACCCTAATATTTTTGTTCAACCAAAACTGTGAAACCACAGCATAAGCTCCTAGTAAGATCCAGAATATTAAGAAGCATTTCAGGGAGACAAATGCAGATGTTCCAGCTACCTTCCTCTAGCAGAAGCCACCTCCATGTGATGACATGTGACAACACACAGTGGACCTCTGTGTGAGCCAGGCAATGAGCTGAGTCTGCCAAAGCTGGCAGCCCTTCCTCCTTCTCCTGCCAGAGGGTCAGTACCTGCTGCCGTGCATGGTGCCCCAGGTCCCTTGAGGCAGAGCCAGGACCCTGGTTCCTGTTGAGCAGAGTGACTTCCAGCCATCCTGGCCACCTGCCCCTGCTGCACAGAGGCCTCTGAGCACCCTTAGAAAGCATAATCCAGAAAAAAATAAAATAAAATAAAATAAAATAAAATAAAATAAAATAAAATAAAATAAAATAAAATAAAATAAAATAAAATAAAATAAAATAAAATAAAAATAAAATAAAAATAAAATAAAATAAAATAAAATAAAATAAAATAAAATAAAATAAAATAAAATAAAATAAAATAAAATAAATCAGCATTTACCAGAAAGTATGGTGATACCAAGGAAGGAGGTCTGGAAGTTGGTAGTAAAAGGGCCCAAAGGTCTTTACAACCTGGGTTTGAGGGTTGCAGCTTGTTTTTTCCCCCTCTTCAGGAAAGCACCATGCAGGGCTGGACTACGGGAAGTGCTTCCTGTGCTGGTGCTCCCACTCTGCAAGATCCACCCTCTGCACATCACTCCTGCCCCTCATACTGGTCATCCTCAACTGCTGGCCAGCAGATCTCCATCATGTTTCTGGAGCTGCAATTTTCTCCACTTTGTTAAGTCAAAATTCTGACTATATCTAACTAAATTTTTCCAGCTATGCTTTTTTTTTTTTTTTTTCTCCCAACTCCTCAGGACCAGAAAGTTATCCTAAGTGCTTTGCCTTTCCTTGGACCTTTGGAGGGAGGTAAGGGAAATAGGAGATTTCAAGATTTCTGGGAAACAGCAACTTTACCAACTCCTCTCCAAAATAAATATGCTTTTGTTTCTCTTTTTAAGTGAAACCATGTGTTAAATTACTCACTGTAGTGAATTTTAGGCATGCTCATTACTTCACAGGAAGAAATCTTCAGAAGAAAAACTGTAAGGAGGCTACAGCAAAACCCCAACTATGCTTCAACACACAGATAAAAATACTAATACTCCATTTCTATACTAAGCCATCTCGAGGCACCAACATTATGACGGTTGCATCGTTAGAAGTTTGCACCACCTACAAATTTTTCCATAGCCATCACACACAAGCAAATTATAACTCGTGGAAGGAATATATCTGAGCAGTTTGCAATGATGTGCCAATGCAGTAAAGGCCAGGCTGCCTGCCTGTCCCCACACAGCCTATTTGGTGCTGCAGAAGCCTCCCTGCAAAACAAAACTAGGCTGTTAGCTGCAGTCTTGCTTCTGCTTGCCTGAAGTGGTCTGCAGCGAGGTGTCAGGAGAAAGCAACTCTCCATCACCATTTGCAGCTCAAAATAAAGGGCTGGTTTCCATGTAGCTGATACAGCAGCTAAAAACCTTGAACAGTGTGACTATCTACAGTCCAGGAGAGGTGGGAATAAAAAGCCCCAAGATCTGCCTGCAATGTGCCCAGGTTTTCCTGGTAGTAAATGCTGTGCAAAATCCGCAGCGCAACCACAGCCAGAGATATTTTGGGTTGACACATGGCTTTTCTCAGGAAGTTTTTTATGAAATGTCCCTCTACCACATGGAATTGTTAAGCATTGTTCCATAGGCTTGTCCCAGGTCACAGACACGCTTTGGTATGCAAGAATTTCCTTTTCAACTGCAATCCAAAGGTGTTGGACAGATCTGATTTCATGTGGAAGTTCCAGGATTCTGCGGCTTTTTGTGCTGCCTTTTTTTTTTTTTTTGCATTAGTAGAAACATTCCTTTGAAACAATTTCCTTACAAGAATAACTCAGCTTGAGGAATCATGCTGCAGCTAACATCCATGCTTGTATATTTCACGTCACATAGTCCCTACTTTCATCCCTTGCACAAAGCTGTCATTTATGCCTCAGCACACTGTAAAAACTGCAGTAGGATGAGGCCAAGGAGCATTTCAAGACAAATGGTACAAGATATAGACAAGCAGGCTGCTTCCTTTCTCAGGCTGTGTTGTTGCTTTTCTCTCTCTGCCTTTTCTTTTCACAGAATCACAGAACTGTTGGGGTTAGAAGGGACGTCAGGAGATCATCCAGTCAAAACCAAAAGCAGGTTCCGTACACCAGGTTGCACAGGAAAGTGGACACGCAGGTTTTGAACATCTCCAGAGATGGAGACTCCACATCCTCTCTGGGCAGCCTGTCCCAGGGCTCTGGCACCCTCACTGTAAAGAAGTTTTTCCTTAAGTTTTTGTGGAACTTCTGGTGTTCCAGTTTTTTCCCATTGCCCCTTGTCCTGTTATTGGGTACTACTGAAAAGAGCCCGGCCCCACCCATTTGGCCCCCGTATTTCAGATATTTCTAGACATTTATAAGATCCCCTCTCAGTCTGCTCTTCTCCAGGCTGAAGAGTCCCAGCTCCCTCAGCCTCTCCTCGTAAGGCAGATGCTCCAAAGCCCCTCATCAGCTTTGTGGCCCTTTTTCCTTTGTATTCAGCAAGGTGAAATCAATTAATGCTGCCAGAAGAAGAGAAATCCATCAGGCAACAGTGATGACCAGCCATGGACTTGCACCAGTTTACATCAGCCAGGCTCAGTGCTCAGAGAGCTGTTTTACTTTATCCTGGAGCCCCAGATCTGAGCTCCCCTTCCTTTCTCAGGCATTTGCAAAGGAGGAGATCTGAGCTTACACGTTCTGCATTTCTCTGCAGCTCAAACAGGAGAGCAGCTCCACGACAGTAAAAAGCCTGTAAAAAGCTCTGATAATAAGCAGATATTGACCAGTTTGTCCTGGCTGACTGTTGTGAAGGCTGGATAACTTATTACTGTGTTCCTCGCCCCTTTTGCTGGTGTTCAGAAGGTAACATCAGCGATGGGCCAACAGAAGGGCTGTACCACAACGTTGCTGCTACTCAGCCAGCAATTGCAGCTGGCTGTGGAACGCTGCTCACACGCCTGTGAGTTTGCTGGGCTTTAACTCTCTCCAGGTAATGGGCAGGTTCCTGGGATGTGAGATTGTCCTGGTTTTGAGCTGAGACAGAGCTGGGTTTCTTTTTCAGTAGCTAGAGTTGTGCTGTGTTTTGCTTTGCAGCCTGGGACTTGTTATGAGAGAGACACTGAGAACACCCCAGTGTTTGCATTGCTGTCACTGGAAGTGAAGGACTTTGTGTTCTGTTAGTCCACAAGTGCAAGATTTAAGGGGGTGAGGAATATTTAAATTAATAAGCTAAATTGTCATTTGGATATGCCAGTGAGGTATTCCATATCACATCACGTCATGCCCAGTACATTAATGAGGGGCTCTTCCTCTCTTGCTCTCTCCAGCTTTCCCTCGGGCTCTGGCTCTCCCGGGATTGCGGTTTCGGTTCGGGATTGTCGCTCCTCCAGGAACAGGCCGGGCTTGGTCAGTGGGAGTGTGAGCAATAGCACTGGGTATCACTCATTTACACATTTTGTTACTGTTATCATTATCACTGCTATTTTAATATTAGTATTATTTTAAGTTTTATTTCTATAAACTGTTCTTATCTCAACCTACAAGACTCCTTATCCTTGCCCCCCTATCCTCTCCCCTATGCCCTGGGGGCTGTGTTGGCTGCTGGCCAAGGGCCAGCCCAGTGAAACTGTCACAGAGGTGTTGCTATTAAGGTCCCAGCCCTGGGACACATCCTGGGAAACCGCATTTGGAAGATGCTTACTTCACATAGCTATTCCCAACCTTCAGGCTGTGGTCAGATGCTCTCTCTGTTAGTGCTGATAACACCCTATTTCTTCTGGCACTTTCAAACAGTTTTCATGCTCCAAAATGCAAGACTTATAACGTCAGAGAAATCTTGCAAGCTGATCAGCATCTCGGGAGAGGTGTGAACCTTCTCCACATCTTCGGGGATTAAAAGGGTCTTATCGCTCCTCTGGGGACACACAGAGCTTCAGAGGAACTGGGCTGGAACAACACAGCTGTGCTATCTAGCAGTGGGTTGGATGAACTCTGCTGAGCACTGCTATTTCCTAACCAGACTGCAAGGAGGACATGAGTAATGTGCACACCACAAAAGCAGCTGGGCAGAGGATGTAGAACATTGCTCATGTGCTTCCCCTAAACAGCAGCACTGCCAGTTCTTGCATTACTACCACAAACATCACTCTCTTCAATATGCTTTGGAAAGCCCCATTTTCTGGAAATGGCATCTTATTTTTGAAAAAGAAGAAAAAGCAAAAAAGACCTTTGTGGCATTCAGCATGTACCGGCTGAATATCCATCTACACTGCTGTGATTTCTCTGAAGCAAACCACTGCAACATCATGACATCCTTTACTGCAAGGAGAGGTCACCTGTTTCCCCTGCCTGGCCTCACAGGAGACACCAACAAGAGCACTAAAAAATAAAGAGTACTTTGGCGAGGTTGACTGCAACCTGGTATAGGGAACCTGCTTTGGCAAGGGGGCTGGACTAGGTGACCTCCTGAGGTCCCTTCCCACCCCTGCCATTCTGTGACTCTGTGACTAACAGACTTACTCCCCTTGCCAGGAGGTTGCCTGTTTGCTGAGACCCCCAGAGAGCGGGCAGCTGTTTTAGGGAGCATGCTGCACCACAAATGGGTCCCCAGGCAGGGCAGCACTGATGGTGGCTACAAAGGTCCCTGTTTCATGTTCCAAGATGATCAGAGCTAGCAATAGGGTAGTTGTGGGCACAGAACAAGGAATGGGGTACTCTCTGATATAGGGGTACAGGTTGCTCCCAACATGTAGCCCCAGGATCCTGGCCCCTGCATGAACACAAGGCAGCTGCCTCTGTCCACAGACCAGATTTAGCAAAATTTTTAGGCAACAGCTCATCTCACAAGTGATGCCCGCACTTCCCGCAGGCTGCTCCGCACCTCCTGAAGGTGACACCTGGCCCTGACAGGGACACGCAGGACCCCCTAAGGCATTTTGAAGGGTCGGTGCTGCCCAGGCTGTGGGGAGCTGGTGCTGCACCAGCACCTCTCAGGTGTCAAAGAGACTGTGAGGGTGGTGAGACACTGGCCCAGGTTGCCCAGAGAAGCTGTGGCTGCTCCTCCCTGGAAGTGTTCTCGGCCAGGTTGGATGAGGCTTTGAGCAACCTGGTCTAGTGGAAGGTGTCCCTGCTGATGGCAGGGGGGTTGGAACTGGATGATCTTTCAGGTCCCTTCCAACCCAAACCATCCTGTGATTCTGTGATTCTATGGATTAAATTGGGCCAAACAGTTTCTAAGTGAAGGAGTTATTTCCTCCGCAGAGGCCTGATGCCGGTGCCCAGCCCAGTCTGTCTGTCAGCAGCCATGGGAGCTGCTCTCATGGACAGCACTGTTCTTTGCTCCAAAATGACAACACCAAGCTGGGTGGAAGTGTTGATCTGCTTGAGGGAGCTTTGCAGAGGGATCTGGACAGACGAGATCCATGGGCCAGGACCAATTGTGTGAGTTTCAGTGAGGCCAAATGCCGGGTTCTGCACTTTGGCCACAAGAACCCCTGGCAGCACGACAGGGTTGGGGAGAAGTGGCCAGAGAGGGACCTGGGGGTGGTGACTGACAGCAGCTGAACATGAGCCAGCAGAGTGCCCAGGTGGCCAAGAAGGCCAAGGGCATCCTGGCCTGGATAAGGAACAGTGTGGCCAGTAGGACCAGGGAAGTTCTCTTACCCCTGTGCTGGTCACTGGTGAGGCTGCACCTCAAGTGCTGGGTTCAGTGTTGGGCCCCTCACTCCAAGAAGGACATGGAGGTGCTGGAGCGTGTCCAGAGAAAGGCAATGGAGCTGGGGAAGGGTCTGGAGCATTTGTCTTATGAGGAGCAGCTGAAGGAACTGGGGTTGTTCAACCTGGAGAAGAGGAGGCTGAGGGGAGACCTTATCACTCTCTACAACCACCTGAAAGGAGCATGGAGAGAGGTGGGGGTGGGTCTGTTCAACCAAGGAACAAGTGACAGCACAAGAGGAAATGGCCTCAAATTGTGCCCAGGGCAGTTGAGATTGGATGTGAGGAAGAATTTCTTTGCTGAAAGGGTTCTCAGGCATTGGAAGGGGTTGCCCAGGGCAGTGGTGGAGTCCCCATCCCTGGAGGGATTGAAGAGTCATGTAGACACAGTGCTGAGGGACATGGGTTAGTTGGGAACTTGTCAGTGTGAGGTTAATGATTGGACTCTGTGACCTTAAAGATCTTTGCCAATCCAAGCAATTCTGTGATTCTGTGAAATTGGTCAGGACGAATAAATTAAAACAGCAGAAGGCATCCTCAAACCTGGCTCTGGCTCAGTCTAACTGGCACTGTTGGCAGGTTTGCACAACCTGGCCCCGTGACATCTCTGTTTCCAGGTTACACAAGACTTAAGTTACAGCTAAATATCAAAGTGGCACACCTTCAAGGACAGCTGTTTTCCCTGGGCTGCCACAGCCACGCACCCCAACACCCCATCAGCCGTGCCACGTCCCCAGCACCGCTCTGGCCATGGCACCATCACACAAGGCTCCACCCCTCTGGTCAGCTTTCGCCCCCCCAAACTGATTTCTTAGCAAAACCACAGACCAGTGATGGGGCTGTGCTCATGGCCGAGTGGGAAGAAGGGTAATGAGAAAAACAACAGTGTGCAGTGTTACTAGAACAGGTTTTCAGGATATCTTCCCGGACTAAGTAGCTGTTCAGTTATCAAAGAAACAATGCAAGTAGAGCCAAAAGAACAGCACTATCTGCAAAGGTCATCAATGTCCAAAAGCTAATTCAAAATCCTTTTATGGGGCTTACCAGTACATACCCAGAATAAAGATAATACTAAACATAGCCCAGAAGAAAAATAACATGGCACGTGGCAGTGGCTGAAAGCACCCAGTTTCAGTCTGCCTCTGCTCAGGGCATGGCTCTGAGGTTGTCAGGAGCAAGTTACACCACATGGGTTGCAGTGATGAGCAGTGGAGGCTCTGGATCTTATTTCCTTAAGCATCAGTGAAAGTCCTGAGCCTGGTCCCTGCTCTTGCACAGTGCAGCCATCTCTGTGGGCACACAGCAAAAACCACAGCATGGTTTTCTCACTATCCCTTGTCCCAGTGCTGCAGTAGGCATGCAGACATTCGCTACACGTGTTTCCAAGGAAAAATAAATGTTCATCTTCTGCTGTGGCAGTCTCCAGGGGCTTAATCCGACTTCATCAGCTTATGTCACTTAATGTCATACACACATAATGACTTAAATCTGGTGGAGACACCTGCAAACAGAGACCTGAGAAATGCCACTCTATAAAGCTATTGGTTAGGAAACAGCACTTACAGCTAAAAAAGACTAATTCCAAATAACACTGTTGGCAAATAGCAATATAATCATTTAAAAGAGACACAGGGAGAACAGATTCACTGCCTCGTGTCATTTTGTCAGTCAAGCCAGAACAAAGAGAGTGGAAGATACTTGATTTTCAAACTGGCAGCATTTTTTACTTCTCTCCTCTCTGTTGCACTTGAACAAACGAAGACAGGAAGAAATCCAGCGCTGTGGCTGCTAGATAATTAATGAAACTTGGGAATCAGAGGTACCATCTTGTGGAAAAATGCTAGGCTAGGATTGCAGTTTGCTTGTTTTTTTGTAAGACCTGGTACCTTGCTGAAAGAGTACTGTGTCTGAACAAAAGGGCTTCCTGGCAAGTAGGAATGCAAATAACTTCCAGACAGCAGACAAGCGAGCATGCAAATTTAAAAATCTTCATTTCTTAAAATAGAAATGTTCTATATTTACTAGAAAATAAAAGGGAGGAGGTTTATTAACAGTTTTGTTTGGTTTTTTGTTTGTTTGTTTTGTTTTTTCTATTTACATGCACAAACAAGCATGCCTTATGTTTGGTTAAAATTACATTAACTACATCCTTCTAAAGAAAAAAAACAACCTAGGAGTTAATATGAAAGTCAATATATTTAGTTTGAACGTAAATATATTGCATAGAAATACAAAATGCACATGGCTATTGTTGCTTAGCTCGCTTAAAGCTAAACCTAACCCAATATGCAACTCAAATTCCCACAGCTTGATACATTTTATGATTAGACTGTGTACTTTAATGGCCATTCACAAAACCTACATCACTTAACCCAACATCCAAAAACCAGCATGGGCACTGAAACCTGGGCAAGCCATTAAAGGCATCTTTGTCTGAGGGTGTGAGTCCACCACAGCTTGTACTAGTCGTGGTGCTGGCTGCCGCAGTCCCCTTCCTCCTGCCAGCCACCCAATCCTCCACTGAGCTCTGGCACCCGTAAAGCAACAAAACAAACCAACCAGCCCCTCCCCAAATCCCCCCAAACCCATCCCTGACCGTTTCCCCTGCTTTGCAACTGGATTTAGTTCGCTGGAACAGCTTTGCAAAGGGTTTAGCACTCGCTGCAGCCAGTGCAAAGGAGGAACGTTCAGAAACCAGATGATCTCCACAGCCTCTGCCCTACCACACCCATGCCTTGAAGCTGGCAGAAGCTCCAATTTCTCCTGCTGAAGGTCTATTTCAGGGCACAACTTGCAGGATCTTGTCAAGCTCAGGAGTCCACACCCACACCTCTGCCCACTGGAGGACCAGCAGGCACATTTGCCTAAACCAAGAGAGGTGCATTTCTCAGGAGTACGCTATAGGCGCTGGATGAACAGCGACTCTGCGCCAACGTTCTGAATGCCACGACAGCCAGACAGAAGCACAAGGCAGTAGACACCCAGCCAGCAGCTGAAGCCTCTGTTTTATTCCCCAACATGCCTTCCTCACTGCTCTGAAGCATCTCCAGAGCATCCAGAATCCCATTCCAGCAGCCACTGGCTCCAGTTTCCAGGCAGCAGGCTCTGGCACAGAGGCTGGATGTACCTTGTACAGCAGTAGAAAGCCATGCTACACCCACTGCACGTGGTGCCTGTTCCTACTGCTCACCACCCCACCAGGCACGGGGGCAGCAGGACTGACATTGCTGTATCCACCTTTGTTCTTCTCCCCCATTTCCAGGAAGGACCAGTTAATGCAGAAGCCAACCATGCTGGTCAGTGTGGTGGTGGTGGCTGTGCAGCCACCACGGCTGCCTCTGCATTTGTGTTCCAGCAAGCAGCAGGCTTCCAGAAAGGTGCATGCCAGCATGGTTGGCTTCTGCATTAACTGGTCCTTCCTGGAAACGGGGGAGAAGAACAAAGGTGGATACAGCAATGTCAGTCCTTGCACCAGGCACACAGAAGAGGACACACAGCTCATTCTCCTGGGTGTGCCACTGGGCAGGGTGCAGCAGCCTGCATCTGCATTTGACTAGGAGGAAAGAAATGAGAAGCAAGAGGGGAGAGAGCAACCCTGGATGCAAGGTGATGGCACCGAGCAGGCAAAGTGGGAAGCATGGCAGAGAGACAAGGTGCACCAGGGCAAAGAGGAATGATTGATGTGAAGGACAGATTTGTTGATTCTCTCACCCAAAAAAGACAACTCTTATCCAGAATGCAATAAATACACTCAGAATCTGTGCTCAGATGCATACATCAGGGATATGCAAAACCCATTTATTTACTTTTTTCACCCAGTTATTTCAGGAATGAGTGATGAAATCAGCATTCACAGTGATTACTGTCAGCAATCTATTTGTATTGTTTCTGTTTCAGACTGAGGAGGAGATGATTTGGTTTTGGTTCACAGTAATAGAATGCTTTTTTCCCTGTTTATGCTGAAGTAAAGTCATTTCAGATTGATAATCTGAATGCCTGGAAAGAGACTCAAATGCTGCTCCCTGGCTGAATGCACCTATTTGTTCCTTAACATGTAATGCAGACATGAAGGTCTGGCAGCCCTGACTGCCTGTGTCACACTGCTGAAAAGAATGTGTTCTTTAGGTGAAGTCTGGATGTAGGCAGGAGAGCCTTACTCAGGGCAGCCTCCTGGTGCCTCGAGTACTTTCAGTTCCAGTTCTCACCAAGAGAAGTTGAAAGTCTTCAAAAGCCCAGCTCCAGTCAGACCCTCAAACAGCACACAGTAGCCAGAAACTATAAAATCCAGATTTGGTGTTCTGTGGTCTGTGTTTAGACTTAAAGCAACAGCAGGAAATGCTGCTCATGCAGTGTAAAATATCACAGTTTTGTGGCCAGCAAACTGGCCTCTGTAGTCACACAAAACAGCTGTCACCACCCATGCCAGCTATTTGAAGGGCAGCTTCCCCTGGGATAGGTGTCCAAGCTTTTAAGTTGGAAGAGCTCTATGGCTACATGACCCCTGGGTGTATCTCTGGTGCTGAGCTCAGGCTACTTCGCTGAGACTCTGCAGAAACCAACCCCGAGGCAGACCCTGGGCACAAGTGCAGTCTTTCCTGCTTCACGGACTTGGTTTTATTACTTTATACATTGATAAAGAATGGGTCCACTGTTCAACAGCAACAGACTGCCTGGGGCAGAATTTCACCAGCTTCTCCACTAATCACTGAACAGAGGTCTGGAAATTTCACTTCTGGTGCTGGTTTTAGCTGTGGCTTGAAGCACAATGAAATAATCTCTTTAGCCATCACCTGCTGTATACAAAAGCAATGTGTGACTGGCAAAGCACAAAAATATGATGCAGTTGTATTCTGGCTACACTAAGACTGTTTATGAAAGTCTTTATGGATGTCAAATATGACTGTTCACTCCTAGCAGAGTTAGCATATTTCTGACACATTATGAGATCATTGTTTGTGTCAGTCAGCATACAGACAAGATAATCTTTATATTCACATGCAGTCATCATTGATTATATGCAACACAATTCTGCTTAATTGTCGTCATAATTGCAGGAGGATGCCTGAAACATACCAACATTTTAAGTCTGTGCTATTCCAGTATCTGAAAGTAAGAGGGTTGCTAGTCCATACTACCAGGGTTAGACAGGTTGTACTCACAGGATAATGCTCCTAGTATCTCCCAGCTCTCTTCTCCCTCCCCAATACACTGTCTGCTTTAGACAAATGGACTACTAAGGTCCCACAACATCAGCAAGGACCCTTCACAGTAGGGAAATCCACCAGCAGCGATTTCAAGAGTAAACATTGCCATCTCAAATAAAAGCTGTGGTTGCAGACACTCCCAAACTTGGGGAAGAACCAGATCTGTCTGCTCCAACTGCAGCTCCCTCCCTGCTCAGGGCTAAAAGTGACAAGCCATCCGTATCCTACAAGTCATCTGCAGGAGTTTGCATGTGACTGAACACTCCAAGACATGGGGAGCCAAAATGAGAAGGTCTCCAGGTGATCTGTAACCAACAGACAAGAGCTGCAAGGTCTCGTGTCTTGCTACTCAGCAGCAGGGTGGGCAGCAACCCTTGCTGGCTCGCTTTCCTCCTTTGCCAGCCACGTGACATAACCCTAAACCAGATCTTGCTGAAGGCCCTATAGAATTCAAAGGAAACTGGCTTATTCTAGAGAGCTAGCCTTGGGAACATCTCCAAGATCTCAGCCTCTAAGCAACAACTCTTAAAAATATTTTTAAGTTTTCACCTCTGTGTCATTCTGATTACCCAGCATGTTCCAAAGCACCCAGATTTGCCTGTTCTCCTTCACTCTGGAGCGTTAGTCACAAATTTAACAGTGCATTCACTACCATTCTCTTTCTATTCTTTCTACTTCCCACACATTCCTGTCCTCGGGGAAAACTCCTTTTATACAGATCTTCGGGGACAAAACAATTATCCCTAGAAGGAAGAGCAAAAGCCAGTGAAACTGAGCAGAAAGGAGGCAAGTGACAAAAGTTTGTGCCTTGCCTTGCTCAGATTTTGGCGGCCTGCCAGCTGAGGAAGCAGAGTCTCTGAATTCTGCCTCAGTGGGGAGTGACTGAGATGACCCAGAAGGCTAGACGAGTAAAACATTGTTCAAGCTTGTAAGAGTCCAGAAAAAAATTTATGGTATTTTTTTAATACCTTGCTCTCTCTGCTTACTGAGAGATGAGATGAGAACTGGATACTAGCCCCAGTGGCTCATGGTTTATTTAACTTGGAGCTGCTGGGTTTTTATATTAACAAAATATTACCTGTCTGGTCCACCTACAGAAAAGAACAGGTTTGTCAAATTCAAAGTTTTGCAAGATTTTATTTTGGTATTAGTACATATATAATTATATATAAAAGTTCATATATAAAAATGCGTGCATATATAAATTTCTATAATTATATGTATGTGCAAGTAGGAAAATTAACTTAATTATATATACTGACAGAATGCCTCAAAGGCTTCATAGTTTCTCCATGTTTTCCCATTTCCATGGGGTTAGGGGGTCACTTTTGAATGTGTTACAGCATTTTACATGTGTACTGTACATGTGTTCTGTTGCCTCAGCACCTCCCCCAGTATTTTGGTATCAGAGAGAGGAAGCAGCCATTGCCAGCAAAAATTAGTTACTGTTGAATATGTAAAAATACATTCTTCCAGGCAGGGGGTGGGGGCATTCAGATTAGTTTTAGCTCACTGCAACCCTGTGAGCAGACCTAAGTTTAACACAGGCCCAGAGGATTCAAAGCCCAAGTCAAGAACAATAACTCACTTCATGTCAAAGCCCAGTAGAGATATTTCTTTTGACAGCTCCTGTTTCATGCTCCCAGTGAGCTTACTGGCTTCCTGCACAGGCACATGAGCCTGACTCTTCCCATTCACCCCAAAGTTGGCCCCATATAAAATGGCCATTAATTCCTGCTGGCACATGGGTTAGGCCAAGGCCCACCCTTCCTGTCAGCAACAGGGAAAAAGAGCTTGGGGGGAGGTATGTGTGGAAGAATGAAATAGAAACAAGCAGCAATCCATGAACTTCCATGGCAAGCTACCTGCTTTGCACCTCTTCATTGATCATCCATCTACAGTCACAGCAACATTTAGGCAAGAACACTCAGACATGATTAAGATCAGGTAGAATCATATTCTTCTCAGAAGCACAAACCACATGTAAAGAGCAGTGCATTCTTGATCTGATGAGAATTTAAGAAATACAGCATTACAACAGCTGTGCTGGAGAGTATTAGAAATACTAAATTTTTTTTTTTTATTATTTTTTTTTTTTACAGTCTCTTAGTTTACAGCAATAAACCGATTGGGTATTTTAACCTCAGCTAAGTGTGAAGACAAGCATCACAAACATCTTCCACTGAAAAGGCTAGTTAGACACACTTTCCATACAGAAACTGCAGGGCTTCAGCATAGTTAGAACATTTACAAGACACTAACCTGAAGGTGCTTTTGAAGAGGAAACACACTGGACACAACCTTGCAAAGCTATAGCTGAACGTTGACAAAGCCTGAGGATCCACAAGACTGGCTGGTCTGCTTGGAACAAGATGGATTTGAAGGGAGAACTGGACGCTGATCTGCAGGTAATATATAACAGAAAACAGAGCCAGCTGCCAGTAGAAACTGCTACCAGAAAGGAAACATTTTCAGCAAAGATTTGCAATATAGTCAATAGCAACTTTTGACATGAAACACGTAACCAGACTCTTGATCACAAACACAGCAGTGGCTAAACTGTCCTGAAGTGCTTTGTTCAACTTTACTTCCTTACTGAAAGGTTCAAACTCTGTGGACCAGACAAATGAGCAGAGAAAGCAGAACACGGGGAATTTAACTGTAAGAATCCATCACTGATCCTCAGTTTTCTGATAGCTGGCAATGGAAATGTTTGTGCAAAGCAAAAGAGCTAATTACCTTTAAAGCAGTCTGACTTCAAGTGCTCAGGATACACAAAGTCCGTGGAGCTTGGTTTTCTGGGGTTTTGGAGGTTGTGTATTGTTGTGTGGTTGGGTTAGGAGGGTTTTTTTGGTAAATTCACATCGTAGATGACTGATCTGAGTTACAGTAATTGCAGATCTGCAACACTAAGGTAGGAATCATACATGCTTTCTCCAAAGCCAACATGAAGGCAGAGATGAATTTTCTGGGAGTTGTGGGAGTTCTCATCCACCCAGACATGCAGCACATTGTTATGGGGCACTTCTGTTATGAAATTCAGCTTATTTGAAGAGCTAAGAAAACACTAAGCTAAGTATTTAAACTTGCACATTCACTCTGAATATCCAAGAAGTAGACCCAAGCAGTATAATCTGACAATTAGCAAGAAACTTCAGTTTATGCTTTCTCAGACCCAAAAGATGGATTAAGTTTGAAATTATTGCCATTCTGCACATGGCCATCCTCTCCTCCAAGTATTATTATTTAGACAAGAGAGGACTTAAGATGAAGTCATTTTGTATAACTGTAAAAAGTTTATCTATTGCCACACAAAACTTTAGGTTTCTTTAGCCTCAATAGCCAGAATTAGTATCACAGCTGCTGGGGGACTAGTTCAACCCAAGAATGGTTGATGCTCAAACCCAATTTAAAATTAGATTATCAGAAGTTAGATGTGAGGATTAAAAGAAGCCTTTAAGATTAATGAAACAGCTTTCAGAAGCTATATATGAAAGAAGGTGGTCAGAAGGCAACAAGCTTTTCCAGCTGACAAAACACACCAAGAGCCAATGCAGGTAGTCATCAGTCAGTATCAGGAGACTGAGTGGCAGTGAAAGGAATTCAAGGGGGAAAGATTTCATTTGAAAGCACAGAAAAAAAAAATAAATTACTTAATAGTAGGCAGGGAAATAATAATTACTCAGGAAAAGGGATTTAGGTATTGTGCTGTGTGGCTGCAAATGTATCAACCATGATACACACTCAGGAATATTTAAGTTTCTATAACAAGCTTTCAAGTGATTCTAGTGGTATTAGTTTCTGTCATGCCTCCCAGATTCAAATAACCATCATACACACAGTCTCCTACTAAGTTTCACATGAAAAAAAATCTTTAAAAGTTTTAGGGAAGAGTTAAGAAAAACCCAGGTCGGATGACAGAGCAAGCATAGAATGCTCTCCTGGTACAGCAACTCAGAGCAAAGTATCAACACTGCTCCTCAACTTCAACTTGTTTTGGGGCAGAGATATCCCCTTTCTAAAATCTCAATCTAGACTGACTAGTTAGAACAGATAAGGAATTATCTGTTCAGTTGTGAGATTTTTATACCCTGAAGTTACTCTAAAAAGCTAACTCAAAATCAGGTTTGAGCACATGTGAGTTAATTTCAGCAAAATATAAAATCCAAAACAGATGGTCCAGGTTGGAAAACCTCAAAAGAAAGGTACATTCATTTATTGCTGTGAAGATTAATTAGAAATCCAATCTATCAAAAGTGTCAGAAATACTTAAAGCTCTCATATTACAGCATCACTGAACAAAGGGCAAAAAAAACAGTATTCCAGATTGTATTCAAAATTTATTTTTAAAAGAAAAAAACAAGACAATACTTTTAAATAAACATGGTAAATTCTACACATCTGTAGATCAACACAACTTCACATTAGCAATTTTTAACTTCTAGAAGTTCTGTTGTAGTATCTTCTACAATATTTGACAGTGTTGGTTTCCACTTTATCATCAACCAAACAATACCCAAATAAAACTATTTGCTTAAGTGAAGCTTTATTTTTTATGACCAAAGATGGCTCTACTATTTCAAAAGCACCTGTTAAACAATTATCCCCACCTAATTTTTTTTATTAAATTAGGTCTGTTCAGCCTTTTTTTTTGGTTCTGTTCCATTGCCTGCATAGAAATCAGCATAAAGCTAAGTTGCAAGCTAAGCTTCACTTCAGCAGTGCAATGAATGGCATCAAACTTCATGAAACAAAGATACAAACATTGTCAGCAAAATTCAACTATGTTAAAAACAACATTAAAACCAGAATGTTTTCGTGGGTCACAACTAGACTAGCTTTCAGTGTGCAGCTTTCCTCAGGAAAAGTGCTTCTTCCTGATTCACATGAAAAGAATGAAGCATGCATCAAAAGCCTTTGTTCACACAGAAATGCCCATTGAAAGAGTTCCATGGTATAAGGCAAAATAGATATTACAGTGGATGAAGCATTTTGGCCCAGAGTGTGTTTTACAACGCATACATACACATTACACTTGTGTAGCATATGATAGGAAAGGGATTGGCTCATTAAGGTAAAAATGTCCATTTTTATAAATAGATGTCATTATTGCTAATATGCTACACATTATCACCCAACTTTTAAAGCTGCTTTGTTGGCATTACTCTTCTAATTAGCAGCTCACATTCATGGTGACAATATTCCATATAAAGTAAAGCAGCATAAATACAATTACCAAAAAAAAAAAAAAAAGGCTTATGCAACATCCCTCTCCAGCTTTGCTGTGTCTTTTTAATTAAAAAGTATTCAAAGAAAACAAGTCCAGTTCACCACAAATTAAGAAGTCTCACAATGAGGTTGGAAACCAAGCTACAGGGAACAGAGAGGAGGAAAAACACGGCATGCATTATAATCTAGTCCTTTTAGTCATACCACTGGAATATAAAAGTCCAATTTAAAGGCTAGACTAACAGTAGAAGGCAAAAAGCCAAGAGTAGACTTAGTTTGATATTTAAATGAAGATTACAGTTTTAATCAGTAACAGCAAACTCACTCGGCCCTTTAATATGTTCACAATATCTACTGCAATTGAATATTTAACTGTGACTAGTATAGGGTATGTATGTTCACTTTAAAAAGATATTAAATACCTGCATCATGAAATTACATTCTTAAGACATTGTGTAAGAAAATAGCTCATGTGTGAAATGTTTCTGAAATGTATTTCTGCTCCCTCCTACCTACTACTATGTCCCCCCCACACACACAACCCACCACCCACCCCCAAAGCACTCACTCACAGGGGAAAAACAAACACCCCTTAAAAAAGGATGGAAATATAGAAGGGGACCAGCTTGGCTAGTTACAGCACAGTGCTTAACAAGGTTCAAGACAGAACCAGATCAGAGTTGGCCAAAAGATGCCCACAACTCATGCCTGACCAGTAATTCCTTCCAACTGATTCTATCAAACTCAGTCCACTTTTGGTTCATTGCAATGACTAAAGTATTTCATATATACATATAAACAACAAGACTCCAGCTTTACCTCAGTTTGTTTTTGCAAAGCATTTTTACTGTTCCATTCGTTTTGTTCTGCAGCAACTACAAGAGGTAGGCATAAAGCATTTAAGAGCTTCTTTCCCAAGGTCCTGTTACTAGCTCAGTTTAGTGGGATAAGACAGAAATCAGCTGTACTCTGTGATTTTACTAGGTACAGACTTGTACAATCCATCTGGAGAATAGCTATGTGAACCCTGGATTTGCAAGGCCAGCACACACCATGGAGTAAGAAGCTGTTCATATCCAGGAGGATACTTTTTTTTTTTTTCAGAAGAGTTTACTGCAGAGCATCCCTATAGAAAGTAGATGTCAGGACCAATTCTCTCCGTTTCTATTTGTACATAGTAGCAAGGTACCATTTGGCCAAGACTACACGTGTATTTTCACAGATGCAAGTGCCATGCAAAAATAAATTAAAGAACAGATACCAAAACATACAAGTAATAAAACTACTTAAGGTAGATTTTCTTAAAAGTATTTATATAAACAATTTATAATACTTTTCTTTCCCCCTTTTCTCTTTTCGACATTCACAGTTACAAAGTTGTGGTTATACATCAAGAATTTCTTCTGCAGTGCCTCCACAACGTAATCTGTAGCGTCCTGTCCTCCAGCTAATCGTGGGGTCCCACAAAGCAGAAAGGAAAATATAAATTGTCATGGATTCTCTGATGAACCAAGCTACCGCGTAGTCAAGTTTTGAAAAACACAGGGCACCACCCTAGGAATAAAAAAAAAAAAAAAAAAAAAATTTAAAACCCCCCCTGATTATTCAAAAGGAATCTTAAAAGTAATTTAAAGTAACTTAAAACATTTGTGTTACAGAGAAATCTATTCTAAAGGTTATTATACAGCTTTCCAATCAACAGTGTATTTGTTAACAAGCCAAGAAGATCTTCCTGTTCAAGAGATGACCCATGTTAAACACGAGGAGCTTGACAGAATAACCCAGAAGGTTCGAAAAGAGCCTTCTATGTAGAGCAGAAAGCAAGGAAAAGTGTGACAATTCCACTTTTTTTTCTTTTTGAAGCTTTGTAGAACTGTGTTCAAGAAGACACTAGGTTTTTGCTACAGATCCCAAAAGAACAGCATCTAGACAGAACGCTCCTGCACATTCCCAGAGGAGTGAAAGGAAAACAAATAGCTCTTTGGCCTATTGCATAGGAAAAGTGAGACTAAGAAAAAAAGCTTATAGCCTCTCAATATTTTCTGCTCTTTTGAGAATTTCCAGCTACATGCAGAGCTGGAAATCAAAGAGGCTTCAGAAGAGGAAGAGTGGGCACAAAGCTCTTCTACATGCTCCACATGGTGAGAAGTAATCAGAAAGGTTCTGGAGTCCTACAGAATCAACATGAGGCCTAACTTTTTTTTTTTTTTTTTTTTTTTTAATTATTCCCAGTATGTGTTAAGAGTACCAGAAAATATTTTTCAGTATGATGAGAAGTATTTGATAAGTTTCAATACACAAGTAATTATGGATCAGATTTGGAAGGAATATGGTTACAGCAGAAAGTAGTCCAAATTGTTCCTACAGCATTAGAAGAACACATGGTGTTCTGCTTTGTGACTTCTATATTAAAAGTTTTTTGAGCCCTCAGTTCTAGCAACAGGAAGACTTTATTTTTAGAAGTAGGCTATAGCTGTCCTGTAAGTCCATTATCAACAAAGTAGAATGAAAATATGTACTTAAGAGTACATCAACACCTCAATAAATACAAGACAAAGTGACAACTAAGGTAAAAGAGAAAACCATAAAATCCCACAAAGTTGCTGTTCTTGAACTGTTAAAAAAAGCTTACAATTTCTGGATATGCCCAGGTAGACTGGAAACATGAAGGTTAAGGGGACAGATACGCAGATTTTCAGAGCCTAGACAGAGGCAGGTGTGTATAGACAACAAAATTACAGCCAAGCACACTTCATACTTTTTATGCTGCTATAACTGAAGCTGGAAGACTGAGAAGTAACAGGATTTAACCTGTTATTTCCTTGATGTCAAGAGAATTATTTTGTTGTTACAGTTAGGCTTAGCTTTTTGCTGAACTAGATGGCACTAGTAACTTTAATAATCTGCAAAGAAAATGAAGCTACATACCTGAACACCTTTTAGTTGAATGTAGTCAAATATAAACCATGCCAAGCAGTGACACATGAAAAATACCATTATATCCCATCTAAACACGTGATGAGCTGCCCATCCAATAACCAGACTGGCAACAAAGCACTCCGAGATCGGCTCACAAATTATTGTGGCAGGCAACATATTAATTCGCAGTTTGGCCCACCTAGAAAAGACAAACAAACCAGTTCTGACTATGCATTATTCTTTACGGCCTCCTCCCCCACCTCATCAAATGATAAGCTGGTTTAATCTACACATGTAATTTACACCTCCAAATAAAATATTGCAAACATTCTCCCTTTCAAAAGCACTGCACATAGCATTTAAAAGGTACTACGGGTCTGTTTTTTTTAGGGTTTTTAAATACTTTTATCAGTTACACTTCTGCCGAAAGTTAGTGCCTCTCACCAAAAACTGACAAGAAGAATGCATCAAGCTGTTCATTAGAACTTCAGCATTCTATACAGTAGATCAAACTAGCTTGGAAAATGTACTCCCTCTCATTATCAGGTTATCAACATCAGAAGCAAGTGATAGGGGTGGGTGGGAGAGAAAGTAAAGATTAAAATTTTACCTGATCATTCTGGACTGAAACTGAGAAATAGAATATGAGCCAGAGTTTTGCATCGCAACTTGCGTGGCCATTGCAAATTTCCAGCCCCTGAAAAATGAATTTATTATTATAAAACAATGTGCAAGTAAAATGAAAAAAAAAAACCAAACAACAATTAGAGAACAAATAGCCAAGAATTTTATTAGGCTTGAAGATGTCCTTTGGCATATATGCCATATTATTACAGCGGGTATAAACAAAAAAATTAACTGTTTTCTGAAGTCTCTTTATCGGAAAAGAGCAGATACCACTGGAATACTGCTTAAATCGAGTTTTCAGAAACTTTTTTCTACAGGAACTGACAATTATTAGCATAAGTCTTTTTAAAAGACTGGATTGGTAGGACAAAGCACATGTCATAAGCACATTTGCTGTATACACATGAAGCTGACCTGAACACCTATACTTAGAGTATGTACCATGTGCTTAAAAAAAAATAAATTTAAATGGTACTTAAAGCAATGAGCTTACTTCAGAGTCATCTTACCGGTCAGCTATAGCCTTGGCCATGAAGTAATCTTCAGCAATATATTGTGCAAAAGCTATCAGTCCCCCTGCTTGGTCCAAGACATCCTTCCTCATCAAGCACGACATTCCTGTTACACACTTAAAGCCAGTTAAGTTGGCTGAAATATAAGACCTCGGATGTGAAGTTCCAAAATAAACCTGCCAAAACAAGAGAAGGCTTTCAACACTCTATATGTATTTGTGAAAGTACTACTCCCTGATGACTTTTTCTCCAAAACTGTTTGGAGGGGAAAAAGTGCTAGTCACCACCAATTCCGACAGTCTGTTTGGAAAGATCTTTACCACCAATCTAAGAAATCTTCCACCAAATCTGAGAAATTTCGTACTGATATTGGCTGGTTTTTGCAAATCTATAAATGGGTTTTAAATCTACATATTAAACTACCATATTTCATTTGGTATTTAATTTTTAAGTTATTGAGGTTGTTCTCTGGGAATAAAAAATTAAAAATCCATTAAGTAACTTACTAATCACTAGGATTAATATATTATTTGGTGATAGCTGACAGACATGCTGTCTTCTTCCTCTTGTTAAGATTAACTGCATTACTGCACACATGTTTTTAGAAACTTTCTATATGGTTGTACAGAAGCAGGGGAATTTTTTTTTAGTGTAGTAGCAAACAGAGATAGCAAAGAAAAAAATTCAGATTGTGAGTGAGCCTTTTTACAAGATTCAATAAGTTAAAACTAGGAGTGTCCTATAAAAAAAACAGTGGGAATGAGTGCTAGAGCTTCTCACTACTATTCTTTCTACAGACAGCCCTCATACTGGTCTTACTAATACAATAACTCATTTGAGAAAAGGCATGCTCTTCTTGCAGTCTACTGGATCTGGAAGCACAGGAATATAGAAGCAGGAGTTGCAATTCTTGCTACTTTGGCACGTAGCAGTATTAAGAGCTTTATGCTGTAGCTCCCTGCTCTTCTCTTCTAAGAGGAAATTCAGACTTTGTGTCACAAAAATCACATGAGCTGCCCCCTCTCCATGCAGTGAAGGAGTACTGAATTTCACCGCACTTTCATCTCTCACATTTCTGCCTTTGACACAGATTATCCAGCCTTGGGGTCAAAATGCCTTTATACATGCTAACTTAGAATAAAAGACAATTGATTAAATTACATGCCTTGAGACACAAGGAACAAATGAAAACTCAATCTCCTCATGCTACAAAAGAGAATTTACTGAGAAAGAGAGGGGAGAATAGGACAGAATGAGTGATATAAAAGATGGTAGACAGGAATCAACTGTTCATTTAGTCTTCCAAAGCAAGTATTAGGAGACATGAAATAGCACTGTAGAAGACCAAGAGTCAGAGTGAAAAAGGTAGTGCTTCCTGTAACAGGTAGTAGTAGATCTACAAAACTTCCTGGTAAAGACAGTTATAGATGTTGGAAAAGCTCATGTAAGAAATCTGTTCTTACTCAAATACTAGTATACTGAAGATTAGTAAGTGTACAAGCCTACTTCTGGTGCAGGAAGTCTCTCAGCTGAAAATTGCAGAGAGTTGAGACAGTATTACAGGAAAACAGGGTATAAGCCTTGCTTGTGTTCTGCTCTCTTAAAAGGCTCTGCTTATAACACCTGCTGGAAATAAGATGCTGGGTGAGCTGGACTTTGCTCTGACTTGTCATGGCCATTTCTGTGTTCTTTTCAGACATCAAAATAGAATTAATGGCCCTTTCTGATGAAGCACTAGAAAGAGTTCTTCAGTTCTAATAAATTTTTAAATGAAATCCATCATTTTCATCCTGTAATCTTTAATGTTTATGTTGTAAACTGAAATACTGAATGTTCAGAGCACCTCAGTAGAATTTTGAAGGATTTAAAAGTTATGCTAGATAGCTAGAAGCGTGACAGCAGCTGAAAATAAAATAAAAACCAACAAAAACCAGAAACCAACATTGCACTCACCTGTTCAAGGGTAGCAGCAAAACCCTGTCTGTCTGCAACGTAGGGAAGCCCGTGGACCAAGCCTACTTTTTCAGTCATTTGATTGGCCATATCTGTCAGTGTGTCTGGTGTTACTAAGTGACAAATGTAAAAACACAGTTCATTGAGCAATTCTGTCATTAGCAAACTACTGCATGGAGACATTAATTCTCATTCCATTACCAATGTCAAGAGCATGTATACTTCAATGCACACTATTTTGGAGGAATAAAGTTTCAGAAAAATAGTGATTAACATAATTATGCTCAACAACAAATACAATGGAAACAGTTCAAACAGTATTTTTTTTTTTTTTAATGGGATTTTCAGCTTTAGTTAGGGATTAGACATTTTTATACTATGGAAATATTTCTCCCAGATTTTTAACTTTCATTTCTACATGTATTCCTAGTCAAAATAACCTGCAACATCCGCTTGCCTACTGGGAATAAGAGCAAGGTAACAGCCAGCACCTTACAACACACACCTACCTCTGATTCCACTATCACAAATCCATATGAGATCGTATTTGGCAACTTCATAGCCAGGCATTAAATTGTTAATCTTAGGGTTGATGCCAACCTTCTTGCCACCTAAAAAATACAAATATCATACACAAATAATGTATAGGGTTTTGGGTTTTTTTTAAAATTCAGACTCAATACCCCAAATATTTAGATATACTAACTGAAGAACAGTAAATGTTTACCCACCAGTTCTTAAAGTCCACTTTTAGGAAAAAAAGATTTGTATCTTCATTATTCCTTCATTTCTATATTTTAGATCTTACTACAATTATGCAGAGAATTAAAAAGAAAAAAAATATTCAAGTGCTTCCTCAAAATGGCAGGGTAATAAGGTTAAAATAATTAAAAGGACAGTAGAACTACAAAGTTTATTACTACATTCCATAAGCTAAATATTCTCTCTTATTTCTTAAAGACTACTGATTATGACCATTATACAGTAACTTTAGAATAAAAATTAGAAAGGAGCAGAATAAAGTGACACACACTCTTACTTCCAGCTGACAGACATGGTCCAGTTCGTTTCATGTCAGAGAAAAAAAAAAAAAAAAAAGAAGACATTCTACTACCTAGTTCTAATATCCCTTCCCTCCTCTAATTCAAACATAAAGTGAAGAAAGAGCCCTACAGTCTAAGCTGATGAAAAAGGACTGTTGCAGGACCTCAAGCTCAAATACAGCCACACCTCCAAATCACTTCCTGCACACTTAGTTCAGTGCAAAGACAGGATTTAAACTGCTGTTTCGGATTCAGAAGGAAAAAGTTGTGAGGGTTGTGTAAATCACTCTTCCTAGAGCTTTTCTGGACTGGTGTCACAGACTGTCTACAAACTTATTTCTTTACCCCAAACTGGTGATTAAGCTACAGAACTCACAATGGTTGAACAAGACAACTATTTCAGAATACTATATATTGAGTTGAAGACATAAAACCATTTTACAAGTCAGAGTCCCACCTCTGAGTTGAACTGCTTACCTATGAACAGTCTAGCATCAACATTCGGGTATTTGCCAAGGAGCTTCTTGCAGACATCAATAGCTGGATCATCATGATCTTGTACACAGAGTAGTACTTCATACTAGTAAAACCAAAAATGTATACACTTACACACATACATATTTAATATCAACATGGTCTAGGGAATAAAGCTTAGTAATGTACCAAACTGAGAAAAATAAAGAGCGCTGTTATAGAATTAAAAATAAAACCAAAGGGGTTGTTTTACAGCTAAATAAAACAATTTTTTAATGCATAACCAAGTACTTGTGAAAAACTAACCAAGCCTGTATCTCAAACTCTTGTCCTGAGAAACCTTAGTTTTGCTGTTATCAGAAGGATTTATATTACACAGGAAGGCATCCTGGTATACAAGGTAAAATGTCTATTTTCTCTTCTATTTTTGTTCAAATATGAATCTGAAACCCAATCTCATTCAATGAGATTACAGCACACAGAATATTAAAGGAATGATGTTACGACACACTTGACTGCATACCTCTGAACTACACCTTCCTCTCCTTTAACTTTGCAGAGGCATATGCAGAACAGAATTGGAAGACAACTCAGAGACCAGTATATATAAGTGTATATATTATACACTTAACTGTATCATAAAGCTAAGCTCAGGAATATGTAATGTATATGGATATTCCTTATTAATACAATAATGGTTAAAAAAAATCAACATGAGGTAAGGGAAAGCTGTACCTGTTTCCACAATGAGGCTACATGCTTGTTACACATCAGTTACAGACAGAGGGTGAGGAAATAGAATTTTAAGAATCACTCAACCTTTTGAGACAGCTTTGCAAGCTTTGATGGAGGTATTTCTGTTTCTGCATTAACAGCAAATTCCTTTAATACTCCTTACTTGATATAACTTAGCCTCTCCCTGTTAAAATTACTGAACTATTACAAGTTATTAGAGCTTCAATCCAAAGAATAAAGTTCAGAAAAGGCAAATTTCTGATCAAAACACCTAGAAGCCATTTTTACAGTCCACAATTTAAAAATTCAGTCTTACTAAAATCTATTTTCTTGCACCTCATTTGATGTAGCAGTTGCAAATAAGAGTCCCAACTAGTGATCAAAACAGTTGTTATTCTCCCTTATACGATTCTATCACCTCACTGAACTTAGTTTTCAGTAAACTACTTAAGCAAAAAGTGATTTGAACTTCAAAATCTTCCTGTGGGCTCAATGATGACAATCTCAGACCTTGTCCATACAACAAGATGTTAAGTTAAATAAATACATTTTTTCAAGAAAAAGTTATATTGTTAAACATTAAAAATCTCATTGACTCACTGCATTCGGAATATTGAGGAATCTTAAAATCATTAACCACTACATATGAGTTGGTAAAGACCTGGTCTAGCACTACAAACGATCAAACACATCTCTGCCTCTCAGAATGCAAACTCAAAGCTCATTTGCCTAAAGAGCAAGCAGTATTGGATTCCTATCCTTTTACCAGCATGGCAAATGGAATTTTAAGGGTAAAAGACCTGTTCCACTAAGCAGACAGCTCCTTCCATCCCAAAAGAACAATCCTGATAGCATGAACATCACAGAAATTACCAACTGAAGAAATCAGTTCTTCATTGCTTATACAATTAAATATGTAAAGGAACAACTACTTTTCTAGTAATTAACTGAGCTTCAATTCACAGTTGCAATGACACTTCTATATCCATATTCTCCAAGAAATTAAACCAGAAACAAGTAAATTTGACATTCCAATATTTGAAAACAGAAAAATTCACAGTAAATGGCCTCTGTATGCAGTAACAAAATAAAGAACTACAAAATATATGCCTAAAGCAGGAGAAATATCAAGATGCTTATCTATATTAACACCACAATGAGGTTCATTTGGACATAACATGAACAGAAAGATTTCTGCCAAAATGACAACATGCATAGTAGGAAAGAAGTGTTCACTGATAAAAATATGTGGAAGCCCTGCAGTTTAGAAGCTGCATAACTGGCTTCTGTGCAAGACATTATTTCACACGGAGTATCACAGAAGGTTATCAGAGAATCAGCATCACTGCAGGTTGAACTCGGCTTCAGTGGAACAAGTTTAAGATTATTATTTCCTAATAGTTTTTCCCTGGAGAACTGAACTTTGAATGCCAGGCAATACTGCTGTTAACTGAAGCATTCATACCCTGACAATCAAAAATATGATTGTCACTATTGTTATCTGAAATTCATATTTGTGGAGTAGCAGTATTTTAAGATTGCCATCCATATTACCAGAAGAGTCAAGACTTTCTCATAAAGCAAAGCCCAGCACAGTAATTTTTGTGAATTCTCAAACAAATTGTATTTGTAGTCAAATGTTTCAGCTGTGTAATGTTTTGATGTTCATTATAGTTATAAAACAGCTTAAGAAACTGTTGCAGCCTCTTTGCACTGTTTGCACACGCAGCATGCCTCAAGCATGCTTTAAACTTAACTTGGCCAAATCTTTACTGCGCTTCTGCTGAGTCGAAAGGATACAAATGTTCATGCCTGAAGCTTCTGAAAAGGCCCCAAGCTTCACTACAGAAAACTATCCAACTTTGAATAAATTCCAAATAGTGGGGGTGTTTTCCTTTTTTTGTTTTACCCTGCCTACTTAGGAGTAAGTTTAAAGCTCTCGGTCAGAATACACAAAGGACACTCACTGTACAGCTTACACATACCTTTGACCTTTTACAAATGAAGCAGCACTGTCAGAAGTAGTTTCAAGAAGAATTGAGAGAAGAGTTTTTATTAAAAGTAAATTACAAGTTTTAGAATTTGGGAAATATGCAGTAGAAACTGTAGTCCTTTTTCCATCTACAGGAACACACACCACGTAATGAATGATGCAGCCAGCATTTCTCCTTTAAGTTGTAAGCTCCTAGAGCAAGGACAGCATCTGACACACTTATCACTTACATTACTTATCACTTATATTAAAGTCAAACAGTGTTCAAAACCAAAGGTAAGCTTTTATTAACTATTTGTTTCCCAACACCAATAAGTGGCTTGGAGACTATCTTACCTAGCAGCAACTGGCGAGGTACAACCCCTCATCATTGAGCAATTCTTGGTTAGATGAGTCATCAGAAAGTTTCAGTCTTATCAGTTAAGTGTTCTCTTTTAGAAGATCTGTTCCAGAGCAGTAGTTAATTGGGGAGGGTGTTTGGCCTCTCAAATGGTCTTTTTATAGACTGGAGGGTTTGATACTGCTACAAACACCACAATATGGAAATAATGATTAAACAAATCTTAGTGAAGTGTAGACTTTGTTTCGTCCCTAAGCCTTGGTCATATTCCTTTATAGATTTTTAAAAGCTTTTTAAAAAGGAGTAAGTTTTGTTTGCAGCATGTAAAATATATTATTATGCATTTGCTGTGGAAGGAAGAACAATCCAAGACACAATCAAGTTGCACAGTTCTAGCTCCAGCTGCCAATACAGCTTTTGGAGGCATAAGAGGGAAAAAAACAAAACAAACGCCCCCCCCCAAAACCAGACACTAAATAGACAAAGTATACATACTTTTGGATAATCCAGTTCAAAGAAGGTTTCCAAGTTGTTGATCAGGTTAGGATCCACACCTTTTAATGGCTTTAGAAGTGAAACACCAGGAAGCTTGCTGTATGGCTGTTTGTCTGTGGCTTTCTTATTGAGGTGGAGGCGTCTGTAAGGAGAAACAACATATACTACCACATAAAGAAAATATGCTAGAGGATTCCTTTTGAAATACAGTCAGAACTCAGAAAGCCTGGGAGTTAAAATTGCTGCAAGAAATTAGTTTTGGTTGTAGAAACAATAGGTATTTTTATATCTGACAGTTGATGTGTCAGAGACAATACCTAAAAAACATTAGTATTGTATGTAGGTTAAATTCAACTTTTAGCAATTTTATAAGACATTTCAGATTAATCATTTTACACTATACATTTTGACCAATAAGAGTTAACTTTTTTTCAAACTGCACAGGAAACAAGATTTTTCTGCTGTCCTCCACACCACTAAAACTCAAAGTACTATAACAGGATAATCAGAAAAACCATTTACTGTAAACAAGGCAAAAAAAAAAAAAAGGTCAAGTGCTTTTTCCTACATTAATTTACACAAAACAGAACAAGCTGAAAGCACAGGGGAAACAGTTGATGCTACTGATTAATTTTTAAGAAATATCTTCAAGAAAAGAATAAGGATCAATCAACTGTAGTATAAAAATACTAGAAACTGGGCATCAGGCTGAATCAGAAGCATAGATAAACCAAGAATGCAATTCCAAACAGTCACTAGTATTTCAGCAATGAATATACAAAGTAAATTGACAATCATGTCACACTCCTGTATGAATTAATGTTAAATTAAATTCTGAAAGCTTGATAGGCCAGTATAAATGACATTTGCATCAAGTGTGTATATATATATATATATGTGTGTGTAATTTAAGTGGCTGGAGAAAAAGTATTTGTTGAAACTTAAAGACTTGCAAACTAGTGTATTTGTTGCATACTGTAGTTCTCTAACATGCATAGTAGTCAGATTGAAAGAATATTTCATCGCAGCATGTAACCTAATAGTATCAATTCTTAACTTAAAAACTTTCACACTTTAAAATTTACATGATGCTGCCTCAAAACCAAAACAAAACAAAGCAAACAAAAGTGGGAATGGGGTTGCTTCATGGAGTGCTTCATCCTGGTTAAATGGTAAAAAATAAAAAGCCAGGTTCCCAGGAAGCATGCTCCTGAAGAATGTGCCTGGCCAAGGGAGATTACGGAACCACGAAAGACCTCCACTAAGAGAAGAGATTGCTGTAGCTCTCTGGAGCTGTTTTGTCCTGAAATGAGACAGTGACTTTGTATTTGTTACCTCAACAGCCCCACCCCTCCTTCCCCAGGCTCCTTTCAGGCAGGTTTGCAGCTGGACACCAGGAGCATAATGCTGTTACAGAGAATAAGCAATGGGCACACTAAAAACACAGAAGGACAAAGCAGATTGTGTCCTTGTCCTGTTATTGAGTCCAAGCCTAGGCACTGCAAAGGTAAACTGAAATAGCCTTGCTGAGCAATTAACAGCCATGGCACTGTCAGACCAAAGCAAAAAAACAATAGTTCAGATAGCTGCCACAGAAAGAGAAGGTTTTCCTTACCAATTTTCAAAAATGTAGCAGCAAGCAAGGGCTTCAGTGACAAGGGAGAGTCTAAAGAATGCAACTTTGACTAGGAGGAACAAAAGGTAAATATTGCAAAGAAAAAAAAAAGGTACTTATTTAAAACAGACTGTAGCAACACACATAGCTTTGTACAGACACACAAGCCTTGAGCAACAGGAAATAAAGAGAAGGAAGTGGTACAGTAAATGGAAAAAGGTAAGGAGAGAAAGCATGAAGACAGACTTCAGGCAGGACTTTGATAAACAATAAGCACCAAAGATAAAACTGCAGAGTCTTCAAGGCATCAAACCATGCTGACACAGAGGATCAGGCAGGTGAACTACATCAGGAAAAGCCTTCATGTGGTGTAAACCTTGGAAAACATGCAGATGAGGCAAGGAGCATTATCAGGATCTATTCAGCTATGAAATACCACAGGCTGAGACTTTTGACAGAGTATGGCTCAGTATGGGAAGACTTTCTAACATGCCATCTTAAAAATAAGATTCCAGTTCATGTTCTACTCATAACGCTGCATAAAAGTGGCAACCTGCCATCCTGAAAGCACTGTGGTACTGTGACACTAAGGTAAAGCAACTTCCATGCCAGGAATTGCTCTGTTAGACTCTGTGAAGGAAGAGGCAAATTAACAGTGAACCAGATCATTTTACACTGGAAAAGACTACTTGAGAAGTGGCATATTCTGAAGAATTAAAATTTACAACAGAAAACCTATCCCCACCAGAGAAACCGATCAACCATTATAAAAAACAAGTTACAATATTCAAATTATGGATAATATTAGCATGGAAGTCAAAAGAATAGACTAAATTTAGACAACATTAACATTGCTGATGCAGGTATGTTCTAAATGAAGTTGTATGTTACAGAACATACATCAAAGTCTCCAAAGTAGAGGTAAAATGAAGCAGTAATTTGTTACTTTTGAGCACTAACTTGCTCTTATGGTGGTTCAGTTCTCTCGGACAGGTGATGTAGTCTTCATTACCACAGAGTATGCATGACACATACAGTTCAAAATTACAAATTTAGTGGAAGGACTGCTTTCCTTTATAGCATATATAGAATATTACATATTATTTTGCATTTAAATTAACCCTAAGCAGTCAAAAACCACTAACTATACAAATGTACTTGCTTAATGCATTTTTTCTACCTCTGCTGAATGCAGTAAGATGCAGAAAAACACTACACCACAGAATACAAAACAACTTTAAGCTCTGAAACAGTTGCTGGCATAACACTATTTAAAGACACTTTCAGATCCTCTGTGTGAAAGACCAGTAGCCAGGTTACCTATAAGCACTTTTGCACCTATATATATATTAAATGGATCAGCCTGCAATCCCCTAGGTAGTGAAACTGTGAAATTGCTTCCAAGCAGTCTTTTAAAGGCCAGGACTACACTTCCTCCCCAGACCTTATTAAGGGCAAGAGAGTATTCTAGTGAAAACAAGTAGCCTGCCACAGTAGACAGACTGCTGGGTCTCTCAGCTGACATAGTAACATATGCCTTTCAAAAGCAGCTCAAAAAACCTAAACACTCTTTATTGGCTCATTTCAACTTCTCCTCAGCAGCTACTTTACTTAAAGAATTAACCTGTTGAGGGGAGGTAAGTAATTCTCGGTCAGAAATTTGTAACAGATAATTAAATATTGCAAGACAAGCACTAATGAGATGCAGGAATCACTGAAGACATCCCTCGAAGTCTATGGTTCCACAGGCTACCGAGATAAGCTAGGAGACCGTTACTTCTGGAAGGAGATATTTTCCTGCTTCTACTTCTCAATTTACACACTCGCCCCCTCCCCAGTTTGTTTTCATGTGAGTGAGCTGAACCTTCCCACACAGGTGTTCGGGGACTGCTGGTCTGCTATGGAGTAGCAGTCAGGAGATCTCAGCTTGAACAGGAGAAATAAAATCTAAGAGTATCCTGCTGCTTTTGGCAACAGAAAGGTAAAAAGCATGAGCTCCCCGAGTCTTCCTTACTTTTTATACGTATCTTGTGTTAAAACATTTCCAGAAGTAGCTACCTTTATGCACAGAAGAAAAAGTGAAGTTTTCTATAGATGCACCATACTGGTCAGTGCATTAAGTACAACTGAAAGAAAGATTGGAAGAATTCAGAGTATTACAGGTAACCCCTACATTCACAAAATGGTTAACAGCGCTTTTGCTTCACAAAGACTAATATTAGCTCATTTAAAACCCTACCACATTAATGTAATGGTATAAAGACAATTCCACACAAGATGGCACAGATAACTATCAAATAATTTTCAGCATCTCACAGCAGTAACTTTTTACACTGCCATCTGACCATCTTACAGTTAAATAACCAAACACAGTTTATACAGAGATTGCACTTTTGAATATACAAATAATATATGCATGGTTATATATTCACAGATGGAATAATATTTAGTTTCTACATATCAGGGTCATGAATCCAGGACAGCATTTGGCTTGGGAGCTACAGTGCAAGTTTCTACCTGCCTGTGAAGGCAGAAAGGGGTTTGCAGGAGCAGCCTTCGTCATAGCTCCAGTCCATGCCACCAGGAAGCACAACAGGACGCTTGGGCGTGGAGGCAGAGAGAAGAACAAGAGGACTCTGCAATTAAACAACTAAGTCTGAATAATGCACTATTATCAAGCACTTACTCCTCATACTGCTCTACCCAGATTTAAGCACACAGTCACACTACTGTGCATTAAGAGGCCTACTACACTATTATTCCTTTTTAGGGTCCTCCTAGACTTCAGATAGATTCGAAGGTTGCAAAATAGATCAAACAAAACCCAACATCACCTGTGGCCACAGGCTTCCTAGCAAGCAGACAGAATTATTATCAAAGCAAGAACTAAACAACATTACCTTATTTTCAAACTTTTTTCCCCCCCTAGACTGCAGCTTTATAACATAGCTGAACCAGTTTAACTACAGGCTACTGCTCAGAGGCACTCCCTCTTTACTCCTTTCCCCTCTTTTTCTTGGATGAGCTGTGCTTCTCAGTGGTGCTGACATTTATCTGATCCCACAGCAACCTCGTTGTGATACTTAAACCACCACAGAACTATTACCCCATATATGTTAGCATTTTATCAGTTTAACTTAGCAAGTACACAGTTTGAAAGGACGTGGCAGGATGATCATGAAGCTTCACTAGCAGCAAAGATCCCCCAGTGTTCCTTCTCCTCTGTGTTCCCATCAGCACCAGCCAAACAAGACACTGTGCCAGTACTGGTATCTGTGCAATCCTGCTGTAACTCACTCACTTAAGAGGAACTTACATCTGGCTTTTTTCCTCCCACTTTAGGTTGTCTTCTGCCAAATCAGAGTTAAGGCACCTCATGGAAGGCTGCAAAAAGCTCCAGAGCATGTTTGAGGGGTGGCTGTGAATATGCTGCCAAGATCATGGGAGAAGAGCAGAAATAAAGTCTCTTTCCTCCTCAGGCTTCAGTGGGCTTTCAGAAGAGCTGAGCTGCCCATGGATGAGCAGCATAAGCCCACTCACCATGGAGTCAGAGGTGGACACTGTCAGCACAAAGAAAGCACCAGGGGCATATCACCTTCCTCTAGAAAGGTACACAAGGATCTGGGTCAGGCCCTCAGAAACTCCAACAACCAGCTCTGCACCACAGTTTTACTTTACTGGATTCATTTTCTTATAGGTTACTCTCTGCCCTTATTTGCCTGCAAGAAACAGCTAACTAGAATTAATTACTAGTATAAAACATTGCTAGTGACTCTTGAAGTAATACTTAAGACATGCCACCCTCCTGCCTCTCTTGTCTGAAAGGACATCAGCCCATAGATATGGGCTGGTGCTAGTTCAGGACACCACTGCTTGGCTGAGAGCTTGGGTCAACCCATCTGTGGTGGCTTAACCACAGTAGGAGCATGTGGTCCTGCACTCACTGCCCCAACCCAGAATTACAACAAAGGGGCCATGGATTAGGATGGGGACTGGGATGGCTCCCTCATCAGTTATGTGCATGGGCAAAACAGACTCAACCTGGGGAAGAAAAATCAATTTGTTACCAATCATCTGAGTAGCACAGTGAGACATAACAACCACATCTTACAACACCTTCCCCCACCTCTCCCTTCTTTCTGGGCTCAAATCACTTTGCTCCCAATTTTTCTACCTTCCCCCCCAGCAGCACAGGGGACAGGGAATGGGGGTTCAGTCAGGTCACCTCTGCTGCTCTTCCTGACATGGAAGTCCAGGAACAAGATGTTCCAAAGCTTCCCATGGAGTCATGGGCCTCTTTGGGCTCAGCACCTGGCTCCAGCATGGGGACACCCACGGGCTGCAGACAAGTCTCTGGTCCAGCAGAGGTCAATGGCCTCTCCTCCAGGTTCTCTCCTCCCTCTTTTCAGGCCAGTCCTTCCCCTCACAAATATGGATTTGCAGAAGTGTTTCTCTATTGCTAATTGTCTCATCCTGGGCTGCAGGGTCTCTGCCTTGGTGCCAGCGGACCTTTTCGCTCTCACAAGGTGGCCCTTCCCCCACTACCAAAACCACCCCCTCTCCCCCAAACCCAACATATCATCCCACCAGCCACCCAGAGTGTTTTCAGGTAGGCCATCTTCCACACCCTCCACTCTTGCCACCTGCTTACATACAATTCAACAGCCACATGGACACAGAGCAAGTCAATCCACCCACCCACCAACCTAACAGTTACACAAGTGTCAGATCCAACAACAGGGAAGAGCAGAAACGCACAGCTGGGGCCAAGTGAAAAGGACGTAAGAGGAAACCCTAATGTTACTCTTAGCATGACAGCAATTGTAATTAAAAACAATTAACATGTCACTTGGTCTTGATAAAATGCTCAGAGATAAAGGGAAGTGGCAAGTCTGAAAAAAGGAAATGGTGGACAACATTTAGGTGCCCATTTTGTAGTACAGACTTCGAGTGACTGTCGCCGGCAGAGAAACAGTCATAGGTTTGTGCATGCCTGCAAAAAAACCTGCAAACAAAAAAGGTAGTCCTACTGTTTGCAGTCTGTGTTGAAAAGCATGCTGCAACTGGTTAGTGCTTCATCACACTCCAGCTGAGGGTAGAAAGCTGGCCAAACATTTCACTGACTTTCAATGCATATTTTCTCCTGTACTACCCCACAGATCAAAAGAGAGAGGACCTTGGAGTGTAATGCACTGCAATCACAATGGGTAGTGGAGAGAAAGCAGTATGATCTTAAAAAAAACAACCTTGATACAAGCATCAAAATAGCACTAGTCAAAGCTTTTCCACAAAAAAAAAAAAAAAGAAGTAAATTTAAAAGTCTTGAGATGGAATTGAGTGAGAAAGAACCTAGATTGTGACCTCTGTCATTTTTCAGACAGTAAGTGTTCTCAAAATCTAAACATCAATTTGCTCTCCCAGTTTTGGGAAGTAGTAGTTTGATCAGTGGCTAGTAATAAAGAAACAAAATCATACCATGTAGAACAACAGAAATCCCATCTAGTGCTATTTGACATTTTGAAGTTGAAATCTTCATACACCACTGTAATTCTTTAAGTATATTCCAAGTGTTATCACAAAAGTCATGCTCAGTAGATGCAATCTGTAACTTGATACAGTCTTTTTTTGAAGATGAAGCGGGGAGGAGGGGGAGTTTAAACTTCTTTCAAACATGTTTTGGTGTTTTAAGTAGAAAAACTCCTTATCTTTCAGCAAGAAAGAGCTAACACTCCAGATTTCAACTTAAAGCCAGCAAACACTCCCTTTTTTAAAACTAGAAATTCCTCTTCTACTCCCCTCCTTGTCCCCACACCTGCACGATAAAAGAGAAACAAACAGGCTCCCATACAATAGCTTGTAGTTAAACCTGAAGTAATGGGAACCCTTTTGCTGTCTAAACCTTAGTTTACAATTCAGCAAGCAGAAGTGAAGTGTGCTTAACAAAAACACAGCAAGTTGCCTGCAATACAGCCATTACTGGATCATATTAAGCATTCAAATGAATACACAGTTTTCCCTTGTAGTCTATCTGCAGGCTGACATCAAAATAGCAATTAATTCCCTGTTTCTTCTTTCCCACACCCTCAGCCTACTGGTGGCTATAAAGCAGTCAGTGCCACAAGATGAATTGGATCAGCCTGCTGATCAAACAGAGAACTATCCCACAGAAAAAGCTAGCTTGCTGATCTGAGTCACCACGTAGCCACATGCTCACTAAAGGCAGATTAGAATGGCAGAAATATTTAGAAAGGTGTAGGGGTAGGAGGGGATTTGGATTATCCCTCTGAGTATTAAATGAAGAGCCATTGAGGCATAGGAATAGAAATGCTTTTTGACACAGACTCCTTGCAATGCAGCTTCAGAGAACTGCATCCAGCTTGATTGTGTTTTATTTATGAAAGCATCTCCAGTGCATGGCAGTAACTCTGGGCCAGATAAACTAACCACAGCAGAGAGCTTTTAGTACAGGATCAACCCCTCAATATTAAGTATGGGGTCTTTTAAAACAGAAAGCTTTAGAACATTTGTACTGTGAGACTATTCAATTTGTTTTTCTGACTTGTATTTTGCAAATCTATAGGATTAAAATAGCTCAGGCCTATTCATTTCATAAGGCAGAAGTCTAAATGACAACATCATTTGGTAAACATTAGGTAGTGTGCTTCCTACAGGCTCCAGGTTGCTCCTTATGCTCCCTTTATACCAAAAATCCCTGCCGCCCATCAAGATTTTCCAGGTTCTTCTCCCTAAAAGCTTCCAAAATAGTTAACTGTCAGTAACAGAATTGTGTTAATGACTAAACAGAAACTACATTAACAAATCACAAAGCAGATACCATACCAATATTTTTTTCTTAATTTTCAGTGGATGACAGGCCATTTTTTATTTCATTAACTCAGCTGCAAGTTTTTCCAGAGTAGAAAACAGCACATCACTGAAGCAGGAGACTTACCGAAATACCAACTCACACAAGCTTGAACACACAGTCCTAGGCCTTATTACCCCAACTGCGAGTAGTAAAAAAAAAATAAAAAGCTGTAAAACTTGTCTGGACTACACTGTCTTCAATGAGACAGTGTCACTGCTCTAGCACTGCAAATTCCTTGGAGAGCTTGAATAAGTCTCCTGTGAGGAACATCAGAAACTGAAGAAAGCAATTACAAAAAACATTTGAAATAAAGTCTTAAGTTAAAGTAACGCTTCTACACTCAATACCATATTTGACAGCATTTCAGAAAGGCAAATTTTTATGTTTCCAACAGATACAAACCAGAAAAACTAACTGGTAAATTTCACCTGCCTTGTCTCTAAAAAACAAACAAAAAAACCCCACACAACACTTGGTTCCTAGACTCTCAAAAACCCCCCATTTGCCTCCCTTGCCCCACTACACAATGTATATAACAATTTGCTTGGAAAAGCTGTTATGAAACATATGTATCTTCTCTCTCAAAAATTATTAAAAGGAAGCATGGAGCATCTTAATTTTGAAACATGTCATTAGTATTTCAAAGGGTTAACAGGTACAACTCTTGACACTGCATTTCAGCCACTCACTGTACCATCTCATAGTGTGCAGTCAGTATAGCAGACATGGGAAAAAGCAGCAAAAAAAATCCCCAGAGACTCCTGCAGCCTGAAAATCCTGTCTACTCCCGCTTCTCCCCTAGCCCATCACAGAGATCTGTGAGGATGAAGGCAGGAATAGTTTCTTACTTTCTAGTTGCTACTCCTATTATTATTATTAACATTCAACAGTTCAAAACATGTTCTCAAGAAGGAGACAAGTCTGAAAGTTTTCTGTCTCTTTTTAACCCTTACTTTAGCATGGTTTGCGAGAAATATGCATGTTGATTCAAGTTAAAAAAGTATTTCAGTAGAAAGTGCTTAGGACATCTCAGTAACAACTTAGTACATTGACTGAAATCTGATTTTTGGTAGCTTGATTATTCCATGTCTAATGAGGTGCACATACAACTAGATAAATGTGTTTCCTGCTTCATACTGAAGTGTAGCACACTACCCATTGTCAAACCAAAGCTGCAGTCACCTGGGAAGCCATTACTATACAGACATATTGAATATCAAGAAAAGCACTTAATAAAAATAGGACGCTTGCAAACAACCTAAGAATGAATGTTTATCTTCATTTACAAACTCCTCTGTGTGGACTATACCGCTGACAAAGCTGGAAAGAGCCCCACCAAAGGGGAAAAACAACCAACCAAAAAAAAAAAACCCCAAAACCAAACCACCAACAAAACCCACCAGTCTTTGGTTTACAAAGAAGTGTTTCTGAAGCAGGGGACAATAATTCAAGTGGTCTAAAACAGACCAAACCAACTACCAGCACAAATTGGCAAAGATACCTTATTAGTTATCCCACTGTCTTAATTAAAAAAAAAAAAAAAAAAAAGGTCCACTAGAAGCACCTATCAATCGTTCAACAATTGCTTTAAGAAATACAACAATTCCAAAGCAAAAAGTTAGAAGTAACACTGCCAAGATACTCCTAATCTTTCACTTCACACAATCCTTCACTTTGGCCTTCTATCTTTGTCTACATTTGTAAACATGTTTTTACCTTACAAGTCTAAAGGACACAAGTCTAAAGGACAGTGTAAGACTTCTCTTTATGCATGCTACAACTTCAATAATCTGACTCAAGGTATGAATTCACCCAAGCCAATTGTGAGAAGGTATAGGTCCTAGGTCCTCATCAACTATTAATAAAAGCAACACATTTAAGAAAATGCAAAAGTATTCACCTTGCAATTAGCAAAATGAAAAGCTTTGATCTACAGCAAAACATTACTCACAGTAATTAATTTCTTTTAAACCATAGTCTTCAGTAAAATGCAAAACCAATATAAAGTGTGTCAAAACCACAGAACCTCATTTCAGTTACAATAAAAGGTAAAAATCCTAGTGAAGTCAGACACCATTATTTGGCATTATGAAATTCCCAGGGAGTAATGGACACAAATACTGAAGGGTGCTCTAGTAAAACTAGTTACATACTCATCATGCCACAGAGCAATTCTAACAGAAATTTCACTAATTAATTTTTAAAGTCACTTATCACCTACTACTCTACTCATCCACCTTCATCAAAAGTTATACCTTTATGGAAACATGGTTCATGTAAAATCTTTGTATCCTGACAAAGGTTGACAAAAATATTGTATGCTTCCTCTCTCTACTGTTCAGCTTTTTCCACTCCAGCTGACATACAAGGCTGTATGCTTTTTTGCCATCTAAGAGCTCCATGTGCTCCACTAATCCAACCTGTTTCATTTCCATCTTATATATCCCTAATCTTACATTCTTCTATCTTCTCTTTTCACACAAACCTCTCAAACAGATCTGGTTTGTTTTTAAACCCCATTTGTCACATCTGTTGCACCGTCTTCCCTCCTCTCAACGTAAGCACGCCATCCAGTCTGCCATAATTGTTCTCTTTTAAATCTGCCCTTGACAGTCTTCAATCTAGGCTCTGGGTTCCTTGCATTCTGTTAAATCCTTAAGGTTCAGAGCTGCTACTGCCATATTGTCACCCCAAAGTTTATTGTCTGTGACTTACCCTCCTGACTCACACTATTAAAAAATAAGCCTTCCCTAACTGCTTCCAACATTGTGGGTTTTCTCCCACATTGTTATCACACTCAGATTTCTGATTTTGCACTGCTTTGCTTTCCCTAATTATTAATCTTGCAATACAGCAACTCATTCAACCATAATCTTAGTATAAACAACTCAAAAATTGACTCCAGTTTTCTCCAGATCTGTCTTCCTCCAATGATTTAAGTCTTGTGACTGAGTTACACTGTGTCAGGTAAATTTCAGCTTGTTTAAAATAAACAACACATACAACTGAAAATCCTTCACACAACCTCCTTCTCAGTCTATTACTTCTTAATGGTCCAGGCAGCAGCCTGTGTGTCATTTTTCATAAAAATCACACCTCTGGAGATCAGCTACTCCAACCCTCTGGCTGAAAGTGGGGTTAACTAGAGCAGGTTGCTCAGAAGCATCCACTCAGCCTTTCCTGTCTCCCAAGGATAGAGTCTCCACAACCTCTCTGGAAAGCCTGTTCCAATGTTTGACTATTAAAGTCTTCTTTTGTTTAAAATGAGTCTTCAATGTGAATTTGTGCTTGTTGCCTCTCATGCTGTCACTGGTCACTGAGAAGAGTCTTGCCCTGTCTTTCTCAAATCATTCCTCCCCCTGAAAAATCAGGTGTTCACACACATTGATGAGATCCCCGAAGAGCTTTCTCCAGGGGGAACAGACTCAGCTCTTAGCCCCTCCCTGTATGTCAGGTGCTGAGTCCCACCATCATCTCCGTATCCCTAAGCCAGACTTGCTCTAATATACCCATGTCGCTCATACTGGGGAGCCCAAAACTGTGCACTGTGCTCCAGACATAGCTCTACTGGTGCTATGTAGAGAGGAAAGATCACCTCCCTCAACCTGCCAGCAATACAGCCTAGGATGCTGTTGGCTTGCTTTGCTGCCTCAGGCACACTGCTGGTCATAGTCAAAATGGTATCCACCAGCACTTCCAGGTCCTCTTCCACCAAGCTGCTTTCCAGCCAGTCAGCCCCCAGCCTGTGCTGATGCATGGAGTTATTCCTGCTTGGCATTTTGGTTGACCTTCATTATGTTCCTGTCAGACCGTTTCTCCAGCCTGTCCAGGTCCCTCTGAATGGCAGCATACCCACCTGGTACATCAGCTACTCCTCCAAGTTCTGTATCTTCAGCAAACTTGCTGCTATGTCCCATCCTCCAGGTCATTAATGAATATATCAAACACTATTGGCCTCAGCACTGACCCCTGATGATTTTGTACATCTCAAACGTTGCATGCCTTCAGTGGTTTCTATCACAAGCTATCATTATCCTATCTATGCACTGTGCATACAGCAAGCTGCTTAAATTCAGTCCAGCTCTGAGCAGCAGGTTGGAACTGAACCTTCAACAGGCATTTCCAGCTTGAAACACTCCAACTTCCTTCACCGTGATGAAAAATTGACTTTCATCTCAGCCTCTAAGTTGTTAGATAAAAGTCTCAGCCATTTGTGTGTTCCTATACCGTCATTTTCCTGTCTTCCTCCCCAGGAACTGTCCTTGACTTCCTGCCTTTGCATTGCTATCCTTCAGATCTGCCTCTGCTGCAGCGCTGCCATTCACTTGCTAAGTAAAAGCAACCCCTCAAGTTGTATGGATGTAACACTCACAGCAAGTACCTTAAGGTTTCTGCATAAAGCAGGGTCCATCCTCCGTGTCCAGATGATTGCAGACAGGATTACTGAGACAAAACCCAGGAAGACAAAAGTGTTACCCAACATCAAACAGAAACCTCTAACAACTCTGCAACTTTTCATGCTTCTCCAACGTCCCAGTTCATGGTCAAACATACAAGTCCTTTTCTGCTTGCTTTTAATCCTCTAAGAATTTTCACAGAAAGAGGTTGCTTGTCCAGATCATGAGCTTACTCCACTCCCTGATCCACATATATAAGATGACAGAAAACAACCTGTTGTTAAAGTTACCAACATTTTGCATCAAGCTTGTCATTAGCTACGTAACTGCAAAAGCTACTTACCCTGAGGCAGACAACCTGCATGGAAGATTTCAACATAGGTAGTTCAAGTTGAGTAAAGCTTTAACTAAGGAATGAAGACAAAGCCAAGAACAGATATGGCATTCTGTATGTGCAAGACATCTTCCAGACACTTCCTGGAGAAGATCCAGTACAGCCACACTGCTCAATTTTCTGCTTGGTTATCAACATGAGGAAAAGGTACCTCTAATCTCAGAAATTAGTATTTGCATTATCTCCAAAGTCTATCAAAATGTTCATTCACTTATGCCTAGTAACAATTTGACAGTAACAGGCAAGTTCTCTACAGATTAAATTAGATTTTTAAAATTAGATCTACACTTAAAATTAGATCTACCTTTTAAATTAGATCTAGACTATATTCCTTCCTGGCTCCTATCTGTGATAAGACTGCATCTAAAGCACTTCCACAAACCAAAGAAAATGCAGCCTTATGACAGCAAAGTGAGTAACTACTACTGCTCTTAACAGCTACTTGAGCCAATCTATTGTCAGACTCTGATAGTGTAAAATTTAAGACAACCCAAAGGAAGAGACAGCCCCAACAACAAGCAAAAAGGTCAAAAGGAGATGACAGAAGGCAAGCAGAGAGGTCTGAGACCAGAGCAGGGTAAGCCTGGACACAAATCATGGACGGAGCAGCAGGGGAGGAACAAAATAAAAACAGGGTGACAAGACAATCAAACAGCACCAAGGAAAACACAGTTTTTATTTTCTTAAGAATAAAAGGTCACAATTACAATACAGTAATAGATTATTAACCAAAAGATCGAAATTATCATAACAAAAAAATATGTCAAGCATCAGCTATGTGGGTTTTGGTTTTTTTGTTTAGGTTTGGAAGTCATGTTTAGAAAGCTCTTGAACATAGCAGAAGTACTTGAGGGAACTTGAATTTTATGCATCTGTGCAAAGTTAATTTCCTTGTGTGCATATGCACACGCTAAGGCTATTTATTACTTTCAGGTGTTTTATTACATTTATATGTTTCTGAAAGTCTTTGGTTTCACTCAGCAGACAAGGCACAATGGGCCCTGTTACATCCAAATGCCACATGAATGTAGAATTCATTATTTCTTCATTGACTACTGTAACTTACAGACAATTAAATTATTTTTAAAAGCTAAAACCAGCAATATATTTATCAGTTAAATAACATGCACTACCCTTCCCACTTACACCTGGGAATCAAGACAGTGAACAATCTCAGTATCAACTGACTGCAGATGCCTTAAAGAAAGTGACTTACATTAGGTGCTATTAGAATTGCCACTCACAACTGTTACAAGAACAATGGAGACTCAAAGCCAGAACATGACTCCACAAGTTCAGTTTTGTGGACTAGGCAAATAAAGCAGCAAGATATAAACAGCTAAAGAGATTTTCTAGGAACTCTGTTGCAGAGGCAATGTTGAATGTAAGTCACCAAAGACTGAATTTGACTTCCTTAACTTAAAAGCCATTCTGTTGCCTCTCCCCAGTCCCAGAATAACTTTACAATACCCACCTCTACCTGGTATTCAAGTTGAAATAATCAACAACAAAAAGTGAGTTATTCAGAGAAAAAAAAAATATAAAACCTTTCATTTATTTTTAGACTAAAGTCTGAAGACATAGCAGGGAAACTGAGGCAGATTGATTATGCTTAAATAAAGCATTTTCTAGGTTCTGCAGGCTTTGCTTCCCAGCTTTACATTAGAAAGAGGCTTACTATATTTAGAAAGCTCCTATTGTTATTAAACTAGAACCATCTATTTTGAAATACAGTTAAAACAGCAAATCCACTGCCATAGATCTTGCTCTCCAGTGATTCAGAATTACAAGATACATTAATGTGTCATAAACCAAGAAAAGTTTGGGGATTTTTTTGGTTGGGCTGTTTGGTTGCTTTGGGTTTTGGTTTGGGTTTGTTTTGTTGGGTTTTTTTGTTTGTTTTTGTTTTTACTTTTTCCCCCCTGATTCCACAAGACTTCTGTTCCACTCTTTGCATGTTCTTCAAATGGAAGTTAGTGAGAAACATTAAATAATTATTTTAACAGACTGCTAAAATATCAACATTTACTCAGTTTCCTAAACAACAATTTAGCCAATACTATAAATCTTTTTTCCTTATTAGCACCTCATACACAGAGTCTTCCATTTCAGAGATAGCTGTAAGTCTAGTTTTACTTCTAAAAGTTCATTTTAGTTCATGCAATTACACAACTTCAGATGATTTCAGAGTCAGTATATCAGACAATCTCCAACAACTGAGCTCTTCCTACTGGATCAGACGGTGGCTTAACTCCAGCTGAAGAGCCGATATGCAAGCAAGGAAGGGTCTTAGTCAAGGTCCCAGGTCAGGTATAAAGGACAGCAACTCAAACAGGTCAAATATCACAGCCTTACTATGCAGAGTAATACATGCAAACTGCACTTTACCTAATTACTAGCTATAAAACCCTGCTGTTTGGTCTATGTTTATTGCATTTACTTCACTGATTCAGCATTACTGAGGGCACACCAAACCAAGACCCATTTAATAATCACATACATTAGACATTTTATAAAGATTGGCTTTTTAACTTAACAGTGTGGCTATCTGCACTTCACTGCTTCAGCCCACCTATTTTAAAGGAGTACGAAATAAATTTATCCTGCTACACTTCTTAATAAATTAAAACCATTCAAAGTGGGAAAGGGTAGTAAGGGGAAGAGGTGGCAAGAACCAGATTTTGCAAATGCAGCATGGAAGAACAGACATTCTTCCTCAACTGAAACCTTGTACAGGACCTTAGATATCCAAAACCTACACCTTTTAAAGCAATTACAACTCAAACCAACACAACTGAAATGCTGTCATGACCTTAACCTTGACAACCACTGACAGCACTTTAAGATTAAAAAAAGCTTACTTTCCTGAATAATCCCATTTATCTACTTCACACATGTTCTAAGTATTTTGCTAAATCAAGCATCTAAAATACTAATGGGGAACCACAGGAGGAGGACTGCCACCTAGCCCACAACAGCTTTGCTGACATATTTCAACATTATCTTAGTACTCCAGTGGCATAGATCAGCCCTTCCAGCTCATCAGTTCAGCATTGCTAGATGCAGTGCAGATTGAGGGCAAACAACCCTTATCCCAACAACTTCATAAAAGTTAAACCAATAATACTGGCCATGCAAAGAAAACAGGAAAACTAATTAGTTTCATCTTTCTTCTTCACTTCCTTTAACAGGTACAGTGTAGGTAGTTTTAAGTATCTGACAAGCATCACATAATTCTCCTCTAATACTACCTCCTCCAACTGACATTGAAAGGAGTTTCTGTCTGTAAGTTAAGACCCCTTCCCACCTCAGGGGTTGAGAAAAGGGTGCAGTGTGCTGTGCACGCTGTCCAGGACAAAACACTCTCTGAGACAAGGGGCACCAGTAACAGTGTCCAGCCACCAGTTTTCAGGTCATGGCATTAACAATCACCATCTATCTGGGGTCTCTTCCCTATAAATATTCTCCAGCAGTCAAAGCAAACACAGCTGATTACCTCCTTCTACTAATTCCCTTCACAGGGGTATCTTGCTTGCAGGACCAGGCCGTTTCACCAGACAATCCCACGGCCCTCCTCCCTTGTTCAGTGCAACACTTACAAGAGGCATGGGCTCCAAACTCACCAGAGCAGTGCTTTCTCCAGACATCAGCTATATCCTACCAGCTCCAGCTTCCCAGCACCACCACAGCCACTACAAGGACATATCCCTAGGATGGCTGCTGCAGGTGTACAGCATTTCTTCAGTGCCACTACAAGAAAAGAGCAGCTGCACAGTCACACTACGGTGAGCAGCGGTTCTGTTCCTACAGCTCTGCCAAATCACTGTAACTGAGGCAACTCCTCCACAACACCCTGCCACCCCAGCACAGCTTGCAGTTTGGTCACTCCAGTGCTACCAGCCGCTCACCTCCACCCAATGGACACCTTTTTGCACTGAACTCTGAATACCCATTACCAGCAGCCCATTACTCTGGCAAAGATGGTCTGGACCTGCTGAGATCTTAAGAGCTCTACTGGAAGCACATTTTTCTCCAAGGAGATGGCCATACCAGATCACAGAATGTCAGGGATTGGAAGGGACCTCAAAAGATCATCTAGTCCAATCCCCCTGCCAGAGCAGGAACATCTGGATGAGTTCACACAGGAAGGCATCCAGGTGGGTCTTGAATGTCTCCCCGACACGGTGGGGTTTCCATCACCTTTTGGGGGTTATCCTCCTGGGGCATTTCTGACTGGCATGCCAGGGAGTTACTCCACCAGTCAGTCTCCTTCTCACATTCTCAAATGGCGCTCAGTCTTTCGACCTCCTCCTTGAGTTTCACCACCATACTGAGGAGATTGTCCACCTGCTCACACCTCACACAGGTGGAATGGCTCCCTCCCTCCCCCGGCAGCAGCAGGCTCTGGCACTCCCTGCAGCCAGAGACCTGAACAGCCACTGTTTGGGGTAGCCCTCTGTCTGGGTCGCCAGAGTATTTTTGTGACAACTTCTCTGCCTGGAGGACACCATATTCAGAGGCAGCAAGGGACACACTCACAAGTGGGTGAGCTGCTGCGATGGAGAGCTGCTATCAGCAGAGCTACAGCGTGCTGCCCTGCTCGCCCCGCCTGCGCTAGCTGCCACGCTTCGATCTTACCCATTCCCTTTGCAGCTGTCAAGTTTTCCACCTGATAACACATTGCTTGCATTAACTTCTCATACACAATACATACACTTCCAACACGAATTCCTAATAACAAAAAACACAACTCCTTCCAAGTTTCACACCACTGCAAATACTCCAGCCCTAGGCCACACTAGGTTCGGCTGCTACCTGTGTTCCCCACCAGTTACTGTCACAGGCAAAACAGTCTCAACTCAGGAAATTCTACTTACTTCGAGTTATCGCAAATTAACAATTAATTACTGATTTGGATATTGTGAAAAAAGGACAAATAACCAAACTTTTAGGGAAGCACCTTTTGTCCTCCTTCCCCAGGCTTAGCTTCAGTCAGAGACGTTTCCACCCCACCTTTCTATCTGAACTGGTTTTGTTTTCACTGCTCCTTACACACAGTCCCTCCAAAGCCCTTCAGCAAGGCAACACAGGAGGCAAGGGTCAATGCATAATGGTTTTTCTGCCACACCTTGCTTCTTACTCATTTTCCTTCACTGTTCCTTCCTTCTTAGCTGTTACTCTGCTCCAGCAGGTGTACCTGCTTTGGAGTGACTTTCCTACAAGTTGAAATCCCTTTGGCAGAGTCTTTGCCCCAGATAGGCCTGCCATGAGCTGCAGTCTCCCCAGGGGTCCAGTGCCCTCAGGGTGTCCCCATGCCAGCATGGGCTGCCCACAGGCTGCAGTCCCCTTAGGGGTATGTATACTTGCTCTGGCAGGGCTCACCTCCAGCCCACAGTCCATTCAGGAGTGTTCCTACTCCAGCGTGCAGCCTCCACAAGAGGCATTCCCTTTGAGCTCCTGTGGCATGGACTGCACAACAATGTCCCCTTCCTCTGGTTCTCCTGTCATGTGTCTTAGCGTATCTCATCCTTTTTCCTCCTGTTTATCATCCCACACATCTTTCCCCCCCCCCCAGTATCTCCATTTGTATCTCCTGCACCCTCACAGCTGCCACTCTTCCTTAAAGATTTATGAGCAGCAGCACCACACACACTCATCTGATAGGTTGAGGTTTTAGCATACAGTGGTCTGTCTTCATCAGCTTCAAACCTGTCCAGAATCAGCTGTGCCCACAGTAGTCCATGGTCTCCTCTCTCACCAAGCACAGCTTCAGCTCCCCTGAACTGAAATCATACTATTTGTGCCCAAGACAACCCATACAGATAATTTTCAACAAAGAAGGTAATTATCCAAGTAAATATGAGGTCTAAAGACAACTCAACTCCAACACAGAAAAATTATTAGTGCTTCTAAGTGATTTCACATTAAAAGAAGAGCAAGGTAACCACAACCAAGGGCAGCAGAAGTAACATCTCCAGCATCCATTACTTCAAGAGGAGCTTTGCCTTCATCAAGGTCTAGAATTTATCACAGATACCTATCTGATGCATGTGGAACAGCAAGAAAGGAGAACAGATAAGCATAAGCAAAGCAAACAGAAATTCAGATATCTTCCAATCCCTGTAGTGATGCAACAGTGGCCTTTTGTTTAAGAGAGTAAAAACATGGTCTTCTACAGAAGGTGAGGTGCGTTCTTAATCTTTTCTCCACAGACAATTATTCCGCCAGGCTCAAGCAGGAATCTGCTTTGTTTGTCAGGCACCAAAATGCAAATGCTCCTCACAAACTCTTAAAGCATTTTCCCTGCAATTATCAAGGAAAGGTCTGGACACACTATATATACTTTTTTTTACTAGTACTACCATTATTTATGCATATTTTTAAAAGTGTACTTATAGCCCAAATTCTTGTCTGGTCAGCACAGGGTACTGCAGTAGTTCAGTGGTTCCACTGTACACTCGTTGCACAGTCAAAAAGCACACATTTTATAACTGCTGTGCACGTTGGTCTCCCACCATCAGCAGAAAAGCTTCATCTTACAGGTGTGCCAGCAAAAATCAACCCCCAGCCCTTCCCTGCCCGTGCTGAGGGCAAAGGAGCAGCGATCACGGGGCAAAACCAGGCGGCAGAACCCTGGAGGGAACAGGCCGATAGCGGGGTACCAGCTTCGCCCTCACAACAGCGGGCCCGATCCCCGGGATGCGCGCCGGGCCTCAGGCCGGGGGCCGCAGGACGCCGGCAGCGGGCGCTCCCAACGCGCCGGCCCGCAGGTGAGCCCCTCCGGCCCCACGCCCGGGGAAGGGAGCGGGGAGGCTCCCCGTGCCTGACACTCGGCGGGGAGAGGGGAGGAAAGAGGCGCCGGCAGCCCGCGGTGCGGTGGCAGGGGACGAGGCCCCGCTGCCCCGTTCCTCAGCGGCGGGGCCGCTCTCGGCGCGATGGCGGGTGGGGTGGAGAGGGGCGAGAGAACAACGCCGGCGCCACCACCGCCCCCCGCTCCGGGCCGCCGCGGCCCGCGCTTACGTGTAGATGATGGACATGAAGTGCATGAGCCAGAGCACGACGAAGAGGATAAGCCCGAAGATGGCGAGTCCCTCCAGGGCCAGGGCCAGCACCGCCATCCCCGGGGAGCTGCGGCCCGAGCAGGAGCCGGCGACGGAGCGGGAGCGAAGTGAGGGAGGATCGTGAGGGAGGCTCGCGCTGGGTCCCGAGGCGCCTGCCGCCGCTCCTCTACCGGCCCGGCGGCCTCCGCGCCGCCAGCCGCTCACGCTCTGACGAACCACCAGCCCGGCCCGCCTGCCGCCGCCCCCCCTCGCCCCCGCCTTTCTGTCAGGCGCAGGCCCCGCCCGTCCGCTGCCGGCTGCTGGCCCCGGAGAGGCGGGGCGGGGCGGGGCGGGCAGCCACGGGGCTGGCGGTGGTGGTGGGGCGGGCGGGCCGACTCTTGCTGCGTGACCTTGGGGGCGTCCCCCTCAGGCCGGGCGGGGCTGGGCTGGGCCGGGCCGGGTGGAGGTATCAGGCGGCTGCAGAGGGCGGGCGGTAGTGAGCGAGGCGCGGTGCGGTGTGCGGCGGTGGGGCTGTGCGGGCGGGGTGCGGCGCGGCCCGGCCCGGCCCGGAGGCCGCCGAGGGTGTGGGGGCGGCGGGGACGCTGGCTCCTTGTCCTCAGGCTTTGCTGGTGGCTTCTATAAACGCTCCCTGCCCCGCAGAGGTGTGATGGCCGCGGCTGAGGAGATCAGCGCCCTTCATCCACAGCAGCGGGGCTCGGGGCCGCCGGCCGTGGCCGAGCTGACCTGTCGCAGATGGGCTGATGGGGCTGCGTGGCCTTTATTATTTTGTATTTATTGGTTTTGGGGGCTGAAAGCTTTCTCGATGACCTTGAAAGCTGCAGGACAAGATTGCTCTTTCCAGCATAGGTGTGCTCCCGGGTGTCACTGATGGTGCTGATGGTCCCGGAGACAGACCAGCCGCCGAAGGGACGGGCGTGATGCCAGCAGTCACCCTGCGGCTACCGGCAGCGGGGCCTGGGCGGTGACAAAGCCACCTGGTGACTGCCAGCCTTGGCCAGCTTTGAGTTTGTTCCCAGTTAATGAGTCAGTTGCTCGTTACTAATCATCTAAGCCATCTAGTCTTGCCTTTGCTTTGTTACAGTATTTATAGCAATTCCTGTGACTGTGATGCTGCCCCTCTGTTTGAGGGGTTTCCCATGAAGAAGCTTCCCAGCACTTCTGTTCAGCTTTTACAGTTTACACCAGCATATTGGATCTGGGGTCAGGAGTGTCAGTTTATCTCTTCTGCTGATGGTTTAATAGGCCCTGCATTAACCGTTTTAATTTGAACTCCATTAATCTGAGGTATGCTTCGGAAAGTCAAAATTACTCAAGTGCCTGTGCCTGCATACTCAGCTTGCCAGATGCAGGTTAGTTCTAGTCTGGAAGAAGCATAGCCATGCATAAGAGATTATGTTTACCTATACATGAGAAGGTACACTGCTTCTTCAGGACACTTGACCAGTAGCACAAACTGAACATTGCTGCATATACACACTCTCTAATAGATTTTTTTTTTTAATTCCAAAGCTCTTAATGCAGGTAGAGTGTTCAAAAATTCTGCTTAAGAACTCAGTCATGTTTTTTTTTAAAACATTCTAGTCACCATAATGTTTTGAAACTGTACGAGAATTAGGTTTAAAGGTAGCTCTAGTGTATGAGAAGTTAAAGGCAACTTACCATCAAAACAGCTAGGAGCTGTTTTTAGGACTAAATTTAATTTAAAAGCACAATGTAAAATTGAAAGTGAAAAGCTACTGACAACTCTGGTAAGAAGAAGTGTGGTATCAGTCCATCCTAGATCCAACACTGCCTGTGTAGTATGTTAGTTCCTGCTTAAAGCTAGTTCCCATATAAATCATGGTGGCCAGCAGCATACTTTTACACTGGCTTCAATGCTTTCTTAGTAAAACGTCCTTAAAATTAAATTTTCAAGTAAAACAAATCACCTTAATTTTCAAATTCCCTTATCACAGATTGTGTCCATATCGCATTTGTAACTGAAAGTGGCAGTCAGTTTTTGATTTTTCTGTTTGTTCCTGCAGTTAGACTCATAACAATCACATTTATATTGACTTAAGATTGCCTTAGTGAGCTTTATATATGTTTTTTAGTCATTATTTGAGTTGTCATGCTCAATTTTGGCACTCTCACAAGACTACTCTAGCCAGAGAATTATGAGCTGATGCGTATGAATTGCTAGAATATAGCTGATACAACCCTTATCTGGATTGCATCTCTCTTCCAAGGCACAAAACAGTCACCTTTCATTAAAATATGACAGTACAGTGAATTTAGGAAGATTGAGAGCCTATCTTCAATAGTCAGTTGGGCAAATAATCACAGTCTATTAAACTTTTTCCTGGTTATGAAGAAGTACTGAGCTGAAGCAGTAAAGCTTATTCTTTGTCCTAGAAGGTGTTTGCCTGGGAGATAATGTTGATAGGCTGCTGATTTTGCAATAGCTAGGGTCAGTGGCTCCATGCAAACAAACTTTGCTGAGGCTTCTTCATAAATAGAACGAATAAAGGTTATTTAACCTGCTACTGCCCCTTTATACTTCAGGAACCATGACAACGAATGAGCAGACCTCAAACAGTATTGCACAGGGAAATGCCAAGCTCACCTAAATAACTTAGGTTTAGCAAAGGACCCTTCTTCCTGCCATCCTCTGGGACAGCATTTTGTCCTCCTGGCTTTGTTCTATGGGGAGAAAGAACTGCTCTCTCATGAGAGGTTTAAGGTAAAAAGCTGCAACACCTGACACTCAAGTTGATGTCTGGTATAAATAGAAAGTTCCAGTGTACTTCCAGGAGATCTTTGGGAGTGTGGTGGAGGAAAGTCAGGTAGGGTACAGCCATCAGCCTGAGTTAACTTCTCTGGTCAAACCCTATCACGTGGATTCTTTAAGCAAGTGTATTAAGCTTAGTGGGGGAGCAAAGAGTAGAGGTTCCCTGGAAGAAGGGGCCATCTGGAACTGTGACAGTTCAGTGATAGAGGACATGCTCCTGGTCTCCCTTCTGTGGATGTGGAGTGCAACGATTCACAGATAGCAGTGCTCTTCAGATAGGGCAAATCTGCCTCCTCCTCAAAGATTCCTCATCATGCCTTGGAGGCATGTTACACCCTAGTGTTTTAATCAGATGCTTGGGACTTATGCTAATATGTACTGTGTTTAAATTAAAAATGAACAAACAAAAAACAACCCTTGGTTGTGCTATAGAGCTACTATTCTCGCTTCATCCATCATTTTGCCAAAATATTGATGAATTTGGTCAACAGTATTTGAGTGTAGCTTTGTTGCAGACTGAAAAAGATTAATTTAATAGAAGTCTCCTTCCTAAGGATCCTAAATGGCCTAGATATGTGACTTGTTGCTCTGGCAGCAAAAATGATGCAATATAAGCACTCTTACATAATTTTTAACTGATAAAAAGGGATATGTATACTTAGATCATTAGCAAAAGAACATAAGGGTGTTAACGTGTAGTGATACTGGTATTATTTCTGAGAAGACTGTGAAAACAAAAACCACAAAGTTTCTCTTACTAGTATATCTGTAGAAACTTTTAACCCCTCCACAGATTTTTCAGTTTCCTTCTAAACCATCAGAGTTTCTGTTGAAAACCATTGTTTACTTAAGATTTGGAGAGAGAAAATTGTGATTTAGTTCTCCATCTTCAGGTGGCTAAATAGTTTGTCACCTGAATTCCAGTTTAAAATGTATTTAAAGTCCACTGAAATGCTGTTTCACAGCTTGTGTGTGCCTTTGTTACTATTTCCAAGTATACACTCCCCAGTTCATTGTACAATTACTGTTTCTGTTGAGAATGTTATCAGTGAGGTCCTGGGCAAATATAAGGCAAGAACAAATTAGCCTTCTCTTGTGTGCATTTTTCTTTATGAAAATAAGGGGACAGGCAGTGTAAGTTTTCCCTGTGCATATTGATTAGATCCATTCATGCATCTGCACTCTGAAATTGTTTTGTAAAGCACCTTATTATAAAGGGAGTATGCATTGGTGTCTTTCAAACCAAGTTTTAAGTTTCAATAATTTAAAGTCTGAAAAGTCTGCCTCCAAGGCCAAGCAGGATGTTGGATATGTATAAATAACCTTTTATCAAAATACCTTTTTTGTTCCATTGCTTTGAAGAAATGTGTATTTTACTGCTCAGCGTGTTTGTTGTTATACAAATGATCTATCTTGCCGCCTCCTCTTGCTTAGATCTCATTTGTTTTGGTTATGAAAAAAAGTATGCAATCATTAGCTGGATTTGATATAGAAATGCATGCAACTGCTCTCTGCCTGTCAGTCTCCCTGCCTAACTGAGTTCAGAATTTATTCAAGTCTTAGAGCACTTGTAAATGTTGAGGAAAAGTCTTGTCTAGTAATGAGGAGAGAGAGAGGCCCAGCTTACTGGGCAGCTCTGCCAGTATCCTCTTTATTTGGCAGTAACAAGCTATCTAATCAGCGCATGTAAAGTGGTCCATGAGGCTTAACAAAGGCAATTCTAGGCTAGCATAGTGCAGGCTGTCTCTTGTCTGATAGTGTCTCAACAAATCAGACATCACAAAATTAGACACCAGAGCTCTAACAAGTGCCCAAGAAGGTAAAAAAGTTAAACCCACAGCTTGCAGTGAAACCTTGAAGTACAAATCTGTGAGGAATGAGACTTCACTACTTTTGATCTTCAGAAATCTTATTGTAAGAGAATGTGAAAGCATTAAAAAAAAAAAATCTCAAACAATATTTTAAGATCTGTGCAAATATTTCAGCTACATGGTATTTTTCTTGAGAAACTGATCAAGGTCTACACTAATTGATAAACCTTCTCCCAAGTATTGCTGCTGAAAACAGTTATGCTTATGCAGGCAGCAGTAAACTGTGGAATACTTGAAGAAGTAAAAATCTTGGAATAATCTTTCTCCTGCCTTGCCCAGTCTTCTTGTCCTCTTGTTTTCTGAGTCTCTTTTTGGTCAGCCTTCATCCCTGCTTGCTCCCTAGACTGTGTTCTGACACATTTCACAAAGGTTTGTTCTCCAAGGCCCAAACCCAAAGGTGTTTGCTCTGTCTTGCCTTCTGTTAGGCACGCCAAAGTTTCTGCTTTTAATTTCCAGTTATCAATGATCAAGAGCAATGTGGATTTGTTATAAGTAAGTGTTAACAGATCCTTTTTTTCCATTTTCCTTTCCTTGCCCTTTTTAAAATTCCTTTATTTTCCCTTGTCTCCATTTTTATTGTGAGATTTTCAGGACAAGGATAATCTCTCTAAGGGGAAAAGACATTATTTGCCAATATACAGACTGCCACAAGATTGTTGTATTTACACACCGTGTTTTCTTTTGGTTTTTAAAAAAATGTGATGTCCTATGAACAAATTACATGCTCCTTCTGGGGTATATCATGCTATCCTCACCTCAAAAAAACCCAAAACAAAATAAAACAAACAAGAAAACCCAAAACTGTCTGCCCACAGTATTTCAATTACTTCTGAGCCACAGGCTAAGGAGGATGGCAAAGACTCTCCCTGTGTTACGATGTGAGGAAAAGGGATGGTGATCAGCAGTGAGAGCATCTGGTTGAAAGAGCTCAATATTTGTGATACTTCTTACATCTGAAGTTTTTCCCTTGGAATTTATGTGAATCCTTCACAGACAATGGTATCTGAGGTACAAAATGAAACAGTATATATATATTTGTGGGCTCGGGGGGGGTGGTTTTAAAGTTCTAAATCCTCCCACTTTTAGGGGCTAGCTTTGTTTCAAAAATAATCTCTGTGTTCCACTGTTTAAATAAGTCACCCCTCTAAGGAATATAAAGCAAACAGCTTCCTGTTAGGAGCTAAATCTGTTTGCAGGTATGTCCGTGGAATTTTACAGGCTGAGCAGAAGTTGGGAGGTAGGAACCAAAGGCATCCAACAAGGACTAGAGCTGGGGAAAAGAACTTGGTCTGAGAGCAAGAGAACAGAAACTCTGGTCAGAGGGCCCGCTTGGGCTAGAGGACCAAAAATATGAGTGCTTTTTTAGATGAGAGCAAGAGCCAAAAAGGGTAAAATCTAGTGAAAACCTGATGGGGGGAAAAGAGTCCCTCCACAGAAGAGCTGAGCTAAGCAGTGATGTTTCATGACTGAATATGATGCTAGATTTAAAATTAATGTTTGCTACTTCCATCAACACATACTTGATGCTCCAAGAATATTAATATACACAAGTAACCTAGCTAGATATATCTATGGATACTGACACAGAAATTAGGCCTTAAGAAAGCAACTGGTGCACTCCTGGGCCCCAACACCTATAGTATGCTTATGGTACAAAAATGGTGGCCAGGGTGGGAGGTGGTTCCTGAATCCAGTGGAAGCAGATTCAGGACCATTTGGAAACCCCCCCAGTCCTTTTTCACTACTACAGCCATGGAAGCCTGGAAGCAAAACCACCTTGGCCAGGTAGATAAGCAAAATCATAAAGATGTTTTGGTCCTTACTTATCAAAGCATCCCAATATTAGAGGAGTGGAAAAAAATGTGTGCTTTAGAAAGATATCTAGCTTAGAAATGAAGTTTGGCCCTTCCTTGAAGCAGAGTGCCTGGCCATTTCTGAAGTCCACAGTCAACACATTGATTACAAGATATCTTTTCTGATTGAATACAGTCATCAAGACATCTCACAGTTTTCTACTCACATCTCAAGGGCTGGAATTACAGCGTGTTCACTAGCTTTGTCAGAGGCATCCCTAAGGAATGTCTCTTTCCCAAGTGCCTGTGAAGATATGAGCTGTATTTGTGTCTTTCCCAACGCTGCACAGCTGCCAAGCATTCAGGAATCACTCTGTGTTCCTGTATGGAGTGCTGAGTTCCCTGTCCTGATATCTGCAAGTATTTGCAGGCTGTCTCCCAGAATTTGAGTGGAGGTGCATACTGAAGCTAGAAAGAAGGGTTATGGACAAGTAACCAGAACTCCCTGACACATCCATTCTACCTGTATGCTTGGTTCTCATCACAGGGTCCTATCAGTGATTGAAAGGGACAGCTTGACTTGTCCAGTCTCTACCTGTGTGCTGCTGAAGGAAGCTGAGGATAGCATAGCCCTAGGATAAAATACACTGCTGAAATTGTTAGAGGAGAACTGGTCTCTGGCTTTTTCAGACAGCTTTTAAAAAAACTATTTTAGTGGCTACTACTTAAGTGTTTTAGAAACAGTTGTTTCTAAATAGTTGTTAACACAATATCTCAATCAATCAAATATGAGTGATTCCAGAGTTGCTCCCTTAGCTTTTACTGCTGTTTCTCCATCTTACCACTTTGCTTTCTGATATCCCAGTTTCCTTATTTTGTGTAACAAAGCTCAAAAATAGAGCTCTACTCACAGGAACGTGATGAAAACTGCTGTGCAAATAGTATTTCACCACAACCCTGAGCAAGTTTTCCTGACTCTTTCTTAGGAACACCTGTTATTGTCCATGTCAAATACAGGTACATAGCCTGCAAAAGCAGTACTAGCATTTCTGGACCTACTGTTTAAAGGAGTTGCAAGTTACAGACCCCTGTACCTACGAAGCTGCGCTGTCCCAAAATGTGTTTATAGCGTAGTCCAGACCTGCTGTTTCAAATAGAGAAATGTTTTTTCCAGAAGGGTACAACCACTGTTTTTGTTGTGGGCTTGCAGTTGCACAGCCATTTTCACAATTACGTGCCGAACTGAGCAATGCTGATAGGTCATTATGACCTCAGAAGCCACTTCTGCACAGCTGGGAGGTGCACAGAGCGTGGTGAACCGAGACTAGCTGAAACAGCAGGGAGCCTTTCACACAGAGAGTTTCATATCGGCGCCTCAGATGTTCTCACCATCTCGCCACCCAGATCACTGCATCATCTCTTCTGAGCTATGCCCATTTTCCACAGTGGTAACAGGCTCTGGCTCTGTGCAGGGACGAGCATCCAGTTAGAATCAATGACAATGTGTAACTAACATGGTGAGCTGACATGTCTGAGCTGCTAAGTTTCCTGTGATGTCTTTGTGGTCCTTTGTATTTCTGCTGTGGTTATTTAATTACCACTCTCACAGTGAAGCAGCTGTTAAGTGGCTCAGAAGATTAATATACATTGAGTCTAGACAGGCACAGTTTGAAACCAGAGTTTTCAGTTTCTCTCTAGATAACTGATGCTATCTCAGTTTCTGTTTCTAAAAATATTCAACATTTCCATAGCATTTTTAGGTTCTTTGAAAATTAAGTATCATCCTTAGTTGTGTTGTTATATCCTGGTTGACATGAGTTACTCCCTAAGAAAGTGGAGAAAGCTGATGAAGATATTAGCAAGTTTTATAACAAGTTTTGCCTTTTAAGCTCATTACGAAAGCCCCACAGTTTAATGCTCTTCTAGATTTCTTTGCAATGGAATATTCTTATAATTAAGCACACAGCAGGTGAAAGAGTAGGCTGAGCTTTGATGCATTACAAAGGAGGCAGCTCTGAGAAAATTCTGAGTTTTCCTGCTTTTTAAATAGTGATTTTACAAAATTCTATGTACATTTTCCTTTCCCTAAGCAGAACATATTTTTGTTTCTTTACTGTAAATATTAAGTTCTTAGGTGTTGTGTGAAATGGGTGCATAGAGGGGACTACTAGTTAGAAGAGATGTGGAATTACTAGAGCTCTTATCATCGTGGTCTTTTCATGTAGTGACTTCTGCTTTTACTCATGACTTTTTTTCCCAGTTCAGTTCTTGATGTTGGCCCAGAGAGTGACTCTTAAATAAAGATGTACAGACAGGGATGAATTTGATTTGGTAGGGATGAATAGCAGAATGGCATCCAGAATTATGCCCCTGATATTTAATATATACTCTCCTGCTTCTGGTATCAACTGCCCAACAATTGGTGTCTGTCATCAGGCATGCTTACAGTTGTAAGGGCAGAGTCTTGCCAGGAACAGAAATAGAAGCAGCTGGTTGCTGCTGTGTCAGTGATGTTGGTGATATCAACCTGGACGTCAAGGAAGAAACAGTGGGAACAGCTGCAGGATCCATCAAAATTTCACCTTGTTCTGTTCTGTTTGCATGCTTTGTTTCATATATTGAAAAAAAATGACAAGAAGTTCAATTCTTCACCAGTAGATCAGAACTGGGTGGATTATCTGAAATACAGAGGACAGGTTCATTCCGCATACTCGTCATCCTGAGTCATGGTTGCATTGCATCATGTGTTCCAATCCTGTGGTGTCAGTGTAAGGTGTGACAGTTAATCTTGATAAGTAGGAAGCAAGTGTCTACAAATTACTGCATCCTCCAAAAGGGGCTATTACAAGATTGTATCTTCTCATCCGTTTCTTAGTGACTCCCTCTGGTTTTTATTAAAGTTAAAGGTTCTTTGCAGGCATTTAATTGTGGTAAGTTTGGATACAGAAATTCTGTATTCTGTATCACACCCCTGAGGACCTGGGCATCTGTAGAAACCAGTAGGCACTTTGTCTTCAGCTGACTCCATCATAGCTGAATCAAAAACATTTTACGTACTCCTTCTGGAAACCTTGCCTTTGCCCTTTCTTTCTTTTTCCCTCTCAGGCAAAACAAAATATTATTGAGGCAACAAATATTTTGTGTGTGCCTGTGTGTGTGAGTGCAAACATTAGATATGGCTACATGGACAACGTTGCTTGGCAGGCTAAAGACATTAGTTTTCTTGCATGTGTGTTTGTGTGCTTAATACAGCCTTGCCTTGCTTTCCGTTGGGGTGTGACATACTCGGTTTCTCAATGCTGTGACAGAGTAGGAGGCTCACCTAAGAGGCTTGTACCATACGAAAAGGTGTGGCTTCAAAAGAAACTCCGGATTATTTCCAACAGGAACTTATTCGCCACTGAGTCTTTTCACAGTTATCGACTTGTGACAAGGGAGCTGGTAAACAAACTCTCATGGAACCATAAATCCATGCATGGCATGAAGTAATCAGTTTCCCCAAAAGGCAAAAAGAAAAACTCAGACTTCTCTGGCTGCTTGAGATAAGGCAACTTACCCTTTGGTTAGAGGGTTGCATGGCCAAAGAAGCTGGGATGGGTTGACCACAGTGCTACTCTCTGTCCCTAGGGAATAGGGAGCGGGTGCCAGACCCTGCGTGGGGAGCAGGCACACCACGCCGGGTCTGAATGCAACTTCCCCGAGCATCTGTAGGGAAACCTATAGTCAGGGGCAAGAGCACTGGACACTGGTGTCCTACAGGCAGGGCTTGGCACAGTGAGATGAGTCTACCCTCTAAGACACTGGCAGGTTGTACCTGTGTTAGAATCAAGGCTCCAGCAAGAGCACTCCCAAATGTTCTTCTGGATCTGTTGCCTGCAGGTTTTCTACCTCATATGGAGACAGTTAAATACCAAGGCAGTGTGAAGAAGGTGTGACAGTCAAAGTCAGTTGGTGAAGGCATGTTAAATCATGGCTGCAAATACTTTCACAGCATTTACTCAATTCTGGGAAAAGCAAAATAAATGACTTTGCTCTGTTTTACCGTATCTGTTAATATCTTCTGATTTAAAGGACAGATATCAGCACAGTTAACTGGGTCCTGGTTTCAGAAGTGGATAGGTTGCTACTGTGTGTTCATGCATGCTATTATGCTTTAAAGATAGAGTAGTCCATGACCAAATATCACTAACGCAAAAGACTAAGCAGCCTGTCAGCAACTGCTGTAATTATTGCCCCAAAAGGCAACTCCAGAGTGAAGCAGTTGTTGGGCAAGACTGCACCCTGACTGCAATGGAGCTAGGTTCAGCTATACCAGCATAAAGCCTGGCCCAACATTAAAAAACAAACAAACAAACTGATGTCAAAATAAGTCCATGCTGCATATCCAGATTGTTATTGAGATTTTCATTCTTTATCCTAGAAATTTTCTGAAGTTTTAAAGAAACCTCAGGGTGCCTTCTTGTGAGAAGACTGGAACAGAACAAAACCATTTTCAGCTCTTATGAATCTCCCTGTGGTATCTGCATGGTATCAGGATGACCAGATGTGAAACGTGCAATATTTCAGGTACCACAGTGAGATTCATAAGATTGCATTTGCAATCTTTTCCCAACTGACCTATACAGATGGAATTGAACCTTTGGTCAACAGATTATTATTATTTACTTAAGCACAATTAACACCAACAGCCTTCCTTATATATACTGTTCCTAGTTTTTAACCTCATTTGAGGGCTAAGAAAATAATTCCCAAGGGTACCATTTCCAATTAATGCAATTTACAAATGTGCAATGTGGTCTAATCATGTTATAATTAATGTAGCTACTTAAATGCAAAATCTTCTAGATTCTTCATTATAACTTCATTTCATTTCTACTCCATGTTGCATACTCTGTGGTACAACAAAGAGTAGTTCTTCAGGGAGCTTCTGGCCAGATTTTACCCATGATACTGCAAAGGCAATAAACAAAGAGTGGGAGATAAATAAGGGAAATTAAGGTTACAAGTAATTTACAGTTAGTTTTAATACAGTGGAGTATAGAGACATCATCAGAAATCCATTTCATAGTCTCTCTGCAGCAATGTAACATATAAAATACAAGAGCATATCTTAAAATACATGTTTAAGCACAGTAGCTGAGTAATTTTTGTTATTATAATTCTGGAGTAAGACAAATAAGAATGCAAGTAGTAGCAGTGTACTCAGACATACAAACCATACAAAACTAGGAAAGTACTTTTGTATCAGAGGTGCAAAATAACATTCTAACACACCACTAAACTTGGGCTTTATTTTAAATCATTCCCTGCTTAAGAAAGCAAGCTCTGTGTCCATTTGCACCGGGCACATTACTGGGTTCTTCTCTTTGTTTCCAACTGAAAAGCAAACGCCGTTTCAGTGGATTCATTGGTTGACCAGTGAAATGATTCACAGCAGCTTCACAGGGCTTTGCAAAGAGCAAAACAACAGTTTCAGAACATAGGGAATATTAAATATTTATTACCACAGACTTAAGATGGTTACAGATTCTGAAGGTTATTGAAGTGTTTTGCAAAATGTTTTAATCAAAAGAGAATCTCTTTGTTATACTTCTAAGTTGTTAACATTGTGTGGGTCCTACCTGCTGGCTCATATGAACAGAGACTTGTTTTTAAGACAAAAACATAAAGAATAATTTTCTCTATTGTATTGAGGTCTGCTTCTTAGTGTGGTATCTAAATACCTGTCCTGGTTTTGCTAGGATAGAGTTAATATTCTTCTTAGTAGCTAGGATAGCTGGTTTAGTTTCAATATGGGCTTTTTATGAGAAAAATGTTGATAAAGTACTAATGTTATTAGTTGCTGCTGGAGCTCAGGGGCATCATGTTTTGCTAGTCTGCAAGTGCAAAGGGCTGGGAGGGGGAAAGTAGCAAAACCCAGAACTTGCATTTGGATGTGCCAATGAAATTATTCCCCATCATATCACGTCAGTATATCAACCAGGGCTGACTGGAGGATGGGGGATTGTCTCGGGGATTGCTCAGGCTCACTCTGCTGAGGTTTCAGTTTTGGGACTGTCTCTGTTCTGGGATCACTGGCTGGCACAGCTGGGCATCCATCGGCGGGTGGTGAGCAACTGCACTGTGCATCACTCATTTGTATATTCTGTTATCACTGTTATCATTATCATTTTATTTTAATTAGTAAATTGTTTTTATCTCAATCCATGAGTTTCCTTGCCCTTTTCTTTCCAATTCTCTCCCCTACTCCTTGGAGGGAAGGAGGAGGAGGGGAGGTGGGGGGGAAGAGAAGAGTGAGGTGCAGGCTGTGTTTGGCTGCAAGCCAAAAAGGTGAAACTACTACAATACTGCAGTTATTTTCTGATATACATAAGATGTCTCAAGCGCTTTCCCCCTTTAGTCCCAAAGCTTGCTGCACTTCTTTAACCTAATTCACCCATTTTACTGAAAGGGAATCCATCTAACAGATAACTTTCCCATTCTTGTGAAGTACCAGATCCATCTAATCTACAGAGATTCAGAGATGCTGTGTATCTTCTTTGGAACCACAAAAGAAACAACATTTTAAAAACCCCTTTCACCCAAGAACTGTGCTCATATTCAGTGCCAAAGAGATCTGTCTTCTGAAGTGCCTGCATGGAAGAAATCCTTTCCTGGCTAGATACAGGAGTTTTTCAAGCCCCTTGTTATCACTCTTGCCTTAGATCTGCTGTAAAGGAGCCAAGATTTCACTCCACATAGCTGAGAACTGAAGAGGGAATCCCATATCAAAATAAAAGGATGAAAATAAAGGATGGTAAACATGAAAACAAAATACAGACTTGGTGATTAAAACAAACACAAGAAAACAGAAACAAAACAAAAAAAGTTTGTTGTTGTTACAGAACCAGCTTGGGTAGGCAACAGGAAAAGTGGATTAAGTCAGGGAGGTGCAGGCCTTCATAAACCTTGACAGTCATGAGGAAGTATTGTAAGAATGTTGTTCAGAAAAATATGCATCAAGATTGTGTGGAAATATAGGTATGTGCTGTATGGGTTTGGGGCACTTTGTCATTTTTACAAAGCCCATGTGAGTGTCTGACTTGCAATAAGCATTGCGTGTGCAGTTTACCAAACAGAGAAATCCTGGTCACTGTCCTGCAAGCTGGATTCCTCACTGAAATGGATGAGTGGCCTGCTGGCACAGCAGTGTGCAGGAATGTTTGGCCCACAGAATTACATATTTCTGCTGATATGTAATGAAGTGCAGCACTAGGAGTCATTACTGGCTAAGAGCTTTACTGAGAATGCCTGCAGTGTACACTTGTGTATCTCTAATGGCTGTGATTATGATGTACGCAGTGCCAACCATGATATCAGCAATACACAGAGCAGAAAACAAACCTCTCCCTGCTTCCCTAAGGTTCAACATGTTTTTTCTACTTTTTCTTCCAACTTATGTAATTTTTTAAAATTATTTTCATTCTGTCTTTTTAAAGTGTACCAGATCTAGAAGGACCTCATTTTTGCACAACAGAGGGGACTGAAATGCTGTGCTGATTTGCAGCCAGTTCAGAATAGAGTAGGGTTTTATTTCCAGTCCTCCTGTCCAGGCAGAACTTTGATTTTCTGTGACCAAGACCATAGCTGCTCTCACTCCATAGAATACTTTTCCCCCTTACAAACATTAACCTTAGTCCTAGAATTATGTGGTCTGTGTGTCTTTAGGGTCATGCCTTTAAACATCTTTAAGAAAGCTTTCCAAATTTGTGCCCAGACCTTGCTTTTTCATTGCGTGCTACGCCCCACCCCAGATGGTAGGTGGTATTTCAATGTTAACACTCCATTGCCTTCCTTTTCTATATACATAGTTGGTTACTGACAAGCCTTCTTAACAGCAAGATTATCATGTTTGTGCAACATGTTTTGCAATCTTAACTCTTAGAAAAAAGCTAATTTGCACAACTGTCAGAGAACATGAATTCAAATGTTGTGAAATTTGGTAGTGCTTAAGTAAAACCTGACCACATCAATCTGTAGTTTATGGCCAGTGAGACCATGAATTTTGATTCCAAGCAGATTAAATTCCTTGGCTCTAGCAGAGGGGAAAAGGAGCAGGAGAAATGCCGTTCACAAGCAGTTTAGCTCAGTGCCTGGGAAAAATGAAATGACAACTGTTTGGCTGATAGACATAAGCAAAACATTGACATGAGATTTTAACTTATCTCTGCTATTCTATATCTGCTTGGCATTATTGGATTTTGGTTGTAGGCAGAGGCCCAGCATTCCCAGAGCTCCTCAGCTTGAGGAACAGACGTACATTTTAGAAAGTGAAAACCTTTCTGCATGGATGCAAAAAAGCAATCTCAACTTGAGAATAATATATATTTCCGTACAGATAGAAGTGCCTTAAACTGATGCCATGCATGCCAACAGTGAAGCATTGTCAGTGCTGTGATTTTTGCACAGCAGTACAGGTATCAGAGAATTTAACTGTAAGAATTTATGCATTTTATGTCTTTCTATCTTGCCCAGTGCCTTGTCCTGCTTTACTATCTCTATGGCATCTTGATGAGTGCAGGTGACAATAGGATCTTTCTATCCATTTCTTGCTTGTATAAGAGTGTATGAACATGCAGACACTTGCTTTGCTAATTGCACAGGTGAAGCAACCATGTCCCATTTCGTGTTACCAAGTGTATGATTATCTACAGAGCTCTGCAGTTTATGAATGTTGCTACAGCTTGTTAGCAGAACTGCATCGACCACAGCATCTCATTACTGCTCCGTACGAAAGTGTTCCCAGGTACCAGGGTGTGTTCAAGAAGGGCTGGGAAGACTACTGCCCAAACCCATACTAAGGAACAGTAAACAGATGTGTTGCCTTCTCTTCCCTCACTTGTACAACAACCTGTGCTCTCGTGTGCATTGCCCATAGGGATCCTGGCAAGCCATGAGCAGAGGCTGCTGCAGTGCTGGCCTGCACTGGAAACTCTGCCAGGAGTGTCTTAGCATTGTTTTCATGTGCCTGGCTTATTTTGTGCTGAAGTAATTACTATACTGGGTGAGGAAACAGTAGAAAGTGTACCTGGGGAAGCAAGTTTTCACTGTGATCTTTTCCTCCCTCTGCTCCTTTTTGTGAACATTAACTGTTCCCTTGCATTTTTTAATGTCTAAAAGTCATCCTTTCCCAGCCTGCAAGCTGATTATGAACGATAACTTATTCTCACAACCCTTCAGTGAGGTGAGTAGGTCCAATTATCACCATTTTACTGAAAGGATAATTGAGATACAAAATTTAATGGACTGCTTAAGGCCATATGACAATTAAGGTCTTATTTTTATTTGCCATTTTTTGAAAAAAAATTGGGAAGTCACATTCATAGAAAGGAATCTCAAAAGCATTAATCTGCTTTATAGAGCTGTAAATGAGGTCATTCACCCCAGCCTAAATTACTTTTTTCACACTAGCCAATGAGATCAGCACTTGTTTTGATTTCACTTAACAGTCCAGCTGTCTCCCTCCAGACCCAATACCATCATCCTTCTCTGTGAGAGGGACAGCAACATTCAACACAAGATTTAATTTAAATTAGTTTGAAAGCAAGTTCACAGTATCAGTGCAAAGTAATCTTCACTCCATGTAAACCTGTCTTCTATCATTCAGTTTACCATAGTGATGGACTTCTTAAGCCACCTGACACTCACAGAAGAGTAGGTGCACCTGCACAGACAAATTGGCTTGGAGTAATGACAGTAACTTCACTCTTCTCACAGATGTTTTACTCCCCTGTATCTACATGACCCAACCACCCAACATAGGAAGAAATCCCAGAAGCTGTGAGCTTCTGCACTCCTATTTTCATCTTTGCATCTTATCAGCAGTGAAGTAGGGTAGAACCATGATGTCTTGCCTTACAATCTGTTTCATGGCAAAACAAAGCCAACGTGCCAAGCCATGCCCGATGAAGACTGGCATGCAGTGGTTACTCCATGTACTAGTGAAAGGATCAAACTACATTTCTCAAATATACTGCTTTCTGAAATTCCTTGAGGTGCTGCTATGTAAAAGATACTAGATGGAATATTTTTTAAGTCTGCCAAAGTTGAGACCTTCCAGGAAGGCAGAAATCAAATCATTCCCCAAACTTAGCAACTAGCTTCTGCTAGAAAAATAGTACCTTAGATACCCATTTAGCATTATTTCCTTTAATCCTGGCAGGATTTATCCAGGAATATTAACAAGAACAAACTCACCAGTAAGAACAGTGGTTTCCAATTTTCATATTATAAATTATGCTTCATAAAATTCCAGGATACAACTGTGTGGTCTTGTACAAAAGTAGCATATTATCTTTGAAAACAAGTAGTGTCCTTTTTTATTTTAATAGAAGGATTCAGTCCATGGAGCTCTTTGTTCATTTATGTATGTGTGTTTATTAATGGCATACATGTCAAGTCACATTTGTCCTTGTCCATTTTCAAGTCATGATATATTTTTTTCTGTACTTCAGAGGCAACATTCCCTCATTGGGTAACAATTTTAGTAGGACTGAAAGCCTTGTCAGCAGACACAGCCTCAGGAAGCCCTTCCCCAGCTTTTATTTCTTCTGGGCAAAAATGTACTCCTAGTGTGGAAGCCCAACATTAGCACTGGTAACAAAGGAGCAGGGGCTAGTGTAATATAGATGGCTGTCACCCCTGGCATTCAAGAGTCCAAGAAATACAGTATATTGCAAGGAAAAAACTGGGCTGTAGCCAGGCACAGTTTTTACATGCTCTGTCCAAAGCTGAGCATGCATTGCTGCTTCTTAGTTTCACGTGCAGTGTCTGTATTGCTTGAACTTTACCCCATAAAATAAATTTTGCCCTTAATATAGCAGTTTTAATAAAGCATGGAGCCATAAGTGTGCTATGTACTTTCAGTTGAATTTTGCCATATGTAGACTGATGGGATCAATATGCTTAAAATATATAACTTATTTATTGTTACAGATTTAATTTAAAAAGACTACAATTTCCTCCATCCTGTCTCCTACTAAAGCTTTCTTTGTTCTGCCTCCTCTAGGCTACATGAGCAGCTTGCAGCTGCTCTTTCAGATTGGCTTAGCTGAACTTTCTGAATCTTTCCTTTCTCAGTTACCAGCAGCAGAATCAGAGGTTCCCATGGAAACACTGGGAAAAACAATGCAAAGCTTATGGGAGAACTGCCTGAGTCCCAGCTTTAAGTGGAGCTTCATGGTTGTATCGTGATTGTGCATGGGTTGGTGCTTGGAGTGCCTAGGCTGAACTGTTAGAGCACAAGCAAATGAAAGCAGACTGACTTTTGGGATGAGAATTATACACACACCTACACATTTTGTCTAGTACTATGAAACCACTTAAGGAAGGTTGTTATAATGTATGTTTTTTTGCCATTATCCCATGTGTCCTTGTAATTCTAAGAACAAGCATATTTTCCTCATTTCCATGGCAACACCCATTAGTGAGATGGAGCTGTTCAGTTTATTCTTTATTGCTGCTGATTTTAGCCAAAAAGCTGCTTTTGAAACTAAGAGTTAAGAAGTATCCAGTCTGAAGTCCTTATTTCTCTGTTCTTCATGTGATAAGTAACAAGGAGACTGGGTAGTGTGACCTCTTCCTTCCAGCAATTACATTACTCTGTCAGAACTTTAGGAAAAAAAAAAAAAAAGAAATTTATCCAATTATAGTTTTCAATATACATAATTTTAGCAATGGTAACTTCATGTTTTGGTGTTACACAGACTTGGGCAGGACCTATGTCGGCTCTAAGTCTTAAGCTCATGAACATGTCTGTGTCCTATAGGTAAATTTAACCTTAGGATCCTTCAGTTCTGTCCCCTTCCCTGAATCATAGTTTACCTGTTTTATTGTTCTACACCAGAACTGGCTCATAGCAGATCAGGGCTGGCTCAGTGCTTGTCTTGTCAATGGGAGTTCATGGATGCTGGGTGTCTATTTCATACAACATACAAGAAAACCAGGGACACAGCACCTCTGACAGAGGAGCACCTGGGGACTGTGGCCACGGGGTTGGTGGTATCTTGACCCTGCATGGCTTATGCCAGGTTTGTGCCATGGACTGCTTCAGGGTTCGATTGCCATCACTGTCACAGTGGCATCGGCTGACCATGCAGTGCATGGTGTCCTTAATCCTTACCCCTGGAGTGAGCTCTGTAGTATTCTGTAGAGTTTTATCTACAGATTAATCCAGGATGAGAAGGGTTGCCATTATTCATAACTAAAACTATGAAATGTTAAAAAGTGGGCAAAGTTCTGAAAAGTATATGAATTCAGATTTATAGAGTGCTATTTAAGAAGGGAGGATTCCACAGTTCTTTATGAACTCCAGACATAAAGACCTCAAAGGACTCATCAGCTGGCACACAGGAAGAAAACAGACAGACAGACAGCACTTACTGTTCTCCTGAAGTTACTATTTACATTGTGGGTAATGCATGGAGACTCTAAAGGGCTTAATGTGTATAGTGCCATACTCCACACAACAAGAAGTGACAGAGAACAATAAATCAAACTGGGGGTGTAGCTCCTTGGCAGCTGGGCACTGGTGGTGCTGGAGCCATGTATCTGCTGCTGGTGGGCACAGAAGAACAGTGCTCAGCTCACACTTTTCTCTGTGTGGGCCCCACTGCAAAAGCAGGTATAAACATCTGTGCAGGTGCTCTTCAGACAATAAACTGGGTATGTAAGTGTTAAATAAAGCAGACTTGGGGTAAAAATATTAAATTTTCATGGAGTTTTTCTCCACAGGAACTCCCCCAGCTCAGTTGCATTGGAAAGAACACACTGGGTTTGTATATCGTACCGCAGTGCCTACACTGGGCCTGCCCTCGCTGCAGACCACAGGTGAGGTTGCTAGCTAGTGGGACTCCTGCAGCTGTTCTGCAGACAGGTATGTTCCCACAAGATGTCCTGTGTTTATGCCAGAGCCAATGCTATGTATGTCATTTACATGGACAGCTTATTGCAATGACATGGCCTTTCCCCACAGCTACTGGTGACACTGAAGCCCTCCTGATTTGGGGGTTGATAGAAGGCAGGGCAGGAAGATATTTTCCCCTCTCTGTGACCTGCAAAACAGTAAGTACCTCAGGAAGAGAGACACAGACAGAAATTTGTTCCAAACACCTTCTTAATTAGATGCCTACCCTGCATCTTAACATTCTGTGAAAATGAAGTGACACTTTCATCACAGCTGGGAGCCAGGTTGAAAGCTATTGTCTCTGTGAATACTACATTATTTCCAACCCAATGGGTTAAAAAAATTAAAAACTAGAAAGATCTGATCCAAATTATTTTTAGTTTTGCTCTTTCTTTCAGATCATTTATCTTGTAATGATCTCCACCAGCAAATAAACCTACTTTTGATTGAAAAAAAGCTGAGACTGTAATGTAACCACAGGACTACAGAACCTGAGACTTCAAGACAAAGAGCACCCATTACAAGAATCAGACACAGGGTTGTCAATATTGTTTGTCTGACAGTACTGCTTTAACTCCTAGGAGTTCCATTTTGCAAGGTTCTGCATGCATGAGTCCCATCTCCAAAGAGCTAAACATTTATCTGTAGAAGACAAGCTGAAAAGAGGAATAACTATATTTTGACCACACTGTTTTATAGATAACCAACTTAAACTTAGTTTAAACTAAAACTTTTAAATAATACATTTAACTAAGGCTGACATTAACAGCCTTAGTTAAACATTCATATCTGATCACACACAAGCTAAGTATCTATTCTAAGGGAGACAGTAGATTTCTTCTATGGTAAATGAGTGAGGGACATGTCTGCAGAAGGGCATATAACCCAACTTAAATACACATGAATGATCCCTGTCTTCAGGAGTAATTTACATGAGTAGTTTGAAGGAGGCATTACTTCATCAACAGCTGTGTGGGATGAATCACTCTGTGTGACTTGCCCAAGGTCACACTGGAAGTTAATGCTGCTGTATGACCCAGAGCCCTCAGCCCGATGCCTCAGCCCTCAAAGCATCTGTCGTCATTCATGTCCTGGTTTCAACTTAAAATGCTGTGTTTTACCTCCCTTCTGATCCAGCAGAAAGTTCTAGTTGTTGATGTGACCTAAGAAGTAAATAGGACTTAATACAAAATGTTAGTAATCTTGAGTCATTTCTGTAGTAAAAGGTCATTCTTTTCACAGTAATTCAGTCTGAGGAAATTCTATGGGGTTTTCATCTGAAATATAGTAATTTTCACAAAAGCTCTAAGTGCTCTGAAATATAGTTTTAAAAAACATTGGTATTCAAGTAGGAGACCAAAGCTCCCTTAGAAGCAGAGAACAACTTTTTAAGTTTAGAGATCAAGAGAAGTTGTCTTTCCTCTCCACTGCTCTCATCATTGTGTGCTTATAAAAATGCTCTCTCTAATATTTCTAGGGTGATCCCTCTCCATTTTCTGACAGTAAGAGGTCTGCAGTTGTTGGAGATAGGCTAGGAAAACATCAGGCTGGGATCTGATTTAGCAGATAGCCAGCATTGTGCCATTCCTTTCCTATTCTGAGGAATGCAGCTGTTGTGGGTGTCAGGGGCTCGGGGAATGACACTCCGGTCACCTATGTTAACCTCAGGTAATGATCTGAAAGTGCAAACAAAAAAGATAAGGGCTTGTTCTCCACTGACTGAGGTCCTCTGACTCTGCATTTCACAGAGATTGCTAATGAGGTGGCCCTAATGTCCTTGTTGGCCTTCAGATCTTTCAGCTGGTGGTCACCAGCAGCCTGTCACAAACGTGTGTTCCTGGAGGCTTTAAGCAAAGCACCAAGAGCCTCTCAGTCCTCTCACATGGGACAAACTGACAGCTTCTGATCCAGATTGAGATTCCCTACATTAGAGACTCCAAAAGCTGTTGGTCACAAATGTGGAATGACCAAATTCGTATCATTGGCTTTCCAAGATGAGAGGTGATAATGAAAGCTACGTTATGCTGGTGTCTGCAAGGAGCACAGACCCTCATTTCCTAATACTGGAGATGCAAGTGTGCTGGATAGAAACCTGTGTTTCTGCAGACACAGCTATGTAAAAAGTCTCTGATTCTGACTGCAGATCATCCAGCTTTCCCAAGTTCCAGAGGTGGTCACAGAGCTTCCCATGATGTTTCTCAAGTTAAGGCATGTGGCTATAAAAGTTTCTTGCAGAGAAACTGTAGAAATTGTATGGGCAGTGACAACATTTCAACTTATTTTCTCATACAACCCCCTCACCACAGCATTGGAAAGAATATGGGAGAGGTGGTGGAGGGATGCCAAGTGCACTGCTTTGCTGTAGCAGCTTTCCAAACAGTGTGAAATCAGACAAGGGTACTCTGACGGAAAGGAAATGTCAATTTTTTATCAGCATGGCTCAGCAGAGGAGTAATTCACTGTGCTGTTCTGTGGTGCTTTCAGCAAATCCTGGATGGATACTCTGAGGATAGTTGGAGGTGTGTTCATCATCTGAGCTCTTTCATACCTGGAAAACAGCGTGCTGCCATGAATCTTGCAGTATTATTCTGCAGGTAGTAAAGAGCAGCTGTGATCTGAGGCTGAGGATTAGTGATAGAATACCTTGAATTTTTAATTGTTCATTAATTCCCACCCTGTTGGTTTCCACACACACACCCTCCCCCCCTCCCCCAATTGCATGCAGGTTTATGTTATTAATGTCTGGGCTAAAAGACTGTATGTTTGTAAATACCTTTATTGCTAGTAAATACACTTATTACAGCAAGTATTTTACACTTACAATCATATATTTACTCCTTGGAGAGTTTCTATCTCATAAAAGGCCCAAGAAATGCTGCAACTTTCTGCAGAGTTTGCTGGGATGTCCAAATCACAGGCACGCACTTGTGCAGGATCTGTCATCTCTTTGCACCTGACCTCTGCAGTTGTGCTGCAGTTTAGCCATATAATTATGGCTTAAAGAGAGAATATATACAAGTTGCTAAAATGTTGGCATTCTTTGTTCTTTGGGAATTGCTAATTCCTGGCCCAAACTCTCCTGATCAGAATCACAGCTGTTTTCAAAATGAGCTTTTCTCCAGATACACACATCTATGTTGGTAAACTGACCACACATAAAACCACCTGCACAAGCCAAGTAACATAGTCTGAGTAAACAATTAGTACAAAAGGCTCAGTTAGATTAAGGGTATCCTTGAATGTTATTTACTTTTCTCTTAGCAACAGTTATACAGTTCAACACCATGAAGTTCTTTCTGCTGCTGGTCACTTTTGTATTGGAAATAGAGAAGACCACGCAAACATTAACTTCAATGCAGGATCATGCTAAGAAGAAAAATTTCTTCCTTCTTGATTTAACTCTGTGGACAAACATGACTCAATGCCTTTCTGATCTTAATTACAGTGGAATTAAGTAATTTTGGCAATTTGGCAAATAACCTTCCAGTTCACTTTCCTCCTAATACAAGCTTTCTGTGTTCTCCTGCCATATGAAGGTTTAATATTTCATTAATGAGGTTCTTTATCATAAGGAATTGACTATATTAGAGGGGGACTTGGCAGTGTTAGGTTTACAGTTGGACTTGATGATCTTAAAGGTCTTTTCCAACCAAAATTATTCTATGCTTGTATGATTTAAAGATTGACATATTATCTTATTTTGCAGTAGTTTTCTAGCATCTTTTACCCACTGTGGCACTATAAAGGGAGTAAATAACAAACAATCCTTTGAGCTGGGGACACATCAGCCAGGGAATACTTAATTGTAAGGGGCATTCTTACACTTAAATGTAAGAAGAGCTGTGAGAAGTTTTCTGGAATGCAGTTGTAGCAGGCAGGACACAAATGCATACAAGATTTTGACCTGAAAGTTGCTAGTTCTTAAAAAAAATACCACCAAGAGCAGAAGAAAACCGAGTGTGAAATATAAGAGACGTTTGGATCCTGTATGCTTATTCTGGACTCAAGGAATGTGGTGACACTCATTCCTTCTCTACCTGGAAATCCAAGCTGCATCTGTGTGACAGGATTGTGAACTTACTGTGCTTGCCTGTATAATACTGCCCTCACCTAAGACATTACATAAATAACAATAAATGCCATATCCATAGTCCAGACATTTCATTTTTCTCACCTGTCTTTGGAAATCTTGTTGAATGACACTTACCAGCTTTAACAGATCTCTCTCCTTTCAGACACAAGCCTACCTTTATTATTATGTGAGCTGTGCTGCTATTAAAATCCCTGATGTGTGTATACAGGAGACAGCACAAAACTCAGGATGCAGAAAGACCATCCTTGGGGCAATTTCCAAGCTGGAATTTTCCCAAATGTATTATGTCTGTATCTTATTTTTAAAAGATGAAGACATGCAGTTAAATACATCTGTATATACATTACCCCATTTTCCCAATAAATTCATGAGTCAGGACACCAAAGTGATGATCTGGCTTAAAAATGATGGAGTTTGCTTTTTTCTTAGTAAAACAAATGGGTGTCTAGTTGCATTCAGAGCTTTTAATCTCCTCAATTTGAACTTTTGACCATACATCAATGTAGCTCACATGTTCAGGCTTCTCTTTGTGTTTTTAAAATACCGTATTTGTGGAAAAATCTCTGAAAACAGCACATCATGCTAGGAGGAAGGATTTTGCATAGAAACAGTGCAGAATGTGTGAAGAAATCACAGTTCGCTCCTATCATTGGGAATTATTGTCCTTTGCAATACATTTGCTACACCAAATCAGCTTGATGATCTTACAACAGTTAGGATCCAGTTCTAGTCCTCTGTGTCATTTGCATGATAATGCTACAAGCCAGTTGCACCAGAAAGTACTTTTGCTGATGAAACCTAATTATACAGGCTTCAGTTCAAAGAAGCCCTTTAGAGTAAGGCCAGTTCTGTGGATAACTGCAAACCTGACTTTAATGCTTAGAGCTACGTGTATATCTTAATTAAGTCCTGTTCTTCCCCTTTCTACAAGAAAATAGTCAGTTCAGGTAAAAGAGAAGTGCACAAACCCTCCTTATTCCCATTCTTCTAGAGGTTGTACTGACTTATGGCATATCTCCTCAATCACTATGTGCAAAGTAAAAGACCAAAAACATTTTAGCTAATATCTACAGCAAAGATTGACAGGCAGAGCTTGGTAGCCTTAGAGGGTTTTCTACAGTATCTCACTAGATCCAATAACTATCTTACATTGAAATCAAGAAAGGTTTGACAATTGTGTGTGTGAGTATCTTTACATTTTATTATTACCCAAATACTTTTAGAAATCCAATCTGCACATGATCTTTCCTGTTATTAGTTCTTGTCTGTCTGTACAGGATACTATATGAACCAGTAGCTGGTACAGTGTTAATTTAAAATCAGCAGGAAGTAATGAAAAAAAATAGAAGTATAAAGTAACAGAAAACCACTCTGAGTTATAACAGCTAATCCAAAGCTTGAAGGAGCAGAAAAGTTTCTTCCCAAAGGTGCTATAAATGGACCAGGCTGAGTAGAAGAAATTGTGCCTTCTGTTTCTCACATGGGGTAAAGGGCATCAACAAAGAAGCAGTGGTAGTAGGGTATTTGAGATGATCTATTTGTTAACAAATAAAAATTCAAGTAATTTCATTCTATGCATGTCTGTTAAGTGTTGGTGCTGTAATACCAGCTGGGAATCCTCTTCAGCAGGCTGTTTTAAGTAGAGAGTGAGTTCATTGAGTTAGCCCTTGCTTGGAGCAATGACAGATTTTAATCCCAGGTATTATTTTGTATTAACCTATGAGAAGTAACCCTCCACTCAATGCAAATTTACCATTCTAAAGTGGGGAGGCAAAGCTGGTACACAAAAGGGTGCAAAATGTCAATTTGCAGCAAGTTCTACTTAACTCAAGCCTGAGTGTTGAAGCTTGAACTTAAGATCTCCTGTTTTGTGTCTGGAGCTAACTTTAACAGAAGTCACTCTGTAGATAGCATGTAATAAAAAGTAAAAATTTTCTATACTCAACTGGATCTGAATCTTTTATCTATAAATTAACCCTACTTCAAGAGAAATAACTTGGCTAACACATGTAGAAATCCAGATATCTGGATTCCTCAGCTGTCCAACATTCTGCACCTTTGTGTTGTCATGTACTCTGTTACAACAGGAGACAAAACACTACAGTTCTCTGAGGCCAGTGTTCCTAATTGCTCTTATGCATTTATTGAGTTTGTTGAGCACTAAATGTAAACAGCAGTGGAAAATTATGCCCACTATATAATGTTAGACAGAGCTGCCTAGCACACACACACTGAAGTAAAAGACTGCAGGTAGAAATAGAGTTTTTAAAACTGGGTTCATCTTTTAGCTTTGTCATTGAGTTCTAAACGATGAACTCCTGGTCTGCTTGAATTTGTTCACAATGATATCCATTCTCTGGGGATATTAACACTAGCTAACTGTGAGGGTTTGTGAATGAAAAATTGTTCATTTCCTAAAGATGGAAATTCCCATCATTTACCTATGGAGTGGAGGGAAAAGATTATAGAAACAGACAATAAATGCATGGATTTTGTGCAGCAGGGTGATTACAAACCACGGTTAAGAAGGCTCCAGAGAAGCATGTAAGATTATGAGAGAAAGAGATAAATAGGGCTTTGCATTCCAGTTTGTTTTAATTTGGTTTATGCTTTCAGACTGCAGCATGTTTGAACAAAAGTAGTATGTTTGCCAAGAACTTTTGCATGTAGAGAGTACATGATTCCTGGAGCACCAGAAATTATCAGTCATAAGTATGACCACATACAGAAGGGTTTTTAAAAACAAGTGGGCATTATCCCTCTTTTCCTGCACTTGTTGAGGTTACACCAATACAGAAAGTTATTCTTGAGAAAGAGAAGGACTGAATCTGAGTCCTTGGGTTTGAGATACAGCACGACCCTTTGTGCTGCATTCATAGCATGGAGATGTTTGGAACTGATGGTAGATACTGCTCTGACCTGGAATTAGGCAGGGTTGCATTCTGACCTGATCATGCTCCTTGGTGCTAGGGGAATCCCATACTGCTACTCAGTGTCACCAACAGTAAGCCTTGAAGCATCAGCAGAGAGATTTGCCTAAAACCACGAGATGGCCTTAAATGTCACACAAGGCAAAAATACTGTGGTTTCTTCCTCTGTTTTTGGTTTCAAAGCCTTGACTGCTTCTTTGCCTGCAATCTTGAGAGCTAGGAATGGCTAAATAGAAATTGTGAATCTTCTGTTAGCACATGAGACTAGAATCAGAGGCTATAGGGGTGGAAAACCAACTTCCCTGAGAACCATGACACCTAAAATTCTACTTCTACGCTGCCTGAGTATGCAGCTTCACAGATGTTTTTTCTTCTGTCTTCAGAAGTTCCCTAATTCTCTCATTCCTCAAACCCTCAATGCAGTTCACTGCACCTGCTTTTGTACCAGTAGTGCAGCTTGTCTGAGACCAAGCTATAAATCAGTGCACTGAATGGTAAGTGTTAAAAATAAGATTGTTTTCTCTATAATGTTGTTTTTCACCTAGGTATGTCTGGTGAGGATTTACAAGACAGAGGCTATTTCTGCTTTTTTCAGCAGTTGGTTTAAGCTGAATCACCTTCATCCTTGACTCTCATGCAAGAATAGTAGTAAGAGTTTCCCTTCTGATGCAGAAGAGAGAAGCAGTGGAAGGAAGAACAGCTAGAGAAAACAGGTTATTTTACTTAAAAATTTTAATTATCTCGGAACAGTGGATAAAATAATGCTTCACTGTTTAACTTCTCCTGATATTAAAATGAAAGGAAATAGCAAACAGTGATCAAAATAGGCTTTAACAGTTATTGTGTACCAGCACACCATTGCAATAGCTCTTAAAGCAAAACAGATTCTTTCACCATTTGTAGGGCAAATGAATCTTAGCCAAGTTACTAAAAGCTATTTAATTGAGAGTCCCAAGGAAATTGCTTGCTTTTCCTCATGATATAAGTGCAGATTTAATTAGTTAGGTGCACATTAATTAACCTGGAATTAGCTATTAATGAAGAAGTTGAATTAAAAGCTTATATATTCCTTCTTCTAAGCCATCTACCAAGATCTCAGTTTGGACTTCTCTCCCAAGCTTTGACCATACTCACCATCAGAAGTGATGCAGCTTTCCAGACTAGCTACAAACTAATTCATGTGACAAAAACTATCACTTGTTGTGAGTGAATCTAACCTAGTGTTTTAGACACAAAAATAGATTAAGTAAATTTCCAGCTTGTGGGAAATACTGAGCTGAAAGTGATAATCCCTGAATTATTTTTTTTTCTCTCTCTTTATATAGAAAGATCAGCTCAGGTTTGAATGCACCTTAGCTTTGATAGCATGGTCCACAAATGAAAATGGTATGCATTTTAAAACAAGGAGGCCAGAGGAAAAATTATACTTAAGCTGCAGTAAAAAATGTAGATAATTTCTCAGTGCTTAGAGTTTGCCTGCGGAACATTGACAAAAAAGACACTTTTGTGACTCAGATCCAAAATCACAGACAGATATGATTATTTTTTCTTAATTTTTGGAATTACATTTCTCATGGGGCTTTGAGCAAATCTCTTAAAATAAACTCTCTGTTGATGTTCTTTTAATTTTCTCTAATACAGAAATAATGACAACTTCTTTTCCTCACAAGGTTACTTCAAGGTTAAATTAATTAATTTTTCTAAAGTAATTTGAAAGTACCTGCTTAACTTGTCATTTAAAATTAATTAAGAAAAGCTAGTTTTCCAAGAGGCCTTAAGGTTGACCTCTAATGATACAACTGTATTGCAGTGGCAACAATGACTGTGTTGGAGTGCAGACCCACCTGAGACAAGCTTAAACCAGCTTACCCATGTCTCAGGTACCCATAACTGCATGACTTTGGCAGTCCAGATCTCTTATGAGCTGTAATTCCTGAATGCTAAATCAAATATGGTATTGAATCTCTGAAAAATGACACATGAGATTTGCTGTGCCAAAGGGGTGAAAGAATCATCAAAACACAGACTGGTTTGGGTTGGAAGGGACCTTAAAGATCATCCAGTTCCAGCCCCCCTGCCATTAGCAGGGACACCTTCCACTAGACCAGGTTGCTCAAAGCTTCATCCAACCTGGCCTTGAACACTTCCAGGGAGGAGCAGCCACAGCTTCTCTGGGCAACCTGGGCCAGAGTCTCAACACCCTCACAATGAAGAATTTCTTCCTAATGTCTAATCTAAACCTCCCGTCTTCCAGTTTAAAGCCATTTCCCCTTGTTCTGTCACTCCCTGCCCTTGTAAAAAGTCCCTCCCTAGCCTTTCTGTAGCCCCTTCAGGTACTGGGAGGCCTCTATAAGATCTCCCTGGAGCCTTCTCTTCTCCAGGCTGAACAGCCCCAACTCTCTCAGCCTGTCCTCACAGCAGAGCTGCTCCAGCCCTCTCATCATCCTCGTGGCCTCCCCTGGACTCATTCTAACAGGTTCCATGTCCTTCTTGTGTTGGGGGTCCCAGAACTGGACACAGCACTCCAGGTGGGGTCTCACCAGAGCAGAGGGGCAGAATCACCTCCCTGGCCCTGCTGCCCACGCTGCTCTGGATGCAGCCCAGGACACGGTTATTGGCCTCTGGGCTGCCAGCGCACATGGCCAGCTCATATTCAGTTTTTCATCCACTAGCATCCCCAAAGTCCTTCTCCTCAGGGCTGCTCTCAAGCCACTCATCTCCCAGCCTGTATTTGTGCTTGGGGTTGCCCTGACCCAGGTGCAGGACCTTGCATTTTGCCTTGTTGAACTTCATGAGGTTTGCACAGAGCCCACTCCTCTAGCCTGTCAAGGTCCCTCTGGATGGCATCCCTTCCTGATGGAATATGAACAAAGAAACACTCTTCTGTAGGACTCTGCTCAGTATTAATCAGGGCCATTGCAAATTACCTTAGTTTTCCATATATCAGACATGTAACACTCAGCAGATGTCAAGTGGGTTTTTATTGTCACTTGCTTCAACTGAGAAAATACTTGTGTATGTTGTACTTTTGAATTTGTGGGGTGTTACCTGATACAGATGTTCAACCACCTGCAGCCGATTTTCAGAAAAAAAAAAAAAAATTACTCAGATAAAGATTAAATTAGGAAAACAAGTGAGAACATGCTAGCTATCAGCTGCCTGCACTGAGCCCTTTTACTTCTGTAGTGCAATCCCGGATTGCACAGTTTGTGACCGATCTCCCATACGTCTGTTTAACCTCACAATCTCATGGAGACATTTGTGGAGGAAGGAGTAAAAGAAGGACATTTCCTGATTTTTTTTCTAACAAAATTCCCTTTCTGTTTCGAGAAAAGCTGCCTCACATTAGTGCAGTTCCTACATAAAATATTTCTAAAACCTTTTTACAGCTTGCAGTTTCTCCAATAAAAGCATTTCCAACTCTTCCTCTCTGTGATCACCCCAAAGTCTGAAAGACTTCATTATGAAGAAATGTGTTTTCCTATATCTCACGTTCACATTCTTTAACTCAGCTTATCTCGTTACACTTTATTGTACCATGGAAATAAAGTGTTTCCTGCTCTTACAGCTCTAGGCAAAAGGCTTGATAAGGCCTGCTAATATCTATGAATAATACTAGAACTACAGGACCGGGCTTGAATGGAGATATTTCAGTAAAACTGTTAAAAATTAATTTTTCACAGTGTCCCACATACTAGCAAGTTTTTATATGTAGTAGCACAACGAATCTCATAGGTAGCACCTAATTAAGGAACTGGGAATTGTTTTTCTTACTTCTGTTTATAAGTTCATATTATTTTAGTCAATTAAGAAGCCCTTGTCTCAACCTCTGTTGAGAATATGGTTTTCAGCTTAATCTTTCCCATTTCTTTTGAACCTCATCACTCATTTACTTGAATCTCACTTCTGCTCAGAAATTGATTTTTTGTTTGTTTTCTTTTTTAAAAATTTGGGCAAAAGGGAGACAATGAGCTATAAATATTGGCTTACAGAAAAAATTATAACAAAATTGCCTTTTTTGAACCAACCAACCAATATCTTTTTAGTCCTATGACCTTTGGATTCCAATATTTGGGGAGGTTTTTTGTGTAATTCATGATCCAACAATTAAAAGTGGGTTGTAGTTAAAGCAATATGTAGATTAAGATTAATGGAGCATACCTGAGCATTTCCCCACAGCATTTTTCAGCCAACTGATTTACCTTTTGCAAACATGCTCTTCTTTAGGTAAGACATTGTTTTTTAACAGGAACTACTGTACTCCATTCAAAACTTTAAAGATATCTGAAGGGCATAAGTTCCAAAAAAAATCAATTTCAAGCTAGTTTAAACAATATGAGAATATCTAATTTTATTACTTGCTTGTACCAAGGTTCTAATCTCCACCATAGCCTTTCAGGTGCTCTTTAATGCAAAGGATAGAAATAAAAATACATACCTGCAATTGATTTAGGCTAAGAAAGCAGCTTTCATGCAGACTGAAATTATTTTACATGCACTTAGGCAGTCTCTACCTGCTGCCATAGAGAACAATGACAGACTACCTAAAAACATGAGAATATGAATTAAAAAAATCCAGTAGGGAAATAAAAGATAGGCACTAAACTTTACTTATCTTTATTTCTGTCTTCATCCATGGTGAAAGGTGTTTATGGATATATTACTGCCTCCCTAACATACCTGGGTGGTCATTTGATCAATGTAGTAGAGATTCAGACTTTCAAGATTTGAGTCTAATTATACAAAAAATTGTTTGTCCACCAGAGACTGAACACAACCTATGGATAGTATAGTTGTCCAGGGCCTTTAAATATGTAATTGCATAGTCAGTCTCTCTCTCCAAACCATCTTACCACTCTGCATAGTGCTCAGGTCAGGTGCTTTAAAATTAGGTCCTACCATGATTTAGGTAGGAAAATACCCATATAGATCTTTGGTCCAATTCCTTCTCAAAGCAGAAGCAACCAGATCAAGTTGTTTGGGGTCTTGCTGAGTTTTCAGTATCTCCAAGAATGGAGAACCCACAGCCTCTCTGGGCACCTGGGCCAGTGTGGGACCACACTCATAGTGAAATTTTTTTCTTCTTATAGTCAACTGAAATTTCTTTTTGCAGTAACTCAGGAACAATGCCTGTCACTTGTCTTTCCACTGTGCATCTCTGGCTCTATCTTCTCTGTAGCCCATCTTTAAGTATTTTAATTCAATTAGACCCCCGTTCAGTTTTCCACTCTGCAGGCTAAACAAACCTGCCTTCCTCAGCCTTTCCATGCTGGCCCCTTGAACCATCTCAGTGACCCTCCTCTGGACTCACTCCAGTTTGTTGGCATCTCTGTTGTTCTGCCCAAAACTGGACACCAGTATTCCAGCTACAGTTCATGAGTATGGTTTCAAGTGATTAAAGGGAATAATCATATCCCTTAACCTGGGACCACATTCCTGATTGGTGTGTTCTGAAAGGCAAAGATACAGCCCAAATTTAACAGTCCCCACTGGGACACTGATTGGAGCCCTGCAAGAAGTTTCTACCACAAGATTTTTCCTGGAAAAGCTGATGCTGGCAAAACAGTGTCTTAACTGAGATGTAAGAATGATGTATGTTTCCAGTCCAGTAAACAGTCCAGATGGACTGTCTTGGCTATAGAACACATATTATGGAGCATTCACTGAGGACTGGGAGTGCTGAGGCAGGAACAGCCTTTCTACAAATAGCTCTGAAGCTCAGCTTCCACCCACTACCTTTAAAAACTACTGTGTGTCTATTATATCTTCATCTCAGCAAGACCAGAATTTAGCAGGATATGACAAGCTTCCTTTGATTTTTATTACTGAATAAAAAAGTGTTTTCTCCCTCTCTGATTGAAGACATTAGTGTTTTCTAAGGTGCATCTTAACTCAGTTTGTCTCCAGTTTTAGGTAAAGAAGTAAATACCAAGAGTACAGCATAAGAACAGGAAACCTCATAATCTTACTACAAGACTGGAACTGCATCTGAAACATCTCAGCTGGCCACCCTGAAAAGGAAGGACCTCTGTTGACCAAGTAGGGACTTCATAAGAAGGCCCAAAGTAGGTTTTTTCAGGCAAATCTGTCATCTTACTTCATTAGTCTCAAGGCTGTTTCCCCCAGGGAAAGAAAAGTCTTGGGCTTTCTAACACTGTCAATGTATTTGCAAAGAACAAGTAGAGCCTTCCTCTTCTACCACTGATATGCTGCACTACCCCTCAGGCCTCAAGGTACTCTGTATAAGAGAAGTCATCTTCAAAGGCCAAAGAAAGACAAAAGGATTTTCTCCTTCTCCATACACAAACCAAAATGTTGAGGAGCAGGTTGTGCTGAACTATGGTTAACTTCTTTCACAACCTGATACAGAGAGCAGCCAATGAACATTTGTGTAGTGTGGAAACTGCCTAGCTGCTGAGCAAAGCATTGTCTGAGATCTAATCTTAAAACTAGCCATAACAAGAGATCCTGTCAAAGGAGAATAAATGAAAAAGACTGTCCAGATTTTAAAATACCAATCACAGAATGTCAGGGATTGGAAGGGATCTCAAAAGATCATCCAGTCCAACCCCCCTGCTGGAGCAGGAACACCTAAATGAGATCACACAGGCAGGTGTCCAGGTGAGTTTTGAATGTCTCTTTGTGCTTGACCTTCCTCATGTGGGTTATTTTCATTGTACACATGTGTTATGGTTTAACCCCAGCTGGCATCTGAGCATCCCACAGCCACTCGCTCACTCCCCCTGGTTGTGACGGGGGAGAGAATCAGAAAGGTAAAAGTGAGAAAACTTGTGGACTGAGATAAAGACAGTTTAACAGGTAAAGCAAAAGGTGAATGTAAGCAGAGCAAAACAAGGAATTCATTCATTACTTCCTATCAGTAGGCCAGTGTTCAGCCATCTCCAGGAGAGCAACGCTCCATCATGCGTAATAGTTACTTGGGAAGATAGACGTCATCTCTCTGAACATCCTCCCCTTCTTCTTCCCCCAGCTTTATATACTGATCAGGACATCATATGGTCAGGGATACCCCCATGGTCAGTTGGGGCCAGCTCTTCCTCTTGTGTCCCCTCCCAACTTCTTGTGCATCCCCAGCCTCCTCACTGGTGGGGTGGTGTGAGAAGCAGGAAAGACCTTGACTCTGTGTAAGCTCTGCTCAGCAGTGACTGAAACATCCCCGTGTTATCAACACTGTGTTCAGCACAAACCCAAAGCATAGCCCCATGCTCGCTACTGTGAAGATTAACTCTGTCCCAGCCAAACCCAGCACAATGTGTCACCATTTTTCTGTCAGCATCCCACCTCTGAGCCTCCCCAGTGAATACATGTTAATTCTGTGTTTCCCCCAGGATGTCTGTGAAAGCCTTCATTTGTTAAACTATTTTTGGGAACACTAAGTACACTTACATTATTTATAGCATAGCTGAAGCTATTTCCCAAATTGTAGCTGTTCTGTAATAATTTTCCTTCTCCCTTTATTCAAGGTACATGGCAATTACTGCAACATTGCTCTTGGAAAATGTGCCAGAAACTCTCACTTCATCTAAGTTTAGGATTCTATTTTTCTTTTTATTTTTTGCTTACTGAAATATTTCAAGTATAGCATGGAAATATTTCAAGCATATGTCACCACTCATATTACATGGAAATGAATAATAGATATCCTTTCAGAATATTAATTCCTCCATTCCTTCTTATGTGCATGTTCATAAAACCTTGCTGATCCAAAGTTTCTTTTACTAAAATAGATATAACCAGTTACCTCCTTGATAAAAGTTTCTATTACTGTCCTGTAATATAATGCAACCCATCCTAACCAAAAACAAGAGGTCCAAGCATAACTGGGGGCAGGCATCACCAAAGAGCAAAAAACAAGCAGAGACTCTTGACATGCTTGTAAATTCCCTGTAGTGGTTATGTCAAATAGCACCAAAGTTCCTCTAACATCTCAAGCAGACACACACTTCATCTGTCAAGAGCGCTGGATGCAGTGGCTTAAACCCTCTTCAAGAAAGCAGGCACACACACACACAGAGACATTCACATTCCTCTCTCTCTTTGTGTTGGAAGTGCTTCTTTAACCACTCTCTGATGAGATGGAAAACCAGTCTTGGGTTTGGGTATGCTTTTTGGTTACATGACAACTAGCACAAGGAACCTAGCTGAAGAGGAAGAAGGAGAAAAAGGCTTCCCCTTTGGTGGCAGCTTCAGTAAAAATAAGAAACTGCATCAGTAAGTTACAGCATCGTGGCAGTGTAAGGAAAGCCAACTGCTGGCTGTCCTTTCTGAAGATGCAGCTTTCCTCCCTCAGCAAAGGGTCCAACAGATTCCAGAGCTGGCACAAGGGAAGGGCTGAGGTGTACTCTTAGGAGGACCATGGCAATCATGTCATTTACAGGTCTGGGGTTTTTGATAGATACCCATTGAAGTAGTTAACTACAAGAAAAGAAAAGGGAAAAAAGAAAAAATTTTAAAAAGGAAAAAAGAGGGAAAAAAAAGAAAAGAGAAAAAAAGGAAAAAAGAAAAAAGAGGAAAAGAAAACTACTCTCTCAGGATTATTCTGTGCCACAGTGCTCACCAGAATTAATACCTAACAGACTAATTCCAAGCAAACTGTGCGTTAAGTCTTGCAGCTGAGATCTGCATTAGCTGCTATTGTTAATAAAGTCAGTGTCTTTTGAAGCCATGTCTCAAATCCCATCCCAACCAGAAAAAATATCAGCCCTTATATGTGAAGTAAGCCTACAGACCTCTCCAACACTAATGTATAGCCCTATATGGTACGAAAAAATGGTTTGACTTGAAGATTCAATTCTTTAGTAGGTATGAAGAAAATATATGTAGCAAGTTTATACCACACACTTTCATATTTGCAGACATGTCTAAGAACAGATATTTTATTTAAATAGAGATGTGGTTCCAACAGAGAATGATCAGGGCTGATATAGACTGAAAGCAGAAAGACAGCTATGGGAAACACATCAAAACTGAAAGATACCAAAAGGGAAGAGGCAGTCCCTTACTCTAAACCAAGAAATAAAATAGCTGAGGTATGTACTTCCCTAAATACCCAGGGGATGACATTATTTCAGTAAGAAAAGAAGACAGTGAAGCTGGTAGGATAATGGAAAGTCAGGAGAACTATGTGACATAGCAACTGACAGTATTGCACATTGGGAAGGCACACAGCCATCAAGCCTACCTTTGTGTAGCTGCAGCATTTGAAGCATTGCATTCAGTTGTGATGCATTATTATAATTATAGTAATTTAAACCGTGGTAATACTTGGATTGCGTGTCCTACAATTAAGTATCTTCTGGTATTTTCTCATCATAAAAAAAGACGGATGACTCAGTGATACATTTACTCCAGTGATGAATCTCACCTGAGAAGCTCCTGCCTCCCCATTCCTCCTGCCCTGCTGCTTGTTACTCATGGCCCTCCCACACTCCTAGGCTCTGCCATGCAGCTGTCTGGGGGCTTAAGAAATTACCTGGGTTAAGGATCAACAATTTTTTCCTATCTGAGCAAGCTTATTATCTGAGATGCAGATAATTTCAGAAGCAAATCTGATCTCCCTCTCCATTTATGTGTTTACACTTTGCCCTGTCATTGTCGTGTCTGAATGCCACGTCATTTGACTAGCCTTACATATGTTCCACTTCGCCAAAATTAAGGGGAGAGACTCACCAACCATTATATCTATTATAAGCAACTCCAATAAGATGTGTGGGGTAAACTCCAGGTGGAGTCCTCACAGGGATGGCCCATGAGGGACCTACACAATACAAACAATAAACACTAACAAAAATAACATTAGCTTTGTTCATCTTTGCTGAAAGAAAAGAAGTGCATTCAAGTGGCCAGCTTGTCAGCTTAAGCAAAAACAGCTCCTAAGGTTGGGGTACAGTACAGGTGAACCCCAATTCTGGGCTGCTGCTGAAGACAGCAGTTAGATTTTCCAGTTGCCCTGATCCTCTCTCCCCTCTTCTGTGCTTGCTCCCTCCCTGTCACCACTATTGATGCTTGTTTGACCAGCCTGATCACAGAGCTAAACTGGCATAAAACCAGCCTTACCAAATAAGTAAATGAATAGTATTATTCTTGCTTGGTTTCCTATAGACTCACCTCACCCACTTGACCCCAGCAGTCAGTTCCACTTGTGCAGTGTTTACCCCCCACAATCATGACAGCATTGTCCTATCTCAGATACCAAAATCACCATTAGCCTAGATGTGTGTAAATCAGCAAGTATTGGTTTAATTTATCTGGGTTTGCTGGCATTTGATCAGAAGCTGACATCGTTAAAAGCAACTATCTGATGCTAAGGAAGTGTTTTGTTGAATGACTTAGCACAGAGCTTCTGAGGACAGACAGGACAGAAACTGAATACCTGTAAATTCAGAGGAACTTAGCAATTTCTGCATCAAACCTGTACCTTCTGCTTGAGCATTTCCACACTTCTTTTTAGCAGCTCTCCAGTCCTGGAGGAGAAAAAGAATCTCTAGGAAACTGTGATATCCAGTGATTAATTGGCTTCATTGTTAGAATTTTGTGCTTACTTCCAGGCTGAATTTGATTAGTTTTGACTTCCAGCAAGTGGATCTTCTTGCACTGTTGGTCCTTTGACTCTGGTATCTGTTCTACTTACCTATGGAAACAGGGCACTTGAAGAAGCAGTTTTATAAAACTGCTGTTTCACTGTCAGTATCAAATATTGCCGATAAGATATACTTTGCTGTGACTCTTCATATTGTCGCCTTTACCTCTTTCCTGAACGCTTTAGGGAGAGCTGTCAGGGGACACACCCTAGTGTACTCACAGAATTTGTTGCTCTAGAACATTCATGCAGTCACACTGCCAAAAATCTGGAATTATTTTGTTTTTCTGAGAACAGCATACTCAGCTGCATGTATTATGGATTTTTCTTTTTAGCCATTATCTGATGTACTAGACAATAGCCACAGCTGAAGAGACATCAGATGGTAGAGAGCTTTGGGCAGGAGTGATGCCAAGATGTCTATTCTTGGATGCTCAAATGATCTGTCATCCTCATCAGCAGACTTACAATCTGGGATGATTTTTCTAAAGCTTGTCTGGAAGGACCAGCTGGTTTTATCTTTCTTTTGCAGCTAGAAGATAAATAATCTCTCGCGTCATCTGGGCATATGTCATCTAAGCACTTCCCTTACAAGCTCAGTGTGGCTTCACTGCACGGTGAGAGCAGGGAAGAAAGGAGTCCAGGCTTGCGTTGGTACCCATGCACTCCACCCTGGCTGGTGGTAGTGGCTTCTCCACGATAGAATCTCATCTATCATGAGGGCAACAGGACATACCTATGGTGGCCTTCAAGCCTGCAAGAGAAGGTTTTCCTCATGCCATTAAGCTTCCATACACAAAGCCCCCCTTCTCAGGCTGCAAAAGACATTTGTGACATTCAGTGAGAGAATCCCATAGGAATAACAGAAAAAATTCCTGTAGAGTGGATATTTTTTAAGGTTTAGTTATCAATGAGACTTTGTAAATTATTTTGCCTTTTAGGTAATATGTATAAAGAGACACAGATCGCTAGGTAGACATAGGATATCTAGTAATATATCTAATAAAATTATATTATATATAATAATAAAGAACTAATACAATACATCCAAAATTTCCTGGGAAGGGAAGTCCCACAATACCTAAGAAGCTTTAATGTTAGTTATAAATTAGTAATGAAATAATCTTCATTGTCTTAAAGTGAAGTTGTGTGCTACAAGGATTAGTAAGGATTGCCACAGTTTCTAAGATACTCCCAGGATTTAGTGACACGTAGAAAACAGCTGCCCCATGCAGCTGCACGCGTGTGTGCTCACAGCCAGCCACGCTGAGCCCCGCTTTGTGTGCCGCTCACTAGCAGCCGCAGCCGGGACGACAGTCCCTGCAGGTGTTAAGACAGTGAGCCAGTTTCACCCTCTGAATTTTCCAGGCCATTAACCTCCAGCTGTCTTGACTCAGTGTGACTGTTCTACCACCCCAGAGCCTCACTACATTCACCCTCAGGACAAGTCCTGGTGATGGCTGACCAGCAACATTACCCGCAAAGAGATCGGAGGCTGCGCACTGCATGTGATGCAACAGCAAGACAATTCCCTTCGCAGCCCTGTCTTAGCAGGGAAGTTGAGTCCTGCCCTCTTCCCTTCCAACTTTGCTCTCCTACAGCAGTGGAGGAAATGATTCATGAAGAAAGCACAAATCCAGTCATCTGTTTTTTCATGGTGACTTCTGTAATCCTTCATCTTTGTAGGCACTCTTTATAGTCCTTTGACAACAGGGAGTTGGGGAAGCACTCTGCACAGCCATAGTCATGGTATATATGTGTCCAGTTCTGGAGCCCCCAACACAAGAAAGACATGGACTTGTTTAGAACAAGTCCAGAGGAGGCCACGAGGATGATCCAAGGGCTGAAGCAGCTCTGCTATGAGGACAGGCTGAGAGAGTTGGGGCTGTGCAGCCTGGAGAAGAGAAGGCCCCGGGGAGACCTTATAGCGGCCTCCCAGTACCTGAAGGAGCTACAGAAAGGCTGGGGAGGGACTTTTTACAAGGGCAGTTAATGACAGAACAAGGGGAAATGGCTTTAAACTGGAAGAGGGGAGGTTTAGATTGGATATTAAGAAGAATATCCAATTTTTTGTGGATTTCTTTCCTGTGAGGGTGGTGAGACACTGGCCCAGGTTGCCCAGAGAAGCTGTGGCTGCTCCTCCCTGGAAGTGTTCAAGGCCAGGTTGGATGAGGCTTTGAGCAACCTGGTCTAGTGGAAGGTGTCCCTGCTGATGGCAGGGGGGTTGGAACTGGATGAGCTTTAAGGTCCCTTCCAACCCAAACCAGTCTGTGATTCTATGGTTGTATATGTACAGCTTCTAACAGAGCTTAACTGACTGCTTCAGGTATGCTGACAGTACACATACCCCACACAGCTGCTGACTTCCCCTCACAGGTAAAACACAGCGTGCCAACACACTCTGTAAACTGCTCTTTGGACTCCTTTTCTTACACACTGTTCTGAAAAGTCATGCTGTTAACATGCAGTGAACCATTTATGTGTGGGGTTCAAATGACAACTGTCAGTTCTTTACAAAAGAGACCAAAATGAGTGCAAAGTAAGATCTATCATACTGCCAAACTGTAAAATCTGTTCAGCTGAGGAAAACACACCACCTTAAATATGGGACTATTTAGTTGTCAGTCATATTAATGTCTGCCTGAAATCCCAGCCTGAGATTGTTAATAGTCAGCACATAAGACCCAATGGGCTGAACTGAATGACCAAAGTCCTTGCAAGGCTGCTTAAATATTTGAAAGGTCCTTAGCAACTGAAGAAAAGGAAACCTAGCTTCACCTACCTATCTTCAGGAAAGATAGAAAGGACACAGTGGGTGATCAGAGGACAGTCAATTCTTGCTGAGGATGGAGCAAGCCCTCTTGAAGCACTGTTCTAGGCACATGAGGGAGAAGGAGTGACTGTAGACAGTCAGCATGGACTGTCCAGGGGTAAGTCATGCATGACTAGCTGGGTGTCCTCTGTGATAAAATGATTGGAACTGCAGATGAAAGGAGAGTAGTGGATGTGTTTAGCAATACTTACAACACTATTTCCACAATATGCTTGTATCCAAGTTGGGATATTCCAGCCTGGGTGGGTACACAATCAGATGGGTAAATACCTGGTTGAATGGTAGGTCTCAGAGGTGGTGGATAATGAGACATACTCTGCCTTGAGGCTGGTAACAAGCAGGGTCCACTGGTCTGTACTGGGATCAGTCCTGTTTAAGATCTGTATCACGGACAAGGTAGACAAGGTGACAGGGTTCTGTTTCATAAAGTTAGCAGATAACACCAAGTTTCAGGGACTAGTTGATAATGCATGAGGACAGTGCTGCCATCAATAAGGACCTGGATAGGCAGGAGAAAGGGTCTGGTGGACACTTCAGCACAAGCAATGTGCAGCCTTGCCTGGGCAGGCAGAATCCTGTCAGCACTGCTGGTGGGGCTGGTGTCAGCACTGGGGAGAAGGTCCTGGGCTCTGGTAGATGGCCAGCTGAGCAAGGGCCAGTCATGCATCTGATCAGCAACAGGGAGGGGCTCCTGCAGCAGTGTGAACAGAGTAATGTTCAGGTGATGGCTTTGAGGCACCTAACAGCACCCCAGCACCTCTGGGGAGGGGATGGAGAGAGCAGGGACAGGCTCTTCACAGTGGTGCTCAACAGGAGAGTGAGAATTTAGCTGAAACCAAAGAGGTTCAGGCTGGAGATAAGGAACACATTTTTCCCCATGGAGACAGCCAGACAATGGAGCAGATTTCCCGGAGAGATTGTGTCATCTCTGTCATTGGATGTTCTTGAACCCTAACTGGTCAAAACCCTGAGTATCCTGGTCTGATCTCACAGATGACCCCACTTTGGGAAGAAGGTTGTGCTAGTGTCCTCCCAAGGTCACTTGCAGCCTGAGTGACCCTATGAATGCTTTTGTGTTGAACAGTCTAAGACCTTTGTGTGGAAAAAAAAAAATCCTTGAGCCCCAAAATTCCTATAAAACTTTTTATCCTTGTCTTTGCTGATGTACTAAGAGTGGATTCACCACTGGATTATTCCTACGGATTTATTGTGATTTAATTGTCTTTGGGAGGCTTTTGGCTGCATTTCCTCCTGATTATTAGTTGCTAGAGATCAGTTGCTAGAGAAAAAGCCCCCTCAGCATTATAGTCCTTGATACTGATTCCTGTGGTGTTCTGTGTAGCATTCTGACTTTTCTGGTCATTTCTTGCAGTGACTGTTCAAAGATGTATCATATTTAATATCATAGATGGGGATTTCAGATTCTCTGATTACTTTTATTTCTCTATCTTGGCTGTCACATTGTTTGAAACCAATCTTTTCCCAACTGAGATTATGCCTCCTCAATATTAAAGCAGCAATCTGTTGGGCACTCTCCTAAGACCAGCCAGAGTCCTGCTAACTCCTGATCAAAGGTTTTCAGTGGGACTGCTCATTGATTGCAGTGCCATTCAGCACGAATTAGAGAGACACAAACTGCATCCATACAAACAGTATTATATTAAAAATACTAATAGGCTTAATATATGCATACTAGTAAGCAAGGAGCTTATTCCCTTTCACTAGTAACCCACCCTCCTATTTCCATTTCTTTCTGTAGTGTCACCTTTTTAGATCACATCCGACCTAAACTGCAGGCTCTTCAGGCTGGGTTCTTTCCTCTATCTGTTAATTTAAGTGATAATAATAAAATAATGCAGAATTAGTCACAAAACCAGAGGTGGAGCTTCTTGTCACCAAGTTTCACATAGCCAAGCACTGAGTGGGAGTAGATTTTGGCAGGCCAAGGCAAAAAACAAGTTGGCTTGTGCTTGTCCTGCGTTTACACAGCACAGATAAATCTTCCAGCTGTGTAAAAATGCCATCTCAAGACACAGGATCTCAAGATCGTTCTGCAGATGTGAAAATTGGGTGATAGGTGAGTGTACAGCATAAATCACTGGGAACTGAGTCAGCAACACAAATTGGTTTGTACTATCAGAAATGTTTCTCTCTTCCAAACAGATCTGACTGTGGAAGTACTTTAGTATGTAATACTGAGTTTAACTAAGAAAAACCTGATTTACTTATAAGCACATTTGGAGCCAAGGCTCGCTCATTTATTAAGCATATGTGCCCAGTGCAGCATAATGGTGCCCTGGTTTGCACTGGTATCACCTAACTACCTTAGTAAGTGTCAGTCACAGTGAGGATGTCAGTCTTAGGAAAAAAAGATGAGCTGCTTGACTAATGTAAGAGTGGATGAAACACAATGAAATATCACATGACAATGAGGGAATGGAGTAGCTGTGGTGATTTTTATCTTTAGTGTCTCTAACATCAGCTGCCGTCATGGACATAACTACCCACAGAAAATTACTGTCATACTGAAGAAAGTCTTTGCTGGTTTGATTTTTCCCAGCAGAAACAAATACTCTGTGTTCCCAGGGCAAAACTCTATTTCTCACCTGTAAATAAATTTTAGTTAAGAATAAAAACAAAACAAAACAAAGAGGAACCCAAACCAGGAGGGCACATAAATAGTATATAGTAAATTAATATATAAAGCATACTTATATAAGTTAACATATGCAAATTAATATGAAGGGGAGAGTGTAATTGTGTCAGAAGGTGTCTAAATATTGAGAACAGCATAGCTGACACAAATTTCAAGTAAACTTAGAGCTGTGAATTGCTTCTGGCTGCTTGACAAAAAATTTCTAAAGGGGATTATTTTGTTGCCTTAACTTTGCCCTTGTAGCTTTTAAGAAAGTACTGAACAGTTGCATTTTGCACAATAGATATTTCAAGGCTGTACCAATCCACACCAAAAGAACACAAAGAACCTGTTGGCTCACTTTAATACCTGCCTTCTTACAGAACAAGCTTCAAGAAAAAAAAATTATCAAGATTTTTTTGCTTCAAGTAAAAGTTAGGTAGTTGATTATTACAGCGCAAATTAAGATAAACCAAAAGAAAAATAAACAAAGTACTTTTTAAAACTCTGTTTGAAACTGTGGTGTTGACTATTAGTTTCAGTTTGTGGCACGTACTAACAAGGAAATTTCCTTGGCTGTCTTGTGTTAATGAATAACCAAGCTTTCATAGCTGAGGGTCTCATTCCTAAAAAGAACACCACAGCCTCCAAACACTGTATTACAAAAGCCAACACAGTCATGGGAGGTAGGTTACTGAATGCAGCCTGAAGTTTTTTCATTTTCCTTTCCATCCAAGTTTCAAGGACCTGTTCTTTCTTTTTTAATGTACATTAAACTCATAAGTGGTGTGAACATATCAGGAATATCTCTACATTATGTTTTTAGCTTTGCTTCTCTTACAGAATTTGATTTTTATGCTTTTGCTACTTGAGAGTTCTCTCCAATAGTAATTCTCTGCTCTTGTCACCCTTCTCAGCAGATGGTAGGGAGAGTTGACTGGGCTGAAACTTCAGCTGGACTTCTGAGGCCACACAACACACACAAGGAAAACCTTCCCTTAATGTTCCGAAGTTACACGAAATCTATAACCAATGTCATATGGGTTACATGGGAATTCTGACAGTCTCAAAACTTCTGGCAGCTCCTGTGAGTGAGACACCAAGAGCAGGTCATGACATATCAGCATTGCAGAAGACAGACGTGGCAAGGAGTCCTGTAAGCGTGCACCTGCCCTCCCTGCAGTACTGATGGAACACGCAATTACGCTCTGGAAGGTGTAACATAACCCACGTTACGCAAAGCCCTTCTTGCATGACTGTATCATTACACCTGTACATTATAAATCATGCAGTGCAAGAACCTTTCTCATTCAAATAACTTACTAATTTTATAATTATTTTTTTTTATTGCCGCATGGCATTGCAAGGAAACTAAACGTGACACATGGAAATGGGTGGACGCCAGGAAATGGATGTCAGCAGGGGATTACTTGGCGTGCTGTGAGGGTCCAGCCTTGGTAGCTTTCTGATCCTGAGGTTAGTGAAAGGGTGTTTGATTTTTAACCTTACACCTTTGTGGGCTTGGCTTTTTAGGCCTTCTTGGGGGGAAAAAAAAAGGTGGTAGTAGGAGTCTTTATGGACTAAGCAGGCCCAGGAGAGGAGTTAGAAGTAATAGCAGGAGTTACAGATGGAGTGCACTAACTGAAGCTGCTCTCTCCTGCTGACTTTCTGTCAACTGAAAAATGACCCTACTACTCAACTGACAGTATGTACTCACACAGACTCGAAGGATGGTAAATAAGAGGACATCATGAAGGCAATTCAAACACAACTGTGTAGAAATCAACCACAGATTGATGCTACTCCCAGCACCAAAGCGAGCTAGGACGACACACGTAGCAGGGACTGAATCATGTTGCCAGAATATCCCTGTGAAGCAGAAGCAAATGCTGCTTGTCACTGCAAGCACAGTGCGGTGGTATCGGGAACACCCGACAAACTGCACAACCTGTTCCTGTCTGTGGGCAGTGGTATGACAGGAATCTTGTGATTTCACTGCAGAAGAATATCCTGGTCACCCTCAAACTTGTTCACTTCAGGATTCCCACTCTCTTTAGTAACCTTCACATGTGTACTTTTTGCTACAGCTACAGCTTTCAAAGCTGTGTTTCTTCCACCCTTTTCATGTGTCCACATAGAGTGCAGAATGATTACAGCCTATTGGGACAGATCCTGTGTATAAGCTGTTCCAACTATATTGACAACCCTGTGAATTTGCATCAGCTATTTATTCCCTCTTTTCCATGTCTCCAGTAGTCAACATTAAGTGTAATCTTTTCGCAGGAAGAAGCCACGCAACATCAATTTCATTAATTTCTGCAGTATAAAAAATCTGCCCTTATGCACTGCAGCCAAGATAAGGGAGTTCCAGCACAGAACAGGAAGTACCATTGGAAGGTCTCAGTACAAATCATTTGCTTGAACACAGTCATAAGCAGAAATCTGACTTAATAATATTTTGCAACAATTATGACACTTTTGATCCATGATGCTGAGAATACTTAGTGATGAAGTAATTTACTCAAGGTCAGGCTTACAGCCAGTGATAAGAATTGGCATTAGAAGTGAGAAGACAGCACTTAAGAGACAAAATAAAGCACACTGCGTGTTTTTAGCTTTATCTCTGGCTCTTGAGCAACTAAAATCCTCAAAATTGCCAGTCCCCCAGAGTACATTAGACACCCTGTGTTAATAAAAGCTTGTGGATACCAATGGTAACATACACATCAGGAGAACTGGACCTTTCCTCAAAGCAATCCATTCTTGCTATGAAGTACCTATAGAATCTATTTTCTGTATTTTAACTTTTTTTTTTCTCTTTAAAAAAATCAAACTCTTGTCATTAAATTTTATAGACCAACATAAAGAGACGTCACTGGTGTTCACAAAGATTTGCTGAAGATCACAATTTGGAAACATTTTACTCAATGCCATTCACAGTTTTCACTGATACTACACTTCAGTAAACAACAGAGGGTGGCTTTTCAGTAGTTAATCTTTTACAGCACTTTACTGTTGGTCCAGTCCAAAACAAAGCCTCCCTCTGTGCCCCATTAGGTGTGGAACATGAAACCAAACAGATGACTAACTAAAGTCTGAAGAAAGTTAGAAGAAAAATGACTGGAGACTCACAGATGTTTCAAAACATGAGATGTAGCTTTCTAGATTAAACCACTATTACATCCAGCCTGCTCTCACACCTCCTCCAGCAGTTATCAATATTCAGTGATTCTGAGGAGGGAATAAACAGATAATATCTGGCTGGTGTGGAAACACCTAATGAAAGGTGAAAGGTGAAGGTAGGAGGAATAGTCTGTCATTACTGGTGTATGTGAGGCTTTCTGACCACAACGCTGCCTTTCACCACCACCAGCTGTTGGAGTAATAATTATCAAAATGCAGCTGAAATAGCATCAGCTCAGTCCTAAGGCAGACAGCTTGACATGGACATCTCCTGAGCTCAGGTAATTTCTGATCCTGATCATTACATCCATGCTTCTGTCCAGTTAGAACTGAGCTCTCCTTGAAGCCACCACTGCTACTGTAAAGTCTTGAAACATTTAATTGCAGATCTCTACCTACTATAGCTCAATAAAAACCACATCTTGCAGAGCCTGTTCTTTAAAGGCCCTTCTCTATACCAGACATCGCAGTTCCTGAATGCAATCCACATACCCATTAGTCTACTATCTGAAGTATTAAGTCACAGACTTGCACAAAGCTGCATTTGTTTTGGATTATAATGTCCAAGAAGCTGTCAACACCTTACCATTCTGTAAGTGTTCAGTGTGCAGTCAAGCCCATGAAAAAGGAATTTGCCACCAGCTGCTAGTCGTCCTGAGATCACGATGTCACTCCCTGCTCGCTGCCCACTGTAGTACGGACTGGGACACTGACTCCATATACAAAGGATTTCACACGGGCACTTGCTTGTTTCCTCAGACTATCCAGCTTGGAACAGGTGATCCCAGAGAAGCTCAGATTCAAAGTCTGTGCTGACCACAGGAAGATATCCTGAATACCTTTTCTAGACAGATGGATAGCACGAGATGTGGTCACGCAACTGAACAAGGCTCTCAGTACACAACGTCCACTCAAATTTTAAAGCCCACACCCAGTCTCCTCCTGCCTCTGTTTGTCAAGAACACCATTGTTTCCAAACTTCTGACTGCTCTTTTCTTTTGAAGTGAATTTTGAGGACATCTTATTTTCCTGAGCCAACTGCTTCCCTCATTTCCTTACAGCTTTGCTGCATTTGTTCAAGGCCCTCCATCCTACTGATCACAAGAGGCTGCTGACTCCCTTGGCAGAGGGAAAGAGCATTCTTACTCACTTTTTTTTTTAATCATTATTGTCTGAAGAGCTTGACAGAAAACAACAGGACATCCTTCCAGTAGAAATGGGATTACTCAATGCTCAAACTAGTCCCTCTGCTTTCCCATTTGTAAGTCATCCTTAACCACAGTAGAAACTTCTGAGATTATATCTAAAATACAGTTTTGTTGCGAACATGGCAGTTATCTGTCTTCCAAGTCTTTGGAGCTGGATGATGCTATTACCTGTCAAAACCAGCATGCTGCAGAATGCCAACCACTTGGCTTCATTTCAGCTCAGACCAGAAGATGTTGAGTCTGATTGTGATAACTACACTTAGCACATGCCTCAGTTAGGAAAAAGGTTTGATTGCTAAGGGGAAGAGTTACACCCTTCCCCCGGTATGAGCAATGAAAAATACTGAGCACTCCCCAGAGAACTGAAATAGAGTACCTCTGTCATTGACTACACAGGGAGCCTGACTCTAAATACCTGGAATTAAACAACATATGTGCCTCTCTTGTGATTAAAAACATGCGATGACCACTGACCACCAAGGTCTAGAATTTGGTAACCTTCCTACCTGTGCAGCACAGAAGGGACTTGCCATTGATGTTCTGCTGCTTTGTCTTCAGATTTAGACTCACATCACCAAAATTAAGGGTCCCTGGCATTGTTTGATTCATCAAATATTGCTGTAATTGTTCCAGACAAGCAAATGAAAATGTATCCTGGATTTCTTCCTTTTTCTTCTTGATCTACACAGCTATGACAGAAAAATAACTTTTTTTCCTCTCAGAAGAATGTTAGTATCTTGTTGTTAGGCACCATGCTCCTGCCTGAAGTGAGTAAAATGTCTTGTCAAACAATATGTACCAAAGTAAGCAGTCAGGAGAAAACATAGGAACAATGACTACATGGCATTTTTTTAAGCCACTGAAAACATACAATGTGTTGGTATGCTCCAGACACTAAAATGAAAGGTATCACAGTTAAGACCATCCCTTACCATGCTAGAATTCTCTGAGTCTGTGCCAAATGTGAATGGAAAGAACTGCCATTGTAATTTCTCTCTTAGCAATGAATACTTCAGCATGGTTAGGATCCTGACTGACTAAAAACTTGTTTTCTATCAGACCTCCAAACTGGACAGAAGGGAAAGATCAGCAAAAAGATCTGCTATATTAGCCACAGCATATCCTAACACACACACAGTCTGGGAGGGCAGCGAACAACTCTAATAAAAGTTTTATGGCAATTGATATTTTGGCTGGGATATGGCTACAAGACTTAATTAAGATTTTAAAATTAAATTTGTGCACTTAAAAAGAAGGCAGTATTGTACTGAGTCCTTATAAACTGCTGGTTTGATTTTTCTCTGTCAATCATCCATAGTTTTGAATAAGATGATTAGAAGAGGAGTACTATGGTGAAAATCCTCTCTCAAACACTAAACCTGAGTCCACTCAGAACTGATAACAACAAGATTGGCAATGCTTATTTTACTTGTCTGAGATGCTGAGGCTTCTGCAGCATCTTCAGTGCAGGAATGCTCCTGTTTTGGGAGCCTGGGGAGTCCCAAGAAAAAACAATCCTGTAAATTAAGGCTAAACTCTTTTCTAAGACTATATGCATCCTACTACTCAATACCTTCTTTTTCTAAGGCTTATAGTATCCTTGCAAGCTATTACATGAAAAGCTGTACTCATGCCAGCTCCATAGATCTGAAGAGAAACCAGTGGGCCATGAGCCATCATGAGGAAACTGCAAAACAATTAAAATTTTCACACCGATGTTTTTGTGGTAACAACATGCACTTCAGAAATGCCCTTCAGTGCTAAGATTAAAATTGATAATATACTCAGTACTATATGTATATGGCAGGAGAATGAAATTAAACTTGGATGCAAACAAGAGCAGTAAAAGCAGAGGGTAAAAATGTGTATCACAGGCAACACACCTCAAAGCACAAGAGATGCATTGAAAGTCTATGAAATAGAAATTAGGGAGAGAGAACATCAGTTTATAAGGTCGTCTTTAAACCTTGGGAGAGGCATCACTGAAGCTATCAATGCTGTCTTGTTTAGTGTTGCATTAGTTAGACTAATCAACAAACTGAAACATTTAATCAATAACCATCCTTATCTGCAATTTTTAAAAGTTTAATTTGCCCCTCCCATATGATCTCACTGAAAAACACCGAAAAAAAGCCAGCTGTTTTGCCATGTGGTTTTCACTAAAACCACACTCAAAGACTAATTCTCAGTTAGCCAAAATGTAAACGTTCTATGAGGTGGTGCTTTATGCTTTCATCAAGCTTCTACAGCTAGTACCTGTGGCATGTTGTAATATTTCGTTGTCACACCACAGAATGTCTTAGTCCAATCTGGAAAATGAACCATAATAAACTACAATCTTAAAGAAATCAATGGAATAAAACCACTTCTCTCATCTTGTTAAAGATTTTATGTGTTTCCAGGGATGTCTGGAGCTAGCAAGTTGTCTCGGGTTTGGGGCGGGGAAGGTGGGAGGTGGAGCATTTTTGGTAGTGGAGGAAAGGGCTACCCTGTGTAAGAAGCTTTGCAAAGCTGACCTGGCTCCAAGGTGTACCTGCCCCAGCCCAGGCTGAGACAATTAGCAATAGAAAAATGCCTCTGCACATCCATATTTGTGAGGGGAAGGACTGGCCTGAAAAGAAGAAGGAGGAGAGAACCTGGAGGAGAGGCCACTGACCTAACAAAAGACAACCATCGGCCTAAACAAAGAGAGAACTTCATTACCGTGAGGAAGGAGGAGGTGGAGGAGGGCAGAGAACCTCAGACACCCAGTTCAACCCCATGGAGTAGGAGAAGGCAAAGGAGGTCCCTGCAGCCCATGGAGGTTCAACAGCAGAGCAGAGACCCACGTGTAGGCCATGGAGGACTCCACGCTGGAGCAGAGAAGTTGAGCCTGAGGGCTGGTGTGACTGAATTGAGACCCAAGAGTTGCCCAACACCAGAGCAGGGTTGAACCCCCAGAGCTGGGGACTGAGGAGGTGCACTAGACCAGAGACTCACCTGTGGCCCATGGGGTGTCCTCATGCTGGAGCCAGGAGCTGAGCCTGAAGAGGTCCATGACTCCATGGGAAACTCGTGTTGGAACATCTTGTTCCTGAGCTTCCATGCCGGGAAGAGCGGCAGAGGTGACCTGACTGAACCCCCATTCCCTGTCCCCTGTGCTGCTGGGGGAGAAGTTAGAGACATCGGGAGCAAAGTGATTTGAGCCCGGGAAGAAGGGAGGTGTGGCGGAAGGTGTTGTGAGATGTGGTTGTTATGTCTCACTGTGTTACTGAGATGATTGGTAACAAATTAAATTGATTTTTCTTTGGTAACAAATTAAATTGATTTTTCTTCCCCAGTTGAGTCTGTTTTGCCCATGACCATCACTGGTGAGTGAGCCCTCCCTGTCCTTCACTCCTAACCCTGTGCCCCCTTTGTTGTGTCTCCCATCCCATCTCACTAGGTAGGGGAGTGAGTGCAGGACCACATGGTCCCACCGTGGGTTAAACCACAACACATGTTTTCACAGGTTCACTTTTAAATGTGTCCCCTCCACTGGAGTAAGCTACTGTCACTCTGACACCTGCTTTGTTTAATATGAGGTTTGCAAATGTACTTCAAAAAACATTCTTAGTATTACAATGGCACACTCAATTATTTGAACTCCTTTCAGGGCTTAGTTGTGACATGTGTGACTGAAATATTTTTCATATCAAAAAAAGAATTACGTAAAAATATTACATGATACTTTGTCCTCACCAAACGGGGTGTGCAACACTAACACAAAAATCTTTAGTGTTATATGTGAACAACAACATACCCTACACACATGGTTTTCCAGAGAAGATTACAATAATTTGCAGTATTCAGGAAATGTTAAACAAAAACGTTTAAGTTTAAAATCTTAAAATTTCTGTGGCAGCATAATAATTTAGTTGTCACTAACTTCCTCTTTTTTTTCTTTTTTCCTTTGGAAGCAAGTAAATCAAACACCAAATAAAATACATCAAATTTCCACGCACTTTTATTGCAAGGGGTATTGCTAAAGCCAACTCCCTTTTTGAGCTTCCTCAGTTCTGACAAAGGAGCTGTTTCTTTAGGCTGATATTGAAGATCCTTTGCTTGGGAGATACCTGGAGAGCTGAAGGCTTTCTCTTTCAGTCCCTGTGCGATTTTTCTGCCTAGGCTTTGCTCTTGCAAGTGCGAGCCGTTCACCTATACGTGTGACAATGACAGCCTCTAGTGGAGCCCAATTACATCCACAGCAGCCTTTCACAAAACCTCTCCCACCACCACTGCGGGATTTGCTCTACTTGGATGTGTATTTTTCTACAAATGTTGGTGATGAATGAGTATGACCACAAGTTTCTTCATTTCTGATGTTCTCTAACTAAATATTAGCTATGTGCCCTGGTTCATCAAGTTGTTTTATTTTCATCCCTTTATCATTTCTAGACTTAACCAATTATATTTTCCAGTTTGTTTGTTGGGTTGTTTGTTTTTTTCTGAAATAAAAGTGAGCATAAAGTTTTATTGCTTTTCTCATTATTCTGATTCACAGGTAAAAAAAAAAAGAATAATTTGGCATTTGTTGTCACTCAATCTGGCACCACGCTACTTACTACCAGATACCTTTAATATCCTTGCTTTTCCCTGTAGTCTTCAGTTTGAAAGTGGAAATTTTGGCTTTCTCTCCTTCATAAAGTATTTTTTACAATGTCACATGACTTCCTGCTAATAAGCAGGAATTTTATCTTGATGTAAAAATCATTATTATCATTGTTATGATGAACTTTGGAAATTCTGGTTGAGATGTTCTGATAAAAGGCAGTCTCTTGTGACTGAAATGATCCAACACATAAGATCAGCCCTGATAGTATCTGATTAAAAAGTACCTATTAAAAAGTAAACACTGAAATATTACTGTAAGTGTGAGAAGTGTTGTAAAACAAAGGCAAATTAACAAACAATAATGAATTATAAAACAGAGAATATGGTTAATTGTGGAATAATCATAATCTCATGAACTCATATTGCTTCATACTGGGGCATCAATTTTAGAGGTGCATTATAGAGCTGATGTAAATAGAGAAGCTGAGACTGTAAAAACCCAAAGACTCCACAGTTCTTATTTACCAGTTAAACTCTTCCAATTTCCTCAGTGAATCACAACTCTATAATAGTATCTCTCTAGGAATAAGGTGATCTGATTCTACAAATCAGTGTTATTTTTGTTTGGACAGTAAATTACAATGGTGGTTTTCCAGAGCCAAACATTTCTTCATTAGGGAAATGAGACCATTGCCTTGTGCAAACCAGACCACCAACTTCAATGGGTTCTCCAGTCATACTGGATCATTCTTTAAGCCTTTACATTAAATGGGATGAGCCTCACTAACTCTGAAATACAAATGATCCAGTACTCAGTAAGATCAACCCTCTTCATGCCTCTCCTCCCTCATTCTTGAAAGGAGAATGCCATAAACATGCAAGCTAACATATAGAGATATAACAATACATCTTAGAATAAAGAGAGGACAACCTGGTTCACCCAGATTGTGCAGTATGCATTATATTATTCCTTGGTTTATCTTCTTTTAATTTAATTGTAAATAAAACACAAGTGAAAAAGAAAAGCATCTATTTGAAAATGTGGCTACCATACCATGATGTGTGTTTTCTACCATTATTATGTGTCTGTACATCTCTAAATCAGAAAGCAAGCCATGGAAACAAACTAAATATGATCAGAAGGAAGGGACTGTCAGACAAATAACAAGTTATTAAACACAGCATGCCTGAAAAATGAAGCATCCAGGAAGCGTGCTAATCAATTTTCAGAGGTGCTGAAGACTCTTGAAAAGCCATTCCTGAAAAACCTCCAGAGGGTGCAAGTATCAAAAGATTGTATCGTTTTGGATAGATAGGGATATTTTGGTGCTGCTGTGACTGCATCAGCTGGTTTAATCTGAATCCTAGCACTTTTAATAAAAGATGTTTGGATAACAACACCTAGATTAATTCACCACCTTGTGCTTATAGATGTATTCCAGACTTCTAGTGCATCTATAACATATGTCATGGATAATTTTTTTTTTAATTATTATTATTTTTTGTTAGATATATCAACCACAAACCTCCCTCAGAATGAAGCATTAAATAGCTGGACGACTGTGACTGAAACATCAAAAGCTCAATATAGTAAAAATAAGCCACTGGCACAGGAAGGATGTCAGCTTTATTTGATGCTGCCCTAACCTCTGACTGCCAGTTAATTCCAAGGTTCGTATCTTAAACAGATATTTCAGGACAATCTTTCAACTGTCAAAACTTAACATATGTGGCAGCATAGAAATAGGCCTACGAGAACTGGGTATTTTCCAGGCAACTGCTGAAATAAGTGCAAAAAAGGCAAAAATTGCAGATTTCAGAATACCAAAGCACTACTCTTCTAAGAGAAATATTTTGCAGTAGAGGCAGAAATACAGATTTATTAAATGATAGAAAAGAAGCCAAAATCCCTTCCATTGGGTTTGTTAAGAAAAATCCCATGGGCTTCAAGGATGCCACTTCAGCATGTACACTGATAGGCTTTTGCTTGTAGTTGGGAAAAACTTCATTGATCAAGGTAGTCTTGCTGAGATCAGGACTTCAGGGTTAGCTGCTGCTGCCAGTATCTTCTTACTGTGGGGCCAAAAGATTGGTTCTGGTTTTGGGTTTAGGCAAAAATACCAGGACTGAGACGTCTTTCCAGTGAAGCAAATGACAAAAGCAAATCCCTGGAAAGTCTTCAAACCCTTAGCTGGGTAGGACTGCTTCTGCTTCTGCTAAAGAACTGTGAGAGACATATTTTCCCTATTTCAGGCTATTTCAATCTGAGAGTGTTAGCCATTACCAGCTAAACATACATGCTTCATACAGATGACTTCAGATACAGGATACAGCTGCAGTAGGAAGACAACATGGGTTTGTTTCTTCTAGAAATCTTAATCAAAGTTCAGTCAGACAAGTACTTTGAGAATCACATTTATCCTCTGGACAGCTTTTTGCACACAGTTACTTTTAACTCCACTGCGTTAGATGTGAATCCATGACTGTAAAAAGCACTCAGAGAAATGGTATTCATAGATCATGGTGAGGCAGTGAAAGGGTCTTAACTTTCATTTTCCTATATTGTTCCCCCAGATCCTGTATCTGTAGGCTTGGTTTGTAAAGGATTTAAATTTGAAATAAATAATTCTGATTTTTTATGACAGTTGGGGTATATGCTAGACATTAATAAAAAGTCTCTTTTTTCTTATATAAAGATGACCAACTAAATAATGTGGTGTAATGTAAAGCACATTAAAGCTATGGCTGAATTAATAAATGCACACAATTAAATGTGTCACCAAAACTGGAAATGAACTCCTTAACACCAATGCAGTCCTAAGCAGCAGGCACTCTGTTACAGCACCGGGTGCACGGGGGATCGTTCCACCTGTCGTGCATACCGATTTGTCTCTCTACAAGAGCTTTATACTATCAAAACATGCATATGCATTACTTTTCCAAGAAATTATTAACATATTCATTACATTTTCAGTAACTCATTAAGATATGTAAGTGTCCCTTTCGCATGTGCACTCTCTCTCCTTGGTGGTCGTCCAGGTCTCTGGTGGTTGTTGACAGTCTTCATCACTGTGTCCTTTGGTTGAACTCTTCCTTAGCACAGGATCAGTTCATTCTTGGGCCTTCTGCCTACCTTGTCCCAAGGACTTGGCTCAGCAGGTTCTCTTGTCACATCCCAGCCATCACTAAAACAAAGATTCTTAATGCTTCTATGAATATTAAGGTAATAAATTTTGATTTCTGAAACTCAGAACTAAGTTAACTCCAGTACTAAGTTAATGATTAGAACAGGCCTGGGACTTTACAGTCTCTTCTTGGTGAGGTTTCTGTGGTTACCTGTTTTAAACCTAATGATTCTAACTTATACATTATGCTTTACAATTTTCTACTTCTTAGTCAAACCTAACTCTTCTATATAACCAAATCTTGATTATTTTATCAGAGTACTTGCAACATTGGCATATTTGCGAAAGACAGACTGGTACGCCTGCATGGTCCTGCTGGTTTGACCCTGTAAGTGGCTAACAACATAGGCAAAATAAGTTTCTTTTTTTTGAAGGTGCTTTTATTTAAGGAATTTTCTTTAAAAAAAAAAAAGTTTAATTAAGATGTAATGTATCATGATGGCAACTTACATAAAGATCCAAATTTAATATTGTTTAAATTAAATAAAATTAAACACATGCTTACTGTCGAGGTACAACAAGGGAAGGACTGCAAGTCACTTGCTAAACAGCTGCAATGAAATGTGTAAAATGCAAAGACAGCTCCTGCCATCAGAAGTCTCTATGATAGACACTGAAAGTTTTCTTCTTCCTAGTTTCTCCAGCTACCACAGAGCAGTGAGCAATTCCTACAAAATTAAGGGGTTCAAAGAGCAGGAATTCCTTTTTCTAATTCCAAGTTATGATTAAGAATCAGATATGAATATTACTACTTTGGATATGTTGATAGAATTAGTAACTAGAAACAATCACTTCAATTCCCAAGTAACTCCTTTATTTTAACAAGTTCCCTTCAAATGGCAAATATAGTTTTGCATGAGAAAAAATACAAAGTTTTTTACACTTTACTGAATTTCAGTTTCTACTCAAAGAGACCCTGAGACAACAAGAAAAATTTGAGTCACACATTTTAAAAAGCATCACTTACTATTTGCAAACAAAATAAAAGAGATCACAATGAAGCATCCAAACAAGACCATTTGAAGATACTTACTTTAATAAATATCCCTATAAATGTTTTTCACTGGAAAAAAAAATATAGCTTCATATTCTGACTGCATTTCATTGAAAATAAACTGGAAAAAAATACAGGCTAATAAAAATCAACCTTTTTTTTAAAAAAAAAAAAAAGTAAAATTTGGGGAAAAAAAAATTGTTAGGAGAGGAAAAGATGAAGTCACTGTAGTGTTGTCTGGCATTACCAATGTTTGGAAGAGAGCTCCAAATATTCCCTCACTTAATGCTTTGCCTTTATCACCCTTCCTCTGCTAGTCTTGCCCCACTGGACTCTGCTTTTTGCATTGCTTTAGTTTTTCAAGTACAGCTTTTCTCATTTCTGACATTTTTTATATTGACATCTTGTTGCTGTATCCACTGGTGCTGTTGCTGTATCCACTTACATATTATCTGCCTTTTCATATCTGTCAGGATCTGTAATTTCTCATGCTCTCAGCTTGTTCATAAACTACAGGTTAGGGCTGGCCACTTGCATAACTCAACATGATTCAGTTTATTTAAAATGCGTTTACCTGATTTAACTCATGATCAAAAAAGATTAGATCAATCACTTCAATGCTTTACCCTGCATGTCTACTTTACAATTAGTAACTTATGCTGTTTTATTCAATTTTACATAGAATCAGCCCAAAAGATCCCCAGATACTTTGTTTTCTGATGCAGGTTCACTACAGTATTTAAAAAAGGACGGTACCACAGGTTGCCATTAACTTATCTGCTCCAAGTTGTTTCTGTTAATTCTGTGAGATTTTGAAGCATCCACAGGCTTTCCACCCTTCTGCATTTAACATCCAGTAAAAACATTGTTTTCATTGAGCTTACTGAAAGTGGAGCTGCAAAAGCAACTTTAATGACACACTTGTATATTAAAGCTGTGCATGACTGTGCATTAAGACACTCACCTTTGATCAACTTGGGTTTCTCTAATGAGAACTAAGTAAACATTAGCAGTATTTTCTCTCTTCATAGTCCAGTACCTGGCTCGAAGGGAGTCCCCTGTATAGCATTAGTAGAAAGACCTGCTAATGCCTTAGGCTGCAAGCTTGTGAACTTTCACCTGGACACTGCTGAACCCATGCTGAATTTTCACTAAGTTACATGAAGGAAGGCCCCAAAACCATTGTAAACCAGAAAGATAAGGCAGCCACACCTGTCAGCAGAAGCTGCGTCCTTGAGATAAGAAAAAGAATGGCCTCCTTGGAGACAGTAAAAGGATCCAAGCAGGAACAAGAAGACCCCAGACCCAAATGCTACAAACCATTGCAGGAGGGTTGGAGAACTTGGATTGTAATGGTATGATTGCCCAGAGATTTCTTTGTTTGGGGTCCTCCCTCTCCAGATGCACCCAGCTCAAGCTGTTCATCACCGCTGGACCACTCAGTAAATTAGTCTGGCATACTGAGACTCTGCTTTGGGAAACCGAGGGTCAAGCCTGAGGGAAAAGAGAGCTCCCAAGGGTAAGTGCACGTGTGCGAGGAGTTGAAAGGGGCACCCGTCTGCTGACTGGAGTCTCTGGCTGGGAAGGGACACCAGTCCCAGCAGTTAAAGGTGTGGATGTGACTCCTGGAATTCTGTGGGGATGCCTGGGCGGCAGCTGCTCCCTGAACAAAGTCACATCCAGATTCAGTCTATTTATCTCAGAAAACCTTACTTTTGTTCAGTCAGAAGGCATTGGGACCATGCACAGGGTCTGCTCATACAATCAGATGGTACAATGCTCTTATTCACCCTACTGGTACAAAAGAATTCTTTCCACTCAATTCAATGGGGTTTGCAACATGAGTAAGAGTGAACCAGCAGGACATAAAAGATTAGCTTCTAAGATTAGTTTTCAGTCTGGGATGCATGCTTACCTCTGATTCTTGCTCACAACAGACCATGTTCTAGAGAACAATGAGATATAGTCCAGATCATCACTATATTCATAGTAATCTTGTGCTCAACCCTCCAGTATATAATCAAAAAAGTCTTTCTGGAGTTCAGTGATAAATTTTATTGAAGTTGAATAAAGAGCACAGCAGCAGATAACATAGCACTGGTCAGGGCTAAACCCAAGTATTTCATCATTTCTGGCAATTCTAAAAAGCAGCCCCATGAGGATGAGAAACACCTGCAGCTACCAAATTTCATCTCATCTCTCCCCACACTCCTTGAACTGATAGACAGTGTTCACTGGCATTCATGTTATTCTTACTGATAACATTTTCAGCTTCACTCACAAAAAATCCAACTAAAATGCAGCATGTAGTCTTATGAGGAAAGTGTGTGTTTGCCCAGTGAGTACCAAAGCTACCACTTTGATTTCACAGAGCCCCCACTAGCCTTCTGTGTGGAAGAAGGCTTTGCCTAAATTCAGGTAGTGAGCTGGAAAGGCTTCTTCCATTCATTATATTAATTGTAACAGCAGTAATACACCACTTTTTATCAGCTGTACAAACATTCCCCATGCATGTTTAAAAGTTGTATGTGCAGACATCCAGATCTACAGGTATATCTGAAGAAATGAACCATGGAGGTAACTGAATTGCTGCCAATTTTCTTCTGCAGTATGTGCACCCCATTAACTCTTCAATTTGATCAAGGAAAACTGGAGCTATGATAACCTTCATAGGATACCTCTATTCCCTTACTCACAGCATGTGTTGCTGCATTGGTTCTTGGAGTAGCTGCATAAGGTTCTGCTCTAGTGGTTCTCATTATTTTTACTTTTTCCTGGTACTTCAAAGGCTTTGCTACTGGGGGCATTTCTCTGCTGTGCAATTGCCCATAATACACTGTTACTTTATTTCCTGATTTGGGGTAGAAACGTGCATTTCTCTATATTCCAACTGGGAGAGAAGTCCTTCTGAAACTCTTTAACTGGAAGTTCCTGTGTTTTGTGTATTATGCCTACTTGGCCCAACAATTTGTCTTCTACTTCTTAGAGAGCAGAATAGAAGTACATTTAAAAAATATATATACTGAGATGACACTAAAGTATTGGCATTTGCACTTTCCATAGGATCTGCCGCTGACAGGGCCTGTGGCACAGAGTACTCCTGCATGTCGAGAAGGACTAAAAGACTCCAAACATATTTCACTTTATACGTTTCTCTGCAGAGAAACAGCAATCTTCCAAAGCTAGTGATTTTCTGATAAAGGCATTGTTCTTGAAGAATACATCCTCTCTTTTCAGTACATTTTCTACTATAATATATTAATTATGAACAGAAGAAACAACTGTCTGGGAAGCACCTGCGATATGCCTGTGCTTGGAAAATCTCTATGGTAACATTGAGCTTAACTCATTCTCTCAGTTACAAAAACCAACCAAACAAACAAAAAAAACACAAAAAAAGAAACCCCAAACAAAAATTCATAGCAGTAAAGACAGCATCTGTCCTTATACTTTTTTTCATTCACTGAGAAGTACAAAAGCTAATGGACTTCTTAAAACCAGAGTGAAAAGTGTAACTTTTGTTTTCGCTGCAGAAATCTATCCACATCTAGGACTCAACCTGCAAGGAGTTCTTGGAAGAGCCACGTTTTCTAGACTCCCAAGACTGTTGTAGCAACAGGCTGAATGCACCTGCTGCAGCTTTACCAAAGACCTCGGCACTTCTCCGCGGGTACCCACTTCTAAGGTATAAGGAGGAGGTGAGGCCATCCAGTATTGGCTTTGTGGTGCCAAGAACAGCAAGCAGGTGCCACTGCAGCAAGAACTGCATCGGCAGCCTAGTTGCAGCTACGTCGTGTGTAAAATACAGGGGGGCAGAGGGAGCATTTTCACAACTAGTCTTGACATTTCGTTCAGTCCAGGGATCAGTCAGAGCTTGGACTGCAGCAGAGATTTGATGCTAAACTGCTCACTGAGAAACACAATTTGTTCAGCAGACAGCAGCCTGAAGGCTGTGGGAGCAATTTAGGCAATTAAAGGGGGTGGGGGACACATTTTTTTCTTGAAGTTCACAGCTATTTGTAGAAAATGACATTTCATACATTTCCTGAGTGTATGAAGCCGAAGCATTTCTGGATATTAAATTCTGGCCTTGTTCTGTTTCTGTTCCCAAGGTAACAGATGGCACAAATTTTAGACACAATCCATTTAAAAACTCATTTTATCACATTCTTTAGCTTCTTCTCCCCTACAAGCTTCTACCTGTGGACAGAAGATGAAATTTAGTTACTTAATTGCAATTTACTGCTTTAAAAATATTTTCAACTCTTGCTTTGAAGATCACCTAAGTTTTTCTATTAGCGCCTCCTGAGAATTTTTTTTTCTTTTATGTAGAGATTAGGGGCTATTTGCTTCCGACCCCCCTGCGGTGCCGCTTCAGAAGGAAAGGCTGCAGCATTCAGGAATAACGCAACACCCCCGGTCAGCTCCGAGGGACTTTCCGCCAAGCCAACAGCCCTTTCCCTGAGGTAAAACGGCTACCCCGGGACGCTCAGAGGGCAAGCCGCGGCCCGCAGGTAATACGGAGGCAGTGAGGGCAGAGAGCGGCCGCACAGCGAGGGGCCCGGCGCGGCGATGGGAGTGGGCGGCCGTGAGGGGCAGAAAGGGCGGGAGCCCCCGCAGCGCCAAGGGCGGGATGGGCAGCAGCCAATCAGAGGCGGGAGTGCCGCTTCCCGCGCGGGCGGAGGGCGGGGCGGGGCCGGCGGCGGCGGAGGTGCTGCCGCCCTCAGGCCGAGGCGCGTGCGGCTGAGGGGCCTGACGGCGGTGTTGGTGTCTTTGCCGTCTCAATCGCACATCCCCGCTTTTTGCGTGATTTAGGAAGTTTTTAACTGATCCGTATTCTGTATGTCTTCTAGACCAACGAAGAGTTGAAAACAACACGAAAGAAGATGTTTGCAGCTTTGAAGTATCACGCAACAGACTATTTATATGAGGTATAGCTTCCTTATTTCTCTTCATAGTCTGAAAGAGATACGGCAGTAACTGAAGACTGAGTGCACTTTAAAAAAAGATACAGAATACTGCTTTCTTAGGAATTCTGTTTCAGTGCGATTGTTGTACTGCTGGGATAACAGTGAAGTGATTACAGGTTTCTTAAATAAAATATTAAAGTACCATTGTATCATAGAATCACAGAATGGTTTGGGTTGAAAGAGACCTTAAAGGTCATCCAGTCCCAACCCCCCTGCCATCAGCAGGGACACCTTCCACTAGACCAGGTTGCTCAAAGCCTCATCCAGCCTGGCCGAGAACACTTCCAAGGAGGAGCAGCCACAGCTTCTCTGGGCAACCTGGGCCAGTGTCTCACCACCCTCACAGTGAAGAATTTCTTCCTGATATCTAATCTAAACCTCCCCTCTTCCAGTTTATAACCATTTCCCCTTGTTCGATCACTACCTGCCTTTGTAAAAAGTCCCTCCCCAGCTTTCCTGTAGCCCTTTCAGGTACTGGGAGGCCGCTATAAGATCTCCCCAGAGCCTTCTCCAGGCTGAACAGCCCCAACTCTTTCAGCCTGTCCTCATAGGAGAGGTACTCCAGCCGTGAGGAGCATCAATGGTTTTTTAGTGTCTGTTGTACTTATAATTGTGTTTTATAGCCGGTTTCCTGTGTAGAGCTTTCTTTGGAGAGTGCACTGTTCCTCCTAATGTGTAAAATTCAATTAATTACCTTTTTTGAGAACAGATCCAGTTTTTTAGCTACTTTAGCATGTATTAGGATAGTGATGCACAGCACTGTATTCCCTCCTGATGATAGGGAAGAGTTATAATATTTTTAGATTAAATTAATGGAGATTTTTTTCACCCCAACAACAAATATTTGGCTTTATAGATGTTGAACAGTCAAAACATGAAAACGTTATAAAGTCTTTTTTACCTTCCTGTCTACATCTGCATGATGTTACCAATGACTTATCACTGAACTGCACTGTCTTACTTAGTTGTGTTTTTACTTATTTACATTTTCAAAGAAGAGCTGTGAGCCAAATAAAAAACTTACCTGACAGAGTGGTGCTTTGCCAAGAGCAGGTATTTCTAGTGCGTGAGATGGAGGATGAGGTAGCGAGACATGATGACTTCAGGAGTTCAGGGAGAGTGCAAGCACATACACAAGTGCTCCTGGCACATAGCTATAGAAACACAGCCTGAGAAGTGGTCCAGCAATAGTTCTTGTGGGTAAACTGAGGTCTGTGTTATAAAACACGTTGCACCAATCCCATTCCTTAGGGTACAGAAATTATACTGTATAGTACCTGTGTATGTGCCTCGGATTTTCTTAGATTGTAGCAGCCAGAACTTCTTTTTCTATTGCAGCTCCAACAGTATGCAGCCTGCCATTCAGTAATTGTGTGAAAACCTCACATTCAGTTTGATCTTCAGATTTTTCTGTGTTATCCGTGAATAAAAAATAGGTATCTTATCAAAACTTGTTGTGGCCTATTATGCAAAAAGAGAAGAGTTATAATTAATGGCTTTTCTTGCCTGAATTTGGAGGAGTAGGGTGGTGCTGACAGTAGGACACATGAAAAGTGGTAGAAATGTTTAGTGACCAGCTGAATGGCTGCTCTGGAGCAGAGTGTGAGTGTTGCTCTGTTAATGGATGTGATCACACATTTAAAGGTATTACAGACCTGACTGTGCAAGGGATGTGCTGTGCTAAACCTGCAGCTTCTTGTTCCACTCTTGGGCCTAAATTCTACCCTTCTGCTAGAAAATACATGATAGTTAAATGGACTTTTCAGACATTTAATATATCAAGTGCACTTGCCTAATGCTTCAAAATCTTAGGCAGTGGTGGGATTTGAGGAGCGTATCAAACTCTGTTTCCTGTACACATCTGGCTCAACTGGAGGTGGAATCCTGCTGTTACTGTAGTTATTACACATTTTTATCAACCACAAATACAGTTTTCCAGATGTCCAGTATAAATGTATCTTTGCAGAAAGGAGCCTTTTCGGACATTAGAGATCCAAGAGTTCTCTTCCTCATGCTACTGAGTGTTATAGGTGATTACAAAGTAATCTTAGAAGTTCAGCATTCTCTTATGTTATAACACAATACATGCAAGTTGTATGGAACTATAAAAATGCACAAAATATCTTTTGGTTATAAGAGAAATTTGCAGAGACCTTTGCATTTCCTTGAGAAATAGGAGTAAATATGCATTGATTAAGTGGCATAGCCATCAATAATGGCCTTGAGAAATGCTTTTATATATTTGAGAAGGGCAAGAAAGGCTATGTATTAGCAGACTTTGTAAACTGAACAAATTCAGCTTAATCCATACGCTTCAAAATTAATTTAAAATTACTTATAAAATGCACAGTTTTCCTGGTTTAAGGCCATTATCTGTGATGATACCCCTAGGACATATTTGTTACACTTGACAAACATCAGTGATTTAAGACAATTTTAGCTATTAAGCTAAAGCTAGCCTCACTAAAACTACATACTGGTGTTTAAAATTTCTTTCTGATCTCTGTCATGTTGTTGCTTGTATTCAGTTGTTCAGTAGTTTCTACTAAAACTCTAGCAGGTTGTTCTTCTGTAACCTAAGAGTACTTTGAGAGCCCTTATGTCACAATCATTATAGCTTGTTTTAATGACAAGAAAGGTTGTCGGCAGCTCTTTCTGTTCCTGTGATCTCCAGCTGGAACTTCACTAGCTATAGTTTATTTTATGATAAATGCAGTTGTTTTAGCAGTTAACTTTGATACAGATTACTTAAACTGATGTATGGCCAGTAATACATCTAAAACCTAGGTCCAGCTGCCTGTAGCTGTCTGTTTCTACCTTCTCTGTTCAGAATTGGTGAGGGAGAAGATCACTGGGGAAGGAAATGCATTGGATCAGTATGATGTTTATCAATTTTTTACAAGAGCCTTCTAAAGAAAAGATGCTATGACAACACTAGTTTTTGCCCTTTTTGTTAAAATTAATTGGCATTTACAGAATTGTTACTATCCCACAAGGGATTAAAGAGAAATCAAAAAGGGATCTGTAATTGCTTCCCATATCTTCTTTTTTTAATTCTTTTTCCCCCTCCCATATTCCTCTGTGCCTGTGCAGGAAGGTTTGAAATGCACACCAGTAGCACTGTTGTTCTGGCAGCAATCCAGGTATTTCTAGTTTGTCACATGAGGTGTCTAATGACACAAGCTATAAATGGCTTGACAGCGAATGCTGAAAGAGGTGGACATTTCTAGGGCCTGGAGCAACAGAGCTGAATTTAGGCAATGGACTTTAAACTAAAGAGAAGTTTCTGGTCTATTTCATTATATTCTTCTTCATTTCTACAGCTAGTTGCCTTTCTAGTATGTCTTTTACACCCCAGAATATTTGAGGACAACTGATTTCTAAGCTATAAATGTGTTAAATCCAAACTCCTGTGTAAGAATGATTTTTCTCTGCTTCCTAAACTCACTGTTCTGTGCTATTTATACAGTACTGCTTCTGGGCTTTTGTGACAAAAGAATTGTAGGATAGTTAATTAAAGGTGATCTTCAGTGAAGAGCTGCTGAAGTTGCCACATTGACTGTTCACTTCTGGAATTCAGTTGATTACTACCATGCTCCCTGTTTTTTTTTTACTGAAGATAAAAGGATTTATGTAAGGCTTTTGTTAGCTCATAAGGGCACGTGAAAGCTGAGAGGCTTTAGGCTCTTATGAGCGCTTAAGGGAACAATAGTAGAAATGATGTTAAATTGTTGCTGGTCAGTTTATACACATGTCAGTTCAGGAAACCAATCCAAGTGTTTAAATAAGCACTCGTCACTGTGCACGCAAAGTTTAGGTAAGTGTAGCTGAAATGTGTGCAGTTTTGCATATGCAGAAGTGTAGATTAAAAGTTAAATATCAGGTCAGGTAAATATTAGTATCTACTCTTAGTTTGGACTGTATCAGCTTAAAAAAAACCCCAAAGTTTAAATATAAAATATCACCTTCAAGTAGAAAACACTTCAAAACTGTGGGACTGTTTGAAGAGGTAGTGCACAAAATGAAAAAGAAATGAACTGTCTCTCTCCTAATTTTATCACATGCCTGTTTTTGTGCAGAGCATGGCAAGGCAGAAGTTTTCCATCTGGAGATTATCACTTTGCTTTCCTCCCTGTTTACATCAAGAAGAAAAGTATCATCTCACTGGACTCTTTGCTGATGATAAGTATAGGAAGCCATGGACTAGAAGTAAGTTATATAGTCCTTGAATTTTGAATTAGATTTACTGTGGATTAGAGGAAGAGCTGTGTTTGTGCATAATGTGATGAGCCTGGTAAAAATAGTAGCAGTATATCAGTACAAGGTGTTTATTGCTCTAAGTAGAAACAAATTGGTAATGAATACTTATTTGTGTATGGCAGCATAAATCAGGGTGATATTTGATTAGTTTGTAGATAACTCTGGAAAACATTCTATCTGGACGTGGTTATGGAAGAAGAGCAATGATCAGAGATAAGTAAAATACTAAATCTGATTAGCTGGGAGAGGTGTGAAAGATGATGCTGAGGTTTTGAGATGCAGTAAAAGCTGGGGATTTCCAACCATATAGGTAAAAGTATATATAGAAATATTTGCATCTTTCTGGTGTATTTGCATTTACTAAAAGCATTGTTGCTTCTGGACATCCTGTGTAAAGTTTGGTTAGCCTCTGCAATGGTTTGATCGGTACATAAAAATTAACAATTAATTCTAATATTTTCTATATGGTTCTTTCTCTCTCTCTTTGTCTCAGTTACTTCAACACAGAACATGATCGCTATTTCGAAATTGGATCAATGGAAGAAAAGTTTATCTGTGGAGGATTTCCTAGAAAAGTCAGTAACCTTAAGCTAAAAACATGATTCCTTTGATATCATTCAGATACTTTGTGAATCATAGGCTAATGATGGGAAAAGAATGTGGAAATATTTCCTGACAGTACCGAGTGTCCAGTGCACTGGAGCCGTACACTGTAGCAGATGGCTTAAAGATGGCTTTTTCACTAAAAATAGTATTCAGTATTTTTTATAGAGTTCTCTGCTTCTTTATCACATTTTTGTGATAGTTGTGTAATCCTTTTTTGACATTGGAGAAAGTTACTGAAGTCTGTGGATGAACATGAAAATAAACCATGAGGACATTTTCCCCCCTCCCTCTCTAAGACAATTATTTCTCTTAACTGTAGATGAAGCTATTTGAAGGGTATTTATAAATCTTTGAAAAGGTATAAAAAGCAACTATAAAAAGTCAAACTTGCACTGTAGAAATTGAAGACAGACCTATTTATTTTAAAATTGTATACATAGAGTCAAAATGTATCAAATGAACTCTGGAGTTCATTTTAAAAACAATTTTGCAACACAGCATTTACAGCATAAATAAGACATGAAAGAAAATAATGGTTCTGCAAAACTAGTAAATTGTATGTATTTCTTCTCTCAAACATCATCAGGATGAAAGAAATAGAGAAGCTGTATTTTGGGGTTTGCAGGCCAATTTAAAATCTATGTTGTGTTCAAATCTGCACTAAAAAAAAAAAAAAGGTGAAGAAAACTTGTGGTTGCAGAATTAAGTAATGATGTACAGAAAATGCCAGCACCAGGCTTGCCAGCATACCTTATAGTGCCACTCCTCTGTGGTTTTACTGTGATACTCTCTGTAAGTGCATTGCTACATACTGTTTTTTCGGGATGATCCCTTGCTCCTGCCTGGCACAGAAATGACCATGGTTATGGAGTGGATCAGGGCTGTGCAGTGAATGATGGGACTGTCTGTGAGGTTCTGCCTCTGTTGTGGCAGTGGAGAGGTGCTCCTCCTGTAGAAGTGGTACTGCATGGAAAGGAAGTGTGTAGCTCTTCAAAAGCATAGTAACTGCAGGAGTAGGAATCTAAGATAAAAATCATATAATGGGAGTTTTTCTGGGGGAAAAAAAAACTCAAAAGGAATCTTTACCCTTAATTTAAAAGGACAGGTAACTCTCATGGTGTCTTTCAGTGTGATTCTTCAATCATTAGTTAATAATAATAATAGACTCTGGAGAGGTTGTGTTTTCCTAGGATTATGTAATTCCTGGAGCTTGGTCTAAAATGCCCTGGTTAAACTGCCTGGAGAAATGATTCTGGTTTTGGCTTTGTCAAAACTCCTGTGTGATTTTGGGGGAATCATTTGAACCAAAAGCTCTGCAGTTATCCACTGAATGTGCTCCTCTTATTTTCTATCAGACCTAAAGAAGATGAGTGCTCAGAACTGAAGTTGATTGGAGAGTAGTATTGCTTTGACATGGAAAAATGCCAAATACTTGGAAAGACTAGGAGTTTGATAGCTTAGATTGGCACCCAGCATGAGTATCTTGGCTTTGTTCTAGAGAACGTGGATTATAATATTGCCATTTTTATAGGAATCCTGTGAATATTAATGAGTTCATTTTCTGTTTTTTTTTCTCACAATGCCATTAGAAATATCCAAGGTAGTGTATTTGTATTCAACCTGGGTTTTGTTCAATGGCCTAAAACCAGATAGTAGCATTGAATAATTTTCATTACTTAGTCAACCAGCAGATTTGAAAAAAAAAATAATAATATTATTGCAGCTTTACCAAACATAGTACCTGATAGGGCATAACATAGTGTCTGTTTTAAACAGGGTTAATTTCCAGTCAAAAGTTTTCTAACGTTTTAGTGACTTCCTTTGTAGCTTTCAACATTATTTTTATAGGAATTTTTAGTATTACTTCCCCCTTTCTTTTCTGAAAAATAAAAACAAAGCAGTGAATAATGAGAAAATGTTCTCATCTTTGGTCCTTTGGATCTGTAGCACTAGTCTTCACCTTCTAAACACAGTGGTGAGAGAAATATTTTATTATGGCTTAGTAGGAGAATTGGGTGGTTTTCCTTGTGATGCCTGCATTCCTCTCTTGATCTGAGGGGAAATGTGCTCTATAGGCTAACAGCCATCTCCTCCTGTCATGTCCTGTCTCTCTAGGGTTAGACAACTAACAGATGTTGAACTGGTTGTATAAGTTGTTCATACAACTTTTAGTTGTATAAGCTTTCTTCTGCATTTTGTCCTCAGGCTTGTGGTGTGAAGTGAAGAAATGTCTGAGTACTTCTAAGAGTTTGGATCTGAAACCCTAACTGTTCTCTTAACACTTGAGTTATAAAGGATACATATTATGTGAAAGTTCAGCTGACTTTAACTGCTGAACACAAAAAATTAGAAATTTAAAAAAAAAAAGAAAAGAGCAGTTTTGCATAGATGCAGAATTTTTATTGTGCTATAGAAATAGCAAAATCAAAGTTAAAAATATGTATGTACTTATTTATGTTGCCAAAACCAATCCAGAAATGTTATTTTGTAGAGTTGCATTTGAATAGCTTAACAGGGGTTGGACTAGATAATCTCCAGAGGTTCCTTCCAATCTCAGCAATTTTATGATTCTATGATCCTGTCAACTGGAAGCATTTGATTATATTTTCAGGTTTTATTTCATCAGAAATAATTTTCCCTTATAATGAGCTTGCACTATAGGTTCAGATTAATGCCAAAAGCTGCACTGAAGAACAATTTAAATTCTATTCTGCATCTTCAGAAAAATAACAAGATTATTATATGTAAGGTAATTATCTTTGAGAGAGTAATAAATTTTATGAGGATGCTACAGAAGGCATGCAAAGATATCACCCAAGACATTGTCTAGACTAGTAACAATAACAGAAACAGAAATTTCTGAAGAAGTTGTTATAAAGATATGGTGTGGTTTAGATATCAGCAGTGAGCAATTCAAGAATCAGTTAGATGCCATCTCAAGGGATAGTAAATGCCAAGAATTAAGAAGTTTTATTAGACCAAGCAGCATTTACTTTTACCTGTTGTTTTAGCATTTAAGTTAGTCACAGCATCTAGATAAATCTAAGGAAATCAGTGCATGTATTAGATTCCAGGTACAGAAAATTCAATATTATTTCACTTAATGTATTTTAAAATTAAGTGGGCTTAGTCTGTGTACCAGTGAAAAATTAATTGGAGTGAGACCAGGAAATAAGGAGCAAGGAGGTAAACTTAAGAGAAAAGGACATGTTTGTAAGAGAGGACACCTGGCAGGAAAGAAGGTAACTGAGTCTATAATTCCTATAAACTGCCAAATTACTTCATTGGATAAACCCCCTTACTAGCTTTAGTACGTGCATTTAATTGCATTTAATTGCCATGCTTATTTTGGTAATGTGACTCAACTCTCTATATTTCAAAGATACTGCTGAAAGTTTTACTTCATATTATAAAGATCTAATGGAAGCTAAATATGTTAATTCTAATGTAGTGCCTTCTGTGTTCAAAACACTCTACAAGCATAGCTGTATGACTTGAACACGTGTTTCCATAGCTAGAGTGTTCTATAATTTAAAATATTTTCCATTTTCCACAACAGCCTGACTAAGGGCTTGACTCTGGAAAAGGCCAGCTCATGTCATCTCAGATCAGCAACTCACTCAGCCATGATCTGTCTATAAAACTGTAGGGAAACACATGGATTTCAGTGAAGTGTCCCCTGTGTAATTCAGCACAGTGTTCTGAAGTCTGTGGGTTTCCAAAGGCTTATGCCTTGTTAAAGCTTAGACATTCATTATTATCAATACTGCACAGTTACTGCTTGTGAACTATACTGAGTATTTAAAAATTAACGTTTGAGCTATACTGTGTTGTAAATTAGGGGTTCTTTTAAAGTTATGTAGTAGAGATTCCTCACTAGTGCTGCCTGAACATGAAGGTCTACATCAAAGTTCAGAGGTGCACTCATATACTGATTCCATTTATGTGATTTACCTCCAGATGGCTGGCAAATAGCCAGACTGTGTAATACAGAGGATTATTAAAAACTTAATAAATCACTGGGATGCACAGTTGAGAAATCAGTTGCGTGAAATTAGAATATTAAGTTCAGTATGGATAGATGAGCAGAAAATTTGGGTTCTTCAGAAATATCAGCACTCAGCAGTCAGAATCAGTTTATTGTCCCAGTCAATTTACATGGATAACATAGCATTAACATAGCCATACTTTAATTAACAATTACAAATATTTTGTCCAGATGCATAATTAGCTTGGTACTATTTTTTTTTTCTGTAGTCAAATCGTTTTGCTATTTATTCGGCAAACAGGTTTTTTTCTGTGACAAATAATAGTAGTATTGAGATTAGTGTGAAAAGTGACAGGAAAATGAAGTAGTTTTGTTTCTTCATTTATCTTTTCCCTGTTGCAGTTACTGCTGTATTTGCAATTTCTGCATCATTTTCTACTGTACATTTAACCCAGCAGCAAATTTTTGTCATAAATATTATGACATTAATATTATAACATTAACAGGTTTGATGCCTTTTGCCAGCCATTATCCTTTTGTTTAATTTAATGCTGGGGGTAAACTTAAAGGGCTTTTCCTTGGGGAAGAATTAAACATGTAATTTGACCATTAATTTAGTGAACAGTGATAACAGCTCTGAAATTTTTAGTCGACTTCAGTGAATACAGTGATTATTGAAGTTCTTAGAGTATATTTTTGAGCACTGTTGATTCACTGGGGAGTCAGGAAAGTTCTGACAATGCTTTTACAACAGCCTAAGTATCAGATTTTTTTTTTCCTGCTTTTTAGGAAACCTATCTCCTCTGAAGCGTTCTGTAGTAGTAATGAATTAATGGAAGTTATTCCAAGTTCAAATCCCTGCTCTCAGACAGACATAGAAGGACCTTTTTTACTTAATGTTTTTAAGGAAGTCTCCATTGAAGATAAATATTTGAAGACTGACTATGCCACTGAATTTGAAGAACAATGGCAAGGTAAAATGCTTAATTCACTGTTTTCTAACTTTTTATGGAGTCAGCTTGTTTACTTCCTTAAATTTTTGTGCATGATTCATAGACATTGAAGAGATCATTTGGGTGATCACAGCCTTTACAATTGCAGAAGTTATAACCGTAACCAGAAGCAGGGGTTGTCTTAACAGCTGAAGACAGACATAAGCCAAAAGAAGCCTTAGGCCAATCAAACATATGGCAGAAGGTGACAAAAGCTATCACAATAAGTAGATCTTACCAGACATGGACCAAAATGCTAATGATCCTCGGTACCTCAGTAAAATTAGATCCCTCTGGCATGTTCTTTTACCATGTCAAGGAGGGAAAGAAGCAAGCAGTTTCTGCTTTGTTGCTGGGATGAAGATGGTTCAAATTGGATCGTTTGCTTACATGTTTTCTGAAATTTTATGATGAGTAGTGCCCTAATAGATATCATTAATTCTGATCACAGAAGGCAGTATGTTGAGAAAGTGTTGCATTCAACTGTATTATGATTTACTTTTCTGAACTATCAGGTTTATTTTTCCAATACATTTTTTTTGTCTATCTTTCAATTATATGACTTTAGAAAAGGAAAGCAGTGTAATCATTTGGTAAGAGCTTTTTTCCACAGCCACACAGAGGAGGCAGGTGGTTCATGATACAAGATGATAACATTTACTAGGAACATAGTATCAACAATGCAAGTGCATTACACTTAGTAATTGAAAGGCAGTAATATTAATTGATCTGATTAAGTAATTACCTGATTTTTTTTTTCAAAGTTAGGTGGCATATGGCAGAAGGTTTCAATAATAAATAAGGCTCTCTATGTTGTGTGCTTACAAAGACAGTAAAAATGATTCAGATGCTTTCCCATGTCTTAGATTTTACTTTCTTAGGAACAATCAAGAGAGCTTGATTTCCATGGACAGGACTCTCTGAAAGAAAAAAGTATAAATTTCATAAAACATTGTATATTTTTTTAAGTTGCAGATTATTACTGTACTTAAACAAACATAAATAGGCAAGCTAAAGAGACTGTATATTTTTTAATGGGAGAACATTAAATTGTTCACTATTCTGGTAACTGGTTTATTGAATTAGCAGATCAGTAATTATCTTGCAATGTAACTGGTGTGCTTTCCTAACTTTCTGTTGGCTTTAAAGAAGGAAATGTTAGCAAGTCTGTTGCCTTTTGAGGGAATTAATTCTAATGTTTTTAAAAGCTGCCATTCTAAACGATTTGCAAGCTATTTTGTGTTGTTGAGAACCTACTAATTAATGCCAGCTGGTCTGCTAACAGCACAAAACTGAATAGATTTCTCTAAAGGCCTGAATATATATACAGAGAGTGTGAAAACATGGAAATTTACTGATGGATAAAAATTATTAGAAACTTAATATTATGGGTGATATGACATAGTAATCTAACCAGTAACCTTAAAAAAACAACATAAGAAAGAACGTGATATAGAATTTGAAATGATCATTTAAAATCTGTTTTTCCAGTAGGGGAAGGTTATATGTGTGGTGGTTTAAGCCACAGTGGGACCGTGTGGTCCTGCACTCACTCCCCCACCCGGTGAGATGGGATGGGAGACACAACAAAGGGGGCACAGGGTTAGGAATGAAGGACAGGGAGAGCTCACTCACCAGTGATGGTCATGGGCAAAACAGATTCAACTGGGGGGGGAAAAATCAGTTTAGTTTGTTACCAATCATCTGAGTAGCACAGGGAGACATAACAACCACATCTTACAACACCTTCCCATCAAGGGCAAAGGTGTACCTTATTTGAGCTGACTTAATGTCAGGATATTAGGAATTATCCTGCTTTCTTTGAAAGAACAAAAATTAAATTAAATATTATTTGAGGACAGAATGATCAAGTTTATGTCGTTGAAGCAGTCTTTATTTTATGGTTGATTTTAGCACCTAATTTTGCAGCCTGAATATTGAGGTGCTTCCTATTTTGTTTTCCTGGTTATCTGAAGAAAGAAGGATAGATCAGGGATTTTGTAAATTGTATCAGAAAATATGTCAGGTTTTTTTATTGGCATATCTTTGAGCTTTATACACTACTAGAAGCTTTAGTAGCCTCTCCTGAACTGTTAATCTCATTAAGCAGAGGCATTTTATAATAATACATTTATTTTTTAATTGATTGATTTCTTTATGGGCATCTGTTTGTGTTAGCAGCAGGAAACATTTTGAGGGGAATATAATCAATATATATAATTTCCAGCCACTAGGAAAGAAAGGGGAGTTATTTTATTACAGACAGGGAGTCATCCAGGGAGTGGCAGGGAGGTGTGGGAATGAGGAGGCTTCCATCTTGTTAAAAAATGAGGAAGAATAAAAACCTCCCTTTTCCCTTCTATATGTATTATGTATGTATAATATGCATGTGTATGTGTGTGTATGTTATATTGCAAATATAAAGGGTTGCAACAGACTTGTGATTACTGCATCAGTTCTGTCTCATGGAGAGTAGTAGTCTAAATTCAAAAGAAATTAAGGTCCATAATGTCATCTTTCTTGAAATTATAATAATTTATAACCTCTATTTTTTGTCTGCTCATTTTGTAAATAGTTTTTTGTTGATTCAGAATTAGAGAATCTGCGTTTGGAGTTAGATGTGTATGGAGAGATTGCCTCATTTCTACATTAAAAATTGCACTCAACCAAGTTTCTCAGCCAAAACCTACCTCAGAAGTTCCTTTATCATACTTGGCAATGCAAAGAAAGGAATGAAAAGTTTCTTTTTAACAGGCTTCATATAAGACAAAGGAATAAGCAGGAGAAAACTAAAGCTTATCATGTGAACCATTGGAAGTCTAGACTTTAAATTGCATTTAAAGCTTAAAAATCCTAATATGTTTAAAGTAAACAGTAGTTGCTGTTTTGCTGACATTTGTAGCATTCCAACAGTTGTCAGCAATTCTCTTTGTTCTGATAATTCTAATTGTGTTTATATTGTTTGTTAATGTATTTTTTCTTATTTTTCTTCAGATTTATATATGGAAGAGGAACTTGTTTTTATTGATAATCTTGAAGATTTTCGCAAAAAGCTGCCTGCTCTATCTGTGCTTCTGAGCAGGCTGCAGTTTTTTGTATTGAAAGATCCCCTTTTAGATTCTGAAGAACAGAGTTTAACGGAAGAGAACATTTTCAGGTATCCACAAATTTTTGTATAATATTAAACAGAAACAATATTCTGTGTGTAATGCCATTAACTTTTTAACATCTTCTGTTTTATATAAATTTTTAAACTCATTTATATTTGCAACAGGTGAAGACCTCAGCTTGTCTTCTTGCTTATGAAAAGATGAGTTGGTTTAAATTTATATGCATTATTTAAGAAAACTGGATAAAAGTAATTATGCAATTTTTACATTCTGTAAGTGTGAAATGTGCTCAGGATTTCAGTTGTGAAATACTGGAAAAATGCTGGATCTTTAAGGTACCTGGTCTTCCCTCAGGTTGACTGATTCCCTGTGAGCAAAATGCCACTCAGTTTAGCTGGGCCAAGATTTTACACATTTCCATGTTCCGTCTTTCTTTCCTCTTAGTCATGCTGTCAGTAAATCCATGTTCTTAACCTGCTGAGTTGTGGTTCTTCGAGTCCAAATATTAATTATTCTTATGTTTTTGCTCACTTTAGCATTGCTAGCTTCATTGAATTTAGTTGAATGATGTCTTAAGTGAGGAATTTGAACTGGTACATTAAAACAAGTATAAATTATACTTGGAGTGTGCCTGGTATTTTGTAAATATATTAATCTGTATGACATTCATAACATCTTGCTAAATTAAGTGTTTATTTACTCCATGTCTGGATGACTTGTGTAGCTTCCTTTGCACATGATTGCAGGGTTGCATGATTCACAAGCAAGGTAAAGCAGATTTTAACTGATTTAACTGTACCTATATAGTAACAGAATGGGGAGGAGTGGATGTGTTTGCCTGGTTTTTCAAACATGAGCCCTGATCTCGCAGTGAGTCTCGGACATAAGACTGTATGTGTGTGTGAGTACTGTAAGTATCCAGTGAAGAGAACATGACTCAATTCTGCAATGGCTTGCAGACATACCAGTCACAGGAGAAAAAAAGTGCTAGTGTGAACCTTGACAGAAATAGCTCTGACCTGCTGACCTGCAGTTTACTAGCAGAGAGATACAATTAGACAGACTTGTACTTAAGATAAAATTCAGTGAGCATGTCAAGGCTAGGCGTGAAACAGTTTACACCCTTCAGTCTAAAGTATTCCTCCAGGAAAATGATGATGTCAGGGGCCAATGTGGAAGCTATCCCCCTAAAAAATCCTGTAGATTTAATGCCACGAGGGGCAAGGTTTTCTTTTACTTGAAAAACCTTTATCACTGTTCTGCTTGTATCCTTGCTTTACAAGGCAAGTGGCAGCCTCACTCTTGAGTTTTACTAACTGACATTTTAGAAGTTGGTCAGTTAAACCAGGGAACATACTTCTAATTTTCATTTTAATTAAGAGTGAGCACACACTGCGTTCTTTGGTTTTGAATGATCCCTGAAAATAAAAATGGAAGGTGACAAAAGATAAACAATGTCAACATTATGTGTTACAGAAATTGTGTACCTAGCAGAAAAACTTGACATTAGAAGAAAATTGATCTGCAGCTGTTGCAGAAAGCATTTTTATATTTCAGAATTTACATGTTGAGATTATGAACAGTTTTAATATAAGGGTTTTTTCTGTACTTTTTCAAGGCAGGTCTCAATATTAAGTGGTTCTACTCTACATGTAATGTACTATTTCTTGAAAAATAACTTCAATTATTTGCACAGATTGGTACAGCATCCCTTGGAATTGCTTTCTTAGAAATCACAGATTTAGAAAAAAATAACTTTTGCTACATATATGACTATCAAAGCTACTGCCAAGACTTTCAGTCTTAGATATGAAGTAATACAAATAATTAATTTGCTTTATTTTATGACATTTTAAAGGGAATGTTTGACTTTCCAAAATGAAATGGAGACGCAAGAGAGTAAGAAAGAATTGCAGGGGATTAAAGAGAACTTCTGTACAATATCTTTAAAAGATGAAGAGGTAGCATCCTATTGTTTCTTACTTATTATTATATTAGTGCATGCTTTATGTTATGCACAAGTGTTTGTTCATCTGCAAATTATTTTACTGAATTATTTTCATACTTGCCAAGTATTTGTAGCCTTCGTATTTACAAGATCAGAAAACACTGCGATTATTTGTGGTTTTTTAGTTCTTGAATGCTGTAGTTGGGAATCTTCACTCTGATCCACTGTTTCTCCTGGGACCTGAGATGTTGGTAGTTTTATGTAGGTACTATTACATTAAGAATAAAAATGAACCAGAACAGGAAGCCAGGACATGTGCACAGGAAGGGGAAAGTTCCAAGACATGTTCTGGGATCTGGGGGGGCCAGCTTGGCTTATTTTTTTAAAAGAAGTCAAATATATGTTTTGCTCCATTTAAAAAAAATCTTCAAAATGAACTCTCAATGAAATAAATGATGATTTTACTTATTTGGTAACTGTAAGTTCAGACCTACTCTTTATACTCCACTGACTCAATTTGAAGTACTGTAACTTTATTTTTCTCTGTGTTGAACAAAGTTTTGTGTGTGCTGTGTAAATGTCATATGACTTCTTTCTCAGAAGCTTTTAGATTGATTTAGAATTAAGCTATTTCAAGATTTTGAAAAGGCTTTGACTATAGAGTAACACTAAAGGAAATTTATTTACCATGCTGTTGTGATTCATATTTTTCAGTATTTCTTGCTGCCTGTTGACTTAGAATTCTGCAAACCCCGCAATGACAGATCAGATTCTATTAAGATTCCATCCTACTTGGAACTGAAAGAGTTGTTAAATTTAGCTCAAGAAACTATGGCTGATGAAGACACATGCAAAGAGGTGATCAAAGAAGGTGAGAGTTGATTTTTTTAAATGGTCCACCTGATTTTCCTTTTGTCTGCACACATTTAACACAATCTAGCTCTTTTCTATTCAGTTCACTTATGAATTATGTCCCAGTCTAGCAAATCAGACTTTCTCTGCATGAGACTATGAACTGTGCTATACCCAAATTTCTGAGTATTAGAAATGTCTCCTCAAGTAGCCAAGGGGAAGTAGACTATTTGCCATTTGGTTCAGTCCATGGTTGTGTTGTAATCTAGGAAACAAATGTGACATAAGCAGTGATTCATGTTATCCAGTCTACCATTGATATAATAATTCAGTGTTATGTTTTCTTATCTGTAATTAAATTTACTTTCAGAGGATTCTTAATCCTTAAGAGGATTATATGCAGTACAGTCAAACTGTAAAAATTGCTTGTATTATATTGTAATTGCAAACACAAAATCAGATTTCTGAAAAAAAAATGGGTTCAATATTTCCATGGATAATGGGAATATTCTAAATGTAGTAATTTCTTTAAAGGAATTTAAGAAAAGTTACTAAATGCTTTTATACTACAGATAAATACAACTTTAATGACAGTTATTGGCTGTTGGATTGATACTTATGACAGTATTTTGTGTAGTTAAAAGAAAAAGACAGTGCCTGAGATTTTATTTTTTTAAATTAAGAAAAGAGTTTGCATTGGTTTTGGCAAAGAAGTGAGGAAAACCACTTCTGTGATGGACAGAAAGCATCTCAAAGAAGCAGGATTCATGCTTCTGAGTGTGGAGAGTGTGTGCTGAATTCTGTTTCTGATAGGGCAGCAGTCTGGAGTAATCCTGTCTCTTGTTGAAGATAGAAACAGAAAAATTTAAAACTGTGTAACTGACCGGGGCAGTTTCATGTGCATTTTTCTCACACATTTATTACATCACAGCCTGCGTGCCGTGTTCCAGGCTGAATGACCAAGCCTTCGCTACAGAGGTTTGAGGATTTGTACATAGACGTCAACCTATTTTTTTTTTGTTCTGTTTTAGTCCTTTTTAGTAGCAAGAGAATCTACATACACAAACCCCTAGTAAACTACAGTTAGGCTACCTACTTGTTCCAGAACTCACATCACTGTAATCACAAGAACTTTGAATATTTCAAATAGTGACGGTACAATATTGTATTTTTTTTTCTGGCACCTTTAAGGGATGAGTCTGAGCACTGCTCTCATCACCTACAACGTTTGGGGTTACTAAGCATAACTGCAGTGTTTCATAATGATATATTATGGAGATTCAATAAAACTATTTTTTAAAAAATTGCTCTGACAGGAAAAAGGAATAAATGGTTCATTTATGGCACCTTTTAAAATGTGCTTTCAGATCTCAAAGCAGAAATTGCATACAAACCAGAAATTTCCAAGTACTGTCCCATACTACAAGAAGTTTGCTCCAGTAATAGCAGAAGTGTGTTGGAATTCTGTGAGTCAGGTAGGAAGATCTACATAAATCAAGGGTTGATATTTAAAATAAGTTCTTGAAGTGACTTTCCCCATATTCTGTTCTTGGGAGTACATGCACCATATAGACATATAAAAATGTTTTGTGAAATCTACTATTTTGTACCTGCACCATAAGCAGGTAAAAGTGCCATGCCCCTTTTTCAAGAGTTTTAAAAGCTAAACACAACTAACTTTACAGTTCCTTCATGTTGCCTTTGGCTGCAAGTGGCGTCTGTATCTTTGCACTTGATTAGCTTTTTATATTTTTTTATCTAACAACTTATCTACCCAGAAAGGGCAGAGGAATGTTAAGGTATATTGATTGATTAATATTGTGGAGTCAAACAACACAGTTTGAAGTTTGTTGAAGTCTTACATAAATGCTTTCAAAAGAGTGATGGAGGACAATCCAGGGAGAAGTACTCAGTTTCTAACTTCTAGAGGTTCAAAACTCCTGTGCAGAGATTTTGTTTGGCAAATGGTTCAGTAATACTGTGTGATCAAGAAATTAAGTCACATAGTCACCAGAGCTGTTTTCCACTGAAATAAACTGAAAGTGTTGAATGTTTGCTAATGTGTGACTTGAATCCTGGCTTCTACACTGGCGTCAGGAAATTCTTGATATGTACCCACCTTTAGTAGCCTGAAAACTCAGTCAGGCATGCTGGTTGCAATGCATACCAATGCCAGACAGGGTTAGTGCCCCACTGTTCAGACTAATTATCCAAGCTCAGTTAAAATTTATTCAGATGCCAGGTGTAATCTCTTAAAATAATGGATATTCTTGACAACCCTACTGTTTTCACAGCTTAATGTTGGCTGGCTAAGAGAGGCAGAAAAATGGCTGTGCTGGTGACATTTTTCACCTTTAATTTTGTGCAGAAAAGCCTGCACAAAGAGTGGTGTTCACAAATTAATGTGATCTGGGCAGAGTGGCAATACCTGGATAAATATATACCTCTCATCATAATGTATATCCTATCCTGGAGAAAGTCTATCCGTTATTGCACTGGGCAGTAGCAGTATTATCCTCCAGCTTTCCTTCCAGCAGTTACTAAAATCCTTAAGGAATTTTGAGTTTTCTCCAAACTAAGACCCCCTCTTCTTGTCTTAGTTTCAATATTACTTAAACTGGACTGACAGTTGTCACCTTCAGGCCACTACCATCACACTCCTGATACTGTATTCGTAGTGGGCTTTTGATGGGAACAATCACGGCAGCTCAAAGTGTCTGATATAAAAGTTCAAGGCAAACTCACTATATATTGTGCCCACCAAGACAAAGTTAAACTTAGTTTCCATCTGGAGATTATTGCCTAGCATGATTAACTGTAATATGAATCTAGTGAGCTATCTGACTGTTCTTTACTTCTAAAGCTTATGAGGAGCTTAAGCAGGGGGAGCTTAAGTGCAATAGATCTGAGAAACTTGGGACCCTCCCCCCATATAATGGCATTTTCTGTAAACATGGCATTGTTTGCTTTCCTCTCCTTCTATCTATGAAGATCGTTTATTGATAAAGGAGTTGAAGGACAAGGGAATTCACTTCATCCTGAATGCTCTGAGATGGGGAATGGCACCCTGAGTCTAGGTAGAGTTTGGCTACTGTTAGCTGGTCAAAATGTTCCAGTCTCAAAGGCAAAAATAACTAGACAAGAATGAATATGAACAGTATTGCTCAAAGAGAAATAATTGTTCTTCTTAGATATGTCAGGAATTTTTGCTGTCCTGAGATCAGCTCCTGTCCTGGTCAAATAGAAGTGGTAAATTTGTTTCTTACCACAGAAAAACAGTTTGTGAGCTGAAGTTCACAGCAGAAGTTCGCTGAGCTTTATTTGTGCTAAGTAAATGGGAAATAAATTACACTGATTGGAAGTCTCTTTCTTTCTTTTGTAACCACTTTTATTTCCTGCCTTTTTTCCCTGATGTGTCCTGTACATTCTCTGGCTTTCTAGCACTGTTCTTTATCCTTTCTGCTGTAGAATCTGCTTGTGAGGTTGGACAAGGAGCAGCTGTAAGCAGCTGGGCAGGTGGCTGATTCATAGCCTGCTATGTGCCAGTTGGCCAAACAATGTGTGCATGGTGATTGCAGCTGCTTGCTGCCTGTTGGAATGAATAGGGAATTAGTGACAAATGTTTTTCCTTATGAAGGCACTTACTGACCTACCATTTTTCTGGCTCTTAGTTTTCTCAGAACATGGAGGAACTGTGTTTTTTGTGACCTCTACTTTCTGATCAAGCTTAACATGAAATATTATTGTAAGAATGCCAGAGAGATGAATACCAGGGCAATCATGTAAACCACCAGTTTTTATGGAATGACACCAAAATCAATGAAGTTGCAAATTCCTTATTAGATTTTAATTAAAAGCAATAATCCATTAAAATGTCTGCATTTAATATGATTGGCAAAACAAAGTATGTGGAAAGTGACTTGCAGGGGACTTTGAACATGCCAGGTTTGTTTGTATACTGCTTTAAAAAATGGGTGTTGTAATTCATTTCAGTGGTTGTCCCTAGAAATTACAATGAATACTAATTCTGCTTGAAAGAGTAATTTTGTCTTTAAAATCCTGACTGTCTCTGAAGTTCCTGAGTCCTGAATGTCACAGCCATCACAATATTGTCTGAAGTCTCTGTCCATTATCTTCATTTATGTGGGAACTATCTGAGAAGGCCATCAGTGATGAACACTTAATATCAAAAACTCAGCCATAGTACCTGGTAATTTAATTGTGAAAATCATCTGGCATGGGAAGAGTATGCAGCCATAACTACATTACAGAATGAGTAAAGGAATGTGATCTACATGTTGTTATCCCCAAACTGTCTGGAAATTAAATGTGAAGTATTTGGGTTTTATTGCTTAAATAGTGAATTCTCCCAAGGAAATATTTTGTATTTTAATCCAAAACTTCATTAGTGTAAAATTCTTAATCATGTATGTTTCATTGACAAGTAGCTTTTTGATTTAGATTTTTTAATTTTTGTTTTGGGTGGGGCTTTATGTTATTTCTAGCTAAATATATTCCATATCAGAAAGACGAAATGGAAGTACCTTTAACTCCTCCCTGCAGACAACAAAGACCATGGGTCAATCTTCTGTGCACAGGGCTTCAAGAAGAACCTATTCCTCTTTCTGGTAACAGGTAATGAAAACTTGGTAGTAATAAATCCTGTCATAAATCCTCTAAATCATAAAATCTTTAAAACTAGTGCAAAGATAACTTTAGTCTGTTTGTGAATTGGTAGTTACATTCTTTGAGACAACTGCATATATTTTGTGTTTTGCATGAGAGAGTGGACGGAGTGGATGATCCTCATCTGTGGCTTTAAGAGAAGCTTGAAAAAGGAAGTGACAGTCGCTACTGTAGTTCTCTCTCTCCTGTGGGACTTAATAGCTTTAAAATCCAATCTTCTTTTTGGAGTAGGCAACAGTAAATATTTAGGTACATATCAAGTATGTATGTGTGTCTATGCATATATTTATATATACAGCAAGTACATATGTTGGGCAACATCATCAAGTTCTAGACCAGCAAAACACTCCCTAACATCCAGGCCACCCCTCTGCCTCTCTATCCTTGCCTGTCCCTTCTGAAGAGCTAACAGCCATCCATTGCAGCACTCCAGTTGTGCAAGTCATCCCACCATGTTTCCATGATGGCAACTATACAATAGTTTTCCTGCTGCACAGTGGCTTCTGGATCCTCCTGTTTGTTGCCCATGCTGTGCATTGGCGTAGCTGTGCTTCAGCTGGTCTGTCGATCCCCCTGTCTTTTGGGGTGAAGTCCTAATTCCTGCATAACCGTTTTCAGCCACTTCCATGGTTTCTAATACATCAGTAACCCTTGTGTCTTTGCTGCCACGTGGATCTCCATCCCCTGCCTCTGCTGAGATGGCAGACCAAAGGACCTCCCTAGCACACTGTCTCTCAAACATTGGCATGCTGCCCTCAGGCTTATCTCTAGTGAGCCTGGTGTTATCCCTGTCCCCCTTCAAATCTGGTTTAAAGCTCTTTCAGTGAGCCCTGCTAACTTCTATGCAAAGATCTTTTTCCCACATTGAGAAGGTGTAACCTGTCTGTTGCCAGCAGGCCTGCTGTGTAAATCAGTGTCCTGGTTTTTAGCTGAAACAGAGCTGGGTTTCTTTTTCAGTAGCTAGAATTGTGCTGCATTTTGCTTTCAGCCTGGGACTTGTTATGAGAGACACTGAGAACACCCCAGTGTTTGCATTTTTGTCACTGGAGTGAAGGACTTTGAGTTCTGTTAGTCCACAAGTGCAAGAGTTAAGGAGGGTGAGGAATATTTAAATTAATAAACTTAATTGACAGTTAGATATGCCAGTGGGGTATTCCATATCATACCCTGTAATGCCCAGTATATCAGTGAGGGGCTCTCCCTCTCTGGCTCTCTCTGGCTCTCGCTGGGGCTCTCGCTCTCCCGGGATTGCGGTTTCGGTTCGGGATTGTCGCTCCTCTGGGGTCGTTATCTGGGAGCGGGCCAGGCTCAGTCAGCAGGTGACGAGCAATAGCACTGGGTGTCACTCATTTGCATATTTTGTCACTGTTATCATTATCACTACTATTTTAATATTAGTATTATTTTAAGTTTTCTCTCTGTTATTAAACTGTTCTTATCTCAACCTACAAGCCTCCTTATCCTAGGAGGATAGCACTAGCACTATCAGCCATGCAACTGGAAGGACTGAGAATACTACTGGTGCTCCTGATCCCTTAACCAGTTGTCCTAAGGACCTGAAGTCTCTCTTGATTGCCCTTGGACTTCTTGTTGCACCTTCATTGCTGCCTACCTGAAAAATCAATACTGGATAATAATCTAAGGGCTGTACTAGGGTAGGAAGCTCTCTCTTCACATCTTTAACCCAGGCTCCAGGAGGGCAGCAGACTTCCCTAAGAAGTGGGTCTAGTCTGCATATTGGGCCTTCTGTTCCCTTCAGAAGGGAGTCTTCTATGACAATGACCCGTCATTTTTCTTTATGGAAGCAGTTTTGATGCAGGGCACAAACCAGCTTAACCTTGGTGACACCTCCAATCTAGACACACCATTGTCCTTGCCATTGCTCAGTTCCACTTGCAGAGCTTTGTACCTGTTATGCAAGGGCACCCAGGAAAATGGGGTTGTCATGGAGGAAACACACCTGCTCTGCTGGGCAGGAACTTGTTGCCATTGCTCTCTGTCCCTTAAATCACTGTGTTCAGCCAGGAGAGAGGATAGGGAATCCTCCATGTCCTGTCTGCCTGCTGGGCCTGTCTCAGGGAGGGTAGGGTCGCAAGTCCAGTGCAACCTCCCTGTTGTACTCCCTGATACTCCTCAACATGCTCACCTCCTACCAGTACTCTGCCACTAAGTGGAGGAGTTCTGCTACCTGGGCAAAGTGTTAATGAATGAGTGAATGAGTGAATGAATTGAAAATTTAGAGAGAAAGTAGGTCTTCAAAAGGTAGTTTTGTATAAATCAAAATTCAGCAGGTAATGCTGTTAAACTTGATACTTCCAAGTTTTGTTTTGTGTTCTTAGTATTTTGATTACAGAGCCCTCTAGAGAATACTTAGAATCTTTGCTGTGGCACTCAGAGAAGTATCAAGATAATATGAATACTCTTTTGCTTGTCGGTAAGTATTTCTAATTAATGATCAGTTTCTAACTGATATTGAAAGGATCTGTGTACATGGAGAAAATATAGTGAAAAAGATAATGCTGCATTACAGAGCACATCTTTTGAGCCATTGAAGTTTATCCAATTAGTGCAACCCTCTGAAGTTTGAATTATCTGATTCTTTTAGTACATATAAAATGTTACAGTATGGGAACACAGAAGCTGGTATGCCATGTATATTTCTGTGGAGGTAATTTAAATGAAGAGTTTTATTTCATGCTGACAATGTACAGCTCACCACTACTAATTATATTCAGTAATGGTGGTAACTGAAATTTGGTAAACCGTTGAACTCTTTTCTGTGTGCTGTTTTTCCTTAAATAATGTTTAGAAATATGCATCAATCAATAGAAAAGTACTATTAATGGAAAATAGTATTATAACTTGAAAGGAGCAGAGTTTGGTTTAGCAAGCAAAATATACAAAACCAAAATAAACAGCAGGCTATTTCTGACAGAACCAGAATGCTCATTTTCACTGTTCTTCCATTTTGTTTCGTTTCATTTCATTTTGTTTCATTTTGTTTCATTTCATTTAATTTCATTTCATTTTGTTTCATTTTGTTTCATTTCATTTCCCTGCATTTTACAAGTTTCATTATGTATGTTGACTTGTTGTGTTGTCTGATTAATTTGTACATTAATTTCTGGTTGTAAATAATGTATGGTAGTCTCCTTACTATTTAGGGTAATTTTTTTTTTCAGGTAAGGATTATGTTAAGTCTCTGTAAGCATGAAAGTAAACCCACAGATCATGAACAAGATCATTTATAACTTTAGTAATGCTACACATTGTTAGGTCTGAAAAAAAACGTAACCCCTTCTTACTTGTACACTCAGTGAGTAAAAAGCACACTTGCTTTGATAACAGTAACTGCTTTGGTTTTAGAGTCTATTAATGGACACTGAGTTATGAAGGGAAGTATAAACAATGGATATATGTAGTAGGTTATCAGTTCCTGGGAGCTTTCGTTTCCAAAATGACATTCTGATTTAATGTTTCTGGGTTATTAATATGATACATTGATTTCTGGTTTTGTAGAGCATCGAACTGTTCAGCATGCATGTCAGCCTCATTCACTTACAGAACTGAAGGAAATGCTACCAGTGGAGGCAGAAGGACCAATGCTTAGCTCACTAGAGGAGGGCTGGTGGCTTCATTTGGGTTTAAATCCAGTCTCCATGGAAACTTTGGAACAATTAAATGTGGGTGCCTACAGTAATGCACATAGTTTGCTTCCTACTGAAGTAGAAACATTCAGGCAGTTTACATCATCTCAGCTAGAACGTAAGTATCTTCTTGTTTAAAAAAAAGTGATAAAAAGGTAGATAGGTGCATTAACAGGGAATCACACAGTGACAGTTACATATTCCAAGAAGGAAGGAAACAGAAGTTTCTTATTCTCAAGAACAAAATGTTTTATAGCAATATGAAGTAGCAACACTACTACAATTAAGGTGTACTTTCACAAACTTAAAACAAATTGTAGTGTTTAGCTACACAAAGTTCTCTTTTCTGTTAATGTGCAGATGAAAAGCAGCCTCCACCAGCCATACTCTTTTTTAATAAAATTGTTTCATACAGGAGAATTTATTAACAAATTGTAATTTTGCATTGAAATATTTTAATAATGGAGATATGGTGTAGTCCTATCTGCAAAAGGTCAGTAGGCAGAGTATGTGACAGTGAAAATTCATTATTTTGTGATGCTATTCAGAGGAGTTTTTGATGCTGGCTATGGTTTCAAATGTGAACCACTCATTAACTTCAGAATTTCTCATGGACCACTATGCATACTTATAATCAAACTTTAACAAAAAAATACAAAAAAGTTATTTAGTTTATTTAATATAACGAGGACCTAACTGTGAGGCACCAGTTGTGGCTGTAGAACTCCAAGGATGGACAGTAATGTGTTATATTGTGAAACAGATGGACACCATTAATGAAAGAACGTTTTGACTTAGCTGCTTTTTATGTATCATAGTGTTTAGTTGCTGTGTTTAACATGGATTTGTAGCAGCAATGCAAAAAATTGCAATTCTAGTGAGGCACATCTTTAGAGGGAGCTAATTTCTATACTTCCTTTTTTTTCCCACTAAAATAAAAAACTGTTAATCTTTTAATCTTTCTTCTTAATGAAAATGTGTTGCATCACACTTCCTAGAAATATAACACCATGCAGATGTTGAAAACTTCTCCAAACAATAGCATTGCCTTCTGTTTCTCAAGGTTGTACATTTTTAATTAGGACTAATCAGTACAAATTTTCTAAAAGTAGATTCTAGTGATCTGGGAAGGCAGAAGGAAGAAACAAAAAAAAAATGCTTTCTCTATAATTTTCCAAATTAGCTAACTCCAACCAGGAGGAAGGAAAGAAAAAATCTATGTTGCAGTGGAGAAATTAAATTTTATTTTTTAGGATGGCTTGAAGAGAATAATTCCTTGACAAACCAGGAGCTGCTCTCTGCTGAAAGACATCAGTCAGAGAAAGTGTCACCACAGACTCAAAGGCAGTTCTTTGCCCCACATACGAGTGCTGCATCATCTGCCAAGATTCACACTACAAATACAGCTGTGGAAGAGCTTACTGGAGGAAACATAAAAAAGAATAAAATGGAAGAGGCAGTTTATTTCTTAAACCAAGAAAAGAAAACCTCCAAATCATCTGAATCAGTCAGCTGTAAAGATGTGTCTTTTAAACAAGATAACTCATCCAGTAATCAAAAGCCTGCTTCATTTGCACTTGCTACAAAATGGGACAATGATGATTCTGATCTGAGCAACTTTATCATGCTGAGATCTAAACACACACTCACTCCAAGAGAGGAAAAAAATGATGTAGATGGTCCTGAAAAAGGTATGTGAACAAGTTCATTCTGCCATTTTTTCAGGTTTAAATTTGCTCTCTTATACCAGTTAGATAGATGCTAGTTCATGCTAGTAGATTTACTGTGCAAAAAAAATCCTTTTAAGTCAATGGTAAAGTTTTTATTATCTTTATTGTAATTGAATTTTCAGCTAAGGATCTTACCTTTTTTTTTTTTCCATTAGATATCTTAGGGGATTTTTTTTTGTTTGTTTTGGTTGGAGGAGGTGCTTTGGTTCTGGGTTTGGGTTGGTTTTTTTTTTGATGGTGGAAGTAGTTTTTTGTAAAATAAACATATGAGTTTATTCCTATTCAGACAAAGTAACTGTAAATGGTACTTATTCCAAAAAATATCTTCTGTCCCTACGTTCTGAATCAGATCTCCTGACATCTTTGGAGAAATCATTATTGATTGTAGTTATCAAATTAATTGTAGTTATCAAATTACAATTATCAATACTCCTACTTTCGTACAACCAACATAGCCTAGGCAATTAACAAAAGTTAAAGCTCTTTTCTGGAAAGAACCATTCCAGCCAGTTACCTTGCAGCAAACCCTGTCAAAGAATGAGGCAGAACAGGGAAAACAGAAAGCTGTTGGCAGCCCTGTTCTTGTTGAAGACAAAGCTTATGGCAGAATCTCAGCCTACGTGTTGAGCATTGCAGAAATGCAAAATAGCAGAGAGGAAAAAGAAGTAGAAGAAAGTCCTTACTTGTTTCAAAAAAGTATTTGTGCCATAAAATATGCAGAGACAGTGACATATTTCCAGATTTGCTTTTCAGAATAAAGTTGTATTAAAAAAGAATATTTTTCATTTTTTTGGACTTGTATGGCAGATTTTTGACAATAACTTTTATCTGTGTTTCAGTTATATGTCCCAGCATTAAAAATAAATAAATAAATAGTTCCATAAAAGCTTTCAGCAATATTTCCTATTAGAAATAGAATTAGGATATTTATTTAATTGCAAGCTTGTGCAATCTTGTGGAGGAAATTATTTCTTGGTAGAATCGATATGTTAGTGACACCGGTAGACATGCATAATAAACTTCCATGGCCTCAGAAAGCAAGAATCCCAGTTTTAGAAGTAGATCAGTGTGCCTGACCTGAAGTTTACGCCACCATCTAGTGAACTCTGACTTGAACTGCATCTCCTAACAAGAATTCCAAATGTATTGAAAGACAAGCTGTGTTACGTTTACAAATAGTCTTGTGGATGTTTAAGTACGTTAAATGCAATTTAGAATATGTTTACAGGTGGACCCCAGTGTTGCAGAGCAGTTATGTTTGATTTATAGAGAACCCATAAAAATGTATGGGTTTTACCACATTTGTGTAGAAATGATGTAAACTACTGTATACTGTCTGTAATGATTAAAAGTTTTTATTAAGGGTCATTCTAAATTTAACTGAAAATCAGAAATGCCAGCACTACTTGCAGAGCTCTTTCTCTATTGGCTTTTTTGTTTGGCTTATTTTTTAAAGGTGTCATTGTGCATAATACTTAGTTCAGAAAATACACAGGAGGGAAGTAGTAGAAAAAGTTTATTGATCTGATTTTGAACCCTCTCTAACTTTTCAAAATCAATAAGGTTTTTTTAACTTAAGTAGATTTTTTTTTTCTTTTCCTTCTGTCTCTGTATAATCAGTTTGTTTTCTCAGGAGACTGATACTCTTAACTAGAAAAACTCACCAGTAGGTGGGAGACATCTCTTCAGCCAGAGCCCCTCTCAGAAATAGAGGTAGAGCTGCCAAAGGAAGCTTTCCAGGCAGAAGCTGTGGCTCATGCATCAGTATTTATAAGGAAGAAGGGAAAGAGATTTAGAAATGCTAACAAGTTGCAAAAGATAGCTGTAAGACAGGAGAAAAAGTTATTTTCAATAAGTAATTTTTGTTTTCTTTTTTTTTCCTGCCATTTGCAGCTTCCATGTTCTTTCTGGGTCACTTGCTGTATCTGCCCTTTTCTACTCACACTCACTAAGATATTTTTCATAGTATGAGCTCCTTACACTAAGCAGCATCTTTCCTCTCATACATGTTTTTTCTTTGTATAGAGGCATATGAGCATCCCTGTGGAGATCTGTTATAGAGCTATAGTACCAGCTCCTTACTTTTCCCAGATCTGTATTTCTGCCCTAAGGAAGGGGAACCTGATAATATTTGACTTCTGTGAATGCTGACAGTGCCTCATTGTCTCTGTGTCTTGATGTTTTTTCTGTACTGTATGAGCCCATGAAAACAATAAAGTTCATGAAAAGAAAATGTATGTCATAGCAACTACTTGATTTGAAAATATTTTTGCATGTAGAGTCATTTATTGAACAGTTTTCTTATTCATTGAGCTGGTTTTGCAATATTTGTATCTAAATATTCACTTGTGGTTTAATGCTTTAGTGCTACAACCTGAAGAACAGCATGTGTGTGTTCACAAAGAGGACAGTTCTGTCTGTGAGACTGCAAGAACAGAGGAAAAAGAGCAAAAGAATGAGGACAATGTCACAGTTGATATTCAAGCATCAGGTATACTATTTTTGGCTTTCCTATTTTATAATGATTTGCTATATAATTTTATATTAAATAATACTACTAAGGCAAATGTGGAAATTATGAGGCTTAGTCTCAGCCCCTTGTGACTGAAAACATTTCAAATAGATGGATACCTATTTTGACTCAAGTGGGAGAGCAGGCTATGTAATTCTCTCATAAGACTAAAGCCAACTGCATGCAAACTATAAAGTACAGCCTTTGAGTTATATCTGATATAAACTAGTGGACATGGCATCTCTTTACATCAATCAGTACCCTCCAATTATTATTCAGCATTTTTCTCTCTGACAGAGTATGTGAGGGAATTGGAGACAGAAGGGCTGGGCAGTCACCGTGGTGGGAAATGGCACAGTAGTAATCCACTGTGGATTTGTCTAATGCATGGCTGAGCCTTACCCTGGGACCTCTTGATGTTGCACTTTTCTAGGCTTTGTATCAAAGAACATGCACTGACAACAGTTTTGTCATGCAGTAGAAATAGTGGAGAAGAGCCTAGAAGATATTTTTCCAAGATATTTTCCAACCTCAAATTAAGCACGCCCAGTGCTAGAAAATTGTAGGCCTAGCACAGATTAGTTTGGTTTTTGATAGAAATGCATTATTCCAACAAATGTGTTGGGAAGTCTCTTTCACAAAGCCAGTGAAAGAGTAGAGCAGCATTCCAATCTTTTCCTGTCTGAGATGTGAATCACATAACAGCTATAAGCTTATTTAAAAAATATTTTTTAAAACATATTTTTAAGCAAGATTCCTTTAATGCAACTGGAAGAAAAATTCAAAGCTTTTCTGCCATCAAAAGAAAAATCAGCATTTTGCAAAGGTATTATTTATTAGGACTGAATGTTCTATTACTGTCCTTGAACTTGGTGTGTTTCACCATGGTGGCCTTGCACATGATGGAAGGGAATCTTTCTCAAAACCAAGCTATAGCCAAAACAAAGATGAGAAAGATTCACACAAGCATTTTACTTAACAGTGGAACACTGAAGATACATGATTAGAAATACACTTTAAAAATAAAATGGTGCATTAATACAGGAATGCCTGAATGAAATTATACAAAGAGCATCCAAAATACTATGGTATCTGAACTATTTCCATAAAAGCTGAAAAACTGGACATAATAATATATCTTTTTTTAGAATGGTTAAAAATATGGAGTTATTAATTGCTCTTACGAAATAGTGCATTGACCAAGTGAAGTCAGCTGACAGTTAAATTAAATATTTGTGTAGATCAGTTGAAAATATTTTTGAAAAGTAATAGTAGATCTTTGGAAATGAAGAATTGCAGATTTTTGGTCTTGTTGATGTGATCACCTCAACTATAATTTTTTAAAAATGGTTCTGGAAGAATTTCACCTTTTTACCTGAGGAAAAGGACATCCCCATCAACTCATTCAGCAACTGACAGCTCTGTCATGGATGCTAATAGCAAGAAACTCTGTTGTAATTTGGAAAGAATTGTAGAACAGCCACAGAGAAGCTGTTAAGAACTGTTAGTCTGAAAGCACAAAGAGACTAACAGATTGGCTTGCTTAGCCTTGCTAGGCAAAGATATTACGAGTTAAGTACCAGGGAAGGAGAAGGCTTGTTTAAGTTATAGCTACAAGTGGATACAAAGGGACTAAGTCTAATTTTAGACTAGAAAATAGAAGGCAACTGTAGGGCAGAATAATAGTACAATCTGAGTGGGAGTCACAGGAGTAGAAAATTCTAGTGTTTCCTCATGGAATTTGATCACTTTATGAAATGCATGGAATAACCTGGTCCCCTGCTGTGGGAATCAAATTAATTCTGCTACCCAGGAGGCTCCCTGGTGAGCAACAGTTTTTCTATTAATGTTACAGTTTTCCTGAAGAAGTCAGTGTTGTTTGTGTTTTGCTAGGTTTTTTGAATATTCTTGCCCAGTGTTAGTATATAAAACCAAATTTTATGTTTTGTTTATTGTGCTATCCAGAAAGCCAATGCCAGGCATACTGCCTCTTGGAAGAAGCAGCAGCTCCTGTTCTAAAAGATTTGACACATCTGGGTGTACTTGCTTCTGTAAACTGGAGCTTTGACAGCATTAAATTTGATCATACAAGGTTTTTTTTAAAGCAGCAAGAGAAAGTGATACATGATCATTTTAAAGAAGGTATGTCTTTTTTTAAAAATCTTTTTTTTCTTTCATACTAATGCAAGTTTAATTGGTGACACAAGGTTTGAAGTTGTTTGATTAATTAATGATCAAACTTTCAGCAGTTTATCTTGTGGAGTTACATTAATTGATTTCCACTTTTATTTCTAAAATAATGTTTCCTAGTTCCCCAGCATTGCTTTTATTAACCTGAATATTGTAATACAAAACCTATTCTAATTTAATTTCATTTAAAAATATTTCAGATGTGCTTCAGAAATGTTGCTTCTATATCAAACAATGTTTAAATTATTTTTTCATTATAGATTTTAAAATTTAAAGCTGTCTATGTGCTTTTGTTCCTTTTAGTAGCTATTGTTTGTCACACCTGCAGGATGGAAAATGCTAAGCCAGTGTTAGAAATCAGGAGAAAAAAATCCATGTTAATTTGGTTTCTTTCTGACTTAATTTCTCTCTTATGTGGCATGTGAAAACCCTATAGAACCAGAAAAATTTTTTAAAAAAGCCCAAACAAACAGCAAAATCAGTGACCCTTTACAAAGATTTTTGGCTAAAAATAAAGAGAGTCAGGAAATCCTCCCAGCAAAATACAGACTGTGCTTGAGGCTACTGGGTATTTGGGGTTATTTTTTGAGTTATACTGTTCATAGCTGAGAACTTGTAAGCATAACACAGAAGGCTGTCTACTACCTACCAAGTTTTTATGTTATGTCACAAGTTATGCAGTAAACTTTAGCTATCTAAACTTTATTGCTTTCTGTGCTGAATGTATTTTTCTCAAAAAAACACTAACGATAATGAAATTACAAATGAAAGAGAAGGCAAACAAAAAAAAAATTGGTGGTCTCTACAGAATGACAGCCTGTGGTCTACAGAATTACCATATTAAAATTGTCAGCAGCAGGGTTCTCTTAATTTGAGGGGGCTTACAAAAAAGCAAACACCATCTTCACCAACATGAGGGAGAAACTCAGTATCTCTATCTGTATCAGTGAATCACAGAAAGGAAATAATTGCTGAGAAAAGCATACAGAGAATTACTGTTGCTTGTGGAGATCAAGGAAAAAAATATTTAAGAGCCTGCATTTTAATCCAAGATTAATTAAGAAAACTTACATCCTTTCAAATGCAGTTTGCATGCTGTAAAAGTGTACCCTAAAGTAGGAACTGGGCCCGGGGGCATGCTTATTCAAACTCCAGGGCCCTCTTTAGTTGTAGATTAGCTGTGCAGTATATTACCAATTGCTAAAATTACAGCAGTTAATTCAATGGAAATATTTACTGGCTGAAATACTGATGAGGCAAATAGGCATCTGTTAGACCTTGTTTTAAGGGCAAGTGTTTTCTGACAAATAGATAATATTTACCCATCCCCTGTCATGCAGAACAACCTGATGTCGGACACAAAATTGACCTATGAAATAGTTGTGTCTTTGGACTACAGCTCAAGAAAAGCCATAAAAACTTCTTGCTCTTGGTTGGAGAGAGTTCTGAAATATTTGGAAAACAGTTTAAATGGTGTTACACTACTGCTGAAAAAATCAGTGATTTGACTAGTCAGGTGCAGAAATAGTAGTGTGAACAGCTGGGCTTGTATGATGGACCAAAACATGGGAAATTTATCAGTTTCCATGTGTGTTTAAAGATTGCCATACTAGAATCAGTAAGGCAGTGTGGATTTAATGGCACACCTAGGGGAACTGTTATCCTCTCCTCCAGCAAGCACCACCTATCCCTACACAACCTTCACAACCACTTCCCTGCGTGCCACTTGCTATGGGTCAGATGACATTGGAAAAGTTATGCTATATCATAAGCTACTTGCCAAGACCACCAGATCCAACTTTGCAAGGTTATGTCTGTTTAAGTGTGTTTAATGAAAATTCTGAGATTCCAGGTTCTCTTAAATTGATTACGTATGTATAGCGTGATTTCTGAAATTTTACACAGACCTCACCTGTGTCTTCTGTTTGCAAAGGTAAAATAGAGGAGAAGGAGATCCTGCTGTTCAGACATGCTGCTCTGGTGCATCTGCTGGTGACAGTTCGAGATCTTGTCTTAACGTGTAGCTTGGAGACAGCACTAGGTTTGTTTTTACTAGTGAATAATGATACCCAGAAACTCAGTGCTTTGTGTGTATTCTGCATTCTCCTTCATGTTTGTAGACTGAGATTCTTTGCCATCAGTACACCTCAAGCATAGTTTCGATATGATATTAATTCCCCTTTGCTTCCTTATTTCTGTTCCATCATTAGAAATTAATTCACTGCAGATTGTACATTGGTAGTGGCTCAGTTCATGACTAACATACCACTGTTTGTGTTACTACATGGATTTGACTAAGAAACATTAATATGAACATCCACAGATATAATGTGTTGTCTTGTGTCTCAGAATGACAAATTTTCTTTGGAATCTCTGTGAAGAAACTGAGAAACACGCTGTCCTGGTTTGGCAGGTCCTTTGTTGTTTACAATCCACCTTCTGTGAGGGAAATATTTTTAGGCTCCTTGAAAATGAGGGGCTTGAAACTGAGGGCGTTTGAAATAAAATCTGAAATATTTTCTAACATATCACAAGGCAGGGTGTTTGACATTACATTCCAATTCTTAGCACTGGACTCATACAGAAGATTTTTTTGAGCTTTTCTGGTCTTAACACTATTCAGATTTGGAATATGAAAATTTGTTGTAACCCAGTTTTATACCTGAAATGGTAACACCGTGCTTGTCAATTTCCCACAGCTGTGTATTGTGAATTTTCTATCTGTCTTTCATAAGAAGCTGAAGTTAACTTTTATAAATGCCCTAGAAAAGTCAGGCTCCCCCGTCTTTATAGGCAATAAGGTGGTGTAGCATCTAATTTCAGTCACTCCAGGTTATGCCCTGATGGAGGGTGTTTCCTTAAAACTGATGTAAAATGGAAAACATCTGCCATAAACAGAACTGTGGGGAAAATAAATTGTTTTATATTTACTTAAATATTTTTAGCAATAAAAGCATAAGAAGGAAGATACAGAATGAACATATAAGTAGAATCATAAGTAGAATTCTTTTGTACAATTACTACAGACAACATGGGAGGGTGGGAGGGAGACAAATGAGCTTGTTCCTCCTCTGTTCTCTTGTAGCAAAAGCATGCCTGGACAATATTTCAGAATTACATAGAATTAGATAGCACCTGTTCTCCCAGAACACCTCTCACAGGAAACTGCATCAGTAAAAAAGATCTGAAAACAATTTTGAAAATTGAGACAGCTACTAAGTAGGCCCTATAGTCCTCACTGTTGTTGTAAGGTTGTGCTGTGCTGTGTGTTTCATCAGATAGTTGTCTTGGATCTATTTTTTCTTTATGGATTTTTCAAGTAACCCCAACAATATTCACCATTTATATACAAAAGGCATCATTCAGAGCTGAGAAGTAGTTGTGATAATATGACGAGTAGTGAAAACACAGGGCAAGGAAAGCTTTGGACAGTGAGACTATAAATGAAGTTGTTATTTAGTATAAACCACATAGACATTTTAAATACAAAAGTGCTGCTGCTGGTATCTGCAGCTATAGAATGCAATGTTCTATAATTCTAGCTGTAGTCATATAGCAGGTTATCTAAAAGTAGGTAGGTACAGCAGTTTTACAAAGGCAACTTATATACCTGACTGGTAGTAGCAATATTCTTCCATATTGGTGAGCCATTACATTTTAATCCTTTTTGTGCAAGATACCATCACTTAAATTTTAAATTTATGTATAGATTAAACACAAACATCAATTATCTTTTGTCACTGCAGTTACTTCTTTTGTTGCTTTATTAACAGGTTATTTGTCCGAGGCAAAGAACATCTATAAAAACATCTTAGAATCTTGTTTGAATAATATCTGGAGGGAGTTGAAGATTGTTCAGTACAGCAGCCAGAAAAAGCATGAAACAAATCCCAAAATAACAGAGTTTCAGCGTCAGATGTCAAATTGGATGCAGAGTTGTGGAAAGGAACACAGTGTTAAGGTTAGCAATGTAAACAATTTCTCAAAGCAAACAAAACTACTCCAAACTATGTGAATAATTATAAAATCATCTTTCAACAAGGGTTGGTTTATGGAAGAAAGTCTTATAATTACCTTTCCAACCCACAGTATCTGTTAAATAAGGGTGACATTAAGACCTCTTATCAAGAGCTGTGCAGGTTTCTGTTTGATCATATTTCCCCTTTCTACATGACTGAAATAACATGCATATGAGTTTTAACATTGCCAGGGTTTCATCTGGTTGCAAGTGGCTTTGTTTCCCTGGTGAGTATATTGTATCATATCACTTACTAAAGATTATAACTTTTTATTTGAGGGCCTCAATCTTCTGCTGGTGTGAAGAGAATCACAGCACAGGTCAGGATTGTGTACTTGTGCAGTGTGGCTCAGAGCACATACACCATGGAGTATATGGGTGCTGTTGTCCATAGACAACCTCTGCTTAACCCATGTATCAGGCCAGTCTCCTGTCATTATAATTATATAGGGAATAAATACCCATAAGTGATAGTTGTGGCATGGATAGTTATATACAGTAGTGGAAGAGATTCAAATTATCCAAAGAGGTTTTTTTCTGGAGATGTGAATATTTTGAGTAATGCCATCTAGTGCAAAACACCATATTCCTTTGCAGAATATTTAGTACTTTTTTACAGAATACTTATAAGAAAACAGAAGAGGTAAAATATGTAATTTTTTTAAGTGTCTTGACAGACAGGACACTTAAGAGAATTTATGCTGCTGAAGACACAGACAAAACAGATAAATCTTCAAGCTTACTTTAATTTATTTTAAATTCCTGCTATATGTCACTTTCTGGAGCTTTCTTCTTCTTTTGTTTCAGTTAGGAATTGCACTAAGAGCTCTGAACATCTTTTGATTAATTTTTCCTGAGAATAATTTAAAATGGAAATGAAACAACCAAACAAAATGGTGCTGATTGTCTTGGTGTCTGTCCTTCAACAGACCCTCTAAGCTGATTTCAGCATCATTTTTTTCTTCTTAAGAGTAACACATTTTGCTTTGTCATACTAGGATTATGCTGGACTAGGAGACATATGACAACTTTGTCATCTTAATGTTAGCTCAGTGACAATTTTGCTTTTCTTCTGTACTCCACTAGATGTGAATTTTTAACTTTTTATCCATAACTCTCCTGAGTTTTGACTTAATTTGTTGACTTAAACATAAGGTCATGCACACATGTCTGTGCAATGTAAGAATACATGTGATTTTATCCACAAGTGTAAGATTGTTGACTATTCCCTAACATTTAGAGACAGGTTTCAATGAGACAGAATAGGCAGAAGGAGTATTCCATTTTTAATAGGAAGTAGAAGTTGTATTGAATAAGCCATTTCCTGTTCTATCACATCACATCAGCATCAGCTAATAAGATGTGAAATATGATAATCTGGTTATCCTTTTATTAGCCAAAATTGTTATGCATGCAAGATTATAATAGGATGTTTCCTTTGCAAGCAAGAAATTGCTAATGGAATGGAATAAACTGAACTTTACCCTTTGTTTCATCACCTTTTGTACTCATGATTAGATAGAACATGACTACAAGTGTCATCTAGCTCACAACAGCATGTAATGAGTACACTGTTGTATGATCTGTGAAAAAGCAGGTCTGCATTTTAAAAGGCAGTTGTCCAAAACTGCTTTGAAAGGAGACAGTGGTTGTCAGGTGGCTGTTCTGTGCACGAACATAATGGAAACTGAAATCTGCCTTAAGCTTGTCAGGCTGACTGATAGCCAGAAATTATATTCTGACAAGATCAAACACACTATTAATATTTACATATATAATTATCTTGAATCTGCTGTAAATCTTAAGACTTAGACAATGCCATGTGCCTCCTGAAAAACCTTGTCTTGTGTGCACCATGAAAGTGTCTGTACAATGGCATAAAGGTTCAGAGATCACCCTGTCTGGAAGTGTGGTGTAAATCCTGTGCACGTGTGCATTTTCTTCTTTACATACCTTGATTATGTAGCAGAAGTTTGGTTTGTGTCAGTTGAAGTGGTGGACAAGATAAACACCTCTGGTAGTGATTCTTTCTAAAACTATGTCAATTTGGTAGTTTCTAATCCTTTTCAACATTTTCATCTTAAGCAGTATTTCATGGATCTCAGAGATAAGCAATCTCTGGCAGGAATATTTCAGTGAACTCCGTCTGTGGTCTGGAAAATCTTTCTAATTACTTCAGCAGTACATCTGGTACCTCCCTCCAGCATGTCACCATCTTGCAGGCTAAATTCTAGACATCTTCAGTTAAAGTTTCGCCTCCTTAGGGATAATGCCTCTAATGTCACAGTAATAATCTGTCTAGAGCAACAGTAATAATGTACTGTAATGTCTTTAGATAGTATCTTTAAATAGCATTTTTACTTTGAATCAAATATTCCAGTTTAAGATTTCTTCTAGAACAGCTTTGTTCATAAAACTGAATTCTCATACTGATGTATTCTATAATATTGTTTCTCCAACTCTTATAATATACACCTGAGTTTCAAATCATTAGTGACAGGAGGAAAACTGCCAGCAAAACTTTGACCCTGGATATGGAGACAGCAGAATTTGAGCTGCTGAAGAAGCTAGTGAGTAAGGTCTCCTAGGAATCTGCTTTTGAAGGTACTGGGGTCCAGGAATGCTGATCACTTTTTGAGAGCCTTCTCTCACAAGGACAAGAGTAGGCAATTCCAAAGTGCTGGAAGTCAAGCAAGCAAGGCAGAAGAACAGTTTGGCTGAGCAGGCATCTTCTATAACTTAGGCAGAAAAGTGTATGGACACTGGAAGCAAGGACAAGTGACATGGGAGAACTACAATGGTGCTGTTTGCCATTGTAGGGAGAAAATCTGTATGGCCAAAGTTTGATTAGAGTTCAAGCTGGCCAGCACTGTGAAGGACAACAAAAAGGGCTTTTAAAAGGTATGTTAACAGCAAAAGGAGAATCAGAGATAGCATTGGTCCATTGCTTGATGAGGTCAGTCACTTTACAAATAGGGATGTAAACAAAGCAGAGACATTTAATATCTTCTTCACCTCGGACTTCAACACCAGTGGTGGGCCCTGGGACCCTGGAGCCTTATGCTGGAAGACTTTGACTGGGGGGATGATAAACTCCCAGCCAACCCTAAACTTGTTCAAGGCTTGCTGCTCCAGCTGGATGCACATAAATCATCCCAGGATACTGGAAGATCTGGCCAATGTAATCATGGGACATATCTCCATTATTTTTCAGTGGTCTTGGGAGCCTGGAGAGGTCCCAGTTGGCTGGAAGCTGACAAACATTGTCACACTTTTCAAGGGAAAGAAGGAGGACTTCGTTAATAACAGGCCTGTCAGTCTTTGGTGCCTGGTAAAATTATAGAGAAGGTTATTCTGGGAGTTGTTGAAGAACACTTGAGAGACAATGCAGTCATTGTCCATAGTCAGCATGGGATCACGAAGGGAAAGTCCTGCTTAACCAACTCAATTTCCTTTTATGACAAGGTCACTCATCTAGTTCACCAAGGGATTCCAGCAGATGTGGTTTGGGATTTTAGCAAAGCTTTTGATACTGTCTCTCACAGTATCCTTCTGGATAACCTGGACAGCGCAGCGCTAGACAAGTTCATGATACCCTGGGTGAGCAATTGGCTGACAAGTCAAGCTCAAAGGATTATGGTAAATGGGGTTACATCAGGCTGGCAGCCTGTCACCAGTGGGGTTCCCTGGGGCTCAATTTTAGGGCCAGTGCTCTTTAATGCTTTTATAAATAATCAGGACACAGGAATCTAATGTACATTAAATTTTCCAACAATACTAAACTTGGAGGAGCTGTGGACTCCCTCAAGGGTAGACCAGCCTTACAGAGAGATCTGGATAGGCTAGAGAGCTAGACAGTCACCAACTGTGTGAAATATTAAAAAGGCAAGTGTCAGATTCTACACCTGGAACAGAGTAATCCTGATTACACATACAAATGGGGGGAATGAGAGGCTGGAGAGCAGCCCCATGGAAAGGAATCTGGGTGTCTGGGTTGATGGCAAATTGAGTATGAGTCAACAGTGTGCCTTGGCAGCCAAAAGGGCCAACCATGTCCTGGGTTGCATCCAGCACTGTGTAGCTGGTCAGTCGAGGGAGGTGATTGTCCCACTCTACACTGCACTGGGGCAGCTCCACCTCAAGGACTGTGTGCAGTTTTGAGCACCTCAGTATAAGACATCAGACTATTAGAGGGTGAACAGACATGTGCAATCAAAATACTGAAAGGCCTCGAGGACAACACTTAGGAGGAGCTGCTGAGGTCTCATGGTTTCTTCAGCTTGGAGAAGAGAAGGTTGAGGGGTGAGCTCATTGCAGTCTACAACTTTCTCAAGGTGAACAGCAGAGGGTGAGGTGCTGATCTCTCTCTGGTGACCAGCGACAGGACATGAGGAAATGGAATGAAGCTGCATCAGGGGAAGTTCAGATTGGACATTAAGGAAAAGGTTCTCCACTGAGAGGGTGGTCAGTCACTGGAACAGGCTCCCCAGGGAAGTGGTTGTGGCACCAAGCCTGTCAAGAGTTCAGAGAGTGTCTGGATGATGACAGATTATGCTCTTAGTCATATGGTTTAGTTTTAGGTAGTCCTGGAAGGAACAGCAGGTTTGACTCAATGATCCTATGGGTTCCTTCCAACTTGAAATATTCTATGATTCTATGATCATCATTTTGGAAAATTCCAAGGTTTCCATTTTTGCCTCCTGCTTAGTCAACCTCAGGCTTTCTAAGCAAAGGAGAAAAAAGATGTATGCAGGCTGAAAGAACAGGTTTTTTTACAGTACTAGAGTTTCTTTTACTTATTTTCTTCCAGATACTAATCATAACAAGAATGGACTCTGCTAGAGAAAAAGCTGCCCTTGTTCACACTTTATCTAGAGTAGAAGGTAAATAATTAATATGTATTTTTGAAAGAAAAAGTGGCTGTTACTCAGTGCTTCACTGCATTCCTGTTTGTATGCTTTTTGCAGATGTCTCTGCCTTTTGTTCTCATCATGAACATTTCTATATACTTTTCTCACTGTTTTCCGTTTCCTAACTTTTCCATCAGCCTTTTTTTTTTTCCTTGTAATTTTATTTTCCCCTGATTAAGAGTTCTGGTATGGTGTTTTCTGTTGCAAGAGAATGATATATGTCATCTGTCAAGTCAAAAGATTTATTTAACAGAATACAAAGGAGAAGTGGGCAGCCTATTGCATAATTATAATGGTATCTGTTGTCTTGGTCAGATTGACTCTGGTTTTAGCTGATCGGTGCTCACGAGTTTTCTTACTTGCAAGCTTATTAAAAGCAGTAAAAATTTGTAAGTCTTAACTGAGCTCCTTAGCATGAAACCTTGAATGAGTCGTTAGGTACAGATCATGATTTCCCTTAGCCATCTGTGGCTGACCTTGTTTGATAAATATGTAAGCATAAGCTGTAGCAATCTATTAAACTCAAGGCAAAAAAAATACTGTTTCTGATATCCCAGCCCTGCACTGATACAAGCAACACTTTAATCAATTCATCCTTTTACCTGTGAGTAAATTTTGTGCAAGCTTGTTCAACATTGCAGATTCAGCTGGTAAAAGAAAAACATTTCAGGAAGATTGTTATTTGAGCCTTAGCTTATGTTTAGAGCAAGCCACTGATTCCTTTTAATTGCATTTTCAAACCCATTTTTTTAACTCCTTCTTACTTGAACCTTATCAACAGTGTTAAGTCTTGTATTGTTCTTTTGCCTTTAAAAATAAAGTTAAATTTCCTGTGCTCTTAAAAGAAGAAAGCCTGTCTTTTAGAATGTTTTGAAAGGGAGGAGTCATGTTCACAATGCTTTTACTAATAATAATATTTAATGAAATGTATTTTGTTTATTTTAGGATCTTAAGACATGGTTGCAAACACAGGTCAATCCAACTAACTAAACTTCCAAAGAGAGGTGTTTTTGTTATAAAAATGCCCCTTTTTAGCTGCATCTTCCAGTCACACTTTTAAAACTTCGAGTGTACAGAAAGTGTAGCAGAATATAAATGATAAAGAGGCAAAAATCTTTCCTTTTGCTATAGCCTTTAATTTTTCATTTTTAGGTAATTAGGGTGTGAGTTTGTGAGACATGAACCTTGTCCACAATACTTCTTCCTTGGGTTCAAAAATGGAAATTTCTAATTATACCCACCAGTACAATATAAACTGAAGTTGTGTAGGACTTCATCAAGACAGACAGTGTAATACATAGAATTTTAATATCCTGTGCTGTTCCACATTTGCTGCTTACTGCTGTGCATTGGCTGATACCTGCAGAGGCTCATTTGTTTGATTAAGGCTTTAATTCTTTTTATGCAGGTTTAAAAGCTATGGATTTGAATTCTGAGAAAAAAGGAACCTTTTTAGATTGTAAAGATATCATAAGCAAGTAAGTTAATTCTTGATTTTTGAGAACAAATTTGTTACTCAGGGCTAACGTCAGTGAAAGTTAATTTTGCTCATTTCCATGGGACTTTCCAGTCTGGAGTAAAAATTTCAGCATATGGATCTACAGCTTTGTTCTGAGAGGGGAGAAGTTTGTCCACACTCCAGTAAAATTCTTAGTTGTGAGGCTCAGAGGAATTTTTAGAAAAACATGAATTGCATAGTTTTAACTTTTTTGTTTTGTTTTGCATGTTTTAGAAGAAGGTGGGGGGAAGGGCATAAGTCAGAAATAATGATAAATTACGACATTGCAGAAAAATATGAATACTTCAATTAGATAGTTGGAGGAGAAGAATTAAAGTTTTTAAATTTTAAATTAATTTTTAAATAAATTATAGTTTTAAACTCAGGAAGGGTAAATTCTTTTCTGTAAACAGACTTTAGACAGTTATAATTCTTCAAAGTAAAAATTTGTTTATTTTATTCTGAGAGTAATTCTACCCAAACTTAATTTTATTAATATTTTGTTATTTTTTAAAGCCTTAATAGATATTCCTGTGTTATTGTGCACAACCAGCAAATTGGAGCTGACTTCCCTTGGACGCTCTTCTCGTTAGTAATGGAATATGATTATTCTGAAAACTCTTGCTGGAAAAACCTGTGCAAAAATCTGAATGTTACTTACATGACTTTTAAAACCATCCTCCCTGAAACAATACTGATGGGTAAGTGCTCTCCAGAATTGTTATAAACAATTGGGCTGTCACATAAAAAGAAAGCACTTTCTGTTCCCTAATATGCTACATTCATACGCTTGTGGATGAGAATGACTAACAAATTATGAAGGCTAAAGCCAAGCAAATAGAACCAGTTCATCTGTACAGCAAGACAGGAGGGTGTTTTTTGTAGGGTGCAAGCTTGCTTTTGGCCAGGATGTATTAGTAAATGTCACTTGATAAAAGACTTGGGCCAAGTTTGTAGGTTGTTTACAGTTGCTACAAGCTGTATCCACCCTTCCTCATCCTAACTGATTGTTGCTGTAAATCTAAAGGAATATAAACTAAAGCTTAATTTCAAAGAGATTCAGAAGAGCTCAATTTTGAAAGAAGAAAAAGAAAGCATATAATGAAAGCCTTTTAATAGGGATAAAGAAAAACTGCATTTTTAAAAGATACATCTATTTAAGTATCTAAATGTATCTTTAGTTTTTTGCTTATGAAACTATTATCTTACATATACAAAATATTTCAGGGGATCACTCTGGTTCCTTTCTTCTGGAGGTACAGATTCCATATGTATTTCTGACAACTGAAGGACTTCTTAATATGCCAGATATTCTTCAGCTTTTGGAATCCAAGTAAGTGAAAATAAACTATTTAACCATACTGACTATTTATTTTTAGTTTTCCAGGACATGTAGCTTGTCCTACTAGATCACATAGTATCCATCTACTTGGCTACTAAGTACATTACTGCAATTACACTATTAGCATTTTGAGAGACAAGTTTTTCTGATGAAGGTGATAGATTAACCCTGTAGATTCCCACAGATGTGGAATTGGCTGTTTTGTTTATTTTAATGAGCTGGCACTTGTAATCAAACCAACTTTTTAAACTGTCTACTTTTTCCTGAAAATCATAATGTTAACCCAAAACATTTTTTGCTTTAGTGCTTCTTGGTGCTTGGAAGGCTTTATATTTAATTCTTCATTAAACTGCTTTTGGATTTTTTGAGTTTTAACTACAAGCACTATGCAAAAAAACCCAAGACAAATAAGTAAAGCAGTCTCATTTTCTGTTGCATCAGCTTTTGTGAGAGGCTAAGTTAAAAACAAAAGCTGCTTTATTTGTAAAATTCAGATCTAATATTCATTTAACTTTTGGATACTTTTTGACCTGTACAAAAATTTTAATGTTTGTAAATCATTGCACATGTGCATTTTTTTCTTTGACAGTTTTCTTGCATTTTGCTCTCACAGTTATAAATACCTGATAAAAGTACTTTTTATTATGGGGAATTAAAAAAAAAAAGAAGAAAGAAAGAGGGGACAGAGCAGCAGCATCTCTTAAACATAGTGCCAGAGATACAGATAATTGCTTTCAGCATGTTGCTGAAGAGACATGCCAGATTTGATCCTTGCTGTATCCTGGAGTCAGCTGTGAAGCTGTTTTTGAGCTGTGTGTAATTATAATTAAATAGGAAAAAAAAAAAAATATATATATATATATGAAGTTTTATATTTAAAATCTGAACATTTAATTTGACAGGCACTTCTAAACTCTGTTACCTGTTCAGATTCTCTGTTTAGCCTGGCCATAAGCTAAATAGCCAGGAATGCTTTTTGATACTTTCTCACTAGGTCTTTTCAGCTCTGATGAAGTGATTAAATAGGTGAGCAAAGAGTTGTATAGTTTCAGAAAAGCTTATAGTTCACTTTTTTGTTAATGGCTGTATACACTGTCCATACAGGTTGCTAGAGGACTTGCTGCTGGCAGATTCAGATTTAGGTGTCTTGTGTTTCATAGTGATGAGGCCAAGTAGTGTGACTGTTGCCTCTTCTCAGCTTCCCCCTTGGTCAGCCCAGACTCCCTGAAAGCCCTGAGCATCTGATGTTCGTTCAGCCAGTCTTTGCTAATGCAGCTGCTAACAGGAGGCTGTGCTGTAGGCAGTTCTCATTCACTCAGAAAAATTTAGGATCATACCAACAGCAGCCAGGGAGTTTTCACTCAGTTTGCTTTCCCTGGGCTGCACAAGCATGAAAGGACGAAAAGAAATGCAATAGCATTTAATTACTCAAAAGGAGTTTGTAGGTATATTGTCTTGTTTTATCTATCTTAGTTTCAGTATTACATCTTTTTTTGGGAAACTCAACGGCTGTATATCAAGATCAGACTCAGTGCTGTTAGCAACGTAATTGAATTAATTTAATTAAGTCACTGCCACATTGATGTGTATTCTTCCATTGCCTCTTAAAGTGAACTTGAGCATTTGAGAGCGATCAAGGTATGAAAAGACTGTGTAATTTAAAAAAATAAGTAAATATTAAGACATATATGTTATTCATTTCCTTTATGGAAATCTTATTATTTTACTTCACTGAGATTTAATGAAATAATTTCACTTCTTCAGGTACGGCATTACCTTCATTGAGAGAAGCAGTAGTTATTCCTTCAGGCCCTTTGGAAGTACAGATCGATATGTTGTGTTGACAATAGATGAATGTACTGCTGTCTTTTTGCAGGTACAAAATGAAACTAGTATGTCCAAATTCTGTTGTGCATTGGGTAATTCTAGGCCATATCTGTAACTTTCTAACGTATCTTCCTCATAATCATATTTAATTCATGCATTGATTCACAACATAAATTATTTCCAAATTCATTAACTCCAAAATTCTGTCTGTGCCAGTTTCACTAGTTTAAAATGTTCTCATGCCTGTATCTAGCTTTCTTCACAGAAGTGAAGCATTTGACTTGAGACTGGATTGAATTAAATATAAAATTAAAGGATCTATACTTGAAATAGGGTGGCATAAAGGAATCTTGTAATAACCAATTAAGTGTGTCTGTGACTATATTCTCTTATCAAGGTACACGTTAATTCTTCTCCTTTCAGGTAATTATCTGAGTTAGCCTAGAGACTAATTTGTCCTACTTTTAATAAAAAGTAATAATTTAGGCAAGAGAATAATACTTGCATTCTGATATGCAGCAAGACAGATGACTTTACAGGTAGAAGAACTGCTACTGAAAGATAAAGAATGAAAGAATCCATTAGTACTGCAAGCACAACAGTTAGACATCCCTACATGCTACTGCAAGTGTTACTGCAATTAGTGATGTTGTACTTTATATATGCAGTGTAGGTATAATATGATTTGTATAGGTTAAGTACTTCAGAGGTTTCTAACAGTATTTTGCGTTATTAAAGTTCTCAAAAATCTTAAAGAACATCCTAAAAAGTTAGCAGCATTGTGTGCTTTTTACAGGAAGAAAAAAAGAGACATGAAGCAGTGAATCAGCTTTTTAGAGGTCAAACAAGCTAAAAGTTGGGAATACAACCAATTTTTCTTGACTCCCTTATGTGTCTTTAATGCCTATACTATTTAGCTGCATTTATGTTTGTTCTAACTTCTGCATAATACAGCAATGCACATTAAAAGCTTGTGACAGCCACGACAACATACTTATTTAGTTTTTACTTTTTGTATGAATTTTATGGTAGAGTATGGAAGAACTAAATTATGAGGAGTCCTGTGACAATGTAATATCGAAGCTGATGGCATTATCGCTCCAGTATACATGCTGTTGGATTGTTTTCTTTTCCAGAGAAAGACTGAGTTTAGAGTGAGTTATGAAATTCTTTTGTTATCTCAGTATTTTTAAAACAAACATCACTAAAGGAAGCTGCTTATTAGAACAAGCTAACACTCTTTGTTCTTTGAATTTCTCTGTAGGAACACATTTCTCTTAGAACAATATGAATATTGTAGATATTTCCTTTTGCTATGGAAGCACAGCTTTTGTTGACATAGTTCTTCAGTATTCTATTATTACCTATTGTGAGATTTTTTTCTATGAGCAAGAGGAAGTTTTTCCATCCATTACTTTTCCTCTCTGTATAATTTTTCTCCAGTGACTGATGCTGATCCAGTTCTTTTGCTTCAGGCCAGGCTTGCTTTGCTGTGGGCTGACTCCACTTTCTTCCTCACAGTGCATCCTTCAGCACTCAGTCAGGCAGGCCCAGTTCTCCTTTCACAGATACTAATGCTCAAACTGTACTAGTGTTCTGAATTCTGGGGAATGAAACAGACCTTTATTAACACATGGAACAAACGTTTCAGAATTATTACATGTGCATATTAGATATTAATGGTCCAATTAAATGGTTTTATAGGTACAGCCTCAAGGGAGATACTCAGCTTAACCTTGTCTTAATTTATGCCGCTCTAATTGAACTTACACAGAAGTCAGAAGACTTTGAAATTAAGGTAATTTTTTGGGTAACAACCTTTCTGTTTTAATCTTCATTGTATGATATTTCTAAAGTGCTTAATCAAGTATGCATTCTACATCAAAAACATAAAGTAGCTCAGAATTACTAAAATGAGACAGTGGGAGCTGAATTCAGTGCTGCTGAAGTCAGTGAAAAGACTGTTGACTCCAGTACCAGTTGAATCAGATGCAAATAGTGGCTGAAGTGTTTTTATGAATAGGAGTCAAGAAATTAGGTTATACTTTTTAATTTTACCAGTATTAATCCTGCTTGTCTTAATTTGAAGTTTCAGATTAATCTTACGTTACTAATGTAGTAGAAGAAAGTGTAGTTTTCTCTACTGTAAGCTAGTTTGCTTTTTTCTAATGTGGCAAGGTAAATTAACTTTTTTATTATAAACCAGAAAATGCAGTATCTAGAATAATCAACATTTTAAAATGTGGCAGAAGTTTCTTTCATCTTACCAAGTTGATGTCTGTGACTTATTTATTTTACATGAAGTAACATCTTTTTAGGCATTTTTTTACTTATTTGCCTATTAAAATTTGTTTAAAATTCATCTAGTTAAATGAAGGTTAAAGAGAGGACAAAGCCTTTTTCATTCCAGGTACTCAGCATTGTAGGTTGTGTGGAAATTACTTAGATATTCAAAGTGTTACACATCTTTTTAAACTATATTAGGCATCTCAGAATCACCTGTTTTATTAGGGACTCATATTATACCCATAAACTTTATCACATACAAAAGACATATAGAATAAATTCATTTCACCAACACAGGATTTCCATAAATGAAGAGTGTAATTTGCAGTCAGGCCAGTGGTCAGAGGTTGGAGATTCTCTGCATGATAAGCATGGATTTGGTTTAATTACTCTACATTGCCAGCTGTTGTGTTCAGGATCATCTTTAAGCTTTCCCATTTAACTACTGTAGCAAGTTAAGACATTCCTTAGTATACGTTTTAACCAAAAATATTCTGTATCACTTCAGGTACTTCTCATGCCAGGGATTGAAGAGACAGCACTGGTAATTCGTCAGATTGCTGACAACATTTTGCTAGCATCTAATATCAGTCCTCATGAGTGGTTGGACAAATCCTGGCTTTCTGTCTTGCCATCTGAGGTTTGCTTATCTTTCCATTAAATTACACAGTTTTCATCCAGTTTATCAGACTCATAAAGTTCTATGCTTTTTTTTGTTGTTGTTATTGTCTTAAAATGTATTATTAAAATAAGCATTATTTTATATGTATATATATATACACACACATATGTATTTTTTCTATATATACACACATATATATAATTCTTCCATCATCCTTGCCAGTACAATTAGGTGCAACTTGGACTTTCCCTGTGCTTTATCAATTAACCACTAGAGAAGTTTGTCCTCCACATCTGCTGGCCAGTGTGTACAGTTCTACAGTTCTAGGCACTAACTTTAGAAAACTATCCAAATTGTAAAAGCCAGATTCATCAGTGCTGATCCATTACTGAAGTCAGGGGCATTGCTTACAGAGTTGCTGTAATACAAGGTAGTAGAAATTTCTTTAACACCTCATGCAGCAGTTCATATTGGGTATTTACAGTAAATGCTGGAACAGGTCCATCAATCAGTCAAATATGTGATGATCTTTAACTTGTATGTCAAGGTTTTCAAATTAAACATATTAATTTGTTACTTTTATGTGGAAGCTTTGAACTCTTGTAAAGCCAGGATCCTTTTTGGCTTTTGCAAAATTCAGAAGCATTTTAAAGCAGGGGTTGGCACGGCCTTTCAGGTGTGGGGTTATTGGATTATAGGCTTTCCAATTTAGACATTAAGGATACTGGTAAAAAACTGAGAGGAGTCTTTGCCTGTATTTTATCTCTGTTAGAGGTATTAGACCCTGGCATCTGTTGAGTGCAGAGCTTTATGAAGGGCAGAAAGTGGAAGCTGACATTCCTAAAAAGCTGCAGCTCTCAACTTGCTGGCCTCTCTGTGACATTCAACCTCCCAGTAGCAAATCCTGCTTTTGGCACCTGTCTCATTGCTGTTTACAAATTTGACTTTTATAAATCTAAACCACCTTTGTCAGTTCATCTTGACTGAGGTAATTATCTTCAAAATGGAGAATAAACAGTAGATCTGGTAATGCATTTTCAGATCAAGTTTGCGTGATTCACTGGTTTCACCCTTTAGAAGAGAAACATCTTTAGACTGTGTTGCTTTTTATTGAACTATTACTCAGACCTTACTCTTTTGCAAAAATGGTACACTTACATTTGTAGTAAAATAAAAAGTTTTAATTGGACTATAAAAATGCACTATTTTAAGGCTCTATTTCTATGATATACCCATTCATAAAGATGTCGTTCTGTAGAAACAGAAAAAAAGGGGAGAAAAGTTTTTCAGATAGCAATCTAACAAAATAATTTCCATTCCAGACAGAGAAATGTTTACTTACTTTTCCATGTATCAACCCTCTGGTTGCTCAGTTTATGTTGAAGAAGGGATCTTCGCTGAACAGGTTGTTTCTTGCAAGCTTTGATCAACTTCAGGAACTTCTGCCAGAGGTTCCAAAAAAAGTTTTAAAGGTTGGCCAAAATTAATTTATGTATGAGATCAATCTTTTTGCACTGTTGTACTACAGGGTTGTTTGTTTTTTTTTTTTTTTTATCTGAAGCTACACACATGTTTGCTGGTATAATTTAAAAATTAATTATATGATTTAGCATATCATTCATACCTAAACTGTTGAGCCTTCTAATTCTCAGCAGTTTTTGTCAAGTCACCATGGTGTTTGTGTGAAGAGGAGTAGAACATTTCCTTAACTGAAAAAATCCTCATTTGATGAAGCTTCCCCTCCAAGCTTCATTGTATCATGTATTGTATCCACATACAAGCTTAGATGTTTCCCTAATAAAAGAAAGGTTTTCCAGTTAAGTATTTTCAGGACTTTTTTCCACCCTTCCCTCCTTCCCTCCCTCCCTCCCTTCCTTCTTTCCTTCCTTCCTTCTTTCTTCTTACACAGTAAGAAACCCACCACTTATAAATTCATATTACTAAGCATTTGAAAGAGCCCTAGAGGTTAAGATGAGGAATTCCATTCAAGTGTCTACTCTGCAGTTAGAATTGTGTATTCCTGATATTTCAGTTGGGCCAAGTCTGGGCAAGTTATAGATTGATTATGGTCAGCTAATTAGATAAAAAATGTGCAGCTTTTATCAGTCAAGAAAATGGGAGGACAAACTTCCCCATCAGAAGCATTCAGTTAAGGTGAAGGAGCAAGTGAACAGGTATTTGGGAATATCAGTTTGTGAATGTTACTGTAATAACTGCATGTGTGTAAAGCCATGTTTCCTGGCTGAGAAACAGAAAAGGATCTCTCCAGTTTAGTTCCTCTATGATGTATGGTATGTGCCAATCCATTGCACACTACTTCCTACACTAATGAAAGAGAACAAGGTATATTGAGGTATTGATTTTCCTGTGTTTCAAGAGACAGGTTATTATTTACTCTGTTTATAAACTTAAGACAGGTAGCTCATTGTCTGCTGTACATGTCTCTCCTTTGTATTGTTAAGAAGTGTTTTGTTGGGTTTTTTTTCTTTCCAGTAAACAAAAAATTACACATCTTAGAATCCTAAAAACTGGTTTAACTTTTCATATTTGACAGTGTAGATATGTACTATAAACACTCTTCAACTATATTTTTCTTTGGTTTCAGCATTTTAGTGTCATGACATCTTCGTACAGCCTGAACACTGCTGCTCCACTAGAAACAGCAGTGAAAGGTGCATCACCCCCAGAAAACCAGAATAACTTCAGCACAACTTTAGAGCTGCTTGGTAAGGCAAAATACAACAGGTAATATCTTTAATTACTAGGAAAATGTCTCTCTTTTGAAACCAAGTGAAAATCTGAGTGTATTAGAATCGTTATCTCCTAATCATGGAAAGGTCAGTTATTCTGAGGAGACAAACTGCCATCAAAATGCTCAATGGCATCTCGGTTTTCTGTAAAATGTAGAGAAATAAGCTAATTTTTCCCTCTTCAAACAGAATCATTTATTTTTTTCTCTACCAGGAACGTCTCATATGAGTTCTGAAGCCCTAATGCCTCCGTTGAATCATCAGCAGTGTTTTTTTGGCTCTGATCTTCCAAGCTGTATGCAGAAGAAATGTTTTTCGCAAGTAATTACAAGGAATAAGCAGAATGTCTTTGCTGTTCCAAAGGACTGTGAAGATTTTGCTCATCTGGATGTTATGAATTCTCTTGATGTTCAAAGACAGCCTTTCAGGATGCACTACAGCTCTGATCATTCTTCCAAAAACTCTGAAAAAGAGGATTTATTTGTAACACTTGGTGACTGTGCAACTCAGGAGAGCTCTAAGAGTTTCCTAGAAGAATTTAGAGAGACAACATTTAAAAGCCCAGAAATCCTGATTGGCGACACCCCATGGAATGACTCATCATCCACAGGCCCATGTATTTCCTTTGCATCTGATGGTTTTCTCTCTGATTTCTTTGTTGACCCAAATGAGCTTCAAAGTCAGAATTTTCACCAAATAGGTAGAGAAACTAAAGGAAAGAGAAAACAAAGTCCAGCATTCTTATGCACAAAAGAAAAAAATAAAGCAGGTATGTCCAAAGCAAGCAGAAATTGCTGAAATTCTGTTTGTAACTTGACTGGAAACAGGACTAGATTTTTTATTTTCTTCAACTAGTTGTTAAATCAAATCCAACCCAACAGCTGCATGTTTCCTCTACTATAAAACTTACTACTGGCCTGTATATTTCTTCTGTGATAAAAGGTTCCTAAACATTTATTTTCTGTTTTGAGCATAAAGAGTATTTAAAAAAAAAAGAAAAAGTGTTACTGCCGTTATTTTTCCTTGGTAAAATATTGGAAAGTGTAGTTCTGCAATATCATAAGCTTCAGCCTCTTCTCTCTTTGACAGTGGCTGAATCGTGCGTAATAAACATGCCAGAATTATTTTAAAAGTTATGGGAAAGATTATTTTATAAACATAGTTTTGTACAAAAGGGAGAAGAAAAGGCTAGAAGGCATTTTCTCTAAAGGACAAAATGTAGATTCAGCAAATTGAGAGACTGAAATTTAGATACTAATAATGCTGTGTTTTGCTGTTGGTGATAATGGAGTAAGAATTTCACCCTGAAAGCCTTCAAAGTTGTTTCATACAGTTCCCTTATTCTTAAAATATTTTTTAAAGCTAATAACTCCAGGGCTAACTCACCAGCTTGAAATCATTCCAAAGCATGTTTCTTCAGATAGATGGTATAGTGTGTACTTCAGAACTTTGTTTACCCTGGAGGTGAGTACAGTCCTCATAGAAAAGCTTCAGGCTTCTCTTTTTGTAGTAGTTTTCTTATCCTTGGTTTGCTTTCTCAGACATAGTCAGCTTCAGACCTTTTTTGATAAGCAATAATACATATCCATGGAGACTTGAAAGTGAGAGAGCATCACTAGTCCCTGTCAGTCAGACTGAGTATTGCTGTATCTTACATTATAGTGTTTTTTAATTTGAGGTGCCACATTCTTTAAAAATCCAAAGTTAAGCTTCTTAAATAACGTGCCTAACTCCTAGTACAGATGATTTAATTTATGTTATCTCTGTTGCTGTCTGTCATTAAATCTCTTGGTGGTACAGCAAGGTCAGCACACCATTAAGTGCTTTCACTAATTAGATCAATCTCATTCATGAAAACACAAATAATTAATTGATATTATGTTTCATGGGCTGCTTAAAGCAATTTTGGAAGTGAAAAGAGGAAAGGTTAATTGGATATGGTGAACTGCTTTTAATTTTCAGCCTATGTAGATTAAAATGTTCATATAGAAACTCTGAACAGACCTGTTGCCTCTCCATTGGGATTCAAATTGAGACCTGGAGTATTGCTGGGTAGTTAAACTGTATTTCAGTAACCTGTAACTGGCACTGATAATATAAAATTCTAAATACAACTGTTTCAGTAGAGATCAGGGCAGATTCTTTTGGTACTGCATTTTACAGTGTTCTGGCAACACTATGATCTCTGACTGATAAGCTTTCTGTAATGCTCTGGCCCAGTAATGCAAATGTATACTTAAATCTGAATAAACTTAAAAAAAAAAAGAAAAAAAAAAGAAAAAGTTATTTTTGCGTTAGATTTTGGAAGAATAGGCTTATTTTACTTTATTATTCATTAGCCAGGGGAAAAATAAGTGTACTGAATTGTCGTGCCTGCTAATGCAAAAAAAACACCTTAATACAGTGAAAGCCTTCTGAAGTCCAAAATTTAAGAAATCTGAAATCCCAAGTTTAAGAAATGTGTGCAGAGTCAAGTTAAAAAGACATATTGGGAACCCCCAGGGATTTCCTCAGGCTTCAGATCAAACTTTTGTTAAACCACAAACAATTTATGCCGATATGCCAAGCCGGTATTTCCACGGGAACACCTGAAATCCTTAGGCCAGTGTTGAAGTTTTATGACAACACTTTTTGTAAAGACTAAACAGAATATTCTCACAGCACCTTATTTTTAGTAAGCAACTTCTCAAATATTTTATTGTGAAAGTACTTTAAACCTAGGCATGTAAGTAGCTTTTTTCAACAACTTAGAAACATGAACATGTCTCTGGTTAAAAGGAATTTACTTTTACAATTACTGAACAGTTCTGAGTGTAATATTAATGAAACAGAAATAAGCATTAAAATCTTCACTGAGGTACTGCAGTTCAGCACAGTGTAGGTTGGTGTATTTATTTTGCATCCTGTATTTTACTACAGGACAATATCCATAAAGCTGATCAGTAGTAAGTAGTAGTTAATATTAATCTGTACACATTTAATTTTATGGCAGTTGATACTTTTCATACAGAACATACTGGTTAAAGCTAAAGTCTGTTACTGCTTCTGGGAAGCACATAGTTAAGTCTGCATGTGTGTTGCATTTGTAGTTTATCATACATATATTTTCTTTCCACTTCTTTTCCAGATTCAGGATTTGCAGAAGTACCAGGGATCAAAAAAAAGAGATTGACATATGAAAGAGTCCCTGGAAAAAGTGGTGGACAAACACGTCTTAAATTCTTCTGAATGGAATGGGGATTTGTATACTACACATACTTTTTAAAATTAATAAGTTCTTTGAAAGGGAATAGATTAAATTCTTGGTTTTTTCGTTTTTAGAGAGAAATTAGGGTTTGGAAATCCTTACTAATTCAGGATTCTTTTGTATGTTTTTAAAATTTTACTAAACAAACTAATTCCTTGTGCCTGGAGAATTACTGCTTCTCTGTTTGTTCTCATGGGTGATATAAAGGTGCTTCATCACTCTTTATATGAAAAATAAAATATGAATTAAAAAAGACACTGAAGCTCATAGATTTTTCAAGGCACCTGTGTTTGCCCCCTGATCCTGCAGCTTTCTGAACTTACAGATGGACTAGATCTGCCAGAATCTCAAGGCTGCTCATAAAATCTGACAGCTTTCTCACACTTCACAGCTGTGACCCTTTATGTTTGTCCCTTGGGCTCAGTTCCACTTCTTCCATTCTCACAGCTCCTTTAGCAACCGTGTGACAAGTTCTTGAACTACCTTTAATCATAATGAAACTACAGACCAACCTGTTTGGTTTTTGGACAACATGTGAAAGTTCTATTGAGATTTAGGTTTCTAATAGATTTGCTTCAGAGAACTAAGCTGTGACCCCACCTCTCTGCATTACCTGGTGGAGGACATTTGTTGGCATCCACGTGTTTTAGCCTGGTACAACGCTTCGGGAAGTAGGGAGATGAGAGTCATCTGGGAGGCAGTGCCAGATATTGTAGGCTGCAGTTGGAAAGGGTAAGAGAAAAAAAAAGGCATCTCAGTTGGAAGTTACAGAAGAGAGAGGGTAGAACAGTACCCCAACCCTCTCTCTCCATGAAAACATTTGGCAATGAGACTGTAAATATGTGTGGGAGCAGCGGTGCGCAGTAACTCCATTTTGCTGCAGGAATGCATGCACAGTTTGCACAGGCATGCCTGCCAGTTCCAGAGTGGCAGTGTCTGGTCAGTGGCCTTCAGATGAAATGATTCAGTTTTCAAACTCACAAGTACTTTAAAGTTTGATGTAGTAACAGAAAGAAAAAAACCTAAAAACAACCCCATACCAACCCACGTTTATGGTTTATGCTTGCAGTAAAATTCTTTCTTTACATTGAGCCTTCATTAAGCACATATTTGCTATTTGGATAGATAAAGCCAGCATGTAGAGGAGAAAGCTTTGGTCTCTCAAAGAAAAAGGAGTGCTGATTTTTAGCTGAGAATTCCTAAAAGCTATGATGACAGCACTCATAGCTATTTTAGTTCACAGTCATATCCCCAAATGATTTGTACCCAAATTGTTTGCAAGACTTCAGAAAACACCTTTCAAGTGTAACATAAAAAGACTTTCAGTAGAATTGCAAACAAGTCAGCATTTCCCTGTTTTTTCCCAGAATAAGAGAAAGACTTAAATAAAAATTGCAGTTTGCTTACTATTTCTGGCCCATTTTTGTGGTCACTTACCTAACCATTTTCCATTTCTTTGCATCATGGGTTTGTCTCTGTTTTTCAGAACTGCCTCCCAAATTACCAGGACCGGGAATCTGTTCTTTTAAGAGTGCAGCTCTGCAAAGTCTCAGTCACAGATGACCACAGTGGAGAAAATTATAGCTGCCACTCCCAAGAAACCTATTTATGTCTTCCTTTCCCACAGGCAAAGGCTGACACCAGAACTTTCACATGCACAGTCATGGAAGACTGGCTCAGATAATCTGCAGATCACTTTGAAAATACAGCCATGGTGCCTACATTTGATAAGTCAAGAAAATTTAAGTGCTGTCTGCATTAAGTTTCCATTAGGCAGAAAAAATGTCAGTGTACAGTTAGCTACTGGCAAGGCAGTGGAAGATAAAGAAAAGTGCTTGCAGTGACCAGTTCTTAAGGTATTTGTTTATGACTCTCAGTCTCTCACAGATATGTACATATTGACAAATTATCACATGTGACATTCCCTCCTGTCCCCCCAATCTGTTTAATGTGCAGGAAAATTACTATTGCACTATCATCAAGATGCACTCCCCCTCCAATAATCTATAACTGAGACAATCAGGAAGCAACCAATTCTCAGGCAAAAATATGCAATACAAAAACTAATCACCAGTCCTCCATCAGCAGGTAGGGACACTCAGTTCTTGGATCACATTTATAAACTGCTTAGTTACCAGGCAGGTGGCACCTGTAGATGCAGGAGAGCCTTGCTGAGGGACTGTGAGAGATGACAGGTGAGAAGAGGGGACCTTGCGGCTCATGTGAGGCACTTGGTACACTCAACTGTACCTCGATTTGTTTTATTGTGGGAATTCTGTGAGACCTGCTGTCACAAGACTGGTATGAAGGCCTCTGTGCAGTGTGTGGAGAGTTGGGACCTCAGCAGACAGCCCTCTCCCATGGTCTTTGATAAAGGAAGCTCGGATGCTCTCCACAGTTGCAGGTTAGACCTGTTGGAGCAGGGTTAGAGCAAAATGTGATGCTTACACCTGTCTAAGCCATCCCAGTGTTCAGCTCAGCAAACCCATGCAGCCCTGCAGCTGGAGACAAGCATTGTCCTGTTAACCAGGCAGGTAAGGGACACCCTCATCTGCTGCCTACAGAAGCAGACAGCTGATTTGTCAGGTTCCTGCATTACCCCAAAAAAGAGGACCTGCTAAAAGCTGAGCTGCTAACGTGTGGGCTGCTTCATTTAGCCAACACAAAATCACCAGCAGTGACATATTTCATAGAACTGACTCCCCACAGGAACCCAAGAGCCAACCAGCCCTGTTCTGGAGCTCATTCTGGCAGCCAGCTTTTGTCACAGACCATGCATGGGACAGCAGATGTGGCATTGCTGTCATCCCTCTCCCTGCTGGTACCGGGCAGTGGAGCTGCACGTTGCCCTGAGAGCGAAGGGGTGCGGCAAGCACCTCCTCTGAAGAGACTGGAATCCTCTCCAGAACCCAAGCTCCAAGAGGGGATGCTAAGCAGGAAAGCACATGAAACAGGGCAGCCTGGGGAGAGAAACAAGATGTGGGGATGGAGGCACGTTTTACTGCGTAAGGTAAAAGAAATGTGAAGGGCTTCCCGGGGAAGGAATGGCCAGTAGCTAGATGATGGCTGTTCAAAGGCATTTGATGCGTACTCTCATCCCTGTCCCTCCCTCCCTGGCTTGAGCATTTTGACCTCAATCTGAGCCTCTGATCACCTCTGAGCAAGTAAGAATAATCATACTTCCTCTAGACTTCTGCAGTGTGAGCATGCGCTGAGTACTAAAAGAAAAACTGCCATCTTCAAACAGCCTACAGTGAAAGGAAGCCAGAGCGAAGAAAAGCTGTTAAGGCAGGACATTCTCTTCTGTATTTAGAGGGACAATATGTAGTGGCAGTATTATGAGTCTCATTTCAGTGTCTTCCTGCAGGACAGCAAGCGTGAAAAATCTTTTGACAAAGACTGAACTACCTGGAGAACACTTATTCTCCATTTCAGCTAATATTAATGAAAATTAAACACTCAGATTGCAAACTCTTCCTTACAGTCTCAAAACATGTCAGTGAGCCTGATAACATTGTTACTATTTACCACAAAAAAAGGTAAACAGCTATAAATGGGATTTTCCTATTAATAAGACACATTCTAAATATTCAACAGCAATCTTCTCTTCCCAAGAAGCCAAATAGCTTGAGGCCTCCCCTCCCACTGCAAAATCAAAGTGTCCTCTTCCTTACAATACCTGCTGCTTTGTACAATTAAACAGTGAGCTCAAAGCCAGTAGGGAAAGGAATTTTATTTCCAAACTTCTAAAAGATTAATACAAACAATAGAAAGTAGACAAAATTTAAAAAAAAAACCAAAACTATTTAAAAAGTTAATTGTCCCTGTAAAAGTGTTCTATAAAAAAACTGAAGGCAAATGACCAAGTACATTTTAGTAAGTTCTGTGTATTGCAAACCTTGACAATTATTGATGCAGCTACCTTTGGGTGTTCATGGATTTTCAGTGTCTGTTTGGTCACATTTTAAACATGCCAAGGAAACTCCACCATGGCAGTACCTTTACAAATACAAATCAGGAGAAGTATTACAGATGAGAAGTCCAGTAAGAAACGTGCCTTAGAATAAAGCCTGTGCAGTGCGTTGTGGGCAGCAGTTTCTAGTACATGTCATTTATGGACTTAAATGCACTTACAAACAAGCTGTAGCTGGTTCCAGCTCTTGGGAATAGAAGCCAAGCTCCCCCTGATAACATTACTTCAGTACTAACAGCATTTAGTTTTATACTGTAATGATTCACTTTTTAGATGTTTTATTTTGGAAAAAAACCCCATAGTTTTTACTAATTCCAGTGTAACAGTTTACAAAGATAGGAGCAAGTAATTGGTAAAAATTCCTGTGTTTTTCTTTTCTAAAGTGTAAACTTCTCAAGTAATATTTGTATAGTTAGCATAGCGTAGTAACACTGGTGATGGTTATGAAAAGAATGAGTTACATTATTAAAACTTTAAGAACATTAGCAAAAGATTGTGAAGTACAGATACACAAGAACAAAGAGATAAATATCCAGGACATTGTTTCAGCCACACAAAAGTTAGGACACAGGAGAAAGACTCTTCTTGTGAAGGACAGGCAGTTGTTATTCATGTCAAGCTTGAAGGCAACTCTTGATGACCTCTCCTGTAAGAGTAAAAAAAAGGTTTATTAAATGCTGTCTTCCTAAGCTGATATATCTCTTTTACAAATTGTAACACAAAAGCTCCTTTGCACTGAGAAAAACTGAATGATTTTTCCTTGTTGGATGTTGGCATCCTTCAATTTTTATTTATTTATTTATTTTTTTACTTTGCTCACATTTTTTATTATTCTAAGATTACTAAATAATAAACAACTAAGTAATTGATCTATCAGAAAAAGATGACTAAACGAGATCTTGGGCTGAGCTATGCATTTCTAAAAGTATCACGAATTAATCATCAAACTAGTTTGAGAAAAGACTTTGTATCCTGTCTGGAGGATGCAATCAAACTTGCACCCTGGGGATATGGGCAGACACACACACAGAGACACCAAAAAAGAAACAGCGAAAGGCTGCTTCAGTAACAGAACACGTGCAACAGTCACTACCAATTTTATCTTATTTGCAGGAAGAATTGAAGGTACCATCTAAATTAAGAAAATCTCCTGCTTGTGCTCCCTTCCCCACCCTAGGTTTTTCCAGAAGAGCCTCTCACGTTCCATTGTTCTCTCTCTCTCCAGGTTCAATCCTGTTTGGTCAAACCTATGTAGCAACAATCAAAACTGCAACTATTGATGAGGCACAAGCAACTGCAAGCTCAGGAACCCTGGCAGCAGGAAGGGGAAGCTTTTACTTCATGTTCTAGTTGAAATTCTGCCCTTAAAGAAAACACTAATTTTCACTTTGATTGCACTCCCAAAGAAAGAAGTCAGTGGTTCTTCCTCTCTCTGTGTTTTTTTCAGCTCTTTAGAGGGAACTATTTTTATTTTTTTCTTTTGTAGACGAGTAGCCCCTTCTGAGAAGCCTACTTCCACATTTGTTTGTCGTGCAGAAGAAATGAGATTTTGCAACAGAAGTTATGATGTGATCCTGCCCAAGACTACCAGCACCCATGGCATTTCCTCCTCCTGCTTGCAGTCACCGCTATCTGCATGACGGATGGGAGAGACAAGAGTGGGAATCACAGAACTGGATCCCAAAGATTTGCAGATCCTGGATGGTCACCAACCCACCCACCCACCCACCCTGCAGGTGTGACACAGGCACAAGCAATGCAGAGCCTCAAGCAGACAGAGTTTGGGGGTATCTCATCCTTGAGAAAGCCTGTGCTTTCTAACAAGGTCATGAAGGATGTGATGACAGATTGCCTCAGCTCCTCTCTGCTTCCACTGCCTTTGGTGCTGTACCAACAGCAACAGGAGGAGCCTGAGGACAGACACAGCCAAATGCACACATTCTCAGACACACATTAGTTACAGCTGCAGCCAAATGCACTGCAGTATGACGTTGAAAACAAAACGTGTTTTAACAACATTCTTGCTTAAGCTGTAAGCAAGTAATCAGAACACCAACTGCCACGGTTTTGTCTTACTTCTGACTGGTTTTTACGTCTGGCTGGGAGAGACAGATTATTTGGATTATGATTTTGGATGGTGCTAATGACCCTAGAGCTGCTCAAACATAAAAACCAACCAAACAACAAAAAAACCCCACTGACTTATAAACAAAACACCCCTAGAAAGAGCTGTAGGAAAGATGTGCTTCAACTGCCACACCTAAAAGTAACAGCAAACGATTTTTAGAGCCAGCAGGGAGTTCTCTACCAAGAACTTGACATTCAAGCAACTACCACTTGTCCTTCCTAGGGCCTGGGTTTCAGATCAGAGTTGTTGTTGTGGCATCCATGACTTTATTACCTGAATCAGAGTAGAGCACAGGACCGGGGTTCTCGAAAGGGATTGCTCCCCGCAGGAACCCCAACAAGCAAGGCATCTTTGCAGGCATTTTGCATACAGTACTGCTGGAGCTCTGCAGCTGCCTGGGAGACCTGTGTGAAGGAAACAGAAAAACAAATCCAGAGAGGGAACTAATTCATTCACAAGCATCCATTAGGCATTTCCTCTTGAAGAGCCATTATCAGACAGAGCTGGAGAGCAGCCAAGTCAGCTCTTGGATTCTAAAACACCCAGTAAATCAGCACAGATGCACATTTACAAAGCTCCAATGAAACACAAATGAAATACTATGCCACTGATGTGCCAGAGGAGTGCAGAGGACTGAGGTGTGAGCATGAAGGAATCTGTCCTCATTAAAATGCACAGAGCAGTGATCACAATATTTTCCAACCTACTGTACTGTTTTCAGGTATATATTTGAACCCTTACATCCTGAACTCAGGTAATTTATAAAAAGGATTTTCATTTCCAAACTGTTAAGCAACACAGAGCGTAACAAGGAAGGAAAGCAAAAAGATGAGGATGAAAAGCTTTTTAAGTCCAAAGTGCCTCCTTCCCCTGACAGTGAAGTGAGAGCATCAAACTCACACGCTGGCCCCCAGAGAGGACAGTCTAGAGCTCCAGAACAAGCCCAGGAACCCCAAAGGTAAAATGCCTCCAACACTGAACTCCCCTGTGAGTGGCAAGGCAGCCTTGTGCCTGACTTGGAAGGCAAACATAAGGGGGATGCCCAATTTCTCAGACACACATTAGTTACAGCTGCAGGGTACTGTCAAAATCCATGCAGTCTGCCACATTCTTTATAAACCGAGAGACTGGGCATATTGGTGGGAATACAAGTTCCCCTCTGACCTCACCTCTGCCTTCATTACAGGACTCCTGAAATACCAATTTTTCTTCCTGTACAACCTTGCAGTGTTGCCAACGGGAGGACGAGACAACAAGAAGGAACCATGGACACTTCCCAGCTTCCTGATTGGGGCCACCCAGGAGCCCTGACAGGATTTTGGTTCTGGGCCACCCCATCCAACAGCATCTGAAAGTCCAGGGAAATCTGGCCCAGCGTGCACTTTTGTTTGCTGTTTCACTGCTGTCCTGTTCACTGCTTCCCACCTCTCCTCCAGGACGCTTGTCCTGGTAACTGCCCAGATTTAGCCAGCAGCTCTCAGCATTTCAGGGAGTTGTTAAGAGAAGCATTTTCCCCCAGCCTCCCGGGTTCTCTTGAGCAGAGTACAAGGAGAAACGTCCACAATAAAGATCCCTGCTAGTCAGGGGGCTTTGCCACTCCTCCCTTCCTTGAGAGGAACCTCTTTCTGGAGTCTGCAAAGGTCTCCCACCCCTTGGATCTCCCACAGCATTAGCACCTTTGCCTCAACCACAGTGCCAACCCCTTGCTGGAACCCAACTATGCACCACATGGCTAATCAGGCAGAGGTGCCACTTGCCAACACAATCAGGCCAAAGCTGCGTGGAGCTTCTTCCTGGGAAAACAAGCAGAGAGTGTCTCAGGGCACAGCTTGCCCTACGAGCACAGTACAGTTTGCAGTTCCTCCTCACCTCTGCAACATGTGCTGAGCTACGCATGTCCTGGTGCTCCTGGAAAGGCACAAACCTGACTTTTGGCATCTCTGTCACCATTATCCACAGGGCAGCAGATTGTTGTTCTAGGACAGATCTGCCTGCTCCAGACCTACCTATGTCCTTGTAACATTCTTCACTCCTCCAGGTCACACAGAAAGTACAAGGGTTTCCGCTGTATTTCACCACAGGACAGACACCCTCCTGCAGCAGCCTCCTGCCTGCAAGATGCGTGTGGGTACTTCTTTCCTACTTGGTTTCCTCTTTCTGAAAATAATTGTTCCTGTCTGCTTTTTTAGCTAGCAGGGTAAACAAAAACCACCACTGTAACTCTGGAGTATGGGATGTATTTTTAAAAATCCTTTCATATCCAGCTTCTGTCTGAAAACATACTGTCTATTCAAAGTAGCCAAAACAAAATTTTCTCTTATTTCAGCATCTGCTAAAACTGTTCCAAGGGGGTTTTCACCAGCCAAATATATTCCTCACTGTTTTTACACTGCATGTCAATAAACCCTAGATGATGCTTTTTACAAAACACATTTTTAATCATGCATCATTTCATTTGTGATTATAAAAAGACACATACAGGTTCCTAGAACAGCAGAACTGGACAGAGACTGCTGTGCACAATGCCATGAGAAAGACGAGACTGAGGTCTCATCAAGGCCAAGCTTCCCTGGAGACAAGCAAACCCACAATAAATACCTAATCCTGAGAAGTCCAGCTCCAGAATATGTTACCGACACAAAGGAACGCCCAACAAGCTGCAAACTCCATCTTTTATGCCCCCAGAAAAAGCAGGGAGGGGGTATATGTGGAAGGTGTCCCTGCTGATGGCAGCGGGGTTGGAACTGGATGATCTTTAAGGTCCCTTCCAGCCCAAACCATTCTGTGATTCTATATGGCTCAAAATGAGCAGGAACTCGGGACATTGCTGCTGGAATAAAGCAACAGAACAGCCTGGTCAGTCATTGCTGTGTTAGACAACATCCCTGCTGCCACAGGGGCCCGCATCTCCGCTCTGCCCCATGCCGTTTCTCACACCCATCACTGCAGTGATCAACTACGGTTGCTTTTAGTGAACCAAATATCTGCCGACTCAGATGTTTATTTGCTAATAAAATTCAGTAACATTAATTAATTGATCGGGATGACGTCCAAAAGCCATAGTGGCTTCACCTTGCAAGGGGCACTTCAAATTTCACAAGTTTAGGACAGGAAAAGTGAAAAAAAGGGTATTCTAAATTATTTTTAAATCAAAGAGCTAAGTTCCTGCAGCTCCATATACTGGCATTGTCCTCAGACTGAGGAAGCCAACGTTTTGTGACTGGCCTGAGAGAGAAAAATGGCGAATGCACGGAGGTGATGAGAGAAGAGGAAAGCGCAAGATACAAATTATTTTGACCTTCATCATTTCACAGCTTATGCTGGATTTTGTGCACAGCCGGAAATAATTGTTTTGTCAAAGCAATTGTGCATTCCCACAGACCTGCTGGGAACCAAGAGCTGTCCCAGACAGGGCTGCGTGAGTGAATCTGGGCTGCCAGAGGAAAAAATAAAAATAAAAATAAAATAAAAATAAAACTACAACAAAATCCCCCCCCGCAGGAGCTGGCAGACGCCAGGGCCGCCTCACCAGCCTGTCTTTGTCTGGAAATGTGCGAGCAGCAGGTTCACGGACGCGCAGAACCCCGCCCGCCGCTCCCGCCGCGTCCCCGCCGCACAGACCCGCACCGCCCGCCGCGCCCAGAGCCGGGGGAGCGGGCTGGCTCCCCGCTCGCTCCCCGGCTCACCGGGCTGTGCGGAGTTACTGCCCTGCTATTTACCACCCAGCCCCGCTCCCCGCAGCGCCGGCACCCCTCGCCCCCTTCCCCCCGGCCGGGCGAGGCGGCCGTAGGGGGAAGGAACGGGCAGCAGCAGCCGGTGTGTCCCGCCCGCCGCCCCGGGGGCCCGGCAGCCCGCGCCGCCGCTCGCCTTGATCCGCTCCACGGCCGCCTCCAGCTTCAGCTGCGCCACCAGCCGCTGCAGGCTGCCCAGGCTGCCGCCCGACGACATCCCGGGACGCGGAGGGGACGGGGCACTGCCGGGATCTGCCGGGATTCTGCCGGGCGCCGCTCCCTCCGCCGCCGCGGAGCCGCCCCGGGGAGGGGCCGGGGCCGCTCCGCCCACAGAGCCCGCGGCACCGCCCCGCCGCCACCGGCCGCCGGTCCTTGCAGCCGTCCTGGCTCAGGGGTGAGGGTGCTTTAGAGACAGAAAACCTTCTGGGTTGAAATAGGACAGGAAGGAGAAAAAAAAAAGGGAGAGGGGAAAGGGAAAAAAAAAAAGGGAGGTGGGCAAAAAAGGAGAAAAGGGAAAAAAAAGGGGGAGGCTGGAAGGGAGAAATGGAAAAAAGGAAGGAAAAGGGAAAAAGGATAAAAGAAAAAAGAAAAAAGGAAAGAAGAAAAAGAATAAAAAAGACAAAAGGGAAAGACAAAAGAAAATAAAAAAGGAAAAGATGAAAAGAAAAAGGGAGAGAAGAAAAAGAAAAGAAAAAAGAAAGGAAAAAAGGAAAGAAAAAGAAAAGAAGGAAAAGAGAAAAGTAAAGAGGAAAAGAAAAAAAGAAAGAAAAATAAAAAAGGAAAGAAAAAAGGAAAAAAATAAAAGAAAAAGGGAAAAGAAAGAAAAGGAAAAGAAAAAAGAAAGGGAAAAGAAAAAAGGAAAGGGAAAGAGAATGGAAAAGGAAAAGGGAAAAGGAAGAAAAGGGGGGAAAGAGGGAAAATAAAAAGTGGGGTAAAAGAGGGGAAGTGATAGAAAGGGGTAAAGGGGGGAAAGAGGAAAACGAGAAAAGGGGGGGAAGGAGAAAAGGGGGGAAGGAGAAAGGGGGGAAAATTAAAAATTTTAAAATTAAAAAAAAAAGGAAAATAGGGAAGAAAAAAAAAAAAGGAGGAAAAATAAAGAGAGGAAAGGGTGTTCTAAGCATCCTGGAAAGATGTAACAAACGGCAAGCTCTGCCCACAGGCAGCTGTTGGGCTCAAACTGCCCGGCAGCTGCTGCTTCCACCCCACCCCAGCACTGTTCATCACCATTTCACCAGTGACCATAAATAAGTCACTTCACTTTGTGGCAGGGTTTGGGTTTTGGCCAGTCGTCAGAGTTTGCTGCCCTGTTAAAAAGTTGATGGGATGAAGCTCACAGCCTCAAGTGATCGCTCTGAACAGAGGGACAACCAGCCACACATGTGCTTGAGTCTCAATCAAAGCCTCAGTGTGGCCATGGAAAAGACTCATGCTGATCCCTTCTCTCTGGCCACCAACGCCAGGAGCAGAGGCCATGGCAGGAAGATGTGCCAGGGGAGGGTGAGGTTGAACATGAGGAAAAGGGTCTTCAGGCAGAGGGTGGTGGAGCACTGGAACAGGCTCCCCAGGGAGGTGGTCATGGCACCAAGCCTGACAAGGTTCCAGAGGCATTTGGCCAACATGTGCCCTCAGACACATGGTCTGAGCCTTGGGATTGTCCTGTGCAGGGGCAGGATCTGGACTCAATGACCCTTGTGGGTCCCTTCCAGCTCACAGCATTCTATGATTCCATGAATGTGAATACCTCTGTGTATTGAATGAAATGTGTGTTCCACCTTATACACACTATGTATTTGAGAGTACATACAGCTACAGAAGAGATACAATTCTTTGAAAAACGATGATGGAAGGTAAGATAGTTCTCCTTCAAAATCCTACTACCTTGCCACACTTTTCCAAAGATCTCACTGCTACCCCGAGGCAGCAATGCTTGTTCACACAAACACTTCTCTCTGAAGTCACCTCAGTTTACACCGGCTTTACTAGGTGTAACTATTGTAACTCTCAGCAGTCTCATTCCTGCTTTTTTTTCTCATGTGTATAATTGCTTTGTCAACTTCATGTCGAGATAAAAATAGGGCCCGAAAATTTATGCCCAGAAGACAGACATCATTTAGAGCTACAATGAGATGTTAGGCTGGAAAGACCCAGTAGCCTCAGCTAACGAGGTGTCACTGCAATGCTGACAGCTTTGTAAAGACACATGAGTTTTTTCAACCCTTCATCACGGAGCTCTGACTGCAGTGTCACTCTCCAGCACATTTTTGCTGCAGACTATGAATTTATGCCCCTGCATCTGGTTATTTTTGTTTTCAAAGGCCTCATATGTCGAGAAAAGAGAGAACTCCAAACTGGGCCTGCAGAACGGCTCATTTCCAGCAGGTTGTACAATACTTTCCCTCCTCCACTCACTCCCTGTGAGGCCAGTTTCACAGAGGCACAGCCCACTGCTGCTGAGATACAGTTCTGTCCTCCCCAGGGACTGCCCCTCTGCTCCAGCCATTTCCTGCTGCAGTGTCAGATCAGGAAATCAATCTTCATTAGAATTAACCTAGGCAAAAAGGGAAAACAAATCTCTTTTGACTGCTTGTTTGTATAACCCAAACACTTGGCTTGGGAGGGAAAGGATGGAGCAAAATTTGGCACAAGGACAAGAGCAGGAGAGCTGTCAGCCTGCGAAACTGCAGCCACAGGTTTAGATCCTCTTGCATGCACTTGCCTGGTTCTTTCCCAGATAGCAGTGTCTTACCTAATAATCACCATTTTACTTGTGTTTACCTTTATTGCCTTCATTTCTCCCTTCCCCCTTCCACCCCTGTGGGAGGCCAACTGTGTTTTGAGGGACCAACCAGCGACACACCCAGGCTGAGAAGGACCCTCACAGCACGTCCATCTCTGCAGTGTCCCTGCCACGTTGCTGCAGTGCCCCTAAGATCACCCCACAAAAGCAAGCACAGCTTATTCGAGAGCCCTTCTTTAACAAGTTTTAAATGGATCATTAAATACAAAGTGAGCTAACTGAGATGAAGGGCAAATCACAGAGCTCCCCTTCAATTTCACTGATGCACACAGAAGTTACCCACTTAGCACACCATGCTTTTGGATAGGCACTATTTTGAACAGAAAACTGAGACAACATCCCAAAAACTAGCAAAAGCTAAACTAGCAAAGAGGCACAGGGAACAGAAACTCTTTCACAAAGAATGAGGACAGGTCACCTTTGCAGAATCAGAAAGATCTTGCTTCAAAAATGAACCATTAAGCATTTTAAAACTTTTCACTATTAATGGCTTTCTTTGGCAGGAGCAGCAAGCTCAAGAGCGTCTCCCAGAACCCATCTCCACAGAGGCCAGCTAACCGAGCACTGTTTTCAGCAGAAACACTTCTGAGGAACCTGCTTCTACAAATGTGATAAATGACACTCCCCCCCTGCCCCTTCCCCAGTAAAATTCCTGAATAGAAATGCAGGAACAGAATCCCTTTGCCAGCACATCAAGGAGACTGACCTGGTCTGAGTTACAGAGGAAACCACAGCATGCTCTTGTGCATTATTTATTCTAAGTACTCTGAGGTCTGATTGGAAAAGATAAACATAAAGAATACTTCAGATTTAGAATTTAAAACAAATTCAGTACATGTTATTATATAAACTTTTATTTACATAAGGCATCAAAATTGCCCTTTCTAAAAAAAGGGTCATTTTCCCTTTTACCAATACTTTGGTGAAAGAAATGTCACATTTAGTAGACTAATATTCACCGGTATACTTGTTCTGAACAAGCAGGTACAATCCAACATACAAGATGAAAAACCAAATGCAAAAGATCTAAGCATACTATTAATCACTCTGTAGAACAAAGAATTAAGGCTTGTTTGCATCACGATGATGATCAATCATGCATCATTTATTCCCACAAAGAATAAAGTTCATATCCAACTGAACAGCAAAAAAAGTAGTCTAGTATAATCCCCATATTGTTACATCAAAAAACAATTTGGCATCTTAGAAATTAGACTGAAAAGTAGAGGGAAAGAGAGAGGAAAACAGAAAATGGCCCTTGCTTCAGAATGCTTTATAAGCATTTCCAGTGTCCGTTTGCAAGAACCCTTCAGTTTGAAAAGGAAAAACAGGACTTTTAGGGACTGATCTAGAAACATCTGCAGAAAGACTGAAGTTGTGGTTCCACTGATCATGATTATGAAATATGTAAAGAAAATACATTGTCTGGAATAATGAATTCCACACAGAGATCCCCAAGTAAATGGCCTATGTACATTAAGCTGAGTCTGTTTAATAGGTCTGATTTATAAAAACGGTAAACCTGTGTTATTTTTCGGCCTGATTTCATAATTCCTGAGTTTTAGATCACTGCTGAGCCACAGCAGACAAAACTCTGAATGATGTAGTGAAAAGTTCTGCAAATCACTTTCAACATTAGCTAGGCATTTGGCCAGCAACCTTCAATCATCAATAAACGTCAGTCTTCCGGGTCCTTCATTCTTCATCCACCGCCGGTACCTCTTCCATCGGGGATCCATAGCCATCTTCTTCTTTAACTCCTCCTCTTGTTCTCGTTTATACACCTGACAACAGACAAAAGTTTTACATAAGGCTGAAGAATCAGCTTAAGTGAGCCTCATGGGGGATGTCAGCATTCGTAGTCCAAACATTCACCAGCTTATTGTTTTCACAGAAGACTGAACTGCAACACACCCATGAACCTGAGGGACACCGACACCGCGTGCAGGAGCACCTCCAGCTGAGGAGCCTGCTGCCTGCAGCTGAGATGCTCTCTGAGAGCAGCACTACCTCCTTGTAAGATGGTGCTGCAAGCTCCAAAACTTTTCCTGCTGAAGAACTGGATGCTCATGCATTCAACATAATAAAACACACAGTGAAGAGCTGCTAATGCTCAGAAAGCTAAATTTTGAGTCCCTTCTCAGCACACATACTGCTCAGTGCAGTTGTTTAGTGCCTCACTTTAGTTGTTTTCTCATTCCAAAGTCATTGCCTATAGACAGAACACTGCTATGTAACTTCTTTTTCCTAATAAAGTTTCTCACCTAAGTTAATATCTGTGCATTAAGCATTGGCAGTACCAAATTATAAATAATTACATCCTGACAAGTAATGGTGTCATTGTAATGAAATCTACAGTGATCAGCAAAGTCAAGTATCTTAAAAAAAAAGCAACAGCACCTGCATTTTTATTCTGGAAAGCAGTTTATGCAGATACAGCCAGTGTAAATCTCAACACCATAAAGGTCTGAGTCATCTCAGTGTCATCTGACTTCTTCCAGGAAGGGAATTAAATTTAGGATCCTGCTATGCATGAAGGAGATTTTTTAAATGTTGTAGATGGCTTTATAAATACACAAGCTCAATGTTCAGAGCTCATACAGGTTTTAGGAATTATGAGGAAAGTAAAGGAGCAGGGGGTGGAATTGTGGACCTGCATGATGTACCGTGTATTGAATTCTTGGTTCTTCACCCCTAAAAGGACACTGGAAAACTGAACAATCTGCAGACAGGCATCTCCATCACTGTGCCCCTGGGGCCAAGGAGGCCAGCAGTATCCTGGGGAGCATTAAGAAGAACGTGGCCAGCAGGTGGAGGGAGGTTCTCCTCCCGCTCCACCGTGCCCTGGTGAGGCCATATCTGGAGTGTTGTGTCCAGTTCTGGGCTCCTCAGTTCAAGAGGGACAGGGAACTTCTGGAGAGAGTCCAGCAGAGGCCACAAAGATGATCAAGAGGCTGGAGCACCTTTCTTACACAGGACAGAGATCTGGGTCTCTTTAGTCTGGAAAAGAGAAGACTGAGAGGGGACCTTATCAATGTTTATAAATATCTAAAGGGTGGGTGTCAGGATGGGGCCAGACTCTTTTCAGTGGTGGCCAGTGACAGGACAAGGTGCAACAGGCACAAGCTGGAACACAGGAGGTTCCACTTAAACATGAGGAAAAACTTCCTTACTGTGAGGGTGCCAGAGCACTGGGACAGGCTGCCCAGAGAGGTTGTGGAGTCTCCTTCCCTGGAGATGTCCCAAACCCACCTGGGTGCAGTCCTGTGCAACTTGCTCTAGGTGAACCTGCTTTAGCATGAGCGTTGGACTCCATGATCTCCAGAGGTCCCTTCCAACCCCTGCCCTTCTGTCATTCTGTGATCTCTAATGATCAAAGAACAGAGAAGTTTTGGGGGAGAAACACCACAGCGTATTTTTCAGCCTAGAAAAGACCTGACTAAGTTTCAAGTAGTGGTATCAGAGTGGTACACAGGAGCACAGGTAGCATGAGGGAAAAAGAATAAAGCATGATTGTTCTCCATTTCCAATAACACAAGAACCAGTAGGCATCTAGCTGGCTTAAAAAAAAATATTTCTACATGTACTGCTGAACTCGTGACCAGACTGCACAGCAGACACTGAAAGTTCTAATGCATTCAAGGAGTGACTGTGAAAATAAAAACTCATTAAAGCCATGATCTACAAAGACATAATTTCCTTTTCAGGAAGTCCCAAAGCTGGAAATTGTAATGGATAAATATTGCTGTATCTATATAGGTGCAGCTTCCATGTGTTCTTCACCAAAAATCAACTGCTGGCCACCACAGGAGATGAGATTCTGCTAAACAGACTTCACTCTGGCAAATACAGCTCTTCTGTATTAAGTGGTTAAACATGACTAGCAGGAAACAGCATGGATCCCAAACCACATAATTTTTCTCTAGAAGAGGAAAGCCATCCTATCTTACTTTTTCCACGTAACATCTGCTTTGGCTACTAACATTACTCACTCTTTGGACTTCCAGACTGTTTTCCAGCAAACCAATTACATGTATATACCTGTTGGCTAATCCTTTCCTTACATTAGCATTAATTTTACTATATTCCTCTTCAACTTTCTAGATTAATCCACCTCTGCCTACTTTTAAAGCAGCATTCTCTTCCATTTGGTGCCCTGCCAGCAGCAAAGGCAGCTCTGACACCATCTCATTTCTTTTCCTGGCATATGCTGAGCAGCAGAAACATCTCCTCTTCTCCTTCAGCAGGCCAAGTTTGTGTTCTCAGTTTCTCTTCTAGAACCTCCCACCCAGATGGCCCACAGATGAGCTTCTGTGGAACAATAAAGTGTTTTGTCAACCTGCCAGGCGTCTCAAGTCATTCTGGACTGGAATTCCATGCTGTGGCTAAAGTTCTTTCACTGCTCTCACAGAAAAGATTAAAAAAAAAAAAAATTACATACTGACTATTTAGTAACTGGCTATCTATAGCAAGAGTAGCAGTTGTGCCCAATGATTATTTCATATACCTTTTTCACTTCAACAGGTATACAGCAGAGCAAGAACAGTCCCTGACTGACTGAAGGCCAAAGAACTATCAAGGGACAGTTTAAAGAAAAAGAAGAGTTAGGAATGAATGGCTTGGAAGACATGAAATAGCAGTTTCAGATGATCCACGTAACCCTTATCACAGATTATTACCATTTGGAGAACAATCTTCAACCTATCCTAACAACTTTGTCATACCACATTGTTATAAGAAAGCCTTTCACCAGATTCAACTAAATCTTGTGTGTGCAGATTCCCTAACAATCACAGGTCGATGTCCCCTGACTGAGCAAAGCCCTTCCTCTATCCATGGGCATGGTCAGCAGCTGTTGTGCACCAGTTCATGAGCACAAGACATTGAAGAAAACACACTGAGCGGCTGTCTAACAGCTTCCAATCCAGAAACCAACAGCTAAAACTGAAGCAATGCTTCACACAGCCCCATCCCAAGCACCCTCACAAAACAGCTGCTCTTGCTCTGGGAGCCCTGGGTAACTCACATCAGCTTTTCCACCACAGCTACCTACCTCATAGTTTTCTCGTATCCAGAGCTGCCGTTCCAGAAAGGTCTCTTTTTGATGATCCTCTAGGCTGTCAAACTGAGACTGAGACATTTTCATGTACCTTCGTATGATATACAGCTTCTCTTCCACACCATACTCCTGCCCTTTAATAGTGAAACAGTAAATCCACCAACAGTACCAAACCATGTATTTGCACAAATAAAAAGGAGCGAGAAGGATCTGAAATAGAAGGATATCGTATATCTTTGGCTTCTGATAACCGCCTTTTATATCTATTTTATTTTTAATAATGTCTTTGATGATTTCTTCCTCTTCTTCACGGATTTCCTCTTTAGACCGCCTGTTCTTGCCTTTTTCTTTAGTTTTGTTGAGTAAACCTTGTTGCCTGGCAATCTCAGTAGCTTGTATACGGTATTTTGGCACTGTAGCTAGGTAGTTGATAGCTTCATTGTAACTACTCCACCAGCTGAAGAACTGCAATTGAAGAGCAACAAAAATAAAAAATATATTTTTATACAGATACACCTGTATTTGGAGGTTTGACAGGGAAAAAATAATGCTGTCATACACCTTTAAGCACAATTACATTACAGCAAGGGTAAACACCAAAGCTAACAGTACTTCTTCTACAGAAGTATAGAAGCTATAAATATTCCTCCAAACTTAGTAAGGCACCTGGAAAACAGATGTATAGATGTGTATTTCACAGCAATGTACAGTGAGGCAGAAGGACAAGGAGACCCTGTTCAGATTGGTTAATCTCCTGAGGTTAATACTCAGAAGCCCCCTTGCAGTTATAAAGAAAATAGCTGGTAAATGAACACTTAACTGTAAAATTGTTATTCACTTAAGATTGTTAATTAAAGTATGTGATGATCTCATTAGTCTGACAGGATTTACTTCACGAGATTCAACATCCCTACCCCAAACAACAAACCAGAAATACAAAGCCTGGGATGAACGTGTCTTATTGGGGCAACTTTTTTTAAATTTTCTTTTTTTTTTAAAAAGCAGCATTTCACACCTTTCACCAAGACAAAGGGCAGACTTGTACATGACATACAACCTTAACAAAGGCCAAGAAGCAGGAAAAACAGAAAGAAAGAGAGAGAGATATCAGTTTACATGAGATGTTTACACTGAACTTGCTATCATCTGGCAGCTGGACTGCAGGAAAGTATCTCCACTTACAGGCAAAACAAGAAATAAGAGGTGAAATGAAACTCTGTCACTGGAAGTAAGTCTGAAGAGAAATTATCAGCTACATATGCCATTGGAATTTATTATTCCAAGCTCTCAAATTCTGATCAACATATTTTTGTTTTAACTTCCAACACCTCACTAAAAAGTGCGCTATCTGCACCGCAGAATAAGCTGTATCTTTATAAACTTTCTGGGTATTTTTAATGACATTTTGAAACAGCAATCTAATAGATGTTAAAGGAAACAGTTAGGCAACTTCTTCCACCTAAATATTTGTCAGTAATAGCACAAGTATTCTCATCTGAAACACAGGCTGTTTGCTTGACCTTGGAACTACCACCTTCAGAGCAAACTGCAGTGAATTGAACTCCCTTCTATCCTGACTTCATTGTGGCGTTTAAAACACGCTGCAGTGTAAGATTCACACATTAGTAAACTCCTGATATTCAGTCTGAACCGAGTCTTGACTTTAGTTTGCAACTAGTGTGTCATCTGAAAAATTACTTATGCAGCTTGACGAGCTGACACACGCTTATCTGGAGCACTAGTCCTGTGTGTGCCCAGGAGTGGGCTACTCTCAGCCTGCCATGAATTAAGCACTTGTCTCTATGAAATATCCTACCATTAAAATAAACTAATCTCTACCTTTGTCCAAGGTACCAAAGGGCAGTCAAAAACCTGCTCGGTCCATCCTGACTTCAGGTTTGTTACAGACACTACACAGAAGCTCACGACAGCAGACAGGAACAGGCCTCCTCACTGGCACTGTTTAACACCTTTTACAAGAGCTACAGATACTTCCCATTCAGAAACCCACTGAGCAGGGTCACGTAAACATCAGATTTTACCTGAAACACGGAGATGGCACACACTGTCACTAGAATCACTATTCTGACATCCACTTTAGGCGCCAATCTCCTGCTGTAGTAGTGATAATAATGCCTGTAATACTCCTCGGGATGATCCAACATGTAGTCATAATCCTTACGTGTTTCTTCATCCTGCAGGATGAGACAAAAAAAATGCATTGGTTCAGATTTTTGTTTTCACTTACTCGCTTACAGCTGTGCTTTACATCTCATTAATGACCATGCTGCTGTAAAATTTGTAATAGACCGACTGAGTATGAAGCACAGAGGAAAATCTGGTCCTTTTCTCATATTCTTAATTAATTTGTTCTCACACTCATCTGCCCACACACATCAGACATATGTGGTCTTCAATGCATAAGCACACACTGCATGGAGACATTTAATACTGAAATAAAGACAGGCAATTGAAATCCAAATAGTAGTATTTTTAACTTCAAAATGGGAAATCCAGATGGACTAGAGTTAATAAATGTCACTCAGGAAAAGATTTTCAGATGAAGGTTCTATTAAGATATTGGTTTACAAATCTTCTAGAATTAGCTTACAGGGCTCTGGAATCTGTCCAATGGAAGGCCATTTCAAAAACTCATTGTTCTCATTTTCTCACAGTTTTTTCTCATTTTCACCCATGTAATTAAAAGATGAGAAATTTAATTTTGCCAGCCTCAACTGCATTCCTTTCCTACCCACAAAAAGTTCCCTTTTTCTCCCTTTTCTCAGCCTTAAAGCACTTACAGGTTTCTTCCTTCCACCTCTGAGTTGCATTTCTGCCAAGCCACACATATTTTGCCCTGATGAATCTCCCTTACTGATTCCATATGCTACTCAAGACACTGGTACTTTTTTGCCTAAATGTACACCTCTAAGATAAGGCCTAGTCAGTTCATTTTAAATAAAAAGGGATTTTCAGATAATTGTATCCCGCCCCCTGCACTCTTGGACTGGCTATTGAAGAAGGTTTTTTGTTTGGGTTTTTTTTTCCCCCTCCATGACTGCTGGTAGGAAACAAGGCAGCTGAACCCACACAAAGGAATGCAAAGCCCAAGCTGCAGAGCCTGCCGTGATGCACACACGTGTAAAGCCGAGAGGCTCCGATCCTCCCCCGGCAAAGGGACACCTGTGAGGTGTGCATAGCCAAAGTCCAGCAGAATCCCAATGCCTGAGCCAGATCTCTTCCGATGCACGCTTCAGAGGTGGATGCAGCAGACGAGTTGTAGCCATCAAGCAAAATTTCATAGAACGGTTTGCGCTGGAAGGGACCTTAAAGATCAGCCAGTTCCAGCCCCCCTGCCATCAGCAGGGACACCTCCCACTAGACCAGGTTGCTCAAAGCCTCATCCAGCCTGGCCTTGAACACTTCCAGGGAGGAGCAGCCACAGCTTCTCTGGGCAACCTGGGCCAATGTCTCACCACCCTCACAGGAAAGAATTTCTTCCTAATATCTACTCTAAACCTCCCCTCTTCCAGTTTAAAGCCATCTCCCCTTGTTCTATCACTACCTGCCCTGGTAAAAAGCCCCTCCCCAGCCTTCCTGTGGCCCCTTCAGGTATTGGAAGGCCGCTGTAAGGTCTCTCCGGGATTACACACCTTTCAGCACACTTTAAAGCCACGACTTTTCTTCTCACAACATGCCACTGCTTCATTTTGCTGCCTGCCGTTAACGCGCCAGCTGCCCGTACGCAAAGACGGGTAATTTAAGCACCGACCCAAACGAGGCGGGACCCGCGCCCGGGCCGGCGTCAGCCTCAGCCCCCCGCACCTCCTCGCCTGGGCGCCGCCTCCGTTCCCGAAACCGAGACGGCCGAGGGCAGCGGCGGCGCGGGCAGAGGCGATGCGGGGCAGGGAGCCCTGCCCGCCCCGCTCCCCGGCTCCCCCCGCACGGCCCCCCGGGGCGGCCCCCTCCGCCGGCCCCCCGCGCTGTCTCTTACCGGAGCGGCTCCGGCCGCGGCGGCGGTCCCGCTCTCTCACCTTGAGGGTCTCGTAGGCGGTAGCGATGAGGAGGAACTTCTCGTGCGCCGCCTGCGAGCCGCCGCCGCCGGGCGCGGCCGGCTCCCCGCGGTAACGGTCGGGGTGGTACTTGCGGGCCAGCTGCCGGTAGGCGCGGGCGATCTCCGCCTTGCTGGCCTGCCGGCTGACGCCCAGCACTTCATAGCAGACGCGGCGGCCGCAGTACAGACCCTCGGTCAGTCCCCGCGCCGCCCGCGGCAGCAGCGCCGCGCACAGACAGAGGCACAGCAGCCACCGCCGGCCCGGCCCCGCGCTGCCGCCCGCCGCCATCTCGCTGCTGCCGCCGCCGCCGCTGAGGGGGCACGCGCCGTGCGCAGGCGCCGGAGTGCGGCCGGCGGGTAGGGGCGGGGCCATGGCCCCGTGAGGGGCGGGATGGCGACAGAGGAGGAGGTGTCGTGACAGCGCCTGTCATGTCGGTCTGTTCCCTGGGTTCCCCCACCGTGTTCTCCGCTTGTTCTCTCCTCCAAGGCTGAATCTTTCGAAGCGCTGGCGGAGCTCGTGTTCAACCGCAGCTCGCAGTGTCAGAGCGCGTGGGGTCGGTGCCCTGTCACCCGCAGCCCCCCAAAATGCAGAGAGAAGTGTGTGGGGGGACGCTCCCGCGGCCGCTGCCGGCTGCCGGACACGCAGCGGCCCCTGATGACGGTGGCGAGGGAAAGGGTGTTAAAATCCTTTAAAATGGATTGTTAGCCGGTCTGACTGACGCCTTAGATCTTTTTTTACCCAAAGACTTGTTTTGGAAACGAGAACAACGTCTCTGCTTCAGTGCAGCTGCCAGGAACATTGCCGCAGTATTGGAGCTTTCCCAGGAAAACCAGGTTTATGCTTGATGCTGGAAATATCTGCCACAAAAATACTGGGCTCTTCAGAGAACACATGCTGTTCTTCTGCTAGAAATGAATATGCATTTTATACTCCTGGCCTTCTCTGTCTCTCTCCTTTTTGCAATAATAAATGTTTATAATTTCCTTTAGAGATGGATGAGTCCCAAATAGGCTTCTTCCAAAAAATTCCGCTTCTTTGCAGCTCGTTAGAGTTCAGCCTCTCAGCGTTGGAGGCTGACATTCAATTCCTCAGATCTTGAGCTTGACAAATAAAGCAAAAATTGTCCACAGCTAGTTTTGTCACCCTTTTTTTTTTTTTCTTTTTAATCTGAGTTGAGAAGGAAGCTGATTCTCTGACACTGTGTTACCTCTGGGGCTCACTTCTGCCAAGAAGAGCTGGCTCTGGAGCTGTAGGGACAGGCCAGCAGCCTCCCCTGTGCCATCTGCACAGCAGCATTAAAAAAAGCTGGCAAGTGGGCACCAGAGTGTCTGCTGCCTGTGACACTCCAGCGGTGTCTTCTCTTAGCATCTTGCCAGTATCTCCTTGCAGAGATTACATGTGCCACTGGTGAGCCTGAGAGAATGATGCTGTGTGGTGGTCACACCTTTCTCCTGTGCTCTTAGCAACCCCACGCCAGCATGTAAGGTCTATTCAACCAAGGAACAAGTGACAGGACAAGAGGAAATGGCCTCAAGTTGCACCAAGGGCAGTTGAGATTGGATGTGAGGAAGAATTTATTTCCTGAAAGGGTTCTGAGGCATTGGAAGGGGTTGCCCAGGGCAGTGGTAGAGTCTCCATCCCTGGAGGGACTGAAGAGTCATGTAGACATAGCGCTGAGGGACATGGGTTAGTCAGGGACTTGTCAGTGTTAATAAGGTTAATGACTGGACTCAATGACCTTAAAGGTCTTTTCCAATCAAGGCAATTCTATGTTCTGTTCTGTGTATTTTACAATGCAGCTTTCTCCCTGTAGTTAATGACTTTGGAATACAAGAGCTCAGCAGCAATATTATCAAACTTTTTTCTTTTTAAATAAAACAAAAAAAGATATTCCTAAATGTGTTTGTCACTCATGCTGACCGCCACACAGCCACCTCAGCACGGGAGACAGAGGTGCCAGGGAAGCTGCTCAGGGGAGGTGGTGCCCACTAGCTGTGCCTGCTGCTAGCAGCGCTGGCACAGAGACCTCAGGCTGAGGCAACCACAGCCGTGGAGGTGGGTGAGGAGGGCGCCGAGCAGCACGGTGTGGGCAGGGCCCGGGCGGCGCCGGGAAGCGGGCCGTGCCGTGCCAGGACCTGTGCGGGGCTGTGCCAGGGCGTGGGCGGGGCTGTGCCAGGGCATGGGCGGGGCCATGCCGCGATATGGGTGTGGCCAAACAAGAGTGTGGGCGGGGCCGTGTCAAGGTGTGAGCTGGGCTGTGTCGGGGTGGGCGGAGCCGTGGAGGGGTGTGGCTGTGCAAGGTGTGGGCGGGGCTCGCGGCCCGCACCGACCGCCGAGAGAGGGCGCAGCTGAGCCTCCCGCGCCCCCGCGTTCCGTTTCCCGCCCCCGCCCCTGTCGGGAGCGCGAAGCGTGCTGCTTGTCGCTATGGAGGTCAGCGCGGACTCGGGTCAGTCTGCTGCCTCCCGCTGCCCCTGTCCTTGGGACCCACCGGGAGCCGCGGGCGGAGCGGAGCGGAGCGGGGGGGTAGGAGGGGGCGGTACAGCCGGTGCGTGTGCTCGGCGGGGGCGGGCGGCGGGGACGATGGCTCAGCTCTTTCTAAATATAAAACGGCAGTGACGGGAGGGCGGGCGCTGCCGGGCCCCGCCGTCCCTCGCGGCGCTTGCTGTCGGCGAGAGACAACCGCAGAGTAGGAGGAGGAATAGGAGGAGAAGAAGGAGGAGGAGTGGGGAGCCGGCAGCCGGCCCTGTGCCTGTGCCGAGCCGCCGGCAGAGGAGAGGGGCGGGGAGCGGCTGGGGCCGGGCGGCTGCGGCGCGACTCTCACCGCCTCTCCTCCCTCCCCAGCTGGCAACATGGCTGCGGCCGCCGCGGCTGCCCAGGACGAGCTCAGTAAGTGGCCGCGGCGCTGGGGACTCCCGATCGGGCACGTCCCTGCGGAGGGTGGGCGGGCGGGTGCGGGGCGGTGGCCGGGCCGGGCCTGGAGCTCTCCTCGGCGGCGCCCCCGCTGCGGGGGGGCCCAGCTCCTGAGCCCGCGAGGCGGTAGCGACGGAGGGGCCGGGCCCAGCCCTGGGTAGCCATGTCGGGAAGCGGAAGCTGACGGCGGCGGAGGCGGCCACCCTCAGCCCGGTGAGGGCAGAGCGGGCTCTCTGCGGCCTACACCTTCTCCCGCCGCCGTCCGGCTGCCTGACCTTGCGGGGCCGCTGAGGCGGAGCCTCCTCGCCCATTAGGAGCCCGCCGGGGGCAGCTGCCGGCGGGGCTGGGGCGGCGGGGCGCGGAGCCGGCAGACCCTCCCCTGCTTCCTCCCCATCCGCCGCCGCTGTAACCCGGCTCCCGGAGGGGGCGAGCGGCAGCTCTCGCCTGTCTGCGCTCGCTCGGCTTTGCCCCATGGCTGGCTGTTCACTGCAGAGCCGCTGCAAAAAATAACGTGTGCTGGGACCGCGATGCATTCGGCCGGGGCTGCTGGGGGCTGCCGGGCTGCGCTGTGTCTCCTGGCCGCTGTGTCAGCAGATCCTCGGGCCTCTGCCGCCCAGCCCGTTGTTCTTGTCACCTCCACATCTCTTGTGCAATCCGGTTTTTCTTTGGAGAAGCCTGTGAAACTTTAAAGAACTCCCCCCAGCCCCCTGCTCCCTGCTTTTGCTGTCTTGGAATAGAGCTAATTCTTAGACAACTGGGAAGAGTTAATAGCGAGATAATATATGACTCAGCCAAGTGACACGGCCTTTGGTTGCCCTGAAATAGTACTTGGCAATCGCCGCAGAGGAAGGGTAGAAGAAATACTTTGAGCATATTTGTGCTATTGGATTTCAGTTCTAAGGCATTTATGTGTCGCTTGGGGGCTTTTTTGTTGTTCTCTGTTGTGCTGCTGTGTAGGTAACATCCTTGTTCTGCTCTTTGTCAGTTGTTACTGGAACTAGGCTGGGTGGAATAAGGCATGTGGTAATGGTGGGGATGCCCTTTACATAGTCACAGAGCGAGGATCTCACAGTGGAGTAAAGAAGGATCTTTCAGTTACACTGATCCTGGGATCGGACGACAGAAATGCCAAGCTATTTATTCCATTGACAACTGGGATAAATTGTAATCATGAGTGTGACAGACCTCGCTGCTGCTGTCATCCCAGAGATTCTTCTCTCACTTTTACAACGCTAACATGATTCCCCTTGGTGAAACTGGTCAGTGTGAGATCTTTTGCTTGTAACTCCTTGGCTTTTATCTGTACCATGTGTCATCTCAACACAGCCCTTTGTGTTGAGCTGCACTTAAAGGACAAATGTTCTTAGATTCAGATTCATGTTAATAATTGTATGATGTCATTCAGGTTATTTGACCTCTGCATTTTTCAGAATTGTAGTGTTTTTATTGGCTTGGTTAGAAATCTTTTTTGGAAAGGAGAGGAAAGATAGCGGATTTTTTGTTTGTTTGATTGTTTTTTTCCCTAGTACCTCATCTGTCACTGAATAGAAAGTACTGGATAGAAAGTCATAAATAAAAATTAAAGCTAATGGAAAAAGTATTTTCATGCGGAGAGATGGAAGCTGAACAGCTTCTATGTGGGCCTACTGTCTTTTCAAACATTTAAATAGTTAAATTTCAGCATATTTGGAAAGAAATCTGTTCATTTTTAGCCTGATGAGTAGTCCCAGAATAAGAATAATTAGTACTAGTTTTAAATTGGAAAACCAATTTTCCTTGGTTTATATACACATGGCTATAGGAAGCTTTGATCTATAGCTCCAATCAAACAAATAAACTCTTTCTGTTTGCTTAAACCCTGTATAAGAGTACTTACTGTTTTAGGGGACGAATTGTTTGAAGGCAGCATAAGAATGGAGATAGAGCAGTTTAAAAATTAATTCAAAATCAGTGAGTTGGGCCTGAAGCCATCAGAGTTCAGATGCAAGAGAAAGGAAAGTTAATCTTGAGTAAGAACAGTCAGCCACTTGAATGGAGAGCCTAAGCCTGGCGTACTGCAAATGTTTGTATTTCAGTATGCTACTCAAGCTTTTATAGAAGTTTTCCTATAAAATGGAAGAACCAGATGACAAAAATATATATATATCCCATCTTCCTTAGGCCTTCCCAGCATTTTCCAGTCTGGTCTTGTAAAACAGCCTGGTGACTGTCCTACTTTTACAGATGTCCCCTCCAGTGATCTGGCTGTAGGCATAGGATGGGTTACAGGGTAGAGCCAGGAATAGCACCAGCAAATCCTGACTCACTGTTTGCTACTGTAATCATACTAGATATATTTTCTCCCAGAATTTAATACCATTTGAACAAGAATTTGACTCCTATTTTAGTAGTGGCACAATAGACAAGAACTTTGTCCTTTCTTCTGCACACAGAATAGCACAGAAACAATTGCTGAGCTCTGTAGGGACTGAAGGGTGTGTTTGAGCTTTTGCTTTAGCAAGGGCCTGTCCCTAAAACTGCCCCTGCCATTCAGTGTGTGTGAAATGCTCCTGTGTTCAGCACTCTTTATTTGATATAGGGCCTTTTGAAATAAAAAATGTGGGGGTGCTAGTGTGATGTAATGGTTCTGCAGAGTTCAGGTAATGGGGGAGGGTTTATTTTTTGTTTGTTTGATTGGCTGGAACGGAGTTCTAGAAATGTTTTAATGTAGCAGCCCTACTAATCTGTCAAACAGACACTTTTCTGGAAAGTGAAGATAAATTCTGGCTTCATGCACGTAATTTTGCTGTTATACTCTCTGCTCTGTTTTGCAGAGGACTCGAACTCTCCTTTCAGTTCCTGGAATGCTTTTGTGGTGATCAGTTAAATTATAAAGTACAGTTAGCTTGGCATGTCATAGCCCCAGTAGTTTATTGAGTCAGCTTTCATAAAAAGAAGGGTGTGTGTTTTATTTGACACTCAACTACATAAATAGACATTGCTGAGGGGTCTGTGCAGAATAGCTGACGTGCTGTGCATAATATGCATGAATGCCAGAGGGAGCCAGTTCTTTCTCTGGTGTAAGGACAAGGAGGAGAACCTGGGCACATGAAATGGAACTCTGCTTAGCTGAACCAAGATGAGATTTATTTGATAAACAGTGAACTAGCTACCTCAGTAAGGCCAAGCGTTCAGAGAGGTTACTTCTGCAATTGTAATTAAAAGAAAAGGGGGTGGGGTTAAGGAAGGGAAACACCCTTATTAGCAGAAGGAAAACATTAAGCCATGTATTTATTTACTTTATCCTTTATGTGTCTTTCTCTCAGTAGCTCCCTTTGGCAAGCTACCATATCACAGAACGGGAAGAAGGGGCATGTTGCAGTGAGCAGGCTGGGGTTTTGCTGTTGGCTTGGGAGACTTGCAAGATCAGTATTGACATAACATGAATAGAAGTAGCTCTGACGCTTATTTGGCCAGTGTTGCAAGATTTGGAAGTTTATAAAACTCAAGTTAGAGCCTTGCTGTTAATGAGACTTTCTTGTAAAATTTGTATACATTAATCTGTGTTTTGAAATCTTTTCCTTTCCTATTTGCATGAGGCGTGGTTGTAAGTGCTGAAACCTGTATTCCTCCATGTAGTCTTAAATGGAGACTGGAAAGAACCAGAAGTGAAATATGTATTTTCTCACAGATAGGTAACTGCATTGCCATGGTAACTTAGGGATTTCAAATTCCAAATACACTGTGTCTCTTGACACAAATTGGACACTGCTGCTGGAAACAGGGATCCAAAGACACATCTTGTTTTCCTGCAACCTCGGTGCTTTTACATAGAGTGAAAGGGAACATCTGTTCATGTGCAATGCCCACTGTTAAATTCTCCATATTTATGTTTGCTGTCTTGTAAACACTCCCGCCCCGCCCCCTCAAGGCAATGCCATTACAAAATTAAACATTGGGTGTAAATACTACACAGCAGGAAGGAAAGAAGTTGTGATTGTGCCAAAATACATATCTGTTACAGATTTTGTATGGACTTAATTGTGTGTATTTTAAAAATAAAACTACCTGGTATTAATTTTTCGACTCATGCAGTTCCTTCTTGGTGGTGTTTTTTGTGTTTTTTGTTTGTTTGTTTTTAAAGCTGTAGTAAAATGTCAGCTGTCATAGCTGTGGCACACATATGGTGTTTCTAAGACTATGTATTAAACCAGACATGATTTCTCGGGTGCTTTCTAATGTAGTGGGCAAGTCTGACAGGGACTGTGGTTGGCATGTAGCTCATAAGCAGGTTCTGGGTGACATAGCAATCATCTTTCTTTCAAGAAATTGCTTCCAGCTTTCACATTTGTAAAGGGAAATTTGCAAGACTATAAAAAAAATAATGAATTCAGGGTTGTAGTGATTTATTCTTATTTGGGTTATTCCTTCCAACACGCCCTGGCAGAGCAAGGGGCTCTCCGCAGTGGAGCGAATCTGGAAGGCTCGCAGCGACCGCGGTGCGCCCGACGCTTTCCATTGCCTCGGACGTGCAAGGTTGTTCTTCGGGCGGTTTGTGTTCTGGAGGACTGGGCACACCATTTTCCAGTAGTGTTTTCAGTGAAGTCTCCTTCCTTTCTTCCTTTCTCCCCTTCACTTTGACTTTCTCACCAGTGTAAATAAAATAATGGCCATCTTTTGGGTTCTTTTTTTGTAAATTCTCTGGATTGCATTAAAATTTGGCCCTTTGCCTCTGACAACGTGTTCTTCCCCCAGCTCCATGTTCACCAGAGTTGGACTGCAGCAGATTGACTATGGAAGTAATTTTATGAACATATATAATTAGCTGATACAGAGAATGCTAAAGGTGGGAACCAATATCAAGGAAATAGTACAGTCCTAAATTTGAGATGAGAGTTTAATGTGAGACTGAGGAAGTAGGAGCCCTTGTAAAATCTCAGATATCTTAAGTATTAGCTTTATAGATGGGGATAAAGCTATACTTTACTAAGTGTCGGCCCCACATTACTTCTTTCTTCCAAGGCTTCCAGAAAACTACAATACAATTATCTTTAACTGTATTAGTAAACTTTGAAAAGGAAAAAAATACAGGAAGTGTGTCATTGTATGGGCTACACTTTAAGTTCAGTGTTGGTGAGCAAAGGTAAAGACTGAGATGCCTAAAGGTTTCTCATTCAAATTCAGTGCTCTTACTGTCAAGTTGTGGTAAGATTGCTGTAGTAGTTAATTTCAGTTGCTAAGGCTTATTCAAAAATGTCTGTCATCTTTTTTTTTTCTTCTTTATCCCTATGGTTTGTAGCAAAGCAAGTGAGACCTCTTGTTTTACTTATTTTTCTTATCATATAACCTAGTGGTCTCCCTCCTGAAATTACAAGTGTGCAGTTTTACAGTTGGCAGTAGGAGCTGTAAAACTAGATGGAGAAGGGTTTTGGCTCCATTCTTAGAAACTTAGGATGTCCATGATGTGGGAGTGTGAGGTGGGTTGGGGTTGTCTTGTTTGATGTCTGATGCACAGTGGTCTGCTTGCTGGCACGGGCTGGACAGGGCGGCTAGGTGAGAAGACGCAAGGCAGAGAGGGAAAGGAAGGTCTGCAACACGTGTGTGGAGTAACTGCTGGAGGTAACCAAGATCAGAAAATGGCTGTGTCCACATGCTAAGGGAGAGGTACAGTGTCGAAGAAGATCCCAGGGGAAAAACGCAGCTGGTATGCCAGGAATTCCTCTAACATCGCCTTCCTTCTGACCGCTTACCAGTTCAGGAGATGAGACAGAGTGGTGGCTCCTTCTCCAGCTCCCCTACCAGTTGCAGTTGACTCCACAAGGCTTGATGCATAGTTTACTCGTGATTCTAGATTGACAGCTGGCACTCCTTTTGCCAACTACCTCCCTTTGTGGACCTTGACAAAAACATAATTCTGTACCACTGACCCCTCTCTTTCCCCCTTACAGAGCACACCTCTAAGTTTTGGTAACTTTTACCTTAAAAGGGGAATGGAAGTGCCTTTTGTCAGTCACTGTAAAGGTATGACTAGAGCCACTCATGCTCCACCTTGCAGGTAAAAGTAATATAAGTGTAGCCCAAAGAAAGGAGGGAATTAGGAAGGACATCATCGTGGACCAGTCAGGGACGCCTCCATCACAGACCTCTGACCCCTGGGGGCAGCCCATGGGCTGAGCCTCTCTTCCCCCCATTGGGACAGCTTTGGGTAAGACCCAGACTTTCACTTGGCCAAGGATCTTCCTCGGAAACTTAGAAAATCTCGAGAGAATTATTCTACCAACTTAGCACTTTGTAGTAACCTGTCACCTTTTGGCAATTAATAGCACTTTTAGTAACTTCTAACCCTAACGTTAGTGCTTGTACACACTGCTGCAGACAGCAGATTCCCACCAGCAATCCACACGAATCTGTATTATTCCTGGTCCTTTATTAAACGCTTTTATTCGCTCACTGCCTGGCTGCACAATTCCTCACTGGGCGCCGCCTGGGAGGCCCAGAGAGTCCAGAGATGGTGACTGGACAGTGGGTGCTGGGCACTAACAACCGGATCTGGCATCGGTATATCCGTACTGGGAGTGGCACATCAAACTGCATCCATCTGTAACCAGCCACCCCAGCTGACCTGTGCTCAGTGGGACACCGCTCAGTGCTGCAGGTTTGGCCGTGTGAGTCCATAAATGGTGGGTGCGGGAGCGCAGCGCTGTCGAGTGAGTCCGCTGTTGTGGGACCCGTGGTGCTGAACTGGGCATCACCCAGGATCTAAGCCGAGCTGCCCCCAGCTCCTCCAACATCTGAGGGTGAGCTGGAGTGCAAGGGGGTTTACTTCCTGCCAAATTGTGTTACCACCCCTTTCATGCAACAACGTGGCAGTAGGACACAGTATCTGAGTCCCACATAACTGTGTCCCCAGTTCCTCTCATGGACGATTGTGTGCGGTGCTTTAAATCTCCAGGGTTTATGTTTTCCCATAATTAATGCTGTCAGCTTGAGAGACGGTCTTAATTGTTAGTAGAATACAAACTGTGAAGAAAATGGTTGACATGCAATACTTGGGAATGTTTATAGCTCTTTGTTTTTCTGTCTGGCTGCTATGGATACAGCCTGCTTCGGCAGCAGAGGAGAGTACTCTGACAAACTCCTGACCAGTTTCTTGACTGCAGCCAGTCTCCTGGAATTTGCTGAAGAGTCCTGTCATGCTCATGGTTAAGGGAAGGATACGTGATGGCAGTACCAGGACTGAACTGACTAGGCAGCAGAGATACAGGAATAGTCATAAATGTCTCTCACTGGCAGCATAAACAAGGGGGTAGCTTTTTTTTCCCCCCTTCTGATCTCATTACGACAATTTTAGTTGCTGCTTTTAGCAGCATGATAATGGAGAATGCTGGAAGTGGGGTAGATGCTTGCAATTCAGTGCATTGGTGCCCTTCCCGTGGGCCTGTGCAGAGTGGTTTCTGTGTGTGCATAATCCAGTGGCTACAACAAATGGCTTCAGAAATAACTTAACTCCCTGCACTTTAGTCTGATCTGTTGCCACGTGAAGGTAGGAATGTGTTGTTGGGGAGGTTCCTCAGCTGACTTGCTTGAGGATGGTGGGTCTGCGGTGATCTCCTGGAGTTCTGAGGGGAAAGATTAGATTATTTCCTTCATTGTTTGAGTTATTTGAGCTGCTTGGCATGACCTAAGCAGTCCCCTAGTGCTGGTGGGGTTTTGAGAGACCATGGAGGTCTTGGAGGGGGAGCATGTCAAGAGAAGGAAGGTAAAGAGAGAAAGAAGCTGTTAAGATTATTTTTTTTTTTAAAAAAAACCAACAACCCCAAGGAATATGAGCTAAATATTCTGGAGTCAGTGACTAGCTGGCAGCCTGATTTTTCCATGGAATCTGTCTGAAACTAGAGATTGCTCTGCAAGTCAGTTTTCATTGTAGGTGCTGCAGAGTTTCAGCTTGTAATTTCCCTGACAGTTGGATTTCATAGTCCTCTGTCTTATCAGCTGCCTGTCATGTTTGCTCAGCCGAGAATAAAATGTTGGAAGTGATATATTTATGTTTAATCTGCAGCTGGCAGAGGAGAGATGATACTGTGAGGACTCTTACTACAGGGATAGCACAGATTTAAAAAATAGGACAATAAAGGCTTCTGCAGCTACATCATGATAGGTGTCCTGGCTAGAGCTGTGTTTGCATTTGAACATCCTTTTGTTTCACTTAAGCTCCAACCATATCCATTCACCTCAGTCTTTACCTTTGCCCTCTACCAGTGTTGTGTTGTTGTTTTTTGGGGGGGGGGGTTTGCCTCTGTAGTCCTTTACAGCCAGCTCAGCGATCCTCCTGAAAGAGGGTTCTCCTTGGTCTCTCTAATCTCAGCTTGCAACAGGTCACCTTAGATTAGTCTTTGGGGGAATGGTTTCCTCCTTGTAGGATGTCTTGAGACCTGTAGTCCCTTCAAAAGCCCTGGGTCTCCTTGCTGCCTGTGGATCTGGCCTGCAGTGCTGCAGATTGGAGAAGAGATGCTCCTGATCCTGTGCTCAAGGACTCTTCTCAGTCCAGCTGTTGGGAATGCTGCTCTGCTGAGGAGGTTTTGCTTTGCTTCTGGTTTAGCTGTTGGGGCAGCTGTGTGCTGCATAGCTAAAAACAGAAGCTCTGCCATTCTTTGTGTAGAGATAGATGGTCCTCAGCCCTTGTGCTTGAGCTGCTGACAGAAGATTTTGGTCTCAGCTGTTTCTTTGAAATTATCTTCTAGCTCAGAGAAAACAGATGTTTGTTGCTTCCCTCCAATTCTCTTGATCCCGTTGGAGTTGCAACTTCTACCTCTTCACAGATAGTTTTTTTGTTTGTGGGGTTTTGTTTCGGTTTTTGTTTGTTTGTTTGTTTCTGTTCCTTCCTGGGTTTGGGGAGGAGACTTGCTGGCTGGAGGAAGGTGAATTTGTCACAACACTCCAGCAGCTTCATAGACTGATAGTAGGAGCTTTGTCTTTTAAGTTACAGCAATATGTCCTGTGTTTCACACTGGTGATCTATTCCTGCTGATGATAATGCTGTCTTTTGGAAAAAAAAGTCAACAAATTGTAACAAATCAGTAACTGGTTTGGTCAACATTTGTATGTCTTTGTAAAGATTTTCCATAAGACATAGGAGGCTTAACAGAAAGTCACAGGCAGAAAGGGATAGCCTGTGTCAAGATGTCCTGTGAATACTCCCATGAGTATCAAATTTACCCTGGAACAGTAATTTCAAGTTTTCAAATAACTTGTTTTACTCTTTGTAGCTTGTTTCTTGTGCTTTGAGGTGTGCAGCCTGTTTATTTGTACACAACTGCCATGGTGTGGCTTGCCCCAAGCTTGTAATGTGTGCTTTGCCTAGTCTCTTTCTTTTCTGCAGCACTAACTGTAATTGTTCTTGGGTTCTGTTGTACATGCTTGGTGTCTTTTGTTCTGTTGATACAATGCATTTCTTACAAGCCTACTAGGGAATGTTTAGAAAAAGTTGTTTTTTTACTACAGTTTTTTTACTGTTTTGAGTTTCAACCAATTTCTCCCTTTCCCTTTTTCTTTTTTTAACTGCAGATCAACTTGAACGTGTGTTCTTGCGTCTTGGACATGCAGAAACAGATGAGCAGTTACAGAACATTATTTCCAAATTCCTACCCCCTGTTCTCCTCAAGCTGTCCAGCACCCAGGAAGGAGTTCGTAAAAAGGTAAGGGTGCAGTTTACCACAATGGTCTGTTTTCCTGATTGGGGAGAATAAAATGCCCCTGACGTACCGTGATTTACTACATTTCAGTGTTCTGTGGTGGAGAAACTTTACTCTTTGAGGAAAAGCTGTTACAGGCCTACTAGGGAGTGGGTCTATTACAACTGGTCACAGCTTAAAGAAAATAGCCATTGCTTGTATCAGCAAGGGCTTTTTCAGCTGTGTGGAGGCTGCTTTTCTTCCCACTTGAAGCCAGCTAGATGGAATTGAGTACTAACCAGCTATGAGTTAGCCTGAGACCAAGATGTACTGCCATAGAGTCAGTTGCTGTGGCTTCCAGGTCAGGGCTGTTGTGCATCCATCTGACATATGGCACATGTGGAAAGACCATGAACATGTACTGATTGATGTAATTCACTTGTCTGATAATTGGACAAGGACCAAACAATTTTGAAAATGGAATTTGATACCTACCTGAAAGAATTCAGTTCCCTTGTACAGAAGGCAGCTGTATCACAGGATTCATTCAGGTAGAGATTAAATTCCATCTCCAAAACTGTTTGGTCCTTGCCTGGTTACAGGCGTAGGAGCAAGGACCAATCAATTGGAGATGGAATTTAATATGCACATGGGGAGTTCAGTTCCCTGTGTTAGGTTATAGGATAGAAGCTCATCTGCACACCTGCAAAGGAGAGAACACCTTTTGGAGTGAGAGAGTGCTATCTAGGGGTTTGCAGTGGGATACAGAGGAATTGACTTAGTGACCTACACAGTGACCTACTGGACACAGTGAAGATGCAAGGGAAGAGCATTTTGGGATTGCACAAGCCTTCTAATGGGATGTTTAGTGGAGGAACCAAAGGCAGGAAAGGGGTGGACCTAGGTGATTTGGGGAGGAGCAAGTGTGGGTCTCTCGGGGTGAAGCCCACTGGTGAATGTGTGCCTCTCCTTGTTGGACCTGGGGGTGTGGAGCTGCTGCAGCCTCCTCTCTGCTGGGCTACTGAGCCTGGCCTTCATTCCCTGACACAGTGTACTTGGTTGTTTTCCCTATTCCTGTGGCCAGGCAAGGACCAAACAGCGTTGAAGATGGAATTTAATATGAACATGAAGGAATTCGGTGATACAGCTGCCTTCTGTAGCAGGGAGCTGAATTCTATTTACTAGCAGGTCTTTTTTTCCCAGGCCTGTGTTCTTGCACAAGTCCTGTGCAACAGCAGTTGTGGGATTGTGTGAGGGGATAGCTAAACCTAGTGATAATGGCAGAAGAGATCTGACCTGGTCTGGATTCAGGCAGAGGAACATCTGGTTATGTTTCATGTGCTGACAGGAAGATGTGACCAGAAGAGGCAAATGGGGCAGCAGCAGCTGAACTTAAGGAATTTGAGCAGCTGGATCAGAAAGCAAAGGATGAATTCTTGTCCCTGCAGCTGTTCATCAGAGGAAGCTGCCCCTGGTGAGCTCTGGTGATGGAGGTGAACCAGAACCTTTCTGAGCAGAGTGCAGATGGACTGTTGGGGAGTGGTGGTGGAAAATAAGCTTTTTATAATCTCCTCTTTGTCTTGTAGAAATAGGGAAATGATCATACCTTCACTGGATTTATAAGTAGATTTCAGAACCTGCAAGTAACTAGAACACAGATTTTCCTAAAAGTTTAGCACAAAACATGGTCCTGGCAGTGATCACATGAAAGTGGATCCATACGTGTGAAACCATTCCACTGTGCTGAAGGACAGATACCCTAACTCAGATGGAAGGTTCTTCTGTGTCCTGGTTTTTGCTAGGATAGGGTTAATTTTCTTCTTAGTAGCTAGAAAGCCCTGTGTTTTGGTTTCAGTGGGGATTGTTATGAGAACAATGTTGATGACTACAGGGACACTGTGCTCCAGCAGTTTCCAAGAAGAGAGGATTGGAAGGAGTGGAGAAGAAAAGTGTAGTAGTCAGTGAAACCCAGAATGGCAGTTGGATATGCCAGTCAGATATTCCATATCATATTACATCATGTTCAGTATGTTAACCAGGGCTGACTGGAAAGGGGGGGAATTCTCTCAGCAATCACTCTGGCTCACTTTTCTGGGAGTCCAATTTCAGTTTCAGGGTTCCTTTTCGCTCCTCTGGGATCGTTATTGGTGGGTGGTGAGCAATTGTACTCTGCATGACTCATACATATATATATATATATACAGTTTTTATCATTATTACTCTTCTTATTATTATTTTTATTTTATTTTACTCTAATTATTAAATTGTCCTTATCTCAACCTACAAGTCTCCTCACCCTCTAATTCTCTCCCCAGTTCCCTGGTGGGGAACAGAGAGATGAGGGGAGTGCGAGTGGCTGTGTCTTGTTTGGCTGCCAGCTCAGTTAAACTGTCACATTCTGAATACCTGCTTGTGTGCACTTGAAGCTATGAAGAAAAGCATCCAACTAGCTAGTGAAATTTTTTAGAGTATTTTATATGGTTTTGTTTTCCATAAACTGGAATTGTCATCTATTTTTTTGGATTCGGGGAAGGGGAGAACTACTCCTTTGAAAATGAAACTTTAAAAGGCCTCTCAAAATCACGTGGCATTCTTAGAGTGTATTGTAGTCTTTGTGTTAGAATAAATAATGAAATAAAACTCATTTCTTGTTCTTTCTATGTGTTTAAGCTATAGATTTTTATCTATACAAGATGTTGATAATACTGTAAGCAATTACAGGACTTCCATGTACTTCTTGTATTTGTCAAATTCATTGCAGTCAAGGAAATGACCCTGAATTCTGCTCTTGCTGGATCAGTGAAGGGAAGTCGACTCTCTTGTATTCTGTTTTCCTAATAAATCCAAAATGTAACAGGAAGGCTCTGTATTTCTTGAATTTTTTGTTGTTGTTTGGTATTTTTTTACACAGCAAAATAACTTATCAGTGAGGCAGAGGGGAGGGGAAGACTGTCAATTTTTTACTGTAATAAACATCAGTGATGATTTACTGTGGAGTGTATAACCTGCAGGTATACCTGTTCAACATGCACATTGCCTTTTTCTGTTACTTACATCAGAACTCAACTTTTCAATCTTCTGCTTGTTCTTGTTTTGCCATTAATGTGGTGGGAAAATATCTTAAGAAGTCTGATGCATTTTCAAATGCTAATTACTTTTAAACACAAATACCTAGCTTTCTAGTGCTAATTTTGTGTGGTGGACAGCAAAGAATGTATATATTGTTCAACTCCAGCCTCAAAATCAAGTGAAAGCAGTGTAAGTAAAACAAAAGCATATGTTTTTTATGTGAGCACTCAGACAATTGCAAAACTAATCTAATAAAGGCTAATAGAGTAGACTACATAGAATGCAAAGAGAAAGACAAACTCTTATTTCACCCAGTGACTTACTATAGGCATTGACAAAACTCTGCTGTCCCATGTCTCTCTCCTGCAGTTATTCTAGTGCTTAAAAACAACAGCAACAAAAAGAGTGCCAACATAGTTAATTCTGATTTGAAAACTTTTGATAGCATAGGTGTATAAGCAATAAAGAACATCTGTGTGTTGCCAGTACACTGCTGAAATGTAGATCAATACAATTGTTTGAGGACTTCCTTTTGCCCAACTTTAGAAGCACAATGTGATTCATTCAGTACACTGGGTGGATTGACTACACTCTAATTTTACTCTGACTCCCTAGACTAACTTTCTTCTGAAGCTTGTGCTGCTAGAATGGAAGGGGGGAATTCAAATTCCATTTTTATTCCCACTGCCTTAAAATACTGTTTTATTGGTCTTATCCCTGCCCTTAACTTCGTGATTTGTCACGTCAATATTGCTGCCTCATTCAGTAGTTTGAACTCATTGTCCTCATATGTTTTCAGATCTAGGATGTAGTCTGGCTATATGGGTGAGCTTGCAATGCCTATACCTTCTTAATCCATTTACTCTGAAAAGGTAATCCTTCCTCAAGCCATGGTTTGACAGATGAGTTAAGTTCAACTGTAGAGTGTCTTCTACCAAATCAGTTACCCTAGCAGGCTCGCACAAAGAAGTAATCTGGGGTAAATTCACTCTGATGGCTTAGATGTGCTCCAAGGAGTACTGATGCACTGGCAGCATTTGTGCCAGCCTGGATATTGCATCACTTTATGCAGCCCCTGTGAAGCCAGCAAAACAAAAAAAAGAAGCAATCATTCTGACATTTGCCTGATTCAGTTCAGATGAGTACTGCCGGATGAGATCCTTAGTGCACTGATTTGATATTAACAGTTAGAGAGACTGGACATTTGCTAGCCCTCACACATACCCAAATCCAGCCATGTCTCTTTTACACCAACTACCACGATTAATTTGAACAGGTTCCTCAAACTCTGTTGTAGTCATATGTTTCTCTTCCTTCACAAAAAAAAAAGTGTGCACATTTTTTTTTTTTTCCTCTGTAAAATAATAGGAATTTGTGACTGCTGTTACAATAATTTTGCAAGAGCAAAATCTAGTAGCTGTCAGCATTACTTTGTCAGCTTGTCTCTGGTCTCAGTCACATGCCTGTGGTCAGCTATGCATTTTCCCTGGATTATATCTGGACATATTTTGTTTGATACCTAGTCACAGAGTGGATGCAAAGATAATGTCTTAGCTCATATTGAGCTCAACAAGCATATGGTTCTGCAGTTGCCATAACCAGCTTGAGTGACAGCAGTTTAGTTGCCTTGTCACCATACTGTGGCAAAAGTGATGAACCAGTAAAAGCACAGGACAGTGTGCTCATCTTGGGTTTGGACTTCAGTTGCTCAAAGTCAACATGCATCTGCCTCTGTCTGGCTTTACTAGAGCTGAGCTGACTCCACTTAATGCCACTTATATTTTTGCACCACTTTTCTAGAGAATCTGAAAGGGTTCGTGAGCTTAGATGCAGATGTTCAGTTTCTTAGAACCCATCATTCTGGAGTGGAGATTGTAGTTTTCCAAGTTCTTCCATTCATTTATGGTATCTCATTTGGTGGATTTACAAGAAATGCTTTGCTGGTGCTATGCTAAGAAACTACTTCATAGGTTTGTAGAATCGTGGGATGGTTCAGCTTGGAGGGGACCTCAAAAGGTCTCCAGACCAGCCAGGGTCAGTTTTGAGGGATAATAACCAACTGTGTAAAAAAAGAACTAGTAATCCTCAGTATTGGTTTCTTCCTGACATTTCTGTTGATGAAGGTTTTCAGTTGTGGCATGGTTTGTGACTTTTTATGTATTTGTCTTAACAGTGATCTGAAACATGTCAGGGTGGTTTCAGGATAATACAATAAATGATGGCTGCTATTTTCTTAGAGATTAAATAATCAGGAAGCTTAGGCCTGATCTGTTTATAATAGGCCTGCCTAGTGAACAGAGAGTGATGTGTGTAGTCCAAAGTAGTCAAATTAACGGTGGTTCTTTCAAGTTTTTTGTTTTCTCCCTGTCAGGTCATGGAGCTGCTGGTTCATCTGAATAAGCGCATCAAAAGCCGTCCAAAAATTCAGCTTCCAGTAGAGACACTGCTAGTTCAGTATCAAGATCCTTCTGCAGTGTCGTTTGTCACTGTAAGTGTCTGCTCTTCCAAGAATAGTTGCTGATTTACTTGTAACAAGCAGAGTATTCTGTAAAGCTCTTGTATTTAGCTCTGTCAGTTTTCCTATCAAGTATTTTATTGTAATGAGGCTTTTTTAAGAGATTGTGTTAAACTAAAGTTTATAGTCTGGTGCAGGTGAAACTTGGTTACATAAAGCAGCTACACTATTGATTCTATTCAAATGACTGATAATTACTCTTGATATTTTGTGAGTATATAAATTGTCATTGCTTGTATTGTAGAGGGTCTGTTCATTGTTTAAAGCTCTGTTTTGCAAGCAGCTACCAATCCTTATCCTGACCTGTGCAGGATCAGCACCTTAAAACATCATGCAAGATCAGAGTCTTACTTAAAACATCTGTATTTCTCACATGAGAACTGGTATTTTTATGTGTTTTTAGGGTTGGGACCTTAGCTGAGCAAGAAGAGGTGAAAAAACCATCATTTTATGGATGGGGAAACTTTACTTGATGGTTTCATTCAGTGTAGTTTAAAAAGTGAAAATAGTTTAAAAATGTTTTTGTGAAACTATGAAGCTAATTTTCATTTCAGCTGTGGTAGGTCTATTGCAAATCACATGAATAAAAGTGATAAAAACAGAGGGAAACTTTCTGTCCTTCTCATTTGAGTGTTCAGTCATATGTTGCATAAATAGAAAATGTAATGTCTTAGAAACTGCTGAGGAAACGTTTAGAATTTAAACAACAGTAACACAGAAGTGATCTCAGATTTCCTTTAAGCAAGTGGGATTATCCAGAGTTCACCTTCTAGAAATGGCTTCTAGACTCCATATGTTGCATAGAGCAGTTAAAGAACCTACTTGTTTGAAGACAAATGACATAAATTGTACTTTTGGCTGGACATGTCAAAAATCTGTTTTCGTTCCTGTATCTGAGTGTTACATGTTGTTTTGTGCCATAAGGCTTCATCAAATTTTTACAAGTGCCATTTACAGAGAAGTGTAATACTTCCCACTTCAGTGCTTCTTTCAACCAGGTCTTTGAACACATAACTCAGCTTTACACTTCTTGGCTGGATTTGGATCAACATGATAGCAGTTAGATAGGCCAGTGTTCAGTATTGCTCTGCTGTGCTGTCCTGTCACTGGGCTCTCTTTGGATTGTATTTGCAGCTTTTAAGTATGAGGGTTTAGAAGCACATTTTCAAGAGAGACCTTGCCTATTCTGCTAACTTTGCATTTATTCAATATTGCTTTCTATTTTATTTCAGAAATAGGTCAAAGAGGGCATTACATTTGCTTTCCTTGAAGCTGTTGCTCAGATAAAACTGCTTTTGGTGAATTTGCCAGTGAATTAGAAGCTAGAGAGAGTTTGTTTTGCATTGTTGTTTTCTTCCTTTTAAATAGCTCTCAGTACAATGAGCCTTAGAATTACAGAATTGATCTTACAAAACATACATTGTTTCCAATGCACAATTGTTTGGCAAAATATAAAATAAGAGTTTAAAGACCACATATTTCTTTTGCACTGTTGCAATACTATGTGCTTTTTCTACTCCTTTAGAATTTTACCATTATTTATGTTAAGATGGGATACCCCCGTCTGCCTGTGGAAAAACAATGTGAATTGGCTCCAACTCTTCTCACTGCAATGGAAGGGAAACCTCAACCACAGCAGGACAGGTATAAATACTTATTGGTGTGGTTACTTCTGCTGATACTGTTTTAGTAAAATAATATGTAGAGCTTGGTAAAAGATTTTTTTTTTTGTCCTTGGTGATGCTTTCTTTGCTTAGGATGTTTTTGGCTTCTACAGTTTGAATCAGAAATTCAATAGTTGGAGTGGTACAAAGAATTCATACAGTCTAATGTTTTAATGTACAGGAACTGCAGAAGCAGACTCCCTGTATAAGAGGCCTGTGTTATGATGGATATGCCTGTCCATAACACCCATCCATCTTCATCAAATTCTGGTTTCCACCTTGAGGCCAGACCTTCAGTAAATACCCTCTGTCCAGCAACAGGAAAAGGAGTAAATGGCTCAGATTGGCCACTCTAAATTGTGAGATAACCAAAATTCCTACTCATTTGAAACACTAAGTTGTAATAAATAAAAAAAAAAGACTGAAGTTGGGAACTGCTGTGTACTAAGAACTTCTAGAAAACTGTTGATTATGGACCTACTTCTTATTTACATTGAGATGGGTTTTCACCATGCTGGCACTGAAAAATGACAATGAAATCAATCATATCTTCATTCACTCTGCATCACTGTGACAGTGTAAAAATATTTTTAAAGTGACGTTACTGAAAGGTTTTGCAGTAAAATCTTACTTCCATTCATGAAATCAGTGTGAAAATATTTTGATTGTCTTCTCTGGGACCATGGTTTTGCTCTGTCTGAAAAGCAAGTCTACGAGTGAAGAGAGCTTTGGGAAATCTGGCTGTACTGGTGTATAATCAATGTATTTGTCTGTGTGCAGTCTTTGGTAAAGCTGAACAGTGTTGATCAACTCCTGCTCTAGGCAGGCTCAGATTTAAAACTTTACTTTTCTTATGGATGAGGCAGTCTTAGACTGTTTTTTCTTGCATAATTACAAAACATTAAAAATCTGGACAAAAGCAGTGACTTTATCTCACAAGATGTGTGTGTGTGTCTGCATGCACACAGATATATGTGTTCTATTTTAAGTGCAAATCCTAATTTATCTTCTTCCTTCCATTTTTAAGTACATGAGGTGGCAAATAGAGGCCCCTGGATTGTGAATCAGTTTACTTCTGTTAAAATTGTTTTTGCTAAAGAGGACAAGGTTTGTTGTTAAAGGTTTCTCTCTTGAATGTTAAGAATGAACGGGTGTGTTTTTTTTTTTTAAATGGTTGCAGTAAATATAATTGTTTTTCAGCCTAATGCATCTTCTAATACCAACCCTTTTTCACATGAAATACCCTGCTGAACCACTGAAAGCAGCAGCTTCTCCTTTTAATCTTGCTGAAAAACCAAAGACTGTACAGCTGCTTTTGGACTTTATGTTGGATGTTCTTCTTATGCCTTATGGGTAAGTGGGAGTTAATAGCAGTCTCCTCTAGAATGTGTTCTTTATGTATGAAACATTACAAACTGCACCCTTGGCAACTCATGTAAAATATGCTGCTATTTCCTAGCTCAAATGATGACAGTTACATATTTCAGTAAGGTACAGAGCAGGGTCCTAATTTTAAGAATGGGATCACTGTCTATCTTATTCAAAAGATGTCTTTTTTCTATTTAATTAGGTGTTATGCTATTCTGTCCTTGACCTCTTTTGGGATCAGGGTGAAGCTGTGAAACGTGAGCTATCTGTTAAATAACCAAACCTTTAAAATAGAAGCCAGATCAAAATGTGTGCTCATCTTCCTGCAGTGGAGTGGAGTTTTAAGGCTTATTCCTCCAAGGTCATAAGCAAGTGTAATCTCTGAAAACTTGTGCTTTTCAGAATTGAACCTGCAATAATAAGATTTGTCTTTCATCTGTTTTCTGATGAAAAATGTTTTAACTTTAATGGCATGTCTTGGTGTGAGCACTGTTGCTGAGAGCAAGAATGATTTACAGAGCAACTTGAATTTACTGGTCACTGCTTGTTAGGAATTTTCTAGTGTCTAAAATCAATACTTTATCAAAATCTATTTTCCACTAACTTTTTTAGCATCTTTGTGTTGCTGGGGGAGCTTTTACTTTGAAAGAAAATAGAAATAATTTTAACAGTAGAACCCATTTTTTCTAACAGTTAATTGATTCCCATAGGATTTTTCTGAGCACCTAACTCTTGTCCAGCCAAGTGGATTAACCCAAAGGAATGACTTCTAAAATAGTGAGCATGTGCTGTTTCTCCTCTTAGCTTTGCTGGAGACCATGCTCCCATCAGACGTTTCAGGGGCCACTTACTCACCATTTGAGTCCTGCAGCTTACAGTTTAAAATGCTTAGCCTACTCCTCTGTTCATAGTTCACACTCTTCAGTTTGCCCAGGTTTATTCTCTTAGATTCAGCCACGAACTGCTGTGGCTGCAACTTCAGCAGATGAAGTCCTTGGGCATTGCAGTGAGACTTCACTTCCTTCCATGCCTTTGTACTCTGGCCAAGTGTGGCAGTTTTTAAATACTCACAGCCCACGAGGGTAGGGGTGAAGGTTTCTTTCTAGAAGGTGCTCAGAGAGTGTCTTCAGCTAGCCTGTGGCTCTGGATGTCTGTTTCTTAAAGTCTTGCTCCTTGGGATGAGACCATTTGCAGCTCTTTATAGCTAATTTATACCTGGTAGAACTTGCTCTCTCATTGCCCAGTTGTGAATTAGCCTTACTAGTCTGCATGCAGTAAAACAAACAGAAAATGTAACTGTAGGGCTTAAACCTCATAATCAAGTTCAAGTGTTTAAAGTTTTAACTAATGAGACTTGCTATGAATGTTTATCCTTATTGTTGAGACTGTTTTACTTCCTTTTGTTGCCTGTGCACTGAATGCAGAAGAGATTATGGAGCAATGTAATTCTTCTAATCCTTCATGTGTTGACCAGCTTTGAAGATACAGGGAGAGGTGGAGTGGCTTTTGTGAGAATATGGGAATATGCACAGGGGAGCTAGGCTAGCCAGTCTCCAAAAAACCTGGTATCTGTAAAGTTAACCTTTATGGTTTTTGCTTTCCTTCCCTGCCCAGCACCAAAACTGCCATTTTTCCAAGACACTATTTTATTTCTTTACTTTTTTATATATCAAGGTTGTTTCCTGCCACTTCATTGTGCTGCATATACTTCATTAGTTCCCTTGTTAGGTTTGTATATTTAAAGCTTTTAGTACAAGTTTCTTGAACGTAGTACTGTCTGGGTATTCACTTCTAATACAAAAAAGAGAATTCCTTCTGGTTAGTAACCTGCAATAACTCTTTCCAGAAATGCTAGTGGACCCTTTCCTAATTGAAGTTTGTTTTCAAACAGTTATAATGAAATCATTATGGCTCTTGCAGAACGTGCTTGGTACCTGAGTCTCGACTGAGTAAAATTCTGACTTATATCAGAATCATGGGATTAATTAAAGAAGAATGCATGAAGTTGGACAGGTTATGTTTGTTCCTCCGTTCCAGCGTCTAATTCAGCTGGCAGTGTGGACTGGTAAAGCCTCTAATGAAGCTCCTTTCCTTACCTGCTTAGGTTTGTATTGAATGAATCTCAGAGTCGACAAAACATGCCCTCGGCCCAGGGCTCTTCATCAAGTAGCATGGGAGGTCCTGGAATCCCTCAGCCGCCTCCGGGGATGAGCTTTTATGCAGCCAAAAGGGTAATTGGAGATAGCCCATGGACACCAGAGCTGCTGGAACAGGTACTTGCAGTTGCTGGTCCTTTGTGAACTAGGTGTGGTAACAGGGACACCTACAGACAGCTAATACACAGCTAATTCTGACCAGGTCTTTAGTTGCCCTGAGGGAATATTGAGGGACTTTGCATGATGCATTAAGGAACTTTGCAACAGTGAGATGGGGTGGAAGGTGCCAGCAGCTCTCAGAGCTGGTTAGAAAGCAACTGGGACTGTAGCCTACTCTTGCATTTTCCTCCTAAAGATAGTAAGGTTACAAAACCCTCTTATGTTGATGCAATGTCCCTTTTTAGCAGAGCAGTACCAGAGCATCCCTAATAGTAATGGTGGTACTTCGCCACAGGTGACTGCTATGACAGGAGGCAAGAGGAGGGTGCTGCTAAAGAAGTGGAGGGGATTTGAACTTGTTAGCAAGCAGAAGCCATCATGTCAGGCAGCAGAACTGCTGTGGTTGTTTTAACATGTGCTTTCTTGTCAGTAACACTGCCTTTACTTTTCCCACTGTTGAACAGTGTAAGCTGGGGATAGTGAAGTTCATTGAAGCTGAGCAAGTGCCAGAACTTGAAGCTGTTATACACCTGGTTGTAGCCTCCAGTGATACAAGACACAGTGTTGCCACTGCAGCAGACCTTGAACTAAAGAGCAAACAAAGGTACATGTTTGGATATTTAGAAAAGATGGTTCCTAACAAAGCTCTCTGCAATTAATGTAGTGCTCCAGAGAGACTGCTCTGAAAGGAGGAAGGCTGCAGTCCCCCACGTGCCTGTGAAACTGCCATGTATTCACACGGGGCTGGGAATGGTGTGGGTCAGTCTTGCAGCTGGGAATATCACTTGGCTCTAGAGCTGACAGCTTTAGCTGTTAGTTTTCAGTCATCTTTGGTATCATTTTTGAGCCATTTTCTTACTTCTTGGTTTCAAAATTGCCCTCTTTGGATTATCAATGGTCAATAAGGCTTCAGTAAGTGATTCAACAGCTGCCCAACTTATCTATATTGTCTTTCCTGGAAAAGTATACTTTAATTTAATTTATTAAGGGGGTAAATAGAATGTAATTGTGAAGTGGACCATAGTCTAGGAAGTTTGGCAGCCACTGTTGTCTGCATTATTAAAGTTTTTGCACATCTACAGTCCACCTTTCATCGTCTAAAGACAATGCTTCTGTCTTTAACTCCTCAAGAGGCCAGAGTAATTGTTGTTGGTACTACTTGCTGAGTCATCGATTGTGCAAGGTTTGCTGGCTCGTGCTGTATATTTGAAGTGAGAGAGGCCTGCCTTTGAAATGAGTAGGTGGATTCTGTGTTACTAGAAGTATAAGACTATTTAACTTGGAGTCAAATATGTAATGTGAAACCTTCTCCATTTGAGTCTATTCATGTGCCTCAGTCGTAGCAGGGGAGATGAATCTTAAGGTTAAGGAAGGCAATCTCTCCTTTGCAGCTTGTCTCACCTTTCCCTTTGCATTGGTATTTGCTTGGAGAGCAAAATAACATGTGTGGACAAAATATGCATGTTAATATGCAGTGTGAAATGTATTTTGTGAGAACTTCATGCTGCTTCACAGCTCACTTGTTTGGGAATCGATTATTTTACTGAAGGAAAGAGATGGTTCTGTCTTCTCCACTTTTTTTGGAGCATGCATGCTTAACTTTTTTGGTTTCTATAGGGTGGGTTTTGGGTACATGTTGTAAGCAATCTTGTCAATAGCTATCATTACAGTGGTGATTGTGGGCAGACAAGTTTGTCTGAGAGACCAAGGTGAAATAGTCCTAGAATTAAAAATGCTGTTTTCTCTGTTGAAATGTCAAGACACCGAGGTCGAAGAATGTGGAGAAATTTGGTAACAGATGACCTTTCTGTATTCACTCAGGAGACTACCATGTTTTATATGTCTTGTTTCAGTGGGAAAGAATTGAGCATGTAGGTTTCTCACAAATTATTAGGACTCATATTGTCAGAATTTGTAGGTGAAATTTGTAATCAGTTCACATTCTTCGTGATTATATATTATGTGAATGTGGGGGGAGTGATGAGAAGTCAAACTAGATCTATTAAAGCTCTGAAGAATATGATATGATGCAAAATGCTGTAAATGTATATTTTAAAAAGTACTCAAAGATCAGGATCTTAACTTGTTAGTCTTCAATGTGTTTTTTTCTTTAGTTTAATTGACTGGAACAATCCTGCTATCATCAACAAGATGTATAAAGTGTATCTTGGGGATATACCACTGAAAACCAAGGAGGTAAGGTTTGCCTTCAGAGTTGCAGACCTGCTTAATTTCTTGAAGATGTAATTTTAGTTGCCTTATTGTATTTGAAGAAGACATGCAAGTTTTTCTCAAATCTATCATTGATCTCTGCTTTCACTGCACATTTTTGTTTTTGAATATTTTTTTCTCTGTCTCCCTGTGTTCTGATTTGCAGTAGAAGGTAATTTACCTAACTTAAAAGTACTGCTATCCAAAGACACACTGTATTACTTCAGCTCTTTTTCTGACAGGGATCTGTTCTGAAACCAGAAATGAAACGAGAGTCAGTCAGCACCCGTGTGAAATTAAAGATTGTTCCTCATCTTCTGCGATCCAGGCAAGCTGCAGAAACGTTCCCAGCTAACATTCAGGTAAAGCTGCTCTTCCTACTGAGCCTGTTAATACAGTTCCTCCAGTACTTAGACGAGGGAAACACTGTTACTGGTGACAGTGTTTAAAGGAGAAGGGGAATTAGAAAACCTTTGAAAGTGGAGCCAGGCACTCTCTGATCTGCTCTTTATTCCTTTTGGCCAGGTGGTTTATGATGGACTCTTTGGTGCAAACACAAATGCGAAACTGAGAAGTCTGTCCTTGCAGTTTGTGCATCATATTTGTATCATGTAAGTAATCTGGTGTGAACACAATGTTTTTCAGCTATTTGCTTAGAAGCCACTATGTTTACTAAACATATAACTGAACTAAGGGCAAAGAAAGAGTACTAAAACTCATAGAAAGTAGGGTTTTTTCCTTAATCCTGAAGTCTGTGTGTATGCTTGTGCTTGCACACATTAAGCTGTGATTTCTTAGCTTAACAAAGTTGAGAAAAAGTGATACTGAGAGAAGATACTTTTAAGGGATGCAAAAGATAATTTTTTGTTTGTTGATGTCTCTAATTGCAGTTGTCCAGAAAGTAAAATAAAGCCATTAGGCCCAATGCTTTTAAATGGACTTACAAAACTGATCAATGAATACAAAGAGGTAAGCTGAAAGGTTCTTTATTATAGAGCTATAATTCTTCATATGAATACAAGCAAAAGACAAATATCTTTATGATGGAAACTGATAAGTCTCCTTTTTGTAGATGCCTGAGGTGGCTATCAAAGGATAATTCTTAAGAAATTTTATGGAAAGAGAAAAAAAATACTTTAAAAGGCTATATATGAAAAGTGTTTTATTTGTTTAAAAGCTGTGGATAGGTGCTTTGACACTATCTACAAAAGTCTCAGGAAATAATAGTGTTGATAATCTAAAGAGTGAGGCCAGAGTAGCATCTAGCTGCTGTTACTCATTTCTCTGGAGCACTCAGGGACTTCAGCTCCAGGCATATACCCCACTGTGATGAGCAGCTGTATAGGCCTGCTTGTAATACCTTCCATCCTCTCTGTCCAGGGATGATACTGTTACAAACAGAACTGCAAATGCCACTGTGGCCTGAAGAGGTCTTACCTGTGCCATTTCAGAAGGCAAATTCTCCACGATACTCCTACATGTATCTTAACAAGGGGCTGGTGTTGCAGACCACCTCTTCTGCAGCTTTGATCCTCTGGCTGCTTCATTTGAACTGTTGGATGTGACCTTCTGGCCTGAGTTGGTGTTGAATGCTTGGCCCTCTTCTGCCATTGGAAGGGCATGAACAAGCAGTGTTCAGAAGGAGATAAGCACATCTATAAATGTGCTGCATTGGTCATCTGCAGGATCCACTGTGCAAACAGTTCCCTTTGATTAAAGCTGCTGTGTAGGGCCAGTGGAAGGTGTCCGTCCCTTTGCTACCGTTTCATATACTTGCTGAATCTCCTCATCTGTTTCTCTTGAAAGATAATGTGATTAGCTGAGACCAGAATGGAGACTTACATTTTGTCACCGTTCGTGATTTTCTTTTTCTAATGGAAAAGCAAACTCCCTCTGTTCCTATGTAATGCTTTTATTCTTGGATACAATTATATTGTGTTCCAGGATTCTTTGTCTATGAAAGCCTGTTTGAGCACTTTGGAAACTGGATTTAAAGTCAATGTTTAATTATAAAAGATATTCCTGTATGTATTTCTGCTTTTGCTGAATTTTATGTGTCGTTTTTATCATTCAAGGATTCAAAACTGCTGTCAATGGCATATTCAGCGGTTGGAAAGCTCTCCAGGTAACAGAAGCACCATTCAAGTAATGGGACATTGAATAATTTTTCCAATTAAATCTGTTAATTTAGCAGCAGCAAGCTTTATGCCACCTGCCAATTTTGCAATTGAGCATACAGTGCAGAGAAAAGCCTTCTTTTTGTGACATCTCCAGAGATGTAAAAAGAAGTATGTTTTTAGCTGATGGCTTCTCTAGCAGTGATCAGTGGCAGGTCATGAACTATGCACAGAATTTAAGAAATGGTTCCACTCTCTTGATTGCCAGAAACATAAATTTGAGGGATATACAGCAAAGACCAGAGGGTGTGAAGCTGGACAAGTGGCATGTTCAGTGGTATGCTAATGGTCTACGTGATTGTCCATAGAACATCTCACTTTCCAAACTGTATTAAAGGGAAGATGTGCTGCTCCATGGTGGAAATGCAGATGATAGAGCAAACTTTCTGTGCTGGTTCTCTTTGGTTTGACTTGTTAAAATGTGAGATGAAGGGAAGACCAATTAAATGTGAAGCATTTCGATTTTAAAAAACAAGAACTTGATTAATTAAAATATCTTGTTTCAGCCGAATGCCTCAGCTCTTCACCAAGGATATAGCACTGGTACAGCAGTTTTTTGAAGCTTTATGCAAGGTGGGTGCTGACAGGGCTTTGGGAAGTATTTTGTGCTGGTTTTGCTTAATTCTTGTAACTGCACACTGTAAAGTGAAAACTCTTGATTTTGTGCTGCAGGAAGATGCTGATACTAGGCTTGCCATTCAGGAGGCCTTGTCTATGATGGTTGGAGCATACAGTAACTTGGAAGGAGCTCAGCGTACCCTGATGGAAGCTCTTGTAGCTTCTTATTTAATAAAGGTATTTTCAGTGGAGTTAAAATTATGTACCTTTAAAAAAAAGAGCTATTAATTGTTTTCCTGTTTCTTGACACTTCCCATTGTATACTTTTGGAAGAGGTCTCCCTTTTCTTACTGAATGTATTGGCCTGTCTGGGAGAGGGTGGGGTGTGTGTGTGCTCAGATGAAATATTTTTAATATGGTACAGTGGCTGCAAGAAAGGTGACAATGCAGCTTGCCATTTGTGTTCTGTTTTACAAAGAAACGAAGCTGTTGCAGTTGCACTGTATGTTCCTCATAGTCTCCTCCTAAGAAAACTTTGAGAAGTAGATGCTTCAAGGATAGTATCTTGTGAAATGCTTTGTGAAAGTGAGTTTGGTAGGAAGGATCATTCGCTGCTCAGTGGAGATTTCGGTGTGCTGTGTGATTTCTAACATCACAAGGCACCTGGGAACATCCCCAGGAACAGCCTTGAGATGCTAATCCAGAAGAAACTACACTTCACTGATTCTCTTACTTTACTGAGCATCTTGCTGGTGTTCAGAACTCCCCAGGAGCCTGGGTTTTCTGAAAGAGTGGGTTTTGTATGCTCTGTGTTTGCATGGGTACTCAGGGTGGCTGTGGAGGTATACATGTTACTAGTGGTTGCACTAGTAACTGTGTAAGAGCCTATTTTCAGGCTGATGACTCTCCAAGCTGTACCATTTTGAGACTATCAGAACCCAGCAGAGAAAATGACCACCCTAAGCTCATGTTTCTTTTCCACCTCAGGCTGTGCTGCTCTGAAGCAGCAGCCCTGTTTTGTCTGGATAGATGATGTATGTCATTCTTCATTTCAAAGCTGTCTGGGTGGGGCAATTCACATGTCTGAGAATTAGCAGTAACTCTGATTTATGATTCCCCAAACTGTGCATGTATTTAATTAAATATTTAGTTCTCCACTTGCATATATGTGAGAAGCTAGCTTTTCTTTTTCCCATCTCCTGCCATGTGAAGAGTTAGCAAGAACAGTGTCTCAAAATGTCACGTTGGTACCAGAGGACAAAACAGATGACTGATGATTTACAAGTAGTGAGTGCAGGTCCTTAGGGTGTTCATTGAAAACTCAACCATATGTTTGTGTCTCTTCTCTTTAAGCCTGAAGTTCAAGTACGTCAAGTGGCTGTGAAATTTGCCAGCACAGTATTCCCTCCAGATCATATCCCTTCCAGATACTTACTCCTGTTAGCTGCAGGAGACCCGTAAGTTGTTTTCCCTTTTATTTTCAGATATACTCACACATACGTATATTTGTGTCCAATATATATTTGGATTAAATATCAATGCATAGATATGTGTGTATGTATGCATGTTCATAAAACCTCACTCACTGAAAATTAAGTATGGTAATTTTGAAATTAACCTTTACACAGTAGCATTCTTGACAGTTCTGTGGAATACTGTACTGTGCCTTATGGTAGTGTTTGGCTTGAATTCTTTTCCTTGTTTCAGATGAACTGCTGTTACTAAAGCACTTAATGTTCAATTGCAATTGGAAAGTAAAAATGCATTACCTGAAGTTACCTTTACAGTGGCTAGAAATTATTTTTATTTTCCTGGTGAAGTCTGTGAGTCTATTCCAGTTTGTACAAAGAGTCAGGAGAATACACTTGTGAGAGTCGCCACTCATTGCTAAGGAACAGTTGACTCATTAAATTACAGTAATAATTTAATTTACGGTTTTCTGTTACTGCAATTTAAATGCTGGGTTTTTTTCCAACTTACTTTAATTGCTCGATTTTTGGTGTGAGTAGCTATTGTGTAACTAAGGAAAGCTAAACAGATCAATTGCAACAAGCCACTCTGTCATTGCAGTGTCAGCACTGTTCCAGGAGTTGATCTTCTGCTAAGTAGATAGTGATAAACTTGGTAGGTGTCAGCTGAAGCATGGATATAGGAAGTAATAGGGAGGACGAGCACATAGGAGAACAAGGATGTGGGAACCAGGAGCTGGTGGTGAACACTAGCAGGATGTTAAGAGGAGTGGAAGCAGGCTGACCCAGATTGTTTTGCAGAGGCCACTCATTACTGTTCTTTTATATTTCTCCTCTCTAGAATAAACAAATTATTAGAAGTTCTAATAAAAGGTTTTTTCCCCCTTCCTTTCAAAAAAACCACTTCTCCTCTCTCCCTGAGCTTCCCAGGGTATCTTTTTGCTTATTAAAGGCAATTTGTCCTGGTCAAATAACATCTGTTTCTCATCTTTTCTTCTGAAAGGCGGGAGGAGGTGCACGGAGAAGCCCAGCAAGTGCTGAGAGCATTTCCTGGTAAAAACGAAAAGGAGAGTTCTGGGAAGCAGATGCCTTCCTTCCCTGAAATGGTCCATTACATTCAAGACAAGGTACAGTGCTTCTTTCCCAGTAAATGAGAAATATATACCTGATGCTCAGGCATGTAGTTATTGTGATTTTCCCTTCTCTGTATCCTTCTCACTCACCTCCTTCAAGGGATAAAGTTAGCTAAAATCACGGTGAAGACCATACATGGTATTGCACTGCCAAGATTAGCACTCATGGTTACTTTCTGCTGGCAATAATTGCAAGAGATCCAAGTGTTAAGTAACAAGGAGGCAGATTGTTTAACAAAGGGATTATTTTGCTTTGATGCTGTTTGTGCAGATGATGTGTGGAGAGAGGAGTCCAGTGTGCAAGGGTGACAGTCCTGTTTCACAAACACAGTTTGCTCACAAGCACATTCTTGAAGGGATAGGAAGATCACTCTCTGGTTGGGCTGGTGAAAAATAAGATTGTGCATAAACCAGAAAAAGCATTCCAGGCAAGGAAGGAGATGCTGGCGCAAGTGAAGAAGTCTGTTTTGTTGACTTTAAAGGCTTAATTATTAATCTTCGTTGCAATCTGTGGAAACAATGGCCATGTAAATAAGTCTTCATTAATCTAGTGGAATGATAGGCCAAAAACTGTAGCACTGAATGTACCATCACTGTTTGCACTGAGAGATCACCTGGAGAGGTGTTAAAATCTTATCTGTGTTACACACTTCTGTGTATAATAGCTATACTGGTCTTACAAGCTATAAAAAAAGATGTGGAGGCTCAGTGACAATACTGTTTTTTTCCTCTGATAGTCTACTTTAAAAAAAAAAAAAAGTCAGAAATATATAATGTTGCAGCACACCTGGTTTTGCAAGCAGTCTGTGGTAGTAGAATTCTTATACCTGAAAGATTTATTGTGAAATGTGGTATGCTCTGCTGGTGGTGTACTGTGCTGGTGTACTCTGCTAGCATATATATAAAGTATGTGAAGCTTTATGAAAAAATCTTGCTTTTGTCCAAATTACTGGTTATTCAAATAGATATAAAAATTTAAGAAACAAAGATTGAGTTTTAGATAAGGCTATTAAATGGCTGTCCCCTTGCTGTTAATTTTTTAATTTTCCTTCACTTCTGTAATGTCACTAAATAACTACGGGTCAGCCTAGTTCGATTGCTAATGAGAAAAACAAGATTCTGTCACTCCTGGGTGAATTAAAAAAAAAATTCTGAGCACTTTTCAGTTCTTCCTTACATGTCCTCAAGGCATATTAAAAAAGTCCTGGAGGTACATTTGTTTGGTTCCTTATCTTGAAGTGTGAATTTTCATGTATCATGAATAATCTGTGAGTGTTGGAGATGTTTGAGAAGTTTGTATGCATTGCTTGGCACAGCAGGCTAAGATGCAAAATAACTTCCTGCACGAGTTAGCATGATCCTTTTCTTCTGCAAGAAAGCATATGAGGAAGAGTAGGTCCTGATCTGCTGGTTGTGGATGGGAACCCATTCTTCAATGAAGTCATCATCTGGTTCACTAATTCAGGTTTTTACTAATGGTTCTGGATGTTGCTAGAGTTACAGTGCAGCAAAAGATCTGAGCGTGTTAAGCCATGGGACCATCTGTTGGTTTCTGTACAACTGCCTTGCATCTGAATAAAGATGCTGCTTTGCTGAATCCAGCCCTAGCACTGATGTGCCTATTGCCTAAAGGATAGGGACATGCTTTTCTGCAGCATTTGCAGTGGGTGTTACTGGAAACCTTCTGTTCAGATGTTTTTCTGGTTGTCAAAGCTAACACTTCCGTGGAAGGCAGTTGCTCACTTGCTGCAGCAGCCTTCTACCTAGCAGGTACCAGGGTCTGAGGGACCCCCCAGGCTTGGCTGGTGCAGCACAGGGTGCTCACCTCCCAGTACTGAGGAAGCCTGGCTGCTCTGCAGCCTCTCCAGGCAGAGCTGCTGTCTCCAAGCTTCCTGGCTGCATGTCAGCTGGGGCGTCTCAGAGTTTCGAAGTTTATGAGGTATTTTGTTTTTAAATTCTAAAGCACTTCTTTTTTCCTGAGGGGAAGAAAGAATGTTGTCCTTCTCCAGCCTCCCCTGCCGTTCCCTCTCATGAATTCAGAGTTTCCACTTTCTGAGTTGATACAGACGTAAAGTTGATGGACCTAAACTGTACTATTACCAAAGGCACTGTGCCCTTCTTGTTATGGAAGTGTTGCACATTTTCAGTTGCTAAGTAGAGAGTAAACACAGTTGCATCAGCAAAATTTGGTTGACATTTCCAACATCTCTGCCGTTCATGGGTCTGACTTAATATACTCTGTTGTTTAGGCCTCTCACCGAATGAAAACTCCAGCTAAATATATGACTGGAACTGCAGCGTTGCCTTTCAATCCTGCCACATTTGGAGAGGTAATTATCTGGATTTACTTCCTTGGATATGTGCACCTTTATTTATTTAGAGGACAGTGTAAGAAGCTAACAGTGACCATAAGTCACCCTACATTCTAAAATTCCTCTTTTAAACAGGTGTTGGGATTAGCTCTCCGTCCTTTATCTGTCTGTCCTCAAACGGCAGTCTGAGCAGGATTTTCAAGGGGGGTGGGAGGAATGTTCCCCAGAGGGCTGCTCCAGTGCTTTCTGCAGCATACCTAATGTCATAGCATCTCAGAGGGAGAAACTGGCAATCCTGTGCAAAAGTCTCCTTATGCTCCTTGAGGCTGTTCTTTTTGTAGTGGATTCCTTGGCTCCAGTGATCTGTAGACACAAGCTCAGACGTGATGCAAGGTCGGTATTAGCAATGCATTGGATTGCGTTTGTACACATGCCAAATTGGTGTAGGGTACAGGCTGAACTGCCTGCAAGGAGGTTGCATCAGCTTATGATAAACCAAAAGTCTTTGTATGATTTAATCTCTTCAGAGTAATGTAGGCACTGTAGAGTTACACAGGCGTATTGCAGAAACTGGTCCTAAGATTTGTTACACTTCATTTTTGTTCGTGTCTACATGTCTTCTGCCTAGGTTTGGTTAAAGGAGAAACTGTATTGTTTTGCTTACACTAAGTACAGCATATTCCCTGCTCTTTTATGTTGTCTCCTCCATGCTTTTCCAAGTGCTCAAGCACTCATTATCCTGTTTTTTCTCTTCTCTACTTAGATAGTTCTGTATCTGCGGATGTGTCTTGCTCACAGTGCAGGTGTGGTGCCCACCTCACAGAGCTTGGCAGATATGCAAGATCATGCTCCAGCCATTGGACGTTACATAAGAAACCTCATGTCTGGCAACCACATATCTTTCTCTTCAAAAAGTGCAGAAAGTAACCCTGTACATATATATATTGGCCTTCTTCAGCAGCTGTTAGCTGGTGTGGGAGGTAAGAAGCTGTATGCAGCATCATCGTGAACAACAGTCTTTTCTTATTAGAAATGAGTTGGCACACCCAGTGCTTTGAACTTGGCTGCAGCAATCACAGAATTGCAACGCAGACTATGTACTCTTCAGTTTAAACTTGTTCTCTTCTGTGCTGCTGTGTAGGTGGGAGAAAGCAGGACAGTAAAATTGCAGTGTCTGTTGATATAGTGCTTTAAAATTGTGAGGCCATTGTCTGTAACAGCGTCCTCACCATTAAATGCTATGTCTTCCTTGCTTTGATAATAGTGTATCTGTGACAAGTGTAGACTTAAAGCACCTGAATCCCTCTAGAACAAATTGCTACCAGAATGTTCACTTCTGTTCCTTTCCCTGATATTTCTGAGAAGTACTATGCCCTATTCTGTATTGTTTGTTATCCCTAGTCTATTCCAAATGAATGCTTTGAAATGCCTGGTGATACTTAACCTCTTTTTAGCACTGTGTGTTAGATTGTTGTGAATACTGCAATTGTCTAATAACCTGATTCTTTAATTACTGTTTAGGTTTGCCAGTCATGTATTGTCTTCTAGAAGTTGTTTCAGTATATCCAGAAAAACTAGCCACCAGATTTGTAGACAAAATGGATTGGATAAAGGTATGTTGGAAACCCCTTTTTTTGTTTGCTTTTTGGGGTGGAAGGGATTCGGCATTAGCAAAATCTAGCATTTTCCCATGGTGGAATGGAGCTATTATTTCAAAGTATGCACTTAATTTGAAATCTAGTATTTCTACTTACAGTGAACACTTTGAGATGTTATTTGTATCAGGGTAGAGAAAACTACTATCTGGTATTTCTACCTACAGTCGTCACCTCATGAGATGTTATATGAAGCAGGATGGGGAAAATTACTTTTTGGTTCTTTGGTGTTACTGATTTTGTTCATTGATCTGCATGCTCTGGTTGGTCTTCATCATTGATCAGTCAGGTTGTTTTTTTTTATAGACAGTCAGTTTTTCCCCTTGATCAGAAGATCCTGTAACCAGCAAAAGAAAACTGAAAACAAAATCCTGCAGTTTTTTTGAGGGACTGTTTAACAATGGGAATATTCCAGTGGGTTTCTCTGAAAATGAGAAGAGTTAGATTCCTAATTGTTTTAAAACTCTTTCTGTGGAGGTTTTTCTTTTTTTTTTTTTAATTAGCCTCAAACAAAAAAGCAGATAAAGTGGAGCCTGCTTGGGAATAAGCCAAAGAGAATTCTTCTTTCCCTAGATTCTTTTATCAGGCAACTTTCTGCTTTTTTGTGATTTGCTTCAAGCATACTAAGCCCTTACAGGTTGCCTTTGCTTTCACTTGGAGTCTGGCAGAAAAAAATACTTGTTTGAGTTAAAGAAAAATTAGAAGGTGTTCTCATAATTTCTTCTGCTGATATCTAGGCTGCATTGCACTGTATACATTTTATCACTTTGCATTTAAGTGCAGGTATGAGCCTCAGAGGAGAGGACTTTAAAACATTTTCCTTTGCAGTATTGCTCATCGTTTGCAGAAAAAACCTTTTTCCTTGGCCTGGTGTCCATTTGCAGAACTAAGCTTCTAGGGGTGGTGACTGGTACCACGTAGTTCCAGAAGCTGTGCTGTAAATCATCATCTGTGTGATTTCACTTTGCCAAGTAGAAGGAGCAGGTCCAAGGGTTTGTTAGAAGTCAGCTGTGTATCTGATGCAAGTTTTCAGAGGTTAAAGTTATGCTTCATGAGCCTGACAGATCTCATTTCTTGTGTGTTTGCTTGGCTCATTTTTGCCTTCTTTGTGATGGCCGAAGCCATTCAAAGCTTTGGGTATTCATTTTTCTTGTGAGTGTGTTGTGTTACAACAGAGGTAAGATTATATATTAGCAAATGACTTGAGCCTTCCCAAATTCAGCTTTTTAACAATTTAGATAATACAAGTTCTCTAATACAAAGTAGATAAATTTGCATTGAGAGCTGTGATTTCCTGAACACTTTTTATTTTGTCAGCATGCAATTTAATGGGTTTAACCCCTTGAGGGGTGGTGGGGGTTTTTTTTTGCCATTTCATTACTAAAAAGGAAATTGAAGCCTCCAGTAGCTCAAGAAAAATAGTGTCTTTAGGGTTTTTTAGATGGTTATGGATATGAAGTGTGAAAGCTCTTCTCTGAAGAGAAAATTCGGCCAAGCACTCAATCGTTGTTTAACGCGGAGCCGGAGGGTAGCACCTCCTGTGGTTAGTGGTAATCTTCCTCCTAAACACTCTGTGTGTAAAAATGCTTTGCTGAAGTGAGTGCTTTGCTTCTTACTGAATGATAATGCTGTCGGTTTAAAGAGTGGTTTCTAAGTTAAGCACTATTTATGTAGCTGCATGTCGGTTGCGCTTGCATATTGAAGCTGTGTATGAACAGACTGTGTAAGAAGCTGCTTCCATGTTTTATGTTTCCTTTTAAAAACTCCTGCAGAGCCTGATGAACACAAACAAAGAAGAAATGCGTGAGCTCGCAGCCCTGTTTTATTCTGTAGTGCTGTCTACCATGTCTGGAGATGAGCTTAGGGCCTCCTTGGAACAGCTGATCAAGATGACAAAAGATAACCATGTAACTACCTTCCTTTGTCTGCTGCTTCTTATTTTCTCTTGTGTCATGTAACTGATAGGAAATGTGAATCTCACAGTGTGTGTAGGATGTATTAGCCTTAATCTGAGTGTAAAATTAACTAGCTGACTTCTAGTTGGACAGTAAGAAGGGATTTTTGTTGTAGGTGAAGTGCAACAGATCTTTAAATAAATTAATCTCTGAAGCTGTTGTTAAGGTCAGTGGGAGGGTTTCCTGGAGGCACTTGCCTAGCAAAGCCCCCACTAACATGTATTTAACCAGTTTTAGCCAGCTAAATATTCCTAGTCCCATGGAGTGGTAATGGATCACACTACCTTCCTAAAACAATTTACTGATTGCTTATTTGTAAGCATCTACAGGTACCTGCAGAAAGGTGTTTAAGAAAATGTTTAACCCGTTAAAAATTTAACTTCCCCTCCCCTCCTGAGCCATAGCAGCCTCCTGGCTCCCCACTGCCTCAGGTCTTGTCCTGACAGCATCCTTTGCTGATGAGGGCTGGCTTCTTCACTCCAACCCCACATGGGCTGCTCTGCTTTGCTACATGGTGGGTTTGCCTGCCTCCCCTCCTGCAGCTCCTCCTCCCTCCCACTATCGTTATCTCTGCACTTTACCACTGCAGGCGTGGAGAAGGAGTCCTGAAAATAACTTGGGCAGGTTTCTGTGCTGGTGTGTCTTGAATCTTGAAAGGGAGGTTAAGTAGTAGCATTTTTAGGTTATATTTCCCCAAGATGTTTTTGTATCAGTCTCTCTGAAGGGCTTAATGGGCCACCATTTTACATTGCAGGTTACGTGCTCAAACACTAGCAAGAAGTGCTGATCACTTTACACCATAATTAACAAACATGATTTATTTTGAATCTGTGAAAGCAAGGTTTGTGAGCCAAAGCCGTGTCATTGCTCAGTTTTATGTAGGGCACAGCTTCTGCTGTCACAAAGCCAGCACAGAAGTGTCCCAGCCCCCCACTGCTGCTTTCTACCCCAGTCACCCGTGACGCCAAGATTGACTTTTCATAGAACCTGGCTGAGAATGAAGAGGGATGTGAACCACAAAACAAAAAACAGAAGGGTGTTCCCATGCATTTTTGAGCTTGAGTCAGTTAGAGTTCTCGTTTGTACAGCTGTGAATGTACAAACCAGTCGAGTCAGTACAGCTAAGGGATGGTGGTGACCCAGTAAGGACTGCTGTGTAAATGGGTAGCTGGAGTGGAGAGCGGGGAAGGACCCATCTTCGTTGGGCTTTGCTGCTGTGAAACCACAACCAGGAGCAGTCCCTGGTGTTCAAGCTAGGTTGAGGATCCTGTGCAGGCAGCGCAGTTGCACGGCTGCAACTTTTTGCAGGGTTGTGATAAAAAAACAGGTACAGGAACTATTACAAGACCCTGCCTCCCTACTGTTTTAAAAAAAAAAAAATAAGGTCACATTTAAGTCTCACAGCCTTATTTCTGCACAAAATCTTTTTGTTAGTATTCATCCGTGGGAATGAACACTGTCACTAGTCTCAGTGCCAAATCAGCATTGGACAAATTAATCTTCTTGACATTTAATTGTAATAATTAGTTTTTACAGTCTGTGGTCTGCTGAACTGTGTAGAGGCATTGCCTTCAGTGTTCATAGGCCAAGAGTGTTTTCATTCTTAGCATTGCAAATGTAGAGTAATTCCCCTTTACCGCTTTTTACCAAAGAGTACATTTTTTCCCCTTAATTTGGGTATGCCCAGTTTTTAAGCAGAGGCAGCACAGTGTTATCTTAGTTCACCTTCATAAGTCTGTACTTACAAATCAGATTAGTTGATTTTTTTTTTTTTAATTTTTATTTTTTTTCCTACCTACCAAAGGGTAGACTTTGGGAATGCAAGTGTTACTGATAAATTCTTAATCTGTCCTCCTAAGCTTCTTCTAAGTTTTGTTAATTTATCTTAAAGGACTCCATTCATAAGAGAGCACTATCAATATCAAACTCTCTGCTGTTGCATTATGTGTTAGAACTCTGCATTCTTCAGGGTGCCTTTGCATCTAGCTTGTCCATGTGTGTTTTTTAAATCAGTGCTTTGTGCCAAGTGTTACTTACTTTGAAAATGAGATTTTCTGCACTGTTGGTGTTGTCTGTAGAGCCCGGAGGTCCAACATGGATCCTTGTTGGCTTTGGGATTTACAGTAGGAAGATACTTGGCCAAAGGGAAAATCAGAACAATGGAGCTACATGACATAGAACAGCCAAACACTGCAGTCATGCCAGAACAAGAACAGCTCATAAAGTTGACGACAGAGACAATAGGTAACTTCCTGCCTAAGACTTTGCTGCATGTAAGAGTTGTTTTTTCAATCACCCCAAACTCAGGGCTTTTCTAAGATACTTATCCCATAGGTACTGTAATCTTGAGTTCACTTTCTGTGATAGAATTTACAGCCTGTAAAAATGTCATCTGATTAGATGCATGAATGTAACCCTTTTCAACAAGAATTAGGTGGACTCTTGGCTCATGGACCAACATAGCACAATTAGGAGTGGTGCCACTGCATAAAATCCTCTCAGTGGCTCCTTTCATTTCTGTTTTCTTCTAGCATAATGCTTCCTACCAGTTGTAGAGGAGATAAACACTTTTCTGCTTGCATGAGTGCCTGCCTGCCCACTGCTAAATAATAATACAAAATCCAAGTCATCCTGTTTTGCTTTTTCCTGTAGGTTCTTTTCTGGACAGCACCTCTCCCTTCCTCGTGGTGGCTGCTTGCACAGCTCTTGGGGAGATTGGCAGGAATGGCCCCTTGCCAATCCCCAGTGAAGGAACAGGATTTACAAAGCTGCAACTTGTTGAAAGCTTATTGGCTCGAATTCCTTCCAGCAAGGAAACAAATAAGGCAAGATTTTGTAGTGCTGTTATGATCCTTGTTCATTTTTGGAGAACTGTCTCCAGGTTTATGTATTACCTGATGAGTTCAGCCTTGATTCCTTGTTTTTTAAAGGAATTGGGCTTATCATTGGCTTTAGTGAGTCAGAATTAGGCTGAGGGTTTTCAGAATTAGGCTAAGCGTTTTTCCAGTGTTGTCTAGCAGTTGATCGCTTGTGCTTTCTACAGTCATAAGTAGGAGCATAAGGGATGAAAACTATGAATAGTCATGATTTTAATTCTAGAAAAATAAGAGTATCTTCTTTTACCTGGAAATAATCCTGAAAGGTAACAGTACATTTGTTTTGATGTGTTTTGAAAGAGAGGTGCACTAATTGATCTAATAAGTTACTGCATGTCTAACTTTTGGTACCCTAAGTGAAACTTCACCAAGGGTAAGAAGAGTGGGTTTAAAATGTTTTTGAACTTGCAGGAAGATTATGTGGTGATGGTGATTTTTTGTTTGTATTTAAGCTGAAGGAACGAGCAATACAAACATTAGGTTACTTCCCAGTGGGAGACCAAGATTTTCCCCACCAGAAGCTACTGTTGCAGGGTTTAATGGATTCTGTGGAGGTGAGGCACCGTCAATGTTACTATTCTTTATACTGCAGTGAGTCTTTCTGTTTGAATGCTTTTTATGTCTTTAGAGCCAAGTTTACAAGGGGAGCTGTCTTTTTGTAATAGTGACTCTTGGTTTTTTAAAACTGCCTTGAAACAGAGAGCAGAGGTAGGTTTGGGGCTTGTGAAATGTTTCATGCCACAGTTCAAAAACTTGCCAGTTGAGGTTTCTGCCACAGTCTCAATGAGGTGAATATGTGTTCCCCTTCAGGAGGACTATATGTATGTGTAAAATCTTAATAGCTTATCATAATGAAGCAATAGATCTGTACTTGTGCCTTCAAAAGTACCTTAAAAGCAGATAATATATCCACACCTTCTTTTTCCATCTGAACTACATCAGCTAGTAAAACTCACCTGAATAAGAATCTTTGTTTATAGGATTATATGTATCTGTTCTAAATGCATCAGTGTAGTGCACTGCATTCTTTTGCAGTTCTTTGAAGCTGCTATACACACTACAATATGCCAGACAGCAAAATTAAATAGTCAGGGAGCTTTTTAAGTGTTCTTCATTTACAGCTTGTTTTACCTTTCTCCCTTGTTCACACTGATGTAGGATTCAGCATTATGGAAGCAACTGTTGAGTATCAGACAGAGTAGCTCTGCTGAGTCCTCCAGTCTGATGTGATCAAATAAGCAAGAATAGTAAGAACGTTGTGTGCACAAACATAAAATGATCTTTCTAGGTGCTGTGTTTATCTCCTGTAACTGCTTAAGGACATTACAGCTTCCTTTATAAAATGTGTACTTAAAAAAAAAAAAAGCTTAGATTGTCAGAAGCTAAGGGCTTACTTTTGCAAAAGCCCGAGTGCTTTGTGCTTCCAGAGAGTAAGGAAAGCAATCTAGAAGGTACTCAGCAGGTACAGAAATCAGTTCTTACAATTCAAGATTCATCATAAATTACAAAGAAGTGTCAGAGTTCTGCACATTCTGTTCCTGAGGGCTTAGGAAATAGTGGGAAGAGGACAGAGAAGCAAAGCAAAGTATTATCTGAGTTCCTTTAATGTGAAAAACACATTTTTCCATCTCTTAGAGATGATAAACTTCTGGATGGCATTAAAGGGTAATCTTTTACTACTGCATCCTATAACAAAGCCACAGTAATTTCTGTTAATGACTGGCAGTCTTGTTCTAACTTTGTTTGATTTTTATTCTGCCTCTCCAGTTCTTTCTGTTCACTGAGTTGAACTTCTGCAGAGACTAGCAAATGCTTTGTAGGAGGCACACTTTAAAAATAAGTGTGGACATTTTAGCTCCTAGAATTTGTTTTGGAGAGTTTGACTTCACTTCAGTTTCCATCCAGTTGAGTGGGTCTGAGGTGCCACATACTCCCAGAAGCTCACCAAAAGCGTGATCATACTGCAGATTGGTGCTGAGAATTGAGCTTGGGAGAGACACTGTGGTTTTGTGGAGTAAGTGCCAAAAGTTTTGGTGTGTGTTTAATTAGTACTGTCAGTGAAACTCTGTTGTGTTTTTCAGGCCAAACAAATAGAACTGCAGTTCACCGTTGGTGAAGCTATTACCAGTGCTGCTGTTGGAACCAGCTCGGTGGCTGCACGTGATGCATGGACAGTCACAGAGGAGGAATATATCCCTCCTTCAGGTGGGCCTTCCTAGTACAGGAGCTCCATTGAGGAGTGTAAGATCTTGCAGTTCTGTACTAACACTGGGCTCCATAACTTTATTTCTGTGGTGTTCAGTTTATAACAGTAGAAGTTAAGAGACAATTTGTGCTTTTTAATACACTGCTTGGTGTTCTGCAATGCTGGATTATATGCACCTCTTCAAGTCCCTCTGCTCAGAGGGTAGAAAACCTTATTTCATGTGCTGTTTAAATAGCTTCTTGATGAAATCTAATTCACTGCTGCCTGCCACTGCGTTTGTTTTATTTTTTTCATTTTGTTTTGCCATGCTTTGTTACTTTCAGGTTTAACATACACAGACTATTTAAAATAGCCTTTTGAAACCTGCACTGGAAAAAAAGTCTTTTCACAACAGTTTGGACTGATATAAGTGACATTTGCATGCAGTAAATGCAGAAATTTTATTTAAGGACTAAGATTTTGTACCCATTGAAACACAAACATGATAAAATGCTAGCTTCAAAAGAGGCAGCTCTAAATATCAGCCTCAGACCTGTGAACAGATGTTTTAATGTTGCAAGAGTGGTCTTAGATTACAAGCATATACAAAGCTGAGCACGTTAAGAACAGAGAAGAAGCCAAACCCTGATGTTGCTCCAGAAATTTTGAGTACTAACAATAAAAAAGGAGTGCATGGAGTCTTACACAGTATGAGTGGTACCTCTGCTTGGCCACAGGCCCTGAAACACTTTAATGAAAGGTTGGGAGGACTCCATTCAGTTTCTACTAGGAGAAATACTACTTCAGTGATGCCAGTGAAGGCTTTTCCTGAATAAGCAGAGACTAAGGTGTCACCTGAGTACTCATGGACTGATTAGGTTTTTTATTGCCACTGCACATTATATTGAAATTAAAAATGAGTGTGGCCAATTCTCAAATCTCCCCTCCTCCCCTTCACCTTTCTTTCTTTCTTTCATATAGATTTGAAAGTGAATGATGTAGTTCCTTGGGTCCTAGACCTTATTTTGAACAAGCACATTATCAGCCCCAACCCACATGTTAGGCAAGCAGCTTGCATCTGGCTTCTATCAATGGTGAAGAAGCTGAGCACTCACAAAGCAATTAAGGTAAGAAATAAGCCCTTTCCTAACACTGACTCCTTGTCCCCATTTTTGCTTCTCACCTCCTTTCTGTCCCTTCCTTCCCCTTCACTTCCATTGCCTCTTTTCCCCCAGTGCTGCAGCAGTCTTTATTGAGATCTTTTTGAGACATGGCTTATTGTTTGTTACTAGGGGAGCATAGTAACTGGCAGATTAATGAGCCTGTTTGTCACCTTTGTAAACATCTGACTTGCACTCGAGTCAGAATGAGTTTAGTGTAAGATGAAATAGCGGTACATCTTCCCTGGGGAAGTAGAGGTTCATGTCTATATATTATTAGTTTTGGAAAATTTTAAAAGGAGATCTAGGAGGGGAAGAAGGGGGAGAACTAGGTGGAATTCCTGGACTCACTTGTTTCACAGAGTTTATCACAACTTTGGTACCTAGGAGCAGTTACAGTGTGTTTCATGTACTAGATATTTTTGGTGCACTTTGAAAACCTTATCTTTAGGGTGCTTGTCTGTAATGAGAGAATGCAAAAGGTCCTATACAAGGACTTAATAAAGTGTCCCAACCAAAATATCCTCTCTCTGCATAGAGGTATTGCAGACTGTGATGGGAACATGTAACCATTTTGTGCTCTCTAGGTAGTGATAAAGAGCTTTGTTACAATAGGTGCTTTGCAAATGTGAGCAGTTACATGTAAAACCGTGGTGCATACTGCACTCATCTAAACAATGGATCTTGTGGGAGGTGGCAAAATCCACTAGTTTGGGGTTGAAGAAAAGATGTCCTCACACAGAGGATAGCCCCATCTGGCTGCAAGCCAGATTTATGACACAATACTGCTGTGTTTTAGACAAGGAAAGTAAAATATATGGTTTACTAATAGCATGGTAGCTGTAAAAAGGTGCTGGACAAATAACTGTTACCTTCTGTGAATGTCAGTGAGGCTACTGCTTAGCTGTATGGAGAGGAGGGCTGTTCATGTCGTAGGTGTAGCTTAAATAGGCAACTCTGTTGATATGGTAGTGTCTGTTTATCTGTTAGGAACTTGCCTGAAGACCAGACAAAGGATCCAAAGTCTGAGATAAAAATAATGTCCTTTTTTTCTCACCTTGCAGTCTCATCTCAAGGATATTCAGAGTGCATTTATTTCGATTCTTTCGGATAGTGATGGTAAGTACTATCACATCTTAAGGGTTGAGTCTTTTGGTGGGCTTTTAACAGAACAGAGGCAATCTTTGAACAGGCAGAAAGTCACCTACACTTTCTCTGTCCATCATCATTAAAAGGTGACTGTAGAAAGGTCTCATTTCTGATGTAATAGGAATGATTACTTTTCCAGGTGTCCCATGTAGAGATTGGAAAAAGCTTTTTTCTGTGCTTTGCTAACTCAGCACAAATCTTTTTCTGCTTTTGTCTCTTCAAGTTGTAATAACAGAAACTGTTCAGTAGTGTTGCTTCTGCTCTGCTTTGGGCATCAGGATGCCTATCACAGAGTTCTGCACAGACAGGAACACTAAACCCTCTGTAAGCAAGCAGATTTTGGCTTCTAGTAGGGTGGCATCCAGCAGCCTCTCCAAAGCTCACTGAAGTTGAAGAGTATTACCGTTAACTTTGCTGGACTTCAGGGGCCAGCAGTGTGTTGGAATACTTACAGCTCTTGGAACACTCTCTGCTATTTCAAAACCTGCAGTGGCAATGTTAACATTAAGATGTCACCTTGTTTGGTGGGCAGGTATGACTTCAGAACAAATTGCTGCTTCAGAGTGCAGAGCTTGTGTCTTACCAGACTACATGTGCTCTAAAATGGAGAGCTGTGAACTGCAGAGTTCTGTTTGCTAGATCATGATTTTGGTTGAATCTTGATTGTGAAATGTGTGTGTTACTTAATTACATGTTTATTTTTTAATTTTACATTGTAAAATCTCTTGCAGAGCTTAGTCAAGATGTTGCTTCGAAAGGTCTTGGGCTGATATATGAACTAGGAAGTGAACAGGATCAGCAAGAGCTAGTCACCACACTTGTTGATACTCTTATGACTGGGAAAAGGTACAGTGAGCTCAGTACACAGTAAGAGACTACTCTGAGCTGTGTGTCTGATGGGAACAAAAATGTGCCTCCTTTGGGTGTGGGAAAAGGTGTTTTGTGGCCAAGGGCAGGCCAATAATCCATATATTCCCAGTGGGTCAAACTGTGACATTTCTATTTCAACTGAGGACGTTGTGACTGAAGTTTTTCTGCTTTTGTTCCATTCAACAGAACTTCAAAATAATGATTCAGTCCCAATTCACATCAGCTGGGGCTTGTTTAGTTTTCCTGCTTGCTGCATTGTGTAATTGCAAAGGACAATGACCTATTGCAGCAAGTCTGCACAATGTGAATGTTGCAGAAGTGGGGACTTGCTTGTGCTTGAAATGTACCTTTTGCTGAGGAAGTGTTGTTAATGGTCACTTGTCAACTTCAGTGTGAAAAATGCTGGTCTTACAGGATACCTGTCTGGTAATTATGCTGATCACTACTGGAAATGCTCTCTAAGAGCCTGCTCCTGTCTAACCTGGTGTGGATGTGGCCACTGTGAATGACAAAAACCTAGGCTGGGAGTGTGGGGATCCAGTGGTGGTAAACAGGAAGACATAAGATGAATGGAAATTTGACTTTTTCATTTTGAAGTACAGATTTGCTGTCCCTTATATGGCTTGTGTCTGGGCAGAGATAAAAAGCCATCACTTGGTGTTTTGTTTTTTTACCTTCTGACTGCACAGCAAAACCCTCACTTTCTGCAGCATCTTAAGATTACACATGACTGAAGGTTAATGAGCATCCTTGAAGTGTGTCTGGCTTTGCACACCTGTATGCTTTTTGAGGGATTGGAGCAGAAAGAATGGTAAATTACTGAGTTAATAAAGCAAAACAAATTAACTTGTTCTTGAGTGTGCAGTCCACTCAGGGGTAGAGTTTGTTAAAGCTAATACTGGCCCTCTTTTCTACTAGAGCCAAACATGAGATGACTGGAGAAACTGTGGTATTTCAGAGTGGCCTGAGCAAAACCCCAGATGGGTAAGTTTACTGACTGTCTCAATGACAGACACACAGTCAGTGCTGAAAAAGTATTCTATTGTTTATAGATCTCCTTCCTGAGCTTTTTGTTCCTTCTTGTTCTCTAAGTTGCCCTAACTATTTTCTTTTAGTACAGATAGGGTATTAATTTCTCTCAGTCTGCTTTAAGCTGTGATTTGACTGTAGCTTTAGCTGTTATGGCATTTGTGTAGCTAAAAATAGTGACACTGATTCCCTTTCTGCTTTCCAAAGTCAAGGCCTTTCTACCTACAAGGAGCTTTGTTCACTGGCAAGTGATCTGAATCAGCCAGACCTGGTGTACAAATTCATGAACCTGGCCAACCACCATGCCATGTGGAATTCTCGGAAGGTAATGTGCTGCTTTCATACCACTTCCATTCCCACTGTCAGCTCTGGAAACAACAACTGCATTTCTTAGTCTCTGGTTATGTGATCTGTGTATAACTGCATGTGGAGGCCATTTGTTGATATGTCAGGTCTGATGCAAGTTAACCAGCCTGAGAAACAAATTTAGGACTACTTGAAATTCTTACAACAAAACATTGGTGTCACAGGGTTCATATCATCCTACATTCCCCTCTGAATCAACTGTGATCCTATTCTTTTACTTTTGAGTGTGCTTAGAGGCCAGGTCTTGATGTGTTCAAATAGTGAGATATATTTTCAAACCTGGATTAGTTTTCATATGCCAGAGAAAGTTACCTTTATTATGTGAAATGGCAGTGCAAAAAGTGTTCAGCAACAAGTTGCTAAAAAGCCTGTTGAGAATACACAAGTTTATTCACTGTTGTCAGAAGTACCCTTTTTCACCTCAAGTCTTGATATTTTGAAGCTACTGGGACCTTTAGCAAAGCCAAAATACTATGAGATCCACTTCCTGCCAAAAAAAGTAGCATCATAAACTTGAAGATATAAGTATACTTCTCAGAGTTTTAACTTGGACTTTTTCACTGGTTTCATATATGCATGGAAGAACTTGTTTTGTCCCTGGGAGCAGACAGAGCACCTTTCTTGTGCTTTCATGCAGAAGACCCAGGTAGCTGCATCTACTGTATTGCACCTTTTGTGCTCTTTCATGCTTGCTACCTGAGGTTTTGAGTCTCTGGCAACACCACTTAGTGCAAAAAGAAGCTGCAGCATTAACTTCCATACAGAGTTTAACAAGGCAGCACATCTCTCAAGAGTTCCTTCTTTGCACTGTGACTTCAGAAGTACAGGAACATAGTTTTAAGTTCCTGACCCTGGTGGAATTTTACCAGCCAGGATGGGTTAAGAAAATCCACTCAGCAACTGTGGGTTGAGCTTTGGCATTTGAGGAGTTCACAGAATCATTTAAGTTGAAAGGGGCATCTGGAAGTCTGTGCTGCAAACCTCTACACAAGAGCTGGACAGAGCAGGCTGTTCAGGGCCTTGCAGATGATGCCTCCCTTTTTCTTATACTTTCTGCAACCTCTTGCTCCTCACAGCAGTGGTCCTAACTGAGAGTGTGTCTTTATTACTCTTCCTTTTCTAGACTAACCCAGACAGCACATCCTGTCCTGTGAAATCCCTGGCATGGGGTTTTGACTGACAGCTTTTGACACTGCAAGTCAGGAAACATGAAGTCATTTGAGTCAGTCACTGCACTGCCTGTGTTGAGCAATTCCTTTTTGGGCTATCCTGCCAAATCCCATGGGACTTCACAGGCGAGCATGGGTTGCACTGTGTTAGAATTGACAGTGGAATAGGCAATGTTGGAGAAAGAAAAGAGTATGGAAGAATACTTGAGTTTAAAGTGAATATGGACAGATGCAAAATTATAATCCCCAGAAATTTCAGGTTGTAGAGCTAGGATAGAGTTATTTTAGTTTTTCAGTTCCTAAGTTATTCTAGTCCTAAGTGCAGCAGATTTGCAGGAAAGCAGTGATCCACCTTCACTATTTTTTCCAAGAAATAATCTCTTTCGGAAGAACCTTCAAATCTTCACAGTTGTAATTCTCCACCACTGCTTTTGCAAATGAGCTCACTTGGTACCTTGAAATGAAGGTTGGAGAGAAGGAAGTTTTGAAGTGGTATGTTGTCTGCTGAGTGTGATTGTATGCTTGAGATCACTATGGTACTGTAGCACTGATGGCAGGTGTAATTCTGGTACCATTCTAGTCCTTTTGATTTGGTCTGTATCTAAGCTGTGTCCATCAACTTTGCCACTGACTGTGGTGTGCCCAGGAGCAGTAACTGAGTGAGTGAGCAGATTGTTTCAACAAATACTTTCTTGTCATCGTTTCAGGGAGCAGCTTTTGGTTTCAATGTGATAGCAGCCAAGGCTGGAGAGCAGCTGGCTCCATTTTTGCCCCAGCTTCTTCCCCGGCTCTACCGTTACCAGTTTGACCCCAACCTGGGCATTCGACAGGCAATGACCAGCATTTGGAATGCTCTAGTCACTGACAAGTCGATGGTAAGTGAGCAGCAAAGTGCAGAGTGGTGGGTTTGCTGCTAGCCAGCAGTGTCTCAGAGATCCTCATGGAACAGTTCCATCTTGTGAAAGGAGGGGCTCTGCAGAAAGGGGTGTCCTACAGAGAAAGAGGTGCTTGAATCCGGGACACGCAGAGGTTCAGCACTGCCTCTTACATGTGAAAGGGCATCGCAGACCTTATTTTTGTGGCCAGTGTTGAAGTTTATTATTTACTTTACTTAAAGTGGGGTCTTTCCACACTTCGATATTTCTTATGAGAAGCTCTTCAGGAACCCTTATGGCCTAGAACAAGAGCATCTAAATATGGTTCCTCAGTTTTTAAGTGGGAGGAACCCAATGGGAAGAGCCTGTTCCATCAGTTTGAGGATAACTCCTCTCAGACAAGTTTAAGGAATAAACTATTTTTGTGAGGTGACCTTGCTCTGGCTCTGAAAGGCCTGGAATTGGGTTTGAAAATCTTTTCTCCTAGCAAAACTGATCTTAGTAAGAAGTAATTCGCTCTGGTCCCTCATCAAAGCACAACTGCTTCTCCTGTAAATACATGTTCAGTGCTGCATTTAAACAGTTTGGCTGATAAAGGGCTGAGGGACTTTCCTCTTTTCTCATTGTCTCTGTCACAGCATTAAGCCCTGAAGCAGTGCAGAGAAAGATATGTCTAAAGCAAAGTCAGAGTAAGTTTGCGTGGGGTCAGCTCTGGTAAGCATTAGTTAATCTGCTGTGGCAGAAAGCAGATTGTATTGTCCAAAAGGACCTTTTCTTTGCCAGAGAACAGGACAAAGATGAATGGTCCATGCTTGTTTCATGATTTTTCCTTTTTTTAATAATAGGTTGATAAGTACATGAAGGAAATTCTTGAGGATTTGATCAGTAACCTAACCAGCAGTCTGTGGAGGATCAGGGAATCCAGGTATTGCTAGGGAAAGTAACAGATTTTTCTTTGAACTCTTTTATTTTCTCTCCTTCACTGTAAACTTGTTAACCTGAAGAAGCTGAGGGGGGAAAGAGGGCACATCCTTTCATCAGGTTAGGGCCCAGTCTTGTAGCCTGCACTTGAAGCGTGTTACAGTGTTGAAGCTATTTGCTTCTTTGAGCCTGAATTTTTTTATTGCATGTAGCTTGAGCATGATACTAAACAGCATTCTCTGAAGGAAGTGGGTTTTTTTTGTCTGAAGAAGGAGTTTTTTGGTCACAAACTTCTTGCCTGTCTCTGGACCTGAAATACTGCCTAATGCTAGAGAATCTTGGCAGTCTGGCTATATATATATATATATATATATATATATATATATATATACATACACTTGGCTGCTGGGTACCAGTTGGTATAGCATTTTTAATAAACTGGTTTTTGTTTATAATGGTTTATTGCTATACTGTATTGAAAACTTTCATTTTAATTTCAGTTTCAGACTTTAGATCATTTTGTTTTTTTCTTATCCTGTACTTGTAGAAAATAAATCTGAAACAATTTTGTAACTGGAATTTTTGCAGTCGCGATTTTCACTGCAGCAGCCTCTCACTTGCTGTCAGCTATTTCAGAATTCACCTGACTGGCTGAATGTTTTTTTCTCTGCTAAAGGAGACATTCTTGTAACAGAGTAGATTTATGGTTTGGGGAAAATAAGGAATGTGAAACAGTTCTCAATTTTTTTTAGTCATTTACTTACATTTATAGACATGCCTGTATATACACCTGTATCAAATAAGTACACCGTGTGAAGGAAATAAAATTCCTTGTTTGCAGCTGTCTGGCACTGAATGACCTACTAAGAGGAAGGCCTTTGGATGACATTATAGACAAGCTTCCAGAGATCTGGGAAATCCTATTCAGAGTGCAAGATGACATTAAGGTAATGGAACTGATAATTAAACAGGAGTCTTCATCAGCAAGTACAGTGATCAATCTCCAAGATGTTTAAAGAGAGATTCTCTGAGAAGTCAAGTTGAAGTTAATGGGAATTCTGGGTATTAAGCAGACTAGAAATTCAGGTGCCTTGCAGTTAAAATTTCTCTGCTACCTTGGAAATCCTTTGTGTATGTTTATCATGTTTTTAAGTGTTAGTTTTCATTCCTGCTGTGCTAATTCTGGATGATTCAGCATTTTTTCTGGATATAAAATAATTCCAAAGTATTTGCTTAGCTGTCAAGTATAGAAACATTTATTTTGAGCTGCTTGTGAGCTTAAATGACTTGCATATATGAAGTCAGAGTCCTCAGGTCCTTCCAGGTTTGAGCTGTGTTCTCTCTGGATCCAGACTTCTCTGCATAAGCTTAAGCAATGCTGAGCTGTTTTCCAGAGTGCACTGTATACCAGTAAGTTGCTTCCATACTAGTAGATTTAGTGTGTTCAGAAATGTTCCTTTGCACTGTAACCATCTGAGCAGTTCTGTCTCAATGCTGGTAAGCTGTATTAGCCTCCAAAATAGAGCAGCTGCATTCAAACTGCCTTTTGGGAAGGGTCTAATTCCTGAATTTTATCTGGAAATAGTTTGGGAAAGTCTACTTGTGGCAGGCTAGATTTTTCCTAAGTACGTTCTAAGGCATTACCAGTCCAAGTGATTGTGTTTCGGTACTGAGGACTATTGCTAGGTACTGCTTAATTCATCAATACCAGTAGAGTTAGAGTCTAGTTGTTGGTGGTGTTATATGCCAACGGAGCTGCACTGATTTTACTGTTTACTTTTAGTTGATCTTTCTCTAGTCCTAGAGATTCAGTTGAGTAAAGCATCACTGAGTTACACTAGAGTCGTACTAGAGTTGAGACTGTTGCATGAAAGGGATGATAAAGCCATTTGGCAGGAAATAAACCCCCTTGCGCTCCAGCTCACCCTCAGATGTTGGAGGAGCTGGGGGCAGCTCGGCTTAGATCCTGGGTGATGCCCAGTTCAGCACCACGGGTCCCACAACAGCGGACTCACTCGACAGCGCTGCGCTCCCGCACCCACGATTTATGGACTCACACGGCCAAACCCGCAGCACTGAGCGGTGTCCAGTGGGGAACGGTGTGGCTGGTGACAGACAGGCACAGTTCACTCCATGTGGCACTACCAGTGTGGGTGTGTTAGTTCCAGATTCACTCGATGCAGCCCAGCACCCACTGTCCAGTCACCATCTCTGGACTCTCTGGGCCTCCCAGGCGGCGCCCAGTGAGGAATTGTGCAGCCAGGCAGTGAGCGAATAAAAGCGTTTAATAAAGGACCAGGAATAATACAGATTTGTGTGGATTGCTGGTGGGAATCTGCTGTCTGCAGCAGTGTGTACAAGCACTAAGGTTACAAATTACTCAAAGCTTAAGTAAAAAAGCAATTGGACAGAGATCTCCAAGTTTCCAGGAAGGTTCTCGGGGCAGTGTAAATCTTACCCAGAGGCGTCCCGATGCGGGGAAGAGAGGCTCAGCCCATCGGCTGCTCCCAGAGGGCAGAGATCTGCAATGGAGTCGTCCCTGACTTGTCCGTGATGGTATCTTCCCTAACATCCCCCTTTCTTTGGGCTACTTTTATATTATTATTATTTTTACCTTCAAGGTGGAGCTTCAGTGACTCTAGTCATACTTCTGTAGTGATTGGTAAAAACTCAGAAATTTAGAGCATACGCTCAGTAAGGGGGGGGGTGGCCTTTGAGCTGGAGGTGGGTTTTGGTGTTATGACAGAGCTGATTTGAAGTTGATACAAGGATGGCTTTTGTCTAAAGGGTGCCAGATTGTCAGCCCAGCATTGCACACAGATAGCTTATCAGTTTCTTGGTGCCCTGAGTCTCTTCTGAGTGACTAACAGGTTTTAGCCAAGGAATTTCCACTGCTTCTGCCCTCCGTAGTGATATGCAGACCAGACTCCAGGAGACCGCCTTGGACAGGATTCTTCACATACCAATTGCATCCTTCCCTGGGATCTTCTTCGACATTATACCTTTTCTTAATGTGTGAACAATGCTGTTCTTTTTATTTCTAAGTTATCTCCAGTAATTATTCCATGTATACTTATCAATTAATGTGAATCATTCTGCAGAAGAATTGAAAATTATAACAATGGATTGTTGACTTCTTTTTTAGGAGACTGTGCGGAAGGCAGCAGAACTAGCCCTAAAAACTTTAAGCAAGGTAAAACTCGTGTTTTTGTCATTTGCACATGGAGATGTGTATGGTTTTGATGTCAGGTTATCATTCATTATCATATCTGCAGGAGTGACCTGTCTGCTGAAGACTGTTGTCTTGGAAATATCTCTAGTGTGTGGTGCAGTTGTGATAAACAGCACAGCTCCCAAGAAAGCGGTCACAATAAGCTTGACCAGATTCTCTTCTGTACTTTTGTTGATGCTGGTGAAGTTCTGCTCCTTGAGGATAATGTGATGTTAAGTTCTATACAACCAAAGAAGGGATATAGGGAACTGTTTTGGTTTTTTTTTTTCCTCTGGTGTCCTTTTTTTTTCCCCCACTTTGGGGAGGGATCTAAGGAAACTTCCTGTAACTTCAGCAGTTGACCAAGCCCAGTGGAAACTCACTGGTGTGAAACAAAGTAATCCAGTCTGGACTTCACTTTCTGATGCTGTTACTGACACAAGATTTTTTTGGTATAGTACACATCTCTCGGTGTTCCCCTAAAAAAGTCCCATCAGTGGAAATGGAAACAGATCTTAAAGAGTTGTGTTCAAAATTACAACCTTCACAATGCATGGAGCATGACATTTCAGTGTCACAGGTGGTCACAAAACGTTGCTGCATTTGCAGAATCTGTTCTGATAAGGGAATTCCTGCTCTGCCTCATGGAATGGTTGCATCCATGTGACTGAGACAGGCTGTCCCTCAGCTGAGAGGCCATTTGGCCCACCTCTTCATCCAGATGCAGATCAAGGCCTACTCAGCTATGAATTTGCCTTTTCTGGAAGCTGCAATGCCTCTTAGGGATGTGGCTTAGAGCTTAAGTACCCCCTGGAGAGGAGAATGGAGGTGTAAAAGAAGCTGGGTTTGGCTGTGAGCTTTAGTTGCTGTTGGCTACTTCTGTCTTTAATGTAATCTGAGCAGGAGGTTTGTACAGGCTTGCAACACTGAGTCTCACCTGTCCCCAGGTCTGTGTGAAAATGTGTGAGCCCTCTAAAGGAGCAGCAGGACAGAAGATGATAGCTGTGTTGCTCCCTTGCCTCCTGGACAAAGGAATAGTAAGCACAGTTGCTGAAGTCCGATCTCTCAGGTGAGTTTTGCATCATGTAAGTTCCCTGGGGGTCAGGTCTGTTTATTCACCTGAGTTGCAGAGTGTTTTTTGTGTTGGAAGTGAAAAGTTTCTCCTTAAAACAGCTTTCCTGACAAGTCCTTTTCTCATTGAGTTCAAACAGCAGCCTGGGAACTCTTATCTTTTGGGAGTGTCTGGCCCCTTCAAATGCCCAGACTGAGTTCTCAGCAGGAAGTTCTTTTCTCCCTGTGCAGCTGGCAAACTGATCTGCAGGCAGTTTGCTGTGCTTGAGGCTGTCCTTCAGGACTGGCATATTTCTTCTGCTTATGAACAAAAAATACCACAGTAGTTCTTGAAACAGCCAGGTCTTATTTCACAACTGGTTGTGAGTAATGACAGCTCACATCCCAGAGGCGACTGCATTTGGTCACACTGTTCAAATACATTTCATGTCATGTAACAGGTTGATGTCCTTTGATGTAGAGGGACTTCATATGTTTGTCACTTTGTAACCTTGTTTATTCCTTCATTTACTTGAAGGACAGAAAAGCTGGAAAATTCAGACCTGGGGTGTAGCTGGTTTTTGCAAAAATAATTTTCTTTTATTGAACGTGCTATCCAGGAAGGTTAGAAAGCTCCTAACAAATGTAGTGAATATTTCTTTAATTTTTTCATCCCCTTTGAAGATATGAAAACTCTTTGTCAAAATGCAGCCTGAGATGTGGTGAGTCTGAAACTGGCAACTGGGATTTGAAGGGATCATTGTAATTTGTTTTTTCTTAGGCAGAGACAGTGGATGTCTTTGGGGTGACTTTGCACAGAGCTTCTTTAAAACATGAAGATGTGTTATTTCTTCCTAAATCTGTAGTACTGCCTCTTTGCCCATTTCCTTTGTGATACCCTGGCCAATGTAAACAGTCTTTGTGCAAAGCAGAGCATCAGTTGGAAACTCAGGGCTACAGTGTGATTTAGCTTAAGCAGAAAAATACACAGATTTTTGTTGGCAGGTAGATTTATATTGGTATATCTGAGATTTGGATTGGCCTTTTTGTTAGTACTGGATTAGAGTACACCAGAGAGGTTTTTTCAGCTAAGTCTCTGTGCTTTTCTGTTAACCTTCGCTTTGATCTTTTTTCAGCATTAACACTCTTGTGAAGATTAGTAAAAGTGCTGGGTCTATGCTGAAACCTCATGCTCCAAAACTTATCCCAGCCCTGCTGGAATCCTTGAGTGTGCTGGAGCCTCAAGTCCTCAATTATTTGAGTCTTTGTGCAACAGATCAGGAGAAAGTAAGTGCAATTATAATGGGAAAATATCAACAGAACAGAGATAACAAAGATTTAACTTCATTCAGTTGAACAGAAAAATAGCAGATTTGGTTGAGAGGTGTTCAAAGATGCAAAGAGAAATAGCTAATAAGCTACTAAAAGAAGTTTGGTCATTGGAATATGGCTGGACAAGTGTGGGGGTTTTTTGGAAGGGTTGGGATTTTTTTTATTCACTAGACCACCAGATATTTCAGAAGGTGGAGAACACTCTTAGTAAGAATTGTTGTTAAATGTCACTTCACCTTCATGTGCAACTGTGGAACAAGTGAAGAGGGAGTCTGTAATGATTATCTGGAATGCACCTGTACTCTGCAACTTTACTGCTCTTTTTCCCAGCAGATTAACTGCAGGATTTCTGATAACATAAATTAGAAGGTTTGCCATAGCACTGTAGACTGGAAGTGAATGTCCTTCAATCTCTCACAAAGAACTGTATTAATCAGTGGCAGTCTTCTGGGAAAGTGACTGAAACCCACTGATCAGAAGCAAATTTAGATAATTTAATTGCAGGAAAACTCTGCCCTTTGCAAATGAGAAAGGCATGAACAATTGGTCAGAGTGGGATTTTTTTTCTCTTTTTTTTTTTTTTTTTTTCTATTTCCTTGTCAAGAGTGCATGATTTAGCTCCTGTACTCCAGCTAGAGCATCCCTCTGCCTCTGAAAGGGAGGCATTATAGTCTGTAGACATAGTTACTTTCAGTCTGTGTGCATCTGAAATGGATTCTCATTTGAGTTTGTGAGGTAGTGAGTTATAGCTGATGTTGCCCTTTTGACTGTTTTCATGTTAAGTTTACACTTGGTTTTAGGTTTTTCTTTTTCTTTTCTTTTTTTTTCCAGACTGCAATGGATAGTGCCAGACTTAGTGCTGTCAAGTCATCTCCCATGATGGAAACCATTGACATGGTAAGTACTCGATTCAGAAGAGCTCCAGTGTAAGGTATGTTGTAGGAGAAGAGTAGGAATCAAAGTGGGAGCTTTACAGAATATTTCATCTGGGTTCACTTTACTGTCACATCTCCATGTGACAGTACTGTCCACCTTCTTTTTCATGTACTGACATCTTTCACCGTGTCACCACAGCTTGTTCCTCAGATCAGCTGAGAATAAAGTTGGCTCCATTTGGAGTTGAACAGATTGTTTCTCCATCAGAAGACCTGCCTGCTTTGATGAAGAGAGAATCTTTCAAGTGCTTTTCTTTGGACAGGGGCTCAGTTGGTTCTCAGTTGTACTAGCTGTCATTTCTCTTCATCTCTGGCCTGCAGTTCCACCATCAGCTTCTCACCTGGACCTCCACCTGGTGATAGTCACTGTTCTTAGGTCACTTGTGCTGTCCAACCCTTGCCTTGTGGTGCCTTAGATACCCCTACTCCACCCCAAAGCCTTGCCAGTGCTTTGGTGGTGGAGTGTTCTACTCAGGCACTGCACCCAGCCAGGACATACGAGCAGGCAGGGGATGTGAGCCCTGGGCAAGTTTTAGGAGAAGCATAGCCACCAGAGTTATTCTGTTTCCTGCCCTTATGGAAAAGTACCAGCAGCCCTGGTGGAGGGCTCAGCATGTGGAGCTGCATTTTGGTGTCAGGTGGAGCGCTCTCTATAAATAGTCTGTAAAGCAGCTGGGGGTGAAAGACTCCGTGTAAAAGTGGACTCACTGCCACCCCACTGGCTGCAGCAGCTGCTGCTGTCCCTCCAGGCCATGCCTCTCGCCTGCCAGCCCTGGGGAGACAGTGGTGCAGCTCTGATCAATGCTTGGGATTTCCTAGGGGAGGGGAGACATAGTCTGGCTTCCCTGGAGTAGCACAAAGATGTTCTGGCTTATAAGCAACAACCTTCTCTTTATTCTTCTATATTCTGCAGCTAGCTGGGAGGTTATATCCTTGGATGGGATATAATGGATTATTCCTTTCACCATACCAGTACAGGAGTGGGAAGTGACAGCAGATCTGACTTCTGAAGCTCAGAGAGGGTTACCTTCAGTTCATATGTGATCCTTGAATTTGCTAGAGGATGGATCTCCACTCTGCAGACAATGTGCTACACAGAGTGATGGAAACATGAGGATTTCTGTTTTGCCAGTGGCTTTTTATGCACAGGACATTAGGAATTATACAAATAACATCTCTCTTCTGCCTTTATGTCATTTATTCCACTTGTTTGTCTTGACCTGTTTAAAAACTGTCTTGGCTATTTCCATTTCATTGTCTAGTTTGGACATGTTAATTGCTTCAGGGTTTCAGACAGTTGGGGGGAATGTTGGGTTTTGTGCTAAGATATGCACATCTTTGTTATCCTTTTCCCTCCTCAAAATGAGTTCTTCTTAGTGGCTTGCTTTCAGCTTTCTAAACAGCTGGAGTGCAGGAGTACACCAGTTCCAGCCAGTGATAATTTTAGCAGGGTCAGCTCAGCACAGACGTAGGACATGAGAATGCCTATGTGGTGGAAGCCACTTTGTGGTGCTTTTTTCCCACCATGCAGCAAACTCTCATGGTTCAGCTGAAGACCAACCTGCAGAACTGAGGCAGGCCTCAGCTGGAACTCAACCAGCTGAAGTCTGCCACCAGTACCTTTCTTTTTTCATCTCCCCCACCCCTGTCCCTTGCCTTTCTCTAGAGCTTGCAGTATTTGGATGTGTCCGTCCTGGGCGAGCTGGTGCCTCGGCTGTGTGAGCTGATCAAAAGTGGAGTAGGCCTTGGCACAAAGGTATGGCTGTGATTTTAATTGTTCATTTGGAAATGGAGAGGGGAACACAGTGCAGTTTCAGCATAAATACTGTTCTTTTGATTGTCTCTTTCAAAGAGACAGCTTGGGCTCATTCACACTGGAGTCATTTTACATCTGAGGTTCAGTCCACCTGCATTACTTGTGGTTTTCTGAATGTGTGCTGCCTTAACCTCCCCTGGGCTGTTGTGCTCTGTGACACTTGAATGCAGAAAGTTTCCTAGATAGCTGTAAATCTTCCAGGACCATCTATCCTGAGTGGGGGTCCTGGTAACCGTTTCACTTCTTAATTCAGTTCTAGTCATTCATTTGTTATGAGCTGTTTTTCTGCTTCTGCCCTTGGCTTCTGGCTTATCAGGGCAGAGGCTGGGTGGGCCTAGATCGTGTCATACAATTGCATATAGCACCACAGCAAGTATTAACAGTAATAACCAGGGGCTAAAATTTTTTAGTTTAACCTTTATTTTTCCCTTGAAATCTTCCAGGGAGGCTGTGCCAGTGTAATTGTGTCATTAACCACACAGTGTCCTCAGGACTTAACACCTTATTCAGGTAAGGTTTGTTTCTAGTGTCAGGTTTTAAAGGTGCTTTTTATTGCTGTTCTGTAGGTGGTATTTCCTCCTTATTGGCCCTTGATTTTACCACAAGAATGATCTTTAGATGTGTATTTTCCTCGGAGAGCTGTTTGAAGTTGCCTTGTCCGTATGAGACTGGCATGCTAGGTCCTGGGCATGTTAAATAGCTCATCAGGTTGGAAGAGGCAGAGCAAGGAGTTGAGGGAATTTGCTAGTGCCCAGCAGGAACAGATGGAAATACCTCTAGACTTTCTTGGAGCAGACTAACAATGCCAGTGTTAGTGCAGCTCTGTCAGTAAGCATTTGTTCCTTCAACTTGAGCTATGGGAGGACCATAAACAGGGACTTGGCTTCCTTGGGTCTTTGTCTTCTATTTACAATTTATTGTGATTTGATGGTAGAAAGAAGGTCACCTTTCTGTTGCAAAATAGGAACAAAGCTGAAAGCATGATCAGCTAGGGTGCTCACACCACAGGAACATTATCAGTCAAGGTGTGCAGGCTGTGGCAAAACACCAGCTCCCACTGAGCCTTGCTGTGTTAATGCTTTCCACTTGTTTCAACGTAAGGACCAGGCAGACCTATAACCCAGCAAACATGCAACAAGGAAAAATGCATAAATTCAGACAGTCTAACGAAATGCAGGCTCTTGTAGTTCTTGCCACAGCAAGAAAAACATGTTATTTCTGATTAAAGTGAAGTCTCTTCCAACAGGCAAACTTATGAGTGCTTTGCTTAGTGGCCTGACTGATCGCAACAGCGTGGTACAGAAGTCTTTTGCCTTTGCTATGGGGCATCTAGTCCGGGTGAGTTGGGACTTGAGATGGTTTTAGATTTTATTTTGCTTTTTTGTTATTGGTTTTGTTGTTTGTTGTTTTGTTTTTTTTTAATGTTTGAGTGATTTGAGTCTTTTCCCTGTTACAGACTTCCCGGGACAGTAGCACTGAGAAGCTGCTGCACAAACTCAGCAGTTGGTACATGGAGAAGGAAGGTATGTTGCTTTTGGGGTGTTCAGTTACAGAATACAGTGCAGAAAAAGTTCCTGGTGATAGCAAAAGCTGCTGAAGAAACATTTCTGTATTGTGGTGCTTGGTTTCACTGGCTGAATAATTCCCATGCATTATTATACAATACTGTGCATTCCTCTGCTTGCCAAGAGGCAGACCAAGCTGTTAAAGGAAAATCTTGCTTCCCAGTCATAACATGTGGTTGTTTTGCTCCTTCAGAGCCAGTTTACAGAACAGGCTGTGCTTTAACTGTGCACGCTATGGGACGCTACAGCCCAGACGTAGTGAAGAACCATGCCAAACACGTGCTGCCGCTGGCTTTTCTTGGCATGCATGAAGTTCCCAGTGAAGAGAAAGGAGAGAAAGAGAATTCTACTCTGTGGACTGAAGTTTGGCAGGAAAATGTACCTGGTAAGTTGTGTTAAGAGTGGTAAAAGCTTTCTGGGAAGCAAGGGGGAAGAAGTACCATGCTTACTGGAAATCTGTTTTGGAAATACAGACTTCTCATGGTAAGAAATTTGGGAAGCTTGTTTCCATTGTCTCCCTTGCTTGAGATGTTCTGTATGAGTTTCAGCAGGTTAGCTTCTCTGTGGCTATTTAAAATAATTACAGAGGTGTTGATTGCTGAGGATACACAGACATAGTCAGAAGTGTTTTTAAGGTTTTGAGGCACTGAATGCCACTCTAATATGGCCCTGGCCGTGGCACGGATGGTAGCTGGACATCTTTAGAAGTTTTGATGCCAGCCTTTAAAGGCTGCTGCACACACTGAAGTTACAGGGGACTTTTGAGATCTCTCTGGTGATGCCTGTGGTTTCAACTTCAGTGAATGAATCTGTGGTATAGAAGGGCTCTGTTGCCATGCTTTCTGTCTGTAGAGGAAGATTTGGATGCATGGTGAAATGGTTTTGCTGGCTTTTTCTCTGGCCTGATTTCAGATCTGGTTTCTCAGTCATCAGATTACTTTTCTGAAGTTTGGGAGAGGAGCTGCAAAAAGGTTTTCCAGTGACCTGTTCTTGCACACACACACACACACACACACACACAAAAGCCCCCTTATTTTCCTTAGAAACACGCTACCACAACGTCTGGTGTCTGCCACAGATATATGCTAAAGATTTTCTTTGGAAGCACCTAGAAAAGAGAACCCATCTTCAGTCAGCCTGGGAAGAATTCTTCACCCCTTGGCCTGAAGTAGGCTTTGTTGATATGTTTCATGGCCAGAAAAAAGAGATAAATCTATAACTGTTTGGTTTTGGGTTTTTTTTCTGGTTTTGCTTGTTTGTTTTGGGGTTGTTGTGGGGTTTTTTTCCTTTTTTAAATTAAGATTTTTTTTTTTTTGGTGGCAAAATGACAGTTTTCCTCTGTTTGGCATGCAGGTACTCAGGGTGGCATCAGACTGTACATGCAGGAGTTGATAACCATTACTCAGAAGGCTCTACAGTCCCAGTCCTGGAAGATGAAGGCCCAGGGAGCAGCTGCCATGGCATCCATTGCCAAACAGACAGGCTCCCTTGTGCCACCACATCTGGGAATAGTGCTCTCCGCCCTCCTGCAAGGTCTGCCAGGGAGAACCTGGACTGGGAAGGTAAAAAAGGAGCTGACACCGTATGGGTTGCTGTGAGCAGCAGCATGCAGCCCTTGGGCCAGGAAATGCAGTGTTCTGTGCTGCAGAATGACATGTGTAGGAACCCCATCTTAGGGAGTCTGCCTTTTGCCCTGCATTCAGCAGGTACAAAAGTGACATGGAAGGTGGAGTTCAGATTGCTTTAGGAGTTGCCTTCCCACTTAAGACTACTTCCACTGCACCCTGCTCTAGCCTTGAGGGTTACTAGCTTGTGGTCAGAGACACTGCAAGACCCCTTTCCACTGCCAGTTCAGTGCAGATGGAAAGCCCAGTCCTCTGCAGCCTCTGCAGCAGGAGAGGCAGGAGCCAGATACTGCTTTTCTAGGCTGGTGTCATAGGTACCTACTACCTCTCACAGCAGAGTACAGAGGTTTCTGCTGTGCAGCAGGACTGTGCCATTTGGCTGTGTGGTGTTTCTCAGTGGTTTCTGTTTTACTCATTGCAGGAGGAGCTGTTAAAGGCCATTGCCAGTGTCGTCTCTGCCTGCAAGTAAGTGTCTTGAAAGAGGTGGTACCCTGAGGGTCTGGGATCTGAAAAAGGAGGTTGTTGGACAGGGTTGTTGTCTGTTTGGTGCTAAGAAGACTAGAAAGTTGCAAACACCATCCTGATGTCCCATCAGCATGTGTGGAGTCTCTCTCCACTCTGCTTGTCAATATGTGGGTCACTCATGAGAGCTGGGAGGGACACGTGATGCTTCAGAGGGACCCGCGGGGGTAAATGGTTGATTTAGGACAAGGAAAAGGATGTTGAGAGGCCAGAATTGCTAAGAAGAAAGAAGAGACTAAGGGAGAAGATTAACACCCTAAAGGGGAAAAGAGAGGAAGAGATAGAAGAATGAGGGAAGAAAGTGTGTTGGAAGCATGTGAGGAAAGACAGGAAAGACAAACAGGAAGGCAGGGTAAGAATGAGGAAGAGCTCAGAGCATAACTTCAGTTACAACTGTTGGTAGGCAGCTGTGTGCCTGCACACAGGAATTGCTTCCTATCTGTGGGAAGGGTGTTTGGGAGGGGATTAACGTGGATCTGACAGTTTCTGTGTGCCTTCTGTTTCAGTGCAGAGCTGCAGAAGTCAGTGCCTGACCAGCCCACGGTCAGTGACGTTGTCCAGGCTGTCCTGAAGGAGTGTCGGAAGGAGAACCTGAGGTACAAGATGGTGGCGCTGCGCTGTGCGGCTGGGGTGCTGCAAGCAACAAAGGAGGACCGGTTCCAGGAGCTGGCAGATATCGTCTTTCCCATGATAAAGAAGGTGACAGTTCAGCTTCCTGAGTTTCCCCTCTTCCCAAACCAAATGCCCAAGCGGTGGCAGTCCGGCTGATGCTGTTATGTTCGCACCAGGCTTCTGCCCAGAAAGCTGCTGGTGTGAGGAATACCCCACACTCAGCCAGATCCTTGGTGGAGCTGAATACCAGGCTGTGGGTGAGCCTTGGGGGGTTGTACCTGTGCTGCCCAAATTCTGAATTAGTCCAACTGTTCTCTAGGCATAATCCTTGCTGTGGTGTCCAGCACTGCCCCAGCACAGCATTAAGAGTTAATTCCTGGCTGTTCTACAGGCAGCAAGAGACTCTCCTAGGAAGCTGTGTAGACCTCTTCTGTTCAGTGCCTGCATTGCTTAGCAGCTCTGCAAAGTGGGACTTGTATAGCACAGGGAGATGTTTGGATGCAAGGCCACAGAGCCTGCTGTGCACTTCTGCAGGTTGCCACTAGTCCCAGAGCTACCGGTGGCCAGGGGGGCCTGTGCTCCATCTGTATGGAGGCACTGACTGGGTACAAGGACTGGTGTGCACAGACTGCAAGGGAAGACTGAATGGCACTGAAGTGTGTGGCTAGCCTGCCCTCATCCTGTCGGTCATACCTTCCCCCCATGGCCTCCACAGAACTCTCTTGAGAGCAAGGGCACGGATTTGCCAAAGCATGACGAGGAGGATGAGGACATGAGGGAGAAAGAGGTGCAGATGGAATCCCTGATCTGTGCCTTCGAGACCCTGAGCAAAGCCTGGCCAAGGAGCCCCGAGACGCAGTGTAAGTCAGCTGAGGGTGTGCAGGGTGGAACTTTCTCTGCTTAAACTGTTTCCTTTTAAAATGAAAAGGGGGAGGAGGGAGGGACCCGCACTGGGGCATGGGGAGGCTTTTGAGGAGGTGCAGGGTCTCACTGCCTGCAGCTTGCAAGGTCTTCAGTGAGAAAACTGCCCCAACAGCTTTCGCACAGGGAAGCCCCTCTTTGGGGAAATGCCCTTACTGTTACCTAAAATTCACTTCACTGAACTGTTCTGAGTGTGTGGAGACATGCCTGAGGTGGCTGGCTGATCAAAAGCAGCCTAGTCCTGCTGCTCACATTTATGTTTGCATCAAAGCTGGTGCAACATGGAAGAACTGGCTATATCTGAAAAAAAACCCCAAACCCAGGCTGCTGTTTATTTTCCGTTTTTTGTTAATGAGGGTGTTGGTGCGGTGAAGACTTTCAGGGTCCCTTGTTACAGGATGTTGACTTGGTTTTATGCAGTGACTAGCTTGATGTCACTTGGGGAGGAGCACAAGGAAGACCTGGGAGACAGAGCAAGAAGTGTTTCCTTCTGCTTTCCCCATGGTTAACACAGTGACATCCTTATTCTTCTGTAGGTTGCTATCGCCGGGAGTTTTGCCAGTTAATGTGTGACCGTCTGAAACTCAGCACGTGGAAGGTGCAGCTGGTGGTGCTGCAAGCCATGAATGCCTACTTTCAAGGGTAATTCTCCTTTCTGCATTCCACTTGGATGAGGTTTCTTTTCTTTGTTGCTTTAAGTGGTTTAATGGAATTGAGGATGATGCTGGATTCTTGCAGGAAGTCAAGCAGACTTCTGTCCCAGTGGTGCAGGGTGTCTGACAGTGTTTTTGCATTTGACAGACTAATGCTGTTTGATGAGGAGCACTCAGACCCTGTGGCTTTGACAGAAATACTGTGGGAAACCTGCTCATCTATCACCCATTCTTTAGGTAAATAGACTTTTCCTGTTTTATGGCCAACGATGAATTGCTTTTTAATACATTCCTCCTCTGGGGGTTGGCTGGTAGAAACAGCAGAATAAGCAGAAGCTGTCAGAGATAACATTTTGCCCTTCCTTCCACTGTGTTGTGATAATTCTGATGTTGCAGTAGCTGCTCAAGACTGTACTATGTAGGGTGTTGTGTACAGAGAACTAAATTCCTCTGGTGCAAGAGAGCTTTGAAAGGGAAGGGTGAGGCAGACAGCAGGCTCTGAAACCTCTCAGGAGTGCAGATCAGAAACGTAGCAATTTTATCCTTAGGAAGATGGATTGCACCTAATCAAGCTGTTACTGATTTAATGGTACACACGTTTTTTTTTGGTCCACAGTTCAGACTTTTTGGATAGATATGCATTGGAGAGACCTAAAATTTTCTTGGACAGCCAGTGCATGAAGCTCCAAGGCTTTGAGGCAGTTTGTGCTCTCTCTGAGCAGAGTGTCCATGGGGATATAAGTGCTAGCTATGTAATATTGACAGTCATGGGGCTGTTCATTACTTTGGTAGTGTTCCCACTTGTCCCACTGTGACTCTAACAGTGCCCCAGTTCTCCTTGTACCTGCATGTGGCTCTTTTTTCTGGTTATGCCTAAAGGCAGCACCTACTTTAGAGCTAGCTACCAACCCAGAGACCCCTCTGGGGAAAGTTCAATCCTCCTGGAATGAGACTTCAGTAAGATTTTAGCTCAGGAGACCGTATTACTTTTTGTGACAGGCTTGTGCTTGATGGCATAGGGTTTATGTACCCTCACCTAATGCTACTTGTTAAAATTTGGAAGGTTTATAGGCATTACAACTCGCCAAAAGAACAGTCTGTTACACAGGGAAGTTGTCTGTGATCACATTGGAGCTGTGCCAGTGTTGTTCCCTTTCAGCACATGTGAGCAACAGCAGCACTGTGGTGAAAGCAGTGCAGGAAGTTTAGTTGACCTGTCAGCCTGTAGTTGGTCACTTTCTGTCACTATTGAATGAGTCTAACTGGGGGGCACTGCAGACTGCCAGCACAAATGAGCTCAGCGAGGTGTGCTACAGAGGTGGTGACTGCTCCTTGTACAGTTAGTGTGCCTTTGGTTCTTAATGTGGTTGTGGGTTTCTTTGTTTGTTTTTAAATCCCTTAGAAAACAAAAGCTACACCTCCATAAGAACAGAAGCTTTGTCTGTAATACAACTGCTGCTCGACAAACTGCAAGGTGAGACTTTTTGCTTGCCACCTGGGAGAGCCACTGTTTGGCAAGGCACCTGGCTGTGTGGTCTGGAACCCTGGAGATACGGCATTACCTTCTGCTTGCAGCACTGGGTGGCTTTGGGGCGACTTGGAGTTCTGTGCCTGGTGACTTGGGAAACTTGGAGAGGGCTTGAAGTAACTGTAGGTAAAGTGAAGGTCTGAAGTATAGGATACTCCTTGGGTGAGGAAAATGTCCAGCAAGGAGGGTCCCAGGAAGAGCACCCAGGAGTGTGCAAGCTGCATAGAGGAAAGAGCTGTTTGTGCAGAAGGGTGATTTTTACCTTTTCAGTGCCAAGTTTAGTTCCTCATTGTTAATTTAGCATTTAAGCCTTGCAGAATTTACTTCCAAGAAAGAGTCTGCTTAGGTATTCAGGTCACACACGTCTGCAGTTGTTCTGTAGCAAATGTTTCCTTTGGATTTCTGTTATGTGTTTCCTTCATTCTAGCAAAAACCTTCTTATATGACATGAAGCAGTTGTGCAGTGGGAAACATTTGGTTCTTCAGGCCCTGTTTTTCACATGTTGCAGACTTAGGCAGTCAAGCCTAGTCTGAATGGGCATGACTCCCTAGGCAGGAGGCAGCAGGAGATGCACATGAGTGTCCAGCTGAATTTGCCTCCTCAGTAGTCTTCTCCTGGAAGAGCAGTACAGACTGAGAGTGCAGTGTTGGAGCAGTCACTCTTTCAGCTTGTCTGGGCGTGGAGATGGCCTGTTGGGGTTTTTGGGGGGCATTCTGGTATTCATGTCCAGTGTCTCTCTGTCTTTATCTACACAGAAGCTCACCAGTGGGAAAGCCTGACACCAGAAAGCAGAGAGCACCTCATTCGTTCGTTGTCGACGATGGCGTCGGATAGCAGACCTGAGCTACAAGAGAAGGCATTTATATTGAAGAAAACACTTGAAAATCTTGACTAAGCTGTAAAACACAAACTATAAAGTGCCATGTAAAGCAAAACAAAAAAAAAAAGTGCAGTGGTCTGAAAACCAAGTGGGAAAATGAAGATTACTCTGTAGCATGCATCATTCCTGGCCAAAATAAAAAATGCCTTAAGTTCTTTTCCCCGTTAATGTTATTTTTACTCTTCTAAGCTGATGGTTAGTTGTTTTATCAGTAAATACCTCTAATGATCTGCCCTAGAATGTTTAAAGTGTGCAACATAAAAAATGTTGAGGGCAACGTGCTTTTATTTTTTTTCTCTTTAAATCAGCAAAAGAATGTTACTCGCATCCTCTTTGTCCTTCAAAGGAATTGCTGAAAAACCACCAGCACAGGAAGTGAGAAGCGTACTTGATTTTCACTTATGTCGTGCGTGGAGATCTGTTACCTGGTGTCTAAACAGTAAATCTTTGGGACTCTGCAGCAGAGCTAGTGTCTGTTACCCGTAAGGAATGAAATGCTTCCCCTGAGGAAACCTGAGTTAAACTCCTGTGGCTTCCCAGGGGCAGGTTTTCACCTGACATCCACCTCTGCTTCTCCTGCCTGCTCCTCCCTTGCAGCCTGTTGTCTGTGGGTTATGAAAGGCAGAGTACTGTTAACTTTGCTCCTTCCTCCTTCTCTGACCTCAGCATGGATTGACCGAGACTATGCCTTCCCCAGCTAGAAACCTCGGCCTCCCAAACGTTAAATGAGAACTTATCTCCTCAAAGGATGCACAAGAGAGCACTTTACTGAGCTGTGTGGGGCAAAGTTTGGGCCTAGTTGGTGCCCAGGTGGAACACTGCTCTTCTCAAAATTGTTTTGCATGGACACTCCTCAGCTGCAGGAAAAAAAAATAAAAAAAATAAAAAAAAAAAGGAAAATAATCTTTTCTAGATATGTTTTTGAAGAGTGTTCAAAGTTTGCAATGACACGTTTTTTTAATAGTGGTAATGTTTTATTCCCTTCCTGTTGGTAACCCTGTTCTTGCTTTGGAAACCTGTAATGATTTAGACTTGTCAATATTTGTAAGAAACTGAGTCATCTGTCGTTACTCAGCAGCCCAAGTCATGCTGGTTCCTAGCAAATACTTTTTAATTTGCACTTAAGAAGAAAGATTATATCTGCATTAATGTGGAGTAAAATTGCTATATGATGATGTGGCCATGCTGCCTGTCTCCTTTTTTTGCCCTCAGATAAAAAGACAAACCTGACCACTATAGCAACAGACTTTTAATTGTATGAAGTTAGCACTGCACCCTACTCTGACCAGTACGTGTACAGCTTTTTGGGGATAAATGCTTTGCTGATGGTGAGATAAAATCATTAGTGTGGGCAATATCACGTCCATGGCTTTCAGCACAGGAAGGCTGCAGCTCCTTTCAGATTGACCTGTTGGGGAGAGGATGGCTCAGATATTTATTCACAATCAGGTATGCAGTACCTACTTGTCCCTCAGGTGCCATTTCCCATTCAGTGTTTTCTGTACTGTAACAGTCTTGTCTGACTTTTGCTCTCTGTGGGAAGGGAGAACTGTGATTTGTGCACACCCAGCACGAACATGTCAGCAAGAAAGGGGCAGAGCTGTCCCACCGCAGCTCTCGCGTAGCAGAAACCTCAGCGAGCACTACTGCATTGTACACTCGAACTGGTCAGTGGGCAACTCCTTGGTGCTGGGAGCTGGTGCTATCAATCAATCAATCAATCAATCACGTTTTGATTTACACCTTGTTGCAGGGAGCTGCTCTTTGTTTACGTGTAGTTTGAACTATTGAGCACAGTGTACATTGTAAAATTTTACCGGGCAAATCACTTTAAAAAAACCTTGCTTACTATGACATGTGGTGTCATGAGTGCTTTTTGTTTTTATTAGGTGAATATTACCAGTAATGCTTTGCTGTAGCAGTTCATTGTCTGACTTGGGTTTTGTTTTTTATTTTTGCTTTGGTAAGTGACAGTAACAGAAAAGCAAGAGCCTCCATGTCTCTGGTAACTTGAGTTTTCACTGTGGGCTGGAGTGTTCAGAGGCAATTGCCTAGTACGGTCAAATGACCGTAAATGGAATAACTGTAATTGTTGTCAGTATCAACCTGAATTTCTTTCTCTATTGGGGATTTACACTAGAGGGAAGAGCGTATTCTAGGAACTCTACACCCAGCTGGATGAACAGCTCCGGCTGAGAGCGTTAGGAAGGTTAGAGATGGTGTAACACTGTCTGAGTCACAAAGCAATACGTCTTTCTCGTGGTTGCAGAACAGAGTCAGAGCTCCTCTCTAAAGCACGTGCCTATACACAAAACCTACCTGTACAAAAGTTAATTCAGTCAGAGGTTTGATTTCTACCCCCCTCGCATTTGTAAACTTGACAGGATTAAGAAAAAAGAAAAATAATAATAATAAAATAAATAACTAGATGTGGCCTTCCTAGAGTTTTTCCTCTGAAAGCGATTGCACTATGTAAAACACACTGTACTTTGCCCAGCACGGGCACCTCTTGTGCTGCTGCAATGCTTTGTATTCCCGGAGTGCAGGGCGCAGACGTGGCTCAGCACTCCCCTGACCTACAAGCTGTTGCTTAAACCGATGTATTCTGAGAAAAAGTTTTCTAATGTTGCAAGATTTCCATCAACTTCACTGCAATCTGTACTGTCCAACTATGTGAATGGTCTGACTGAAAGAAACCCCTCCTGCTTACCAAAAAAAGGTAAAATTAAATAAAAGCTGCATGACCTGTTCTTCAAAGTGACTGGTAGTGGTTTTTTTTTCTGTATTTTACAGTATTCCTGTTTTCTGCACTCAGCACAGCCTGCCTTCCAGCCCCTCGCCCAACAACACACCTGTGTTACAAATGACAGCATCCTGCCAGGAGCTGTGTGAATGTGTTCTTTAAACCAAAAGCAGGGTTACAGATGTGTGAATATACTGTATAAATACATATATAATTATACTCCATCTATGTATTAAATATAAATATACATGAAAGATGAGGAATGGAGAATGTATTGAAATAATATTCAAGAACTTAATATTTAAAAACTATTCCAGACATGGAGGGGGGATGTTACCTGGCTAGCACTTTAGCTTATTAATTTAAATATTCCTCACCCCATCTATGTCTTGTAGACTAAAAAAACAAAGTCCTTTGACTTCCAGAAACAAAAATGCAAACACTGGTATGTTCTCAGCATTTCTCTCATAACAACTCCCAGCTGAAACCAAAACGCAGTGCTCTTCTAGCCACTAAAAAACCCAGCTCTGTTCCAGCTGAAAACTAGGCCACCAAACCAGCCACAATTACATTTCCTTTTCTAAATGGTATTCTGAAAGGAAGAAAAGAAGAAAAAAAAGTCAGCTATGCAGGAGTGTGAGGAAAGACAAACAAAACCTCAGTCTGATTATGACCATCCATGTCTAAAAATTTTTAGATTTATTCTTGCCTCTAGAGTACAGAATTAAATAACCAAGCTTTGAGAAACACCGTAGGATGTTCAAAATTGAGGAAGTGTTTAACTCTGAGTAGGCACTGTTCAACGAAATCCAGCAAGGAAGGAAACCACATGACACAACGAGGGGGTGTAGGTTCAAATATTTATTGACCAAAACACTGATGCAGCAAAGGGCAAGGACTGTAAAAATAACTTGGAAATTGAAATTGTTGGCGAGTGCCTTGGTCCTTAAAAACAACTATAGTAGCTTAAAAATCAGTATGCCACTTGCCTCTGGTGTTTGCCAACAGGAGACAAAGACAGTGTTTACACTTTACAACTCTCTGAACGCCGTAAGCGTAGCGAGTCACGTCATCAGATTTTCCTCACTCAAAGCTTCGGTTCCTCCCACGGAGCTTACAGAGCTGCTGTTCACGTACGTTTACATGCAAACGCTTACAGAGGGATGACAGGAATTATTCATGGGACACCAACAGGAACAGATGTGGCCAGTTGAGCTAGCAGTACAGGCCACAAGTCTCCTGTGAATTTAAATTCTTAATGAGGCGCAGATGTGAACTAAAAGCTATGACGTACAGGAATACTTCAGTTAAAATTCAGTTAAAATTCCTGGGGTAGCTGCAGACTGGGGACAGAGAACACTGCAGAAGCTGCTACTGCAGTGAAGAAGCTTCCTATTTTGCTGGTCTCCTTTGGCCACTCTTCTGTCCTTCCTGGGCAGCACGCCCCTTATTCCCACTTTGGAACTGGTTGTACCTTGTAATGGTGGACACACCATCCACAAACTTGGTCTTGTAGAGGACGTTGGCGTTGTTAAACATCCCATCCTTCAAGGACACCACGATAAACTAAAGCCAACCAGAAAGCTGCCATTAAATGCTGCCATCCAAATAAAGACTTTTAAACAACCTTGGAAAAGACTTCTAAAAAGAGGATTCCTTTTGCTTTATTTGGCTAACATCTTGGTGGCATCTAAATGTAACTGAAGCTCAACAGAACGTGCTGGGCAGGTTAACACACCCATGCCTGGAACTGATCACATCACAGACTTCTTTCCCTATTACTATCAAATTATTTCACAATACTGGTAACAAGTGTTTCCCTCCTTTCTCTCTTAATTTGGAAAGGTCACATCCCACCACCGAACAGAGGTACTGCCTTTCAGAGTAGGAAGTTTCTTCAGTTCCACAGATTTTTTTCATGCACAGGCCACAGTGAGAGAGATTCTTTCCACTACTGCCTGGCTTCCTTCAACAGGGTTAAAAATAAAATATTTTCAAAGCTCAGGTTAAAAAAGTCTAGAGAGAAATAAACAAACCAAAACAAAAACTCGGGATATGGATCATGCCTGGAATTGATCACATCACAGACTTCTTTCCCTATTACTATCTGTTCTTCAGACACTGCAGCAACAGCTTACATGAAACTGCAATGCTTAGAAGTTTCACAGTTGCCATATCATCAGTGTAACTTCCAGTTGAAACGACTTAGAAATACAACACACATCTGGAATAAAATCCTTGAACAGCCGAGACTCCTCAGGGGCAGACTGCCTCTCAAAATAACAAAGTGCACAGACAGATGATCACAACAGTTTCAAGAACATACCTGGGAGTGTCTGAAGTGAGTGTGAAGCATCTGCCCAATATTTTGGGTGTGAGAGAGATCAAGGGCTGCATCCACTTCATCCAAGATGTAAATTGGGGCAGGTTTGAAGAGGAGCATGGATAAGATCAAGGACAAGGCCACCAATGATCTAATAGAGAGAACAAGAAAGTCATGTTTTACCCCCTTGTTTGAGAGGCTTTGACTTCTGAAACCAATTGTTTGGTGGTAACAAAACGTTCTCTCAAAAGCAGATTGATGCACACCGTGACTTCTGAAGAGACAGAATGACAGCTTCTGCCACAACTTCTGATGTTAAAATGTGAAGCCTTCTGCGAGAAACAGCACAGGTTACTGTTTTTAGCGGAAGATTAGGTTATGAGAACAACCACCGCGTTGTTGCTTTACCTTTTTTCAGTTCAGAGTTGTGCAGTGCTGTTTTTCAATGTACAGTTCTTGAAGCATTCTGTCCTTCAAAGTTCTGTATGTCTGCCTCACCTCTTCCTAAATTCTGTTTCTACTTTTTGTGAGATTTTTTTCCTTAGAAGTCACAAAGCAGCACCTACCCTGTGCAGCAGCTGTAATCACCGGAGAAGAAAATTCTCATGGTGACGCCACTTTGACACTGACAGAGAACTCATCTATGCTGGTTTTTGAGATTACAACTCAAAAGGCTGGAGCACTTAATTCAACAGTACCTTGGTATTACCTAGCATTAAATGCAGTTTTCTCACCACTTGATTCTTTTTTTGCCACTTCTCCATGGAGTAAAATTTTGTTTCTTATCATACACCAAGTAAAGCGTTGTTCTAAGCTGGATTCCTCTTGGAGCTGAACTAGATTAATAATGCTTTCAATATTTTGTCAGGTTGGAAGGAGATAGAGTCCCTGACTTAACCAGGGAAAGTTCTTGGTTTTTTTCTTTTCTAAACTATAAATTTCTGGACTTGTCAATTTTATACACAACTCCAATGGAAAACAAACAAAAACCCCACAAAGTTCACCAACCTTTGTCCTCCACTAAGTTCTGTTAGGTTTTCCTTCCAGGTGTTTCCTAAGGCAACTCTGAACTCCAGGCCATCCAAGACATTCTGGTTTTTAGAAGGCACTAGCATAGCTTTGGCTCCTGGTAGAAGTGTTGAGAAAATGGAACCAAAGTCTTCATTTACCTAAAAGTCAGATCATAAAAGATGTATGTACATGCTTTGAATCAAAAGCACAAAGAGTTGAAAACTCAGTGGTCAGATGCACTATGGTCTAGACATCTTGCTCAGTTTAACCCAGTGACTTCCTGTGTCCTGAAGATTAGCAGGTGCAGGACAGTGAGACAGTATGAGCATATGAAATCTTTTATTTTCTCTGTAATGAAAAGAGAAGCAACACCAAGGGATTTATATGGGACACCTTATACTAAGCATTTTAGAAGGATCAAATTAAAGAAATATTGGAAGGCTTCTTTATGTTGTCAGCCAGAGAAATGTTTATGCCCACCTCAAATTTATTAACTGATAAATTGTGATTTCTCTCAATTGAAGGACTATTAAAAGTCCAAGCACCGTGTAAGAGACACACACAGGCACCTTCCCCACTCCTTCCCAGGTTTTACTTAAACAGTGTCCAGGTATTGGATGGGACAACTTTGCACGTGCAGATTAAAGTTTCCTAGGTGAAGGAGTGCATCTGAGAACACACCTACTCCACCACTCATGATGCTTTTAAATACAATTCACTAATTTTTGACAAACAAGACTTTGTAACAAAAAGGTACCGTTTTGTCAGTGATATCTTGAGTACAGGCAGTAACAATTAAAATCAATACTTAATTTGTGAGCAATCTAATCTTTGAGATAATCAATCTTCTCAAAGACCAAAAGTACAACTTCTCCTGGTACAGCAGAAAATGTGTCAAAACCTTTCCATGTAGGGAGCAAAAGGGAAAAGTTTATACTTTTGTTATAGCTAATGATATGAGAGAACTGCTAAGGCGGCAGAGTGCTTTGAAAACAGAAACATAAATCAGCTGTTGCTCTGTTCCAGTATTACCTATCTGATCAGTGACAGGAACAGTGGCCCAGGTCCACAGCCTCACATTGTATGGGGCTACAGAGAACCAAAAGATTTTAACTCTGGTCAAATATTGACTTAAGCACACAAAAAGAAAAACAGGCTCTGTCCCTGTTCCATCCAGCTTCCAAGTGACAGACAATCATCTCAGCAAGTCAGTAGCTTAACTTTCCTTAAATTTTTGTGGCCACTAAAAGAGAATGATAAAGTAGCTATCCTGGCTGTGTCCCTTCCCAAAACCTTGCCCACCCCCAGCCCATTGGAGGGGGTGGAATGCTGGACAGCCAGCCTGGATGCTGTAGGATCACTGCTCAGCAGTAACCAAAACACTGGTGTGTTACCAACACCTTTGTAGCTGCCAATGCAAAACACAGCACTGAGAGCTGCTATGGGGAAAGTTAACTCCATCTCAGCCAGACCCAATACAGCAGATTTGCAGGTTTAACTGTATCTTTACAATTCTCAGAGAATTCATTTATTATTCTCAAAAGTGAGGTGAAACAGGAGAAGTTAAGTAGTTGTTTTGTAATTTAAATACTAGGCAAAGTATGTCAGTTATGAAAACAGGTATATATATATATATGTTTTTTTTTTTTTCCCCTGTGGAAATATGCAAAACAGTAATCAAAGACAAATCTGATCCCTCTGCTAAAGTGTGAAGATTAGATTTCAAGTATCATACCTTTTTCCAAGCAATCTGTACAGTTTCAGCTTTCTTCCGGTCAAGCTCTTCAATAGTTGCAAGAATTTTTAACTTGTCGTTCTCTACAATTCTTTTTTTCTTCATTAAGTCATTGTACTGGTACAGTGAGAAGAAAAGATTGATTTCCATTAACTTTGTGTTCAGATACATTTTGTGCTAATCTTACAGTTCCACTGTTCATTGTTTTTGTAGCCACGAAACAGCCGTTAACCACAAGACTGAAATCCAGTGCAGTCATTGAGCTGCACGCAGGGTTTAAGCTTTAGGATGTTGTTTGCAAATTAAAGCATTAGAATTTTCAACAACTGGCAGAAGGGAAGACAAACTTTACTCTGAAAGTTGCACTCCCTTTTCAAGTTAATCAATCATGTTTCATTTGCCTTTCAATGGAAGAAAAGATGCTCTGGAGGCTGACAGGGAGAACAGGCTGCTTCTGATTCTTAAAGGGTACTAGAAGAGTTGAACTGTCAGTCAGTGGACAGTTTTCAGGCACTCAAGATACAAATTAATTCAAGACAACCTTGAAGCTGTCCTGAAGATGATTATTTTTTTGATATGCAACTTTTGATAAAGTATGCAATTCTCAGATACAGTAATGGATACCCCAAACCTTGCGTAATGCTGCTGCAAATTTAGGATGGATTGGGGTAGGGAGGAACAAAATTATTATTTTTACCATTCAAAGTCAAGATTATGCAAAGCCTAGAAAACTAGTGCACAAACTAATAGTTAAAAAAAAAAATCAAGATTAGTATAAAAGATCTAATAGAAGGTTTCCTTCTATCTCATGGAGAATTAGTGTTATTTTTGGTGTATTCAGAAATATAGCACGTGAAAATATCAAGCTACATTCTATGTAATGCCATAAACCCAACCTGCCCAACCCTTAAAGGTTAAAGGACAGAAATGTGTACCCTCTCCTCTGTCTCAGAAAGCATATTCATAGCTCTCATGTTCACATTCCTTCCCAGCTTCTCTTTTGTCTCCTGCAATTTCTGCAGTTTCTGAGCTGCTTCTTCAGGATTGTTCGCTTTGAAGTCATAGTCTGTGTTTGGCTGTCCAAAAAGTGGTTTTGCTGAAGTTATCCAGTCGTGCTGTTTCAGCAGTTTGGTCACCTACAAACAAGGAAGATATGTTGATGCTTTTTTTTTTTTTTCCTGTTTCGTTCTCAAATTTGAATGAAAAAAAATAATAATAATTTAAAAAAAAAATCAACATCCTGAAATTACTCTACAGCACTAATTCTTTTATCCCAACACAGCACCACAAATGTGTACCTTTACAATCCTTCATGTGATTTCCAAGGCTGCAGGTGAACCAAGATTTTAAGGGAGCTTTCACATACACGCATCACATTTACTTGGAACACTTTTTTCTATACCTGCACTAAGCCACTGTCACTTAAACACCAGGATTAGCTCTTTGATTAGTTAACTAATTTAATTTGTCCCTGTAGTCAGAATGATCTTCTCATTGATGACCTTCTCACTGTGACCTACTCCCTATTAGTCCATACTGACAAGCTCTGTTAAAGTTTACAGTTTCCAACCCCTCCCACCTGGGATAAAACTTTTCACACCAACAGCTGCAAATATGGCAGTGCTTATTAAGAAAAAAAGGCTATTTTTCCTTTCCATGTGGCAAGGGAAATAACCACTCTTGGTCACAAGATGCAAGGAAAAGCACAGTTTGGAAATACCTTGTCAGCAGCATCAACAGATTCTTGTTGACATTTGCCAATGTTGTGTTCTAATGTTTTAACCTTTAGTTGTAAGTCATTATTTTGTTCTTTGTATTTTGCCACCTCTGAAGATTTGGCTTTAATTGCTTTATTATGCATCTGAATTACTTCCTTTTGTTTGGCCAGCTCCTCCTGTGATTTATCTACAGATTCCTGAAAAGCAAATCAAACAGACATTTACTATCTTCCTTTAAAGTCTGGTGTTAGACTGTTCTTAGAAGAAAAGGACACAGCAAGGAAAAGATAAAAAAACACATGTGGTAACAAAGCCAGAAAATAACTACCTAAACATAATTAATTCAGTGCTGGCAAAAAAATCCAAACAACAAAATACACAATATAATTTGAGCTTCAGGGGATCCTATCTTCAGTGACATCAACACAGAATTCACTTTTACCTTTGCCTGAGACGCCTCAGCTGCCATAGTATTAACTTGTTCCTGGTAGGACTTGATTGCTTTATCGACAGCTGCTATCTGCTGTTCATAGGAGGCCTGTTCTTGTTTTAGCTCTTCAAGTTCCAGAATTAAAGCTTCAACTTCCTAGAGAGATGTTTTCAAATTTATTACAGTTATACTTAAATTAAAAGAATTAAGATTCACTTTGATGTAGCAAATGCGTTAGAAAATTAACAGTACTCATTCTCCAGGAAGGTGGTAATCTCACAAAAAAAACAAAACCAAAACCATCAATTTCTGTGTCAGTGACTGCAGAGTAAGTTCTAAAACTGACAGTATTAAAACTTCAGGAGAATCAAACTTTTTGATTACTGCAACCACTTTTGACACTGAGAAAATTGCCAACAAAGGTTAAGTTTTACCTGCTGCTTTTCCTTTGTTTTTTTGCTTGAAGCATCTGCCTTTTTCTTGGCAGCATCTAGGTTCTGCTGGGCAATCTTTAGTTCTTTTTCACTTTCTGCTGATGCATTTTTCATTTTGCTCTCTAATACCTTGTATTTCTCTTCTGCTTTCTTTTGTCTCTCTTCAGTTTGCTTTAATGTCTCTTCACACTCCGCTGAATCAAGAAGTACAGTACTGAGATTGGACTTGTTCTTATCTTCAAAATTTACAACCTGAACTCTGACTGAAATAAATTTGTCTTTGCCTCTAACAAAAAGTGGTTGTATGTTGGCTAGTTACTGAAGACAGCTATTTCAGTTACTCTAGGACAGCATGCTGTTGTTACCAGGTATTGGTAGGATAGCAAGTAGACAACCAGTCATTAAAATTAATGAAAATAAGCCTTTTTTTTCTTAATCTTCTCATTTTTTTTCAGACAAGGGTAAGTATATGCCATACTATACAATCAAGAAGTAATTAATCAGATGGCTACCTAGTAAGGTAGAAGCTCATCCCTAGAATACTTTGTCTACCTATGTGTCACTTCTATCCATCTTTTTTCTTTAGATGTTTTACTTATTGCTGCATTTGATTCCCTGTACATTTTTCCTCCTCTGTATGAAGAGTACTTCTTTCCAATGCCTTCTTGTTATGCTAGCTATTTACATTGCTAACCTTAACTATCTACAGAAACAGATGGCTAGGAAAAAACAAAGATTACTCAAATACATTTGAGTATTATTTAAAATCCATTTAAAATGGATTAAATCCATTTTAAAACTTCCCTGCAAAACCATTTTTTTGTTTATCAACAAGTATATAAAACACTTAAGAATATAACCCTTACTACAAGAGAATGATCAACTCTATGCACATCACCTCTATGCAAGTCTACTGTAATTCTGTATTTGTTACATATTCCAAAGTATAAAGCTAATATTTTCAAAGCTAAAAATGTTTTTTCTTAAGCAAAGATTCTGCTAGCCAAACAGTCAAATATTTGTCTCATTCTCAGCAATCAGCCTGCAGTTAAAAGAATAAGAACACATTTGTCACCAATGGTTTCTTTCAGGGCAAGCAGCTCTTCCTGTTGTTTGTGATAAGCACTTTGATGAAGCTTCATTTGCAACAGCTCTGCTTTCTCAGACTCCATCTCCCACTGCTTCTTCAGTTGCCAGTACCTGTGAAGACAGTAATGACACACACTGCTATAAGGAAGGGTACCCAGCACTTCAGTGTCAAAGTTGAAATAAGTAAATACAGAAATGAGCAGATGGGAGAAATACTTATATTCCCATTCTAACGTCAGATACAATGATGACTGCAGGACAAACAAGCTTAAATGCATGGAAGTCTGATACAGTTTCTCTATAGCAACTGTGAAATTTGTAAGTCTATAAGTTGTTATATATGTAACTCCTGGTTATGTAGCCCCCGTAAGATACACTAAAAACTCAGAAATGCAACACAGGGAATTTGGCAACAATTCAGAGCTCATGCTTTTCCAACCGGCATCATGACAGACGCTAGGCTGAAGCATTGAAGAAAAAATATCTAAAAGCAAAACTCATTTCTTCCTTTTGCTGCTATTACTGGAAGTCTATTACAACTCAAAACAATCTGAAAAATAAATCCAGATGGTAAATAGCATTACACAACACTACATCCTTATGGGATTTTTACACAAGTGATTAAACATATTTTTATATTCCATCTTTTAAAAAGATCTTCAGCAATAGAGTAGCTGAAAATCAAATATACTTAAAATTATTTAGTTTAAATCCTTACAGCAGTATCACTCAGATATTCCCCTTTAGGATCTTTATATTTTCCTGTGAGAAAATAAGAGCTACCACAAACATGAAATTCGGTATAAGTGTTACAAAATATGACTGGAACAGATCCATTCTTCAGTGGACTTCATGAAACTTTGCAAAAAAAAAATTCAAGTGATTTCAAGCAGACATCACTGTATGCCATTTTTTTCCTGTATTACCTCAAATAAAGTTTTCTTGCACGTGTTACCTAAAGACTAAATTTACTTGTTGATTGCTGTACTTACAAATCAAACTGGGGGGAGGGAGAGGGAGGAATGGAATAATTTTCTGCTTATTACATTCTCAACAGGCCCTATGGTGTACAAAAATACTTAATAACATTTATTCAGTCACATAAGAATAAAAATAGACATTTTATAGGGCAAACCTTACTTTTCAGTAACATTCTTCAACTTTGCCAGCTCATTCTCTACAGTTTCAAGTTCAGATTCCTTTGCCTTGAGTTCTACTTCAATGTCTTTAATTTCTTGAAGTTTAGACAATATTGGTGCAGCCTGCGAGCCTGCACCTGTTTAGTGGAGGAAAAAAATAAAGCAGTCAAGCTAATTGTAATTAGACTGGTGGATTCACCACTAGCAAATTCTAAATGTTAATAATGATGGAGGTTGATAATTTGTTTTAGGTACAAAACAGAAAGGCAGGCAGGCTGAATTTACAGGAGTTATCAGTGGATAAAGACTCCCCCCTTTGTTACAGAATTTACTTCTACAGACTTTGAATACTACACATGCATTTCTTGTGAAATCAAGTAACTTTTCATAATTTATGAAATTACCACAAATTAACCATGAATTACTTCAAAAAGTGCTTGAATTCAAAGGATTTCTCCTCCCAAGAGGATAATATAGCCAAACAAGATTTAAGCATTTAAAATCTAAACTACTTTATGCAAATAGTTGCCATTAATTTCTCCTTAGCCTAATCAATCTTATTTCAGCTCAAGGCTGACAAATCTTTGCTCAAACAGGTAATATCCCCAATATGAGTCTAAACAAAAAAAGTTACTGTTCATTTTTGTTTAAAATACGTGGAGCAGTAAACAAATCAACAGACAGATAGTATTATTATATGAATAAAAGCAGCAATTGCCTCCATGCAGAGTGCCCTGGGGGTCAAATGTATCTCCATCAAGTGTAACACTTTTTGTCATTATCCTTTTGTCAAAGGTCACTTTCTTGGCATTATCCATGTTATTACAGATCAGTGCTGTTCCAAAGACATATTCCATTGCTTTCTGCAGTTCAGATTCATATCCAACTAGAGAAAGGGCTAAATGCAAGTTATCACGACCAACCTAGAAATCAAATGAGATGTAATTAGTGTGCTTTAAGTAATAAGAATTTTCAAATTTAATTTCTGCTTTCTCTTGAAAAAAAAAAAAAAGAAACCCACTTTCTAAAAATATCCTTACATTTTAAAACAATTTCAGTTCAAAGTGGAATAATTAATATCCATTTAAACATTGCACAGCTGAAATGATATAAATGAAAAAATAAAACCAAGACGCCCTCAAACCCTATAGAAACTCTTCTTAGTATAACCATTAAGAAACCTGTGCTTTTAGCAAAGAAACAAAATGAAAAGGGTACACAAGCAAAACAGTGCAAGTAGTGTATTTATTTACATACCAAATTTTGGGCCAACTTGACCACGTCTTGTCCAACACACCTGGCTGAAATTTTGTTCAGTGGAATGATGGTGTATCGGCGCTTCAGTTCGCCCTTTTCCAAAAGCTTTTTGCCAGTAACCTCAAATGAGAAGAGTTACAAAACACACCTGAATACAGAACTGACTTTGTAAAGTAAGACAACAGGGCATTGCAAGGTTCATACATTGTTGGCATAATTTAAACACTTACATGGGTCCACACCACCCTCTCAAGCATTCAGTAACAGTGAACGTGTTTGCTAACTCCGAATCACACGGCCCCATCTCAATATTCAGAGTTCTTCATTAAAGTATTGAACATACCTCTGTGTCCACAATAATGTTATAGAGTTTCCCTCCAGCCACTGCTTCTAGGGCTTTTGCTTTAGATAAATCTTTCACAGTGATAAGAGACACAACAGGGCCTTTCACACGGTTTGGATTCCAATTTTTTTCTGGATCTCTTAAAATAAATTTAAATTGTGAAAATCACACGTTTGTTTCTCTCACACACATCTTTAAAAGTTTATATTTAAAAACTCATACTGCTTATGATATTGGCATAAGAAGTTCTAAATTCTATCAGGAAAAAACCCACAGAAAATGGTTAAATTAACTACTTCAGAGTAAGAGACTTCCCAACAGAAAGTCAGTTACAAAGTCATTAGAAGAATGTCTTTCCAGATTTTAGTATAACTTGTTCACACAATTTTAAATTGATTTTTACTATGGATCCTATTATTGGCACATCTGTAGAGATATGTTCAGACTGATTATCACATTAGCAAATAAATCTGAGGATAAAGATATTTGATAGGTGGAGACAGATACAATGTTGATTTCCACAAGAGCAAGTCTACTCAAGCAGGACTCTGAAAAGTAATTATCACACATTTTTGCAGTTTAGACCTTTGGACTCTCTGGTTTTAGCTACTGAAGTTGAGTTATGGCTTGCAAACACCATCATACCAGACTTAAAATCCACTGATTTTGATAAGCCTACCATTTAAGAATGACTGTATCACTTTCCCTGCTGCCCATTAATTCAGTTAACATTTCCTGACTTCCTCCCCCTTCCCTGCACTGCAGGTAAGACAGGTGTAGTTCACTGGCACTAAAAGGAAAGTAACAGCTAAGCAATTGATGGAATTATCCTCGCAGTCCTAGAAGACACACATAATAAGCCCCAAAAAGCACTTTCAAATGTCTTTTAGGATCACACTGAGATCTTACTTGTATTCAAACTGCAGATGAGGAAACTTTGCTATTAAGCCTTCATACGATTCTCTCAGTTTGCTGATGTCATGAGTCAATATCTTCTTTTTTGCTAAAAGGGCTTCTTTCTCCTCTTAAGAGTTGAACACAAACAGCAGATAAACATCCAGAGCACAGAAATCTATTAGCTTAAAAACTGGTACACTGTACTGTTTATATACATGTGTGTAGAGAATACTTAATTAAAATACTTTCTAAAATTATTTGTAAATTTCCAGTTTAGGCAAATTAACACCATCTCAATACCAAACATACAAAGAAAGAATTTAAAGTCTAATGTGCTTCTCGGAATGCCATTCTGAAATATCAATCCACAGTTCTGAGGAGCTTTTGTAACAAATATTACCTGGAATGAGAAATGAACTTTAAGAAGTGTCTGAGGTAGTGAAAACCAGAAAGGAATAGGGAGGTTTGTCACTTTTTCCACCTAGATTTTAGATGGAATTTAAATTTCCTACCAAACTTGAAAATATTTGGCCTAAAGTTTAGAGAATCAAGTTATTTTAAAACTATTCTCTGTGGAAGACGAGAGCTTGCAGAGCTTTGACCAGATAAATTTATTTGTGCAGGAAAGCAGCTGTGGTAATTTAACTTGGCTGGCACTCAAGCACCATACAACTAGTCACTCATTCCTCCCCCTGCAGAGAACAGGGGAGAGAATTGGAGGGGTAAAGGTGAGGAAACTCAGAGGTTGAGATAAGAACAATTTAATACATTAAATGAAATAAAACTTAAAACACTCATGACAATAATAATGGTAATAATAGAATATACAAATGAGTGATGCGCAGTGCAATTGCTCACCATCCACCAACCAAGCCCAGCTCCTTCCTGGAAAATGATCCTAGAGGACCAACAACCCGAAAACCAAAACTGTGATCCCAGAAAAGAGAGCCTGAGCATTCCAGTCAGCCCTGGTTAATACCCCGAACATGATGTTATACGGTATGGAACATCCCATTGGCAGATCCAAATGCCACTTTGGGTTTCCTAATTTTCCAATGCACCCCCCTCCTCTGCACCTGCAGACTAGCAAAACACAGGGATCTTGGAAAGTTCTTGATCTTCCAGTAACAGTTAAAAGCATTGCTTTGTTATCAATGTTCTTCTCATATCAAATCACATGCTGAAACCAAAATGCAGTGCTATTCTATCTATTAAGCTCTGTCCTAGCCGAAAACCAGAAGAGCAGGATACTTGGTTCAGTTCCTTCTTGTCCTGGGTCTGGCTGGGATGGAGTTCATGTTTCCCATAGCAGCCCTCAGTGCTGTGCTTTGTTTTTCTAGTACAACAACACACCAATGTTTTGGCCACTGCCAGTGTTCCCAGAGCACCAAGGCTTTTGCTCTAAAGGCCAGTAGGGTGGGGGTGGGCAAGAGGTTAGGAGGGGACATACCCAGGACAGCTGACCTCAGCAATATTCCACATCATATGAGGGCGTGCTCAGCCTCATATGATGAGCTATAAAGAGAAGAGAAGCTTCTCTTCTAAGCTAAGAGAAAGGAGTAGGGGTGGGGGCATTCATAATGAAGGGGTTTGCCTCCCAGACCAGCTGCTAAACGTACTGAGGCCCTACTTCCTGGGAAGTGACTGGATATCACCTGCTGATGTGAAGCACAGAGTAAATCTTTTTGTTTTCCTCTGCTTGTGTCCAACAGAGTCAGTTCCAGCCAACTCCAAGCGGGACCTGCTGCTGGCCAAGGCCGAGCTCATCAGCAATGCTGGTAGCAACTCTCTGATAACATTTATAGAAGGAGTAAAAACTGCTGCACAACTGCAGCCAGAGAGAGGAGTGAGAAGATGCGAGAGAAACAACTCCACAGACACCAAGGTCAGTGAAGAAGGAGGGGGAGGAGGTGCTCCAGGCACCAGAACAGAGATTTCCCCCACAACTTGTGGTGAAGACCATGGTGAGGCAGGCTGTCCCCCTGCAGCCCATGGAGGTCCATGGTGGAGCAGATGGCCACCTGTAGCCCATGGAGGACCCCACGCCGGAGCAGGTGGATGCCCGAAGGAGGCTGTGACCCCGCGGGAAGCCTGCGCTGGAGCAGGTTCCTGTCAGGACCTGTAGCCCCATGGAGAGAGGAGCCCACGCCAGAGCAGGTTTGCTGGCAGGACTTGTGACCCCGTGGGGGACCCGCGCTGGAGCAGTCCCTTCCTGAAGGACTGCACACCATGGAATGGACCCATGCCAAAGCAGTTTGTGAAGAACTGCACATGATGGGAAAGACTCATGCTGACAAATTTAATGAAGGACTGTCTCTTGTGAGAGGGACCTCATGGTGGAGCAGGGAAGAGTGTGAGGAGGCAGTGGTTTAAGCAATGCATAACGAACTGACCCCAATCCCCATTCCCCAACCCCCTGCACCACTGCCAGGGAGGATGTAGACAAAAATCAGGAATGAAGTTGAGCCCAAAAAGAAGGAAAAGGTGCAGGAAAGGTGTTTTAAGGTTTGTTTCCATTTATCATTATCCTATTGTGATTTGATTGGCAAGAAATTAAACTAATTTCCTCAAGTCAAGGCTGCTGTTCTGTAACAGTAATTGGTGACCTGCTCTCAACCCATGAGCCTTGCATTATATTTCCTCTCCCCCCTCCAACTGAGGGGGGAGATTGCTAGAGCAGCTTGGTGGGCACCTGGCAGCCAGCCAAGATCAACCCACCACACTTCTGTATTCCATTTCAGACTCCCCCAGAATTATGCACTGTAAATCTGTACAGACCTTCACAGTTCAGCTTCTTCAACTGGCTCTCTAGGTTTTCTTTCGCTTTTCTGACAGCTTCAAATGCTTCTTGGTCTTTCTTATAGCCTCCATCCATCTTTTTAACTTCAGCTTGCTTTTTTTTTAATTCTTCTTGTGCATATTTCAACTTCATTTGAGCCTGTAAGGAGTAAAAAAAATATGGAACTGGAAAATGTTCAAAGAGAATTTTGCAGGTACAGATTTAGAACACTTGCACCAATAAGGTGCTCACATAATTTGTAAAAGTTTCTACTGGCTGCAGAAATGCCAAGAAGCAGCCTTGGCCTATGAAAGTAAGGGCACAGGCTATTTTTGAATAAAACACAAATCATGTATCTGGATATAATAACTCATATTAGGACATGAATAGAGTCCAAGGAGAAACAAGGTACAATAATGTGGGACACAGCTGTCCTTGTTATTTTCCCCGAGAGTTTTTCCTTAAGAGAGACAAGCCAGGAGCACCTGCAACTTTGAAAATGTAAATTCCACTGTGAGAACTATCTGAGCAGAGGTTTCCTACCTTAAGACAAAGAACAGGTACCTGTTTCAGTCAAGTGACTAGCATACAGTTAAACTGAGGAGAAAACAGTTTCTTCTCAACTCTCCATTCAGTCTCAGGCATCTTTATTTTGATTCCATTAAGTTTTACTGCAGAAATCTCTACAGTATGAATGCATATCATGGACAGCAGTCTTTATTTCTTCCTATCCAATACCATCAGTTATTTGAGTCCTACCTTATGTCTCAAATGCCAGTTTCTAAACTTCCTCACAGCAGTGTTACAGCTTTTTCCTATTTATCCATATCTAAGCAAGGGGGTTTTTTATGACCTGTTTTACCAAAAAGTCACCTTAATGGCATATGCCAACTTGTAAAATACCTTGCACAGATATTCTGCAAACCTTTTCACTGACCTTTCTAGAGCGTGTCATTTGATTTTCAGACAATCTTCAAAAGAAGGCTGGTATGATACAGGCAGAGCTTTTATTCTCACCTGTTTAGCCTCTGTGACTGCTTTGCTGATTTCATTTTTGCAGGTCATCATCTGCCCAGCAAGAGTAGCTTCTTCCCCATCATCATTGCTGGACAAGCCAGAAGACAGAGCATTAAAATGCTGTTGTGCTGCAGCTAAAGCATCAACATCTTTTTCACTTTCTTCCTGTAAAGCATTTAGTTCTTTCTCAATCTTCTTTATTTCTTTCTCTTTTGACACTAATGCTTTAGAATCCTTCAGCAAAACAAAGAACAAAAACAAAAAAGAAGAGAGAACCTAAGTATGATTAATTTCAAATTCATGTTGTTTAGATGAGGACCTATGAGTAGTTTTATCAACTACATTTCTATGACCCTTTGTCAGATTTTGTGATCTTACAATTTGTCTTCGCATTTTTTCAAGTGTGTACTTACCCCATGAGTTCACTGAAGATCTACAGAAAGATGAAATCCAGGAAAAGATGACAACTACCCAAGAACTAGGAGAAATTACTCTTTCCTACTAATATCTAAAAAGTAAAGTATTATTCAGTGCTCCTCTCACATAAAAAAAAATCAACTGTCAGAAATGCACAACGTAGAAATTTCTCCTTTAATTTTAAGAATACCAAATGTCTGGAGAGCACACTGTTTTTGAAGCTACAGGGATCTCTCCTGAGCTTAATAGAAGTTTGGCAATCATAAAGAGTAGCACTTTCTTTGGATATGCATCACATGCATTTCCAATGGGAACATACTGCCTATGCCATGCAAATCAAACAATGCCCGTACCACTGGTTTCTCCTTTCCTGATGTAATTCTTGCCAAACACAGGATTTTTCTTACCACGATAGGTAAGAAAAAACAGCTGTCCCTTTATTTCTGAACTAATTTACTGTTTAAAGAAAATGATATGCAAATGTCTTACCTCCTGCACACTTTTTAGCAGTTCTTCATGCTTTTTCTCTTCACTTTTTAAGTTTTGCTTCTTGAGATCAAGGGCACTTTGTGCTCTAGCATAAACCCTCTGAACTTCTGAAAGTGCTCCTTCAAGTGAACGGAGTGTACCACCAACATCCTACAATCAGAAATAAAAGAAATTTAATTTAACCTAGGAAACTGATAGGCTATTTGTAATATTTCACCTTCTGTTCACAGCTGGTGAAGAGATAAATATTGATCAAGCAGGCAGTTAAAACTCTGACACAAACAGGTCAGAATATCTCTTCCCTCTAAAATTCAGAGTAACTTGAAGCCCTGTACAGACTTGCTGTCCCTGTACAAAAGCTGCAATTAAGGTATCCAAAGACCCCATGGGCCACCCTGTATCTAAGCAAATTTATTGACCCCAAAACAGAGGTCAGTACCAATATTTGCTGAACAAATTTCCTACTTTAAGTGCATTTCTTTTGAGACATCAGCAAAAAGGGAGGAAAAAAAAAAAAAGTCAAAACTTACCATTGGAAGGACAGAGTGGAAACATGAGAGCAATTGGAAATAAAGAATTTCAGACAAATGAAAACTTTAAATGGATGTCTTTTAAACAATGGCTAAGAATGCCAATGAGCAGCGTATAATCTAAACAAGCCACCAGAAGAAGACAAAATGCAAGGATATATTATCTGTAAAAATAACTCCCTTCTCATATAACTCCTTGTACTCAGATACTCAGACAAGCACAACCCTGTTCTCACCTCATCCCTTTTCTTTTCCATCTCTGCTATTTCTTCATTAAGTTGTGTCATCTTCTTTTCATGTTCAGCCATTGATTCCCGAAGCTCCTCCACATTAGCCTGCATTTCCTTTAATGCTTCAGCAGAGGTTACCTTTGTCTCTTCAGCCAGAACAAACTGATAAGCTATACAGAAGTGACTTAAATGTTCTATTTTTCTTATTAGTTTTTGGTATTCTAGGTAAGATGATCGGTCCTGAAAAGACATCAATTAAAAAAACCTCTAAAAGTTTATGGAAAATTAATAGTAACTAGGACTGTTATAGAAATCTTCTAAGCACCTCTACTAACGTTATTTGTAGATAAGAGGAAGGATTCTCCATGTTAATACACTTGGCATTGTACATTGCAAGCCTGCGTAGGAAAATAGTTGATAAAACAATACTTGCACGGTAGAAATATCAATTGACACAAGTTTTGTTTTTTTAAAAAACCTATCCTTTATTTTTTCTAATTCTCTTTGTTTTCTTCCTTCTCTCTACATTCCCCTCTGGGATATCGTGGAAGTCTTGAGTGTCACGTTTTCTGCATTTGGATAGAAGATAAAATTTTTCTCTCTTAAAAGATTCTACAGAGCTTGAAAACATGGTATTGTTTTAGCCACCACATACTGGTTCAAGGTAGCTGAAAAACAACTTTTTCAGTACTTTAAGGGCCCTACCACTGTTCTAGTTTTTCCATACCTCTTTCAGTTTCTGTAAAGTCGGGGTGATCTCATCATCTAAGACCTGAAACACAAACCAGAACATTTATATTCAGATTTTTAAAACCTTTATACGTCAAAGCACAAATACCTAGTTCCAGCTGCAGAAATGAAATATTCTACCCAGTTAAAAAACACACTACACTAGTTATTCAGTTATCTTTAACAAATAGAAAAGAAAATACACCTTCCAACATGTAGTACCTTTTGAATCTCTTTCAGTTTGCTTTCCTTCTTCTCTATGGTTTTCTGGACAGCTATTTTCTTGCATTCATACATCCTCGTCCCAGCTGCTTCTTCAATCATAGCTAAAATCTAAAATAAAGCAATGCAACAAAATTGTGATGTTTCTTCTTATAAGTTCAACACAGAACTGAGTTGAACATTTCATCTCCCTCCAACACCAGGTTTTTTTTGGTCCCCCTCTCCCCTGGTATTGGTTCTTGTCATTCAAATCAAATCAGTAAAACTTCAGACAAGAAACTCCCACAACTTTCTTACCTCCGGTGGCTTCATATTTAGGACTTTGGTAATTTGTCCCTGATGACAGAAAGATAAAACAAGAGTGGTGGTTGTGTACCATGCAACAGTAAAAAAAACCAAAACAAAACATCAAACCCAAAAAACTACACTAATTTTTATGTTATATTATAAGTTCAAACATGTTTTGTTTTTTCTGCCACAAGGATCATCTAGTTTACTCAACTGTTTTGTTCTTGCGAGTTCAAACTATCACTTCTTCAGGCAGAAACCTATTACAAGCTTTCAAGACCCTTATACCCTATCTTAGGCTCGTCCTCCACATTCCCAATTACATCTTAAATATGTGCATATTTTGTTCTAGAGTCTTACTGAGTTGAATGTTGAACAAGCTCTCACTAATCAACTGGCTTTTTTTTTGGGGGGGAGATTTAGCTCATATGAATAGGTGCAAAACTGCCCTTCCCCATGAGCTTGGACTGTTCCATTTGAAACAGTAAATTCTGCTCCGTTTTGTTATTCCTTGCAAGTATTTCAGGGATTTGCCTAGTCCCTGTGTTGATAAGGGTCCTTCCAATTGTCAGCTCTTCCTTTGTTAACTGTGACTTAAGAAAGCAGGTATATGAACTCCATTTAAAATATTGTCTAACATGGAACACGTGGAATAGGAAAGGAAATCTGTCTTTATAGCATAAAAATAAAAGCAACATCTATCTGTTAAAGAGGCAAAAAAGGAAAATAAAACTGGAATATGTTTTAGGAAAAGCCTACTACATGAGGGCTACATGAAGTCCTGTGCTAAAAGATATGTTTTAGGGCCAAACTATGTTGTACCAGAAATCTTAACTACTTAACAGACATTTGATTTTTTTCTTTTTTACTTGATAAGAAGTTGATTTTCTTTGATCAGAAAATTGAGTGTTCTTCCACTGTCTATCTTGCTTCCAGTTTAGTGCAACTTCTATTCTTTTTGGGTTTTATAAAGATGCACACAGTACCTGCATGATGAGGAAGTGAGGGTTATTGACATTGAGTCCAACAGAACAGAAGAGATCCTGCACACGACAGTTACTAGCATTCACACCATTGAGAAGATACTTATTTCTACCTCCAACGACAATCTGGAAAAGGAAAAGAAACAGAATAAACTTTTAAGTGTTTTAAAAATGACCTGACATTATAAGAATATAAGTTGTAATAAAGAACAAAAAAATCTGAGAAAATCTCATATAATATATCTTTGCATATACATACATGTGCATACTAAACAGAACATCAAAACAGATCATGATGGACTGAAGAGACATTGAAATTATGTAGGTAAAATGTAAGAAAGATGAGCCATTGCGGGCAATATTGACAAGGAAATTTCCAAACTCCACAAGTTTTCACTTAAAAACCAAAACAAACGAACAACAACAACAACAACAACAAAAACCACCAAAAAAACCCCAACTTGGGAGATATCTTGATCAGAAAGACAAAGGTTCCTTTGTTTCTGGAGATGAGTTGTAACATACAGTCCAAATACAAAGAGGAAAATATGAAAGCAGAAGAAAAAGCCACAAAACACATAACTATAACTTGCTTTAGCAACATTATTTCATTATTATTATTAAGTTTCTGTGCAAGTCCATACAAAAAGTTATTGATATAATATATTTAACAATATTAAACTAATTTCTCAAGTAATTCCAATTTTTTAAAATCTAGTACACTTGATATACTGCTACAGTTTGTGTTACTAACTACACTGTAGAAGCATTGCTTCAATTGTAAAAACTCAGGAACTTTTTTTTTTCTTGAAAAGTCACTCTGTTGGTAAAACATGGCAAGAGCATGGTAAAAATGTATATATGTCACTGAGCAATACTAATATCAAAGACTCACCTGCCTAGTGATGGTGATCTCATCGTTAGCTTCAAATCCCAGTGGACTCTGTTTCTTGTCAGAATTATCAAAGGTAATAGACACAGTTGCTTTGGTAATTCCAGCTTGCCCATTTTTATAAACTAGGTCTTGCAAGTTGGAAGCTCGCACCTAAATCATGGAACGGATAAATAATTTTTTGAAAGAAACTCATTACACAGCTTCAGTGCACTACTTCAGGTTTTTGAGAAATTAATTTTAAAAATGCAGATCTAGCTGTAGATTTAAGAGTTCATGTGAGAAACTGACATACAGGACTGACAGGGTGCTAGTGTTGGAAAACCACTGGCAGAGTGTGCCCATCTAGTTTTAGTGAGATGGCTCATTGTTTCTGCCTGAGATTCCTGACAAAAACTGAATAGATGCTTAAAAAAAAAAAAAAAAAGCCAGAAGACAGATGACTAGTTCAGTCACCAGTACATTTACTTAAGGAGCATTTATTATTCATAATGCAGTTCATAGGAAAATTAATCACAAAGTGTTCCTTGGAAGTCTGCTGGATTTGTCTACAATTATGGGGCAGGGGGTGTGTGTGTGTGTGTAAAAAAAAAAAATCAGCTGAAGACAGAGATTCAAATTTATCTCAGAGCACACTTTAAAAAAAAAAAATATATAAATCAGATATATCATCTTTTAAATAGCAGGCATTGCATGAAAACAAACTTTTTTTTTTTACTGGTGGCCAAATTTGAAGACAAATCCAGAAATGAAAAAGTTTATTACAAATAAACAAGTTAGTGTCCTTAGCTGCAAAAGATCTTCAGCCTGAGGCTGATATTTTTTAAATGGTTATTTTTAGTCTAGTGTTCTAAGCTGTATACTTTAAACTACTGCAGTATATTGATAAAATTGTAATTCAATCTTAATGGAAGAATGAGCAAGAATGACAGACACCTAGCTTTATGTAAGAAAAATGCAAATAAAGAAACCTTTTTTCTTTTTTTTGTAACAGAAGCACCACTTCAGGTCTTCCATTACAGATTACTCAAGAAAGCAATAAGAAACGTTGCTGACAGAAGAAAGACCTTTCTTAAATGCACCCTCTCTCTTTACCTGTGTCAGATTGGTGATTCCCAACAGGAAACAGATTGAGTCCAAGATATTGGATTTGCCACTACCATTCAAGCCAGTAATGGCATTGAATAATGGGTCAAAGTCATTAATTTCTGTCCTCTGAGCATAGGATTTAAATCCTTCAAGAACAATTGACTTGACATACATCTTCTCTATGTTCCTAAGGGACTCGGCAAAGTATTCCTCCAACCAGTCTGAAAAAGGTATCTGGATTATAGTCCTACATATTTCAAAGAAAAAAAAAGGAAAAAGAAGAAGCAAATGAATCATACTGCATGCCAAAGAAACAGCGAAATCGGTGAGAAAATGGAAAGAGCACACGTCTTGTACAACAATGAGTTTGAATTTATAAACAGAACATTCCAAGTAGACCCCAGATCCAGGAAGCTTCCCAGCAATTGCTTGTACTTGACTGGGACATAACCCTGTTTTCTCACAAAACTGGCTATTAGCCCACAGGGAAGGGAAGGGCGCGGATCTTTCAGAACCCGGCAGAAGGGTTCCCCAGCCCGTCTTTTCCGCCTCCAGGACCGCCACCTGCTCAGACCCACCGCACCGGAGGGCTGAAGCCCAGGAAAACGGCAGCCTCGGCTCTGAGGCGCCGTGCCCACAGCCCCATCCCTGCCGCCGCCATGGCGCCCGCCCCCATGTTCTCGCCGACAGCGCTGCGGCCCCCCCAGCCCCACGGGTACCACTGCCAGGCGAGCCCTCGCTGGCGGCTCTGACGTCGGAATCAGCCGGTCCCCGCGCACCGTCCGCGGACGGGTCCCCTTCCCGAGCCCCGCCGCCTGACCGCCCGCTCCGCTCCAGCCGCCCGCAGCGATTGAATTTTGGCGCCGAGAGTGGGCGGCCGTTAGAGGAGGCGCCTGATGGCGGCTGCCCGCGCGGTGCCTGCCTCCGGCGGCCCAGCTCCTCCCTTCCCGGCGAGAGAGCGGAGGGAACAGGTCCGCTCCTCAGTCCTTCAGAGGAAGAGCGAGTACATCCATAACGCAGCCCCTCGGCCTGAGCGGACGGCGGGCACCCTCAGGTCAGGCGAGCGCGGCGGGCGGGTGCTGAGGAGAAAGGCCCCCGCCAGCCCTGACAGGCGCTGGGCGGGCCAGGGCGGGCATTTCTCCCGTGAGGGACGGAAGCGGGAATCGTGAGGTTGTGACCGTGAGGTTGTGACCGGTTAAAAGAGAGCGCGCGGGGTGGGTGAGAAGGGATTTGGGCGTTAGTGCGGGGTTGTGTGGCGGGGCCGAGGAGTTTGAGCGTTAACTCCAGGTTGCGGCGGGAAACGTCTTTGTACCGCCCTTAAATTACATTAAAATTAAGAAAGTGCAGTTATGTACTTCAAATCCCACCACCCCTATCCCACCCAAAAAACCCACCAAAACTGTCTGTGCCTGTACAACTAACTTGCTGTGGTTTACAGAAGTGTTTCCATTCAAGCAGAATAAAGAGAACCTATTCAGTTTGCCAGCTCCTGTCCCTGGAAGAGCAGTTAGTTGTCTGGTGCTGCCTTGGTCAAAGAAGAAAAGCAAAGTCAGCTCAGTGTGTTTACTCTTTCCTGAAACTGGTGTAGTTATGCTATAAAAATGGACCAGTATTTTGCAAGAGGACTTCTCTGTTGTCCTGTCAGCTGAACAGAAGCGTTACCACTGAGGTCTGGAGAGCTGCTGTAAAACTGATTGTACTGAACTACCTAGTTTATAGTCTGAGGTGATGTAATCATTTTAAATAATTCAGGTTTACATTATAGGGAAAGATTTTTCATGTGTCTGCTCGCTTCGGGAATTACATGGGGTGCAGCTTGATGTGTTCAAGGCATTACTGTGACAGCAGTACTGCTGGAGGTACTGCAGCCAGGAAGCACTTGGTGTCCTATCAGCTGTTCATTTCATAGGATCTGGACACCATGCTGAGAAAAATGATTTTGAAGGGTGGGTAAGAGTCAGACTGACACCATGTTGTCACCAAAATTAGGAATACACTCCTTAACACCAGTGTAGTCTTAAGAAGCAGGCATTCTTCATCCAGCGCTGGGTGCTAGGAGTATATCACCACAAATCTTGCACACTGAATTTGCAAAGCCTCACACCTTTATACGTAATTGATGAGCTTGTTCCACCCACTATACATATGCATTACTATTCTACTTTATAATTGGCTTAATCACCTCTTGCTTACCTTTTAAGAGTACAGTACACAAAGAATTCACAGCACATGCTCTCATACGGGGTGAGGTGAGACTGTTCAGTCTCTGAGTTGGTGGTCATGATCTCCCTCCCGGCCATGTTTACCTTTCCCCCAGTTTCTGCAGATTCTCGCTGACTTCATCCTTCTCAGCCAGTTATCCAGCTTTCAGCACCTTCTAGGGCAAGATGTTCTCCTTTTATCAGTCTTTAAGCTCCTTTTCAGGTAAGGCCTGCATAGTTGATACTATGTGTAGTAACTGGACTTGCACAGGCTACAGACAATAGGCCCCTTGATACTTAAAGCTAAACTACAAATGTCTTGTTAAAACTAAAAATAAGAATTTACATATTTTCTAACAGTGTAACTATACAGCCATAATTAAATGCCACTTTTTATTTGGTGAATTTAAAATCTTTGAAAATTATTTTTGGATTATTTTTGATTGGCAAAAAATCTGCGATCTCTGGCAAACCTGAAGGCCAGTTCCCGGTTAGTTTCTGTGAGAGGTGGCTGCTTGGACTACAACGCAGGTGCTGCCTGGATGCTCTTCAAAGGGCTGAAATGATTGTCAGTGTGTGGCTAATGAAGCTGGCAGCTGACTAGCAGCCAGTGCTGTACCTGCTCCTGCTGCTCCTTCTCTGTCCAGGCTAACTGCAGCCTGAAATAAGAAAGTAGAAGAACCGCTTCTGATGTGGGAAGCTTTCCACTATAAAGATAACCCTATATATTCTCTGTTTGCATATGACATGAGGGAGAGGGATAATTTTACCCCTTCTGAAGTGATGACATATTAGCTTTGACCTCATAGGCCCTAAAAATTGGGTGCTTCATTTGGTGTAATGGTAAAAACTGTTGGTTTAATGACACTGTTCAATTTTAAAGAATAATAAAAAAAAAAGCTGCAGCTACTTAACATGCAGTTAGCATGTTGGAATGAATACAACATGTGGTTTGAGGAAGGAAAAGATTTTTTTAGCAGCTGCTTATCTAGGAGAATTTTTAATATTATTGTACCATAATGTGCATTATACCAAATGTATAGCAGGTAACTTTCCTAGCTCTGAAGTCATAAGTAGATATTCTACAGAGGTAAACATATAGTATATCTTCACTAGTTTATTAAATTAGTAGTTTAAGAATTTGGAAGAGAGATTGATTTTTAGTAAGTACATGATAATACAGCATCAAATTAATTATATAATCACATCAGAAAGCGATGCATTTTTTGGATTTCACTAGTGTGCTCACTGGAATCTCTCAGGACTGAAAGCATGGTCACAGCAGGTACATAAAAGACTGTTCTATTTTGGTAAAATGACACATGTTTCTTTTTATTTAATTGGGTGAATTTAACAGTAAGCCCTTTGGCTAAACAAATATTGTAAGGGCTGTTTTTTGGATTTTGGTGGTTTTTTTGCAAATCATGCCATAGTGCTATTGATTCTTGTTTCAGAGGATATAACTGTGGGTTTCTTATTTTCAGGACTACATTTTGGTGAAAGAAACTAGGTGTGTACGTCGTGAATAAAACTCCCCTGAGAGTTTTCTGGTTCTTCAGGTATTTTGTAGAAACCTGCACTAAATAATAAGTAAAAACAACAATAATAAATAAATATTAAATTATGACTTTGCGTTCTCCTAATATGTAGTCATAGAACGATTTAGGTTGGTAGGGATTTTGGGAGGTCATGTAGTCTGTACACATGGGCAAACTGATCAGATTGCTCACAGGCATGTTGTATAAATTTTGTGAAGTTGTATAAATTTTGAAAGATGGAGATTCATTCCCTTCACCATGTCCCTTCAGTCAACCTGTTCCATGGTTTGGGAAGGAAGGTATACATTTTTTGTATACCGTCTTACTGCAGAAACCAGGACATCTCCCTGTAGCTTTTGTTTCTGGAGACTGAACAAAGCCATTTCTCTCAAGTTTTTCCTCATCTGTTACATTTTCCAGTCCCTTCATCATCTTGGTGACCCTACACTGGACTCACTCAAGAATGTCAGTTGACTTTCTTGTACTGGGGAGCTGAGAACTCAACATGGCACTCCAGATGCAGCTAGGTCCAAGTTCAGGGTGATGGGGAAGGACTCTGTCCTTCCAGGTCATGACTGTCCAGGTTTTTTTGTAAGGAGATCAAACATTATGGCTCCCAGTATGATCCCTGAGGGATACCACTAGGAATGGGCTGCCAATGAGACTTTGTCCCACTGAGGACAGTCCTGCAATCCTCTACCTTCTTATCCATTTATGGACCAATTTATCTCACCTGTTTGGCTCTAAGGATACTACAGGAGATTTCGTCAGTGACTTGTTTATATCTGATTCTTTGCTGTGTTTATGGCAACTTTATTTGCTTAAATGTTCTTCATGAAAAAAAAAAAAACCACCAAAACAAATATGCTTCTCTCAGTCTAAAGCAGGTACAGATTTCCTTGCACTAATCAAGAGCATCTGAGATCCACTACTGTAGGTTATGGCTCAGTTTCCTGGGACCACAGGTGAAACAGCAAATCCAGGCAGTTATTCAAAGTTTTATTAGCACATTGAAATTCAGTGATCTTACAGTTTGGGAAGGGAAGCAAGAGCAAAGGTTAAACACCAGACCAAGTGTTAAGCAGGCAAATTGGAAATTCTGACCTTCCTTCTGACAGATAATTGAGTCTAAAGTACATTTCTAATCTAGAAATGCTCACTAGATGTTGTTTCTTCTGGGGTGATACTGTAGTTTCCTTATGGGGTAGAAGGTTTGTATCTGCTCAGGCCTATGCCTCTCATGAGCTGATATTGCCATTCACCATCTAGTCCAACCCCTGCAATGAGCTGGGACACCTTCAACCAGATCAGGTTGCTCACCTCCCCATCCAGCTTGTCCTTGGACATTTCCAGGGATGGGGCTTCTACCACCTCTCTGGGCAACCTGGTCCATCCACTTAAGAGGTGTGGGAAGAGAGGTTGCCAGTGAAGACTGAAGCAAAGTTTGCTGACTACACCAGGCTGAGTGGTGCCCCTGACACACCTGAGGGATGGGTTGCCATCCAGAGGGACCTGTACAAGCTTGAGAAGCTCTGGCATTCTATGGAAAGTGTCCTTAAAGGTCTGCCAGCTCTGTTCTGCTCCCTTGCCCGTGAGGGCAGTTTCCCCAGGGCTCTCATTGACTAACTTCTTGAAAGGCTGGAATTTTGCATTCCTGAAATTCAGGGTCCTGACTGTACTCTTTGACTGACCCATATCCCCCAGGGCTGTGAACTCCACTAGTCTGTGACCACTGCAGCCCAGGCTGCATCTTGATGTCACCAATCAGCTCACTTGCTTTGGTGACCTTCAGGTGCAGTATCACATCCCCTGTGGTAGAGCTAGATGGACACTTCCATTTACATACCATAGGAGGTGTCTCAGTCAGAGCTCACATGAGTGACTAGTGTTGATCAGTGGTGAGAGGCAAATCTGTCAAGGACCATTGACTTCCCTCTTTTTTTTTTTTTTTTCTCTTATCCCTTTATTTTTTCACTTATCCATCTCACTCTCCTTAATACTACGGATGTATTGGAGTGGTAACAGATAACAGGAATGTCTCAGATATGCTGGGTGGGCTGGAGCAGCGAGTTTCCTTCGCTGGTTGTGTGTGTTTCGAGCAGGAACTAATTCAAGAATGAAACTGCCCTTGTAATATTACAGAAATTCGGGAGGGGGCCTCAGAGGGATTGCTGGTGCTTGAAAATATGTTTGTAACTTCCCTTCTGAACACACAGGGGTTGTGCTGCAAGAGACAGGGGTGCCTAGTCTCTGTAGAGGTAAGTACTGAGAAATGAGGGAAGGAGGCAGTCAACGGACAGGCTTAGTAAATGCTGAAGCTCTTGTAGTAACTTTACAACATCAGATACCAGCCTGAGATTTTTTAAATCTTTTTCCCCTAAAACAAAATTACTTGCTTGGTGTGGTCAGAAGTTTAGGGTTTAATTGAAATGGAGTTTTCTATAAATTTAAGCTTAATGAAGCTTTTTAAAAGATCAGCTTTCTGTGGCTGTAAAATCAAGAAAATGAAACATTTCTCTCTGTGGTGCAGTGAACGGGCATGTCCCTGCAAATGTGAGAAGCAAAACTGTGCTGCAGGATGTCTCAACAGCTTTGATGAAATTTTTCATTTACTGATATTGCAGCCTGTTGCTTGGACGGTACCAACATTTAAGTAAGGGGGAAGTAGAAAGAGTGTTTGAAAAAGCTTAAGAGTGCCCAGCAGTGACCTTCAAGAAGCTTTGACTTGGTTTGTCAGCCCAGGTCACTGTGAGTGTCCTGTCTTCCTTCCTATCTGTGGGCTTCTTGCTTATTCTTTCTTATTAGATGTAGTTCTGAAGATTCTCATTTTACATGCAATTTCTGAGAGCTGAAGGGCAGCTGACCTGTTACAGTGCAGATCTTGGGTTCCCCTCTCCCCTCCCTGTGTGGGCTTGCTCTGCAGGATTGTTGAACCTCTGTTGGAATTGTAACAAAGTGCTGGAGGGCAGAGTCTTTTTACCAGGCAAGGACTACTGACCTCCAATCTTTGACCTCCTTCCAGGGCCTGATTGCATTGCATGAAGAAGTGAAGTTGTAGCTGTGTTGTTTCATAATGCAGTGTCATGCTTGCTCAGATATTAGCAGTATAGTGTCTGCCAAAAGTAGCATGGCAGTGGTTTGCCTTTACCTTGTTTTTCACTACAGGAAAAAAATAGTTTATGTCAAAGAATTGGAATAACTAAGCCAGAGGGGAGAAACAGGTAATTTTTGCTAATACTTGCAGGCACTTATCTTTTGAAGACGTGTGCACTCCTAGGTAATTGGTAATCTTGTAATGCATGGGGAATTCCAAGGTAGCCTCTAGATTAGTGGCAGTCTCCAGTACCGAGTAGTCCTTTAAAGTTTGTTTGTTTGTTTTAAAAAGTATTTAGAAAGTCCTTTATGCTAGTGCCTGGCAGGTTGCTTTGAAATACTGCAGGAGACTATGTAAATTTGATCTGAAGGAAGGGACTAGATGGGGTGATGATTTCCTGGACAACTTTGGTGTTGTGGTGATGGGTGTTTTTTTCCTCAGCACCAATCTAGAAACTAATTATGTCCGAGAGATATACTTTACTCAGCTTTTAATCATACTATTTTCTTTCAGTGTAGCTGGGAGCATAGCGTTCCTGCTTCAGAATGGAGATAAAATGAAATGGGTGCCACAGCTGTATCTGCAAATTAATTCTGACTGGCAGCAAGATGAACTGTTAGGCTAACCCCAAATTTGAATTGAACTTATTTGTAACTGACAGGTTTCTAAGTCAGTTTTGTCCTCAAGCTTAGATTTAGGCAAGCCCAGGCTAGGAAATCATACCACACAAGATGTGAATGTTAGCTGGCGTTACTTAAGAAAAGTAAACTTTGCTGATTTGACTTATGCCCCCTTGAGAGCTTTACTACTCCTCTTATTTCATGTAAAGATACCCAGATTTCAGGTACCACCACCAGTTCCTCAGCCTCCAGTCAAACACCCAGTTTTTTAGGACTTGTCTGTCCTCTTTTTTTTATTCCTGACTTTCTTTTCCAGTTGCTAAGTGTTTAATATGGGGTCCCAGTTTTCACCTTTTCATTCTTCTCTCCCATTTTCCTCTGAATTGTGAACTTCCTTCCCCATGCTGATTTTGGGGATTGAGCTGCGATAACCTGTGTGAAGGTGCCTTGTCTGCAGCTCTGCTACAGTTTGCACCAACTGCAGTGTCCGAACAGAGAGTGGATCTTTGGTTTCATATGTATATTGTCAGGGCACAAAGCTGAGGTTCCCTAATCCATCTCTTCTTTCCTAGCTGTCTGATTTTCTGGAAGAAGTTGATAGAGATTTATGTAAAACTTTATTCTTTGCTAACTTGATGGGCTAGATCAGGACAAGGAGGATTTGAAGGACATCAGGATAAATGTTGTTCTGGACTTCAATTCCAGTAAAAGTTTTAATGGGTCTTTGCAAGAATATCAAGCAGAAATGCACCACCTTATTTTTTTTTCCTGGGACTTCCTAGAAATGATTCATTTTTAAAAGAGTCTTTTCATCACCTTCATGGGCTGTCCTTTCTCAAGTTTTTATCATAGCTGCCTCTTTGCAATAATGATTATAATGGTCTATGAAACACTTTACATAGAAGACACACAGAAGGAATGTATTATTCAAACTCACTGACACTGACAACAAAATAGTTTTATAGCACAATGGTTACTGCTTTTAGACCTGAGATGGTGGCTATTGCATGCTTAGTCCAGCAATGTTACACTGGACCCCACAAATGTGTCATCACTGCTATTGGTGCTTTAGTGTTCTTTAATACACTTAAGCAACAGCGTCCTTACCAGTCCTTATGATTTTATATCTAAGAATACAAAATAACCTTGGTTTGTTAACCTGGAAATTGGTTTGTGAATCCATTCATCAAGCACATGTCTGTGTTCTGTTTTCTGTTTATTTGGTTTGTGGCTTTTTGTTTTACAGCCTACAGAAAACATCTCTAGCCTTGAAGTGGCTGTAATGCAATTTCAGCAGAAGGTCAGAAGTGATGACCAGAAATTTTGTCGTGTTCCCAAAGTTAAGCCTAAATGTAATAAAAATGGTTCCATGAAATTAATATTTCAGTACTGTTTGTAGGGGGGTCATTGCTCTGCTGAAAAATCTATGTATCACAAAAAGCAGAAATTTTTGATACGAATGTGGAGATTGGAGTGAATGGGAGTCTGAGTGCTAGAAAAAGAGCTAGAAATGGCCAGTACTTGTGGCACCTAGATTTTGGAAATCATGAGGATTACAGCACGTCTTTGTGCAGCTTCTTACCGGATCAGATGGGGAAAAGAAAGGACAGCCTAAAACAAGGGGCAACATGTTCCTGTACTCAGAGTAAAGCGAAGACTCACGCTATAGAGAGATGACGTGGGAATGTAAAGAAGGGGGCTGCAGCCTAGAGGCACAGGGACCAGAGACCAAAAGCAGGGAGTGACTCACAGAGGTGGGACAGGATGGGAGACAAAAGCGTTTCTGAATCACTGTTTGCTCCCAAGGGCTGCCCAGCTCGCCAGCATCCCGTGCCCCGGGCCATCCCCGGGGTACCTGTGCAGGCACACAAGCACCTCCTCGGGCTTGTGGGTATCAGTGGGTGTGTGGGGCCAGTTTTGTGTTACTCTTAACTCACCTTTTGCTCCTGCAAGCACCTTTGCTGAGCTTGCTGTGTTGATGCTGCACTGTCGCACTGTCTTTTGTCACCAGAAAGTCCAGGGAAGCACCATTGGTACCAAAGCAAATGCAGCATCAGATGGAAAAGCCAGGGGCAGATTTACATCTGGGTTTTTTGGTGGGGTTTTCGTTGTTGTTGTTGTATTTTTATTTTTTTTTTTTAAGAAAAAACGTTTTTGAGTCAGGTGGAAATCGCTGTAGGTAAGTTTTCTGTGACCTTGGTTCTTGTGACTGTATGTGGGATGTGAGGATTGCTGGTTTTGGCTGCTCGCTTAACGAACGTGGGATGCTTTGTCAGTGAGCTTGATGATACTTCTTTCATTTTGTGTCCTGATGCAGATGATTTCCCCAGCACACACTCCTAAAGCACGAACCCTTCACGTGTGCTGTGTTTGTTTCTCATCGAGGAAGTAGAAATACCTGAAGTTCATTACAGAAGGTTGCTGAGTGCTGCTGAGTTTCTGGGTCTGGTGCCTTTTGCTTTTGTATAAATAATGGAAAGATTGCCCAGTTCTCCCAGGCCCTTGCTTGTGTGTCTTTAAAAAGTTTTGTTTATTTTCTCAGGTCTCTGTTCCTAATGACTACTTTTGTCTTCAGGTGTTTTGTAGTTAAACATGCCACTACCTATTGGTCTCTCTAAACTTTCCACCCTTCATATTCTACTTGAATATTTTCACAAGAAAAGAAACGGAAATCTGAAGGCGATAGTCAGTCCCTGGATGGTTTCCGCCCACGCCGTGCCTTGTTGCAACACAGTTGAGACAAAATGCCAGAGTTTACGACTGTTTCTTAAGGTGGCTCTGCAATGCACAGAGATCCCAGCGTGCAGAGGCTCTGATGCCTTGGCACATGCACTGGGAACCCTGAGGGTGTCAGAGCACACATGTAGGTATGGATGTCCTCTGGGGAGCCTGCAGGCATCTCGCTATGTAGGTGTCATGATAGTGTTCCCATATGATAGTGGCATACATATGGATCATTTGCTGTGTTCAATTATGGATTGAACAATGAACTTTAATTAGATATTTTTTCCTCAGTGGCAGAACTCTTAATTGAAGAGTTTTAGGGCTGGCAGTAAAATGTAATTTGAAGAAACTCTTGCCCAAAGGGGTAATCTTGGTCTCCAGACTGCAGTATTTTGTGGTTTCTGGGACCGTGGGGTTTGTGTATTTAGCTTGGCATATTTCAGAACATTCCTGGGCAACTGACTGAGCGCTGAGCTGGAGCGGTCTGTAAGGGTGATCTCAAATCCTAACAGGAGAAAGTTCAGTTATGCTGGGTGTGCCCTGTGCGAGATTTGCTGCGGGTTTACACTTGCTCCCGGGGCAGTGGACTAAGGGTGGTACCCGCTCTGTCGATAAAAGCAGATGTCTCCGCCTTTTAGAAGGCATGTGTGACTGAAGGAGTCCAGGCACCCACTGAGTCGGGTACAGAAGGTTACTGACTGGCCTTGTCAGCAGAAGACGCAGTTTTTCACCTTCCTGCTTCTAAGTATAAACTTCTATTTCTTTGCCCTTGTTGATATGTTTACTTATAGGAAGGAAAAAGGGGCTGTGAGGGTAAAATGAATGCAGTCACTTGTTTGTTTCCATCTTGTATGGAAAATGCCAGTGACAATGTGCTCACAGTTCCAAGCCCTGAGCTTGGCAACTGGAGAAGCATTTTCTTTCAGCATATGGGGTGTGACAGAAAGAGGTCTTACTTAACTTTGTATTTCTCACTTGCATTTTTGCTCAATCTTGTAACAGTTTAGGTTCAGTACTCACCCCATGTGATCAGGCCAAAAGAATGAGTTCAAGTGGTTTATTTTCTTTTCTTTTCTTCCAGGATTTTTTTTTTCTCGTTAAACTAGTAGATTTTCCCTCTTCAATTTCTTTACTGTGGGAGCTGTACATCTTGCTGGGGCTGACTTCCCACAGCAGGGCTTGCTGGCAGCAGGCAGGGAAGTCCAGCAGGTTGCAGGAAGCTCTGGGTTGCTTAGGCAGTGAGGGGGCTTTTCAGATGTTTTCTGGATTCTGTGATATTGCTACAGGATGCAAGCAGAGGCTGTCTTGTGTGACAGCACATTATCAAGATACTTTTCAGCTTTATAAAGCCTAAACCAGCCCCCATGAGCAGTCCAGCACTGTTGGACATCTCTTTGACAGGAGCTCTTTGGCTGTGCTTTTTGTTGCACAGGATGGTGACTGCCAAGGCGTGGGCTCTGAAGAAGCATTTTGAGGGTTTCCCCAAAACCAGCGACTTTGAGCTGAAAAAGATAGAGCTGCCAGACCTAAAGGATGGAGGTAAGTGGAGTATCACCTGGTTTTATTTTTTCCAGAGGCTGGCTGGTTGCTGATGAACGACTGTGCATCTGTTTGCATGTTTGTGTGGCTTGGGTTTTATAAAATAGGTTGGCATGGCTTGTGGCAAGCCATGCACCTTTGCAGAGAAGGGAGATTGCTCAAGAACATGTATGTTGATGGGTTTGGTGGGTTTTAAGGCATGCTGCCTTCTGATAATACCCTTAGAAACAGTGGCTGAGCTCTTCTAACTCAAGCACACAGCAGCTGCAGCGTGCCTTTCGCAATCGCAATCTCTTGCTGCCTAATCACGCATCATGCCTGATGGCAGAGGCTTTTGACTGTGTTTGCAAATTAAGCTTACTGGAGAAAATTACTGAAGTGATATGCCCTCAAAACTGACAGCCACAAGGAAACAGAATTCCTTTAATTTAGAGAGAACTGAACTGTGACACAGAACAAATCAGATAACTGTAGTAAAACCCAAACATGCTTTACTGATAAAAGGGGTTTATTTGCAAAAAAAAATTTTTTTGCAAAATCTGTTGGAGAAAGCTGGATAAGTTGGTAGCCTCTGGGAGTGGGTTTTCACTGGAGTTTTCATGCTGATGAGGAAGTGTTTTCATGCTGATATTGCTGGGGTAGAGCAGAGTAACTGGAGTGAGAGTGAGCCTGCAGCTGGGAGGCCTTGAGGCTGGAGTCAGTTGTGGTGGCTGGATGCCAGGTGCTCACCAAGCCACTCTGTCACTCCCTTCCTCAGCAGGATGGGGAGGGGAGAAAATAAGATGGGGAAAAAAAAAAGAAAGCAAGGGCCAGGTGCAGAAGCAGAGAAAGAACAAAATATTTATTCTCTACTTCCCATGAGCAGGCGATGTCCAGCCACTTCCCAGGAAGCAGGGCTCCAGTACATGTGGTGGTTGCTCTGGAAGACAAATGTTGTAAATAATGGATGCCCCCCTTCCCCCTCGCTTCTCCTCTCCTTGCTTTTGTTTCTGAGCAGACGTCATATGGTGTGGAATATCCCTTTGGTCAGTTTGGGTCAGCTGTCTTGGCTGTGTCCCCTCCCAAGGTCCTGCCCACTCCCAGCCTACTGGGGATGGGGGTGGGATGTTGGAGAGCCAGCCTGGATGCTGTGGGATCACTGCTCAGCAGTAACCAAAACACTGGTGTGTCATCAGCACCTTTGTAGCTACTGATACAAACCACAGCACTCTAATGTGGGGAAAATTAACTCCATCTCAGCCAGACCCAATACATCACTGCAGGCTGGTATTTAAGTTCAAGAAGCAGCAAGGAAAGACTTCTGTCTGCATTCAACACCTGTTTTTTTTCTCTCAGTACTTATCTGTTATATTTGACCTGTTGTGACATCGAGAGAGAGTGAATAAAAAGATAAAAAAATGCACAGGTTGTATTCCTGTGTTTCACTGTTCTGAAAAGTGTAGGGAATATGATGACTTGTTTTATGCAAGAGCTGTTGATAAAAGAATGAACCTTGATTTTTGGCTTCACATGGATATCTGTACCATGCTGTCTTGAACCTCACCCCACCACTTGTCCTTTACAAAATTTAGCCCAGTTTAGAAGGTGCATTGAAGTACTAGTTTTGTTTACAACTTAGAAGTTATTTCTTTGTACATATAGTTTCAAGCATTTTCATAGCATGTGTACTTCTATACCATTCAGGCACACTTAATTTCATGCTTGTCAGTATTTAAGAACACCATTTTAATCCCTACAGCAAGAAGAGGCTACTAGAGTTTTCACTTTTAAAGGAAGTGACCTTTCCTGTTATGTTACATGGCCTTGACTGTTCCTTGTTCCTGCTCACTCTTGAGTATATATCTGAATATTTTTCTAGCTTGTACTAGTTAGATCACTGCAGCACAGGCAAGAAAAGTATTATTAGGTGGAGATGAACAGCTAAAACTGCCATGTAAATGAGAATTTAAATTAAAGTTTGTTTAACAGTATATTTCACAAGAACTAGCATCATTAGAGACAGTAAGGTGAATTAGGCTACCCAGAAAAGACAGCCTGATGCTTTCTGTTTAAGCGGTGTGTTGGTATTTGATCTGTGCCACGGTTTCTTACCACCCTCTGCTGGTTGGACCATGGGAAGGCATTTGGGGTATGGGTCCAAAGTAACTCGGTGTTTTGCTGCGGGGATCTGGACTTCTGAGCCTTCTGTAGAGAGAGGAGGCAGATGAAGAAAAAGAAGGTTGAAAAGAAGGTTGAGCCTCCTAAAGAGACACTACAGGAAGTGTCTTTTGTAAGAGCACAGCGATAATCCAAACAAAGCTAATGAATGTAGTAGTCATTTCTGGTAGTTTCCCTAAAGGATGATGGGATATGGGGGCTCTGAGCTGTCAGGAATTCCTATTGCTTTTGTTGAAAGACTGACTTGTGAAAACTATACTTTACTGCACTGCTAATGCCCAGGGATTTGCTTTGTCTTTTGTTGCAGAGTTGCTGCTTGAATCAGTGTTTCTCAGTGTTGATCCTTACATGAGGTATATCTTTTTCTTCTTTTTAAAGTGCTGGCAAAGATACATTATTTGATCTCCCACTTGAACCTCAAAAGAACATTTTCTGGGAGCACCCCCAGTTGCCAGAGTACCAGATGCCTTTGTCTGCTTTTTATAAAATGTGAATTACAAGATTCCCAATATGGAGCTGTGCCAGATTTAGCCAGACATTAGGGTAACAGTGCTGCAGCCCTGAACTTCTCTTGGACTCTGGTGTTGCCCTTGTCATGTCTCTTCCACTGGAATGCAACAGGCTTAAATGAGACTGCAGCCCTGTTGCAGTAGCTGCTTCACTAACCTTAGCAACCTGATACTTAAGGATACATAATCTAAGTAGGAAATTGCTGATATGCCCATGTTGATAGGTGGCAGCTCATGCACAGGGAAACTGGGTAGTGTGAAGAACTTGGGTGGCTTCTAATGTCACAGATAGGTAGTTCTTCAGAGTCTCAGCCTCCTTGTAATGGTGCACCATGCTGGGAAGATTAATACAATTGTGTCCTCAACTCTCTAGCCCAGTATTTGGGCCAGATGGGATGCTCAAAGAGCTGGCTATTGAAAACATCCAGCTATGTCATTACAATGACAAGCTCTTTACAACCTGTTCAACATCACTGCTTATGCTCTCTTTCTGGGTCAGACAGTAGCTACTACTTCACAGTGTATCTGGAACATCATTAAAGTTGCTTACAGTAAACCATCTCTGCCTGTGTTACAGACCTTACAGTCAAAGGGACATGAAGGAGGGGGACATAATGATAGGCACACAAGTTGCCAGGTAAGTTCTTGTTCTTGTTCTTGTCAGTTCTTGTTATCCATGCACATGGCAGATCTCAAAGGAATGTACTGACATTCGAGACTGCTGCAGCCTGCATTAACTGTGTAGACTTGAGTCTGCATACTTCTGCAACTGAAACCTTACCTGTACTTGGCTGGAATGTGTTTTTCCTCTAAGAAACTCTTTTGCCTTTCTGCAGAGCGTCAGGCCTCTGATACAGTCTGTATGCTGTTTCTGGTGATAACGTTTTCAAATGAACTTTTTGCAAGCAGAGGTATCAAGGACCAACCATTGCACTTGCCATAAGTGTCAACTTCACATTTTAAAATCTGATATGCTAGTAATTGCATGCCTGAAACCATGCATGCTACCTACTCCAGCTGAGAATACCTCAGCATCACCTAAGATACAGCTCTAGCCAAAGGCTTATCTGACCTTAAATCCATCCTTTCCCAAGTTTGTGGTAATTTAGTTACACAGATGTTTCCCTTCTTCAGCTTGTTCCTACTGTGCTGTCTCTGAGTTGCTGCCCAGGAACATCTGTGGCCTTTGACTCTTGTGTTTCTCCACAGGAATATTGAGAGCTGGGATAAATTATCAGCCAAGTCTGCTGAACAGAAGGCCAACTGTTTGCAATATTTCAAAACTGCTTACCTAACCCTTCCCATTCCCATTGGGCTAAGAAAGTTGAATTTTCATTTGGTGTAGAGACACTGCAAGTGTGAACTTCTCCCTGTTACTGGGTACTGCTTTCTATCTGGTTTTGTTACTGCAAAAGGTTCCATCTCCAGGATCTTCAACCTTTAAATGAGGTGCAGGTTGTCTGAGAAGGGAACTGCCCTCTTACAGCCTATCTGTGACTCCTTGCTTTTCCACCCTTTAATCCTAGCATCCTCTTTCTTGCCTTCCAACTCACAGAAGCCTAGTCTGAATTCATACCAGACTGGTGCTAGTCAAAAAAGAGTTGGCATCTATGTGGGAACATTGGATTTGTTGTGGGCAGGGCTGAATCTGGCACAATCTTGCCCAGTAACCTCCTAGTGATGAGAGATCATACACATTTCAGGAAATACATCAAAAGCCTACAGCATCAGCAGCTATGGGCTAAATGTCTTGACATTAAATATTTATTTTCTCCAGCATCACAGGGCAACAGGAATAAAGGAAGGGTCAGTAATGATTTGTTTCTGACAGGGTTTTTTTTGTTTGTTTGTCTGTTTTTTCTTTTAAACAGGATTGTAGAAAGCAAGAATCCTGCTTTTAAAGTGGGGGAATTTGTTGTGGCTGGAAGTGGCTGGAGAACTCACTCTATCTCTTCTGGCAAAGACCTACAACACCTTCCTTCCAGTTGGCCAGAATCACTCCCCAGATCTCTGGCTCTTGGGACGGTTGGCATGCCAGGGTGAGTTTTGGATGCAAAGGCAATTCTCCCTTGGATTGTGCTGTGAAGGATGTTTTTGCCTATCTGCATGACCTTTTTCCCTCGTCCTGTTCAACCAGAATGTTGTCCACTCACTCTGGTAAAAAACATGTGTGCTTCCAGATGCCCTTACCCTGTAGAGGGCCTGAAGTTTGGCCCATCCTCTAGATCAGAGATTTGCCTTGGAGATGATGGTGCCTATCCTTGAGGAATTGTAATAAGATAGGAAGAGGATCCAGGAGGGGCTGGAAAGAATCCAGTTCAATCTGAATTAACCTCAGTGGAAAGACACTGGCACCTGGACTAGTCTGCTTTTGCTGATTGGGCTCTTCTGTTATCATCATGTTTCCAGAATTTCCCTCAGAATGGCAAATGACAGCTGTCATCATGCAGCAAAATAGAGGTCCTTTAAATTGCACTGCAGCAGGCAGAGCTGCTGTGCTTCAGAATCTGTATTCACTGTATTCACTGAAACCTGCTCACATTTCTTCTCTCTTTCTCTGTAGTTTGTATGGGACATCAAGACTTGGTCAGTCCTGTTGACACAGAAGTCTTTCAAAATGATTGTAGCGTTGTGTGTGATGTAGAACTTCTCAGGTTTCATTGTGCCATCAGGCAAGATGCATGTTTTCCCAGACAGCTGCTAGATGCATTCAGTTCATCCTTTTAGTTTGTACCAAGTGGGAAGCTCCAAGCTTGAATCTAGAAATCTAGAAGAGAAGTTTGTTGGGATTCTGGGCCAGCTGATCCTGTTGATTCAGGAAGCTTGCAGAGACTGGTGTCATTCAGTATTTATATGATCAGTGGAACATGCTTGAGCTAAACTTTAGTGGTTCCTACAGATTTACTGTTCAGCCTGTAGTTGTAGCTGTGCACAGTAGTCCTCAGGAGCAGTGAGCCTATCAGTTCAGCAAGGTTTTTCCACCATTTTTAATTTTTTCTGCCAGCTTTGATTTGTGATGAGTATTGTTTAATCTTTGCCTCAATCTGGTAGATACCAGCTGGCTACTGACCTCTCTCTGGCTTGTATTTACTCTCTTTTCCAGTGTGTAACTGACTTGTCACCTTAGAGTTACCTCTCTGTTTCTCCTTTTGGCTAGTGAGCACAAGGGAAGCTGTTTTCACCTAAGGTAGACTTCTGCCACAGCATCCTGTTTCCCAGTAGTGTATCAGTTTTTTTTCTGGGATGTCTGTAAAAAAACCAAATAAATAAATTTTTGCATTAATTTTTGTATTTCTTAAAGAATGAGGAAATTAATATTGTCCTGATTGTGATGGTATTTTGGTTCAATGTGGTCAAGTCACATCTCTGTGTCTGGTGTCTTTTATTACTCACTGAGCATTCTTTCTTTTTCTTCACAGCCTCACTGCGTATTTTGGTCTGCTGGAGGTCTGCAAGATGAAGCCAGGAGAGACAGTGCTGGTTAATGCTGCAGCTGGTGCTGTGGGCTCTGTGGTGGGGCAGCTGGCTAAAATTGGGGTGAGTGGCTTGAACTCCTCATACTTGCTCCTCAGAAGGCTTACCAGCACTCTGTGAGTGTCAGTCTGTGTTGTGAGGGGATGTTTAGAAATGTTTTTCTCCTTTCCTTGCAGGGTGGCAAAGTGGTTGGCTGTGCTGGCTCAGATGACAAGGTTGCCTATCTGAAAAAAATAGGCTTTGATGAAGCTTTTAATTACAAGACTGTTACATCTCTGGATGAAGCACTGCGTAAAGCCTCTCCTGATGGCTATGACTGTTTCTTTGACAATGTGAGTTCAGAGAGAGGGCCTTGCCCACAGCAGACTGTCATCTTCCTTAAACAATAGCAGGAACTCAATATTGTATATATTTACTTGAAGACTACACCAGGAACTTGATGCTGAGTTCCATCTAATTGAGAAATGATCTCCCTGAGAGCTTACTGCTTTCCTGTTCCCTTCCCAGACTTCTGCATCTGACTTGGGCAGTAATAGAAAGAACAAGGACCAAAAGGCAAAGCAGAATTTTTGGTGGTGTTTCTAAATAGAGAGTGAGAAGTTTATCTTCAGTCTCTTAAGTATGGCACAGTTTGGGGAGGCAAGGGCCACAAGGAACTGATGCCAAACAGAGAGAGCTCCAGCCCATTCCTGGCCCCACCTTGGACCACGAGCAGTTCTCTGCTGTTGCTGGGAGGGGAGCAAGCGTGGGTGGCCTCACATTACATTGTCCAGGTGGCTAGACTGGTACCTGTAAACAAAACAGTTGCAAGGCCCACTTGTAAAATAGCTGGAGTAGCCTGTAGACGATTTCTGACCTCTCCCAAGTACAGCTGGAGTTAGCAGAGGCTGTGGACTGTTCTGAATAGACTGTTTGAATGTGACCATCTTGTTTTGGAGGGTTAGACCATTTAACAGTACAGATGCAGTCAAACAATGTCAGTTCGCCTCCAAGCCAGAGAAAAAGCCCTGGCTTCCTTAATTTCCTAGTATAGGTAACATATGCATTATACCTGATCATATAATACCTGGCACAGGGTTTTTAACTCAGATACAGGACTAAAACTCCCTTGCTAGTTACCTGGTTTGAAGAGCAGCCATCATCACCCCCTTAGCTTGTCTTATGGTGCTGTCATTCTGTGTGGTTTGCAACACACCCACCTTGCCCTGGCAATCAATGTGAATGTATGGTGCCACCTGCTTCTGTGGTGGGAGCTCCTGGATGCTTTGCCTCACCCTTCCACATTTCATGTCCTGTGCTGCTAAGGTCTTAAGTAAGTTTTGTGGTCACACCCATTCCCTTCCCTCTCACTTCCAACTTTTGTGCAGACCTCTCCTCAGCAGTACATTTTCTCACAGCTTTTATCCATTAACAGCTTTTGAGCACAGCACATTCCTGTCTGGGAGAAGAGAATCGTTAAGTAAAACTTGACATCACCATGATGTGAAGAGGTAAAAGTGCAGACTGGTGTGGGAGAAAAGCAGAGGTGGTGCTTCTTAGTGCCCCTAGACATGCCCCTTAGGAGGAGGGATCTGAGGGCAAGTCCTGCCCAATGCTTCCAAACCAAGCTTTGTGAATTATATTTGAAATTAAAACTGATTCCCTGTGTTCATAACTAATTTTTTGAAGAGTAAGATTGAGTCCTCATAAGTGTTGACTAGGCGTAATGCCTTCTGCAGTCACCGAGTCTTTGGAGTAGTGGAACTCGCCTCTCCACCCCTTGATTTAACCTGTTGGTGTAACAGTGCAAGGCTGGCAGGTTTTGGTAATGTCAGTGTCAATCAGTGGACTGTCTCTAATGCTGCACATGCTCTGGTTCTTGTAGGTGGGTGGAGAATTTGCCAATATTGCTATCAACCAGATGAAGAAATATGGAAGGATTGCAATCTGTGGAGCCATCTCTCAGTACAATAACACCGTGCCTCAGAAAGGTGTGGGCTTGCTTTCTGGTGTCTAAATTTGTTTCCTGTTTGGTGATGGCAGAAAGAAAGATGCAATGGGAGTCTCTTGAGGCTTTAGTTGTTTCCATTTTCCATTGGAGTGTATGTAAGCACATACATTTGGGTATCACACCACTGCTCTGAGACAGTGGGATTGTGACCACGCTCCTTGTGTGTACATGCACTCATCCTCCTCTGGGCACACTCATAATGGGTGGAGAACATCAGCTGGTTAGAAATTAAGGAGAGACAACTACTTAGAAAGGGGATCCCGAGGGCTCTAAGCAGACACAGGTCAGTAGAAGGCAGAGGTGGTGGCATGATGCTGTTTATACAGCAAACACTTTTAGATGAGAGAATAGGTTTCCCTTGGGTTTTTAGATGAGGCAGCTTAGAGTTTGGGGTGGTTTTTTTTTTCTGTAAGATTTCAGCTGCTGTTGAAGCTGCTGGGAAATGTGGCTGAGATGAATATTCACTTTCAATAGTATTAAGTTTTCCCAGTTTGCCTTCTCGAAGAAATGGGAGGTCTGAATTCTCTTTTGACAACTGTCTGGCTCTGGACTCTCAGATCACTTTAAAAATAGGACAGGCTTTTGAGAGTGGGGGGACTATCACACATTTTTATGATTGAGGGAACTGTTTTTTAATGTGTGTAACTTTTTTGAGACTTGGGAAAAGCATGAGAGCGTGGGGGGCTATCAAACAAGCTGTCAAAGCAGTATTTCCAGGATTCAGCTGAAGCCCTTCAGGTGAAGCTGAGGCCACTTAACTTCTGAATTAAATTTTTCAGAAGTGTTTGGTGTTTAGCCCCACAGCTTTGCAGATCAGACCTTTGTTTCCCTGGGTGGCTGTCTGTCCATGAATCCTGAGTCTTTTGTCCTGGAAATTCTGTTTGTAAAAAAGAGCAGTTGGTTCTGTCTGGAACAAAGTGATTCAGTGGTTTTTACTGGCTAAAAGCTCTCTGTGCATTTGGCCTTATTTTAAATTAAACTGATAATTACAGGTGGTTTGCTGGTTCCTTTCTCTTGCAGGGCCTTATGTTCAGATTCCAATGCTCTTCAAAGAGCTTCAGATGGAAGGGTTTATTGTGTCCCGCTGGAGTCACCGCCGGGAGGAAGGTCTGAAGGCACTGCTGAAATGGGTTGTGGAGGTAAGAAAGGAAGGAGCAGTTTTCTGTAAGGTGTACTCACACCATAGCTTCCCTCTCTGCAAGGGGTCTCTTGTCATAGCTGTTGAGGTGACGTCCCATGATGATATTTTTCTTCCACCTGACTTGACCTTTGAGCCTTTTGGGGACACTCAAACCATAGTTAACATGTTTGATCGCTTCTGCTTTGTTGAGGCCTGCAGCATCAGCTTGTGGACTTAGATATATTCCAGAATATCTGTAGGCTTTGAAAAAGGATGCTTCCAGAATAATTCAAAACACTTCTAAAGCAATGAAGAGTTTCATATTGCAAATGATTCCTCTATTTCTCATTCAGAAGTCTTGTTTCATTTGTAGTGTGAGCCAGGATTTCCATTGTAGTGTTGTGCTGAAATTACTGGCAAGAATGGATGTTTTTATGGAATTGGGAGCTGGGCTTAATAGGGAGTTTCTTAAATTTAATTTTTCTAAATGGAAACTGAGTTTAATACTTGGTTCACGGATGTGAAAAGCTTGTGGGTGTGAACACTAAAGGCTAAGAGGCTCTAGCTTTTACAAAACATAAGGATTTGGGATGGCTCAGCTTTTAATCACCAGATTTACAATTCCATACTTCCCTATGTGTAGAGACAAGTCTGGCTTTGGGGAAATAATGCTCTACCTGTCCATTGTTTGGGGACCAAGTAGCACTAAATCTGTCCTGGCATCTTTTTACAGCAGTGACTTTTGTTCCCTGTTATGACTCCAAGTAGAAGGTCTTGCAACAAAAGCAGATACAGTAGCCTACCTAGTTTAGCAAAATTACCCTGCTGCATGCCAGCTTGCGTGTTTCAGATGAAACATACGAGCTGGAGAAAATCTGGTTGTAATTTAGTCTCTCAAAGATGGTAAAAACTAGGCAGCTGGTGAATGAAAACTCATTGGTTTCCTTTCTTTTGACAGGGAAAAGTGAAGTGCCAGGAACAAGTCACTGAAGGATTTGAGAACATGCCAAGGGCTTTTATTGGGATGTTAAAGGGAGAAAATCTTGGAAAAGCCATTGTAAAAGTCTGAAGGTCACATATTCCTGGGAGACTGGCGCAGGAGAATGTGATTTTTCTGTTAAGTGCTTTTAACTCACTGATTGAAAGGCATGCTTCAGTCTTTTTGATGGATGTTTGGTGGTGATAACTTCTGTTAGTATTTAGGCCAATAAGTATATGCCAATTGCTTTGCTCTTGAAGAACCTGAGAGTTGCTTCCTCAAGCTATCACAAAAAAGCACCTTAAAAATTCTGAACTTCATCAGAACTGTAACAGATTTAATAGTAGCTTCAACCTTTCTATGAGTTGGCTTGTAGAAAGGAAAAGCAATTCCAAAAGCTTTGCCAGCTGATGGCACATCTGATAACTAATATTTACCCATTGATTTGTCTCAGGACTTGGCAAGGGGGATATTTTTAGCCAATATCAAGGAGCAAAGAAGAGGCTAACGACACCTGGAGATGCCAGCTTCCTCACTAGCTGGCTTATTTTTTTCACTTTTATCAGGAAATGTAGATTTCTCAGTTATTCTAAGATTAAGGAAAGAAAAAATAAATCTATTAATTGATACTTTGCTTGTGTTATAGTTCTGTGTGTGGGACACTGTCCACTTCCTTGCAGTTAATACAGAATGGCTAAAATACTCCAAGTGCTTATTTGTCCCAGTAGATCTCACAGTACAGGTGATATGGATAGGTCACCTGTTTCCTTAAGGAGTTTGGCTGTTGGTGTCCAAGCCTAGAGCTGACTTTGCTATGGTGTTCACCTTAGCTCTCCTGGAAGATGAAGTTCAACAAGGCCAAATGCAAGGTCCTGCATCTGGGTCAGGGCAACCCCAAGCACAAACACAGGCTGGGCAATGAGTGGCTTGAGAGCAGCTCTGGAGAGAAGGACTTGGGGGTGGTGGTGGATGAGAAGCTCAAGATGAGCCGGCAATGTGCGCTGGCAGCCCAGAGGCCAATAACCGTGTCCTGGGCTGCACCCAGAGCAGCGTGGCCAGCAGGTCCAGGGAGGGGATTCCCCCCCTGTACTCTGCTCTCATAAGGCCCCACCTGGAGTGCTGTGTCCAGTTCTGGAGCCCTCAACACAAGAAAGACATGGACCTGTTAGACCAAGTCCAGAGGAGGCCACGAGGATGATCCGAGAGCTGGAGCAGCTCTGCTGTGAGGGCAGGCTGAGAGAGTTGGGGCTGTTCAGCCTGGAGAAAAGAAGGCTCCAAGGAGATCTTACAGCGGCCTCCCAGTACCTGAAGGGGGCCTACAAGAAAGCTGGGGAGGGAACTTATCACAAGGGCAGTTAATAACAGAACAAGGGGAAATGGCTTTAAGCTGAAAGAGGGGAAAAACACAAGGTGTTCCCAGAGCCAGTGTGTGTACAAATGGTGTACAAGTGTGTACAGACATGTGTATAAACATAGACTGTCACTGCCACCATGTGGAGATTTCCATTTGTCACAAATTTGTCTTTGTCAGCTGCATACAGAGGTTAAGGCTTCACACAGCTCTCAGGCCTCTTCACCTCTATCAACCAAGCTGGGCCACCTCAGCTTTCCCTCTGCAGAGGAAAAATTGCACGTGGATGTGCTTCCTTGACACCTCCACAAGACTTTTTCAAGTTCCTCAAACTCATCTACTTGATCCTTATGAAATCTGGAGGCACTTGGCTGGATAAGCTTCTCACATGCCTGAAACCTCCACTGAAAATAAGAATGCCACAGTATGGTTTAACCCTCTGCACAGCTAAGCCGAGTACAGTACCCACTGCCCCCCCAGAGGGCCTTATCAGACTCTTCTCCCTGCCATAGTTTTATGCTTGGCCTTCTGACCAAGGAAGACCTACAGACAAAGACTTCAGCAGTAGGGGTAGAGTTGGTACACAGTTACTGCTTTGAACGAAGAGCAGAGGCTCCACGCCATGCCCAGGCTCCTGCTGAGCCTGGTGCCCTCAGTCCTGCACTGCCTGTTGTCAGCATGCCAGGGTATTAGGTTTACACAGGAATGTTCTGGTAGCAGGGGTGGGCTGCAGGGGCAGCTTCTGTGAGAAGACACCAGGAGCTGCCACTACATCAGACAGAGCCAGCACCAGCCAGCTCCAAGACAGACCTGCCACTGGCCAAAGCTAAGCCCTCTGTGATAAAATATTTGAGAAAGGGTAAAAAAAAAATAAAACCCCAAAATAAAACCAAAAAAGCTACATGACAGCAGCAGGGAGAGCAGAACAGGAATACATGAGAAAAACCACCCTGCAGACACCAAGGTCAGGGAAGAAGGAGGAGGAGGAGGAGGAGGAGCTCCAGTTGCCAGTGCAGACATTCCCCTGCAGCCTGTGGTGAAGACCATGGTGAAGCAGGCTGTCCCCCTGCAGCCCCTGGAGGTCCATGGTGCAGCAGATGACCTGCAGCCCTGGAGCAGGTGGATGTGGCCAAAGGAAGCTGCAGCCAATGAACAGGCCACAGAAGAACTGGCTCCTGGCAGGACTTCCAGCCTGTGGAAAGGATCCCACGCTGGAGCAGGTTTTCTGGCAGGACCAGTGGCCCACGGAGGACCCACACTGGAACAGTCCATTCCCAAAGGGCTGTATCCCATGGACCCCACACTGGAGCAGGGGAAGAGTGAGGAGGAAGGCACAGCAGACACGTCATGAATTGATCACAACCCCCATCTCCCTGCACCACTCAGGGTGAAATTGAGCCTAGAAAAAAGGGAGATGTAGGGGAAGGTGTTTATAGATTTGTTCTTATTTCTTATTGCCCTACTCTAATTGCCATAAATTAATTTCCCTAAGTTGAGTCTGTTTTGCCTGTGACTGTCATTGCTGAGTGATCTCTCTGTCCTTATCTCAAGCCACAAGCTTTTCTGTCATTTTCTCCCTGTTCTGCTGAGAAGTGGAACTGATAGGAGGGGTTTGGTGGGCACCTGGCAGCCAGCCAAGGGATTTCACCAGCATATTCCTCAAGCCAATCCCTTGGGTGGCTGAAAGTTGCATGTCAGAGCACAGCACAGAGGAATTGCTATGCCACAGGCATTGGTTAAAAACAACAGAAATTGGGTTTTTTGTCCTTGCAAGATGCAGTTAGTTTTGATGAATGAATAGTAAGAATTTACACATCAGAATAATTACCAATACTCTTATTGGAATCATTTGGAGGAAATCCAGTCTAATTTCATCCAGGTCAAGGCAAGAATGAAAAGCAGGTGGTTAACAGGAGTTGAAGTTAGGCTGACTGCTGCAAGAGAAGATGTGGATGAGACGTGGTTGGTCAAGAGAATCCTTCCCCCAGTGCCTGACAGCAGTTTCAGAACACATGGAGTTAATGTGATCTTATTTCACTGCAATTTAATCACACACAGTTCCCTTGTCCAGTCACTGCCACCCCTTTGCCCTCCTCTCTCACAAAGCCTTGTTACTCCAGCCATGCATCCCAACTGCTGTGCTCAAGGAAATTCTTCTCTTCCTGTTGGCCAGCCCACTCTAAGAAAGCAAGCTGTGTAACAGGCCTGCAGACAAAAACATCTTGCTCTGCTGGTCTGACAGCAAGGGACAGATCTCAGCCATTTCATAGCCAAATGAAACAGACTGCAGTCATTCATTACCTGAGGGGAGGAGAACTTCCCAAAGCCTTTACTTCTAGAAGAAACCTTTATGTTTTCTTTTGTCATGTACATCACATTTCCTCCAAACATTCAAGTCAGTTTGCCATCCACCACTTCCTTCTTCAAGGCATCTCTTCAGATCACTGGATCAAAGCAGACAGTTCTGTCCATGCAAAGAACAGTTCAGAGTTCAGTGAAAGAGTGACTCTGCTGCACTGCTGTCTGGCATGGCAATACCAGTCTCCTTCACATGAAAAACAAGTGAGCAAAAAAACACACCCACTGAGCTCTCCAGGGTGGTACTTGCTACCCCTGGGGCAGGGCATACAAAGTCTTCAGCAAGGCTACTTACACCTATTCCATTTACAGCAAAATGGTTTTTTGCTCTATTTAGGCTTTGTTAAAGGCTGAAACCTCATGTTCTTGGCTGTTGGAAGACTCAGTGCAGTTCCTATCCTGAGCTGTGATCTCTCCTCCCAGTAGGGGCACTCTTGCTGTAGGAACAGAGACTCCCTACATCTCAGCCAGGTATAACCATTAGGCTTTGCTTTTCATCACCTAATGACAAGGATCAACTTCAAACATCCAAATTCTGACATAACTACACATTTGAAGAGAATATGGTTGCTGGTTCCTTTAAAGGGAAAGATGACCTAACACACAGATCCTCACTGTGTATTCAAGGAGCCAACCAAGCCTTGAAGAACACCTCATTTCAAATAAGGCTATGCAAGTTATCTCCATCACACTGTGCCTACACAGCAGCTCTCAGAGCAGGAAGATGCTGCAGCACAGGAAGCTCACTGCACTTGTCAGAACTGCTGTGCACCCTCAGGTTCAGCAGAGGAGTTACTCCAGCCTTTCTGATCTTTCCCAATCCTATACTGAATTTCCAGACACTTTGTCACCTGGATCTTTCCAGGTTATTAAAGAGTGACATTTTATTCAGGGAGTGAACAAAGCATTAACTCAAACTCGAGACATGAGCAGAATTTCTCATTAACTGCATCTTCCCCCTGATTTAACAGGTAACAACCTGGTCTGGCCTCACCTCAGCAGAAATACTCTCTGCTGCAGCACATCTTAGTAGCTTCCGTATTTCTTAAGGATGAAGCTGGATGTTAGAGGCTCCTGCTGAACTTCACCTGGACTTTTCACCAGGGATTTTTTTTAAACCTTTCTTGCTCCCAGCTACTGCCCAGAGGGAATAAGCAGGCCTCCCAGGAACTGTTTTTAAAAGCAACATGTTTGCAGATGGTGTGATGTGAATGGTGCATTCTTGCTCTAGCTTTATTTTGTTCTCTCCCCACAAGCCTGTCCACAGCATCACTTAGGGTAGCTATTTCCCACTCACCTGTGTGAACAGTCTTAAACACACAGCTGCACTCAGCCAAATAGCCAGAGCTGCACAGAGAACATTTTGCATGTCCTCCTCATTGCATAATCATAACCCAGCACTTACATTCAAGAAGATCCTTGATGGCTCATCCTCCACTAAAGGGTGTGGTCACTTCTTGGACTGGGAAAATCTCATTTCAAATAGGGAACAGATGCCACAAGCTGTCAAAGGTCCCCAGTCCTCAAGGGCCAGGAAATTCATGCATGCTTGTGAAATGAGTGTAAGGCTGAATCACAGATGAGCTCCCTAACACAAAGCAGGAGGCTCACTCATTCCTCACTGTCTGCATATGTAGTAAGGAGTCTTGCTTTTTCATCAGTGATACTCCACGAGCAGCACAGCCCACCAAGCCCTAACCACAGCATTAGGCACAGCTGCTAGCTACAGACCTGCTTCCTTATTTACTGAATTCTTATCCAGGACAACACCCAAGCCAGCAAGAAATCCACTTAGATAGGGTGGAAAAACACAGCAGTTCTTGGTTACACTGGAAAGAGTCACTGAATAGGATCCAGAGACTGGTGGGTTAGCACAGATCTGGACAACCCCATGCAAATTTGGAGGACTGCAGAAGCATTTACTGTCCAGAACAAAGAAGTGTCCAGAATGCCCTAAGAATGCCATAGTGCAGTGAAATGAAGATGACAAGAATACATAAATCTAAATTATCTTGGCCTTAAGACACTATGAGCTTTACCTCTTCAATCATTTGTTCCCCACTATTGCCTAGGAACAAAGCAGACCTGCTCAGAGACTAAGTGTACTTTGCTCCTCACAGAACCAGAAAGTATACCAATGTAAGGCAAAACTGAAAAGGCAAGAAGGCAGCAGCTCCACATCTTACCTCACACTTCCATGGTACAACTGGCATGATGTTGCAGCAAGCCAAGTCTTACCTTTGAAGTCTAAAATGGACTAAAATCAACAAATTTTAAAAGAATCTTTAGCTAAAAAGTAACAAAAGAACAAACTTGTCCCACCCAGTAACCATCCCCTTTTCTACAACTCCCCTTTCTTTATGTGCAAGCCAGACTGCCACATTGCAGATTACAAGCTGGTGACTACCACCTGGGTAAGCTGGCAGTAGACTTCTCCTACAGCAACTGTCATTGCTACCCCATGCAATACATAATTTTCCACCCCCAGCAACAATCCAGTAAAAGATCAGGTTGCATTTGATGTGAGTACTCCTTTAACATGGCAAAAACTGACATCTTGATGGCATTACAAAATTCCTCACATTTTCAAACACAGAGCAATATCCAAAAGTGAAGAACTTGCACTTTATTATCCCCTTGATCTATGTAAGTGAGTACAGTTTCCACCACTTCACCTTGCTACAACATTGATTTTTTTTTTTTTTTAAGTAAAAAAGTTACAGGCTATAATTTAGCCGAAGCTGTCATGCTTCAATGTCTCCATGGCCGGAGATTAGACTAGACTTTTAATGGTCTCTTCCAGCTTCTCTTTATTGGCCCCAGAGAACTCCTGCACCTGTAAAGAAAGACTGGTTATTAGAATTCAATGTTTCATAATACTAGTTGCACAGTATCCAGACATATACATCCATTCAACTCTGCTATGACTGAAGTTTTTGCACCTCCAAAACACGGAGTATTCTGCAGTTGTTAATCTGTTCATCTCCCATGCAATTCATGCAAAAATTAGGACAAGAGTCTGTCAAGAATCACTTCTAGACTACCATTGCTGGAATCTTCTACACATAAAAAGGAAAAAGACAATTGATGCTAAGCCAATGCAGTGTAAGCCTCAAATACAGGCTTGAAAAGACTCTGGAGAGGTCACCACACAGCAGAGGTAGCTCAAAGGTACCTTGGGTTGCTTAGTATCTTAACCAATCAAATTCTGGAAGGATTGCTCCAAATGACCTGTCCCCGAGCCTGGTCTCTCCTGTGAGAATTGTCCCTGTTGCAACTTACACAGCAGAAAGACAAAGGCAACATGAATGTCTCAAAAGCAGTGGTTCTGTCTTCCACTACAGAGGTGCAAGGTACAGAGCCACGTGCACTCCAGGCCATGAAATTCCTTGGTTCATACTCATGTGTCCAGGGAACTGCCAAGGTCACCCAAGGTAAAAAGCTGCACAACAGGTTTAAGTCTATCACCTTCACACACTATCACATCATAACCAATTCTCCCAGTTACATTATGAAGTTGGGGAAGTTTACCCTCAGAAAACTGTCAAAGGTTCATTATTAATCATGATTTGGCCCCATATTGATTTGAACTTAAGGTTATCCAACAACTTATACTCAGGCACAATTCCATTGCCTTCAGCCCCAAAACTTCCATCCAGGCACTGTTTTACTTCAGAAAAGCCTACCTTCAGCCTGCTTGGCAAACTGAAAGCCCAAGATAACACAATTAGCTCAGCAATTCCCTAGTTCAGGCAGATGGCCATTCACAACTACCTGCACTGTGCTGTCAGAGCAAGGTCTGCATGCCTTCTCATCCACCTCTTGGCAGAGCAGGCACAAGAGGCCTGTCTCTGACAGGGCAGGACCTCCACTTCACAGGTTACACAGCTTCTACATAAAAGCATCTAAGCAGTTGTTTCAGCTGTGTGTATATTCAACCACATGCTGGAGACTTCTGTTTGGGTGGGATTTCATAGGCACACAGAGTCATACCTCTGCATGAACGTGAGTTTTATCCAGAGAACAGATACTAACCAAGATCAGTAAAAATCAGGGTGCTAGGCAAACAGACTAGCAATCCTAACCCAGACACCTAACCTCACTAATATCTCATGAAGCTCTGCCTCCAAGATTGACCTGTAACACTAACTCAGTTCACTACCTGTGAACAACAGTGTTTGCTTCATCAGTTACCTGCTGGTCCACATTACATTTGCAGTGGCACTAAGATAAACTTGCTTGCTCTCAGGAGTGTCTTAATGCCAGTGGTGCCCCAGATAGATTATAAAGAGAAATCAGACTATGCAGTCTAACATTCCCCACCTCCTTTAAAATGTTTAACTTGCCTGCTCCAGATCCAAAAAAGCAGAACCTACCTTCTTTCCATTCTTGTAGAACTGGAACGTTGGCATGCACTTCACATCACAGTGTGTAGCAACATCCTGGAAGAGAGAAAACAACCTTCAGCTGCACACATCTGAAGGATGGTACATTTAGAACTGACATTTAGCTGACTTTAAGGTGATAGGGCAAAGCAATTACTGCTTAAAATGAGGCAAAAACACTTCTGGTAGTCGATCACTAGCAAAAATAGTGTAGTGTTAACATCTCCCTGAAGTAAGCCTGGAAGATCCTCCCTTCAGCATTTAATTCATGCAATAGCAAAACCACATTTACTATACTCTGTGTTTGGAAAAATACCCCAAACAGATCTCTGCATCAAAACAGAGATGACTATTTGTAAGGCTCAAGAACCCAACAGCAACTCTTGTTTTCAACCTGACATTGTTCAACTACCTATGAGGCACTGCTGAAGCTGCTATACAGCAGACATTTTATTGGACTTAATTCAAGACATAAAAGAGGAAACAGTGCCAAGAGCACTGGAGAGACCAGATAGATCACCAACTGTGAGATATGAGTTCTAGGGAAGCTTAAAGGCCTTAGACTAACATTGCCTCCCAAAGTAGAGGGTCAGTGTTCCCAAGTTATCTAACACATGCCATAGGGCTTCAAGGGTGTAGATAACCAAGGCAGTTTGTTCTGTTCATGTGTCCTCTAAAAATTCATTATTTCCAATGTAAGTGCTAAACCCTTATCTCTGCTTCTCAAAGTTTCTTTCAGTATCTGCAGAGTTCTTCATTGTCACTTGTGTGGAACTCATCAGCTGCCTTCTGTCAGCATCACCCTGGACCATACCTGGGCATCGTCCACGTCGATTTCAATGAACACCACATCCCCGTACTTCTCACACAAACTCTAGAATGAAATAAGAAACTGTGCAGTTAGTGCTTCAGGAAAGCTTTCTTTTAAAAGACACATTCATATAAACTGTAAGACTGGTGCTGCTTAAACCCTGGTGAAGCTCAGCTGCTTTAAGGTAACACGGCATTTTACTGACCAAAGCAGAGATTTTCTGCTCCAGTACCTGGAAGAGTCTGTTGACACTTGTTCAAACATACTCCCGACAGAAAAGACTCAAATATCCCAAGACACAGGTGAAAGGCCTTCTCTTACAGCCTTCAGCTGATCACCAAGAGATGCTACAGCTTATCTCAGACTTTACCACAAGCTTAATCACATTTGAGCTTCCAGCTATATCAAAGGTCAGGATATTTAACAAGACACTACATGACTTTTCCCTTTTCCAGAAAAGGATGGCAATCACATGTGGCAAAAGGAAGTTTCCTCCATGTTACTGTCAAGCAGCACAAAAGCATTTGTATCTACTTTAATACAGTTTCCAATGAAAACAGGAAGGTTACTTACATGGAAAAAGGGCTTGATCATTTTGCATGGTCCACACCACGTTGCAGAGAAGTCAACTACTATAAGCTTCTCACCAGCAGATTTCAGTTCTGCCTCAAATTCAGTCTATTAAAAAAAGGAATTGAACACATTAATGATTTTCCCTCTCTTCTCCCAAATGATTTAGACTAATCTCAAAGCTAGCTTGATTTCAGCCATAACACACTAACCATTTTGGTAGCTCTTCACTTAACTGGGGTATTTGTACCATCACCTAAGTGCTTCAGCATGAACTGCTTTTATCAGTGCTAGCATAAAACAGAGTCTTATAACTCTTCAATTAGAAGAAACCACCCTATTCAGTCACCCCAGCTCACTGAAATGTAGAAACACAGAATCATAGAAAGCTCTGCACTGGAAGGTGTCCCATGAGCAGGGACACCTTCCACTAGACCAGGTTGCTCAAAGCCTCATCCAACCTGGCCTTGAACACTTCCAGGGAGGAGCAGCCACAGCTTCTCTGGGCAACCTGGGCCAGTGTCTGACCACCCTCACAGTGAAGAATTTCTTCCTAATGTCTAATCTAAACCTCCCCTCTTCCAGTTTAAAACCATCACCTTCTGTCCTATTGCTATAGGCCCTACTAAAAAGTCTGTCCCCATCTTTCTTAAAGGCCCCCTTTAAATATCAAAAAGCTGCAATAAGGTCTCCTGAAGCCTTCTCTTCTCCAGGCTGAAGAGCCCCAACTCTCTCAACCTGATCTCATAGGAGAGGTGCTCCAGCTCTCAAGTCCTCCTGGTCTCACTCAAGCAGGCCCACGCCGTTCTTATCGTGGAAGCCCCAGAGCTGGACACAGCACTCCAGGTGGGGTCACACCAGAGCACAGGAGCAGAATCCCCTCCCTTGACTGCTGACCACACTTCTCTTCATGCAGCCCCAGGATACAGCTGGCTTTCTGGGCTGCAAGTGCACACTGCCAGCTCATGTTGAGCTTTTCATCAACCAACACTCTCAAGTCCTTCTGTTCAGAGCTGGTCTCAATCCATTCCCTGCCCAGCCCGTATCCATGTTTGATATTTCCCTGACCCAGGTGCAGGACCTCGCTCTTGGCCTTGTTGAACTTCATAAGGTTTGCACAGCCCCACCTGTCAAACCTGTCAAGGTCCCTCTGGATGGCATCCCTTCCCTCCAGTGTGTTGACTGAAACACACAGCTTGATGTTATCAGCAAACTTGCTGAGGGTGCACGTGATCCCACTGTCCATGTCACTGGCAAAGATGTTAAAACAGCACTGGTCCCAGTACTGACCCTGAGGGATGCTACTCATCACTGGTATCCACTTGGACATAGCATCATTGACCACAACTCCTAGTGTGACCATCTAGACAATTCCTTATCCAAGTGGTCCATCCATCAAGTCCATGTCTCTACAATTTAGAGACAAGGATGTCGTGCTGGATGGTGTCCAATGCTTTGCTAGAAATTAATCTAGCCTATGATCCTCAACTCTGGCAGCTCTCTTTAGTGTTACCCCCTGAACAGTTTTTAATAATCAACTTTCTCATTTCTGTCTTGGCAGGAAGACTTACCATTTTCTTCTGGGACAGACTTTCCTCTGCAGAATTTGAAGAGGACAGAAACCTTTGTACACTCCTCCAGTATGACACCTTTCCTAATCAGTGACTAACATCAAAATGATGTTGCATGCTTTACTCTACAGCATGTTTTCTAAAGCAACCTCACAGGATAGTTATTTTACTTGCCATGTGAACTGACATGTACCACCACTAGCCAAAGCAGCACTACACACACAGACTACGTAAGTAACACCCAGGACTTATTTAGCGCTTCAAGTCTGTTGCACCTAGTTACACCAATCATTTTTGGACAATGCTCTTTGTAATTTAGAGCTCCTTACATGATATTAACCATGTTTTCTGGTCAAAAAGTAAATGTCTTAGCAGAAGCTAAAGACAGTAAAAGCAATAAATAGTTGCATGTTAGCAAGAGGCAAACGAGTATCTCGGGCAGAAGCAGAGAGTGCTGATCAGCTGCTTCCTGACAGTTTCCTTCCCAAAGCAAGTACACACCACTTTAACATTCCCCAACTTCACTCATGGCAATGCAGGCTTCAGGAGAGCTGTGCATATAAGAGAGAGCTGCTTTATTCTCTCCAGCTTAACAGACAAGAAGAGCATTAGAGTGCCATCAGCAACAGCTAACAGAAACCAATAGTTACTGCCACATGTACACAGTGGTTGGTTTTGCAGTGCAGGAGTAAAATAATGCCAGCTGCTGCAATCAGCCACTGTAAGGTGAGACTGGATTCTAGTAAGCTAATCCCCCCCATTAAAGAATACCATGCAGGGGAGGAGCCAAGGGTGCACAGCCATACTGGTCACAAGTAAATTTAACAAGCAAGCAGTGGGTCCTGCACCAGCTTTCTCATGTATAAGCCTATGTCAAAGTCTTCATGAGTTTCTGTAACTTCAAACACATGGTGCTACATCTCCCTGTTGAGAAGACACTTTCCCTCCCATTGCAGCCCTCTTCCTTCACAAGAGCAGTGTCCACATGTTGACCTGCATCTTGGATATTCAGTATCTATTCTGCTGTAAGATCAGTAGCTAACACTCCACACCAACTACTTTCAGTCTGAAAGGGACAGGAACAGTAAGTCTTCTGCTCTCCCTAGGTTACCTCACTTCTCTACTGACATAGCATGTATTCCTGCACCCCAATCCCAGAAATACCCCATTCCCCAAGTTCAATGTCCCTGTACACAGCTGCTCCCTGTATCTACTTACACCACAAGCTCCTCAGTTAAGCTGCACTCCTCCCCACCTTCAAATGCTACAGCCTGGGTTTTGGTACTGTTTGTCACACCTCTGCATTGTAACATCACCTGCTCTTTACCGATTCCACTTCCTGCACCCATCAGTCAGACCATCCTCTTACCCTTAAGTCTGCTGTCCAGCTGCATAATTACTGCATTCTGCAAAAGGAAGCCCAGCCCTGGGATGAGTTCCTCATACGGTCACACACCTCAGGTTTGCTATTGCACAGAGCCAGGGGAAAGCGGGAGGGCATGGCACTTACAGCTGGTCACACACCACTGCAGACCTGTCCCTGATGACACTCAGGTGCTACCCTGCAAGTCATCTCCAGTACCAGGTAAATTGCTGTGGGAGAGTGAAAAGAGATGCAGGATCCAAAGATGGTTACTCTTGCACATTAAAAAACTGACCTAGTGAGAAGTCCTAAAAGTCTTCCCAGAGAGATTAATTTCCCTGGAGGAAAGCAGACAGTAGTGGGGGCAAAACAAGTTACTCAACTTGTCTGACTGACTTCCATAGCAGTCTTTCATGTTAACTCTGAAGTGACAAGCTTCCAGATTGTGTTGGATTTGTGTGTGTGCAGGGGGGCATTTCTGGTAGTGGGGGAAGGGCCACCTTGTGAGAGCAAAAAGCTCCCCTGGCTCCAAGGCAGAGACCCCCCAGCCCAGGCTGGGCCAGTGAGCACTGGAGAAACGTCTCTGAATCCATATTGGTGAGGGGAAGGACTGTCCTGGAAAGAAGTAGGTGGGGGTGAACCTGTTGGAGAGGCCACTGACCTAACAAAAGACAACCACTGGCTTAAACAAAGAGGAGGAAGGAGGAAGCAGAGGAGGGCAGAGAACCTCAGACACTCAGTTCAACCCCATGGAGCAGGAGAAGGCAAAGGAGGTCCCTGCAGCCCATGGAGATTCAACAGCAAAGCAGAGACCCACAGAGGCCATGGAGGGCTCCACACTGGAACAGAAAAGCCGAGCCCAAGGGCAGGTGTGACTGGAATTGCGACCTTGAGTCACTCAGCAGGGGTGAACCCCCAGAGCTGGGGGCAGGTGATGGATGCACTGGACTGGAGACCCATCTGCAGCCCGTGGGTGTCCCCATGCTGGAGCCAAGAGTTGAGCCCAAAGAGGCCCATGACTCCATGGGAAGCTGCCTTGGAACATCTTGTTCCTGGACTTCCATGCCAGGAAGAGCAGCAGAGGTGACCTGACTGAACCCCCATTCCCTGTCCCCTGTGCTGCTGGAGGAGAAGGTAGAGACATTGGGAGCAAAGTGATCTGAGCCCAGGAAGAAGGGAGGGGTGGGGGAAGGTGTTGTGAGATGTGGTTGTTATGTTTCACTGTTACTCAGATGATTGGTAACAAACTAAACTGATTTTTCCTCCCCAAGCTGAGTCTGTTTTGCCCGTGACCATCACTGGTGAGTGAGCCCTCCCTGTCCTTCATCCCTAACCCTGTGCCCCCTTTGTTGTGTCTCCCATCCCACCTCACCGGGTGGGGGAGTGAGTGCAGGACCACACGGTCCCGCTGTGGCTTAAACCACCACACATATAAAAATGAAACCACCTCTGTTAACAGAAGGGGAACCTCACACCACAAGACCATTTAGTTACACTATTAGAGTATCTTGTAACTTTGTTAACCAATATTTTCTTCAGGTATCACCTTACGAAGTGAAACCCCTGACCAGCTGGTTGTTGGGTTAGGTTTTTTATTTTTGAGTGTTTAACTATAATCTCCCTGACCACACACAAGATCTCATTTTGCTTGTATTGTCCACCAGCAGAAAAGCAGATGTTACATTCAACAAATAAATTGATAGCAGGCCTCTGTTTCCAAGGGCCAAGAGAAAGGGCTGTAGTAATGAAAGTCTCTAGTGCAGAAGGGATTCCCAACACCAGGTAATACCTCAAAATGAGAAGAGTGCTGAAAGGAGTCCACTGCTCTCAGCAACAGATAAGATGGCTTTAATCAAATCTGCCAGATGGTGTGGACCTTAGTTGTAAACATGATTTCCAACACATCAAGTCACCCTTGAACTTGGATTAACCCGGTTATCAGCTGACTTCCAGTGGTTACCACATAATTTAGTGTGGGTTTTTTTTAAAATACAGAAGCTGCATAAACAGGCTGAAGGTTCAACTTCCTGAACTCCCAAGAAGACACCATTTCTAAAACTATCATCTGCATCTGAAGCTGCAAGTTTTCAGCATTTTCTTTGACTCAAATAATAAAGAGGCAGCTAGCATTAAGAGGAAAGCTTCAGCAACACCAGCTTTTTAACAATTTATATCCATCATCAGCTTCTGCCATAAAAGGCATTATGTCCCATAGCCAAACCTTGTTACATGAGTCACCCATCTCAAGACCACATACTTAAAGCAACTGAAGTACTGCCCCTTCTGTCCACTAGCAGGGACCTGAGAGGGACCAGTAAAGCACTCTGCAAGAAGCCATTCTTCAGAAGCTGGCCAGTTTCTGAAGAGGTGTGTTAGGAAAGGGGTTGCACCTAGCTAGCTGTCATGTTGACACTGCTTTACAGATGTCACTCACAGAAGCTCTTGCTGGTAGTGGAAGAAGGTGTTTTCCTCTTTGTATCAGAGAATATAAAGCTGCTCTACTGAAAAAGATAATTAATCCAGAAATCCCAGTTGCACTGTGCTTGAATACTCTGGGTGTTGCTGATCTTAAAATCTTGTCAGCAAAAAATCTTGTCAGTCCATGCTCTCCCTGGATGAGCAACAAAACCATGCTTTAACTGCAGCAGACTATGGATCAATGCACATAGCTGGGAGGCCAGTGGAAGTCTAGTCTACTTTAAGTTAGAGCAGGCTCTTCCTCCAAAGCCACGTTTATTGACTCTCCATTTTTAGGCTGTTCCAGCCTATAGAAAAAACCTCAAACCTCATCCAAAAAATTTACCCCTTTTGCCCTTCCATAAACAGGGGAAGGGGGAGAGATGAAAACTGGAATAAGAATTTCAGGTTGAACTCGCACACTGTTCCATCTCCAGAATCTAAATGATAAGGCATTCCATTCATCTTAACTTTAAAGGACCAATCTACATTTACAGGTACTTAAACTGTGGTTACAAGAATTAGTATGCTCATGTGTCAGATGTTAACACCTTAGAGGTCCAACAGGTTAAGTCTCCCATGCTTTTCATTTACGCAGTGAACTGACTAGCAGAGCACAGCTTAGAAGACAAACTTGGATGCCATACAGCATTACTCACAGGCCCCTCACAGTCAGATCAAAGTGACACTTCAACCAAATTTCAAAATGCAAGACTAGCCCAACAGGATCCCCTGAAATGAAGAGCTCACTAAGTTAACTCAGAGATTTCTTGAGATTTGTGTTCATAAGTTGCAGCTAACAAACACGCTATTGTTGTCTATTAACCATGTCAGCTGCTATGCACAAGACCACACACCATTTCATCACCAGCAGAGTGCCCTCCATGTGTGGGTCCAGGCTTCCTCACTGTTCTGTAGCCCTAAGCCAGACAGGTTTGTATTCACAGCACCATCCACGCAGTGAGGTGCTGCATTAGTGTACTGAACAAGTCAAACAGCACCGTAACGAGGGAAATACTTCTTACAGCAGCAACTCCTGTTATTTAATTACAGGAACGGCACCTAGCAATTCTCATCAAGAAAACTGGATTAATGCTTTCCATTAACTCGTATCCAGACGCACACCAGAACTTAGGCCAGTCTCTAATAAGAAAGTCACCTGGTCCCCTACACCCTGTCAGTACCTCAGGCAAACCAGGGCTTCCAAAGTAGGTTACAGCAGTAGCCTGTTATCAGCTTCAGAAATGAAACACCGCATTTCCTTAAGCCGTGAAAAGGGAGACGAGCGACAGCCTGCCACACTGTGACATTACACCACCTCGGGTGCCATGCGGGCTGCCCGAGCCTTCGGCCGCACAGCCGTTCGTTCCCGCCCTCAGCTCCGAGCGGGTCCTCCCTTCTGCTCCCCCCTCTCCCCGCCGCGGCGGGGAGGCAGGCTCCTCCTGCCCGGCCAGCCCCGCGTGTCCCCGCCGCGCAAGGGCTCTCACTCGCCAGCCCGCGCCGGCAAAGGCCTCACCGGGCTCTGCGGCGGCCCGAGGGAGGGCACCTGTTCGCCTCAGCCTCTTCGCGCCGCCGGCGGCCCAGCGGGCCCGCTCCCTCCGCGCCCCTCCCCCAGCCAACGGACGGGGCCGCCACGGCCGAGGCTGAGCACGAAGCCCGCTGTCCTCCGCGGGCTCGCCGCCGGAGGAAGCCACCCACCGGCGTTGGCCAGCTGTGCGGCGGGGCTGACAGGCCGGGAGGGTGGGATCAGGCCGGCCCCGTCGCCTGGCGCCTAACGGACTCACCAGGCTGCCCACGCTCTTCACCATGGCGGCGGCTCGGGGGCGACGGCGAAACGGCGAGAAAGCGGCCAAGGGCCTGGTCCCTGTGCGCGGCTCCGCTCAGCTCCGCTCGGTTCCGTCCGCTCCTCCGCCTTCACCCGCCCCAGCGCTCTCCCGCCGCCGCCCCGGCGCCCCCTTATATGCCCGCCGCGCCGCCCTGCGCATGCGCGGTGCCCGCCCTCCCCTTTCTTTCCCCTCCCCGTGTCGCCGATTCCCGCGGGCGCGGGTTGTGCCGCGGCGGCGCGCGGGAGGAACACGGGAGGAGGGTGAAGGGTGTTGCTGGTGCACGTGGGGCGCGCGTGCCCGCGCAGGGCCCAGCACCAGCGGGTGGGAGGCGGGGATCGACCCCCTACTCCCCCCCCCGTTCCCCCAGACTCCCCTCCGGACCCCCACGGCCCTGCCTGTCCGGCGGAGCTCCGGAGGGGCGGGCCTTACATCCCTGCCGGCTGCCGGGCTGAGGCAACGGCAACAAAACACAACCGGCCGGGCCGACCCTGCGAAAAGTGCTGTGTAACGGTGAGCAGGAAGTGCTGCCGAGCCTGCGTCCCCCGCCCGGCCCGCGCCATTTCCCTGCTCCTCGCTGCAAAGGGGCCAGACTGGAGGGATAAATCACAGGAGTGCTTCTTCCTTTCCTCTTTTTATTTATTTTCCCCCCGCTCACCACCAGAACCACAGGGCGGGGCAGCAGCGCTGCTCTGTTTGTGCTCGCTGAGGTGAGCGGTGGCTGCCGGTGCTGGACGCTGAAATTCATACAGGTGAGGGCTGGAGCAGCTCTGCTGTGAGGACAGGCTGAGAGAGCTGGGGATGTTCAGCCTGGAGAAGAGAAGGCTCCAGGGAGACCTTATAGCGGCCTTCAGTACCTGAAGGGGCTACAGGAAAGCTGGGGAAGGACTTTTTACAAGGGCAGTTAATGACAGAACAAGAAGAAATGGCTTTAAACTGGAAGAGGAGAGGTTTAGATTAGATATGAGGAAGAAATTCTTATGAGGGTGGTGAGACACTGGCCCAGGTTGCCCAGAGAAGCTGAGGCTGCTCCTCCCTGGAAGTGTTCAAGGCCAGGCTGGATGAGGCTTTGAGCAACCTGATCTAGTGGAAGGTGTCCCTGCTGATGGCAGGGGGGCTGGAACTGGATGATCTTTAAAGCCCCTTCCAACCCAACCCATTTTATGACTAGAGACACTGTGAGCATCTTTAGTAGCTCCTTTCTTGGAGGGAGTCAGCCAGGCAGAAACAGTCCTCACAGAAATCCTTTCAGATTGCCCAGCCAAGGAGACTGTTACAGAAACTCAAATTTCCATTTATCTCATTTATTTCTCTGTGTTTTGGAGAGATGCTTTGTTCTACAGCAGGCTGCTGCCCATCCCAGAGTGCAGGAGTGCAAAATGACTGTCGCAGCACTCCTGTCCTGTTGGGCTGATGGAATTTCATGTTGGATTATGGGGTTACTGACTCCAGCTCCCACTACTCGGGGACACAGGAAAAGTGGTGCTAGGTTTGGGGATATTTGGTGCAGGATGTTTCATGAATGGGATATTTCTGCAGGCCTTAGCAGCCAGGTTACCAGCCTGTGGAACGTTTACTCTGGGATGCAGCTGAGCAGAGAACAGGAAGACATAGCAAAGGTCCTGGATAAAAAGGTGCTTCTTCATAAAAAAAGAAAAAAACAGAAAGAAAAAGGAAAACAAAAGACAGTTTGGCTTGGATACCAACCCATCCCAACAGAATGTGTCCTGATACATTACTTTGCTTTGTGGTGGACACTGAAAAGCTGATAACACCCTTCACAGGCTCAAAGCTTGCCCCATGAGATTTGTGTTGGAGATCTCAGGTTGGAAATTCATACTGAAAATAAGTTTTTATTTTGGAAGTTTATTGAATGTGTGATTACTGCAGCAGCAGAGCCACAACAACCACTGGGCTCCCTTTTCTGACTCTGCAGTGCCATCCCCTTTGCTCTTCTTCGTGCTTGTGGCTGCAACTTTTGTGTGCCCTGTGCTGTGGATTGTCTCCTGCCTAGCCCTTCCCAGACCTGGTTTTGCCTACCCAAGGCACTTCTCCTTGCTCCGTCCCCTGCAGGTCCCATGACACGGATGTCCCCTTTTTTATTTGGTGGCAACACCAGAGGAGCTAGGATGTCTGTGGGTGAGAAGCAGTGCCAGGAAGGCTTGGTAGGTCCTGCTGGCTTTTCCTTTTTCTTCCCACTGGTCCTTGCTGCCCCTGTGTCCAGGTGTCCCTATGTCAGAGGCAGCTGGTGCATGTGCCCTGTGCGGCTTTGGGGAGGTGCAGCTGCTGTGGCTGACTCAGGAGGGGAAAGAAGGAAACCCTTATCAGCTAAGGCACTTTGCTTTGAAACCTGCTGCTGGGCAGGAGAGAGTGATAGAGAAACCCAAACTACCTTCCAAACCCAGCTCCCAAACACTGATGCCCACACCAGCATTGCACACCTCTCATAGAAGCTGGTGCAAGCAAAGGGAGGAAACAACCCACCCAGATAATAAATTCCATACAGCGGTCTGAAGTCCAGAATGTTGCTGTGGGTTTGTTGTATGAATGCCTGAAATAACTGGACAGTAATATAATTTATGTGATCTGCACTCGATTCTTAGAGTGTACTAGTTACTATAATGACAGCACATAATAGAAGTTATACAGAGGAATGTGGGTCCTCTGAGTGGGAAAAAAAATCCCAGACACCCAGAAAACACACTCTTGGGGCTTGGGTTTTTTGTTTTGTTTTGTTTTGCTTTTATCTGTGGAATGTCTCATTGTTTAGCTCAACAGTGCTGTAGCTGTCCCACAGTCACTTGACTGTGAGGGCCTTTGATTCTCATGTACCCTCACTCCCACCCACCTTCCTCATGGCCATAAGTGCAACACACTTAGATCCCCCGAGCTGTCAGAGAGGGGATGTGGCTGTTAAAAATATGCAAGTTGACTGTGGGGAAGTTGGAAATTAGATTAAATTTTGTGGTTCAGCAGACTGCTGTATGCCATGTCATAGCTAAGAGTCACTTGATAGGATGGCAAGCCAGTAGACAGCTCTTGGTCAATACAGGGGGGGAAACAGGAAGCACTTTTAAAGACACTTCTTTGCCCCTCAGGAATGTGGTTTTGCTTGCTCCTTAAAGTCAGAGAATGTGGCTCAAGGAAGGAGAGAGCAGAAATGCAGTGAAGTCTTCAACAATCAGTCCTTAGACAGTTTCTCTTGCAAAAGTTCTGGAGGCATTCATGAATGCTCATGCCACCCATGCACGATAAGAATGAATGCTACACTCCTTTGATGTGTGGAAAGACTGTGGGAGAGGAGGTTGGCAGGTCTAAATTTAAGTGCCCTCAAGTTAGTTAATCAGCACCACTTAGATGTAGGCCAGTAAAAAGGGCTATATTTCTGGAGAGCCCATGCACCCCATGACCCTCACAAACATTCAGGTGGGAATTCAATGACAATTTGACCACTTTTAATCTTCTTTAAAGCTCGTGTGAATACCCATTTTTTTAAACTCTGCTTGTGCTGCTTTCTGTCACCTTTTAGATGAGAGCATCATGCACCAGCAACAGGGAGGGCTTTACCCAGAGCTGTTGGTGAACCTCAGCATGGTCAGGGTCAGGTCCATGGGAGGTTTGAGAGGCTGAACAGATTACCTTTTCAGTTCTCTCCAAGCTGCTGGGAAAGGTGGGAAGCAGGGTGGGAAGGGTGAGAAGCAGTGATCCCTGGAAAGACAACCAGGTAGGTAGGGCCTAAATCGTGGCATCCATCTGGATGAATGAGCCAGAGCTGTGACTCCAATGTGTGATGCAGTAGAAGGCACAGCTACAGGGAAAATATTACTACAGCCGTGGCACAGATGGTCAGTCATGTCCAGCATTAAGCAATGCTGCAGAGTTGCAGAAATGAGGAAGCTGCTAAAGGCATCAACTCCAGGCACAACTGCATCAGATTTTATCATAGGAACGCCAGGTTATTTGGCAGTGCCTTACAATGGAATTTAGTGTTGCACCTGGTCCTGACACTGCAACAAAGCAGCAGCTTTTAATTGTACTTTCCTTTTCCTTCCAACTTGCTCTTCTGGAAGGTTATGCTTTTGTAACTAACCTATTAAAGATGCAATAAATATTTGATAATTAGATAGGTGTGCTTGGTGTTGTGCCAGCATAAGTCATGGAGAAAACACACTTATGTCTCCCAAGATGATGTACTACTGATGCAATTGCCTAGTCTTTTGAACGCTCGGTGTAGCACGTCTGGTTAAAAGGTGCGAGGAGAAGCTGAGGCTAAAAAAAGGAGAACAAGGATCTTGACCACAGTTTATCTCCCTTTACCAAGGAAGGATATTGGCTAACGTAGCAGTTCCTCCTGAGATCCAAGAAAAAAAGTATGTTACCACCTTCCCACTCATTATCACTCCATTTTTAGTAAGTTATTTGGAGAAAGGAATGCTGGTACTCTGGAGCCTTTATTAGAAGGAACCTGTTAGTTTCTTTTTAAAGAAACCTTCTGTGAGCACACCTGGGTTTATGGCATGCTCTAGGTCTCCAGAAAGGAAGGTACTGCAAACACAGGAATGCTTATCTGCACTTTCTGGTAGCAAGATATTTCAGGTCTTGAGCTGAGAGACTTACACTTTGTGTAATTGCCTTAAATATCTCACACTCAGCCTGAGGTTTTCAGTCACCTCTTCCATGCTCACGGCCTCCATCCTTCCTCAGGGAGCAGGGTGGGCCAGAGCAAGCAGACATACATTTTTCCTAGAGGACCCTGTGTTTTTCCTAGGGGATGCTGCTGGATCTGTCTGTGCCCCACATTCCCCACTGCAACACAGGAAGAAGACCATTTGGGGGGCAGGAGAGCAAATGCCCAACAGTATTGCAAGGTGCTTTTGCTGGAGGGCAGCAGTAGCCAAAGAAAAGAAGTTCAATGGCCAAAGCATGAAGCTGAAATTTTGCCCTTTGCAGTTGCTGTGCTTGTATTGGGTGTCTGCAGAGTGGAACATCAGGGCTGCACCAAGAGACTCCTGGAGTAGAGACAATGAGAGATTTTTGCCTTCTTGAGGACATTGCATTGTTGCAGCTCTTTGTCTGGAGGAGATTATGTGTAGGTTTTGCCTGATCACAGGCAAACACTGGTGTGTCAGGACAGCCTGTTAGTGCACATGTGGAGGTATCTTTGAGGAAGCAAGTCACAAGGAATAACTGCATATGTGATGTCTGCATGGAGGATGAAAAGAGGTTGGCATGCATTTTGTTTCCAGGTGTGGTGGGGTTACTTTGGTTGTGTGCCAGGTGCCCACCAAGCTGCTCTAGCACTCTCCTCCTCAGTTGGACAGGGGAGAGAAAATTTAACAAAAGGCTCGTGGGTCACGAGAAGGACAGGGAGATTGCTCAGCAATTACTGTCATGGACAAACTAGTCTCGACATGGGGAAATTAATTTAATTTATTGCCAGCCAAAAGTCAGAGGAGAATAATGACAAATAAAAACAAACCTTTAAACATCTTCCCCCACCCCTCCCTTCTTCCTGGGCTCAGTTTCACTCCTGATTTTCTCTACCTCCCAGCAGCACAGGGAGATTGGGAATGGGGGTTGGGGTCAGTTCATCACATGTTGTTTCTGCTTCTCCTTCCTCCTCAGGGGGAGGACTCCTTCCCCCGCACCAGCGTGGGGTCCCTCTCACAAGAGACAGTCCTTCATTAAATTTGTCAGCATGAGTCTTTCCCCAGGTTGCAGTTCTTCACGAACTGCTTTAGCCTGGGTCTATTCCATGGGGTGCAGTCCTTCAGGAAGGGACTGCTCCAGCGCCGGTCCCCCACGGGGTCACAAGTCCTGCCAGCAAACCTGCTCCGGCCTGGGCTCCTCTCTCCACAGGCCACAGGTCCTGACAGGAACCTGCTCCAGCGCGGGCTTCCCACGGGGTCACAGCCTCCTTCGGGCATCCACCTGCTCCGGCGTGGGGTCCTCCACGGGCTACAGGTGGTCATCTGCCCCACCATGGACCTCCATGGGCTGCAGGGGGACAGCCTGCCTCACCCTGGTCCTCACCACAGGCTGCAGGGGAACCTCTGCTCTGGCACCTGGAGCACCTCCTCCCCTTCCTTCTTCACTGACCTTGGTGTCTGCAGAGTTGTTTTCTCTCACATCTTCTCACTCCTCTCTCTGCCTGCAGTTGCACAGGTTTTCTTCCTCTTTCTTAACTCTGTTATCCCAGAGGTGCTATCACCATCACTGATGAGCTCAGCCTTGGCCAACGATGGGTCTGTCTTGGAGCTGCTGGCATTGGCTGTGTTGGACATGGGGGAAGCTTCTGGCAGCTTCTCACAGAAGCCACCCCTATACCCACCCCACTACCAAAACCTGGCCATGCAAACCCAACACTCCAGAGTATCAGTCCAGTGCTTTTCATTCAGAGTTTGTCTGAAATAAGATGAGTAACTGTAAATGACTAATGTATGTATTTCACCCAGGATGAGGCTTTGTGGTGTGAGCAGGACCCCATTCATCAGATGCTTCCCGGGACATCATCAGGGCCCACCCAAGGACTGGCAGGTCCCACTCAGCATCCACCAGCACAGTCTGCTGAGTCCTCCAGATTTTCTTCATCTTAAATGCAATTTCTGTGAATGAAATTCACTGGGTTGGTGTGTTATTAGTGACGTAACACTCACATCTGCGTTAAAAGCAGCGCCCAGGATCCGTGTCACGCCTAGGTGCTTTTTAAAGCCACGTGTAGAAGTTGCAAGCTGTAATTATGCTTAGCTGCCTTCTAAAAGCTCAGTAACAGACAGAAAAAAAATCCATATGCAGCAGAGGCAGGCTCCTGTGGTTTCACTAAGTGTTTGCTCTGACTGCGAGCATTCAGAAGTCCTCGCATCCAGCCCGAGTCTGATCTCCCGGGTGAATGGTTCCTGGTCTAATGCCTTCTGGCAGCCGTGCTGCTTGCAGGAAGCAGCATGTGAGGAGTGGTGTGGGGAAAACAGAGGTTCAGTTCTTCATTTCGCTTTGCATTGCATTCAAATTACAAACTGGTACCAATGTCAGACTTTGCTTTTGAGTACCTGATACTCATCTCTCTTTGAACAGTTCTTTTGCTTTGTTTCACTTGCTCGATCTTCAAGCTTCCCCCTATCTCCCCCACCTTGCTTTTTTCTTCATTCCTGACCTCTCCTGGGATTTTTTCCTCTTCCCTCACCATGCTCTATTTCTCTTCATCTGGAAGTAAAATACTGCATTTCTGTGTAGTTCTGAATACAACTCACACACCCCCACCTATCTGCACAGCCTGCAGGCTGAGGGACCCAGATGCTGGGCCTTCAGGCATTTCTTCTGTGGCAGAAGCCACAGAGAGAACTGGAGTCTTTGACCTTCAGCAGTGATGCCTTTGCCAGGGCTGATGTAAAAAGGGGTGATGTGATTTGTATGCTGAGGCCAAAGAAGTGTCCAGGGTCTTATCAGGAGGGTGCAGGGCTCACTTGCCCACTGTCCCTCCAGGGCTGTACACTCCCTGGGCCACCTCAGAGATTAATTCAGCCCCAGGGTCCCTAATCTCAGAGGGCTGCTATGATGCTCTCTATGGGAAATGGCAGCCCCAAAAAAACAGAATGGGTGCTGGGCATTGGGTTGTCTTCACTGGCTTCAGAAGGGCAAGTGTGTTATCTCTCTTAGGGTCTCCATACAGCTTTTACTTTCATCATCCAGTTGGGGACCCTGCAGTGGGCTGACCTGGTGTCTGGGGTGATTTTAGCAGGCACGGTAAGGAGCTGGCAGTGGCATGGAGGAAAATGATGGAAAGAGAGGGGCAAACTGGCTTTGGGCCTCTGTCCTGGGGTGTCTCAGGGCCTCCACATTGCCTTATCCCTGGTTTGGTCTCACACCCCTCCTGCAAGGTGGACCTCAGAGCACTACAGCATCATCTCCACACTGTTTTCTGCCCTTGCATCTATGGCTGCACCTAGGCTGGGGGGTTGGTGAGACTCTCAAAATGCAGGTGTGTGGTTGCCTCTGCAGTCCATAAAACATCAGCATCTCATTTCCATACACAAAAGTGAGAGTGCTCCTTCTCTTCATGCTGTCTCAGGTCAGGGGCTGATTGCGTGCAGGTATGGAGCTAAGTTTAAAAAACACACAGTCTGTGATTTCCTAGAGGCTTATTAACAGAAATAGAATCTTCACTGAAGGGAGGTGTGCACAAGCTCCAGTTTCCAAAAGTGCACATGCTATTGCGTTTCTGTGCCTGAACAGGTGACGCTGAGGAGTCTGTGTTTACACTGCAGAAGTGCTCCAGCTGACAGTTTTCAAAGCAATTGTATTTTTGGATGTGCAAATTATGCAGTGTCCAACTGTGACCAATTTTAGAGTACAGGGATAGGTGGGAAGATGGTCACTACATCCTGGAAAAACTGAGACTCCATGAAGGTACCTGTAATAAAGCATTTGAAAACCAGGGCAGCCAAAATCGCTAGCCAGATGAAAACAAGTTGAGGACTTGTCTTGTGCTGAGATGCCCTAAAGCAGACAGGAAGAAACAACACTAGCTGGTAGCCTCATGAGACATGCATCTGTTCACTTGCCTCTACCACGCGCTTGGAGGAGGCTGTGATTCATGCAGTGACAGGAAGGCTTGAGGAACCACACAGCCGGGAGGAGCTTCCCTTCTAGTGTGACTTATCCATTGGCCATTGCAAGCCACTGCTAAATCTGGGCAGAAGAGATGCTGTAAATGGTGTCATATCTACGCTGGTGGCAGGTGTCATCTGTTTCGTAAGGCTTTCACAGCTGCTTGGCCAACATGTATGTGGGGCTTGTAGGTCCATCCATATGGCCAGGGTGGCCACAGCCAAGTGTAACACCAGGTCACACAAATGCCAGCGATGGGTTTCAGGTGTCTGTTGGCTCTGGGCATCTTATCTGTTGGTGCAGAGGAGGACAGGGAGCCTCCTGCCAGGCAGTCTGTGGGGTGTGAGAAGAAGACAAAGCCTTGGCTTTCCCCACCGGGTGTGGAGCCATGTAGCTCAGGTCATCATCGTTCTCTGCTGGTTCCCTCAATAGCTATGGCAGTGCCCAACGGAGAGATGAGCACTGGGTCACATTCCACCTTCTCTATAACCAGGCTGAACCTCAGCCTCTGACCAGGGGAGGCTTTCAAGTCACTTGTCCCTGCCAGCAGCAGACCACACACCTCCCAGTTAAGCTGCGGCTGTGCGCCTTCTGAAGGTGCAAAGGTACTTGTGGACCTTACCTTCATTTTCTGCTCTGTTGGAAAGGTGAATGCTGTTGGTGCTGTTGTACCACCTCCCTGACCCACTGGAGGGCAAAGGATGTGACAGCAATTAATGATGAAGGGAGGCAGAGCTGCTGCTTTTCTTTCCTGTGCTGCATGTTTAACCCCTCCTTGTGCGTGCTGTTGTATCCCAGAGGATGCACGAGACAGCTCGACTCCAGAAACCTTCAAATGGAAAAAATAATAAAAAAAAGGTTTTCAGCTGAGAGAGGGACCTGAACATCTGTATGCATCACATGATTCTCATGGGTAGTTAATGTTTACCCCCTTTCTGGCTAATTAACAGGAACCAAACAATTCTGGTTTATTGCCATGCAGTTTCTTCTCCTAGCAACACCTGAATGACTAATGAGAAGTTTCTGAGAAGTGTGACACTCATTAACTGCACCCCTGGCCTGACAAGAAATACTTCTGGAGGAGAGGAACACTCTTGCCACCAGAGACACATGGGCTGGATACCCCTACTTGGTCTTGTTGCCCTGCTGCAAGGACAAGCATCGATTTCTTCCATGGCCACCTGATGTTTGGTGTCGGTGGATGGTGTTGGTGCAGCGAGGTGCCTAGAGGGTCCATGTGAGCTGGTGGCTTTCAGCGTGGTCATCTGCTTTCTGTTCAGACCCGGCTTTTCCTGTTGGTGTGGCAGCACTGCACCTGGAAAGCACCAGTCCAGGAGGATGGATGAGGCATATGCTTCTCTTAAAAAGAGTCCCCCCTGACCGTGGCTTGAGGGATATCCTGTCTCAGTAGCAACTGCTTTAAGATTTGGAGGTTTTCTTCAGATTAGACCCAAATTCAAGTTGAAAACTTGAACCTTGTCATGGAGCTCAGCCAGGGCCCTTCACCCACATTTGGGTTGCACAAGGCCAGCATGGCAGCCACACTATCTAAGCATCCCTTGTCCTAGGCTTACCCTTCATCATATGTGTGTATTTTCCTTCTAATTCATAGCCCTAGCTTTTTCCCAGCAGCTACAAAGCACAGAAACTTAGCAATACAAAGACCAATAGAAATGCAAAAGTTTGTTCTTTTTTTTTTTAAGAACTGAAAGAAAAAAAGACTGGTGGCAGGAAATAGGTGATGCAACATAAAGAAAAGAAATTCAAAGTTTTTTGTGTGGTCCCACGCTCTAATTTCAACATTTGCGAGAGAGGCTGCAATAACAGCGTCCAGACAAGGACTTGGTCTAGACAGTCCAATTAATGTTTCGGAGTTCTCCAAGCTCTTAACAAGATTAAGGACTCTCTTGACTCATTTCTCCTTTCAGTATTGGAATAAAGGCCCAGTTTTTGTCAACAGCCTCTTACAGAGAGCATGCTGTCATTGCAGCAAACTGTTTTATTTTGGGGGGAGGGTTGTGTCCAAAAAGAGACTGGTCCAGTGGGGACTCCCTGCTCATGTCTGTGGGAAGCCTGGCCCCATTTCCAAGTGCTGTTACTTGACAGCTTTGCTCCCCATCTCCTGCTAAAAATCAAGCCACTGTGGTTTGCTGTTGAGTTTTGGGATCTCTGGAGCTAGGCTAGGCTTCCTTGTAATGGCAAGGCCACTGGGCAGCTGTCTGAGAGTTGTCAAAGGAAGTTTGCTGAAGCAGCTGAAATGGAGAGAACAAGACTGTGAGGGCACCCAGGTCTGCGCTGTTACGTGTCCAGTGTGAAAACCAACCCGACAATTGCAGTACTTGGGTGTATTTCCAGCCTTCGGCCATCGCCGGAGCAGCCCTGCCCACTCCAGGGCAGTCGGTGTGAATCGCCCTTGCGTGGTGACTCAAAGCAAAGCTGGTGTTTCCAAGTGGACCTCTGGCCTTAATTTTCCTTGACTGCTCACCAGCCTTTTGTTTTCTTGAACAGAGCAGGAGGCAAAAGCTACTGAACTGTACCCTGCTTTTTCTTTTTTGTGCATACATCTTATTTTATGGTGGCTGGCTCACTTTGGTGTTGGCTGCCATATAAGTTGGAAACTGGCTGATACACACTACTTTGGGCTGGGAAGTGCCAGGCAGGCTCTAACACTTGTTCAGGGCTCTCATTGCTGCAGCCCTTACACAATATAAAGCCAGTCAGGACCCTATTGAAAACGACTTGGTCCTCATTCTTTTTTTTTTTTTTTTTTGCATAGGTTAAACAAAAAATGCTAGTGATGCCTCAGCATCATAGCTCAAGGTAACTTTGCTACCTTCAGTAGCAAAAAATGGTATCTGTGGGGATGCAGGCTCATCAGAAGGTGGGTAAGAAAAGTCCTACTCTGATGCCTTTGTCTGTTTGGTCCTGGAGTTAAGCACTAACCAGCCTTGGAACAGGACACCCCAAGACCATGCATGACCCTGGGTGTAAACTTTGAGTTTCTGGCTCACATCCACCCAAAAGGTAGCTTCCCTTTTCCCTCATGGTCTGTATTCCTTGAGACCTCAGGATTGAAATTGATCAAAAGAGGCATCTTTTTACTGCACGCTGTTCTCTGTCAAGAGACAGCTCCAGGCTTGGAGAAGCTGAGGCTCCAATTACTCATTGACACAAGTAGAAATAAGTAAGTGTCCACTAAATACAGAGACCACAAAAGGTTGTTGTGAACTGTATTTTGGAGAAAAGACAGCTCCTTCCCCTAGTAGGAGATGTGTCTGTGTCCAGTCTTCTAGAGTCTGCTTCCCCACACGCAGTAAGAAACTTGCTTTTTTCTGATTTCTTTCTTTTTCTACTTGTTTGGCACAATTAAGACATTTGCCCATTATGAGATACAACCGCCTCTCCCAAGTGTATACCAAGATGGAAATTCAAACATCGATAAAAGGTCAGGGCCCAGCTAATCCTACATTAATTTCCTGGCAGCTGGCCAGAAACCCTCTCCTGTTTTCAGTAATAAAACATGATGGTCTGTATTTGATTTGGATTTGCTCGGCCTTCTTTATTGGCTGGCGTGGATCTGGTGATTTCAGTAGAACAGGGCTGTTTTCCAGAAACTAAGGTTCTTCAGAGAAAATCAAAGAAAAAGGTGTGTTTTATATTTGATATGTTCATATTACCTGTTTAGTCACTGTATACTCTGTTACCACTAAACAAAAGATTGACAAAAATATTACAAGTGCACATTGAAACCCTCCTTTGTTCTATGTGGCTGTACCAGCAATGATCTCTACAGGGGGATGTGAAACAACAACTGTGTTAGATGGCCAGTGTATATTTCCAACAAACTTAAATCAGTGGATATTTCGGGTTATTTAGTTCTGGACTTGCATCCCAGTGTATCTGAAGTATTGGCCTTGCAAGAATCAAAACCAGGACTTTGATTCTTGTTTCATTTTATTGCAAGGCTCAGTTTCTGGGGGAGAGACAGTGACTTTAGGGAGGGGAAGTAGCCCATGGAAATGCCTCTTTCTTCACCCTCTTACCTTTACATCTAATTTGCTGAATGTTCCATGCAGCAGTTGGTTTGCTTATTGGTCTGACCCTTGAAAATGCAGCCTTTTGTAATCAACAGAACTGCTTTACTTCAATGAGCTGGCAATGTTTGAAATTCTTGCAGTCTGGGGTTAGTAGTTTGGTTTTTTTTGTTCGAGATCTAGTGTTGTTGGACTTTATAAATAAAAATGACTCAGTTTCTGTTTTCCATTGCTTAACCACTGCCAAATTGACTTCAAAATTACAGAACATTGTGTCGTTCTTTTCTTTTGGAGTAAATAGAATAAATGGATTTGCCACAGTGATAAGTAATAAGCCCAGCACTTGTCAGCATTCTGTCTGCATCACAGAAGCTGTGCTGTTTTATCTGAGCATGCTGTCTTCAGTCCATAGACTTGTAGGCAGAGAAGAGCTGCGGGATCTCCTTGAACATAGGGCATTTGGCCAGGCTGCTCTGCTGCAATTTAACCACAGCACTTACAAACCAGCCACTTCTCTGAAGTGAATTTTTTTTTTTCATTTGCCTTAAGCTGAGATCTGAACTTTATTTGCTCCCCAGGAGCAATATGATTGTGGCAGGTTATTGCTAAAGCTAGCTAGCAAGGCAGAGTCAGGAAGCTTCTTCAGACACTGTGCTTGCTAAAGACGGAGGATCCTTGCAGGTCTGTGGCCCTGCCAGTAATGGGTTTCTCTGTGAGCAATGCACCTGCATCCATACCTGTGCTTGCCCTTCTTTTGTCTGAGGGAGGATTACTGGTGAACAGAGGAAAGCCCAAGCCAAACCTCTTGGAGCAAATACCCCCAAGCTTTGGGGAGCTTCAGAATTTGCACCTGAATCCAGATGCTGCCTTTCAACCTGCATTTCCCATTATCTGACCCCTCTACAGCCCCCCGAAATAGCCTTGCCTGGCCTGAGTGCTCAAAGTTTGGGGTTTGCTCTGGGATCGAAGACCCACATGGTGCTGAGGGCTGACCTGGACTGAGGTGACTTGCACAGCTGGTGTGATGAGCAGTAACCCTGGCTGCCTCTGCCTGCATCTGGGGCTCCACATCAGGGTTCCTGCTGCTGCTAGGATGAGACCAGCAGCCCAGTGCCCTTCCCCGGCAGCCTCCAGAGTGTGTGGGCAGCCAGGGCTGCTCTCTGAGGCAGATGCTGATTAGGATGGCTGGGTTCCCATCTCCTGCCCTGTTCCTGGAGAGGTAGGACCACTTATGGCCCTCCCAGCTCAATGCAACTTGATGAAGAGCAAGAAAACAAACCAAACCAAAACATTTTCCCTGTCAGCTTCCTCTTCTGCTGCTTTAAATACTGGACAGGACCCCCCAGCTCTTGTCTGACCTGCTCTGCAGCAAAAGAACAGAGGCAGGAGGAAAGTCCCTAGGAAATCAGAGATTTCCCCAGTGTAACACAGCGCAGTGACATCCAGGGAGAGAGAGGAGGATGAAGGAGTTTTCTCTCTTCCCTCTGAATGACCGATGTTAGGTAACTTAATCTTTCCAGCATGCCATAGCACCACTTGCCCAGAGTTATCACTTTTAAGAAAAGTCAGGGGGTATTTTTTGAAAATGTGCATGCTTTCCTCTCATCCCCCTTCATCAAATTTTTAAACCCTTTTTACATCCTTTGAACCTTAAGCATGAGCACAATTTGTAGCCAAACCACCCAGAGGAACTTGGTTCACCTGAGATGTTTGCACTCTGGGCATTGCTTTAATTGCTCTGCTGAAAGCCCATCATTGTGCTTTGAAGCAGGGCTGGAAAAATACCCATTAGTGACATTCCTAACCTAACTAATGGTTGTTTTTCTATTTTGTAGCATTAGTTGTCTTTGTTATAGCAGGTTATTAACCCTGCAGAGCAGGGACTCTGCTTGGCTTTCATACTAAGCAGCAAAAGCAGTGCCTGGCTAATGCCCCGAGATGATGGGTTGGGGGTTTCTGCTCCTGCAAGCTGGTGCCCATGGAGGGGCTCTGTTGGATGCCTCCCCACTGCAGGTCAGCTCTCTGCTCCTGGGCCAGCAGGTCATTCTGAGCTGTTTCTGATGAATTTGGAATTAGCAACCTTCATGTTCACTGGGAAATAAGCATCCCTTGTGAGGAGAAAAAGGATGCTAAAAGCTGATGTACCTGCTTGGCTAAAGGTGGCCGGCAAACACACATTAGATGATAAACAAAATACTGGTCTGAGAAGAACTGAATAGTATGTAGTTGGGGATGCAGACATCCTCCCACATACATCTTCCTTTCTACACTTGAAAGATATATCTATACAAATCTGCATGCCTTGCCAGTGAAGATAAAGTCCTGGCAGTCACCACAGCCATTGCTTTACTTCCTGCAAGCCTTGGTGAAACATTATCTCCTGTGATGTGATACCACCTCAAAACCATCCAGTAGCCTGAATAAAAGGGCTCCACCTCCAGCAGGGACCTGCCTGTTGCTGCAGGGACGAGCACATGGGTTCTCCCCATGCCTTGTTGCTGCGCAGAGGCAAACAGCAAAGCAGGGAAAATGCAAATGAAATGCATTACAAGGAAAGATCACCTCACAGTGTGTGACCAGGGGGTCATAAAAGTTTGCTTAGGAAGATCCATGCTGCTCATTTGCAGATGTCCAGGACATGCACAAGTGCTACTGATGTGACAGCGTTGCCCACCTGCCCTCGAGGGGCGAAGGAGCCTCCTGGGCGCTGGGTCAGAGTGTGCAGGTCGGCTCCCCTGCCTCCACCTCCTTCCACATCACCAACCCAAGGGTTTTGCTAGTCTACACCAACAGCTCTTTGGAGACTTGCTGTATTTGCAGGCTTAGTTTGCTTTTACCAATCAGTAGCATAATCCTAGGGTAAGAATTCAGATTTTAGGTCCCAGATCTGAAAAAAGGTACCCTGGTACAAAATCTTCTGTGCTAGCTGGGCTTTGCAAAATCCCAGATGATTATACCTACTCAGCTTTGTTGCCAGTGCAATGGCACTCCTCCTTTGTCACTGAGCGAGATCAGGAGGAGGGCTTGTGTAAACCCACAGGAACAGCCTGCTGCACACACCCATCTACCAGGCAGTTCGTGTGCTCCCAACAGCCTTCTCCAGCCTGGCAATCCGCAGAACTACTGACTGCTTTCCATTTAAGTATCAGCAGAGTTAAGAGATAGTAAAGGTATGTGATTTTATCAGATGACGCAAAAGTGGGAGTGTTTATTCCTTTCAAGCACCTTTACATCATCCTGACTCAGCAAACCAAGTCCAGTTCAACTTTTTTTTTCCTTTTTTTTTTTTTCCCCCCACGTTTAGCAAGTTTTTTGGGGATATTTGTTTTAATGATGACCCGATGCTCCAAATCCTGATGTCAATGCTCAGGAAAGTTCCTGCTGCAGGTGACACGCTTTGTCCAGGTGTCTACACCAAAAAAACAGTCCCAATTTGACAGCAGGACTTGGCACGGGGTTTCTGGGTGCAGAGCCTCCTTGTGCCAGCGGTGCATGCCCTGTGCATAGATGTGCCTCCACGCGTGTCTGTCCATGCGTGTGGGTTATCCAGAGCATGGTGGTGTGTGCCACAAATACCACTGCAACTACACCCCAGGAAAACCCCAGAGCTGGGACATTGGACTGAACAAGGGTTTTTTCAGTGGTCACAGCTGGTTGTCATTTACCAGCAGAAAGGATTTCTCATCTATGATGAGTCATTTCTTCTTCCTTTACTTTAAAGGCTCCTCAACAACAATCTCTTCATTATTTGCTTCTTTCCCTGCTGGGTCAATAATAAATTATTTAGACCTTTTTTACATTGTGCCCCTCCCAATGTGTAAGTTGAGGTCAGCAAAATAAGATGTGATGAGATACCAGAGGAGCTTGCATCAACCATGGGAAAAGTACAGACCTGCAGGCAAATCAGGTTGATCTTTCTTCTTTTCGTTCTGGTTTCAGTTGCTTTAACAACACTGAAATCTCTGGTGACCGGCAGCATGAGAAGTCAGCTCAGGTATTAAAGCAACCCTTTTCTGAGGGCTTTGCAGTACAACGTTTGCAGTGCTGACACACACATCCACATTTCATCCTGCAGCTGCAATTTTGGGGTTGCCAGGGCTCTCAAACCGGGGGGCAACCTGCCCATCCGTGGGACTGGCTGCACCCAGGGTTTGGCAGGCAAAACTCCTGGTTTCTTGGATGGACTTTATTTCCAGAGTCCTTGCAAACACAGGAGGGGCATCCCAAAGCCTCTGGGGTTTTGTCAGCAGCTGATCTGAGTCACAGGCTCTCGTTGGCACCACACCAAGACATACTCCTTACAACCCCTGTCAGGGCTGGGATACGGGGCTGCAAAGGTCTCCAGGTCTGCGATGTCACCTTCTGCTGAATTATAGGCATGTAGACAGGTTGATAGCTCAGGATCCCCTTCAGCTGGGGATCTTTCTACATCCTTGTTTGACCATGCATATGTAGTGTGTCTGTGTGTGCACATAATGTATGCATGGGTGCGTATAGGTAATCACGAGAAAAATTTACATGAGAGAAAATGTAAAACTAAGCATGGTGCTGGCTGGAGAGAGGCCAGGAAAGACATTTTAGATTCCAGCACCTCCCCTAGCACTGGAAATCCAATTTGATTCTGAAATGGAGAGAAAATGGCATTTATGAACTGAATCCAGTACAAGTCAAATGAAAAGCTGGGCTCATTAGCAACACCGAGTGTGGAGCTGGAGACAGGAAAGCCTGGTCTTTGGTTAAAGCTGCTGAATGCATGAACAAAATCTCCAGTGAGCAGGATATAGTTGTGAGTGGAAAAGAGCTAAAGGATGAAAAATTGCTAACATGACTCAGAAGGCAGAGGTGCTCAGTCAATATTTTTGTTTATGCTTGGCTCTTTGAAGTGTTCTTCAGCAAGGAACAGTTATTTTCCATGCTGTTGCACATTTAGGGTATTAAAAAGGGGAATACTAGAGGAGAACAGGGAACGGGCGTGAGATTATCTTTGCTAGAAAACTGTTTCTGGCTTCTTCATCTCCAGGAGTTCCTAGAAAGATACTGAAAGACAGGGAGGCTTCAAAGGGAGACTTAAGAGTGACGACGACTGCAGCAATACTTTATCCAAGGTAGGAGCACAGAAATGGCCATGCTGAGCCAGACCAGCTGCCTCAAGGTGTTATTGCCAGCAGTGGGCAGGGGTGGTTGTGGACAGGGGTGTGCAATGGTGCTTCAGCAGGTCAGGATGGGACGGTGCTGGGAGCAGGGGCAGTACTAGCCTTGCAGTTACGAGTATTTCTGTGGGCTTCTATAGATCCTTGAGGCTGCTGTTGGAGTTGAGTGGCAGCTGCAGGAATAATCCTTTCATTACTCAGCTGAAATAGCTATTGCTGCTTCAGCCATCATCCAGGAAAATGCTGGATCCCTGGTACAGCCTAGCCAGCTGTGGGGTGGATCACGCACAGGGGACTGACTCTCTGTGTCACTGAGGTGCAGAGGCAGATGAAAAATCAGCCTCAGTAAACTCTTCCAAGCATAGCATGAGAGTTTACCCACAGCAGCCACATCTAACGGCTGCAGTCTGGCCAGCTCTCCCCGCACCACAAGGCTACAGCAACAAAGGTTTTAGGTGAAAGCTAATTTATAACCCCAAACCTTCAAGGTCCAACAGACACGGGGTCTGATACAAGATGGTTCATCTGAGTCTTCAAGCAGCAAACACCCTAGTGACCACTCAGCTTAAATTCACTTCATGGTAGGGACTTGGAAGTTCTGTAGCAGAGAGATAAAAAAATAAGAAAAAGGAACAAAAAACCCAAGAAAACAAGATAAATTAGCAAGCACTAAGGAAGAGTCCACCTGACTGGCAGAGAAGCTGAGCTCCTGTGACTTTGACTGCGAAAGCAGAGGCCCAAAGCCTCATACTGCCTCTCTGCTGTCCTCCCATCAGTGCTTCCACTGCTTGGGACAGGGCAAGGGGGCTTAACCCAAAGGTGCAGCTCAAGCCATGGCTTCACATTAGGAAAGAAATAGCTGCCCTGCCCCATGGAGAGGAGGCCTTTCTTCTGCAGGAGCTTTTCTGCATGGGGTTTTGGCAGGTGAGCAGCATCTCAGCAGCTGACAACACCTGAGGACCACTGCTTTCTTCTTTTTAATCTCCGCTTGCCATTTTTGCATCTGCCAAAGTCAGGTGATGCCAATGCCAGCAAAGGGCAGAGCTCTGCATTGCTTTCGGGCCAGCTGTTGGATGCTAGTGGTATGCATGACGAGGGTCTTCAGGAAAGCCATGCCAGGATTTGCCCTTGCAGATGGTCCTGTCCACTTTTGTCAGGGAAGCAGTGGTCCAGCAGAGATTCGTTGCGATGCTGGAGCTCCTTGTAGCAATGGGCCTGTTGTTGGTGTCACCATGGAGGTGCCCAGCACCTTTGCTTTTGGTAGAAATCAAATATCCTTCTTGGCATTTTATGTTTAAGGTGCAGTGGCCCTTGCTGAGATGCCTGGGGGTAGGCAGGGCCAGCCCACCCATGCAAGGAGAAGGGAAAGTACCAAACATTACAAGAATAGGCAAGGAAAATAATATCTTTTCATGATATAGGCACAGAACCAGAGCGTTGTGCAGGTAAGCACACTAGGCAGTGAGCAAAAAGGGCAAGGGACTGAAAGAAAAGGTGAAACTCAACATTTGGGATGCTTTTCAACATCCTTCTCTTTTGTCAGTAGAAAGTCCCCAAGTTAAAGCCAAGATGGTGAGCATTTATCTCTGCCCTCCTGTTGTCCATATTCATTTGTAGTTCTTGCTGGTTTGCTACCAAAAAAATAAAAATTAAAAATGCAAGACCTTCCTCTTCTCTTGTACAAACCTCACTTTGTGGTAAATTAAAACATACTTGATGGTGCAAGAAAGGGTCACCATCACCCATGGTTGCACCATCACTATGTTTTCATGTAGCTATCTGACTATGTCTGCCCAATGTAGCAACCCATCTTTATCCTTCAGTGACAAAATTCCCTGTAAACCTGGGTCGCCTTACCCTACTTGTACAGGCACAAGATAACAAGGCAGTGCCTTTGTATGAGTAAAACCAAGTTCTGAGAATCTTTGTTATTTTCCAGCTAAATGGTTTTTGGACATGTGCTTCTGTTGTGCAAGCTGAGCAAACCCTTTTCCTGGCAGAGTGGTTCACAAAGTCGTGATGAGTTTTCAGGGGGATGAAGGATGAGTTTTCAGGAACGTGTCCAGCTGAGACCACATCCCACCCAGGCTGTGCAGCTGCCTGGGTTAAATCCTTGTTGCTGGATTTAAACAAGACTGGACAGTTGATCTGGCTGATAGGGAGTGACTGCTGGCCAGCATCTCAGAAAACACTGTCCGGCTTGTGCCCATCGCTGGTTTTGAATGCATTTCAAATATTTTGAGTCTTCTGCTGAGATCTGCTGGGCACTGAGGGGGTTAAAACTTGTGTGTCACAATTAAATTTGTCATCTCTGTGTATGCTGTGTGGCCTGAGAACCTGGTTTTGGGAACCAAAAGCAAAACCATCTCGTGGGTCCCATCTCTCCCCAGGGCTGCCCTGCAGTCCCCGTGGGGAGCTGCCTTTTGGGGTGCAGAGCTGGTCCCAGTGCTTGGCCGATCCCACTGGGGAGCTTTGCAGCAGCAGAGGAGTGATGATGCCGGGAGGTGGAAACTCCTCACATGGAGGTGTGCTGCTGGGAATTAAAACATGGGGTGTACCCCTGAGGGGCTTTGGGGGTTATTGCTGCCTTCCCAGGAGCCACCCACCGCTCTGATGGGAGGCTGGTACACAAAGGCTTAAACCAGAAGCCTTAAATTAGAGGTGACTTTTGAGTTAACTTCCCAACCTGTACCACACTAGCATGAAATGTGACCGTGAGTTTCTTTTCCCAACCTGTATGTCATCAGCATGAAATAAGACTGTGAGACTTTTTCTCCTACAGTCCAAAGCCAAGTGCTGTACATCCAAATAGCAGCTTCCTGGACATATCTGGGATCCTGACCAAATCCAGGATGCGCCCGTGTGAAGTGAAACTTCCCCACCAGATGTTACTGTGCCTTTCTGTCTATGTAATTTGTTTGTTAGGTGGTATAAAAGCAGGACCCTCCCCCAGCAAAGATGGAGACCTGACCCACGAGTGGATGCACTGCGTGGGACTTCCCAATTGCCAGGGAAAGGCTCTCCAATCCTTTGCTGTGACAGGGCTCCCCAGCTGATGTATGGGATCGAGATGATGATCAATATTTGGGCAATTGGTGATGCCTCTTTCTTAATCACTGTGCTTTCTCCTATGTAGTAATGATCAGGTACATGACCCTGTTTAACTCTGTACCTTGCTTATTCTACTTTTTTCCCTGCTTTGGACTGAAGTAAAATAAGTTGGATTTTGTTTTCAAGTTGGTGTCTGTGTCCTTTCTGCTAACACCATCAATTGGCAAAACAGAGGCAAGTGGCCAGGCAGGCTGGGGACAATGCTCTGCATGTTTTAAAAGAAGCTGCTTCCCAGGTCGTGGCCTTGATTGCAGAGCATCTCTCCAAATGCAGTGGGTGGTTTAGGTAGACTTCAGCAGTGACCAGCAGTACCATCAACCCAAACATGTGACTTAGACCAGAGCCCCAGGCAGTACAACAGGTGAATTTGCCTTGCAATTTAAAACTATTTGCTTTGAAGGATGAGTGGCTCAAAAATGCAGCTTGATGGGGACAAAGACTTTTTACATGAGGCACCGAGTTATTTTATTAAATGCATCACCTCCACTGCTAACAACAGGTCAAGAAGCTCAGTTAACAGCTTCAGGAAGATCTTTATCAGGCAAAACACAGAGCTATTTTACAGCCCATAATTTTTTCAGTTACTTTGACATATCACTCATGTTTGTAAGGAGCACTGGCAAACTTTTCATTTGTGGAAGGAACTGCATCAAAGACCCTCAAGACAGGCAGGTGCTGGGTTCCTCAAGTTGCATTCCAGCCCTCAACTGCAGACTGAGCTTTAAGGATGGACCTCTCTGCCTCCAGTGGTGGGCAGTCTGAGGGAAAAGCATCCTCTGAAGGTCTTGGGTGGATGATGGGCATTTAGGGTTCCACAACCTTCCCATGCCAGCATTTTGTTAGAAAAAAAGAAAAAAACAGAGTCTGATGGGTCTCCACTACCACTATCAGTTTTTACCTGGTAATTACTGTTTACAGTGAAGGGCCTTAAAAATGTGTGTGTACAGTGTTCAGCCTGACACTTGGCCAGCCCTGTCTCATGGAGACATCAGTGGATGGAGGTCAGTCCCATCCCAGCTTGGGTGGGTTTTAAACCCCATTCTGGCCTGGCGTGCTCATGGCCAGGGTGTTGATGATAGCCAGGGTGAGAGAGGGCTGAGAACGCAGTGCTTTGGGTGGAAAGGGGGTTCACGTAAGGAGGTTCAAGGTGGGAAGTGAAAATCACTGTCATCTGGGGACAGCACACTAATTGGAGGATGTTGAGGAAAAAATACGAAAGCAGTGCTGTAGCAGTGTGGTGGGTTGACCCTGGCTGGACACCAGGTGCCCACCAAGCTGCTCTATCACTCCCCTCCTCAGCTGGACAGGGGAGAGAAAATATAAGAAAAGGCTTGTGGGTCGAGAGAAGGGCAGGGAGAGATCACTCACCAATTACTGTCATTGGCAAAACAGCCTTGACTTGGGGAAATTAAAACTTATTGCCAATCAAATCAGAGGAAGATAATGAGAAATAAAACAAAATCTTAATACATCTTCCCCCACCCCTCCCTTCTTCCCAGGCTCAATTTCACTCCTGATTTTCTCTACCTTCTCCCCGCCAGTGGCACAGGGGGACGGGGACTGGGGGTTGGGGTCAGTTTGTCACGTTTCTGTTGCTTCTTCCTCCTCAGAGGGAAGGACCCCTCACAGTCTTCCCCCGCACCAGCGTGGGGTCCCTCTCACAGGAGACAGTCCTCCATGAACTTCTCCAACGTGAGTCCTTCCCATGACTGACAGTTCTTCATGAACTGCTCTAGCATGGGTCCATTCCATGGTGTGCAGTCCTTCAGGAAGGGACTGCTCCAGCGCGGGTCCCCCACGGGGTCACAAGTCCTGCCAGCAAACCTGCTCCGGCGTGGGCTCCTCTCTCCACGGGCTACAGGTCCTGACAGGAACTTGCTCCAGCGCGGGCTTCCCGCGGGGTCACAGCCTCCTTTGGGCATCCACCTGCTCTGGCGTGGGGTCCTCCACGGGCTGCAGGTGGTCACCTGCTCCACCATGGACCTCCATGGGCTGCAGGGGGACATCTGCTCCACCATGGACCTCCTTGGGCTGCAGGGGGACAGCCTGCCTCACCATGGTCTGCACCACAAGTTGCAGGGGTGTATTACCTTTTCCTTCCAGTCTGGCCAAGGAGGAGTTTGCTGAGTGTGGTGGTTGTGTTGATCTGCCAAAAAGGCCACTTTGCAAACGTCGTACCCATCCCACTAGGGTACTTTGGTGGTGCCACACATTTAAAGTGCCTTTGCATGTCTGACAAATCCCAGGGCCATCCACTGAGCCTGGCATTCACATCCTGTCCTGCTGCATTAAAAGAGTGTTGCAAGTGATTTCTGGAGTGTGCAGTGGCAGCACCTTCCCTGCCAGAAACGCAGCAGCATGACGGTTATGTCCTGCCCTGATTGTGTTGGCACGTTTGTGAGCACCAATGCAGGAAGACTAACAAAGCTCATGCTTGCAAGTTGTCTGGAGGAAAAGGTACCAGCAGGATATTCACCCACTGGGGGAGTGTTGGTAAATTATTGTCTCTTCCCAAGCACACCTCTTTGGGAAAGAGAAAGGTCTGAGTTTCGCAGCACGCTGCCCTTGCAGTATTGCCAGTGTAAGGCAAGAGGTCAGTCGTTCTCAGAAGTGAAGCCAAGCAGTTGACCTTCCTGCTAGATTACCTCATGGCTGTTTTAATCAAGCAGGGGGCAGATGAATGGACATGGGGAGGAAGAGACAACTGAAACATGTCTGAAGTTTACAACCTGCACCTTCACGCAGGCAGTTTGCAAGCCTTCTGTAGCAAAAGGTATGTTCAAAGGATATGAGCAGATGTTCCTTTTTTGAGCCTGTTTCATTGCAGAATGCCTCAGGCAGACCCAAAACTTAAATTTGTGCTTTCTGTGCTATTTAGAGGTTCACGTGCATGCCAAGAAAAGACCAATTTGTTGCTACTCATTAAAAGTGTATTTTCCATAGAGAAAAGTAATTTTTAAGAAAGGAGTGGAAGCTCTTTCTGTTTCTTTTCTTTTTTTCATCTTTAATACAGGCATGGTTTCAATAACACAGCTCAAGCAGATCCATTGCCAGTCCCAATTAATATAGTGGGAGCCTCCTGAGAGACTTAAAAGTAAAAAAAAAGGCAGCAGCTGTTGGCAGTGGAAGAGCCAAACTGGTTAATGCTTTATTTGCATCAGCCTTCAGTTTGAAGATGCAGGCTGTGTCTTTGAGCTAGGGGTTAAACAGCAATTGCAAGCAACGAGATCCCAGCCAAGAAGAGGAGAGGAAGAACCCCTAGCTGTTAGATATTACAGGTTGTCATGGCCTGACAAGATTAATCTTTACACAGTGCCAGAGCTGTCTCAGTCAATCCCAGAACTATTTGTAATTGCCACAGAAAATTGGTGGAGGGCAGGTAACGTACCAGAAAACTCGGACAGTGCATCATGGCACCTGCACAGCAATCAGGACAGATTGTACTACACCAGCCTGAATTTCTCCTGTGATGAGGTAAGAGGTGATGCTGACTTGCAAGAGCAGGACACTTGGCACATCACTGGGCACTGCCAAGGTTTTTTGCATCTTCTCCTACGTGGTTCTCTGTGGCGTGGTTTAAATGTGATTACTAGAAGGTGGGTGCAGGCTTTGTTGGATTTGCATCCAGTGCCAATGATTTGTGGCCACATAGCAAAGATACTTCCTTTTTTTTTTGTTGGGTTTTTTTTTTTTGGTCATTCTGGTCCCACTTGGTATTTTTATTATTGACCTGAATGCTGGACTGTGGCACATGCTTCTGACCTCTGCAGATGACGTTAAACTGGGAGGCACTACCCTGGGGCACAGGAGTAGGACTGAAAATGATCTTGGCAAACTGGAACAGTGGTTTGGAAAATAAAAGGGATTACTCTGAAAAAGGACAGGCACAAACACTGATTGGTGTGAACAATTCCTTTGCATCCGTGCAGTATGTCTGGGAAAATTCTTTTCCTTCTGATGGCTGACAAGCTGCTCCTGGGCACATGGAGTAGAAAAGGAAAAAGGTAAAAAACACCCTTATCAGCACAGGACGTGAAAAAATGGTATCTTGTACTGCTCATACATGCTGGCTGGAGATGGCACAGAGGTGCTCTGGGGCAGGAGGCCAGGGTGATGAGGGTGCCCATTGGGGATGCTCAGCCATGAGAAGGGAAAAGAAAAGAAAAGGAAATGAAAGAAAAGAAAAGGAAATGAAAGAAAAGAAAAGGAAATGAAAGGAAAGAAAAGAAAACGAAAGAAAAGAAAAGAAAAGAAAAGAAAAGAAAAGAAAAGAAAAGAAAAGAAAAGAAAAGAAAAGAAAAGAAAAGAAAAGAAAAGAAAAGAAAAGAAAAGAAAAGAAAAGAAAAGAAAAGAAAAGAAAAGAAAAGAAAAGAAAAGAAAAGAAAAGAGAGAAAAGAAAAGACGAAGCCTTTGCATGTTGAATCCTTGGGTGCTGGGTGGCCCTGAGACCATCTGACCTTGGAGGGGTCACCTCAGAGGTGCTTGGACTTGGAGGTAAACACTGGGGATGGGAAGAGCTTCTCCCCACCTCCTTATCTCTCCTCCTTCCTTTCCCCTCCCCTTATTTCTATGCAATTAAAATTAATACAAACAGGAACAAAAACACCCCTGTGGACCGTGACCAGATGTGTTAAAGAGAATGAACACAGCAAACACAGATTATTTTGGAAGGCATGAGACCCCTGCCATCCTTCCTGCAGAGACTGGTACGCTGGGGGAGACTGTGGGATCTCGGGGCTCTTCCCACTGTGCTGTGCAGGGGCACTGAGGCTTTTAAGTATTAAAGTCTCCTGGCTGCTGCAGAAAAAAAAAAATAGTAGAAAGTGGAAAAGTGTGTTTACAACTGTTTTTTAAGAGAGGATGGCTCATCCAAACCAACGAGGATGAGGGGTTTGCCCAGGCTGAGCCCACAGTGGGGCTGGCAGGAGCCTTGTGAGCCCCAGTCCAGCTTGCTGGGCTGTGTCACCGCCCTTGACTGAAGCAGTCAGTGGGGACGCACAGCTGGTGATGCCACATGTAAAAAAGCTCTGTCTGGACATGATTGCTGGGTTTCATGCAGAAAGAAAAGCAAAAGTAGGGGAAAAAAAGACAAAAAACTGTATGAGATGTGACAGAGACAAGGAGAAATGTAACTGCAGCTACACCCAACACAGAAAAAGCAAAACCATGTCTTGGGCACGGTCTCCCGGGCTGCAAGGGCAGCTCAGCTCTGGCAGGGACAGACCGAGGAAGGGGGGTGGGAAGGGGATGCTGCAGAGAGCAGCAGGGCACAGGCAGCAGTTTTTGGCTCCAGGGAGAGTTGTGGGATTGAAGGCAGAGTCCAGGAATGCGACCTGCTCACAGGAACATTTTATTTGGAAATACCAATCAGACCGCATCAAATCCTGGCCAAAACATCACAGGGCTGGCAGGGAAACGGAGTCATCTTCATCTGACTCTTTGGCCAAGCTGGAGCAGTGTGCACTTGCTTTGCCCATATGGTAAAAGCACTCCTTCCTGCCAGAGGAAGCTTTGAAGAAAGAGTTTTGAGAATAGTTTGTTCTAGGAAAAAAAAAACCAGAAGCTGAATATCAGACTACTTTCAGCAAGGTCAGAGCAAAAAAAATCCATCAGAAAAGGACCCTCAAAGGACTGTTTTACCCAAGGTAGCAAAGCTCAGGGTCCCCTTTTTAGGGGAGATCTTATCAGTGGCCTTCCAGTACCTGAAGGGAGGGACTTTTTACAAAGGCAGGTAGTGATAGAACAAGGGGAAATGGCTTTAAACTGAAAGAGGGGAGGTTTAGATTAGATATTAGGAAGAAATTCTTCACTGTGAGGGTGATGAGACACTGGCCCAGGTTGCCCAGAGAAGCTGTGGCTGCTCCTCCCTGGAAGTGTTCAAGGTCAGGCTGGATGAGACTTTGAGCAACCTGGTCTAGTGGAAGGTGTCCCTGCTGCTGGCAGGGGGGTTGGAACTGGATGAGCTTTAAGGTCCCTCCCAACCCAAACCATTCTGTGATTCTTTCAGCTCAGGAGGACCCAGTCCAGCTCTGATGTCCCTGTTGATGATGATGAGCAGGATGGGAGGGTCCTCTGTCTTGGGGCTGCCAGGCTAGTCTGAGTCTAGCAAAACAGAGGCTACTGGGACCCCCGGTAGGCAGGCATGGGGTTGTGTGGCTGTGGGAAATGACAGCAGAGCTAAAAGCCTTTCCTCACACCAGACACTTTCCATCCTGGGGAGGGCAGGTGGAGGTGAAGGTGGCTGTGGCCCAGGTGCCTCCTCCTGACAAGTGGGAATATGACCTGGGTCTTTCCAGACAAACATGAACATTGCAGAACAAATTTCTGATGCAGCTGGCTTCGTTTGAGGGTTTAAACTTTTTTGTTTGTTTGTTTGTTTTGGTTTATTTTATTCCTCTGTTCTAATAAGTATCTTCTTCACCAGCAGATATGCAGTTGCAGTGCTTCCCATCTGGTTCCATTAGTCTCTCAAACTGATCTGGTGGGCAGTGCTGCTGATGCAGCCACTAACCAGCAGAAGGGAATCTGAAATCCCAACACTTCCTAGGAACTTCTCAAAGTCCAAGCAGCCAAGAGCCTTCCCCAGCTGTCACTCTGCAGGGCTGCACTAGGAGAGGCTCTGCATGCACTTGCAAAATGGGAATGGCAACCCTCAAAGCCCAAACCCACTGCATCCCAAGACTCAGGTTTTTTTACCCATTGCAGATCTTTTTTTAAATTTCTCCCTGCTTTCAGTTATTTGCTGCTTTTATGGTCCTGGTGATCCCCTCTGCAATCAGCCATGTGGCTCTCACAGGGTTTCTTGCATACTCCTCTGTCTGCCTTTGAGGCAGAGGGTACTTTGGTAGTGGTGACATGTGTGACTTTTCTCCTGCATCCTCAGATACCCCATCACACCTCTGAGAGCCCCATCTGCTCCTGAGTGCAAACTGTGCTTGGCAGTCATGGTCTGGCAGCAGTAGAACCTGGGAGAGGAGCTGGAAACTCCCAGCGCCAGCCCAGACCGTATCTCTCCATCTCCAGCGCATGGCTGGGCAGATGACTCACTGCCTGTACTTCAGTTTCCCCATCTTTGTAGGTGACATCAGTATCTGCAAGCCTTTCTGTGGAAATTAATTACACATGGCCATGGTCTGCAAACAGGCCAAGCTCAAGCTGATCTGCAGAGGATCTGACCTGTAATGCCTGGGGCAGCAGCCTAGCATTGCAATGAGTGATGTCCACACGTAACGTTGGCAGCAGCAGAGTGTCAAACCCACCCAGCTGCAGTAACACATTGGCACGGGCAGAAACAGAGAAGGGCAGCAGTTATCTGTCCTATCTACCCACCACATCCAGGCACAGGAGCCGGAGCTCCTGGCATCCCTATGTCAAAACCAGGGCGCACAGGGACATTGAGAAGTTCTGCAGTCCCTGCATGGGATAACAGGATGCCACATGGGATATAGCATTGCTCTTGGAGGCCAACCCTGGGTTTTGATGCGACAGCTGCATGCTAGGGCCTACCAGAAAGCTGGGGTGGGTCTTTTTACAAAGGCAGGTAGTGATAGAAGAAGGGGAAATGGTTATAAACTGGAAGAGGGGAGGTTTAGATTGGATATTAGGAAGAAATTCTTCACTGTGAGGGTGGTGAGACACTGGCCCAGGTTGCCCAGAGAAGCTGTGGCTGCTCCTCCCTGGAAGTGTTCAAGGCCAGGTTGGATGAGGCTTTGAGCAACCTGGTCTAGTGGAAGGTGTCCCTGCTCATGGTTTGGGACTAGATGAGCTTTAAGATCCCTTCCAGCCCAAACCATTCTGTGATTCTATGATTCCATGATTCTAGTTCAAGAGACAGGGGCCAGCACAGCAGTCTGCAGAGGGACAGCAGCTCTGTTGCCCATGGGAGGCTCTTGACTTTCCCTGCTAGACCCATCAGGTTGTCTGCTCGGGGTCCCGCTCACCCCGCTCCCCACTGGGTGCATGCCTGCAGGCTGCGTGGCACTCACTTTTGGCCCAAAAACACCTCTGTGGGAGGCTGGTTAAATATGAGCACTATGTGCACTGTGTATAGAGGTCCTCTGGGCAGCCGAGACAGCGTGCTGCGCTTTGCTTCTCCACATGCGAGGAGCCCCTGGAAAGGACCTTACTGTGGGGCAGAGCAGGGCAAGGCTGCAGGGCCCTGGCTGCCATGGGTCTGATACGGTGCTTTGCAGGCCTGAAGATTCCTGCCTGCCTCACAGGGCTGGGCATGACTAAACCTCCCACCAACAGGCTTTTGCTGTTTTTAAATTAGGAGATGTCACTTTAACCATGGGCAGCTGATGTGGATCATCCCCTCAGCCCATCCACACCTTGGTACGGAGCGAGGAGACGTGGAGCTGGCACAAGCTCAAGTGCTGCTCCCCCATGCACAGCAGGCACTGTGTCTCTGTGCACACACGTGTGCACGAGGGAGGCACAGAAAGAGAAATATCAGCCACACAGGTTTTCTCATAGCAGAGATTTTCTGGATTAAGTGACGCCCAAGTCCGATGGAAATTTTTGGGGTGTTGGACAATGTGGAAAATCCAGTTGTGCTCTTTGTTGTCCTTTGACAGGCATCCAGCCCGGCTGTTATTTCCTGCTCTAGCCCACTGATGCCTCAGATAGATCCTCATCCTCGGTTTGATTTGAATTTCATTAAACTCCACAGAAGGGCCTTTGCCCAATTCCAGGATTGCTGGGGATATCTGCAGCTGGTTTTGGGTCCAAAGGCGCTCACCAGTGACGAGGAGAGGGCCGAGGGAGACGGTGCACCAGACGACATATCAATGTGTCAGGATCCTGAGCCAGTTTGTGTCAGACTGGGAGCCTGAGCCTGGCACCAGTGAAGGAGAGCTCTTGTGCAAGCCTGCACCTTCACTTTTGCTACTCAACTTTTATCTTTATTGCCCTAAGGCCCAATTATGGATTGTCTTGGAAATGTAGGTGGAAGGACATGGCTCCTTCTAATCCTAAGTGCTTAAATGTTTGGTGGCTTCCGAAGTGCCAGTGTCTGTGTAGCCTGATTCATGCAGACAGACTGTCTGCATTCTTTACTACTTTTGCATCTTTTCATGAATACCCTGAAAGACTCAAACCCCAGTAGCTTCTTGAAAGCAGACACCCAAGAAACCTGTTGGAGTGAGCTCTCTAGACCGTACAGCCCGGTGTTTATCGTGCTGTATCACGTCTGGTTTTACACTAACTGAACTGATGAGCCCAGGATTTTCTCAGGGGGAGCCCAACCCACAGGTCTCTTGAAAAGCCCATATGCTTTTTGGTGCAAGGGGATATCTGCTCTTGCTCTACTTATCTTCAGTCCTGCTTTTTTATATATCCCCAGAGCCGCTCTTAGCGACTCCTCTCTGAAACGTCCTCAGACAAGGCATTTGTACCTGGCAGCCACTTGTGCCTGGCTTACATTGTGCTGCCAGGGATGAAACCAGGAGCACCCCATATTTTCAGAACACTTAGGTTGCAAAGGTTTCTCTTGCAGCAGGAGAGAAATGCTACAGACAAGGCTCCCAGCCGGAGCCAGCTTTCCCAGTTGTGCTGTCCAGCGTGATCCTTCGTGGCATGACCAGGGTCTGCTCCCCTTGCCTGGCTGTGTTTATGTGTTTCTCTTCCTTTATTTATCTGCCTTTTCAGAGCCCTGCACCTCCAGCCCTTGAGACATTCCTCCTCCTCCCATAGGGACACCAGCTGCCAGAAGCCACTTGCTTCATACGCCAGCACATGCAGAAATGGCAGCGACATCATCTCACTGCTGCTGGCCAGAGAGAAATCATAATTTTGCTGGCACCAGAACAGAGATGAACCAAAAATCACACAGGCTCTGCTGCTGCATCACTGCTGTGCTGTGGGCTGGTCTTTATTTTGCTCTCCTCTCTCGTGCCCAGGACTCTGCCAGTGTTGGTTCTTCCCCAGCAGGAAACCCACGGCCGGTGTGGGTGGGAATAGCCAGACACCAGCATGCCTTCTCGCCTCCCTCCCTCCCCAGGGGCACATTTGTTTGGGTTTTTTTTTTTTTTTTTTTTTTTGCTCAGGAAGCAGTGACTTGTCATTTCTAACTTTAATTTCACGTCATTTCCCCTTAATGTGATTATCCTTCCTTTATGTAATTTATTCCCACAGGTGCTTACAGTACCTCCCTGCTAATTAGCAGCAGGATTAATTAATGAGCTGTTTTTCCCTTACCCCAGATAGTTAACCAAACTATTTAATAAAATCAAACCAGACGTCTGGCCCAGCAATACCTGACTGGGCAGCCACCTCTTTTATCAACCTCCTGCATTCAGCTGACGGCAAATACCCAGTGCCAGGCACTCAGCAGCCATCTCAGCAGTGTCTGTGGGGCAGGCACCATCTTTCATATTTATTATAATCCTGTAATGACTAAGGCTGCAGTCCAGAAAAATGCTTAAGCTTGTTTTTAACTGCATAGGTGCAGCTAAGTACCCTTAATGGTTGTATGACATGATGATATACTTAAGTGCTTTCTGAACTGCAGCTACCCTGAGGTTTCTGTTCTTGTCATACCACACAGGCTCCCATTTTCCCATCCCTATTTTCCAGTATGGAGAAAGGGCATTTGCAGGCTGCTCCCCTTACTGGAATTCTCCAAATGCCCTGTGTGAGATGGGTCTGGAGGCGTGCCCAGGCTCTCCCTGGGCAGAGCTGCAATGCTGCTTCTGTTTGACATCTCCAGTAAGGACTGCAGAGGCATTTTTGCCCCTACCCCACTCCCAGGGGTGAGAGATGGCCCTTCCTGGGCTGCCATGCCTGGTGTTCCGGCCTGGCTGCACCCTCTTCTCCTGGGGTGGACAGCAGTGGCAGAACCAGGACAAGGTCCCACTGTGAGGTTTTGGATTTTGCAGAGGGTGCTGCAAACCTGCCCTTTGCTTAGGGAATCTGTAGCCTCCCTGGCTCAGCTGGGGATGGCTGTGCAGCCTGGCTTTGGTGCTCTCTGTGGCTTGGAGGCTCCCAGTTACCATTACAGCTCCGCAGGAACAGCCAGGAGCAGTAATTCCCTTTATAATTCCCTTGGCATTGAGCACTTGGGACTTAGCTACTGTGCACGCACGAGGCAGAGGGGTCTTTGCACATCGCTGGACTCCTGTGCCACTTGCACCAGCCCAGGACCTTGCTCATGCCCCATCTATCAAGCAGTGGTCCCGTGCTCAGGGCTGCACAAGCACAGATACACAAATCCATTGTGAGCCACACCAGTGGGTCAGGTGTCAGAAAAAAGGGAGATTCCAGGCTGCTGCAGAGCAGGTGTAGAAGAGGGTAGAAGGAGTAGAAGCATTTTCTCCCCACTGCCCAGCTATTGCAAGCCAATCTGGATAAACCTCTGCTTCATGCTTGAGGTGTCTGTCTGGCAACTGCAAGGGCCAGTCTTCACCCCAAGCAGCCACAAGCATGGCCTGTATCTGTAAAATGAGAGGCATGGCCAGTGAGCACGAGAGGAAGGGATGGCAGAAGGGATGGCAGAAGGGATGGCAAGGCGGCAGCAGCTGGATGAGGGCTCGGAGGCTGCCAGCCCTGCCTGCAACCAGCGGCTGCACAGCTTAATCACCCTTCCCACTGCACCTTCCCTCCCAGCCAGCGAGGCTGCTGGTTCCACCTCCAGTTAATCCTGGTCACTTCTGAGTTTCCTGCAAAAATCATAATGCTCCTCATCCAACAGCGCTGGAAGTACTGCAGCCAGGGTATGAAAACAACAAAATAAATGGACCATGCCCAGGAAGCTGCTAGGAGGGGAAAGAAGGGGAAGGAAGGCATGACTAAGAGCTGACGGGGAAAGCCCTAGATTTGTTTGCAAGGCACGGACGAGCAGGGAGTGGCAACTGCAGTGGTTGTTCTTTGCTACCTGTTGCATAAGGACAGGCTGATTTCCTGAGGCTGCTGGGATAAAGCACAACAAAACTGCCATCGAGGAGAGAAGGGTGCTGGGCAGAGGCACAGGACCAGCTCTCGCCACACTCCTGGCCTGCTGGATGGTGCAGGCCAGTAGCATCCCAATGTCAACCTGTTTCTGCTCCCTGGCAGCCTCCTCTTCTGGCCTTTGCCATGCCTGAAGGCTCTGGGCGCGGAGATGATGCTTGTCTGGGCTGGCTGGTATTGTCATAGCTTCAAAATTTCTGGAGATAAAAGGGCAACTCGAGGTTCCAGGACAATCTGCTCAGCAGCTGTTGCTTGCAAACAACAATCCGAGGGAGGAAGAGTTACATTCAGCAAAGAGACTAGTCTGGAAAGATTAAGGTTAGTGCTGGTCCACTGGGCTAGCAATGAGGTGTATGGATGACATCTACAGGAGGGCTACCACTGACAGTGATGATAATCATGCTTAAATCTCATCTGACTACTTTCATCTGCAGCACCTTGGTGGGGAACAAAGGGCTTGTAACATGGGAAGACTTGAAGTGACTTTCTTGTGGTGACACAGCCTGCCACGGTCTGGGAGAAGCTCAGTGTCCTATCCACGAGGCCATGCATGGTGCTTCATAGTGCAAGGTGGTCATGCTGGTCCATCCACATAAGCAATGTCTGGCAGGATGGACCAGCCTGCACCAAAGAACCATGTCAATCAGCTGGTGAAGAGCATCAGCTTCTATAGTGCTTTGAGCTCAGCTGGGAGAGGTGGCAAGCATGTAGACTTTGATATTGGCAGGCACTGGCACACATCAGCCTAGAAAGCAGGGGTAATGGAAACGCAGCTCTGGTCCTGGGAGAGGAGCTCATCATAAATGGGATGGATATGTGAAGTGCTCTGCTTCATGTGCATGAGTGGAAATAACCTTAGCAAAAGAGATCGATAATGGTGCTGCATGTTCCCCCTGGACTGCCTCTGGGTACTGCAATGCCTGACTCTCACTGCTGGAAAGGCATGGTCAGGGTATGTTCTCCCAAAAAAAGCATCTGCAGTGCAGTAAAAGCAGCGAGGATCCTGTCTGCAGTGAGGATCCAAACTGCTCTAAGACAAGCCTGAGATGCACAAACTGTTCCTGCACTGATACGCAAAAGAGATCACCACTCACACTGTCCTCAAGGTAAAAAGGTAACTCCTCAAGGTAACAACTGCTGGCACACACCAACGCTGTTCAGCGTCCCCCTGTGATCAGAGCCAACACTCCTACTTTTCCCACTGGACTTCCAAGAGCAGAAAGACAGAGGTGTCAGCAGACCCCCTTCCGTGTTTTATCTTGTTCAATTTCCATGGCAAAGAGGACAGGGCCAGGGAAGGAACCCCATTCTCACCACACTTCCTTTTAAATAAGGCACTGCTCTGTACTTCTATGGCGCGCACAAGATCTGAGTCCACGTGAAAGGCAGCTGTTCTCTCTCAGGATTATTACCAGTACTTGAAGGATTATAAATCTGAGATGTAACTTTGCATCTTTTCTATCAGATGCACATCAAATTCAAGGGCTTCATTAACAGCACTGTCTGTAACCTCACACGACCTTTTGGGCTGGTGGCTTGGGGGGAAGCTTTGAAACACCTGACCACGTTTTGCACTTCAAAGCCTTCACTTAAGCCTATGTACCAAAACATTGAAAGGTTACCTTTGATGACCCCACATCCTGAATTGTTTGACTACTATGTCATAGATGCTCCTTATTTGGAGGAGTAGTGTTTGAGTTAGAAAGTTTTCTTTCTGCTATACTACATTTTTTACCTCAACTGTCTTAGAAAATGGGTGTCTCCATAGCTTTAAAAATTCCAGTACTGGTGCAGAATGAACCAAGCCCTATCTCCATCTGCTGTAAGTAGCCAGTGAAGCAGGTTTTAATGCATCTGTTTATGCCAGTGGTAAATGTGGCCCTTACAGGTTTTAAAATATGCTCTATCAGGAGAAAGGATTTGAAAAACAGGTGCTAACTGCATTTTTATCCAAAGATCAAACCTGGACTAAATACAGCACGTCCTTTTAAGATTATTAGCAATATTATGTCTTTTCCCTTGGGTGGAATTCCCTAATACTTGGGTTTTGCCAGCAGGTCCTAAAGGGTAGGTTGCCATTTTTGTTGCAAGGCATTAAAAAAAGAGCATCATGGTTCCTTTACATGGGTACTAAACAGGGTGCAACTTTATTTACAGTGTAAAGTGCATCACACAGAAGTCGTTTAAAACACACAACAAGCAGTGACATGAATGACAATACAGTACTGGGTAGGGAGGGGAAAGTGTAAGTATCAAAACATCATCAACAGCACTAATATAACAGCCTCTAGTTTCAGCTACTCTGTCCTACCACATCTCCTTATGAAACGTGCTGACTGGGTTGACCCTGGGACCCTCTGTACTACTCACTAGTATGAAGCTGGAGTGCTAAAAGCCATCCTGCAGCCCTAAAGTCTCCAACAATGTCCTGCCAGATCTAAGCACTGTCCTCACCACTGCTGTTCTGCTCGAGATCATAGGGCAGAGTAAGGGCACACACCAGAGAAGCACACTGGAAAAGGGACCAAGAAATGAGAGTGACATATAAATACAGATCTGCTTTTCTCACCCATGCACTCTTCCCCTTGAGAAGTCCTGTGTTGCTCACTACAGCTTCCATTCATATGCTGTTAAGGCAGCAAGGAAGTCAAGGAACAAAGTGCCTACAAATGGTGGTGACTAAGGGCTGAAATGCAGACATTATTTACTCAACGCTAACTTCAGTCAAAGCTGTAAACTCGATGGCTGAGGAGCTGGGAGACAGAATATTGTTGCTATGTGCTAGCAGAGTCCATTAGAAAAAGAAGGTTGTGGGAGCTGAAACAACTCTTCAGCTCCCACTGGGAAAGAATCTACATTCACATTAATCTGATCCCCTAATGACTCCTATTATTTACCTATCTGTTTTTATTTAATTGGCTGAAAGCTCTTACTGGCTCACAACTTCATGTGTTTCTTTCTTCCCCACTTCTGGTCTTGGTTTAACAGCCATCAGTTATGTGTCAGTATTTACTAGTGCCTTGTTACTGTAACTGTGAGCTCATTTTGTTGTCATATCACTTTCCTGTGTCCAAGTTCATGCATTCATAAAAGGAAGGCAAATCTATAAAAGGGGGAGGGGTGGGGCAGGGTGTGCAGACTCTTAATCTGGAGGGTAACTAAGCAGGAATGCTACAGAAGGTAAAATTTATTCCTCCTTCCTCTTTGCCTGTGCTGACTTCAAGTCATGATTTTCTACTATTCCTGGGGAAAATGGAGCTCCTGATCAATGACTCTCGGGTTCTCACTCTAACATCTTTCGAAGATCAGACTTTTCTCAGACTTTTTGCGAGCTGATGATAATTACTAAACATTTGACCTCAAAAAATGCATGTGACTTCCACCTTGTAATTCCACCACCCTGCTTAACCTTAGGTAAATCTTAGCATTTCAAGCCATTAGAGCATGACTTAACGATGGCATTCAGGTGTGTGTTATCCTCAGACGCAAGGGGATCAACAGTGTGAGAAAGAGAAATCTGACAGCGTGTGTGCTCTCAGCATTTCTCACTCAGCTGAGCGCTTCTGTCTGTGTGCGTACTCAAGAGAGGCCTTTTTCAGGTCTCTGAGGTTTCTGAATAACATAAATACAACCTTTCTGTAAGCAAATACCAAAGTTTCACCTGTAAACATCACTAACTGATGCCTTCTGTCTCTATCTGAGAGGCAGTCCAACTTTGGAACCCAAAGCCCAGGTATCAAAAACATCCACCTGGCAGACAGCAGCGAGGCATGCATTTCACAATGTACAAAGGAAAAGGGCGGTGCTTGCAGGCAGGTGGTGAGTTCCATGGCAAGTAGGAAATGCAAGTGTCAGCAGTCCACCTGCTTCCCACTGCTGGATCCTGGATTATCCAGTTGTAGATAATCCCGAACTGCCTGTAAACCAATAAAGCCTCAAAGGCTAGACCTGGTCCACCATTTGCTGAATCACACAATATTCTCTCATATCTTTTACATTTTTTACTATTTCATCAATAAAACTCAGGTAAATTAATGCCAATGCCTTCCATTAAGTCACTCTCCAATGATGTTCACGTCACCTAATATACATTATCCAATCTTCTTCCTATGCCCACCAGAAACTGTGCTTGCAACACAGACTTTATCACATGTACTTCTATTTTACATCAACATGAGTTCAGAAATAGGCCCAATGCAAAGTTCAGTGGCTCAGTTAGACTTGTGTAACTATTCTTTACTGTTGAGTTGCTAGACAGCAGTATGCTTTGGCAGATGCTAAGCAGAATTGCCACATTCTGTTTAATCATGGTTGGCAGTACAGTATGGTTTAATTAGCTTATGGTATATAAGAAATGGGAGGGACTGCACTGCACACAACCACTTCCTCTGTGGACAGTAGGAATCTTTACATTTGTTTGTGTATCTGTGTATGGTGTGTGTATAGCAGCATATATTTGATAATACTTTTGTAAATGAAAAATACAGATGATTTCTTTAAAAATTGAAAGGTATAGTAAAAATGTATCACAAAATAAAATACAGAACAAGGGGTCTGGGAGGGAAGGGAAGCAATGGATTTGATTTACAATGCATTAGAATTCCAAGACCTGGTGCCTAGGCTGAAGAAAGATAACTGACTGTAGAACTGCTGCTCTGATGTTATAATGGATAGAATCCAGCCTTCCGTTTCCTGTGCCAAAAAACCCAAACAAAATAAAGTCAGTGCTGTACTGAACATACCAAACAAGATCAACAGTGAGGCAGAAGAGGACAGTGTCTGAAAGTATATCAGGGATTAGAGTGCCACAGCTCAAGATGTCATATTGAGGGGGTGAGAGGCTGGGCGTGGGGAATAGAGATTATCTGTCATTTAATGTAAATCATGACTCATCATAGAGTGGTTTGGAGCTAATCTTGTCCTGGATGCTGACAAAACCTTTCATCCCTTTCAGTTTCCCCTTAAAAATCACACCAAGTTAACCTGCAACAGTGAATCTTTGCTATCATGACATTTGCTCCTGTTCTGCTTGTATTGTTTCTGAGCCCTCAGCACAGTGTCCGGCCCTGTAAAGAGTCACCAGTGGCTGAGTCCAAAGCTTAACACAACATGAAACAGATCTCAGTGCTTGTTTCTGTGCCCTCTCCTCCACTCCCCGCCCCTTCCACCCAATTCTGTGTGGGAAACGTCCTCCCAAACAGCTCTTGAAGGGACAAGCTGATAGACTGTGAGCCTGCAGGGCTAATGATCCACCTTCTCTCAGACTCTGCAGTGCTGCACAGAGCTGTGGACTTGGACAAAAACCCCCAAAAAATCTCATTTGGTAATAACCTGAAACTTTGCTTTGCCTCAGAGGTAAATTCCTTAATATTTGGCTGCTAAATCCACTGGATTTGGGCTTCTCAGCTTCATGTCCTAAAAGGAAATACTATCAGACTTTAGATGTGTAACTTTCAGTCTAAATCTAGATACTGTTTGTTGGCAGTATATTTAAGTTAGTTCACTTAGGCATATACAGTTACAGCTGACTAATGAAAATTATTCATTTTGGATAATGTAATTTCTCAAAGAAGCATATTTTCTGTAGCTTTAAGATAACCAGTGTATCAGAAAGATAGTCACCACCTGTCTAGGAAGAATAGGAAAAATGCACAATGTTACAAGCTTTGTCTGTATCCTGTAGAAAAATATTAATACTCAGCTGTTATTTATTTAGCTCTCTAGGATAACAACCAAAGTGTTCAGTAGGAGCCTGTGTGACTGGAGGTATAAATATTTTTGCTAGCATGTGTTTCATAGCCCTCATTAATATTTCATGCAGGGAGCAAGAGAAATCATGCTGCATATTTTGTTTCTGTATCTGATTCCAGGCCACAACATCATCATTACTATTCCACCTGCCTTCCCTCTTCAGGGTTGTAAATGGCTCTTAATGGCAGCATGAAATAAAACAGCTTTCCAGAGAAAAACTGAGTCCTGTTCAGACTGCCCTCAAAGCCAAACACCCAAACTTCCCAAGTTAACTTTAGAAAACAAAGCCACAATTAAGACTTGTAAATGGTGATGGGGCTCACTGATTTGACAACCTAGTCTGCTACTGGACCCAGCAGACATGAATCAGCAAACCAAACCAAAAGTGCTAGTAAACCACTCTAAAAGAGAGCACAGGTGAACCAGATCCAAGCCCAGTCCTTGGGGCTCTGGATACAGGGACTGCAGTGTCAGGTGATTTGAACTGGGACTGGACTGTGTTGTACTCTTTAAACAATGAGCACACCACTCCACACTAGCTGCAAGAGCAGTGATTATTTATAACATCTGTTGCATGACCCTAGTCTTGAACCTGGACCCAGCTGAGGTACACACAGTTCAAAATGAACCCTTGTACACAGCAGGAGGCCCAAATTGCCTGGGGAATGTTCTGTATTACCTCACAAGAAACGTTTCCATTCACACCACTCAAAGTAAGGCTAAGCCTTGCGGGTTTGCCTGTTTGCTTACATGAAAATGTACCATTTCCTGAGTTTTCTAGAAGCCTGACAATAACTTTGCAGAGTACTTTCTAAGGTCTTTCCAGATTGCCCATAAATCATGAGCCATCCAGTGACCATTGATTTACACGACCTTGAGATGCTCAAAATGTGTAAAATTAATTGCACATTCTTCAGATTTAGAATTCAGTAGGGTGTGGTTCAGCCTAGCTATGGGACAGTGCTCAGCAACACTCACCTAGAGCAGTCATGTCCAGTCCACGATGAGGGACAGAAGCACCGATTTGGTCGTATGCACTTCCCACCATTTAAGCAAGGCAACTGGCAAACAGCTGCACACAAATACACACACACAGAGCTGCATTAATCAACACATCCACAGTGAACTGGTTAAGGAACAGGGCACTGAACATCCAGCCTGCACTACTCTGTGAAGAATGGACTACTCTCAAAACTACAACATCAGAACATCAGCTGTGAGTCTGTTGTAAAAGACGGTTTGCTCTGGAAAGGGCAGCTTTAGAAGCACATCTCTGCTGAATGTGCTTTAACCCTCTCTAATAGCTTTGCTATCTGCTGCAGTGCATGAGCTGCATGAAACAGTCAGTGTATTATTTTATGTTGCCTTAAAAATTCTGTTCTTTTTGTGCCAAGTTGAGGTAAAGAAAAAAAAGGAATGCAAGGGGAAGCAGGAGGAGGAACTAGAAGAAAAGAATCAGAAGACCAACAGGAGAATAGGCCTTATTCTAGGAAGAAAAGCTGGATGTTTATTTGAAAGGAATGTGACAGCTAAACACACTGTAGCCAAGACAAGCAGACACTAAATGTGGTAAAAAAGTGTAGAAAGAGGGAATATAAACAGAGAAAGTTAAGGGTCAGAAAGCCATTTACAGATCAACAGCAGGCATGGAGTAAGACTTCACACAATGGCACCTGTATGGAGACAAGGAAAAGAAGCTGAGAATGGTAATAATATTCTTACAGCTATCTGGACTAAGGTGTGACTAAGTGGTACAGGGAGAATAAACACTAGCCTGCCTGGTAGGGTCATGCTGGGCCAGCTGTGAAAAGGCTGCACCTGGTTTTGTGTGACAGCCTAACCCAGGAATATCAAGTAACCAAACAGAAGTCAAAGCTTCAAGTCTTCCTATGAATTTTGAGACTGGAAGAGAAAGCACCACACAATTTACAGAACAGATTCAGGACTCAGTTAATTATGTCCTTCAAATACAGATACTTGTATCACAGGAAAGCTGAAAGATAAGAAGTCTTCGAAGCAGATAATGTCAAATCTAGAGGACAGACCTAAAGATACCAGTGAAGACAAACACTGGGCAGCATTTTTGCAAGGAATATGCATCAGGAAACAATGATTAAAATGGAATTACAGGAAATGGAAATGAGTAACCACAGGAATGTGAAAGGAGATGGAAATACACTACTCTGATTCCTCTGTGCTAAACACTAATATACGAATAACAGGAGGTTATAGAGATGGACCATCTCTGTGCAATTAAGTGCACCAAGCTTGGCATGTTGAAAATAACTTCTGATTCTGGAATGAAGCTTATGAATGAAACAACTTTAGCTTGCACTTTATGCACATAATTATTCCTGTGAGACCAGCAGTTAATCCAAATTTTTCTCATTTCATTCTGCTCTGTCATGGCAACAGGTCAAGATCAGTAAGTAAAATGAGAAGTGGTTTAGTAACTTCATGAGCAGTGGTTATGAGCTTTTATGAATGGACTTTGGCACAGATGCAGTTGCCCACTAGAATTTTTTTCTCTAGCTACTGAAAAGCAGGTTGGATTTATAGACTTAATTGCTGGCCTGGAAATGAAAAAGCTGTCTGTTCTCCTCAACCATGTATATACTGTTATAGCTGCAAAGCTTGTGAAATGATGCATTATGTGCTAGACACGTGCTCCTTCAAAAGACAGTAGTTCTGAGTTAAAATGTTCACTCTGGGATTTCAATTTGCTGAAGGATGGTTGGGTTTGCAGTGTATCACACAGCTTATCCCCAAGACTAACTATTCTTTTAAGTTGGACAAATAATAAGAACAATCATTAACAAAAGCACAAATTCCTCCTCCAGTTCACCCAATCAGCCATGCCAAAGTCTTGCAGGAAGGCAACACTGGGTTTTCATGTTCAGGCCCTGTTAACAATCAGTTAAGGTGCACCTGAACAATAGAAGTACAGTGATCAAACTGTAAAATAATTTAAAAAAAACAGTTACCATTTATTAGTGATTGAGATTTAATAACAACTGAAAGGCATTTCAATGAATACTTAGTTGCTATGAGTTTTACTATCTATTCCCACAGGGAAAAGCCTTTCAAAAACTGACATTTGTTTAGTCTTGATATGGAACCATATATCCCAAACTTGGGTTCCAATATTACCTCTAATCGCAAATCAGCCTCATCTGACACAAGCTGACTTTCCAGGACACAGGTCTGGAGCCTAGAATCTCACTTCCCTTCACTATTTGGGTGTGCTACATGCCCTTCAGCCTTGGTTAGGTGCAATTAAGAGACCTAGTAAAATGCAGTGCACATCAAATTTGTTCAGAGAACTTGGATGATACCTAATGTAAGGAACCCACGTACCATGTACACAGTACCTTACATGGGTACCATGTACCCGTTAAACTCAACCATCTGTAAACAAACCCTTGCTTTGCTCTGCCTCTTGCCTAGCTCAGCACTCAGGCAGTTAAGTAGCAATCCCCCAAACCAGACAGCTACGTGCTGAAAAAGACTCTGTAGTACACACAGCTTGTTTGTGAGTTTAATGGTGAACTGCATGTGCTGAACCTGAAAATGAAATTTGAACTATTCTTGGAATGGACAATCTAGCTTTATTCTTCTCTCCTCTACACTGCTTTTTGCAGAGAGCACTCCTGTGAATATTGTCTGTCCTTTCTGAGAACAAACTTTCTGAGGACTTCAAAGACTCATCAGGGACTACTCTAAAAATTGTTTGCAGCTGGGGACAGCAAATCTTCCAGGAATATTATTGCAGGTCTGGGTTTTCCTGTGAGAAGCTTAGTAGTTCTATAGAGTCCTTAGTGATAGTATATTGATAATAGAGTACCAAAAGTGAGAAAAAAAAATGCAGGTGAAGGGAGTTTTACCTATATGGCAGCGTGATCCAGTCCATCCAGGGGGGCAGTCACACTGGTAAGGGGCCACACAGCGACCTCCATTGAGACATGGCAGAATGCATATTGCTAAGGAGAGGAGAACAGAACTAGTGAAAAGAATCATCTTCCATGAAAGCAAAGAATAAAGTGTGCAAGGAAAAAAGCTTCTGTTTAATTAAAAACTCTACCATCTATCCCTCAAAGTGTTTGCACGCAGTATCAGCAGAGTAGGGTAGGATCTACACACACGGCATGAGCAGCAGAAATGAGAAGGAATGATAACAAGCAAATGGAGCCATTGCTGGAGTCCTTCAGATGTCTGCAGGCTCTGTGCTGACTGGAAACGAGCAGGGCTGTTTGCTTCTTTCTCATGTGTAGTATCAACAGACATCGTCCACTCCTGTGACAGTGGCTAACGAAATCAGTTCATGCTTTAATTACAAACAACTGGATTGTTCATGGATTCCCAGGGGTCCCACAATGTAACACCCAAAACAAGTAATCTATGCACTTGGTCTAGGCCAGTGAATGCACGCTGAGACAGGTGACACCACAAGCCCCCCGTGGAAAGACAGCTTTGATACAAGGCATTTTGGGTGCAACAGGTTGCCTGTGGCTGGAAGCTTTGAGGAAGAAACAAAGCAGATACCAAACAACTGATGGCCTCTGGGCTGAACACCTATCAAGCTATAATAAATATATAAATCTGTGAGCAGCTCTGCAAAACTGTCCAATGTGCAGGTGGTTCATGACTTAAGTACCTTCACAAAACTACCATCTCTACTACCCTAACTGAATGAAGTACTTGTGTGAACATGCTCTAATAAGAGCAAGAATTGTGCTGGGTCTCAAATTTGGACCCTTGAGCGACACTTCCAGTGGAGTTTTATACTGTGAGGGTAGATGGGGGCTGCAGAGCACTGATGCAGAGGTTCTTCTCTTCCACTGCACAGCAGAGGTCAAGCTGAGCAGATGCAGTCAGCCTGGATAAGAGAATAATACTGAACTTCCATGGAGGTCACAGGACTAACCCATATCACCAAGGATTACTTGTCTGTATCATTAAAGGAGTAGTGCTGTGCATGTTTTTTAGAGTGGTCAGGCCTCTCTCTGGGAGATGAATCTATCTTGTTATCTGTGAAATGTACTGTGAACTACAAGGTGACTGAATTCTGTCAGATCTCTGTGGCCTTACCTGTGGCCTGATCCTGACAGATCAGTGACCAATGCTGGCACTCAAAAATTGCTTTGACTTCTAGAACAGGCCCTCAACACCGAAAGCTAAACCTATTTTTTCTGTTCACCAGTGTACCTTGCTTGACAAGCAATGATGTAAAATTGAAGTGGCATTAACAAATTTTCGTAATTCTTTCTCCCTGTCCTCACAATGTATGCCAAAGTAAGAAGAAAGGAAAAGAAAGGAAAAGAAAGGAAAAGAAAGGAAAAGAAAGGAAAAGAAAGGAAAAGAAAGGAAAAGAAAAGAAAGGAAAAGAAAAGAAAGGAAAAGAAAGGAAAGGAAAAGAAAGGAAAGGAAAAGAAAGGAAAGGAAAAGAAAGGAAAGGAAAAGAAAGGAAAGGAAAAGAAAGGAAAGGAAAAGAAAGGAAAAGAAAAGAAAGGAAAGGAAAAGAAAGGAAAAGAAAGGAAAAGAAAGGAAAAGAAAGGAAAAGAAAGGAAAAGAAAGGAAAAGAAAGGAAAAGAAAGGAAAAGAAAGGAAAAGAAAAGAAAAGAAAAGAAAAGAAAAGAAAAGAAAAGAAAAGAAAAGAAAAGAAAAGAAAAGAAAAGAAAAGAAAAGAAAAGAAAAGAAAAGAAAAGAAAAGAAAAGAAAAGAAAAGAAAAGAAAAGAAAAGAAAAGAAAAGAAAAGAAAAGAAAAGAAAAGAAGCTAGTGCCTGTACCTGCATGATCTGGCTAGTGAGTTGCCTGTTTGTTTTCCTCATACAGAAAAAGAGGGTCTGCATTGGGATGATAGATCAAAATGACTAGAGGCATAAAATTTGTCTTCTAATCCTGAAGAGTGCATTAAATATCATTACTAATGGTAAGGTAAGGAAATCAATTGTGGCATACCAATCACAATTCTGCCAGACACAGGGCTTAGTCCTCTTCTGCTGAAACTGTGAAACATACAGGGCTGAGTTTGCATGTCTGGCTATGGTGGTACTGACAGACAAGGGGACAGCAGAAGAGGGGCTGTGTGAATACACCACAGAACTGGAGTTTCTGTAATTGCAGAAAGACAAAACTTGCTGAACCTCTTCTAATTATCTACAACGAATTTGTGCCATGTGGAACTGACACCGCCACAGAGAAGACCTGAAAGCTGCAGAGGTAGATTCAGAGGACCATGTTAAGATGTGATATTTACCTAGCAAAACGCTTGAAGCACATTCCTTTCCATGAACTACAGGAGTAGGTGCCACACCTTTTGATAGGTCTCCATGCATACCCAAGAGACAGGGACAGTGACACCACCTCAGCTGAGGGTGTTCTTGGACATGACAAAGCTATACATCAGGGCCATACTGAGTACTAAAAACAGTAAGGGTACTTTCCTTCTCTATTCATATAGACCCATGCCTAACCACATGTACAGGCTTCTTGTGCAGCAGCTATGCCAGCATGAAAGGGTTAGCCCTCCCAAATTCCTTTTGCTAAGATCACCATGAAGAAAATGGGAAACATGGCACAAACTGGCATCCCCAATGTCACCCAGGGAATCTCTGACAGACTCAAGAATTAGATTTGGCTCTTTTCCACCAAAACAGATCCAGTTCTTTAACTATTCAGAGATCCAGGCCAGGAAAAGCCAGCCCAGAACTTGTGGGATATAGGTACACAGGTCGGGAAGGACAGCATGGAACAGGTGACACAGTTGTATTATTTGAACATGAATTGATCAGGTTCATAATCACAGACTGATAAAAAAAGGAAGCAAGAAAACAAATGCAGCCATCAGTAGAACACTCACATCTCTTCTGTTCTAACCCCTGTTCTTTCCCCAAAACAATCACTTATTGCTATTAGAAACAGACTTGGGAGAACTGAAGCAGGCTGCTCTTCAACCATAGTGAAAGAGCACCCACAAACAAAATTGCACCAGAGGGGCTTGTTTTGGTTTGGAGATGTCAGGGAATGGTCATGTGTCTGTAAACAAGCATTCAGTGAGTCTGTTCTGTTACCTCTAATTCATTAAGAAGTAATGATTTTTATGTTTTTGGCTCTTATGCCTTTAATTTTCCTGCCCCCTTCACTTGTCTTACCTACAACATCCTTAAAATACACTTAGGGATGATATACGTACGCTCTTCACAGAGGCGACCCATCCAACCATCTGGGCACGAGCAGGCATTCGGTCGCTCACAGATGCCACCGTTCTGACAGGGGAACCGACAGACAGCTGAAAAAAATACAATTTAATCAAACTCAAAATGGTCAATTAGAAGCTTAGTAATTCAGTATCTTGTACAGATTGTTGCAGTTGTAAGGTTCAGAGCAGAACAAGCACATTTGAAGTTCAAAAACATAACTTGACTTTGATTTCAAGGGCTACATAATTTTCTGGCTCTGTGTCTGACTAGGTACTGTGACCAAGAGTGTGGGAACTGTTAAGTCAATCAAAAACTGCCCATGGCAAGAATTCAAACTTAGAAGTTTTTAGCATAGTTGAGGAAATTATTCGGACAATGTTCCAAGGCTGACGCTATGCTTTATCTGCTTTTTCCACACTCATTTTTATAAAAGCAAACAAAAAAACCCCACACCAAACAAAAACTACTACCTTTTTTCCTCTCTTCTAAATTAACTCTAAAAAAAACAATCAAGCTTTCTTCTAACCTTTGTATGAAATACAAAGTTAATGCTGTCTTGTATAATACAGGGTTTGTTGAAAATGAGTTTAAACCCTATGGTACAATAAGTGATTTTTATTTCACTATCATCCAGCATAATGAGGAGTGACCAACAAGGGGGCAGCAGTGGCACAGTGAAGTGTTTATCTGTGGAACTCAAAGTGTGACTATGAACCTCACTTAGCATTCATGCTGATGGTTGCTCCCTGGCTTGCACACCTGTTAATAAGCACCTGATCATAAAAGTGAGGAATCTGAAGTGGACTCTCATGCTAACCCAGTATCTTGCCTCCACTGGACAGGCTCTGAACTTCATCATAATTTCAATAATTGCACTATATCTTGTCTAATACATCCAGGGAAACCAGGGCTACTCTACAAAATGGGGTGGCAAGGTAAATACAAAGATCTTAGACTTAAAGGTCATTGTTGGAAGTACAATCCTTGCCATGCTGGCATATGTACTATATACAGAAGATAAAAAATTGTGGCTTCGAGATGATACTATAGAACAAATAAGTAATCAGACTAACTTCTAATTAGTGGTAGTTATGAACACAGACTAACCTCAGGAAACTCAGTCTGAACTGTTAATTGCATCCTATCTTTAATTATTTACTAGGTGAGCTAAATACGAGTTCAGGCTTTGAAAATGTTTCAGATCTTGTTCAATGTTAGTATTAAATACAAACAGTGGCTCAGCACACTGAAACACTGTTCAGACCTGAGCTCAACATGGTGAAGAATGCAAATCTTTCCCTGACAGAGCCAAAACTGAGTCACTCCTGCAGCTAAGCCATGCCAAGCTGCAAACTACAGCTTGGAATCTGTTGAAATGAAGCCAAAGCTTTTGCCATTTTATTTTTCAATCTCAAGAGCCTTCCCATGAAACGTCAGCTGATAACGAGAATGGGAAGAGACCTTAGGCCCTGACAGGTTCACAGAAGTTGCAATATTTTAACAGGTATTTTTAATAATTTTTGTTGTAAAGATATCTATGACTATGCAGACAGCTTGTCTCTGGGTGTTGACTAAAGCAGAGCAGATTTCCTTTGTACAATTAAAAATTATGAAAATTGAATCAAAAACCATGTAAAGCTTTGTGTGATCCACACCACTTTTTAAATGACATCCTGTGAATGTAAAGTGGGATGGGAAGTAGAAGTTTTGTGTATAAATGATATCCCACATTAAATTCAGAGCCCATGAAAAATGGTCTGTGAAATGTATTTTCTCTCTCTCTCTCTGTCAGTGGAGAAGATGCAGATATTTAATGAGTTAGAGAAATAGCTTTGGATGGCAACTCCACTCCTGCTCAGCGATCCAGGATCTCAGGCAGAGATAGGCTTTTCCTGGATTTCTGCCCAGGCCCTGGTTGTGAAACTGAATGAGTAAGACAGTATCATGCCTAGGTGTGCACTTGTTATACACCAATTTAGGCAGGCAGAGACTCTGTGTCTGTAGCTGTGGGGATTATTCTTTACTCGACAGACAAGACCAGGGAAAGGCTTGGGGCAGGAAGTTAACCTGGGATCTCATTCTCTCTCTTTTTTTTTTTTTTCTCCTGTAAAAGCAAGCAGGGTAAATGCAGTCCTGAAGTGCTGGGGACAGAAAAGGAGCCATTGACTGTGAATTCAGTTACTGGTAGCACATCCCACACCCACAGTATCAATCTTAATCTTTGAGATGCCCTTGTAAATCCATGCCTGACATTCATCTCCACAGGACACAAAAGCATTGCACTGCTGCAAGACAAACATGGGTAAGGGGGAAAAAAAATTCTGGTATCTGCTCTCAGCTTTGCCAAAAAACTTCCCTGTGGTTGCAATTCCTCCATGCCTCCTCTGCCCTCTCACAATGCTCTTTGTTTGCTGATGGGGTATGAACTTTTTGGTTGGCAACTCCACAGTGGCCACTCTGACTCAGCAAGATATGGGCAGAGGGCAAACAGACCATACAGATTTTAGAGCATTTCAGAGGGAAAAAATTGGAGTCAGACAAGATGTGTACATCTGTGCAGCCTGCCGAGTCCTGCGGGTGTCTATGATCGGCAGATCCAGGCTAATATTTCTCACCCCTGAAACTCAGATTAGAATCTGGCCTGCAACCTCTAAACAGCAGTGATTCAGTCAAGTGCAGCTGTGGTGAGAGCTCTCCCAAAGAAGCTAACAAAGTCTGCTTTTTAATTATAATATTTACGCTAACTAACCTGTTCAACCGGGCCAGAACATTTCAAGCAGGCTTAGGACACATCAATAATCAACTCACAGAGCTAAAAACAAGAAATGCTGCATGAGTCATTACAAAGAGTGCTTTCATGTCGCTTCTGATCTAGACCACAAAGGCTTGGGTCCTGTAGGCCTTTTGTTAGGCAAATCTCTCAAAATGAATTATAAAGGAGTTTTGAAAGATTATTTTGACATGTGTCATGAAAACACAGGTTGGTCCTTTGAGAAACATCTTTGGTCCTTTTTAGTTCCCCTTTTAGGTGAAAAGAAGGGTGGAAATTGCTATTCCTCTGCCTTAATACACCAGAAGGCAGGGTATTCTGCTTTGTTTTCCTGCATGACACTCTGATCATCTGTCCAAATCATCACTTAATTTTTTGAAATAATTTTCCCTAATATTTATTCCTCTGAACAGTCCCAGCAGCCTCCATGGTGTTGCAAACAGGACATGTGTTTGACAGTGCTTTGCAGATCAGCCCTTCTAGGTTGCTAATAAGCAGGGGCAAGAACCTCTCTTGGCAGAAAACTACAGCCCTTGGCATAAAGTAGGGTTCTGTGTAACTAATAAATATGAAACAAGAATAAAAAGTAAAGCTGGCGATATCAAAGGGGCAGTTGAAAAATCCAAAGTGTTACAATCTGAAAATATCCAAATACTTTTGCTAATGAATTCTAGCTTAGTTGGAGTAGCTCTTGTGCAGAGATCCCTTGAATTCTGCAGGCACCACAGTTTAGAAAGAAATCATGAGATAATTGACAAACGTTTCAGAAAGGGCTCGGTGCTTTGGAAAGGTAAATTTCTAACAGGACTGTTGGATACCTCTTGACATCTGAAGTAACTCAGGTGCTTTTACTGTAAATCTTCTGTACTTGGCTACCTGACAGGTGATTCTTCATGGCAATGTCAAGCCATGGTCACATAAACAGAAGAAACTTGTTTTTCAGGAGTAGCTTCCCTGTTCCTGAAACATGCAGGAGTTACCAGCCTGCTTCTTTGGCCCCTGTCTCCTCAAAATGATGTACTGACCCATGACTTTTAGGCAAGGCAACTATAACTATCAGATACACAATTTAATTTTAACATAGCGCCTGCTTTCACAGACTAGGGAAGCTCAGCTTGTCTAGGTCTTAACCTTCATCACATTTTGCTGTCAGAATCTGTACAAAAAAACTGACGAGGGGACTCTGATTAGTAAGGCTTAGCACAGACAGAATCCTCCATCTCCACAGGGCTTCTGACCTAAACAGAAAATGACCAAGGAGGGAGGAAGTGTTGCTGCTTCTACTTTTGACAGAGGGAGCTGAGAGAGGCAACAGGAGAGGCACAGCTGACAGCTTTGATGATGGCTCTAATGTACACAGATCAGCACAGGCACCATTCCTGTTCTGTGGGAGTTCTTGAGCTTAGGGAATGGGGCTGCTTATGACTGGCCACTCATGTGCCCTGAAGTTTTTTGCTTTTAATACTCACACTTCTAAACAAAATACCTAAGGCTCAGTTTGTAGTATGGTTGCTGTTACACCAAGACTTCAGGGTGCAGCTAACTCACTGCTCTATAGCCACCTGGTAGCAGAAGGCTAGTCAAGCTTCCAATACAGAAATGGCAAGATGGCAAGGTCTCTTCTTATCAAAGCCCTGTGACCCTGGAATCCTTTTGCTGTGTCTCATCCTTGGTTTTAAGTTAGCATTGAAGACGCTTATATCTGTTTTTAACTGTTTAGTTTATCATATCTTTTATGTTTTGTGTTAGTTTTCTCCATTTTCTACTAAAAAGTTTTTATTTATTTGAATTTTCTGTGTGGAAGAGTTAATTCTGTAATTCAAACAAGTGAATTTTTTAGCTCAATAAACCAAAAAGTGACATTTTCCTGCTAGGATGCCAAGAGTGGGAGGACTAGACTTGGGTATCTTATTGCAAAATTATTGTCAGGAGCTGCCAAGCTCTAAACACAGTGAGAGACTAAGCACCCATTGGATCTCTTGTTTTCTGCAGCATTTGATATTTGACTGTAAAAAACTGACTGGCAGTGCTTATCTGAAACAGCTCAGCACGTCAGAAAGATGACTGGTTCCATCACTGTCTCACAAAAGATCAGGAGAGAAGAACTTAGATGTGGGACACAACATTGTAGCAAAATAAACTGTAGGATTGCCAAGGCCTGAAGACAAAAATTGTGGAAGCCCTCTCTTTCACTTGGAAATAAAGCAACACCCTGCACTTTAAATGCTCTGGGTAAAACCATGACTGCACTGAAACTAGCAAAAATTTCACTTTCGTTTTAATTGCAGCTAGGATGACAGCTCCATGCTTATGTCAAGTTAAGATATGCTTCTGTTTATAAAAAAGACTTACCTTTGCAGGTAGGTGGTGTTGTCCATGTTCCATTTTCTAAGCAAATGCTCCGCAGGGGCCCCTCCAACATGTACCCACTGTAGCATGAATAGGTGACCATGTCTCCATATTGATAGAAGCTACCACGAATCAGAGCATTTTCTGTGTGGGCTGGGGGCCCGCAAGATATCTCTAAACAAAAGAAATCACCCAGAGGCTGGTGAGCTGCAATGCCTACATGGTAGTTTCTAACCCTGGACACAGTGCTGTACACAAAAGACCTGGGAGGTACCAGAGAGACAATCTCTGATGGGAAATTAGCAGACACTCACAGGAAGAACATGTACATACACCCAGTGAGCAGCCAGACGGCCAGGAACAGCAGTGTTAGTTAACCAAACAATGGGTATATCCACCATATAGACAGGAAACTTTCTACTGGTCCCAGGATATAGATGAGACTGGGTTTGCAAAGTGAGGTGATGTCACTGTTTGAACTAAACAATACGGACTGCAAGAAACCAAAAAGCTTTCAGACATGCCTGGGAAAGGACACTATGCACTCTGTCTATCAGTAAATACAATGAAAGAGAGCATTTCTCCCTATAACCCTCATCACCCATAATCTCACAGGAATTGTTCTCAGGACATTTAGGGTATCCAGCAGCCAAACCCAGCTGCAGTACTTGCAAAAGGTAAATTGAGAAGAAAATTACAGTAGGACCTAGTAGGTACTATGGTGAATGCTCTTGTGGCATCAACCCATAGATGTATTGTGGATCCTTTCAAAGAAACAACTCTGTTAGGGAGTAAGAAAGAAAACAGCTCTTCTGTAGACCTTCTTAGGTCACCTCTATGTGCCTGGATCTCTCAGAGCAACCTGCCTCTCCAGATGGCAATAGCAGACAAAAGCTCTCTTCTTCCAGAATAACTAACTGCACCTAGGTGGAGAGCTGTGCTGTCACGCTCCTGTGTGATATACCTGCGGTCACCAGCCCTCTGAAAAGTACCAAGGAAAGTACTGTACCTCATGTACTTACTTTCACACTTAGCTGTTGTGGGAGTCCAGGTCTCATCAGCATTACAGGTGATCACAGACTGCCCTTTGAGCTGGTATCCTTCCCTGCACCTGATGGATACGTTCTGACCAACATAGAAATCCACCTCGGACAGAAGAGCATTCTCTGGGATTATGAAAGGCACAGGACAAGGGTTTGCTGTTCAGAGAAAGGGTGTGAGGGAAAGGGAGAAGGGAGGAAAAAGGGATGGAAGGAAGGAAGAGAATACTTTAGAATAGTTTCTGCAAATATCAAAATCAAACCATATGAAAAGCAATAGAAATGGATGCTGCACACATGTCCAGTTTGTAATTTGATCCTAAGTTAAGAGATACGGGTCACAAAATAATAATAAAAAGTTTGATTCTCTCCTGTCACATTGCTTGCTAACATACCCTATTGATGCCAGTAGAAGACATGTTAAGGATATAAGTGGGGAATATTCTACTTGCTAATAAAAAAACATACTTTCTTGCTCTCTCTGTTTACCATAACCTTACTATAAAAAAGAGCCAGCCCTTCTTGTTCAGAGGTGCTGGACAAACAAAGCGCAGTGGTTTTTGAGTGGAGACCTACAACAACATTCATTAGAGTTTTTAATTTCTCTGATAATCTTATTTATTGCTGGTTGTAAACTTGTTGAGCTATTTTTGCATGATCTATTGGTCTCATAATGAATGTAGAAAAGGTTAGACTCTAAATATAGCAGAGATTGTTGCCAGTTTCCTGAAACTAAAATCCTACGAGTCCTTTGTAATACAGAAATTAAATATCTCAATTAACCACTCTGAAACTGCAGCAGATCTTAAAATTAGTCACAAACACACAGAACAACAAGGAAGGCTATTGTTGGTGTGTGTGCACAGTGCACATAAGGTGCTATTTCACAGAATCATAAAATAATTTATACAACTATTAAGTCCAACCTCCTCCTCCAAGCAGGGCCATCTAGGTCAGAGGTTGCTCTGGGACTTGATCAGCTGAAATGTTAGTGTCTTCAAGGATGGAGATTTCACGTCCTCTCTGGGCCCCTATTCCTGTGTTTGACTGCTATGATAGTGAATAGTTTATTCAAATACTTAATTGGAATTTCCCTCATTGTAACTTGTGTCCATTGCCATTCATCCCACCACTGTGCCCCTCCTGGAAGAGTCTGGCTCTGTTTTCTTTACACCCTCCCAACAGTCACTTACAGACAACAATAAATTCTCCCTTTTGCCTTCTCCTCCAAACTTTTCTTTCACCTGCTCCTCATATCAGGTTATCAGAAGTAGTCAACATGGTTTCACTAAGGGGAAATCATGCTTGACCAATCAGGTAGCCTTCTATGATGCCATCACCAGCTGGGTAGATGAGGGGAAAGCAGTGGATGTTGTCTACCTTGATTTCACCAAGGCTTTTGATACCTTATCCCACAACATCCTTGTAGGAAAGCTTAGAAGGAATAGGATAGATGAGTGGACAGTGAGGTGGATTGAGAACTGGCTGACTGGCCGAGCTCAGAAGGTTGTGATCTGTGGCATAGAATCTAGTTGGAGGCCTGTAACTAGTGGTGTTCCCCAGGGGCTGGTACTGGGTCTGGTCTTGTTTAACATCTTCACCAATGACCTCGATGTAGGGATAGAGGAGTCTGCCCTCAGTGAGTTTACTGATGATATGAAGTTGGGAGGAGTGGCTGACACACCAGAAGGCTGTGCTGCCATCAGAGAGACCTGGACACACTGGAGAGTTGGGCAGGAAGGAACATGATGAGGTTCAACAAGAGCAAGTGCGGAGTCCATCACCTGGGGAGGAATAACCACATGCACCAGTACAGGTTGGGGTTGACCTGCTGGAGAGGAGCTCTGTGGAAAAGGACCTGGGTGTGCTGGTGGACAGCAGTGGCCATGAGCCAGCAGTGTGCCCTGCGGTCAGCAAGGCCAACAGTATCCTGGGGTGCATTAAAAAGCGCATGGCCAGCAGGTCAAGGGAGGTTCTCCTCCCCCTCCACTCTGCCCTGCTGAGGCCACATCTGGAATATTGTGTCCAGTTCTGGCCTCCTCAGTTCAAGAGGGACAGGGATTTTCTAGAGAGAATCCAGTGGAGGCCACAAAGATGCTGAGGGGCCTGGAGCATCTCCCGTATGAGGAGAGGCCGAGGGAGCTGAGACTCTTCATCCTGGAGAGGAGAAGACTGAGAGGGGATCTGATCAATGTCTGTAAATATCTGAAATGTGGGGGCCAAATGGATGGGGCCGGGCTCTTTTCAGTAGTACCCAGTGACAGGACAAGGGGCAGTGGGCACAAACTGGAACACCAGAAGTTCCATACAAACTTAAAGAAAAACTTCTTTACAGTGAGAGTGCCAGAGCCCTGGGACAGGCTGCCCAGAGAGGGTGTGGAGTCTCCATCTCTGGAGATGTTCAAAACCTGCCTGGTTGCCTTCCTGCGCAACCTGGTGTAGGGAACCTGCTTTGGCAGGGGGGTTGGACTGGATGATCTCCTGAGGTCCCTTCCAACCACTACCCTTCTGTGATTCTGTGGTATATCATGTGGTTGACTACACAAGTTTTTGTGTCAGCTTTCCAACTAAAGTGAGCTATGCAGAACACAGCTTGTCCTTTTACTGTCACAAAAACACACTCAGACAAGCTAATGTTTTAACATGTCAGAGTAACTGCTGCCTTTGCTCCTCTGTAAAAATGGGATACACACCAACAAATCTCCCAACACAGGCCAAACCACTATTTTAAACTACAAGTGATAAATCCTGCTTGTGGCCACCTCAGAGTGAAATGACAGTACATTTCCACAAAGATCTGCAGAAGTTGCTGTTGTTTACTATCAGTTTAAATGAAGAGCCACCTAGCCCGTAGTGCTTACAAATTGAGACCACTTTTTCATTACAAAGCAAACACACACGTTTACAGAGAGGCAAGGGATGACTCCATCTTCCATCTCCTGTGCACTCTGCTGCAGGTTCGCCTTCCAAGCTGTATCCCCTCTCACAGACATATGTTATTGTACTGCCAACTGTATTGTTTTCATAAATCACCTTCCCATTCAGCAAGGAAACTGGAACTTTGCATCTGGTCTCTGTGAAGGAAGAGCTCTCATTAATTCAGGTTGATATTAGACCTAGACTTCCAACAATTCCTGAATTACTTACACAGTAGGTTTAAAGTAGCAGCCACAGGCTAATAAATCATGAGGAGCATTGACGGAGAGTTTACTAGCCCTGGGAAGGAAATATAGCCAAGGTAGGGAAGGAGCTCCTCCCAGTGATGGAGAAAAGCCACAGCCACATGTTTTTCAGATCAGCAAAATGTGGCAGTGCTGCAGAGGAGAGGACACATTTAGGACTTCATACTGGGGTTAGTCAGTGGTGCAGAGCATGGAAATGGTTCTTTCTTGCCACAGAATCTTGTAGCCCTTTGCACCTTCCTTTTCGCCTGACAAAAAACGCCAGATGAGAGGGAGAATGGGTTTGGTGCAAGATACTGACATGTAGATTGCTAATTGCTTCCCTCAAGATTGTCAGTTGTTTCTGAAGCCAGCAGACAGACAGTCCAAGCTGGGTTACCAGAGCTACACAAGAGACTCTGTTCTGCATCCTATTTTCCAACTGATTCCCCTAGGTGGTCTGTGTAATTGGATCACTGAAGATTGAACTATCAGGGAGACACAAGGCTGTCAGCCTAGAAGAGAGGAGTTGCTGAAGTGGCTGGGCTCAATCTTGTTCAAGATGGTCTCCTTGACATCTGTTCAGCATTGCTAGTGTGTGACTGTCCTTAGGTGCCTGGCTAGGTACTAGAGAACTCCTCTCTGATGTTAATGTCCCCTATTAACTTCCCAGGTTGCTACTACAAGGTCTGCAAAGCATTAGGGCACTGCAGTGCATAGTGATCTGTGCATTGTGTGGTTGCCCAAAACTGCATCTGATGGTCCCTAGCCCTCATGCAGTTTTCATGGATCTGGTGACAGGAACTTAACACCAGCCTTGAGTGGAAGATGATTACCTGTCTCACTTCAGTGAAGCTGTCAGAGGATGCTGGTCCCCTCTGAACCTGTGTGCAGCTGGGTGTGGAGACATCAACATGTCACCTCCATACAAGAATGCCAGGAACAACTATGGATGCTGGGTCTAGAGTATATAGAGCAGGGACAAGAGTAGAAGTGCAATGGGCAAGAAATGAACTAGTGTGTTTCTGAGAGGAAAGGAAAAGTGTGAAGCCCAGACTATTCTCATGGCAAAGAGACGAGGAACACTAAAAAGTTAATGATACTGCAATTTAGTAACCTATATGCTTTACATTTTGAACAGTCATCCAACAATACTGGCTATCTGTTCACACTTGGGATCTTAAGTTTTTGTTCTCTTTTTGTGTTGACAGCCTTGTTTCCATCCATCCACTACTGCCCACTCTATATGACACAGACAGTTCTAACTCAGCACTCATTCTGCTTTGTGGCATGAGCAACAGGATGTACTGAGGGAGCACCTGAAAGCAGTGATTTGCAAAATGGTCCACATCATGCATGCATGGTGTTTGTTCATGTGAGGAGTGTGGAGGTTAAAGGTTGAGCTGTTGAGACTGTTGTTGGGGCCCAAAGTTCAGAAAAAGAACATCAACTTAATAATTGACTACAAAAGGCCGCTGGGAGAAAAGTCACTTGTCCTCGCAGTCCATCACCTTTTGATAGTGGTTTGATTTTTTGAGATGGCAAGTAACCTCATCTCTCATTAAGCTTGTTAAACTGCAGATTAAAACCTTAGGAAAAATGATGCTTAAGCTCCTCTGGACTGGTAACAGGCAGCGCTCCTCGTGACACATTTCATTTTTCAGGCACCATTTTTAATGCACTTTACGGAATTGTTTCCCAAAAGCAGCTCAGTCCCTGGATCAAATGATATGCATGCATAGGGCAGGATCTACCACACATCCCAGATTGGAATGTGCCAGGCAAGAAAACTGAACAGTTACCTTCACACAATGGCAAGGGTTTACTCCAGCTCCCATTGGCAAGACATGTGATATTCTGGGGCCCAACAAGATGGTATCCAGAGCTGCACACAAAAGTTACATTACTTCTGTATGTGCTTCCTGTAGAAATGGCTTCTGCTTTTTCCACTGAGGGATGCAGCCCACAAGTAATTCCTAGGAGAGGAGAAAACTTTTTAGTTTTATACAGACAATGAAGGCCATTCTGTGTATCTGTTACACACTGACAACTCTGTTCACATTAGTGGAAAGAAAGAAGCTTAAAGAAGTACTGCATGGAGAAGGTTATACAATGCCTTGCCTGTCCTCTCTCCTGTGATTCAGGCTGCAGACACCCGAGAGACAACGTGCCCAAATGTATCTGACGGTGTTGTAATCTATGAGGTGTGTTCAATCAAACAGAGTGATCCAGAATATTTCTTCTGAGCAGCCCAGAGGCTGCATTTGGAGCCTCTTTTGCTTCCTGTACAGTGGAAGGTGATCTTAAGATCAAGAAAAATGTCCCCAAGAAAAATGACCGCAGTTAGAAAGGCTCTTGCTCCCTGTACCCCACTTACTGTAGAGACCAGGCAAATTGATCAAAGGTGAGAGGGGAGAATGCAAGGGGTAGGACTATGACATCACCATGAGAAGATGGGAAATGATTTATTGGTAAAGACTATAAAATCTTGGCATTTTATTTATAAGCTGTATGAAATAAGTAATAAATCCTTCTTTCCACGCTCTGACAAGTAATTGCTTTCTGCTGCACCAACAGACAAGATCTGATCCTAGGGAGCAGAGTCTTTAACTCCAGACATACAGAGTGGCTAGGATGTATTAGCCCCAGCATGGCAGAGACAAACCACTGCAGCACTTCATGTCCAAGACCCCGCACACCATAGTGCAAGGCAAACCAAACGCAGCAAGCCACACTCCTCCCCTACTGACCCGAGCATGACACTAGGCTTGTGCCATTTTAAAGTGCCAAAAGGAGTTACCTTCAAACCAGAGAGGAACTGCTGAGAACTTCTCTGCTGGCTTTTCCTCCGTTTCCTCCTGTTACAGCCCTCCAGCTGGATGGGGGGACTGGGAGGAAGCCAGCAAAAGCACTCAATTTGTTTCCCAGCTCTCCTGGAAAACAGCCACCACATTGCTCTGCTTGCAACTTACGCATGCATGAAGGGGCAGACGGGCTCCACTTTTTGTCCACGTGGCAAATCCTTCTGCTTGGTCCCTGTAGCTCAAACCCAGGGTCACAGCTGTAAAAAACCTCACTGCCAAACAGGAACTCCTCTCCCTGAACAGATCCATTCTCTATCATGTCTGGGGGTCCACATGACACTCCTGTAATATAAAGAGTATGTTCCAGTCAGACACAATGCATATGGCCTGTCCTGCTCACAGCTCCCTCACAGGTTTTACTCTGAGAAAGAGGGGAAGAACACAGCATTTATCTGGGCATTCTCAGACTCTCGACTTCAAGTGGCAGAACAGTATCATGCTTGGTGCTTTCAGTTCCTGCTAAAAGACAAAAATCTATTCCAGCTGTGCTGGCAGAAAGTCTCAGGAAATTCCACTATTGCCACTTACAGCCAACAGCTGAAGTCCTTGTAAGTATTTATGTAGGTAACTCCTATTTTGGCACTACAGTCAGTGGGCATCAGACATCTCACAGAAGTGAAGGACCTTAAAAATGAGTATCCACAGAGTTACACTGAGTATGCTAAGTACCTGCAACTCCTGGCAACTAACAAGTTTAGAGGTTCTCAGTAACCCCAGACATCATGACCTCAAATGTTAGAACTATTTAAACTTGGAAGTTTTCTCCATAGCTTTGTTAGGGATACAGAAGCAAGGCAGAGAGGTGTAGTGATTTCCTTTACACTATTACCTGCACACACCAGCAATTCTGCAACTCTTCCAGGCTGTTACCAGTGAAACTTATGAAAAATTTTTAGGCAAATGCTGACATTATAAGTTACAAAGTAAAATAAGCATTAGTGTTTTCTGTTGTGTAAAATCACCCTTGACTAACATGAGGGGATAAACTCAGGTAAAACGTACTTCTGCACACCGGCACTGTGCCACTCCAAAGCTTGTCTTCTTGGCAAGTCCGTTCTGCATCACCCTGTGAAACAAAAGAAAACACTCAAAGAACAACTTTACTTTGTCAACTCTTTTCTCCCATCCACTGTAACACCCAGCAAGGCCAGGATGTTTTCCCTCCATGTGCAACCCATGTAAAGAGATAATTAAATGCTACAGGCCAAGTCTACTAGCAGAGTTAAGGGTAGAACGCTTTCTTGCAAAGTGATAGGTATTGTTTATAAACCAAAAGTTTGTGGGGCCAGTTTATCAGTTCTCTTGTCTTTCTCCCTGGAGTATCATCTTTCTTGTCACTTTTACCATTCTTGTTCCCAAGAACGTGCTAAGATGACAAATTTTCTCCTTCTGGGACTCACTCACAGAAAATCTAATGAGCATTTTTTTCAACAACAGTACAAGCTCATGTTTTATAAATGTTTTATAAACCACATCCCAAACACTCATTCTTTAAATCTGCTTATGAATAATGTTATTTCTTTCTTACATACAGGCTTATAGCCAGTCTAATAGCCCAGGATTTACTTCTTATTTTATTCTAAGACACGGAGAATAACATCTAAATTTATCCCTTGAAGTAATAACTTCCATTACAAAACAAACCCACTAACAAGGGCAGCTGTTTGACATGAGTGTTGTATGGTATCATACCCAATGGACTTTGCTTTCCAAAGGAAAAAAAAAGCAGGACTGCTCTTCAAGAGCAGAGAGACAGATTGACACTAGGTGGCAAAGATGGAATACAAAGCTTGGAAGGACTTCTGATTGTATGAAAGCACTGGCTTATTACCTCCAAAAATTACTTGAATCAGCAATTCTACCTATCTGTCTAAATACCAACTCACCCCCCCATCCCCAGCAACACCATATACTTGGCAACATAATCCGAATTCAATTTACTGTTACCTAAGCATTCTCTAAACTCTGTTTCTATACTGAGTGACTGCATGAATTCACATACAGGAAATTATTTATTTATTATTGGTAATATGACTGCACAATCCTGCGTTCTGTTTGGTACTCACGAAGCACAGTGTTAAAAGCCAGCCTCTGTCCTGGAGACACCTCAGGCCCCTGGACATCACTGTGCCCTACTCTGCCATCATCTGGGGATGGTAGAGGCCATGCTGTGCCTCAGCAACAAACTTCAATTTCTGAATTCACTGTAGCTTTTGAAAACACACCTGAGGGAGCTCTGAATTGGCTAGCCTGAGTCCTGATAATGGGACAGTGGTCCTGCCTCAGAGCTCAGGTGGGGATAAGAGTCTCAACACTCATAATAAAAAAAATGGGCAGGCAAGAAGTCAGTTTCCTTCCCTATCAAGGAATAAAGCTGCCATCGAACAAACTGGAATCTCTTTGCCTTACAAAAACAAGAGATATCACTTTTATACCATCTAGCGATGTCACAGAACTGAGGGCAGTGGAGTTTATCAGGAGCTTTGAGTCTGAACGCACAATGCAGCAGATATAAAGCTTGGGACACTACGAAATCAAGGGAAGAATGCAACCTAACTCTGTCCAGAGAATCAGTTCAAGAGAGCAACACATGAGAAATTGTCTTCCATGATTTACTAGCCACAAGCATATGTCATGCTGTATTTGCAGTGAGCTGAAACAACCTTCAGTTAAAAACCACTGAAAGGTATCTGCTGAACACGTATCTCTGAAGAGGATGCTATTCTTTTGCTTCCATTATTACCTTAAGTAATTCAAGAACTATCCTAGACATATTAGAAACATTCTGTGGACAATAACAACAACAACAGCAGCAGATCCAACTTCTGTGGCAGCTAAGGGAATATATCAATATCAACCAGACAGAATACATTCTCACAGTCATCACTTAAGAACTGAAAATCACAACTGTAGGTTTAGAGTGCTGGAGATTTGAGTTTGCTTACTTGTAACTCATAGCCAGAATCACATTTATAAAGAATCACGTCTTTGTAATTGTATTTAGTGCCAACCACAAATCCATTCTCTGGAGGCTCTGGGGTCCCGCAGGACCCAGGAATGCAGATGTCATCAGAAAACGGTGGCACCCAAATGCCACTCTCCTGAAAAATAAATGTAATTAAAAGTGTGAAGACACCACTTTATATGCTTAATTTTTATCTAAATAAAAAAGTTAGGAAAATCATAGTAGAAGCATACAATGGCAGTGTGTGTACAGATGTGGTTAATGTAGTGTTACATGTGCAATTCTTAATAAACTCTGTAATTTAAGTAACACCTTTAAGATGTCAACATAGATGAGCTCAGCTTTGGCAGGAATGTTCAGGTTAGACTTACAAGACAGAAGGAACAAAAAATAAATGGGGAAACTTGCCTGGAAAAGCAAGTTCACTTGTACAAGGTCACCTAATAGCTCAGGGAACACATCAGAAGATGAATGAAAACTACAGCTGCCTGATTCTATGTTCTGTACTTCCCTCCTGGCTGAATGTCTAACACCATGACTAAGTGCTTCAGCTGCCTTCCCAGACTCTCTAAGGGAAAGTCTGATACCTGAAGAGACACTCATCAAACAAACCTACTCCTGCTTGCACAGATCTTTGAAACAGCAAAATAAGGGGAGAAACCTTTCCTTATAAAGTGCTGATGCTGCAAAAACATGCACACTCAACTCTTCTCATGGAAGCAGACTTACTGACTTTAAAGAGTGTATTTGCAAGCCTAAGTCAAAGTTCTCCACAGCTAAAGCAAGAGGTTACTAACAGAACTGATGAGGATGTTTGCTCTTTTAACAAACAGAGGATTCAAGCTGCTACAGTTGTACAGTGGATTAAAATGCGTGCTGCCTGTTATTCTGGAGAAAAAGAACTCTGTACACAACCCTGAAAATACATTAGAAATCTTGGGCATAATTTTTTACAATATTGAACATTACTTATTCCCTGAAATGGGATGAAAGGAATGCTTTTCTAAAGGACAGCATTAGTTTTTGATGGAAGAAGAATCAGTAATCTCTCATTCTGAACATGGAAAACAAACAATTGCTCTTACTGGGCAACAAGGAAGCATACTGTATTTTGCAAGACATGCTTTATATTTTTTGTGTTGCTGTGTGCAATTAAAGGCCAAAAGCTAATGAAGGCATGAGGACTCTCAAATTCAACAAAGCTGGCAAAATAAAACCGTGCAAACAACACCATACCTTGCATGTAGACGTGCTTGCTCCCATCAGAGTATAGCCTTCCACACATGACAAAGTGATGTTTGTGTTCACAGTGAAGTTGCCCCCCAGTACAATTACATGGGTGATATTTTCTGGGAGGGGACACTTTCTGGGGCAACAGGAAATATTTTGAGGAGACCACTGTCCATCTTCCTGGCAAATGCATATATCCACCTCCGTCACCATTGTGTAGCCTTGCAGGCATCTGCAACACAGCATGAAGACCTGACCACAGAGATACAGCTAGGGATGAGCTAATCCATAAATTACAAAGTCAGACAGTCATTTTTCAGCATTAATTGTTCATAAGCACACCTCAGGAATTCGCTATTATTTCAAAGCAACCTTGTGAGAAGCACACCCGGACTGAGTTTATTCTGCTGCAAGACTTGCAAGCTTCAGACTTCAGCACCACTATGGAAAGTGAGTGGTAGCTTTAGTGCTTGGAGGGTACTGAATGCTTTAGTGCAGTTCCTTCCTTTGCAAGGAGGGCTTTTGGGTAGGTAAACTGTGTGAGTGCCAAGCAATTCTAAAGATTATCTCACGTATATAAAGATAAAAACAAACCAAGCCTTAGGCTGACCACAGGCCATTTGCTTAGACATTTAAGGCTGATTTATTGTGTTCCACAGGGTGCTTCATCAACAGTAACGCAACTGGCTTTCACAAGTAGGTTAACCTCTAGAAAGGCACACATGAACACCTCCTTCACTTTGTTAAAGATGCATGGAAATGACCAATACTGTTAAATTAATCCATCTCCTAATTCTGTCCTATACTATTATTTGCTTTTACTGCCACAAAAACCACCTCTCCTTCTGCCAAGGAATTCCTCACCTTGGAGAAAGAGATCTGGAGTGTGCACACTTCAGGAAATTAACAAAACCCCTCTTCTCTCACATCTGATCTTTGCATCAGCAACACCTGCTGACAGTGCAGTGTTGCAGTACAGAAAACGGGACAAGAGGGCGATCAGCCCTTCCCCATTACAACAGGCACCTGACGCAGGAGGAAGACCTAAATAGGGTGCCAAAATGGCAGAAAAATTGCACACCCTGCTGACTGCTGCTGCCAACTGCTAGGAAAACCTGAAAGTCCAGACCAGTATTTCAGAGGAGGAGAAGAGGAACGCAAAGGGGAGTGGGAAACTAAAGGTAGTGAGGAGTGCAGTCCAACAGGCTGAAATAACTTGCTGGAGTTTTGACAGTGGTCCAAATAATGTTTTATATGTGCACGGGAACATGGGCTTTGTCAATCTGAGCACGTGATAGGGCATAACTTTTCTTCCAGGTCTTTTGAAAACTTGCACTAACTGAGGGTGCATAAACCTTCCATTGTCATTCCTTCAGAGATTTTATGGAAACAGAATGGCAGCAGTATTCTTACCTGTACTGGACCTTGCTCCCATAGGTGTAAGTGTTCCCAAGAACCTCTGCATTTGGGACAGAAGGTGGTGGGCCACAGCTCAACAGCTCACAACTTGGGTATGGCTTCTGCCAGACACCAGTCTCCATACAAGTCAGTTCTGGACTCCCCTGCATGACAAAACCTGCCAAGCAGGAGTATGTGATGGTGTTCTCATCAGCAGAGCTGCTCCCATTGATAAACGTGTTGGGGATGACGGGTGGAGAGCCGCAGGAAATCTGTCTGCAGCGAGGAAACCCAGAACTCCACTTGCCAGCTGCCTCACAGGTGACTTCAGAAGGCCCAAGCAGTTTGAAGCCCTCCAGGCATTGAAACTGGGCACTCTTCCCACAGCTGAAATCTGTACCAAGCACAGCCCCATTCTGAATCTGTGGTGTAGGACACAGACAGGGTATGCAAGATGGAAGGCTTCCACTCCAGGAGCCGTTGGACAAACATTGCCGTAAATGATTGCCACGCAGCTCATAACCAGGGAAGCACACATACTGGGCAAATTCCCCGTAGGTAAAGCCTGAGCCATTCAGAAAGCCATGGGAGATGTCTTCAGGAGGTCCACAAATGACCGGCTCACAGTGTGGAGCTTCTGAATCCCAGGCACCATCACTCTGACAGGTAAGTGTAGAGACTCCTTGCAGGCTGTAGCCTTCGTTGCAGTGATAGCGCACTTCTTTCTTAAAGCCAAAATCTGAGCCACTGGTTCTCCCGTTGGGAAGAGGCAGTGGCACAGGGCAGGTTATGGCTTTACAAACTGGACTGATTCCACTCCAGCTTCCATTGGCAAGGCAGACTCTGCTCCTGTCCCCATCTAACAGGAAACCTTCATTGCAGCTGTACTCTATGCGACTCTGGAACATGTACTCTCCAGTCACCCGACCGTTCTCCAAAACTGGTGGTGGGCTGCAGGAAACAGGAACGCAAATCGGTTCACTGCCGTCCCATTTCTGGTTCTCTTCGCATCTCCTCTCCGTGGGGCCATTTAACTGGTATCCAGGATCACACTCATAGTAGACAACATTCCCATACGTGTAGTTTTCCCCCTGTATGTTCCCATTCATAAGCTGGGTGGGTGGGTTGCACGTTACTGCTTTGCAGGATGGAGCAGCGTTACTCCACTGCCGACTTGGCAAACACAGTCGTGTGTCAGAGCCCACAAGTGTGAACCCTGGCTTACAGGTGTACTGCACCACGCTACCGAGCGTGTTCTCAGTGAAATGCAGAAAACCATTCTCTGGGGGTGACAACAAGGTGCACTCTATTGAAACGCAGGCAGGGGCAGTGCCATTCCAAGCTCCATCTTCTTGGCAAGCTAGAACGGGGTTTCCCAGCAGCTCGTAGCCAGAGTAACATGTGTATAAAATGATAGTCCCAAACAAGAACGTGGTGAGCTGCATTGTGCCATCCTCCTTCAAGGAACTTTTGAAGTCTTTCAAGTTGTCAGCCAGTAACGTATGTGAAAGGGAGGGACTCTCCGTAACGCTCTCCTGGTCAGAACGCCTTTCCCCATGTCTCACCTGCACGTATTCCCCAAAGTCAATGTGAGGAGGCAGGCCACAGTCTGTTGGGAGGCAGGTTGGGGTGGAGCTAGACCATCCTGATTCTTCACAGGTCTGCATGGCAAGGCCAGACAGCTGGAAGCCTGGCACACAGCTGTAAATGACCATGGCCCCATAGCTATAATCTGCACCCTCCACAAAGCCGTTCTCGATGGGCTGAGGGGGTGGGCAATTTATGGCTTTGCAGGAGGGAACCTCTGTACTCCACTCCCCTGTCTCTAGGCACCTCAGTGTTTCCTCCCCTTGGAGCTGGAAGCCTCTGTCACAGGAATACCTAACAGTCTGTCCATAATGGAAATTTGTGAATGAGTATTTGCCATTGAGGATCTTCTTAGGCCTTGGGCATCGGATAGGTTTGCAAGCTGGCCTTCCTCCAAGCCATTGGCCATCTTCTCCACAGAGGATAGTTGTGTTCCCCACCAGCTCAAAGCCTGGCTTACATGTATAGAGAGCTGTGCTAAGGAAGGTGAGGCCCTGCACATCAACAATGCCATTCTGAATTTCTTCTGGTTGGGGGCACTCCACAGGAATACATTCTGGCAAAGGCAAGCTCCATGAGCCATCAGCCTGGCATCTGATGGTAGACTCACCCTTCAGTAAAAACCCATCCACGCAGATGTATTTCACAGTACTACCAAAATGAAGGGATGAAGTCAAGGGGTCACCAAACGGGATGTACGGAGGTGCAGAACACTGTACAACCTTGCAGAAGGGAAAGGAATCATTCCACTGTTGGGATGGCAAGCATTTCAGTACAGAGGAGCCATGTAAAACATAACCCTCCTTGCAGGAGAACTGTACAACACCGACTTGGTAAGTCACTTCCCTCAAGACCAGCTGGTTTTCTGACAAGGGTGGTTCTGGACATTTTGTTGGCACACACTTTGGGCTTTGCTTTTTGCTCCATTTCCCAGACTTCTGACATGTCCAAGAAACATCTCCAGTCAGCTCATACCCCTCATCACAGAAAAACTCAACTTTGGAGCCCATATCAAAAGTTTCTCCCTTGGAGTAGCCATGCTGGATGGGTGGTGGTTTTCCACAGCTGAGGGGAACACAGTAAGGAGGTGACTCACTGTACCACTGCCGATTGGCTTGGCAGATAAACACTGAGCTTCCAACCAGCTGGTAGCCAGACTCACACTGGTAACTTGCCTGATTCTCGAAGAAGCGTCCAGTTGTCTCCTGGAAAACAGATAAGACAGGGACATGTCTGAAATCAAGATGCATGACTGGGGCAACAGGAGGCTGGTTTCATTTCTTGTGGTCTCTTGACCTAGCAGTAAAAGCTGTCTGCAAAGGAATGAATGCAAATAACTGACACCGACTATCTTGCCTCAAAGGATGCACTCTGCTGCCAGGAAATCTGAGAGCACCATCAAAACAAAACAGAAAATTCAAGGCTTAAAAGGTAAAAGCTAGGAGATATTTCCTCTGCTTTCCCCCTTCCTGACCCATGAGGCCAAAAGATGTGTACACAGGAAAAAGAAATGGCTCAGGAGAAGCTGCCATGAAATGGCCTATTGTTGTTATGACTCTTTAGCTTACGGGTGTATTCAAGGTTGGAGCCTCCAGACCCACTACTACTAGGAGATGTTTGTAAGAGCCATATATGCAGCTGCAGGGTCTTGAGCAGGCAGCTAAGGAGCCCCTCAAATTTGCAGGCTGAGCTTTGACAGGTATTAAAAAATGTCTCTTAACTGGAAGGAGTATCTGAAGAAGTGATTTTACCTAAGGAAGACAACACAGAGTGATATGCATTAATTAGAGAATGTATCTGCATGGGAGTCTGAACATAAATTGTTGCTATTACTACTGGAAGCTTTTGTAGGAACTGGGATACAAACCTGTCCATCAATTTTTAGCAAATGTAGATTCCCTGGTGTCTAGATTTAAGCAAGGATGGGGGATGTTCAGAAGAAAAACACTTTAAAAAAATCAAAATTAAATCTTTACAAGAGTGCTTTTGATCTTCCTTACCACAGTATTACTGTTGTGCATCAAAGCAAAACACAAGTTAAGCAGCTATTACAGGTTTGGGCTGCCACAAGGACAATTTTAACTTCAGGGCACTGTTGTAATGTAATTTGATAAGGAAAGGGAAAGGACCTCAGTAAAGAAGTGTGCTTGCATTGAAAGGAGAGAAATTATCCCAGAGTGACCTATCTATTACAAATCAGATTTTTTTTTTCACAGTATTGAAAAGAGTGAGGCTTGTGAACTGATAACAGTACCTCAAATGTCTCCAGATGGCACTGGAAAGCCACCCATGGACCAAACAAATGAAGAGTAAGACATTAAGAATATCAACTGATTGTCAAATGGCATCTTGAGTCTCCTAACTGAAAATCTACTTCAAGACAGGAAACCCCATGAAAATGTTCATGCTTTTCCAACATAATTCTGCTGCAAATCCACCTGTTTTTCCCTTTATTTATTCCATCCAGTCAGGTGCTTCCTCAGTTTTAACAGGAGAGTGAAATAGAAGAAAGAAAACCCCAACAGTGGCAATTGTGAAGACATATTCAGTTTACTATGGTACCAGACAGAGGAGAGAATTCATTCTGTACCTTAACAAAGCCATTCTCAAGCTGTGGTGGTTCTCCACAGGACACTGGGTGGCACGTGGGCAAACTGCCACTCCAGTTGCCAGTGGCCTCACAGGTCCGTTTCTTCTCTCCCTTGATGTAGAACCCCTTGTTACAGCTGTAAGCCACCACTGCTCCGAAGCTGTAGTTGGTGCCACTGGCATAGCCATTGCTAATGTGGGGAGGCTCTCCGCAGCGGACGGGGATGCACTGGATGCTCATGGGAGAAGGGTTCCACTGGCCCCCTCGAAGGCACTCGATCTTGGCCGAAGTGTTCAGAACAAAGCCTTCCATGCACTTGAAGCTCACGATGGAGCCAGCTGCAAACCTGGCTTTACTAATGGACTCCAGGATGCTGTATGAGACGGCAGATGGCTTTTCACAGAAATCAGCTATGCAGTGGGGCATCTCCCTGCCCTCTGGAGGAACCCACTTCCCTTCCGCGTTGCAAAGCAGCTGAGAGTTATCAGCCAGGCTGTAGCCATCTGAGCAGAAGTAATAGGCTATATCACCAAAGAGGCGGTGGCCACTCTCTGGTGATGCATTTTCCACGTGGGGTGGTTCATCACAGGATACTGCCAGGCACTGCTGGTGGCTCACACTCCACTCGCCGCTGGCTAAGCACTCTATGGCTGCAGGGCCAACTAACGTGTAACTGTGGATAAGGAAACCACACAGGAAGTCAAAAAGACAAGCACTGTCAAATGCTACCAACAGTTTCCTGAAGCCCCCCTGCAGTACAAGCTTGCTTCCTAGCACCCTGGAAGAAAAGGATCCTTTACAAAAGCTACGATCAATTCCAAAAGGAAAACCTTAAAGCCTAGGTGTCCATGGGTGAGGTATCACAACCAGAGACAACCTAGCACTCCTTGTGTATATCGTTTCTCTCTCATCTGTCCATCTGGATTACCACTCCTGAACTTCCATTCTGGTTGAAACTACTACAACAAACCTAGTATTGTGCTGTGACAGTCCATACAATTCTCAAAGAAACAATTCTACTGAAGAAATTCTTCCCCTTTAGCAGAATTGAATGGAGAAGAAAGAGATGAAAAGCCCATAAAGGCCTTTTGGGTTCCTGTATCAGCCCAATCAATCCATTTTCACACTCGCAAGCAATAAGAACCTCCTTAGTGAGTTATCCAGAGATGCTCTTGCTAATAATGCACATAGCAATTTTCTAACAACTTTTTGCTAAAAACCACTGTAAGAATAGTTATAAAAGCCAATTAAAAAAAAAAGTAATACTGAGTAGAAGAAAATAATCTTTTAGAATGAAATTCTACCACGTCACTCCTTTAGTGTAGTTGCATTTCTCCAATCTGTCTGTGGGATGCAGTGAGAGGCATTACTCCATGCTGCTCATCATCCCACTTAAAACCTTGCTGCTTAAACATGTAACAGTATAGTCAACAGATAGTACCTGTGACTATCTTCTCCCTCAGTTTTGAAATCTCTGTGGTATGGTCTCACAGAAAGCAAAGAAACACTAGCTACTGCAAAGTTCACATTGACTCTTTCCAGCTGAAGGCTGGGAACTGGTTGTTCAGATTTTGATGACAACACCTGTAAAATGCTTTGTCTTGTTTGCAGGATTTTTTTCCAAACCCTTGTGACTGGACTCCAGAAGAAGAGCCTATTAATGTGCCAGTGTTTAATATGATCCACTCTATTCATTGTCATAGACAGCCATGAGCCTCTTTAAATGCTGCTATCCCATTTAAAATGCTTGTACAGGAAATAGAAGCAGCTTTTAAAATCATGATACAGTCAAGAAAACGTAATAAGGACGCATTGCTTCAACTATTTTTCAAATAATATTGGAAAGCCAGTTTATAAGAAAAATGCTGGCTTATCAATCTACCTTTTTTACATCAAGAATGGGCAGAAAATTCTCCAGTCACTTAGGGCCTGACCTAAGCAAAAGTTCTGCACACCTGCTCAGCCTTTTGGACAGAACAGTTTCAAGAAATTCAATGTGACTGCTCAAAGGCTGTAAAGATAAGCATGTGCAAAGGTTCTTGCAGTATCAGAGTCCAGCATTACATTCATGCTTAACATAATCAAAATGGAGCCTCATCTTTGATGAAATATGATCTGAAAAGGTCACTATACTGAGTAGATAGAAATAAAAGAAAAATAAAACACCTCAATAAATGAGAAGTCAGGGTTTTAAGGAAGCAGAATTTAGACCACCAGAACGAACAGTTCTCAAAACACACCAACTTCCTTATAGCCTGACTAGACATAGGGAATTCTTTATGATCAGGGCCCTGAGCTTGCCATAGAAGTACTAGATCTGTATTAACTCCAGAGAGCACTTCCTATTGAAATGGTCTATCATTCCCCATGACTCCTCTCCATTCTCCTCTTCCAGAGAGTATTCAGCTGCCGTGAAATTACCTCATGAAAAGCCTGTGTGTCCCATACAGACTTGACAGCCCACAAAAAAAATCTCCATCACATTTAATTTCCAGACAGTTAAGACAGAAGCAGAAAAAAATGAACTAGTGTGCAGTTACAAAGGACTTGCAAAGCAGTACACCACTTTTACCCATCGTGACTATTAATCTAATATTGCTAATCTACATACCCTTCCTTACACGTGTAAGAGACTGTGTTTCCAAAAGTAAAGTTACTTCCATTGATGACTGCATCTTTGATGGCAGGAGGGGATCCACAAGAGACAACGCTGCAAGCTGGAGGTGTGCTGTTCCAGTTCCCTGAAGATGCACAGACAAGCACAGAAGGACCCTGAAGGCTGAGACACAAACATTATTATTAAGGCTGCCATTTCAGTCCAGGTGAGCAACAGGGTGGGAAAGAGGTGCTTTGCTTCTCACTGATTTCCTGGCCACACTGAAACCAAGGGGAGCCTCTCACTGACCTCAGCAGAGCCCAGAATCTCACCCTCAGTTCATGAAAAAGCACTGCTGATGCCGTCAAAAGAGCCAGTCTTCAGATTATTTTGGAGAGAGAGCAGGTGGAATTCATGTGGGGCCTCAATGCACTGTGCAGACACACACTTCTACTGTAGCTTTGCCCACCTTTGAGTGGCAAAAGAAAGTCATGGGGTACTTAAATATCTAAGCTTAAAGATTTTCTTGTATGCCATCAACACCACGCCAATGCTGACTTGCAACTAGGCTTCAGTCTGAGACCTGATTCACTCAAGGACTTAAACACTACCTTTACTCAGAAAACTGAAGGAAATGTTCCAGTTCAGGTTTGTTTACAAAAAGGCATTCAGTTCCTTCAGGAAGTAAAGGATTTTGCTTGAGTGATTTGCCACACACATTTGAAGTTGGTGGTATTTTTTGGTTCCCTTAGCAATGCATTGGTACAAAAGGTATGACTCAGTTGTCTAAACAAAGGTATGCAACACCACCCTGAGATGCCCTAGTGAACCCCCTGCCTTCCAGCTGCTTTGTCAGCTGGCTATGGATTCCCAGGAAGTCCCATGTCACAGCTGAGAGCCCTTCACAGGTGTGTCTGATTCCCTACAGCTTAGTCTCAAACAGTATTAGACCCCCATGTTCAGTTGACTGAAATGAGCTCAGGGGTTAATTGAAGAGAACACCACTGATCTGTAAAGCCCTTACAGATACAGCACAGGCCCTTGTCAGGGCAGTGGGCTTTGCCTACTTGTGTCAGTATGTTTAAAACAAAAAGCACATAAGGTGTTTGAAGGAAGAGACTGGGGTCTACACTTTGTTCCAGAAATAATGCATAAGGGGGACACTGTTTGAGAGGGTTTCCTCTGGAGTTGTGATCACAGAAGAGGGGACTTCTCTCACCAAGCTGTGCCAGACAGGTAAAGGAAAAGAGTCACAACTTATGTGGTATTTGCTGCCTATATGTCCTAGGTCCACTGGTCAACAAACTCATTGAAGTTGCTCCAAACACTGGTTTAGTGGGGTACAGATAAGCCCACACTGTGGATCTATCACTTTACACTACGCTGGACTGCAGCTGCTGAGGTATCTGTTTGTACTAATGTGATTAAAACATTCACCAAATGAGCACACCTCACCTACATGCCTGCATCTGGACAATGGAATGCTTGTAGCAGGAAAATACAGAAAAAAACCCAAAACCTAAACAGGACCATATGAGACTGCTTATGTCAGAGTGAACCTGCTAGGCAGGTATCAGGAGACGCAGAAATTGGCACTTAAAGCCACATCCTTGGATATAGCACTACTGTATTCTTTTCAATTACAGCATATTAAAAATGTTTCCAAAATAACTGCTTACAAATGTAAAAGAGAATAAAAGCCTTGAATAATTAACTACTACAAAGAGTTCAAGGAGTACATTAGTGACTTCCAGAAGGGTCTTTCACCAAAGGCATTGTAAAACAATAGCAAAAATAATATTGGGTATGTGCTAAAGCTGTAGGTGTATGGTAGTTTTTGAAGACAAATGAGAACTTTCAAAAATAATTACAATTATTTTTCTGATTATTCAAAATATGTCTTTGAGTTTGATGGTAAAATATAAGCATTGCATATATATAAAAAAAAAAAATATATTTTTATATATATATTTTTTTTAAATAAATAAATAAATAAAACCAATAAAATCCTGAATGACCTTCTTGAACTCCTCCAATTTAGGATGAAATACAGAAAGCACCTTCAAGACATAAAAACATTTTAAAAAATTCTGTTTTGGTATTTTATCTCTCTGAATAATGATCCCAGCTTTATCTCTTTCAGACATGTCAGACCTTCTAGAAAGCGTGCTGCCTGCATTCAGCTCAGGAACGTTCCTGCATTTACCTGTATCCATCATCACAGGTGTATGACACAGAGGAAAGGTAGGTCGTGCCAGTGAGTGTGTATTTTCCGTTGCTGATATCCTGTGGGCTAGGACAAGTCACCATTTCACAGGAGGGGGGAGGGTGATTCCAAATGCCACTAGCAAGGCACAGAATTTCCTTTTCACCCACTAAGTTGTATCCATCACTGCATCTGAGTTAGAAGAAAAGAACTGTGATCAAACACAGAGCCTTTTGTGCATAACATAATCAGCCACCCCCTCTTCTCTCTTCATCCACACCTGCATACACCAGTTTTCTCTGCAGGACACAGAGAGCTAGTACTGGAGTAAACTCTCAGCTCTGCTAGTGAATAGCCACCACTATAACCAACTGTCTTGCCATTACTTTAATCCCAACTTGTTCCTCTCCCTCATTTCAACCACTCTTCCAATTCAGCCATACTCTCATTTGTTGCCAGATTCTCAATCATTTATTAATACAGCACTTTAAACATACTGAATTCCTACCTGTACACCACCTTATTAGGGTATGTAAAATTTGAGCCCAAAATGGCACCGTTCTCTGGAATAACTGGACCACCACAGGATATAGCTTTAAAAAGACAAAAGAGGTTGATACAGCACAAATAAAGAAGAACAGAAAATCAAGATTTGCTTTGTTTTCTCTAAATAGGATTGAAGAGGTGTAAAGCCTTAGGTAACACTGGGTTCTTCACTAAGCTATAACTGACATTTAGGGCTCTTTATCTGACTTTACTGAGAAATCTGACTAACTGAAAATAGGTAGTTGGAACTGTTCTACAAACCACGTGCTCAATTGTCAAGGGGACTTCATATCCACCCCTCCCTATGGACAAAGTACTTTTTTTTGACATTTTCTCTCATTTTACCCTGTTGCTTCACCTCATTAGTTCTGGTTTTCTAAAGAGACAATTTCTGCAATTATACCATGTATATGTACGTGCACCAGCCTGTCCTCTCTGGTTGTTTTTTATCCACTGAAACACAGTTAATGATCTTTAAGACATTAAGTTTCCACAAGTTCCTTGAAAACGGGAAGCTGGGTGGAGAAGAAAGATAGTTTTAAAGCTTGCATTAAAACGAGATGAGTCTACACTCATCTCTTGAGACTTCAGAGAGTCTGCTTAAGAGAGTACCACTATGAATATGAAAATTGTTGGAAAAGTTTCAACTGGTGCTTACATCTCTTAAAACAACCGAGCCTTCAACACTGAGCCCCAGGTCTGCTAGGACAGGGTTTCATTAGCTGCCGTGGTCTCTAAAGGCTCTACACTGCTACTTTCCACTTTCCACCTCTCTAACAACACATATGACAAAATGCATTCTCCCCAGGAAACACACCTTCACAATATGGTATTGGGTGGCTCCACTCTCCAGACTCCATGCATGTAAGTTTAGTGACTCCTGTCAGCTGAAACCCTTCTTCACAGGAAAATGTTACTTCACTGCCAACACTGTAAGTGTCCCCATATAAATGGCCGTGCTCTGGAGGTCCTGGATTCCGGCACTTCACTGGTTCTGAGGAGGAAGGGAGAAACGATCAATAATATAACCAAATACCAGGTTTTATAAACCAGTTTCAGGATATACCCTTGGGAATTTCCTGAACGTAGGAAGGCAGAGCACATGGAAAACACTTATAAGTAGTTTACAGCCTTACCAGCTTTTCTCTGTTCCGTATGTAAGTGACACTGAAGACTCATGCAAGTAAGCTAATCTTGATATGGAAGAGACTTCTATAACTGAGTTTGCATTCATTGTCAGAAGCAAACACCCTGCAACAACTTCCCCTCTGTGAGGGAAAGTCCACTCCAGCACGTCCAGCCTCGAACATAAAATCACCTCAGCTACCTTTTATCCCAACCTATGCCACTGTCTTGTCATCTTCATGCAAAGTTACCTTGCTTAATGTTTCTACAAGCAGCTCAAACCCTACTCAGATGTCTGTATTCAAATATTTCTTCACTGCACAGCTCTGCTCTGAGAAGTGACACACTGTGGCATGCAGCCTTTCCAGGTCCTCAGCACATGTGCTCCATGTGCAAGAGGGTTTTGCATACATGCATGTCTTGGAGCAGAATCCCAAGGACAGCTGGCTCCACAGGGAGTGTTGAGTTCTCAAGAAACAAAAAAAGACACTGCATGACAGCTCCATTCAGGCCAAACTGACCTGGAGATGAAAGCACGCCTGCTCTGTCCCTCCCTACATATCAGTTACTAGCAACTGTCTTCCACAGGGAGAGGCAGGACCTTGGAAAGGCTGTCCTGATGTTTTTCTTTCCCATACCTGCACATTTTTTACCATCTCCTGTGTAAGGAGGGATGCAAGTGCAAACATAGGATCCATTTGTGTTGAGACAAGATGCATGCTCATCGCAGTCTGATCCAACAGCGCATTCATCAACATCTACAGAAAAGAAATGCAAAAAAGATGTCTCTAGGGTGGTATTTGCAATAAGCACCTACTTTAAACTTCTGTCACTGTCAAGAGGAATTGCTTTAATTAATATAATTAAAAATCACTCTTACTTCAATCACTTTTTTGATGCATTAGTAAAAATATTTAATATTTAAATTAATATTTATGCTTTCTATATAATTTACTATACATTACTGTGAAATGTGAGAAAATCAGAGACACATCCATCTAACCTTCAGTCAATACTTCCACAAAAAGTATCTAGTTCCCAAGCAGTAAAAGAACAGACATTGTAACTCAGACATTGTGCTGTTACTACTGCTCTGGACAGTCACTATGAGAGAGGCTGTCAGCATTAAACACTTGCCTGGTAAACCCTCTGTATCTCAAGCTTCCCACCTGTAAGACAGGAAAACTTAGCCAAGAGGGGAAACACTCTGAGCAAAATATGATTAGAGCCCCATCTCTGCTGAAAAAAATTAGATTAGCAATGAGAAGTGCCTGCAATTGCCAGAGAAATTAAAATCAGTTAAAAGTATATTAGTTATTGCAATGAACTATTAATACAATAGTAAATACACAATATTCAATAAATACAACTGTAGTGCCTACATATGCCAATTGATGATGTATGCGCTATGTGGCTTTGTACTGTAGAGCAAAAAAAATCCTTCACTCCGGAATACTTCGTATCAGCTTTCAAATCCTGACTGTACAGAAGTGTTCTTGGTATGCAAACAAAGAGTCACAAATTGCAAAGGGTCAATTTCAAGGCGTCTAATTGAGAAATGATGGCATCGGGGATTATTCCTTATATAAACCAGACTGTTACAGACAGGTAGAACAATTCTTCATTTAAAAGCCCTGCTACAGGACAGCTGTTGAACTAGGTATACCATACAGACATACAGCTGGAGTTCCTTGACCATTTCTAGGCAAAAAAAGCAACTTAGTTAAAAAAGCAACAAAATTTACTGAATTGGTGTGTTTATTCTTTGCTGCTGAGTGAGTCTGGCCAGCATGAACAGAACCTAACAATGTTCTGAAAAGAAAAGGAGTTTATTTCTGACAGGCAGAACGAAAACTGCACATTAAAATCAGAACGGTTGCCAATTACACAAACATCAGGAGAATGGAAAGCGTTACCATAGCAGAACTGGAATAACTGCTCCTCCTGTAACGTCTTGTGAAGCAAGGGAGAGTGGAAGGACACTATGAATCAGATTCATAACAGAGCAAAAGGAATGCCCCAGGGCATAGATGTACCAGGCCTTGTTAGCACGCGACTGGAGCGTGAATCAGAGAGGTAAAGGGTGGGTCAGGGTGCCAAAGTCACTCTTGTTTTCATTTGCCCCTTATTCTCTGTTTTAAGAGAGACAAGGCAACCTGGAAGGTGGAGCACATGGCTTTTCCTTCTCAATGACATGCTTCCTACTGCACACATGTTGAACTATTTGGACAGCCTTGCAGCATCTGCTCTGAGCCTGCTCATCTTTAGGCTTTTGTATAAAGTGCAAAGGAGAAAAGCAAAGAGAGGAAGAAAAGACTGGATGGTCTGGTGGAGGTTCTGAAGGAGTCTTGGTAGATTATGAAAACAGATGTATTCTACTCCAAAGTGAATTTTGGCAGAACTAAAGGCTGTTGGCTTTCCTTTTGCTCCTGTTGACTGAAAAAATTATGTGCTATACCTACATAAAACACAGAGTCAAATCAAACACAGACCTTGCTAGGTTGTTAGCCCACAACTCCCATGTTAGGCATGACTAAGCAGCAATCTGAGTGCAGCTAGCTAGTGGATTCCAGTAGGGATCTGCTGGAGTCATGGCCCTACAAGAACAGTCACACCCAGTCCTCTGTATGCAGTATAGTGCTGGTGTGCCTCATCTTTCTGGTACATCAGAACCAGCTGACCAGGAAGTGCGTTATGGGGTGGCAACTACATGAACTATGATGTCCAGAAACGCACTCTCAGCTCTCTCAGTGCTACAGCTGCTTGCTGAAAGATGTGTGGGAGTGACAAATAAACCCCCACAGCGGAAGAAGGCTCAGAGGAGATGGGCAAGGGTGATCTGCTCCTGAAGTTCAGGGAATAATGTGGGGTGTGACTGTTACAAAGAAGCTGACTCAACAAAAGGGGACAGGAAGGTGGTCTTTGTTTTAGCTATCAACAGTGGAGTAGATCAACTGGTGGTGTAAATACTTCCCCCTGAGTTCAATAAAAGAGCAGCACAGGGCAGAATTGAATGCATGACTCAGGCCAACACAGTATAAAAACTAGACAACTAGCAACGGGCTTGAGCTGGCTTCAACCCACACACTCACTCTCAGCTACTGGGGGTGCCCAGGGTCATGAGGGTGAGCATATCATAGGGACTGGCAATGGGCAACACACTGGTATTGTGACTGAACTTTGTAGCATCAGCTATCTTCAGATAAGTAAATCTGAAATTAAACTTTGCAACCTCCACAAGTGGAACACCTAAAAGAACCTGGTCAGAGAATATGGGACACTAACAGCATGCTGAAGCACAGGGAAATGCACAGGTTAGAAGCAGAGGATGCAAGGACTCTAGGGCTAAATAAACCTGGAAGGAGAGAGGCTGGTAGTGTAGTGCAGGCTTATTGAGTCCAGGTTGAGGGGCATGGAAGAGGACTGACAGAGAAGGGTGCCAGAATGTAGTTTTGGTTTAACATAAAGCTGAGCACAGTATTTCAGTAATGTGAATATTTTGGAGTGTGATTTCTGAGAATCTGATCAGCCTTCACAATTTTTGAATGAAATCCCACCCAAACCCAAGAAGTGCAAGATTGCTAGCCCATGCAGCCACATATATGGCACATCTCACCAAGGCAAGAGGGTGAAATGCTGTTCCAGCTCCCATTGTCCAAGCACAACATCCTGGAGTCGCCCAACAAATAGTAGCCGTTGTTGCAGTGATAGGTAACGGTACTGCCAGCAAAAAAGTCTTCAGCTGAATAAAATCCATTTTCTAAAGGTGGAGGCACTCCACAGCTGATTCCTGCAACATGAGTGAAGAGAGGGCACAGACATTAGCAGAGCAGGCACAGATCAACTTCAGAATAACTCCACATGAGAGCCACCACTGGAGATGTTTTCTCTGCAACGGTGGAATCCCATGCACAAGAGGGCCCAGACCTTTTCTGAGGTGGCTAACTGATTCCAGGTCTGGTGGAGGGTCTTGTTTTGTGAGCACTTGTCAACCAGAGACTGAGCAGGACTCTCCAGCTCCTGCTACTCTCCTAGCTCTGAAGGAGACCATAGAATCATAGAGCGTTGTGAGTTGGAAGGGACCCACAGGGATCATTGAGTCCAACGCCTGTGCTAGCATAGGACAATCCCAAGATTCAGACCATGTGTCTGAGGGCCAAATGCTTCTGGAATCTTGTCAGGCTTGGTGCCATGACCACCTCCCTTGGGAGCCTGTTCCAGTGCTCCACCACCCTCTAGGTGAAGAACCTTTTCCTCGTGGCCAACCTCACCCTCCCCTGGCACATCTTCCTGCTATTTCCTCTGGTCCTGTCACTGGTCACCAGAGAGGAGCTCAGCACCTGCCCCTCCTCTTCCCCTTGTCAAGAAGACACTGTGCCTATGATCTGAGCAGATGCCCTTCAGTCACAGGACACTTGCCCTGATAATCAATGACTCTTGGTGAGTTTTAAGGAAAAAGGAAAAGTAAGTTTGCCTTCATGGAGGTTTCCCTTCACTGAAAAACAAGCTGAATGTTACTGTGTTTGAATACTGCAAAACTAGCTAACAGATTACTGCTAAGAGGCTACAATACTGGTCTGAGACCTGGGAGTGCATCAACAATGGAGAGATTGCAACTGACCTCACATACAACCCTGGGCATCACTTGGACTTTGACTATAGTAAATAAGCCCTTCTGATCCCAGCTGTGCTGGCAGAAGGCATTACTGTACCTGTCTGCCAGAGGACACTATTTATTCTAGCACAGCTGCTTCTGTGCATCTTCATTTCAATCAAGAGGACATGAACTTATTCCAACAGCTACACAGCTCATCTTTGTACACAGGTAGTAGCAACCCTTTGCTCCCCAGACATGTGCAATGATCACACAACAAGACACTGAAGTGTTCAGAGCCTGTGGTAATGGAAGCCAAGTACTTGCTGTAGAGTGACAGAACTGAAGAGCCTGTAACAAAGACAGGCTGTCAGGGGATGGGGGTTTGTAGTTCTGGCGGTCTTTGGTAGCAGGAAGAGGAAAAGGATCCTGGGGGGTAAAGACAGTGATTACAATGAGCCTGATTCAGTCAGTAGAAGAATTTTTTCTGTACCACACCTTCCACTATAAACCCTGTAGTTCTTTATGCAGAAAATAGCTATCTTCAACTCACTATCATTTATCAGGTACTTGTGAACCAGGCTAAGAATAGCCAGTGGGTGAGTCTGGCCCTTGTTCACTCAGCATGTCTGCAGCATGTCAACACTGTTCTGTCTGAGCTCTGTGCTCAACAGGTGAAACCACCTGGTCCAATCCAGAGGAATCAGATGACAGCTAACAGGACTGTGGTGGCTTGTCACTGATAACACACCAAGAAAGAGCAAAGCTGTCTCTGCCCATGAACTTATGCCCTGCCTACCAGGACTTGCTTTTGGGTAAATCTTCACATGCATGTTATTCATCAGGCAGAAGAGAAGACAGATCCTGGATTTGTGCTATGAGTAACTGAATTAAAAGGAAGACATGAAAATAACCTAAAATCTACTTTTAATAAATTTGATTATTTTTTCCCAAAATACTGATCAATTTTGGAGTCATGCAATACCTTCTAGAGTTAATTTGCTATTCTGCTGAAATAAAAAATATAGTCACCTCCAACACATGCAACTTCAGTCACATGTACACTCACAGCCAAGGAGAACCAAAGGAAAGGAGAAGGCAGGAACAGGAAAGCAGTAATCAAAGAACCTTGCCACCCTGAATGTATACAACCCAGTTCCTCAGAAGAAATTCTGTAAGTCTTGGAGCACTTCTAAGTCCTAACAGAAATATCTGCTGCCTTTAAAGAAATTATAACATACTTATGTTAAGGCTTTTACTTCAAACCAGATGTCTCAGTGACACTTAAAAATTACAGAGATATTCTAGCATTTCCTGGGCTTCTTCCACACTCCTGGTGCCACTGGAGGAAAGTTTGGAGTACCAGATTGCTGATCCAGATAGACTCATTTTGGTGATGGGCATCAGAAGCTGACTGAAAAAGGCGGCAGGATTTGATCACGGTGTAGTTTCTGCTCAGTAAAACATGAGTTCAGTTTTAAGCATATATGTATATGCTGTAACATTGATGGAATCAAGTGCACCATAGCTGCAGGGATAAACAGGCGGTGAATAGTGATAGGGGTCCAAATAAAAGCCAGGGTTTCCTAATCCTGCCAGCCCACTGAGACAACTCACTTTCACAGCGGGGAAAAGGCCGTGTCCACTGTCCCAGGTTAAGGCAGTGCTGAACAGAGTTTCCCACTATCTGGAAGCCTGGGTCACAGGAAAGGCTCACTTTTGACCCTGGCTTTAAATCAGCAGAAGAGGCCCGCAGGTGTGGTACGGATCCTTGCAAAGACGGACAGTCTGTGGACAAAATATACGCATACAGTAAGAGATACGGCTGTGTGCTGAAATGAGTAAATTTCTTAACCTGATCATTTGATCCTGTATAAGCTTATCCAGGAGAAAGCTTTGGGAAGTGTCATGTATGCCACATCCCGCTCGAGTTCAAAGGGTTTTGAGAATCATCAACATGTAACATCGCAAAAGGAATCTGTAGGAAAAGAGGTGAGGAGGCACTAGGTATTTTAATACTACCCAATTATTTTTAGAATAAAAGACAAGAAAAACTTCTTTCTGACCCAACACCATCTTCACTCTTTCACCATCTCAATTCAGGAAGCAATAAATCTCTATCAGAGATTCCAACGAACTTTTGTTACAAAACCCTGGAATTCGAGGAATGAAGGACTGAATGTTCTCACTGTCAAATTATCAAAATAATTTATTCAAGGTTAGTAGGGTAAAGGCCGAAAGCTAGCAGATTTGACCCCATAAAAGAGTCTTATTATATTGTTCAGAAAAAAAGGGTTCTAGGAAATAAAGTTCTAACCAGCACAAAATATACTCTTGTAATCTATCTTCACTCTTCCAACAACTCCTGGCAGGAAATCTGGCCAGGCTAGTACATTTCCTTTTTGGAGTTCTTCTGGACAGGATGTAGCCAGAGATTTTACCTATGGATTTAAAACAGTTGATTAGGTGCTGTTTAAGGACCACGTAGGAAAAGAACGTAAAAATATATTCCTTCCATGTCTGCATGCAACACTAGAACCAATCACTGAATAAGCCATGTTCATCATTTCTAGCACAAGAGGTTTCTGGCTGAACTACTTTTTATTCTGTACTCACAAGCCAGCTAGCTGTGGACAGGTATGTACTGAGGCAATACCCAAAGGAATACTTGTCACACAAGCAAAGTATAAAACACAGTTCTCAAAACACAACTGAGTTTAACTGTTAGCATGAAAGAAAAACTATTTATGTCACAGAAAAAGGCAGATATGGGAATGCAACCTGAAGAGAAAACCTGATGTATTTGCAGAAAAATGTTAAATAGGAGCCAAAAGGAACTTAATGTTGAAGATCTGCATTTCACAAATTCTGCTAGCACTGCACCACGCTGAAGGAACAGAAACACAAAAAGGAGCAGTTTAATAAAGCAATTTGTTGTTTCTAGGACAAGAGTTCTGTGAATTCAATACACTAGGCTCTTCAAAACATTGTGGCTATGGCCCACCCACACCAATACTAGCAGCAGTATTGGCTTTGAATTCCACCAAAGCAGAAGAGGACCACAACTAATCACATACTGAAACAGGAATTATATAGGCAAACTCAGGATAGGAGAAAGAAAGGAACACACTGTTAGATCACAGCAGATATCTTGAGAGCAGCTCTGGTCAAATATCTTATGGAAAAGTTTTCCATTTAAAAGATAACTCCTTTAATGGAACCACTGGGGGTTTCTTTTGCATTCTTACTACAAGAAACTGAAATGCCAATGGGAATCCATAAGCTGTTTCAGTATTGTATTTTAAAGTAAAAAAAATATTATTTCAATAAGGTAAAAATATTTCTGCTTGTTCACTGTGACTCTGAGAATCTATTAAACATAGTAACATAATTGTATTTCTATCTGACCACCAACAAAGGGAACTTGTGGACTACAACCCCAGATGGCACAGCACTTTTAAGCTATTCAGACACCAGCATAAATTATATGCAATAGTAAGAATACACAGACAGATCTTAATGATGGGATGTCACATATGTATTCCATAGTGGTCCCTTGGAAGGAGCTCAGATGTCCTGACCCCAACATTTGTAAAAAAGAAGGCCATCTAGTTCCACTGGATGCTCAGGGAGATTTGTGCTACATGGAAGTGTTTTAAAACTCCAAAATGAGAGACCAGGGCTTGGATTCATTTTGCATTGTCTTTGCTCACTGTAACTCCAGGAAAAGAAAGGAAACAGTCCCAGAAGGTGAGTCCCAGAAGGGATTAAAGTGTATTATTGGCACAGCATTCCTCATCAGAGCAGATGCAATCATATCTCAGCTACGGAACTGCTGAAAAAACCCATATGTGCCCTGAGGAGAATAAACGCACAGTAAAGGGATAATTAAGGATTTCCTCTTCTTTTAAGATACCAGAGAGGGAAGTGGTCTATGGAGAAAAGATGATTATTTAATTAAGAGAACATGTTAGTAATTAGGGTACTGAGACTACTTCCTATTCTTTGGCTCTCCTGTGCTGGAGGGTCATTCCAGTAATTCCCTGTCAGGGAGAAAGGAATGTTTCCTTCAGCAGTATGAAAAAATGAATTAAGAAGAGCAAAGAAGAGCAGCCCAGTGGGCTGTGTACCTCCCAGTACAGCCAGCCTGCCCATACAATACGAGCAGCATGGCTTCAGGGCTACCTGGTTAGAAAAGAACAGGTGTGGCCAGGTCATGCTGAGCAGCTGGGAAACTGCCTTTCTCAGAAGGGTGTCTGGCTTCTGTCAAGTCTCCAGTGGATGAAGTCAGCTAGCAAGAACAATGTGCTACACTGTCTGTCTTTATGAGAAAGGAAGGTACACCATGAACCTCAGATTGAATTATTCTCACATTTCCCCTACCCTGAACTCCAGTGAGGTGGTTCAGACTCTTCTAGAATCAGCTTAGCTGGAGAAGAGAGCAACCTGCTCTGTTTATTCTGAGGCCATTTCAAACATCTCACTTCAACAGTACATGTTGATGGAAACTGCTTAGGCCAAGGGCTGCAAATGAAATGCAAAGAATGTGCAGGGAAAAATTTCCAGTGTGGAAAAGGCAGGTTTGAGAATTAGCCCTTCCAGGTCATATGATGGAGAATGGAGGGCTGGAAAGGACCAAACAGTCCCATATAGACCACTTAGATTTCTGCTGCTGTCTACTCAGCAAGAAAGCAACCAGATTGTTGGTTTACCTACACAAAATTAATGACCAAGTGTATGATCAACTAAAGTACATAAAAATCTTAAAGAGTAGACTTTGCCTTTATGTTATTAACTGGGCAACACATTCTGTCAGCCTGCTTTCCTTATTGGCCAAGAACAGGAAGGTAAGACTTACTGAAGAGTTCCAGCTGGCCACAACAAACCTGATATTAACAGATAACAATAGTGATTTGTTATCACAAGATCTGAAATGAATGGAGTTAAAATTTTACAGGAAGCTTACTTGGCTCAGCTCCCTGTTTGGTCTCATCTCTATCCTTCCAGATCAGTAATATGGATACCATAAATGAAAGGCAAGATTTTCTTCCTTGTCCTAACTGTATTGCATTTGACATAAATGGGAATTTAATCAAGCCTGTCACTAAAGACAGGTGACTACTGAGAAAGACTTAGAAAATCACACTTAGCCGCTTCATCAGTGTGTCATGTAAAATCACATGTACACTTATCAGCCTCAAAACTGCTAGTGAACAAAAACCTCTAGATTTGACTTGGCAATGCAACGACTGGTGACCCCAAAAGTCAAGAACAGTAGCAGATTGCTGGGCAGTTCTGAACTTAGCAGAGAGCCAAAGTAGCAAAAAAGGAGAGAGAAGCAGAGGAGACATTTGGATGCTGGAAGCAAAACTTTTTCTGTTCATTTTATTATTTCTTATTTGGATAATGGGTAACAAACAGTGATAAACCACCAAACAGTGGTAAAACCTTGAAAAAACCCCACTAGGAGAACAGCAAAACCTTTTAATCCAAAGACTCTCTTCCCAAGAAATGCCTCTAACTTTGAACATCAGCCCTTGCTATTCAAGTGTTATCAACAGTTCCTTAATTTCTGACCTTCAGGACTGAAATACTTATGACAAGGAAGTGGTGATGGAGCACACTGTCATCAGGTTTGCAGATAATATCAAACTGGGAGGCCCAGTCAGCATGCTCAAGGACAGAGCTGCATCCATAGGGACCCTGACAGGATGGAGGAATGGGCCAACACAGACCTCACGAACCAATGGGAAGGAAAAGTCTCTGAATAGTACAGGCTGGGGAAAGCCTGGAGAGGGAGCAGCTCTGTGGGAAAAGACCTAGGAGCTCTGGTAGGCAGTGAGCTAAGTATTGGCCAGCTGTGCACCCTGGCAACAACAAAGATCAACAGCATCCTTGGCTGTGTGATAGGGTCACAACCAGAAAACAAAGGAAGGGATTATTCCCTCTTCTCAGTGCTTTCCAATTTGGGCTCCTCGGTACAAGAAAGACGTTGACAAGCTGGAGCAAGTTCAGGGGCAGGCATTAGAAAAGGTGATGGGCTGGAGCATTTGCCCTGTGAGAAGAGACTGTGGGACCAACGCTGGTTGGTTCAGCCTGGAGCAGAGACAGCTTTTGGGACAGCAAAACAGCAGCCCCAGGTAGCTATGGGGATGTGATCAAGTGTCAGGCTCTTCACAGCAGTGCATGGTGGGAGACAGCAGTAATAAACTGAAGTGGGAGATCCCAACTAGGCATAAAGAAAAAAAAAATCACTCTTTAATATAACTGAGCACTGAAGCTTGTCTCCCAGAGAAGCTGAGGGACCACTGTCCTTGGAGACATCTTTTGATCTACATTAATTTTTTAACTCTGTCAGAGTTTAGTGCTAAACCTTTATTTTTGGCACCTGAATAAAAGTAGCCTAATATTCAGTTATGTTGCCCATTCAGACTTTTATAGCTCAGATTTTTCACGGTGTCTAATGCATTGACAAAAATTCTGATACTTCCCCTCTGATGTTTTACTAGTGCCTTCACACAGCGGGATGGGGGAACTGTAACTTGTATAACTAAGCTCATTTCATTATTTTAATTCCCTCTTCTAACAGGACTGCTAGCTTTTGTGTATACCTTCATTTCTCTTTTAAAGCTACATAATACAGAAAGACTCAGTCAAAATAGAAGGTGATTTCAGTGTTGATTTTACCACACTTGGTTTGGCTTAAAGCTACTCTACTTACTATGCTAAACTTATTACCCTAAGCCAGAGGTCCATCTGGTCCCCACTGACTTCTGTGGTAAAAGAGATCTATATCTGACATGCTAATATGGAATGGCTTTTCAAATGTTCAACCTACACTCAGAGCCCTTTGCTCAAACACTGCAGTAAGGATTTACCTGCTGTGGAGAGAGGACGTGGTCCCAAATGTTGAGCTGGCTGATGGAGCCCACAAAAGACTCAGCTGGGTTGAATCCTTCTCCTTTCTGATCTTGCTCTTGACCCAGTACGAGTGCACCACCGCCTAAACTCATAGAGAATTAGAACAGGGACAGGAAAAAACACCTGACAGCAGGGATCCCGGTAGGAAGATTAAAAACTAAGCAAAACAAAACTTCTGCTACTCAATGTTACTAAGAATTTGTAATGCAGAAGACCAGTTGCCTTCAACAAATTCTCTCAGCAAACCTCTGGGAAGCCTTATGCTAGACTGAGGCTAAGTGAGCACAACAATTCGGATGTGAGTCTCAAATATGCATTAATGCTAGACTCATGCTGATCAGAGCGGAAGCTTTACATGACTGCTTCAGGAATGGTACTGGTTCTAAGAGACCACTTCTAGCTCAGTATTTTAAGCAACATAAAATGCAGGTTTGAGCAGATGGGGCTTATTTTACAATGCTAGCTTGCACTTCCTGCTTTAAACAAAGGCTTAGAAAGTCAGATAGAACAAATCTGATTCCAAACCCTCAGAAGCACAATAGTGATTGGATAATCAACGTTCTGACATGCCATACAAGTTAAATTTTCTTGACTAGCAGCACAGATGATGTGGACATTCATTTCGTATGTCACAGGGTGTGTGAACAAAGGCAAAAAGTAATGGAGACTGCACACTTCCTTGGGTCTTGTCTCTGGAGGTAACTCCAGTGTAATTGGGAAAGACAGAGGCAAGCATAAGGTACATAGGCTAAAATGATAAATGCTTCACTTTTAAAAAATATTAGTAGTTTTTTTGAAATTCAATGTAAATTCTGATGGTGGCAGTATGAAAACATTATCAAAACCAAATCTAACATCAAGCCTTTAATAGCTCTTCAATTATGAAGGTATTCCTTTTTGTGTCTTCTGGTATTACTAGGAAGACTGCTGATCACAGGAGACAATGAAATAGCAAAACCCACCTTATTAGAAAAAAATGCAAACATAAGTTTAAAAAGATGTCTGAAAGTAACAGGAGAAGGCTAATTCAGTCAATTCTGAGCACACGTTTGTAAGGGAAATGCTGGTTCAGATTAAGTTTGTTGTGTGAGAAACCTATTCCCACAAAGCCATTCCCAAATTAGCTCAGCACAGGCTCCTTTGTGCACTAAACTCTGCCACCCCAAAACAAGTTACCTACTGGAAATATGCACTTTGTCTTCAGCAAGGCTGAGTGAGGGAACTGCCCTCATGGAGAAAAAATAGCAAACAAGAGCTTTGCATAAATGCCAAAAATATGAAAACATACTAAAAACACCCAAATAAACATCTCTTTGCAGACATAGCAAATTCTGCAATAAAACCAGAACGAAGGCAACAGATCTGGTATAAGATAAATAAAGCATACCAGGGATTTTTGACCCAACAGAGAGACCGCTGCCTCCATCAGACAGCTTTCCATCGATGTACACTCTCCATGCCCCATCTGTGCACGTCCACGTGACCGCAATGTGATGCCAATTCCCATCATTCACTGAAGGGCAGTCTGTGATCCTTTCTTTTCCATTGACATAAAGAACCCAGCTGCATGGAAGGAGGACGAAGGCATACTCAGTTGCACGCAGTAACCTTAAAAGCACGGCCTATCCCACATGACTCAAAGAAACATTATCTGCCAAACGAAGTAACCCTGTCTACATCATACAAGAAATCTCTCTTAAAAGACCATCATACACGATACCTCTCTCTCTCAGAGAACTTGGAAGTTACAGTTACCATGTGCAAAGCACAGTGAAATAAGTAATGGGCTATTGTATCAAAACATGAAGACTCAAGTCATGGTTGCATAGTGGATTCTTAAACTTTGACCCTTGGGTCCATCCCTGGTTTTGGAGTCACACTATGAGTACTCTGAGTACTGAGCTCCATTTTATCCAATCATTGTCTCAATGTGTTATTTAAATATAATGTAAATGTAGTTCAGACAGAAATATCCTGATTTCTAAACTTCACTGCTCTCTTGCCATTACTCTCTATTTGGCAGAAAGTGAAGGAAACAAAGCAAGAAGACCAAAACAAAGAGGCAACTCCAGCTACTGAGTTTGAATGCAGATTTTTCTACCCCAAAGTAGGTAAAGCTGATATTCAGACTGCAGGTCTATGCTTTCTTTATCAATTTCAGACACCTGTAAGCTACAAAAAAGCAGAACTGTGATTTACCCATTGTAATCAGTCAGAAGAAATGCATTATCACTTCCATTCTCCACTGCATAAGAAATGGGAGTCCCATAGTTTGTGGTGTCAGTGGATCTCATCCAGAATGTACAGGTGATGTCACCAAGAGATGGGAAGACACCATCAAGCATGGCATATCCATAGATACCAGAGACTTCAAAATCAAGATTGAAACCAGAGGACTGTTCTGCAAGAAAAGACAGAATTTTCAGAGCTACATTCCTGAAAACCCAGAAAGACAATCAAATGGAATCTATGCAAATGCAATAAAGTGGAATGCAACTCATGTACAAAAATTATTCACTTTATATTGATCAGAAGTAGAAAGAATGTATAGCAGTCTAACATCAGCCAGCATACAGAGCTTTCCAAGGCTAGAAAACACACAGGGTTTGAACAAAAATGACTGGAAAAGAAGCTGATTATCTAACAAACAATGAACATGAACCTTGCTTTTCAATCCTCTGTCAATGAAATGACATATCCATCTGCCATCCAACAACCCAAAGAGGTGTGATCAGCTGATTCCATTTTATTCACAACAGTCAAGGTTAAAATAAATAAATAAATAAATAAATAAATATATGCGCTTTACAAGGATACTCTGACATAGGATGGCAAGTCTAAACGACCTACATGTCTTCTACTGTGTCTGTAAAATAAACACAAGTTCTTCAGCTCCTGTTTAAAGATTCAAGATCCTGTTTAAAGATTCAGCTACTAGTATAACACTTCATAATTTTCATGGAGTTGGACTTTAGCCTCATGTTTATGTGGCCCAACTCCAGCATCATCCAAGAGGTTGCGTTAGCTGTGGCTCATTTTGCCTGACCACAGGGAACGTGATGCCCTTTTGCCCATTGAGAACTTGATGCCTTTAGGACTCCTAAAGCTGAGACTACCACATACTCATCTCTAACTCTCATGCAAAGCCCTACATGAAAGACAAGAAACAGAAAGAGCTAATTAACTCAGATACACACAGAGCAAATACAAATTAAACTGGATAGACCCACTAGGTATGAAAAAGATAGAACTGTGCCTTAGAAAAGAGAAATTAAGATAAATATGACATAGCACACATGCTGTTACTTGTCTGCAATTACACTTATTAACACAAAAGACACACAGGCTCCACTCAGCTTCTCAAAGTCCCACCACCCTAGCTGCCTTCTGGGGAAGCTGTATGGAATTAGCCCACCCAGTGCAAATCTTGCCCAGAGACTCAGTCAAGCCACCTTTTTCTGACACTTGGTCCTGTGTACCTGTTTCACACCTGCTGCCTGTAAAGCCAGGGGGACATTTACAAATGTATGAGTTCAAGGCATCCACACACGTGGCTTGGTTTAAGCAGGGACTGGAGTCACAGTCATTGATGTTCACTTCACAGTTTAGTCCTGTGTACCCTGTTACACACAGACACCTAAGGAGGAAAAGAGAAGCACACTTCAAAGGTGGCTGCTGTCACAACAAAGAATCCTGGCTATAAGGGTCCACCTATGGGAATGGCATATACTGGAAAAAAAAAATCAACAGAAGAGATACTACAGAGTGAATGGAGTTTTATTTTTGTTGTTCCTTTAAGTATGCTTGAATTCTATGAGCTGCATAATATTTCTTCTTAACAGGGACAATAAAATATTTAAACACAGTGTCTGTGTTTCTTCACATGAAACTGTGAGAGGAAATCATTGCATTCCTGTGAGTGAAACATGCCTTCTAAAGTCTACGGAATTATAGATGAGAGGTTCTCAACTTTTCAGGCATATTTGCTCACACAGAGGGAAAACCAAGGAAGTAGAAAGGCACCAAAACCTCTGGTACTTGGAAAATCAAGGTGTTTCAAAGACACCAAAACTCTGGGGCTTTGGGAAGGGAAAGAGTTATTAAAACCAGACAGTAATAGCTGGTCCATCTCTCTACAGAGATCTAGGATATGACACTGCTATTGGGATTTGTAAATCCTGATGTGAGTTCAGATACCCTAAAGCATAAAAATAAATATTTGGAAGATTCCATTGGTGTTTGAATTTTAATCTTTATATTATATAAATATGTACAGCTATCCCTTTCTTTCAGGCTATAGAAATGTAATATTACCAGGCACATAGCTGGTCATCACCTATTATTCAAGTGGAAAACAAGACAAACCCTTGAAGCTTGAGAAAACTGATTTCTTCTGGAAGATCAATATTAAAAGCTTGCAGTTCTATAATGCTTACACTTCAAACTCTGCATATTTCCTTTGCTGTCTACCTTGGAATTTTTTAGAAGTGAGGACACTATTATTTTATTGTCTTTTAGTCTTCTCTAGTGTGCACAGAGGGACCATTTATATTGGATCAACCTGCCAAGTGCCTTGCTGAATTCTAAGAAGGATGAAGTACCACAACATATCCGACTTTTCACACTGCATTACATCAGTCATCTGTTTTTCACCTGAAGCTGTTGATACCATCTCTGCATGTAGCTCCATTCCTACAGGGTCTGCTGAGACACTCATCAATGTTTCTTTCACACAAGACACCAGTAAAACCTGGGAGGCACTTGCAGGAGAAACCACCAACTTGATCTTCACAAATAGCCCGATTAAGACATGGGTTTGAAAGGCATTCATTGACCTCCGTTTCACAGCGAGCACCTGAGAAGAAAAGAACAAAGTCACAGGTCCACTTTGAATTAACCTAAGAAAGAAGATTACCAACCCATCTCTGTTTTTTTAGGACTCCTGCTGATTTTCTGGGTAGTGGTACAGGTTTGGGATTTACTCCATTAACTGAGGTTAAGTGGTCATTGAAGAATTACAGGAACCATCTTTGCAGTAAAAATATTTGAAATGAACATTCAGCAAACTGTGGGGAATTTAAACAGATATTGCCCACTATGTTTGTAATTTAGGCCAAACCAGGAAATCACCTGAGAAACTATTCTTAGCAACTAATTAAAAGCTGTTTCATAAGACATTTAGCTGAAACCTTAACTCTAAGGAGCAAGATGAAAGCCAGAAACACATGATTCGGGGATTTCTGCTGTGAAAGAGGCTCTATGTTAACAAGCACTGAAGAATGAAGAAACTGCATGTGATTTTATAGTGGAGCTCTTTGGCAACATGATAATCAACAGATAGGCATATTTGTCACAGAAACTTATGAAAGCAGTAGAAAGCTGAGTATGGGGAGTAGTATTAATACAGATCATCTTGTCTACTGTTAGAATATTTTTATTTTTTAAATTAAAATTAAAAATAATAATTCACACACATGTGAATATCCTTATTCTTTCCTCAATGCCACACAGTTAAGTTCATGGCAAAATTAGGAATAGAAGACTGATCACTTGTAAATCCTTCTGAAGCCATGATTACACTACAGGGACTCTGAGAGATTACGTGGATCTAGGGAATCTAGTACATCCATATCAACATATAATATATGTAATATATAGCAATGAGATTTAAATACTTTGGACAGGGTAGGAAGACTTTTTTTTGGTCAGAAAGAGTGAAGTCTGACTTAAACAGAGAAATGTATACCTGTGAACCCTTTTGTACAAGTGCAGCGGTAACTGTTCTTGCCATCAACACAGTGGGCTCCATTCAAACACGGGCTGGAGCTACATTCATTTACATCTTCCTCACACAAGAGACCTTCAAACAGCAAGGGTTACAACGCATAATCAAGACACAGTCAAGGTCTGCACGCTGCAAGTGACCGAATATGGAAGACAGAACAGCACCATACTGCTGGCTACTGAGATCAGGTGATAAAATTCCATGTTTGACTGAACTACTGCAAACATCTACAGAGATCAGCTGTGTTGTTTAGATGCTGGGATGTAAAAGATGCAAAGTCCATGGTTTGTCTATAAAGTTCAAAAAATATCCAGCAAAGTGTCGCTGTTGATGAATGTATAGCATGAAGAACAAGGGAGACCATTTCTGGTGGAAAACACCAGACCTTCATTTTCAATCACACAAAATTATCTCCTCAAGAGTTTATTTCATTATTTAGAAATTAGGTGCTGTTTTGGCAAAGTACTCAAGCATGTCAGTTTCCCCACAGATTTCAATACCTTCAACATACATGCAAGGTGACAGTTCAAAAGACTGAGAAGAGAGTTAAGAAAAAGCCCAACCACTTACTCACAGGGCTGCTGTAAAGCAACTGCACGAATGCTTTGTCTAGTCAGGTGTATTCAGTCTCATGAAGATTTTCCCTGTGAGTATTTACTAATTTCCTAAATTTAATTCCTTTAATTATTTATTTTTTTTTCAGACCAGAAATGTCACAAAACAGAAGCATACATGCACACACACAGACTGCCCTTGAATACCCATCCTTTTAGTTCAAAACCTATTCACATACAGTAGAACCTTACTCTAGCCTGTAGACCAGATTGCCTCCCTGTTAGAATTCCAAAGATGTGGAATTATACAGCCCTTGTGTTTTGTGTTATCTACTTGTCACATAAACAATGCCTGCCTGAAGAAGAGCTATGAAATGAAACAAATTACCTGAATAACCCGGCTGACAATGGCAAACAAAGGTCCCAATGCCATCCTTACACATTCCATTGTTATGACAAGGAGATGATTTACACTCATCAACTTCTGTTTCACATTTCAAGCCTAGAATGCAAAATAAAGACTGAGAACAGGGAAACAAAACTTGGAATTTGTTCAGAAACATACAAGTCATGAGTACCTAATGTAGGAAAACATGATTGATTAATTGCACATATTACCAGATATTCAGGTTTATTATCTTCTCTTCAGGTTGTGTTTTAACACAGATCTGAGACAAAATGCTCTTAGAAAGGTATGCACACGGGGCAACAGTCTGATCAGTTTCAGATAGTGGCACTTAATACCTATCACAAGTAACAGAGATCACTTCTTGATAATGGCTGAATAAGAGTCATCTGTTTGTCTGAAGACACATTTTGCTGAGAGGTTAACAGTGAAGAGGAATAGAGGCAGAGCTGCTGGAATTAGCTGTTTAGAGTGCAAATTTACAGCTTTTGCCATAAATATTGCCAAGTGATAGGATTTTCAAATCCACTAACTCCACTGAAAGAAACCTCATTCAAAATCCTTTTCTGCCAAACAAGATAAGATTCAGTGAGAACAGGAGGAACTGCTTCTTTTCTTAATACCATGTACAATAAATCTGTAATGGATATTCCAATTAGCTAGGCTATACTCTTGCACTTAAATGTTTTGCTCCTTTATGTTTGCTTATGTACCCTTAAGGGGCATGTTAGCTCCTCCACCTGCTTCTTATTTTTTTACCTGTATATCCAAGTGGGCATATGCAAATATATCCACTTCCCAATTGTTTGCATGTCCCATTGTTGTGGCAAGGTTCCAGGAAACACTCATGGAAGACCTGCCAGGGGCAAGAACGATACAGTTACAGTAAAGGTGGAAATATAGATGGAACAAAATATTCTAACTTTAAACTGAACACTGTATAGTCACTTTGGAAAGCTGGGGAAAAAAAAAAAAAGTCACTGGTATTAACTTCTGGCTCTTCCTCTTTGTCCCCTCACCACACCAACCATTCTTTTTTAGTAGAGAAAAATACCAGGAATCTGAATTACTATTTTAAAATGACCTTTTACTTAGCAAAATGTGATCATCATAATTGTTCCCTTAGAACTTTATTATCTATGATTCACAGGTGACATTTTATATTATGCTATCTTTTATATGAGAACTTGCCACTTTGCATCCTTTTACACTAATCACTAGGCTAATCACTCCCAGCTACTGGTCATCAGGAGAACTGGTGGGGAACTTCAGTATGTGGTTTTATTTTTTCTAATATAGCAAACCTGAATTCAGCAAAGCCCTTGAGTACATGGACAACTAAAATACAGGAGATCAGTCTGTCACCTGTCCATATGTTATATAAAGTTTATATAAACATATAAATCATCAGTCAACTTTGCTCCTGTTTACACACTATCCTAACTTTAGATTCAAACAAAGCAGTCTGTTCAGAGTAACGGACTAGGAGGAAGATGGTGGGGGTAAGGGAGTATCTCTGGCAAACATTATCAGGGGAGCAGTTTCATCACATAAGGACTTGCTTTTATTTCAAAGGGGGTACTCACAGCAGAAGGGAGCTCTGCTTGCCCCCTCTCAAGTCTATCTGTGTTTCAATAAGTAAAATGAGGGTTTTACAATTGGGCCTTAGATGCCTAGTAGCATCTTCTGGAATTCAGCATATGGAAGACATCAGATGACTGAGTGTGGTCAATCTACTTTTTATAGACTGGCTGAACCTCCCTCATGGAGTTTACATTTCTTTTATAAGTGTGACAAATATTTCACACATCAGGTGAAGGCTTCAGGTCCAGAATTTAAGATTGCCAATAGCTCATTCAGCCTCCTTTGTTGAGTGAAAGTGCTTCTATGATTACAAAGAAAGTTTGAGTGCTCCTCTCATGACCATTGCTCTCATCTCTTCAGGAAATATAGTCAGCAAAACAATTACATTTAAAAAGGCTTTGGTAATTTACTACTGCATAAGGCACTCGAGATAAACTGGAAAATATATCTTGTCCTTGCCTGACTGCTGACTTTGTATTGCTTGCTGATATTTTCTGGAGAGGCTGGTACCATCATTACACTTTCCTCAGCTGCTGAAAAAGTAGAGCCAAAACCTAAAGAGGAAAGATATGGAAGTGCTGTTAGTAATATTGTATGGCAAGGTCTGGCCCTATTCCATGAGGGCATAATAATTGCATGTTAGTAATGCATATAAAGATATGCTGAAAAAAGTGAATTTGTGTGAATAAACCCCAAACTTTACAGTATCTACATAGTATATTCTACATATTCTACACATATAGGTATTTGCAAGCACATAACATTTCTAAAACACATGTACTTGTGTGTATATATAGAATATATTTTATGTGTATTTATACACACATACACATACATATTTGTGTATATTTGTAACTTTCTATAGTGTGTATATACGGTGTGTATATATACATATACACAATGTGTGTGTGTGTATATACACACACTGTGTATGTATATTCTATGATTGAGCCTTGGTATGTATCACACAGTCACTCCCACACAGCACAGGGGCAATATGAGTAGGGAAAACCTCCTGCAAACTCCACGGGTTGAAATGGGAGGTCTACATTTGTTAGGAGAGGAAGTGAGATGTTTTCTGCTGGCCAGCCTTTAGATGTTCCCTTTACTCACTTTCTCCAGCAGAGATAATTTGACTCACTTGAACAATCTGTGATGGATCTGGCACCAATGACAGTTGTTGTTCCATAAAAGGGACAAGACAAGCAGTAGGACTTTCCTGGGTCTGGTTGATAGTAGTCTCTGGGACAAGGGTAGCAAGGTGTCAAACCTGTACGAGAGAACTCGCCTGCAAGACATGGTACTGCAAGAAAAAAAGGAGATTTTTTTGAGTGATCACTTGCACCCCAACTCTACCTTCCCCACCTCTTCCTGGTCATTTTCTCTCCTCCCCTCACAGTTCCTTCTCAGACTTAAAGCAACAGGGCAAAATCTGCCAGGAATTCACAACTGTAGGAGATGCTTATTTAAACTGTGCAGTTTGGTGACAATGGTTCTCAAAGGACCACAGAAAGATTTGGGAAGCATTGCTACCTATTCCTTTTGCTGCTCTGAGGACAGCTTTTAAATGCAACTTCCTTTCCCTTTTATCTCTCACACCTGTTTTTTCTGTTTGTTTTTTTTTCTTTTTTTTTTCCTTCAAGAAAGAGTAAGGACAAAAGACAAGTAATCTTCCTGGTAAAGCTTCCCAAAGACAGTTGAGGACAGTTTCTTGAAAAATGTTATGGCAAGAACTGTGTTAAAAGTCAGTATTTTTGTACAGAAGATGTAGAAGCTGATCTGGAGATAATAGTGACAAACACCTTGTCATTCTCCTTTTGTCCTGTAAGGAAAAAGGTTTTATTTTCAAGTATGTATCCAGCATGTATCTCATTTTATTCATCTTTAGATAAGAATCCATGTTGGAAATCAGAAGGAGGGCATTTGAAATAATCAGGGTATCAGGAACGACCTATCATTTTGCTGGAAAATGCTGCTTGGTCCACACTTAATCAGAAGCAGAATTCAGTCTTGGGCAGAATAATTGGATTACATTAGCTGATGCTTAAACAACAATTAGAAACTTTTAGAATTTAATTTTTAAAAATTCATAGCCCCTTTTGATACAAACCTCCACAAGCTGAGACATCCACTGCGCCCCTTTTTACTGTTGATGTATTTTCTGGGCAAGAGATGCAATTCCTTGATCCAAATGCTGGCTGATATGTGCCAAGTGGACATGTTTCACAGGTCTCAAGACCATTAGGTGAATATGTTCCCTGCTTGCACTGAGCTATAAGGCAGAAGAATTCATAAAGGTTAAGCAGTGTCCAACAGGAAACATGTCTCCTAACCTCTGCAAATAATGCTGAAATCACAATACACATCACAGGGACTTTTATTTCTAGAGTTTACTCTACTCTGAAGGACTTCATGGGTACAAAGAGCAAAAAAAAAAAAAAAAAGGAATTGTGGTAAGTTATTGATAGTGCATTTTGTGAATTATTAACCAGTTAATTATCTTCCAGTCAGCTTCACAGATGATATATTGCTACTCAGTTACTCATTTTTAATCAACAAAATGAAAGATAAGACAATAAACAGGAAATAAAACTAGCAACTTCTTTTTCAGAACAAGTCAGAAAGAGATAGCGGTGCTGAGGTGGCTCAATGTCAGGAGTACTATAGTTTGAGATAAAGATATTCCATCTTTGATCACAGTAGGATGAAGAGAGGCTGGCAAGGATGAGAATGGCATTATTTTAAGAGCATTAGTCCCTGTAAAATAGGCTCCCAATCTCAAAGAATGAAGACAGAAATGAAACAAAGCTTCAAAGGCCAGCTCATCTTAAAACATCTGCCCAGGCACCCTGCATGCCACAGCAGTGGTGGAAACTTGGATTTTTCTCTTTACTTAAGCATCAAGGGGTAGTCAGAACTGCTCCTCATTTCACAGGCTAACCTCATTCCAATACTCCCATAATGAGGACCAAAAGGATGCCACCAGACATTCAGAAGTGGCTACCTGAAGAAGCCAAAGTTCTCACCTTTGCATTCAGAAACGCTCCTAGAGTGTAGATACTCAGTATAGCTACCAGATGGACAACTTTTGCATTCCAGCTGCCCTTCCTCATCTTGGTAGGATCCAGTCCAGCAGCTTTCACAGGTATGATGCTCCAGGGAGTAATAGGTACCCAAAGGGCAGTTGACTGTAACATTGGAAACATACAGTTCCCCTCAGAATGCGCAAACATACATACTTGTCTTGCCCCTGGAGTTCCCATTTAGTTAAAACTTGTTTATGTGAAATGTGACTCTGTTCCTCAGTAAATGGGGTATCTCTCTGGAACACTGCAAAGATCTGACTACGCACAGGAAATGGAGTCCAATTCCCTATCTTAGCTACACATCACCCACAAGACTAACAGAGTCAAAAGATTGCATACCAAGCACTGTTTTCCTGTGTATCACCAAGTGTGGATATGCCTGATTTCCCCATGGGAGTGGAATCCTGGGTGCAAAAGTGTTCTTTTTCCACAGGCCTTGGCTAGGAACATAAACATCCTCTAAAAGTCAAACTGCACAAAGCATTTTTGCAGTTTATTGTTTTGGGAGACCACAAGCACTGGACTGTGTCAAGTCATAACCCTTGCTTTTCAAAAGGATTCTAAATACATGCAAGGAGCAAGTTATCTGGCTTACCACACATTCTCCCCCTCAGCACAGAACCAGGCCTGCAGAAGAGAAAGGCCTTCTCGGTCTCCAGTGAGTTGCTGTCAGCTACAATGAATTCAGATGCAAACTGGAAAGAATACATGGGTTCCTTATTGAGAGTCCTATTCAGCCTGTTGGTGATTGTCTCCAGAGTTTTGAGGAGCCGTCGCTGGTTTTCCAGTTCCAATGTATCATTCCTTTCATCAGGCAGTGGCACGCTAGCTGGGATATAAACAAAAAACACAAAAAGCACACAGATTTTACACTCATCAGCACTTCCAGCGTACTCTGGAGTATATCAAGAGCGCAACACTCAAGCTTGCCAGTGGAAAGTGGAAAGCAGGCCATGTGCACAGTGCTCTCCATGAACATAAGGCTGTGAACTTTCCCCCAAGCACAAAGTCTGTGATGAAATGGAGCTATGAGTATCTCCAGAAAACTGTCATCTGCATCTCCAGAACACTTTGTGGACTGAAGGCTAAGTTTTACTGAATGTATCAGAAACACTTTTTTTAAAAGGAAGGAATAGGAGAAGTATGGTATTTTGACTTCTCTCACCTGTGATGTTAAATATTAACTTGATTTTGTGGTCGGTCATTGGAACATTCAGCTTATGCCTTTTGACTCGAGCAGGTGCTGCCTTTGCAGAGGCAGAGAGATGCTTGGATAAATCGTCTTCTTGTGCTACATCAACAAAATCATCATAGGAATAATCCAGCTGGTTTGCTGCTCCCCAGCCAGCAGGTCCTATGAGGCATTAATAAAAAACAAAAAGAGAAGCAACACCATGTGGAAAATAAGGGCCTCTACTTACTTTTCAAACACATCCCCAACAGAATGCTTGAAGCTGTAGATGATGTGTGCTGGCTTTGACTCCACACAAGTGCCTATTGTATCAGCATTTTGACCAAAGAAAAAGGAAAAACCAATCTCACTCCTAACCGGTATCCTAGAGATCCTGAATCTTGTGCAGTTAGCCAAAGCCTAAAGAAATACTGCTATAAAAGTTACAGGTTGCAATTCTTTCTCTTCCCCTGTCTTACATGGATCCTCACCTGCCAGCAACATCTTCTTAAACAATTCCATATCGCTCTCTTCCTCTCCCTGCTCAGTTACAGTCAGCATGGCCTACGCCACATGTCTCCATTGCATCTTCTCACAACTCCTGAATAGTTCCACCACCATCTGCCCTCTCAGGAAAGGCTGGTAGCATTACCTTACCATTAAGGTAATGCTGGAAACATTACCTTACCATCACCTAAGGTAATGCTAAATGCCTGTTTATTCCCCCAGACAGGCATTCCCTGTTACACCTAGTGAGTCAAACTCACTCCCTGTGTAACGTCCTTAACTTATAACCTGCTTTCAACCCAAAACAAACAACTGCTTCTGTACATAACCTACCGTTTCATAACGACTAAATCTACAGATGCACAGTCTATTTCATTGATCTAGCTTTTTTAAAAACATGAAGATACAAACAAATTCTGCCAATTATCTGTTAGTAGTCATTTAGATTATACACTGCAAACTAGGACAAGTTAACCCCACAGCTTTGCGGTTAATGCTGTGTGAGTATTCCACAACTAATTTTCTAAACTGCCGTCTCTTATGACCAGGGAAGAGTTCTTTTCTCCTGCCTGCCCAGTATAAAATTATGAGAAACTTCAGAGAAACAGCAACAAGGTTATTCTGAGAAGAGGTTAACATGAACCAGAAGAGAATAGGACCCTACATCCCATGTCCTCAACACTTGTTTCCTCCAAGTGCCTTTACAAGTTAGCTGCAGCTGTCATCACTATCCATCCTTATCCTGATGAACACCCAGCCTCCCTGTGTCTGATTTCTCTCAAACTCAATGAAGCATGTCTAAAAGGTGAGAATAACCTCGAACCTTTCCAAGTAATTCCTCTATAAACCCATAGAAGAGCCACAGTCTCCTATGACATAGTACATATTCGGATGTCCATCTGCCAAAATGCCTTCCACTAAGACAAGTAATGTAGAGCTATCTGTTTTTAGTCTTTCTGCTCTGAGGACCCCCATGGGACTCAGAAATGCCAGGGACAACAGCAGTATGACATGGACACTAACCTTTTCAAAAATGGACTGAAAATGACAACTTACTCTGCATGAAGCAAAGTGGGAACAATCACTAGGATGATCACAGATTTCACTCTGATATAGGTACAGTCATCCTGCAAAATCTGCCCTTGCATCAGGAAGTCATTTCACAGCTAATGGGCAAACTGAAGCCTGTATAGCTTTATAGAGTTCTGTGCTGATCTGAACCAGCACCACGGATGCTCCTCATTTTCTTAACAATCTCCAGAGCCATGCATTGCACTTTTTCAGTATTTTGGTTTGAAACTGTATATTTTTAAAAAGTCATCATGAGGCATCTCAGTAAACTTTTCCTTCACACTATATAGGAAACAGTATCAAAACCAGATAGCAAACAGTTCCTTAATGTTGTTATAAAAACCTGTTACATAATTGCTTAGTATCTTAAGAGCTCTATAATTATTTTTAAAAAATATCTCCCACAACACATGACATCCTTCAGAACAAAAGGAATCATGCCACGTTAAACCTGGATGGCTAAGAATATGTGCAATCAATAATTACCAATGGCAAATCCATTTTCATAATCGTAATTATATTCCAAGCAATGTTTCTGTGTCTGATCTTCCAATCTGCAGTCAATATCATCAACATCATTACAGAATGAGGGGACCTTCCAACATAAAGAAGAATAAAATTAAAACATAAAGCCACATAGCCCCCTCCTTTGACTTAAAACCTTACAGTTACAATGTAAAGCACTAGTGGTGCCCACTGACATTGGATTTCCCCTTTCATATCTCTTATAACTTTGGCAAAGTCTCCTGAAAGAAGTATGTGCTATTGATACAGCTGGGAAATAAGAGGGCAACTTGTAGGCATACAAGCTCTTTGCTACAGAAGATCTTTTTCATAAGAGATGTCCATTCAGTTAATCACTCTTGCATGTGAAATCCCAAAATACAGCAACAAGTTCAGGGTTGTTTCTCTCTGTTGAAGATGACAGGAGACCTCATGTGTTTGACAAGATCTGTGGTCTTCCCAGCTACGTAACCTGTAATTCTGTCAGCTTTACAACAATGCTGTCACTTTTTTTCTAGCTTTCAAACTTCCTTTCTTCATATACACCTCTCCCTACCCATGGAAAGTGACTTATGCATTTCATCCAGAGACCTCAGGTGACAGGGAAACCATCAGAGAAGGACAGAAAACACAGAACAGAAAACTCGACAGAAACCCTTCTGGTATTGTTGATTTCTCTCCACAAGAGCAATACAGATTACATAAAAATAGATGAAAGCAAGATTTTTGACAAAATTCGTATTTCTTGCTTTCTCCAGAAAGGTTTCAAGCATGTTGGGCTCCAGGTCATGTTTTGGAATTGCCTTGCTTTTCCCTTATCAATGTTCATTGGAAAGATAGCTGCTGCTGATTCCTCCTTCCTTTTTAGATCTCTGCTAGAATTTCAAATTCTTGGGAGTAGCAACAGGCATCTTCAAAAGAGCCTTTCTGACCGTTTTCCCAGATCATTGCATTTTTATTCATTGCTTGGGCAAGTCACTAAACATTTTTTCCTTATTATCTTTTGCTTGCCAATAGAAGTGGTCTAAGTGCTGGAACCTGGTGGTAGCTGTCTCTTAAGGGAAAGGAACAGAAATAAAACCAGCCTAGATTCCTCTACTGCAGGAGAACAAAGCAGAGGCAAGGCAAGAGAGTAAGAGACGCTGGTCCAAGTGTCAGAGATTGCCTGAAGTGTTATGTAATTTTCCAGCCACTTGACAAGGGCTACTGACATATATTCCCAAGCTGCAGGAGTTTGTCCGCTAGGTGTACGTGCTAGTAAGGCATTTTAATTTGTAGAGAAGCTTTTAGCATATGGGCCTTGTCCTGCAAACGATCTGTAACTGCCCAGAGTTCTCTTCTGGATCAATGCTGTCATACTAGGCTTGGATGTCCACTCCTGAGACCACAACTCAAAGTCTTGCTGCTTCCACTTTGCAGCTGAGGGCAAACTTATGCATTAAGAGGGGAGATTGCGATATTGATGTGGAAAGTGAGAGAAGGAACATGCTACCCCTTCAAATTCAGTGCCATGCAGTTCTCAATCGTAACAGTGAGAACCCAGAAACTCGAGAAACCTGAGCAAGTTATTTAAATCACCATTATGCGATTTAAGTGCCTGGACTCAGGCACCAAATGTTGGACTTATCTATTTGTATGCATGTATATTCATTTATATACGGATATATGTTATACATGTTCTATATAAAACATATAAATTTTACAATCACATTGAACTTTCAAAAACAACACTGAGGTTAGGGGACAATTGACTGGGGTTTTCAAAACTGCACAAATGCTCTTTGGAAGCCTTCTGAAAATCTATGAGTGCCAGGTTTGTAAGGTACTTGGGCACTTCTGTAAATTCTGTCCTATATAACTCCATCCTGAACATTGAAGTGAATTATATTAAAATGCCAGTGAATCACCTTTATTTTTAAAGGAGACTTGTCACTTTCTGAAAAAGCACAAATTTCATTTAAAGGTTTCTGTTTTTGTATTTTCCTTGTATGAAATTAGTTAGCTGGGAAAAGTTAACAATGAGGTACATGTTTTTAGAAGTCTATAAAAGGAAGGAGTATTTACTAACCTACCATTTTACCAAGTGCACTCTGGAATGCATCAGTAAAGCTGTTTAGAAGACTGTTGTCATCACATCGGGTTGCTTTGTAGAGCATCTCAAAGGATTTGAACCCGTGGTTTGCAAAACGATTTACTGAAAAATGTTGGAGAAATAAATTTTTATTGGTCAGCACAGGAGTTTCAGAGCTAAAAGCAAGATCATTCAGGCTAAAACTGGAATACAATAAACTTTAAATAGATAATACACTGTCTTTAAATCAGCAAACTAATACATTAACATGGATCAAGCATACCTCAGACAATGCAGCTGAATATGACCTTGTGAGTTATCAAATTTATTGGGGAAGTTAACAGACATTAAAAAAGGTCTGCCATTTATCTATTTCAGTATTTCCTTAATGGAAGAAACATGTGAGCTGTCAATTAAACTCCACACTTTCTACTGAGAAACAAGCAATAAAATTAAAAGTCCCATTGCTAATGCTGCTAGGCTAAATATGAGAAATTCTCACCCAGAATTTAAGCAAATCAAAATTCCTAAGTGTCCAAGTTACAGATTTTGAATTGATAGATAGCTCTGAAACATAACTCTCACTTGCTTACAGCTGAAACACTGCTCTTGTTTGCTGAAACTCAGGAATACACTTGGAGTCATCTGGACAAGCTTGAGAAGTGGGCCTGTGTGAACTCCATGAGGTTCAACAAGACCAAGGGGTAAGGTCCTGCACCTGGGCTGGAGCAATCCCCAGTATCAATACAGGCTGGGGAACGTTGAGAGTAGCCCTGCAGAGAAGGACTTGGGGGTACTGGTAGATGAAAAGCTGAACATGAGCCAGCGATGTGCACTCACAGCCCAGAAAGTCAACCATATCCTGGGCTGCATCAAAAGAAGCGTGGCCAGCAGGCTGAGGAAGGGGATTCTGCCCCTCTATTCCGCTCTACTGAGACCCCACCTGGAGTGCTGTGTCCAGTTCTGGAGTCAGCACAGGAAAGACCTGGACCTGTTGCAGCGGATCCAGAGGAAGCCACGAAAATGATGAGAGGGATTGAACACCTCTCTTGTGAGGAAAGGCTGAGAGAGTTGGAATTGTTCAGCCTGGAGAAGAGAAGGGTCCAGGGAGACCTTATTGAGGCCTTGCAATACTTAAGGGGGCCTATAAGAAAGATGGGGACAGACTTCTTAGCAGGGCGTGTAGATACAGGACAAGGGGTAATGGTTTTAAACTAAAAGAGGGGAGATTTAGACTAGATATAAGGAAGAAAATTTTTTGCAATGAGGGTGGTGAAACACTGGCCAAGGTTGTCTTAAGAAGTGGTAGAAGCCTCATCCCTGGAAACATTCAAGGTCAGGTTGGATGGGGCTCTGAGCAACCTGATCTAGTTGAAGATGTCCCTGTTTACTGCAGGGGGGTTGGACTAGATGACATTTAAAGGTCCCTTCCAACCCAAACCATTCTATGATTCTATGGAAGTGGATGAAACATGGTGCCAAGACTGGCTTCTCATATGTAGCTCTAACACACTTATTATTAAAATGTCATCAAAGCTGGGAAATTCCACAGCTGGAGCTTTGCATGCGTCTATCTCAAAGAACAGACATAAATGCTTCTCATTTGGTGATAATTAGATATGTAAGTACAGCATGTACTGTGCATTTGGACCCTTAAGTTGCAAATACCATTGAAATTCCTACTGAAAAGACACTGTTAGTGCTTGTAAATAAACTGTTTCAAATACCAATGCAAAATAATGACAGACCTTGTCTACTTTGCCATCTTCATTATTCTGTGATTACCAGGATTCAAACTCCCTATTATTTTTCTGGTTTAGACACCATCAACACATTTAGGAACTTTCAGGCATTCTTTCACAATATTTGTAACAGTTTGGAGGCGAAGGACAGAGAAGATTTGTTATCATTAAATAGAAGTCATAATTTCTCAAATATTTTCATTTACTTCCTCATTAAACATAGTGTTTGATGAATTGCAGATTTTAATAATAATAATAATAAGACTTACAAGAGCAGCCAGGCCACTCTGGAGAAAAAGGTGGCTTCCAGACACCATCCTCATAAGCACAATAGTAGTTTTCACTTGATCCTTCTGAGAAACTATAACCCTCGGCGCACTGCAATGTGCAGTTAACTCCCACTTCATCTGATGAGCATGTAAAATCACCATTCATGGGCTCAAAGGAGATTTCACAGGGGGAACCTAAGAAAAATAGAAAGATTTATATACTGCTGAATGTGGTGAAGCACACAGAAAAACAACAGTGATAGGATTTCAGAAAGTACCTAGTATCAACCTGATCTTGCCTCTGTTGACGTCTGTGAAAGTATTATTTGTTAATTCTGTAAAGGCAGGATCAGGCTACTGCTAAATTATTCTCAAACCCTGCCACTGGAATTTTAAATCCAGAAATGTGGAGACTTAAAAAATTGTGATACATATGAGAAATTAAAAAAACCCCAGAAATGCAAGACCCAAACCCTTCTGTACCTCTTCTTCAAAGGTGCGTGCTCAAGCATGTACTTCCTAAAATAATACAAAACATCGATCTAAACTTTTACATGAACTTTCATACAATTAATTATAGTAAACTATATTACATCATTAATTCTGAAATGAAACATTATTCATTCTGCACTACTGCAACAACACATGGACTTGTCAGAATCATCTCAGAAGGGAAATTATGTCACAAACATTGAACAACAAAAAATCTGAGGTGTAGAACTTGAAATAATGCCAATTCTAAGCATTGGCTTGTTCCTGCTAAGATTTAGAGCAAATAAAAAATTAGCACACCCATTTGTAACTCACCTTTTCTAAAAGCTCTAACCAAAATTCCAGTCTGCATGATTTTAAATTCTCTCTTCACTAACCACTTTTTTTATACAGATGTCCAACTGAGACAAAAGCATTAGAGAGCACAGATGAAGTAGAATTTTCATCCTTAATACTTCATCTGCTGAATTATTGTTTGGCCTTTAAAGGAGGAAGTCAACTATAGGGAAAAGGTGTCCATGCAATAAACACAAATGCACCAGCATATCTAGATAGGTGGAGACAGATTCTAAAATCTAGAGAGTGTTTAGTATCTGCTACAATATTTGTAGGTGATTACAGAAATATTTCCATAAAGTTTTTTTTTAAATAGGAACATCTATTAATTCATTTCAGATTGGATCTGTCACTGATTAAAAAATAGATCCATGACATAAGGTTTACTGTTTAATAAATCATAATTTCAGTGCTTCTACACTGAGTTTGAATTTATAGGACCAATTTTACTGCTGTGCTGCTGCAGTCTTAGATAATTTATTTGTTGGTACTAACAAATATCCTGACTGCCTTCAAGTTAACCTAATATAAAATGGGAATAACTAAAAGAAGTGTAGACTAAATGAAAAAGTGGAGTAGCAATACATGATTTATGCTATTCAGTTAAAACAATGCCATGCAGTCTTGACCAGAAGATTAAGACAACAAACCTTTGATGACAATGTGGATCTCACATGTCCTGTTATTGCCAGAGGGATCCACAGCTGTGTACTGGACTGTCGTCTCTCCTCTGGGAAAGAGATCTCCTGGTGCATGACTCCTAGTGACAGCCAGTGGAGCACCTAGAAGAGTTAAAAAACAACCTAAAACATCAATAAATGAAAGAGGGTTGATCACACCCAACCTTGTTGAATGGAGAAGGAAATGGTAGCAGGTCTTCCAAAAATTATGTGTTCTTAAGAAGTAACCAAAAAGAAAACTCCTCAAAAAAGTCCTAAACTCCAAGGGATCAAGGTTGAACAGGTTGAGATTCTCTAGCCTCCCACTGCTGGGTGCATGTTTTGGGGAACACTGTCTCACCTGAATTGTCAGAAAATTGTGGTTCTTCCCATGTCACTGGGTACTCATTCTCTACTGCTTGCAGGGGTGGTGGAGATCTGCATCTGTCAATTACAGGAGGTTCTGCATCTGCAGAATTTGAAGGGACGGCATGACATTAGCTTACCGAACTGCTGCCACACTCAAATGAAATCTATAATCAGAATAAGTCAGGTAAACATCAGAAGATACAATAAAGTTAGGTGCACACTTGTAAGCTGCTGCAACTGGCACATGGTGAGGAAACGAAGAGGACTAATTCTTCTGCTGAACTCATGGTTTTCACATTCTGTTTGCTCTCTACAGAACAAATCTTGTTTAACAGGACTGCTGAGTAACACAACTGTCTGACAGGAATACCTGAACAATGATTTGCTTCACCAATGTGCAAGAACCTTGGAAATTTTGTGGAAATCTTTCCAGAATTAAAAAAAAAAACCCAACTATATGATTAAGGCAATAAGTGACAATACAATAACACATTTAATCTAGCATTGAGAAATCTTAACATTCAGAATGAACAACAGAACAAAACACAACCCAAACTGAACATCTGGGAGCAATGACTGCACACTATGAAAACTGTGACCCAACATCAATGAAGCATTTATGGAGATGATATTACTCCTGGGCACACATAAAGGCCAAAATGACTCACTGTCTCTTTCTGCACAAACCTAGAAGGTTTCAACCATGATAGACTCTTCCCCAGTGATTTTCACCAGCACTTACCAATAACCTTGACACTGAATGTACAGGTTGCCTCATTGCCCGACTTATCAGCTGCTGTGTAAGTAATGTCAACTTCGCCAATGGGGAGCAGAAACGGTGGTATGAAAGCTGGGGTAACATGTACTGAGACCTTTTACAGGAAAACACTTGTTACTTAAAAAACAAAGCTGGTTAGTAATCATGACACTCATGTTTCAAGAAATGGCCACAAAATAGTATTCTTCAATGCCAAGCCTACTAATTCTTAATGCAAATATCCTCCTGAAGCAATGAGGATGGACTTTGCAACCAAGTGCTCTGCTCCCCTTCTCAAGAGTGCCTTCTTTATAGCAACAGGGATTTACTCAGTCAGGATTTGGACCCTGATCTGCTGCAGTTTACAGCACTGTGCGTTAAGAAAACTCAGGACTCACTCTTGTCTGCCTCATTGCACTGAGCACACACTACACCAGCTCAGAACCTGCTTTGTCTGCAGTTCAGCTCTCCAGCTGCAAGGGCAGCAGACCTGGCAGATGGGTGAGGCAGACAGTTGTGGGCTGTAAGTACTTACATATCCAGTTTTAATCTAGATATGTTTATGAGTTAGAAGCCCACAGATACTTCAAAACATTCTGGCATGGCAAAGGAACCTTACGTTTGGAGTTAATGACACTTACATGCTGCCTACAGCTCTTTCATATGGGTGAGAATTGTCTTAAGGAAGACAATTAAGAAAAGAATTGTCTTTTCTTTAAAAGAACTCCCAAGGCACTTGGTTTCTACAGATCAATGAATGACCCTGTGTCAGCAGAGCTACAGTACCTGACCATGGCTATGCTACAGCAAAAAACATGTGAACTTAAGCTGCTTTGACTGGGATAGCTCACAGTTTCCAAGTGCAAAAACCTCCTGTGTTTGTAGTAAATTAAAAGCAACACAGAGTCACTGTTCCTCTGCTGACTCATGATAAAGTATTCAGTTGCTGTAACCTGATCATGTCTGAGCCTGTAGGGAACGTTTCTCTTTATGAAACAGCTCTGGAGTAAGTTTTCCTTGTAACGCCATTTCCAGACCTCTGATGCTGATAGTAGCCAAAGGCCCACATCTGAACATTGCACTGGATAGGAAAATAAGATTTTTCTTTCTCACTTGGAAATCTGAAATGAGTTTTTACTTATCACAGTGTGTTCTTGTTAGCCTTTTAGATTAATGAACTGGTTTACTTACTTCTGAGAAGAGTTTATTAAACTTCTTCACATTCTAAGAGCTCATTTTTAAAGCAGCTGTCTCCATCTTATAAACAAGGGCACATTCTTTCTTTTGACCACATAAATTAGCCATATGAGGTTTTATGCGCTTAAACACCATGTAGAGTGTCCTGTGACTGCATAACCCTAACCAAGACAGAAAATGCTGAATTCTCAAGATACAAACTTTTCAGCAGATTTTTCTTCTACTCCTGCTTACCAGAAGAAAGAAATCCTAGTGATTCAAAAATTGTTTTGAAATAGCTAGCTACAGAAAGACTGCCTCCAGCCAAAGGTATAGATTTTAACTTGCCTCATCTCCAGAGTTATCCTCAGCTGTTGGTACCTGCCAGCTTATATTAGCAGAGTTATGATGTTCCAGAGTCTCAGTCTCAATATTTTCTGGACAGTGGATCCGAGGAGCTTCAATATCTGATCCAGAAAAAGACAAACTAGTTTTATATGTGGGATCATAGAGATAAAGCCTCTATAATGGCTGTACTGCAACTTGTTATAACCACTGTTTTTGATGCTGCCTGGAATATAAAAGCACATATTTTTGCAAACTTCCTGCCTCTGCCCCTTTTTAATTCTTGCCTACAGGTTCATACAGAAACGGTAAATTCTCCTGGGGAAGAGACTACTTTTTCCTGCATTTTTGTATATCACTCAGCACAATGAGACTTTGGTTTCTACATGCAACCATAAAACAAGAATAAGACTGAATGAAGAATGAATTTGTTTCTCTTATTATTCATCCATTCATTACACACATATACTCATTAAGAAGGAATGGTTTCTCTGTCCTTTCACTGCCCACACAGATGTAAACACACAGATGTAAACACTTGTTTCACTGGATAATCAAATGACTTAAAAAAAATGTATTTGTGACATGATATATATACCACAAACAAGACAGTAGTGACTCTTGGATTCCCTGGAGCATGGTGTGGAACCAACCTGAAAGAAACAATGCTAAGCTTTCTGGCACCAGTTGCTAGGAATGTTCCTCAATGAGCTTCTGCTACAAGGTATTATGTAGAAAAAAATGAGTTTTTTTCTGACATATGTGACAATCCTGGATGGTTTCAAAGTACTGGTGGTACAATATGGGTAACATCACCACCAGCATTTAAGCCTCAAGTTTCACTGACAAAACTAAAATATTTCTTCATTTCCCTGGCACAGGGCCTTCCAAAACATTTGTGGTCAGGTTATTTTATTGCTGTAGTATTGTTTGATAAATGGTCTCTAGACTCATGAGACAAGGACAACAGCATTTAGCTCTGAACTCATCTATGCCCAGGAGGCTTTAAAACAACTCTGAACTGATATCACTTATATTTTTATTACTAAACAGTTCCAGTAAAGACATAACTCAGGCAATCAAACCTCTGTAATTAAGAGTGCAAAGCAATAAATACAAATGATTTTGCCTTCCTCTGAACTCACTGTGGTGAAAATTTTATTAGAAATGCACTTTTTAAAATAACTACTGGTTATGGTTCACACTCCCTTGACCACAGCCTTCAGGCTGGGGCAAATTCCATTTAAAAGTGAAATTCTGTAGAAAGACTAATAAATAAGTCAGAAAGAACATGGCTATTCTGAACTGGTCAAAGATGTTGGCAGCAAAATAGAGAGAGACAATAACAAGAATGAAAGCAATTGAAATGCAACTGTTCATTTTAACTAGACAAGAATGACCTTCAGAGTGTCTTGGTGCCTCTTATTTTAGGGTTTTATGCAGTGGTAATATCGAAAAGCTTGAATCCAAGCCATCCTGCTTTATTTTGATCCAAACACTTCAGCTTGTAGGCTTGTGCTGGGATTCCATCAAATATTAAAAACTGTGGTTTGGCACAGGTTTACACAAAAGATTCAGAAAAACAATGTGGTACATCACAGAGTGGGAAAGTATGTTTAAAAAGGGGGATAAAATCTTCCTGGCCATTACAGAGAAAAAAGTTACCACCTCAGTTTCTATAGTGACCTGGCATGATGATTGCCATAACTGTTTTCTGTACTGTTCTTTCACCCAGTGGATGGTGAGGGCCCCATTCTGGGGTGGAAGCATTAGCTCTAGGAGCACAATAGTTCATGAAGAGGTGAATAGCATATTCCCATGCAAACTACACTTTTGCTTTCACACTCCTATAACCCAAAGCCAAACTTCTTCCAACTCAGGTGCATGTGTGTAAGAGAACAAATAACCTAACCTAACTTTTCCAGAAGAGGTGGGTAAACATGGCAGAACCATACTCAAATGCACCTAACTGTCTTCTGCCCATCTCTATATTCCATGCCCTTGTGTCAGCCAGTTTTGACCTTAACTCTTTCCACTGTTGCTCAGGACATGTCAACAGTGACAGTTCAAAGACAACTGAAATGAACTACCCCTCTGTAGTCTGTCTATCAAGCCAGGGTTTACACAGCATTTACAGCTTTGCTACAACTGTGGGAGCAACCTGTGCTAAACCAGTAACAGTATTTTTATAATTGTTGTTTTACTAGGAGTGTGGTTTCCCCTTTGATTATTTTTAAGCTAAGAGCTTTCAATTCTACTTTGAAATTTCAAATTTACCTGCACATCAGGCTTTTTAGCAGGTAGCTTCCCAACAACAGACTTAGGAAATGGATCCCAGGAGAGATAGTTGATGATGAGTACTATAAGATAGCACTCAAGCAATCTCTGAACTTCACATTTTTATTACAAACTACAAGCAAATCTGGCAACCAAACTATAATGGTAGAGGGAACACTTCTTACAGACTGTTTAAATCATGTTTCCCCCAGTTCAAACCTGTCCTTACTCAGATATTCTCTGTGTGCTTCCCTTCAATCCTGCACATACGTGTAAACAGAAATTATTTTGTGCTGGTCTCTACCTTTACACAGAGCTTCCTGGATGTTTGCACTCCATCTCCCAAATGACATGCACCTTAGTTCTTCTCTAGCTCCAGATAAGATGAATCCTTGGGGACATCTCAGCTGACACACAGTTCCAGAAATGGCAGGCTCCAGCCCGCATCTGGGAGGAAGAACTGTTACACCCGCTGGTTTCTGGAAGATGGGGCAGCGCATTTCTACAAGAGATCAGTAAGACACGTCTTTTAACTGACATACACAAAGTATACATTCAAACCAGACTGCAAATAAAGTCATATGGCAATTCAGAGGGAACAGAAAATACACAGACAAGAGGAGCTTATGGTTGCTTAAGGCTTAAAATTGAAGTTTGGAACTATTTTACTACTAGAATTCACTTCAAATTCTAAAGATCATTTTCATCAAATTGTAAACTCTCAAAACCCACAGTGTGCATCGACACGTGTCACAAAACCTTTGTTTCATTTCTGAGTATGTGAGACAAGGAATATTATTTTTACTTCAAACATGTAGTCATTAACAAACAAGGCAAAAAAGTGTATCCCATGAATGCAGTTCTTAGACTTTCTTACAACAGCTAACAGGCAAACACACAAGAAAAATGCTTCATCATTTATAGTCCATGAAAAGACTTGTAACTCTTTAGGTAGTCAGTGAAGAAACAGACTGGTCTTTACACAAAGGGTGCACAAAGAACAACTGAACCCAGCTATAGATGGGAAAGTTCTGTTCATTTCTTAGCAATGGTTTAATGACACAGAAGTGATTCACATTCAGAATGCTTCATATCCCGTTCCTGTCCTCTCTCAAAATATGCAGTGAGGAAATGAAAACTAGTTCTTCTGCATGAAACAAAATTTAAAGAGTCTAAACGTTCTAAGTATTTCCTGCCCTTTAAACTCTCAATACTGAAATCATGTTTAAAGTCCAAGCAATTAATAACTGCACTTCATTTCAACAGGATGCAAAGATCACAAATGTTGACACACTTGTTTGCTTCAGACAGATAGTGTTGGCTATGCAATGGAAAATAATTTCAGCAGAAAAAAAAATACCAAACCCTAACTTCCAGTTGTTCACCACAGGAAGATAACTCACAAATAGCAGAAATCGGAAAGAGTGGCATTTGAGAAGACAAGCTAAAAGCATTAAAATGCATACTGCTCAGAGAACAAGTAGAAGTAAGGCTGTGAAAGGTGTAAGTATGAAAACTAGAGAAAACTGCAGGTTCTGGGGATGCAGTAACAGCCCTCCTGGTTGAGATGCTTCCCGCTGCACTAGCAAAATCCTAATAGAGCACAATCCTGAAATCTCTGACAAACATTCAGGATAACCTTTGCTATATCTAGCCTGAGAGAATCTCTTCTAAGTGGGACAGGTTTTTACCAGAAAAAAACTATTAATAGTGTTGTTTGGCATTTTTATCTGTGCTTAATTCCAGAATTTGATCAAGTTGACCCAAGAAGTCTGCACTTCACGAGACGCACAGTGATATCCATGACATTAGCCATATGGATAGAGAAGGAATACAGAGAGAGGAAAAAAATACTTCCAAGGAGAGACAAGAATCTGTTTTCATCTGCAACTGCCTGTGATGAACCACAACCCTGTATTACAATTCATAACATCAAGAGGAACTTCAATATTGTAACAGAAGAAAAGATTCCCAAGCAAATCATGCCTCTTCCCTTCAGCCCCTTTGCAAACACAGTTCTTCTTTCAGGGAAAGAATTGTCCAACTGCAATTAGAAGCGTAGAGTAGTAATTCTTTCAACACTAGGTGGCATTAACACCCTGGATGCCATCTGTATTTTACCCTTCTTCACTAAACCTCGAACAAAGCAGTTTCTTGCAGAATCTGTTAATTTTAATGTGCTAGATACTAACCTTTTGCCAATGGGTAAGGAAATAAGAACATGACTGTAGAAGGTTTTTTTTCAAACTGGACACATGACAAAGCTTCCCTTTTCAGCAGGTATTTTATTTGTAAGCCATCATATGTAACTTACACAAAAGTAACTCATTGCTAATAGAATATTTCATGAAAAAAATAAAAAAATAAAACATATGTAATAGCAAAACTTGCATTAACTTCCAGTCTCTTGGAAAAAGACACATATGACAAGAGACCTCACAGAAGTGACTGTAAACAATCCAGGCTATGTTATGGCACAATGTCAGTTATGGTTACAACTGGCTGTAGTACAGTCTCAGTGAGCTAACTTTAAATATGGTGAACTTGGTTTGCACTGATGCACAATCAAACTGAAAAGCATTCAGAAAAAGAGCTAGGAGAGTAATCTGAGGTCCAAGAAATATGTTTCAAGGTCAGAGACTCAACCCAATTCAACTTCACTTTTCTATCAGAAGGGTAGGAAATTAATAAATCACCAATTACAAATGCCTAAATAAAGCAGGATTTTTGATCTCTTTTATATAAGATGATAAATAATAGGAGCTGTTGAGACTAAAAATAAACAGATAATACCTTCATGATAATGATAAACATTCAGAAAATGAGTACAAAGGGTAGTTTTTGAGGAGGACATGGTATTGGTGTTCTGATTTGCATCCTTCCCTGAATAAAACTCCACACAACGAACAAGAACCTCAGCAAACTTGTTCTAAACACCAGTCACAACAAGAAGAAGCAGAGATGTTTTCCAGCTAACACTCCTCTGCCTGTGACAATCAAAGGTAACTGACACTAGATTTTCAGACTCTGCAAAAATAAGCTATTGCCATGGGTAATCCAGGAATGGTGGAAATATTGCATGGTGTGAAGAAATCTTCTGATACAGAGTAGAGCTGGATTTTAATAATCAAAATGCTAAGCTAGGAAGGATGAATTCATGATGAATACGGTTAATCTTCCAATTATAATCTTCCAACAGGATTTCAGAGTACCTTCCTTTTGAAGTTAATTGAAGTTTTTCCACTGACTTCAACAGAAGAAAGATTAGGATCTCTTAACAAACTCTCTTGATAAATTAATACTTGTGAATTATTTTCATCATATTAGAGAACATATCTACAGTTAGAAATTTGTTCTTGTCTCATGCAAAGTTCATATTTTTAAGCTTGCAGTAAAGCAGTAAAAAATAGCCACAGGTTCAAGCCAAGTCACACTACTAGCATCACATTTACTGGACCCAGGTGATATGTACTTCACCTTGATTTTAGTCAGCACTGGATCAGCTTCTGAATTGCTGGACTTCACATTTGTGCTTTTGTTTGTTTGTTTGTTTGTTTGTTTGCTTCTTTTTTGCAGCCTACCCTTGGAAGTGTGTCAGCTGTGTTTCTTCCTCTTACTTTCCTAAATTTAATAACTGTCACTAGTCCTAAATGGGTACAATCCTTTATTTTTGGAATAGCAATATATGCTTACCTATCCCTGTGCAGCTGGTGTGACCTCTGAATTCTGTCTTAGAGGTGCGTTGTCCCTAATTTGTCTAAACTCTTATTTCCTGCCAGGAGTTGAGCAAAAGTGTCAACTGCCATATCTCTACTCAGCACTCACAGTGCTTGGCTAACATACCTTAGTCCTTCTCTGGAGGCCATCTTTAGCTTTAAGACAGTATCTGAAACCCCTGGTCATTCACATTCAATCCATAGTACAGACCTACAACTCGCATGTTTCCTACAACACATTGTGTGACAGCATCTTAACACTCACCAGATGCAGCAACCTTTCAGTTATCAGCTGTCTGTGCTGGATTTCAATGATAATCTGTCCACTTTCTCCATGTGCAAATTCCTTTGCCCCTCCCCAACTTCTAAGACCTGTATAAAACATCCATAGACAAATCCTCATTCCTATCTTGGCCTCACCAGATTTTAAAACAGGGAGAGCTTCTCACTCGTGACAGCATGTCAGGAAAGGCTGCACTCTGACACGAACAGAGAGAGTGAGCTAAGATACCTACCCACGCATTTTGGCTCCTTTGAATCCCACTGAGAGGTTCCCTGGCAGGTGAGTTTGGCGTTTCCTTCTATTTCATAGCCTTCATTGCAGGTCACAAAACACACTGTCTTATAGGAGATATCAGCTGTTGAACAATTAATATGTCCATTTTCAGGAGCCTGAAGTCTGGGACATGTTCGAACTGCAAAGGAAAAAAAACACATCGGTTCACTCACTGAGAATCAGTGGAGTTACACTAGTTGGCCCAGGTTTTCAGGGGTGGGATAGGTATTGGTTTGTACACTAGTTACACTAGTTTGTACAAATTCAGGAAATACAGCTGGAACAGGGCTGATTTTTTCCATAGGCCTTATGCCTTCCTCTTCCTGCAACAGAGTCTTAGAGACCTTGTATGAGGTTAGGCACACACTTCCAAGCTCACCTAAGTTCCTGTGTAAGTCCAGGCTAGCAAACTAGCTGTGCTTAGAAATGCTCGTAGCCATCAAAGGCATTTGGCAAAGTGTGTGGTCCGTGCTAGTGTCTATCAGCCTTCAAAACAGGACATCTGCAGGCAAATTGAATCCTATGGAAAAGTGTGTGTTTTTGGAAGTTTCTAATCCTCCAACCACGCAGAAGGGTTCTTTGGGGGATTTGCAACCAGCAGTCTGGTATAGGCTGATGTCACACCAGGGAAGAGTCTAAGAGTTTACTAACAGGGCAGATGACAGTGTCACAGTGCTCAGGAACACTCTCAAGCACTCTGAAGTGTATTGATGCAGATACAGACACATGTAAGCCTCCACAAATCAGAACAGCAGACACTCATCACAGTTGGAGACAAGAGAGAGGAAGAAGGAATACAAGGTGTTTGTAGACAACAGGACCACCAGAGATGAAAAGGAACAAATTGGGCTGTTGCTAAGACAACAGAAAGTTTTTCAGGTGTAGGGCTCTACATGGAGACAGTCCTGGTTGCTGCTCAGCACAGAGGCTGTTCTCCTGCCATATCTCATCAACACTGCAAGCAGCGTCATGCCAAGGTGAATGCTGTCCTGTGCAGAAAGGGAAGTGGGGCATGGAGGGTGATCCTCAGTTTGTCTTATGGTTTTGTTACCAAATCCTGATGCTGCAACTTAACACAAAGCTATGCTGTAATTAAGACTGATCTTAAACCAGCTGAATGATAGTAAGAAGAAAAAAGTCGTTCTCTGTTTCAGTGTCAAGCTTTTCTACTAGGACCCCTTTCCTTTGCACTGCATCCAGCTTGCCTCCTCTTCAGCCAGTACATTATGTTTCTGCATTTGTCCTCTTGCTCCTTTCTGGACAAGCCACTCAGTACACACTGCGTGGCCTTTTGGTCCCTTGCACTGCTAAGCTGTACACATTTACTGTCTGGCCATGACTGTGTGATGATGATACATGTATGACAACCAGCTGACAGCAAGCCCAAATATATAGATGCCTGCTGGGGTCCTAGTGCACCTTTTCCTTCCATATTTCATGCATCTCTTCAATAACCAGCTACTGATTTTCTGAAAGCAGTGGAAAACTCCTATTGTTGAAAACCCTGCTGTCAGCTGAAGCTGGCAGATACTGCTCAGTATGTTCACTGGTTATTAGGGGAAGAAAAAGACACAAGGGAAAACCGTGTGAATGCTTAAAATATAATCAAGAAGACTGCAGTTCCCTAAACTCTGTTCTCCCCGGATTGTTTTCCACAGCTTCTGTTGACCTTGCTGGCAGGGGGGCAAGCTCCGGTAACGAGTGACTTCAGAGATCTGGACAACTTCTTTACTGTGGTTTGGGATGCCAAATTCACCAAATAACCCAGCTTTTCTGCCACCAGGTAGGAGGCAAACCACAAGCTCCTCTCCAAATGAACTCGAAAGTAAGCCAACTTGACAACGTTCTCTCCTTTTCCCAGCAGTTGTTTACTCCACATACTGATGAGACAGGACACATCTGCAAGTGGACACACAGACTGAACAGATCACTATACACCCTTAAACTAACAAATGGGCAAATACTCTGAGCTGCATAAATGTCAATAACTACAGGCTCCTCAAAGCTACAAAAAACACATGTTAAATAATGTCTTTTTTGAAAACAGCTATTGTGGTACCTGAGTGGAAAAAAAAAGGTCTGCAGCAAAACCTGTGTATATTGGATAGAAAAGAAAGAAAAAAACCAGCCACTCAGATGCACCCAATATACCTCTGTTTTACCACTGTCTCACATTCACTCTCTGAAAGTACTATTCCTCTCGTGCATGCTTATACACAGGCACCCTCTAGGAAGTGCATTTAAGAGTATAAAAGAGATCCTGAAACTTCCATCTTTCAAGAGGCACTCTGAGCTTCAAAGCAGCTTTGTAATATGCTGTATTAACTGTATTATCTTAACTGTAGTAGAGTGAGTAAGATGAAAGACATTTTTACAGCTGAATCACACATGCTTTGTACAGAAGAGAACAGGCTCTCTCTTTGATGGTTTCTATGGAAGTCTTTAATACCCAATCTATGGGAAAAGGAAGAAAATACTACCAAACTCTATGGCATTACTGAGGAAGCCTGAATGAACTAAAGAGGTTCTCAGCAATATTAATATGCCTACAGAGAAGGCACTCCCTCCCACTACCACCTCTAGCCACCTCTTCTGGAAGGACAGCATAGCTGTAGCACTCCTTCCTCCTCAGTGTCTCAATGTTCATGCTCACTCAGTGTGTCAGTGTGGCTCGGGTAGAAACCTGTAACCGAGCCTGTGTTACCCTGGTTATGCTTACATGCATCAAACACAAAACTACCCTCGTGGCAATAAGGCATTTTCCATAACAAAGAAATATTTCCATAAAGCCTGTGAAAACCACAACTACAGTACATTCTCCTTGCTCTGTGTTTTCCCCTTATACATGTTTCTGGATTAAATGCACGCTTTGTAGCTGTTTTTTTGCACGGGTCACAATTGTACGACATGACGGCATTAATCACTTTCCAATAGCACAGCAGATTTTAGCTAGCAGAGCAACTGAGGAGTGTTTAATGTCAAAATCCAAAGCAGTGCAAAGGGATTTTCCTTCATTCTCTCTTCTTAATTTATGTGACAAAATACTGGGATTAACGAGACAGCTATAAACGGTGCCTTTGATCTTGCTCCCTTTCATAGTCTGAGTGAATTGAGACTAGCAGATCCAGCACATGTTAAAGGTAGGATTTTTGAATATTTTTTTTTTTAATTGGAAGTCTTCAGTATGATGGAGAAAAGCAAAAATATGTCCTTTCAATGCTTCAAAGGATATTAACTCAACATCAAGACAGTATCTCTTCCCTCACCTTCCAGACAAATTCTCTGTTAAAGATCATGCACCAGCACTCAATAGGTGAATATTTTTAAATGCTCCAGAAAGTTGGATCCAAGTACTAGAATCTTCCACTTCTCTATAGGCAGTGAAGATGAAAGATTCCTTCTTTGTGACTGATGGCATTTTTTTCCCAGATTTTTTGCACTAGAGGCTACTGTGTGACAGCAGCTTTGATAGGAAGGTGCTCTTTCACAGAATCACAGATTGGTGGGGGTTGGAAGGGACCTCAGGAGATCATCTAGTCCAACACTCCTGCCAAAGCAGGTTCCCTACAACAGATTGCACAGGAAAGCATCCAGGTGGGTTTTGAACTTCTCCAGAGATGGAGTCTCCACAACCTCTCTGGGCAGCCTGTTCCAGTGCTCTGTTACCCTCACAGTAAATAAGTTTTTCCTTAAGTTTGTCTGGAACTTCCAGTGTTCCAGTTTTTGCCCATTGCCCCTTGTCCTGTCACCAGCCACCACCAAAAAGAGTCCCAGTATCTCAGGCTACCTGAAGTAGCATACATCTTCAGCCTATGTTTTGACTACTTCTCAAGATACCCTCATGGTACTGGCTAGCAATTTATTTTCTATTGGAAGTTTCTCCTTCCTGCCTTCTGTCAGTGGAAGCTATAGAGGAAGACTAAGTTTTCCAGGATTATCTGAAGAAGAGTCCTGCAATGTAAGCAGAAACGAACTTATATATAAGAATATCCTGAGGAACTGATTTCCAGCTCAGATCCCTCTTTTCAGAACCACGAACTCCTGTTTGTGTAAGGGCTGCAGTGTTTGCTGTAGTGGTATAGAGTGCTAATGCCCCCAAAGATCTACACCACTTCTTTCCCCGAACTCAAGTTCAGGGCAAGAGTTACAGAAGGAGTTGATGATTTCTTATATACTAGCTTCCAGCCCAGATGAGGGCTGCTGTTTTTTCAGGCCCTCCTTGGAAGACATACCAGAGAGGACTACATGGGGATGCAGCTCCCCTTCTAAATCATCAAGAACCCAACCTCAGGCAGAGGCAAGTGATAACAAAGGAAACCTGTGCTCCTATGTACTTGGAAAAGCTTCAGAAATAATGTTTTTCAGGCTGCTCTTTCCCATGCTTCCTCCCTTTCAGACCTTCTGTTTATTTCTTTCCCATATGACGTTATCTTACAATGAATTTCTAGGGTACTGCCAGCTATTCCCTAGTGAAACTCAAGATTATTCTGAAGACTATGCTCAAGGCCCAAACTTTCCTATTTTTCATAAGAAGGAACTGTAAGAAAGCAAAATGGAATTCTTCCATGATTAATGTCTCCCAACACCAAAGCCCATCTCTGTCAGGAGTCTCATGGATATTGTAATACACGCCACGTGGCAAGGCCTTGTTATATGTTTGACTACTTTGTCGGTTTGCTGGATTTACATAACATAGATAAAATATTCATAGATATTAGGTGGAGAGAGGTCTAAGGATGGAGAGTATAAATTCACTTGCAAAAGACTATCTGCCTAGCAAATATTGCTCTGCATTTTCTATTGTAGATGTATTTATACAGTTTAGTAAGGAGGGAAACGGAGTGACTGGAGTGGGAGTTTACCTTTGGAACATTCTTTCACCCAAAAACTAACAGATCAGATCTGCATGCCCAACAAGGCAGTGAGGAGAGAAAACAATCATTAAGAACAAACTAATCCAACAGAAAAAAGACTTTTCAAACATGATATCCATACCTCTGCAAGCAGCCTCTGATCCAGACCACTGGCCATTTGGCTGACAAAGCCGGATGCTGCTTCCCACAAGATCAAATCCTGCTTTGCATCGGATCCCGCAGGCAGCATTGAAGTAATTGTTGCAGACATTCTGGACAAAGTAACCATTTTCAGGGGGCTTCAGTTCAGGGCAGTGAACAACTAAATAATTAAACAACCACAACAGAGTTATGATGCTAGCTGGAGTGCAAAATCTACTGAAGGAAAACAATTTTTTTCATTTCCAACTTGACTTGCATCTTGATAATTTTTTTTTGTTTTGGAATGACACAGAAAATCCTGCATATAATTTGACATGTCCTTCACAGTGCAAACACAACTAACAAATATTCCCAGTACTGCACTGTGTATTCCAGGGGTATTCTGCTCTTGGATGGAAACACTTACCTTCACAGGTTTGTCCTACAGCACGATAACCCTCCCGGCATGTACAATCCTCAACAGAGGTACTTCCTGGCAGAGAAGTATGATTCTCATCAGGACATGAGATGCAAGTGCTGATTCCACCTGGTGAACCTTCGGGCTTGTATGTTCCTGGTGGACAAGCTGTTGAGCAGGAGAAAATGTGACAGAAAGGAGTTCAGAATATTCACCTTTCACAACCAGTATCATTTTTTAGCTGTGTTGCTTTACTTTTTTACATTATTTTTTTCTGCCTCATACATCCTAAGAGTCACTTAGGCCAGGAGCATTCTCCACTTAAAAGTGCTGTACAGTTCTTATAGGGGTGAACTAAAGCACCACAAACTCAGTGCAGGTCTCTCCAGTGATAGTCTGGGGACTGATATTAAGTCCATGATTAATCTTCTTGAAAAGAAGCCCAGTTCCAGAAGACACACCAGATTTTCACTGCTAAAATCCATGCTTACCTTGCAAAGACATTAATGATTTAGAAGTGTAAAAAATTACTTCAGATAAAAACCTTGCCATTCAAAACTACAACAAAGGTTAGTGCATATATATTCTCAGTAACAAGCTAACAAAAACCCCTGCCCTTGATTTACACATTATAATCTACACAACATACTTGCTAAAATGTATGAACCAGAAACAATGAAGCAATTAATCAAAAACAAGTGCTCCCTAAAGCTGCTGCACTCATTTACATACAATTTAGTATTTTTAACTTTGTGCATCTCCATGCAAAAGAGATTTAGGGCATGTCTTCAGAGGCAGGGAAAATGCACTGGGAAAAGGCACCTCTCCCCTGAGAACTTCTGATTGGTTAGGTAAGTCTGAGCCTTACCTTTCTTTGCCTTGAATTCTATTCTGCAGGAAACCACTACAACTATGTTTATTTATTTCACAAGGAAGATGTGAGAAACAGGGGAGTGACCAATCAACAGGTGCTGGTAAGTGAAGTATTGATTGATCAGGTTACCCCTTGAAAGAGAACTCAAAAACACTTGTGCTGAAAAGCATACCTCCTGGCGTAAAGTTCCAGAAATATTTTGAGAAGGTTATGTAATTTTAACACTGAAACCTAGCCAAAACCCCTCTCATTTCATTAATTTAATAGTTTATAAATTTTCCTGATGGCCACACTTTCTCTGGCAGACTGCAAGTCAACCTCTCACTTCCTCCCCTTGGTACAGTCACTTTGTACCATCTGATGTACCTCTGCACGGTATGGAGAGCTGTACAACCATAAACACCCTCAAGTGCCTTCCTCCTTACAGAGTCAGGTGTGTTCTGCTTCTGGAACAAATCTCTCCTATTGAGGTGTATTTCCTGGAGCTCAGAGATTCTGGCAGAATCAGTCTTTCTTTGGTGGGTATTAGAGCATCTCTGTTTGCTCTATGAGTTAGGTGCTAAGATAGTCTAACTCTTGTCTTACTAATGAAAACAACTTCCTGCTTTCCAAGCAACTGAAAAAAAAACCAAAACAAACCAAAAATCAAAACCAAAAGAAACCCCAGCCTCCTTTTCCCTCATCTGTCATGGAAGAACTGACTTTCACATGCCAAATTTTATGGATTATACCTTAAAAAATGAACCTATATGAAGAGTTAGCACTCCTTTCCAGAAGGAGCACAGTCTTTTCAACAGCTTCCATAGATCCTATTTTTGCTCCTTTTTAGAAAATTTGTAGTTTTATTTTGAAAAAAGCAACTGAATGGGTAGCAGTTAGGAGGTGATTCTGGGTGCTATAAAACAGCTTCACAAATCTGTATTTTAAACATACTTTTAAAAAGACAATGAAAATGCCTAAGCAGCAAAGGATGTAAGTAGAAATCAAAGCATTTCAGGAAGCAAAAAGGGCAGAAAAGCCCAATCAGTATCAGAACTGTGAATTTTTAATTTTTGTTTTGGGACTTTCAGAAAAGCATTTGCAAAAATATCCTTTTCCTATAGTTCACCTGCTCTTCCCATTCAAGACATTCCTCTTGGACTGTTACTGCTTCTTTCCTCTCTTCTGTGCAGAAATCTCCTCCTTGGACATTAGGTCACTCTGAAATATTGTCTCATACTTCAGATGTTCACCTTCAAACTGGTTAAGTACCAGAGGTATTACTCTGAAATCTCTGAAATACTTCCCTCTGGCTCTTCTTGGAAGTCTCTGTACATCCTTGTTAAAACTATCCAGCACAAAGTGATGAAGTGCATCCAGAAGGATACAGGAACGAGTGCAAGTTAAGCATCACAGGGGACCTGCTATACAACAAAGCTGCCCTCCATGTGCCAGGAAAAGTAAATTAGTCTCTTCTGTTTTATGTGTGGTATATAAAATGGCATCTAAAAAAAATGCTTCATTAAAAAAACCCCAAAACAACAAAAATACAATCCAACTTCTCTCTTTCTTGCAATCCCACCTTAGGTGAAAAAGCACCAGCTCTTTTCTGTTTCTGTTTTGAGAACTATGGGATAAAATAATAATCCATTCTATGACGTGGAAATTTTTAACAGCAAACCCAGTAATTTGCTTAGGGCTTTGAATCAGTCTAGCTTTGACAAAAATGGTTCATTCTGAAATTACACTTACAATTTACTATTTCCAGTGAACCAGTAGGAGGTAAGTAATATTGTTAAAAAGGTTATTAATGTCTCTGCTGGGAAAGACATGTTTCCCCAAATGTCCTGATTCTTTTTGTATGCTTCAAATGCTTCCCATGATCTTTGTAAAAAGCTGAACTACATCCTATCTTGGCTTTTTCTGCAGAATTTTCTCCAAGCCTGAGTCCCTCATTGACCCATCTCCCCTAGATGTATTCAGCTACGAGACTCCACACAAGCTACCTTCAGAATTTCCACAAGACAACACTTGGTTACAGAACTATTTCCGAGTGTGTGAGATCACACAGATGGTTAAAGAATGGAGCATAAGCACACTGACCTCTGTGCATTTCCATCACAGCCATAGATATTAGTTTGGCCACAGCTTGGGTAAAAACCATCCAGAATCATCTGTGGAAGAGCAGAGCTTCGGCCAACTGTTGTAGACTGGACTTGTCCATACCTGACCCAGCTAGACTGTAGACCCACGCCCTCCTGCTCCAAACAGCACTACAGCATGGCCCAAATCTACAGAATCAAGAGGTCTCAGACTTCAGAGGCAAGAGAGAACCTGAGGGGCAAGCATATCTGAAGAGCACATGTGGCCCCATCCATGACTGATCATACAGGTGTCTCTCTGGGGTCTCTCAAGAATCAGGCAGTGCCAAATTTTCACTGAATTCTAGTCACCAGTCCACACTCACTGACGTGCTCTCTATACCTGCAAAAGCTGACTGCAGGGCGAGAACATCTTCTCCAGTGCTAATCTGTAGAAACAATTTACAGCCTTTTCAAGGCTTGTTTCCCCTTGCCAACAATGTGATGGTATAAAAAGGCTCAAAACAGCATGAAAATGCACCCTAGTGTAAATAGGCATCAATCTGGCACTGTCAAGAATGACAGAAAAGGCCAGAATTTTAAAATAAGGAACAATTTTAACAGTATGAGCCTTTAAAAAGAGAGGACACTCTGCATGTATCATCATGACACATCTGCATGTATCATCTTCTCAACAGAAGATTTAACTACTACCTATATGTGAATTATGTTGGTTTTTGCCCAGAAACAAGGGGAGGAACAATGAAATGTTTTCTGTTTAATGTAATTCTCCTCTTCAGATCAGAATAGCAAATACTGAGTTACACCAGAGGATTACCTCTTCGTTACAGGAACAAAAGGATATCTGGAAGGAGGGATTAGTGTGCTACCTCAAACAAGCACAGGCCCCAACCTCCCCAAGCACACAAAGATGGCTCACATTGAAGTTGTCATCAACAACCTGCTTTCATAAAATGGTAGATATTCACCAATGATTCATATTCAGATTCTATTGCCCAATGTAATGACAGTGCAATAACCTTCTGATCAGAAATGGGAATGAAATAATACATGCCTTCTGCATTTTCTTCTGCAGTTATGCTCTCCTAGGGTATACAACTAACTGAAAAAATATAAGAAAATCCAGTATGCCTCTGGTTTTGAACACTATAGGGCTTGATGACTTCTTAGGCCACCAATGGAACATGCTTCCTTACTTCTTCATCTATCAAAAAAAAATTAAGTTGCTTATAGAAAAGAAATCACTATAAAGGAAACATGACACAAGTTTGCTAGAAACAAAGACCCCCAGGGTACACATAAAAACATTTCTGTCAATGCATATGTATTGACAGCATAACTATATGTCAAGACACTGCCTGAAGCTGAACAATGGACATAGAAAGTTAGGAAAGTCCATGAAAAAATCAAAGGACAGGCTTTCAAATTCAGTAGGAATTCCTCTGCTTTGCCTGCCTACAATAATGACAAATTTGGTATTTTAATCTTCAAACAAGAAGAATGTAACACTGTAAAAGTGGTGACATAACACAAGGTATATTTCAGAGATTCACCAAACACTTAACACATATTATCCAGTTTGGCTTTTTTTTAACTGTAATTACTGAAGTCAGTGGCAAAGTTAAGCCAGCTGGCACTGAACCCACACGACAGCATAAAGACTTCAGTCTGGTTTTAAAAAGGTAGAAAGCCTGTGTCAAAGGGCTCTACTCTGTGACACAGGGTCATGATGCTTCCTCTAAACGTACGAGTACAAATTTTAAGGATAAATAATTCTGCCTTAAGAATGTAAATCTTTTAAAATCCTGGGAGAGCAGGCAAGCTCAATCTCCTCCCCAACTACGCTGGTGTATCTAAGTCACTGAAATGGAATTATTCTTCAGTTTATCCCAGCATAAGAGAGAGGAGATTCAAACTCCACATATTTCAAGGATTAATTTCAGGGATTTTGTATTTTCTTCAATGCATAATTTTTCCCACTAACTACATTTACTAAGTAATCCCTGGCATGAACTGTTTTTTCCACACGTGATGCTAATGAAGGATCCGATTAAGGGTTTATCTTCTGTGGGATATGGCAGGAATCAGCTAGGCAATATCCTGCTCTCTCCTGCATCAACCTGAGCTCTATTCATACACTGCTACTGTGATCACTGTAGTGTCTAATTCTCGTTTTTCCCCATATGTGTAAAGCCTAAACGAAATGACAACTTGATGCAAATCGCAAATACATAAATAATCTTTATAGCTCAGTCCTGAAACTTCTTAAATGAGTAAAAAAAGTCTAGTTTTCCATTTAATCAAACTGGTTTTATGTTAATATAATTACTTCTATGACACTGATTACACGGACACATATTCAACATAACAAAGTGAGGAATCTGCCTCAGGATCACAGTATACCATGAATACCTGTTCTTATTTTGGTTTGCTGGTGTCTACTAGGATGTTTGCATTCAATTCTTTCCCTGTTTCCTCAGTTTTTGCTACTGAACATATACAAGGACAGGAGATTTTTGGTTACGTGGATCTTTACCCACATGCAGTCTTGTACTTTTGTTCATTTGTTGGAAGTTATGTGGAAGATCCAGTGAGTGCCTAGAACTACTTTGAATTATAGTCCACAACATCAGGACAATCAAAACCTCTCATTAACTGACATGCCCTTTGAAGAGAAATACAGCCTGAAGGTGTGGGCTCTCTCTCCCACTGCTTTACTTCACCTAAGATTCATGTGCCCTGGCTCTATCAGGAGCACTAGGAACAAGGGGCAGTCATATATTCCCTGTGACAATGACCTGCCAAATAAAATATGCTTTACAGGGATAATGCATACTGTCATGGAGGAAATGGAGATCCTCATTCCACATCAAGCAGCCAGAGACTTAGTGATGCTTTCCCACTCACTGCTGCAGCAGAGAAAGTTTGGCATGTCCTGCAGCACTACCATGCAGTGCTGGCCAAACCTCCCTCCTGCCTCCAAAAACCATTCTGCTGCTGCTGCACAGCTTATTTCTGAGTGGCTTCTGCAAGGAAAACATGTGAATAACATGGAAGGCACACTGACAGAAGCCATGATTGCATGAAACTCCCCAGTTCCCTGCCTTCTTCATATTTTTCACAGTGATATCTCCTGTCTGTTGCTGTAAGTATTGTATTCTGCAAATGTGGTGCACCAGTGTGCCCCAGGATTCTGTAATTTTCAAGTGTATTCTAGTAAACTAAACAATGAACCACAGTTGTGGGTTTCTCTCCTGGTGTTTACAAGCCAAAAAATGCTTGGCTTGGACCAGCATAAAAACAGACTACCCTGGCCTCTGAAACACACATCACTGGACCTGCACATGATGATCTTTAAGCCTGCTTCTTGAACACTTTCCACACCCTGGGTCTCTACTGTAGAGACTGCCTCCAGAAGTTACAGCTTTTGTTGTCACATTTATGTCACCTGGGAAGGTGGGGGTTTTTTAAATCTCCTATATGCTAAGTTTGTCAGAATGGGCACTTTGTACCCAGGAAATGCCTTTGAAAAGCTAAGGAGAAAAAAAATCTAAACCTTTGGCAGATACTGTAATCCACTTTTCTGCAGTTTCCAACATGTATGGCGCCATTAAAAAAACACGAGCCAGGAGCAGGCTAGGATTACAAGAAATACGCAAGGAAATGGCTTTAGTTACACGTTTGACATGTATGACTTGTACAAAGACTGCAAAATAAAACCTTGAGCTTGCCTTTGAGTGTAAGGATCAGAGAAGGATTTCTGCTGAGTCTCAGAATATTCTCTAACTCTTGAATATCTCCTGTTATCACCAGCATGTGCTTGCCGTTAATTTCAGACAGCACTGAATCTGCTCATCCATCTGCTCTTTGTCAGTATTCCTTAAGCACCCTTCTCACAGCAACATGATTAGCAATATAACAAGCTAGATGTCTTCCCTGTTCCTATTTTATATATTTTGCTCCATCTCTTTATTAGATTTACAAATTTCCTCTCACTGGAGAGAGTAGGATGAATTAAGTCAGAAATTTAGCTACATCTACACATGATACCTAGGGAGGGATTCACTCAAACCTTTTTATTGAGTTTACAGACATCAAAACTGCAATGTAGGCTGCAGCATTTGGAATGACACTTTGAGATGATCTCTAGCTCTGGATCTTTAAGCACTTCAAACAGTCATAACAAACTTTCAGCAGAAAGAATTTGTTCACAATAAAAATGAGAATCTTGGATCCTCTCTCATGGGGCAGAAGAACTGGAAAGTTCCCTGGAAGGAGATGCAGTTCCTTGGGTGATGCAGTCCCACCTCAGTACCCCAAGCACACATACTGTAGGGAACAACCTGCCTGCTGAAGAATATAAGCCCAAGAGCTATCACATCTTGTAAAAGTTAAGATGTCTACAAGGACCTTCTTCCACAGGCAGGACTGGCCGTGAGCCACAACTGCGCTGAGCATCCCTGGGTAGGCTTGGAGTCAGCACTTTTAGACAGGATTACTGCAAAGCAATGATGCTGACTGCAAAATATCGTCCTCAGTAATGGCAGCAGTACTGAGAATATACAGAAAATCTATTTATGCCCAGTTTTAAAACTTTTTTAAAGAACAGACCAACCATTATATGCTAAAAATACGGTGAGTGCCTTAAACAGATTCATACTTGAACCACATGCACATTGCAAGGACACAGAGCTTTTAAGAGTATTTTAAATGTTTTACAATAATAAAAATAAAGACTACTATATACACTTCTACATAGGCAACTTCTCTCTTTGTCCCAAAGCATGCAGCTTACTCAGGAATAAAAAAAGAAAATCCTGATTCCACGTACTGTACTGTAACATAAAAAAAAGCCTAGCTACGCTCCATTCAAGCTACAAGTTCAGAAGATATATCCTGACAACTTGTGCAATTTGTATACACAGAAATAGCATTCATGTATTGAAATTAAGCTCTTCTGGTTTAAAACTCAGTGGCATTTTAGACGGTGTTTATGTGCTAAAACTGTACAACAAATTCTGAAACTACAAAAAGGTCTTCCTGGGAAATTAACTTAGTTGATTGTGTAAAGCTTGCTATGCAAATAGACAATATTTATTAATTTATTTATGTGCAATTGAAGGTTTTGTATCCAAAACAGCAGACAATCAGACCCTTACTTAAAAGAGGAAATAAAATCAATTCTGAAAATGCTTTGCTCAGAGCAGGGCTACTACACAGTAGGTTTCTCTGGACATTGTCTTCACCATTATCACAGACACACATTCCTCAGCAAACTTGGATCACTGCTGATGTGACAGCACATGCTACTCTAAATAGTACTGTTATAAGTGCCCTGGACTTCTTCACAGCTTCCTGCTATTTAAATACATAAACACTGAAAAGGAACGTCACCATCCTATCCTAGGTGCACTTATTTGCCATTTTAATATATCTGCTGTGAAGTTATATTTTTCTTTTTACAAAACTGTAAAAAAGTATAGACAGGCTGAAGTAAAGCAAATTCCATTGAAAAAGAACCTCAATATTTTGTTTAGTTTGTGCTACACACAGATGAGCAAATGCCTGTTTCAGAGACCTAGTATTTGCCCCGTGTGAAGGCACTGGAAGCCCAGTTTTCTCTAGCCTGGTCCAACCATTGTTCTGTGTATCAAATAATATCTGTGTATCTGTTCTTCCTTTCAGCTGACAGAAAGGGTTCTGGGTCAAGAAGGAAAAGGGAGGGCCAAGAAAAGGACACATTTCCAGAAGGGATTCAAATCAGATGCAGGGAGCAAAGTCACTCCATGCTTTTTCTTCCTTTTTCATTACTCCTCACAGTACCAAGAAATCCACCAATCCATCACCTCTCTAACAGCATGGACTAATAAGCAATACTAGATGCCTAAAGGGACAAAATTATCCCTAGACCAAATCCCAAGTGACAGCAGTTAGATAGATCAGAAGCGTGGAAAAGCTCCTTCTGGGCTGCATTATAGGGTGCTGGGTTAACTTCCACATGAGCCAGAGGCACACCATAGAATGCAAGAAATAGTCTTTCTTTATCCACAATTGGAAAGAGGGACTACTTAGAAAGAGGGAAGTCTGAGTTGAGGCTGGGGAAAAAGAATTGGTTCCTTAACAACTTCTGATGCGCTGCACCCAGAGGAAGCTGGACAGAAGAGAGAATCAATTCCACTGCCCGCGACTCTTGGGACAGGTTGACATCACACAGCTCAGTCACTGCTTGCTCAGCAGAGCCTACAATTTCTTCCAGAATCAGGGAGCAAGAGTCTCATGTTATACAGCTAACTCAGCAGATCACATTCTCCTGGGATTCCTCAAAGGTAATTTTAACCAAAACAAGGGATTGTGTTTTAGAAGTCAACAAAGCATGCAATCCAAACTTCACATCGCTGCTAGGTTTCTGCAGTGAAGAACATGCCTGGTGGTTCAAGATCCATTTCCATTGTGTTCACCTACTCAGCAACTGGAACACAGTTTTGTGTTCAATGATTCTTGGTACTTAAGAGTAACTAAAAATGACTCACTGGTCAAAGCAATGAGCAAACCGGTTTTCCTAAGAGCAGCAAGTTGAGGAATCCAGGAGGAGTCAGAAACTCCACATCCTCAAGATTTTCTTCTTCTCATTCAGGCAAAAATTGTGAATTTGCTCTCTGGCAAAATATTAACAGAACTCTGTATGGTTCTGAATTATTTTACTAGTGAAAGGCTCCTTTCCTGTTGCCTCCAATAGCCACTCCCAGCAGCTGTTGGTTCATATGATCATGAAGAGGGAAAAAAAGAAAAAAAAAAGATACCTATTTCTGCCTCCTTTCTCTGCACATCAGAGTAGTTCCAGTTGCTGAATCACAGATGGGGAATGCAGCAAGTAAAAGCTATTATAAACAGGAAAGTGAAGCCATTTCTGCCAGACCCTCAATAAACTGTCACTACTGCATTAGGTGCCAAACTTGGCCCTTTTCCACATCCCTTATTTTTATCATTAAATATACTTTCCAACAACAGTGCTTATACTCCCATTAAGTAACATTTCTGAGCACTGAAGATACAACACATAACAGTGCAGATGGAGAACATATGTCACTATTTCCATGTTTATTTATTTAGCAGCCCAGGGTGAGAGTCAAGACAGTTTTTGGTTAACTTCAGAGAGCTGAAGCACATGCAATGGTCCAGGCCAGTCATCAGACAATAAAAAGTGGTGGTTTTGCCAATTATTTTTTTACATATTGTGAAACTAGCCCAGCTATCCCTGTGTAGAGTTCAGGAAACTGTTGTAATCTCAATGTTATAGTTTCTACTTAATTCCTGGAATCACTACTGATACCCATGATTTACTGTGAAAAATGCCACAAATCCCATTCTCCATCCCTCATATGAAACTCTTATGGAAACTGACACGATCTCCTGAATTCTTTTTTATTTAAATATGTAGATCAAAAGAAAGTCTCAATTATAGAATGCAAGAGTACTAATAGAACAACTAGCTCATTATGCTCACTATTAATTGCTGTTTGCTCAAGAAACATTTGGAGAAGTGACTGCTTCTCACTTCATTTCCCCCATTTTCCCTTGTCCTTCCCTCTCTTCTTTGCAAGACACAAAGGAAGTCCTTAAGGACAGATCCGACTCTTGCTAAAGCAATGTCAGCTCTAAGCAAAAGGGTCACCTCAGATTTGAACTGAAGGAATGTGTTTTAAGTACTAAGTCCTGCGCCTGCCAACAAAGTGAACTTTACTACCGCAAAAGCTATGGTAAAAAAGGTTTAAGATAAAAAGCTTATGTTGCAGTACCACAACCAAATACAGAGCCACAGTCCTCAGTCTAACAAACCTTCCTTCTGTGAAAAACCTCCATTAAGACATTTCTGAACAATACCTTTGCATCCCCCTTCACACAGCACTAACTGGTCTCCATCCTTTAGTCACTTTGCAAAGACCTAAGCTTCTGCAATGCAGGAATTCTCCAGTAAAGCAGGAATCCCTTGCTAGTGAGCCATGTGTTCCTAAGGCCCCTTCTTGCTATCAGTATTGATCAACCGTGCTAAAGTATCAACCTGTAACATGCAAAGGCTTCACTGAACTGCAGTAGTTTAACCTCGAAAGAAATCGCCTGCTGCTGCTGCCCGAAATGGAGCAGGGAGAGAGCAAAGTGAGATTCTTTCAGGAACTGTCAGGTGCTCAGCCTCTCTGCACATCAAAGTGAAACTGTGCTCTGTGTCCCACTTCTCCACCCTCTCCTTAGCTTTGAAGGTTATTTTTTCCACCTTGAAGAAGGAGAATCACTTGTTCTCTTTCTAAAGGGCAGTGAGATGCTTTGTATTTTTCAGAGGAAAAAGGTCTGCCACACTTCTGGTCCTACCTTCCTCTCTAAATGCATGCCGTTTTTCTGAGCTCTTTTGCCATAAAAAAGGCCATCCACACCTGCAGAGATGAAGAATAAGAAGGAGGGAACATTCTTAACTGCAACCTGAAGCAAAAAAAAACCTAAAAATGGTAAGCAGCAATCATGATTAATTCACTGCTTAATGGACCTAAGACTTAACTGTTATTAAACCACTGATTTTTAGCTACAAAATATATTCCTAAACAGCACTTGATTCCAGTTAGTAAGGTTCACAAGATAATTAATGCTATCTAAAAATATGCCAGTTTTTCCTGAGTTGGAGCCAAGTTTTTGGCTAACTTCTTGCGCTTTTGCAGACTGTACCCCAGTGAGGGATGCAAGCAATTGATGATAAACTACCTCTCTTGACATAGGAATGTATGAGGCACTGCACTTTCTATTTCAATCTTAGAAGGCCTCCCAAAAATGATCCTAATAGTAGTGAAAATAAATCAATCTCTAACATCACTGGGAGTGAAAAGACATTACAGACAACTTTGTGAAGCATCCCATTCACAGATCTTGACTTTGTTACCTTTAACACTCATCTGTGATTCAGCCTTGTGTCAAAAACCAGACAAGTAACAGCTGTAATCCACCACCTGCATCCTGAGAGATAGGTAGTTAAAAAGAAGTGGCGGATCAAGAAGACACTAAGGGGCTTCCTACATGTTCTCAGTGTGCAAGTTGCCTTCTTGCTTGTGACATAGTGGAAAGTGCCCAGGTAGCTGCTGAAGAACTGCTGGTGATGGTGAAGAGCTATCAGGAGAGTGAAAACAGCAGAATCCTGGAGGCTGCCAGAGCATGAGACTTCAATTGTCAACAGGAACTGAGGGCCATGCAAACTGTGCTCTTGGGGCCACAGTATAGCTTAGTGCTGCTTCTAGGACAAACTCCTCTGGCACCCAGGCTAGGGGAGGCACTATGATGGATGAGTACTGAACAGAGGCATCACTGCTAAGTAGTGGAAAAGCTGGAATGAAGGTAACCCTCAGCTACTGTTACATGAAAGAGATAATGGCACAGGGTGCCTCGATGTCTGAGCCTGGTATGCTCCTTCTCAGTCCAACTTTTTGTGATCACATTAATTCTGTTCTCACGGGTTTGGACTGGGGGCATAAGATGGGCTACTGGTCTGCCTAAAAAAGCCATATGTGAATACAGCTGGGCTACTCCCACTGATGAAATCTAGTCACTAATGAAGATCAAGTGTCCTTGCCTTTGTGTAATACTCCCGTGCCATGACCTAACCAGCATGCCTGCGCTGTCATTGCGACAGTTTTTGGCCAACCAAAGAACATGGGTGCTCACAGAAGTGCCAAGTTTTAAAAAGGGTGTTGCATTTTGTAAGGCATTGCATTTAGAATTTCCATTCAGAAATAAGACAGCAACATTTCTATATGTGTTTTACTCCTCTACAATTCACAACGACATAAAAATTGAAGTGAAAGGATTTGCAAGTTACTGCATATTTTGATCCTCACTATGCTGAGGCAAAGGCTTAGACTCTGAAAAGAGGGAAACTGAATATTTGTATTTCAGGTATTATTCTTTGCCAAGTTGACAACAGAAATAGGGCTAGAGGACCAGAGTATATTTAGGTATACAAACATTATACAATACAAACTAATGGCTCTGTGAGATGGGTAATAATAAAAGTCCAAAAGAAACACCAGCTTAACTACAGATAGCTGTTCTGGTGTATAACCACGAGGTTTGGAAAGCATTTCTTATGTTCTGTGTTGACACCAAGACTCCTCAGCCTCTCATCCTCCTTCTTGTACTCAGAAAAACCAAGTCTGTGAACAGAGTTACCTGAAAGAGTAACTTTTGCAGTATTCCATATTCCTGCAGGCAAACTCCTCTTCCATACCCTGTCTTGAGACGTATGGCACATCTGTGCCACAGTAAAGATGCAGAAGATTTAAACTAGTTAGCCACTACATTTAAAAGTTCCAGAGCACCTCTACACTGGCCTGGACTCCCCAGAGTGAGCACACACACTGTCACTGCTGTAAGATGCACTGGGCTTGTCTGCAACGCTGCTAAATTCACCGCAGCAGGCTTTAACAGACTGCTGTTCCCAGGCCTACATAGGCTTCACAGGATGCTCTGAGGGCAGGAGATGAGCAAAGCATGAAATCAGGGACAAAAAGAGAAAATACAGTAACAGGCCAACACTTTTCTCCAAAGCTCCAGACATTTTTATACAGACATTAAACTCAGAATATAAATATATGCCTTTAAATTAACGTCACTTAAGAGTATTCCCAGCCTGTGTAGATGTAGGTGTTCCTCTGTTCCACCAGAACACTGACATTTCCTGTCTCTATCTCTATATAGTTTTCAATACCAGCTAAGCCTATTTCCAGATAAAGAGTTTTTCTAGGGGAACACAGTCAGAACGTAGCAAGCACTTTTCTGTCACAAAACCATAACAACTGTAGCTGAGAGCAAGCCTGGCAATAGTAACAGGAATGTTATACTCTGGACTATTCTGCAAAGCCCTAACCAACAACTGGGTTGGAATTAATGGCAATAATCTGTGAAATAAAAAAAAAAAAAGGCAGCATTATTATCCACAATGTAGGAAAGTTCTTGTACTTTATCTTCTGGCATTCTCGTTTGAGAAACAAACTACAATGCCACAAGGAGACTGAAAGTTTGCATAGGTATTTACTATGGCATTTACAAGGGAACACCCTTTGTTTTAACTTTTTGAGCCAAATATCCACTTATTTTTTTAAACTATCTTCAGAATGTTTCTGTTGCTCTCATGGAAAAAAACCCATCAGATTTGCCTCATGGCCAAGAGAAGGAGCCAGATCTCAGAATGTTACAATAGGGTACAGCTTTGTGTAAAATCAATACGGCTGCACACACCTACAGAGATGGAGATTCTGCCATTCCCCTGTGCTTTACACTAATGAAAAACTGCAACTTAATGCTTATTTGTATTGTGTTTTGTTTCAAGTCTGTCAGATCCAAAATATAACTAAATGACATGACTACAATTAGACTATACGATTAACTATACACACTTCTGCAAAATTCATCTTTTTCAGCCCCATCCCCTGCAAAGGTACATTCATTCTTCCCACCCTTGTGGAGGAAAACACTTCATTTTTAATAAATTTCTGACTAGGGAGAAAAAAATCAACTTATAACATCAAACTACCTTCAGATGTCAGCTCTACTAAAACATCTGCATTGGAAGTGTGAGTTGCTGGTCTGGCTTTGTTTTGCATGGTAACAAATTAAACCCTAGGGTTTTGGCCTGAAGAGGTTCCCATTTCTGTGCAGAGTCCTGATTTCTGTTTTCATCAAAACACCAACAAAAACAGGAGAAACCAATTTCCTGTTTGATGAAACTGATCTTTCTTGCCGCTTTCTCATTCTCAAGGGACTTGGTCAGATTCCACCAGGCAGTCAGCACTGTTTCTGGGTGAGAAGGTTGGGCCATCTGTAGTAGATTTTAGAGTGACAGAAGAAAACAAGGCTGCTCACGAGACAGCAGACCAAGCTGCTCCCACCCATTCTGGCTCTTGAGTACCTGGCAGATAGATTTAAGCTTATTATACAATGTCTGCAACCTATTTGGCCTAATTCTGCTTCAAGTTAGGTGGGCTTTTGCCCCCTCTTCATCGTAGTATTTTTTCCAGCATAGTCTTCTTGCTGCTCGTTGCCTTTGCTGGAGTGGTACCAGAGTCAGAAGTAGTTCTGGACCTCTTTGGCTGAAGAAACAGTGAATGTGCACAGCGGGAGGCAGTGAGGAGCATAGCTGCAGAGGACGGACAGAGAAGGTTTCCTCCCTGCAAGTGATTGTGAAATGATCTGAGGAACCTGCCAGACAACTTTCCACAGACAGCACAGAGCAGTCAGCTGGACTGAACAGGAGAGGCAACAGAAATGCCATTTCAATCCCTTCTTGCTACTCTTTCCTCTCTTATGATGGTGGCAGCCAAATGGACAGAAGGTCGTGCATGGAACATCTATATTGCCTTTTGGATAAATGTCCCTTGAAAGACTACGTTTAAGTCAAAATCTGCAAACAAATGACTTAATTAGCTGTAGGTTATGACCCGATGAGCTTTGTGCACCTTTGCTTCTACATTGTCTTCTCCCTCTCAGCAAGCCCAAGGCAACTAAGATATGACCATCTCTGAACACTTGCAAAATCATGCTAACTGCTTTTCATACAAAATACTTCCTTCATACTGGAACAGATATATGAAATTTTGTTTAAAATGTTGAAAGGAATAGGACTCGTTCTTACAGAGAACATCTTTTGCAATATTCATTAGCCTGGGTAGAGTGAATACCACAGCCTAAGTCAAGACAAGGATCTAAAAGTCAGATGAAAATATTCCTACACTCCATGTTGAACTGGAAACTTGATCTGAAGAGCTAAGAGTCAAATTTGTTTGACCAAGTGACAAACACATCATGTACAAGCCATCAGACTCCAAATGCAGAGACACAGTGACTGCTTGATTTTGTCACAGTGAGAGTGCTATGCTCCAGTCTGGTTAAATTTTATAAGCTTTGACAAGACTTTGGGAGCAACTTAATGATGCTAGCAATCCTGATACCTACTCACAACCTGAAAGGCACCTTACGAGTTAATTGTAGCACAAATTACATCCCGGGAATGACATAATTACTTAAAGGCAAAGCTTTGGAGCCTTAGAGAGCCACTAGGGACAAAAACAGTTAATCAAAACAAGCTCTAAGTCTCTTAAACTCTCTCCTCATTTCAATAATTAACACTCTGCTATATACTGCCACCTTATTTTATCCTTGATGCACTCTTTCAAGAATCTTAATTTTTTCTTCTCTAAGACAAAAGCGATTTAAAGGCTCACAGAATGCTAAGATGTCTGCTTTTAATTTGTGAGACTGGCACAAGTTCAGGAATAATACGTGTGTGCGTGTCTGTGAAAACATCCTGGCTATGTGTTTCTGAAAAGGTAGTGAAGGCAAGATGAAACCATGTAATCCATAGGGGTAACCAAAGAATACTGCAGTCAAACCCTTTTCATTAAGGGATTCAATGGACAGACAGTTATTCCAATAAGTATCTGGTATGATGCAAGTCCCAGTCCTGAAAATGATTCTCAAATCTGCATGACCAGCCAAAGGCTTATCAAAGGCCTATGCAAAAATGGTATGAGCCTAAACTGCTTAAAAATTTGTGACAACTGGCTGATGAAGGTTTCAGGCAGTTAGGAAGAAGTCAGGCAGTTCAGCACAAAGTTTGTAAACTTACACTTCACCCAGGACTGCACAGCTGGAAAAGGATGTTTTCAAACCATTTAAAATCTCAAGGCAGGGAAGACAGCCTGCTATTTATCCTGCCTAGATATTCGAGGCAAAGCCCAAGCTCAACAGTAAAGGATTTACAGTCATTTAACTAAATGCTAAACCTACCTGGTGCTGTATTTACACTTGGAGCCTTCTTCATTGTGACAGCCACCAGCCATGAATATACTGTGGCCAAAGGACAGCTTGGGCAGTCCATGGAGACCCCAGGTCTGGTCAGCAGAGAAAGCTGGAGACTATTTCTATGTCATGTCTATTTCTATTCAGAGCATGGTTTCTGCTCCTCTCAGGCCCTCCAGATGGTTGATTTTTCTCCTCTGCATAAATGAACTTTGGCCAGAGGCTTTATTTTCAAAACATTCTGAGGTGATCAGGACAAGTTGCTTCCGAGATAAGGAAAAAAGGGTAACTCGTGCATCATTTTCCAACTTTCCATCAAATTTATTTCAGAAATAGCTCTGTACTTAATACAAAAGAGTCTCTTTTGGCATAGGAACTTATCTTCTGAAGCCTCGGATGACATCTACTTGGAAAGGATTAGATGTTTTTCAATACTGCACACAGACATAAAATTACACCTCTGCTTTTCTGGTCTGTACGTGTAAAAATTGAATTTGGGTTTTCACCTCCACCCTACAACCTGATTTTTAAAGAATTTCCTCAGAGATGGTGCAGGTACCCACAGAAAACTTTTCTGTTGGTGGTTTCTGGTTAATTTTAGGGTTTTCTTTCTCTGCTACAGTTCAGTTTTAGATTCAAGGGAAACAAGATACATGGTGCAGAGTTAGAAAAATTCTATATCAATTATTCACTCAGTTCCAAAATTCACTAACACTACTGAAAATACTCTTATTAATTTCAACAGGCTTATCAAAACTATAGAGATGGTTAAAAAACACCAGTAACAGCACATGTCATTTGTTTAGGTGAAAAAACTTGTACTGAATTGACCAAGAAAAGCTCCTTTTTTACAATCTTACAAGCAAAGCCACTGGTTAGAAGTCAAAACTTTCATGTTTCTATGATGGTTTGGAAAGCTCACTGTCTGAGTCTACAGTTTGTTGAAGAGTTTTTCTGAAGGATTGAAATCTGGATTAAAATTCGACTTCAGAAATTACGAGGTTCACATAATCTTAAACAAAACAACAATCCTCCACCAAAACAAAGGAAAACTCCCAAGCAAGTCTGTATTTTCTGCTCCACCTGAGTTGTGAATACTTAGATCCCAAAAGAAAGAAAACAATATCCCAACCTCATCAGGTTTTTCCCTACTTGCATTAACAAGTATATTTTAAAAAAAAAAAGGTTTTGCTACTGTTTTCCTTTAAATACTTTTTCCCTTTAAAGGCTTCACATGGGGAAAACATTATAGAAGTTTTACAATACCATAAGAAACACTTCAGTAATTGACAAAACCTGTTATAACTTCATACATGCTTTTCCTTAGGAGCCAGTTAAAATGCAAGCAAAACTTCTGTGGTATCGTGCAAGCTAACATGACTTTCTGTCAGAGACATTCCTACCAAAAAATCCCACTCTTGACCTGAAGAATTTATTGACATTATGCTTTTAAATTACCAAACCAAAGGAATTTATCGTACTCCATTTTGAAAAACCTTGCAGCATCCAAATCCTCTTTTTACCCAGCCTTTTCTTTGCTTCCTATAGCAACAAGCAGTAGAATCTCTACCTGAATTTACAAAAGCAAAGTAGGAGATACTGGACTTTAGGGGACAAATTTTTGAGAAAGCAGATTTCAGTGTAAAAAACCTGGAAGAACACATCTGTGTGCTTCCAGATATATTTATTTTCCACATAAAATATCTGTAAAAGCCATTTTCTTCAGTCTTTATGCAAACGATAATTAGGAATACTTTTGCATTATTTTTGAAGTCTTAAAAATATTTTGTAAAAAAATAATTAACCTGCTGTATTACCACAGCCTTGCCTATAGCAGTCATTTCCTATATCTACCTTCCTCACCCACTTGTCTTCCAGTACCTTTAGTGGAACACCAGATCAATTTACATTTCTCCTGTACTTACCCATCATGATGCTACGACACCCTCATTAGAAAAACACACTCATTTACATTTCTTCTGTATTTAACCCTCACACCATTATGCTCAAATTGTTACCCATAACGAGACAAACAAGATTTAGAAGAAAAATAAAAAACACATAGAATGGCAATGAGGAATGTTTTTGCCAGTAATAATTAGGCATCAATTAATCGTTGCTTAGTCATGGGTATTTTGCATCCTTCCTCTTCGTTTACATCCTTGCTTTCTTGTTTTCTCTTCTCCTTACATGACAGCCAGTCATTTTAACACAGTACATGCACAATAGAACCTCTGTGTATTATCAGAGACAAAAAGGGCACTGAAGAGAAGCTGTAACAGAAGATGCTTCTCTCCATATTTGAATAAATTACAAATAGAAGAGTAAAGTATACAAAGGTATCTCATCCACCAAAGAGGTTCCAGAAAGGGGTTCATGATTAGGGAGCTGTTAAGCAAAAGAGTAGAATCACTGACTGAGAGGTGGTGTACACAGAGCAAGGACTCTCCAGTCAAGCTTTTCTGTCTCTGCAATGAATGAGTCCAAGCCCAAGTCTCTCTAAACTGTTTAGGTTTTGTAAGCATTAATTAATGCTTCATTAAACATCCCAACTTCCTTGCCCAGCTGTAATCCAGGTTTTTCCAGCTCATCTTGTTTAAAATTTTTATTTGCTTTCTTTTTTTTGGTTATCAAGATCTGCAGGTTTACGTGGCACAAGATAACACACTAGCAGCCATTTGACACTTTCCTCAAGGAAATGCTCCTTTTTCATTTTGCCAGTTTTCAATGGCTGCAGGTCTCAAAAGGAGTCTTTTTTTAGTGAGAGCTAAGCTAGAACTGAAGAATATTTTTCTGATTTAGAAATTAAAAAGAAACGAGATAAGCAGAACCAAAACAAACTCCTGTCCAGTTTTAAGATGCAGATTCAACAGATTAAAGCAGGAGATGGCACTGCCTTGTGAGACAGCAAGACACTAAGTTCTAAGAGCTTGAAAACTTGCAGTTTTGTGAACTAATTAAAATCTTCAGATTCAACAGGCAGAGTCAGCCTGAGATTTTACTGTGGCTGGAGACATTTTGTACACTCTCTTTTTCATGCTCCCTTTCTTGTTCTCTTTTCCTTCCCTGTCTGTCAATTACTAGTGGAATTTTGGAATGGTTATCCTCCAGATCCAGACAAGCACCTGCTGAAGAGTATAGTGTATGTTATGTTATGTGTTGTTAACTCTGGGTGCCTTGGGGCTTGGAGGTATCTTGTAAACTTAGTGAAAATTTCCACATCTAATATGACAAGTTCAAGATGGTTGGCAAAGCTTCATTAAGCCAGTAACTCCTACAGGGTAGCTAAAGAAACACCTCCCAAAAAGGAATATTGAGAAAGTGTGAACCTCCTATCAAAAGGAAGGGAGGAAGGACACGGCATGGCAGAAGAGATGTTAAGCTTCCTCTGACTAGGCCACTGGAATCACCACTGGAATTAAAAGTTCTTCCTGTCTGACTAGGAAAAGAACTGCTAGTATTATATTAAACAATGCATTTTTTTCCCCTAGCTAGAAAGCCAGTCAACTCATGAACATCAGGTTTTGTTTCGCATCCTCAACAAGAATAATCCTGAAAACCTCATGGAAAACAATGCTCAGCTGAAAATCGGGTCCAAAATTCAAGAAACCACAAAAAGCAAATCTCCCCTGCCTTGCTGGACCTACATTTCTTCAAAGTTTAAAGTATTTTCAGTGAATGTGTTCTGAATTAAAATTTATTTTAAAAAGTCAAAGTTTTCACATGACTTCAGGTTTCATTGGTAAGGCTCTTTACAGATCTAAGCTGTGTGTTGTTTTGTAGGCAAAACTGTTGTCCTAGTGGATGTGCAGACAGTAACTGACATGCTGCTAAATCAAAGTCTAGGCAACCTACTGAATACTCAGAGTTAATTCTGCACTTCAGTAATTATACACAAGTAATAGACCAAAAGTAAACAAAAGAAGGAGTAACTAGCATAGACTACAAGTATTTCATTTACTAGTTCCACCCCACCAACTGCACATCACCTTCATGGATACACTGTGCTGCAAAAAATGAGGTCCATGTGTTAGATAAAAGAAACTACTGGTTGTAAGATGACAGTTTCCTGATCTCCTAAGTAACTGTAGTTCTGCTTAGGAAGCAACTGATGAACATGATAGGTATAATCCTTTAGCTGAATCATCATGTATTTAAAAGATCACCCAACCCAAGAGCACACTTAAAAAAGAATTTTCTCTGGAGATTCTTGCTGAAAAAAATGTGTGAAAAGGCTGTGTTGAAGACATATTCCCTAACTTCCTCAGACAGAGGAGAAGATACAAACAGAGATATGGACATTTATTTTACTTTTCCACGGAACAAGCAGTTCACTTCAACAGCCCATCTTTTTGTTGATGGAATAAATGACACAGTCTCAGACCGTGGAAATCATTCATTTATTTTTGCTGATCTCTATATTTTTGTTTGGTTGTCTCTAGCTTGAAACTCAACATTTGTAATCAAGGAAAGGAAAGAGAAAAAAAAAGTTAAGTTTTATTGGAGAGGAGGTGTTTATGTACTCTGCAATATTTGTGACTGGTTATGATACTGTCTCTGCTCGTCCTCTCTCTCCTTTCCTTTGTCACAATTATCACAGATGTCTCTGGCTGCACGAGGCTCCTACTATGGGCCAAGAAGCTTTTGTTTGGTTTGCTTTTTAAAGCAGAGAACAGTCAGTCTGTTCTTCTTTCTGTGGCACATCATCAACAATATTACAAAGAACAGGAGGGGGACATTGAAGCCAATTTCTGCTCTTCGGCAGAAAGCACGTGGCTCCTATTTTATTTCATGGAAGCTTTCTAGATGATGTTTTCAGGTAATTAGGAAAGTAAAGAACTTTTACAATTTTTACATAGTTGTTCTGATGCCTCACATTCAAAACCATAAACAACACGAAGGTGGTATAATGAATAAGAGCATACAGAAAATAACCACAGAAATAACTAAAATAGCAAAAGGAACAGATTTGTCACTGAAGAACAATCTCCTGTCTTAATGAAAACTCTTTAAAAAAAGCCTTACTGCATTAAGTAAACACAGGCTAGCAGAGTATCTGCAAGTTTAACCAATCAAAAGCTAAAAGCAGACCAATTAAAATGTATACTCTGTCACTGTAAAATTGCCTGCATATTATACACTGAAGAAAACTTAAGATGCATTCTTCAGATTCCTTATGCTTTACAAATCCACAGCTACGCTTAGCTGGGAAACATTTTAAAAAAGCTGGAATCCTCTTCAGAATAAAAGATTTAAAAATATGCTGTTTTTCCTTTAAAGAACACATCGCCTTTTGTTTCTGTCTTCAAGAAGAATACAACAGTTGAGCAGAGAAGATATTTTGAAGAACAGGTTTGAATTACTCAGGTCAAATTCTCCCTAAATATATGTATGCATCTTTAATTATCTTCATATATACAGCAGATGACTGCAATCATCAGCTTATTTGCAGTGTATCTAATACCAGTATCTTTTAAAAACTTATTTTACACCTGCTACTGATGTAGAAATGAAACTTTCTTGTGCAGCTGCAAGGTATCCATTTAAAGAAATCAGACTTTTATGATTTTCGGTGCCATCTGAAAGGTATGCTCACCACATCAAGAGATCCTTCCATGCAGAAAGGGTAACTCTAAAATGATAGGCCCACTATCTTTAGGAATAGCTCAAAACCATATTTAATGATGCAAGATATTGACAGAGGCAGAAATGCTGCCCTTATTTTGTTCAACAGGTTACTAGGGCACCTGAGGAGGAGGAAATTGACTTGCACTACCAAAGCAAAAAATTAAGATGAAATTTGATTTTGCCTGAAACAAATTAGAATTACAACTGAAAATAAGCAAAATAGAATAGTGCATCTTCGTTCAGAGTTAATTGAGCACACAAGGAAGCTGTGTGTGCTCACTTACACAAAACTGGATTCTGATCCAATGTGCCTGTGCTGACATTGACTCTAACTACATTCCTCTACCCATGTGGCACTCAAGCACCTACTTCTCTTTTAATTCAGAAGAAAGGAAAGATGAACCAGAGGCACAATATGAATTACAGGGTGATTACTGGCAGGGAGTATAATACAACTGATCAACTTCCCAATACAAATATTGGGTATCTCAGTCCATCCTTGCACGGATGACAAACACCACCTTTCCCCCATCATGTGCTTATGTGTCCAGTCTGGATCCCTCAGTGCATCCTTATAATCCTCCAAGTGAAGGTATCCAGCCATCACGGTCTCTGTTAAACCTTCCCCTGAAGGAATTGTTGGGCTTCTAGTCACAGACCTGGCTGTGTCTATTCTCTAGATAGAACTACCAACTCTTACAAATTACATCAAGAGGCTCTACATGTAGAGAAAATCACACTTAAAAAAGCAGCATGGCCCTCATAAACAGCTATACAACCATGATCCATATATTCATCGTACGTGGTTCACGTTCCTCATCTCATGAGGAAATATCTCATGAGAACTGTGATTATTATATATAGAGAATACAAGTCAGAATATGACAATGCAAAAAAGATCAATATAAATACTGTATTTTGTTTCTAGTTGAAAAATGCTTGATTATAAGTACTCCTTTGTCCAGCTCACAAAACAAACACAACAGAGTTCAGATATGCTCTAACAATTTTGAAACTTTTGTCCTAGGAAAATCAATGGAGTTGAATAAAACCTGCATGTATTCTCTGACAATAAAGAACTGTACATTGTTGTTATTTCAACTGTAGACTTTAAATGCACAGTAGTAAAAAGACTTGTCCAAAAAGCAGTAACAGCAACCTTAGCAAAATGTGATGACAAGTTTCTGTTTAGGCATGCAAATGCCTTCTTCAGTCAACATGAGAGAATTAAAGAACATTTAATTGACTGTAAGTTTCACCAAGGATTTATGCTGCAAAAATCCACATACACAACCTCTCTCCAAACAGGAAAGCTTATGAAAGTTCAAAAAGCGATCACCAAAATTAATAAAGGAAAAATTTACTAAAAGCACTTGAGTGCTAAAGACATTACCTCAGACTTGGTAAACTGTAGTGACAAACTGTTGGTGAGTTGAATTTTAGGGAAGATTTACTGTGTCAGAACATTTGCCCTTATTCTTACCTCTTTCCTGTGTATCTCTTTGGGCTCTTGTTGGAGACAAAGTACGAGGTGAGTTTCATTGCTAGAGCCATTCTGTGTCTTCAGCCAGACAGAGTTTTCCAACAGCCTCAAATGCATTCTGAGACAGGTTCCTAGCCATAATCCCAAATGGAGCTTTTTGCCCTCAAATAGGTTAGCCATGTTTTCAGGGCATACAGAGAAACCCAGGCACTGAGACATGAGACTCACCTGTGCATTCATGTTGTAGTCCTTTTCCATAGTATCCTTTTTCACAGATGCATTCAAACTGGCCAGTGTGAGTGCCACATTTACAGCTTGCCATGATGTCGCAGCAGTTTTCATTTGCCTCACAGAGATACGAACAATGCGAAATATCTTCTTGGATATAGCTGCCAGAGGGCAGGTCTGAAATAGTATCAATTTAGTCACAAAAAATCAAAATAAAAGCCCCCCCACAGCCTCACATCATGTCATTAGTGAAATGTTTCTTAAAAAATCTAGTTTCCATTTCTAGGCAGTAGCAATGGCAGCGTGAAGCAGAGCCTTACTACACTCAACATATATATATATGTGTATATATATATATACACACATATATACATATATATATATATAAAATTGGTGCTCTTATTCTGGAAAAAAGCTCACTGAAATGCAGGGTGCAAAGATTCTCAATTTTTCTCAGTCAGCTTCACTGGAGCCTAACATTGCCAGAATGCAGTCTTACTCCCAACAGAAGCTGCTGAGACAGCTTTTTCTGGCTTTGGTGGATGCCATCTTTGGCATCAAGAGAGTATTTTGGTGATGTCATGTACAACCAGTTTGTCATAATGAAAAAAAAAAATACAAATCTTCCATTGGCACATTTACACAGACCAATTAAACCTTACCTGGAATAAACAGAATGGCAGTACAGCCACACTATTTAGGTAAAAGTAGCATGGTTTTAAAAATTAAATGTAGAAAATAAATGCTAATGGCTAGTCTGATGCATGTTCTAAGCCTCAATCAAGCAGCACTGGCTTGCAAAGGAAGGTCTAGTCACATGTTCTCACCTGCTAGTCTAAACTTATTCTATTTCTCATGAACAACTTTTTTAGAATATGGTAGACTAAAAAAGGATAAAAACACAGTGTAAACCTTCCTTCCACCCCTTTCTCTTTCCAGCTTTACTGAACATATAAGGTCATAAACATAAACCATATCTACCCTTATACACAGAGATCTAAATCAGATCTGAAGAGGCTAGATTTTGTTGCTGTGTAAAATACCAAGAGGTATTAAGGCTAGTCCTAAGGTGTGTACTAGGTGCCCCTTTTGGACAACCACATATCTGACTACAAGGTTCATCTAGTCAAGCAAAAGTTACACTGGCCCAAGACCACAGTCTGTTCTTTGCGGACAAAAAAAAAAGTTGAATGCAGGCACGTATGTATATACCAAGGAGGAGAATGTGGCTCATATTTTGTTGATGATGAGTTAGTCAAACAAACAAGTTAACGTTTTACCTGAGGAATGAACACCTCTGCTCAAAAGTAAGAGGAAAAATAAAAATTTAAAAAATAATGGAATCAACACTACATGAAATGTAACTGCAAGACAGTGCTGGAGATCTTTCTATTCAGACCCTCTGCCCTCTGTAGATTCCTGAGGTTAGGACATTAATACCTTCATGAAGAGCCCTGCGTGCCAGGGCTTCAAACTCAGTGAAACTGTGAAGAAGGTAACAGTGATCTTCTTTCGGATGGGATGCCATGTCATTCAGCTCTCGGATATTCCCCTGCCATATCCCGAAGGTGAAGATCTCCACTCCAAACTCACGCAAGGATGCTGCAATGGGTCTTGGGTCTCCCCCATTGGAATATCCATCAGTAATGAGAAATATCACCTTTGTGGCGTTTCCACGGGCATGTCGTAGTATTTGCTGGAAAAGAAAATGAAATTGCACACCTCAGCAAAGAGTTAGCAGCAGTTGATCTGTACTACTTCCTCCATGATATGGCTCCTTTGATTTAAATTATACAGCTAGATTAAGTCCTTGCAAGACCACTCACTATGATGAAGATCACCCATCTGTAAGTAAGAGCCTGTGGTCAGACAAGGCCAAACACTAAGTCACACATCAGATGGTCATAGTCTGCACAATCACAGAAATCATGTCATGATCTGAAATGAGACCCTTTTCACACTGACCGATGGAAGTTATCCATGCATCACACAGCAGTGATCCTCATCAGTGCTTTAGCAACTGCATTCAAACTGCAGTTTGAATAGGTAATACAAACACTGAAAATCTAGTGCAAGACCTATGGGACCAAAGTTCAAATGCTCATGTCTCAGTCTCAGTGCCATGGGAGTGATGTACATGCATATCAGCTGCCAGTTTGGTCTATGTTGCTTTTCCATTCAGCACATGAATGCCATTCTGTTCCAAACTTGCTTGACCATTCAGGTAGGTGAAACTCACCAAACCCCACCACTAAAATGCTGCAAATGGTGGCACACCCACTCTTATTATCATGGCTTTCAGTAGGTAATTTATGGATAAATCCTTTACAGTTTGTAAGGGGTAACTAAGAACAAGAAGTATTTTACTAGGGATTATTTTGCTCAAAAAAAATCCACAGATCTATTGGAAAAATTGTAGGGACTGTCAGATCAATGAAAGGTGAAGAATCAGTCAAAATCACAGATATAAATGTTGAAAACAGTTCTCACACATGGTATCAACTTTATCTGAGGAATCTATGAGCAGTTAAAGCTTCCACTGCAATTATCTGGCCACAGACCTGGAAAATTTTATTTCCACAAGTTCCTTCCCACCTTTCCTCTACAATTTCCTTGCCTAAAATGTGCAATCTATTGAACTTCTGGAAAACAAAACAGTGGCTGTGTCATTCCCTTCCCATACAAGGCAGATGAAGAAGGGTTATTTACCCAGTAAGCCCACAAGACATTTAATAGTGTATGCATAGCCAAGGAACATGCCACAGAGCATGCACATACATGTGCATGGGTAGGAAAAGAAAGGTAATGAGACAGAAGAGATTCTGTCTCTTCCAGAGAAGTTGTCTTAAAAAAAAAAGCATCTCAGATACCTGATGTGCAATGCAAAATATAGCTGTGCCTGATGAGGCTTTGTAAGCCTCTCCCTGTGAAGAGAAGTTGAATCAGTTTTCAAAACAAGATGAGAACATGAGATTAATTAGAAACAAGTTCCTACTCACTGCCAGGCTAGTGAATTATAAATGAAAAACAACAAATTTGTATGCATCTCCTATTAAACAAACTTCAAAAGAGTGACCATGCACGGAGTGACTTGCTTCCCTAAATGTACCCTCAGCATATTTCCTACAGCCAGCTACTGAATCTTCACTGCCAGCCCAAAAGCACTAAGAAACAGGAACCTGGAAAAATAAGCAGTCCTCAAAGCTGTAATTTTATGCATGGAAAACAAAACCTGAAGCGTGACAACAATCATTAGAGTTTCCTATGGCATTATGCATTCAAGGATTGAATGTCAAGTCAGAGACAATAGTTATGAAGTTCAATCAGGTAACCAGCTGAAGAAGTGACTAAAAGAACACTCAGTTTTCTTTATTGTGTGCAAACCACTTGCACCTAAGAGATTAAAATCCTTCCATTTGCATCTCCCACCATGGTGATTGTTTTTTTGTTGGTGATATATTTTTGTTTTTCTTGCAAGTCTGAGGCAACAAGTATGATCCAACATATTTTAATGTCATCTTATGTTTTGATTCACTCAATTATAAGGCCCATTTCTGAATTATTGTTAGTCTTCTCCCAACAAGGATTTGGATTGTTAGTTACTTTAACCCCAGCACAGCATTCCTCATTTGTCCTTTCTGAATTGTGCTTCCCTCCCTTACAACAGTTTGCAAAGATCACTTTAGCTTGTCCATCATGGCCTCAAAAACTGCCTGTAGTCCCTTCCACCTTGCTGCCATCTACGATTTAAGGATCATTCTTTCTAATATATCACACAAAAAGTTCACAATAATACCCACTAGTGCCTGGGTGAGGACATGCCCCACAGACTCCTGCCCATTTAATCCTTCCAGTCTGAGAGTACACTAGTGCTAATTACTCTCCAAGTACATTTATTCTTGGGTGACAGACAGTGCACCTGTAAAAAGGTGACATTAACATGTGATGGACTAGAAACCACCCTATGGAGTTACCACCGCCATAATTAGCCATAGCCTATCAGAGTGTTACTAAATATGGGACCACCACCAGTCTCCTCTTGGTGGTCAGATGTTGCCTGCGGCCCTAAAGCAAGGGTTTGTGAAGGTGTTACTTTCTCTTTCCTCTGTGAATTTACATAGAAGGAATTAGATGCAGATTTTCAACCTGGTAAATTACATGCAAATTGCTACCGTGTTTATTTCAATAATAGATTGTACTATGCTACAATCAGTTCAACAGACCGCGTTTGACAGACCTTCGAATTATACTCTAAAAATCCTGTCACTGTATGATAAGTAGTAAATGTATTTAAGCCACCCTTAACGAACCTGAATTCCAAAAATTGAGATGAACTGAGCTGAGTAGTTTTACTACAAAATCTTAAAGTATGCCTTACAAAGTAAAACTGTCTGGCTTTCAGCTCAATCAAAAGCTTAAAAGTTAGGCTGGTCCAAAGAACCTGCAGAGATTTTATAACGTTTGTCAGTAAGCCAGGCCACATTTCAGGACAATTCGATTTTGATTTAGCAATTCATTGGTTTCAGGTAGGTACTAAACAAAAGCAAGCAAGCACACCACAAGTCAGAGCACAGACCACTGGCACTGTGGTCTGAAAGACTGCCAAGCAATGTGTTGTTGGGCTTCATTTTATTGCTGCTTGTATGCAAAACCCAAAGGGAGTGAAATCAAATTCTCCTGCAGACAGAAATACCCTTCACAAACCAAACCTATTGTTCCTCATGTTGCTTAAGCCATAACTGGAAAAGCAGAATGAAGTGAAAAAACAGAATGAAGTGGAAAATTAGAATTAAAAGAATCAGGAAGATAAAGACAAGGCAAAAGACAATATGAAGACAAATAGTAGAAGAAACATACAAATGCCTCATTTCAAAATTAATTCCAAAATGGCTGCTCTAAGACAAGCAGCATAGCAGGCAGAGGGTACTGCTATATATGATTAAGACATATAATTAACATATTTGGCATTAATTGTGCTGTTTTAAAATGTAAAGAACTTAAAACTTCTATCCAACGTAAGTATTGAGGCTGAAATTTTCCACTCAGGATGTTTGTCTCAAGCTGTTTCAGTGAAAATGGCTTTTATTTAGAAAAACAAGATGAGGAAAAACATATGTCCCATCCATACGTACTTGTTTTTCGCAACCGTAGCATCTCTGAGCTTTGCAGAAGGAACTTTCAATCTGCAAATCACATTTATAATAAAGACAGAAAAACAGACCCCAAAGATATTCAAGTTGTGGATCTTGTGTACCTGAGGAAGAAACCACAACTTGCACAGGGTTAAGAGACATAATGGAGATGGCCAGTGCAATTCTCTGAAGATCCCACCTGCACGTAGCTTGCTCTGAGTATGATTTCAGCTCACAATTATGTCATAGCACATACAGAAGGGGCTTAATTTTGGCAGGATGTGGCTTTGCAATTTTAGTAATAGCTTTTCAGCACTGCTTCCCTCTGTGCATAGCACAATGCTGCGCAAACGTTGCAGATGAAGGTAGTGGGTGGTATTACACACTGCTCTGGTGTTTCAGCAAGTGATTACTCGTAGTAGGTAGCAATAAAACTTCTATATTTTCCTTAAATACAGGGACATGTCTGCATGGTCAATGAGCTAACTGGCTTGAGCACCAGAACAACATGGATCTCAGAAAGGACTAGTTAATTCTGATTAGTAAATTAGCAGGGATCTATCCCCACATTACAAAACCAGACAGCCATGAATGCCCTCTGAAACTGCTATGCAGAGTATACAAACCCTCCATGATTTCCTGTGTGATCAAGAAAGGTTCCCTGGCTGTAGGTCCTGTGAACAATAGCTTAGCAAGCCCTCTTAAAAAACACAGGTCATCAGTTAAAGAAAGTGGGAAGCATCAAGAAAAGGCCATTTTTGAGGAGCAAACATCACTTAGCTACATGAGTCTGAGATAAGGGAGCAGCCAACAGCTTCTCTGTTCTCTGCAACTGAAAAGGCAACCTCTTCTTTGGGGCAGCACTTCTGTCACACTGACATACAAACTGAGCTAACAGGGAAGAGCACGAAGCTGTTTTCCTGCTACCTGATGGACTTGAACATTCAGACACCAGTGGATCTGCGTAGAGAAACAAGACAGATGAACAGACAGGATTGCTACATATTGCCCCTAGAAATCAAAACAAAACAAAGCAACTGAACAGCTTGGCTCTCATGTCTTGCAGCTGTAACTCTAGACACAGAATCCCTGCTGTATAACAGCAGAGGAAAAGAACAAGAGAAAGAAGGAAATAGTCAACATTTGAGGCGGGGGCGGGGCAGGGAAGAAAAGAGACATAAGTCTATTTTTAAATCATCTGCATATGTCTGGTGGTCCAGTCAGTGTTTTGTTTCCTTGTGTGAAAGCAGAGTCACACAAGGGACAGGCCACCATCCAGAGCAGCTGACAATCCAAGTAGCAGTCTGCATCGCTCCGTCTCTTCTCTGTAATATTTGTGTGGCATTTCACATCATTTTTGTTTCCTTTAACCCTGACTCACATTCCTCTCTTCTGAGACACCTCTCTCCTTCCCTCTCCAGAAAGTCCTTTTGAAAGCCATATTTCTTCCCAACAGAAATTTCATATATTTTAAAATGTCTGTTCACTTAATACCCAGAATCGTAAGCACACACAGAGGTGGTTCCATATTTTTAACTAGTCGCCATCAACTTCATGGATAGTATCTACATAAAGATGACCTTTTTTCATGACAAAGCTCTGCAGTCCTTTCACAAATTGTCAGGTTCTTCAATAAATACAACTTAAAATCTCACTAAACAGTACTCAGAAGTTAAAAGGATTATGAGAACCTGTTTCTTTGGTATGAAGAGCCACATGTGCTTCCCATTTTATCACCAATGAAACTGAGCACCAGACATAACTCAAAATAAGGTGCTGAATGACCTGTTTCACAGAATTACAGAATGTTAGGGATTGGAAAGGACCTCAAAGGTTCATCTAGTCCAACCCCCCTGCCAGAGCAGGAACACCACCTGTGTTTAATTAAGAACACAGCCCATTTGGTCAGTACTGTAAATTAATAATATGGGATAAGTACAAACAAAACAAAGCGATTAATGCTCTTGATGATTGCAAAGAAATGCATGGGGCCACTAGAAACACCTCATCTTTGACCGTTTTAGTATCTATTTTCTTGTCTACACTTCTTTCACAGGAGTGATAGATCAGCCAGTCTCAGTAATCCTTCCAAATCTTAAATAAAACATTCTTTTCACATTAGCAAAAAGTTACTACCATCTGTATTGCATTCAGTCTCTGTTCAGTGTGTACAAATATCTGGCAGACTCAACATTTTCTTTGTGCCAGTAACAGTCCTTAGAATTAAAAAATGAAGTCTTGTGCAACAAAAAAGTTGTCATACCAAATCCTCCCTTAGAAATTCACTACTGCGAGGCAATTCACTACAGTACAGCCACAAAAACAGATAAACCTGTGTTTTTAATATTAATATAGAGTTTGTAATACAAAATCAGGGGATGAGCAGGACCAAAGACCAAAGACTTCTTCAGCCATTTGACAGCCAAAGCAATGATGTTGTCAAAGGTTCTTTGTTATAGCCTTGATTACATGTTCTGTATCTAATTCATAAACATTTGATCTTGGGCCTAATCTCTGTCCTTACTCAGTGTTTTGCTTTGAAAAAAGACTAAGACCATACAGAATTGGACACCAATATATCTGTCTAAAGGGAAACAAACTGAAATGGGTTAATCTGTCTCACTTCACAAAATAAGCCGTAGATAACATCAGACAGCCCCATGATGCTTGCCAGGAGACGTTTGCCTTAAAAGGTTTAAGTTGGAACCTAGCTTTCAAAATAACATTATCCAAGCATTCATCATGGAAGTTACACTGCTACTTGTATACTTGTAGGGAATACACTACCTAAGAGCTACAAAGGGAATGTTATTATAGGTCAGGACAAACCATCACTGCACCTCAGAAGTGAAACAGAAAGCCCTCCATTAAAGAGGAGCCATTCAGCTCTGCTGTACCAGTAGACCACTTACACAGAAGTTTTTTTCACCTTAAGAATTACATAAACTGTACACACCATGGGATGAGTTCTGAATAAAATGAGATGATCCTTTTTCCCAGAAGACCACTTATTCACTATAAAATAAATAATTCCTAATTTATAATATTACGGAGTTAATATAACTGCATATAATACAGTTATATAATAATCAGTATGAAATTTATATTAAAATGAATGGATTATATTTTATTACAGAAAACACTGCATAGATTTGACCTATATATTCAGCAGTATATTAAAACAGTATGTCTTCATTTCTCCTGAATGGCTTCAGAAGGGGATCTGCATATGACTAACAAAGGGAAATGGCAATGCTAAATCCTTCTGCAAAGCTCACTGTTAGTTTCAAGGTTCCTTTGCTTTTATCCTTCCTGCAGGTAAAAATATCCAAATCTGGCAGGAAATTTTATGTAAATAAATACTCTGGAAAGAAAAAAAAAATCAGTACTGGGTCAACCATAGCTTTTGGAGCAGGCAAGTGAAGTCTTATCTCTGAATCCTGAGCAATCCTAAGGAAGTTGGTCATTTCACAAGAGTAATGCAAAGCTAGGAGGTGACAAATATTGTTCCCCTTAATCACAAAACAAATGTTGTTATTCCTCTACATAAAAGAGCTAGGCTATACCTCCTGAGCCCCATCTCTAAAACAGCAAAGGTCTGATTTCATGACCTTTTATTTTGGTCACTGAACACTGCTACTTTCACTGTTCCACTTACAATAAATCTTATCCCCTCTTTAGGTTCTGTTGCCGCTTTCAGGAGAGGAACTAAAAGATGTTCCACAGTCAGAGGTTTTGGTTTAGGATTGCTACCTTTCACCATTTTCTTCTGCACTGCTACACAAGCTCTAGAGAATGAGATGTTACCCGTATAGAACAAATTAACTAATATAAAAGCTTTCCTTGAATATTCCCCATATTTTCTTTCCACAGTGTCACCCTCTCTTCATGTAGTCATCTTCCACTTGTCTTTTATCCTTTTCCAACGTATATGTGCTTTTTGCATAACTGAGTATGATCTTTCCAATCTCTTGACAAAAACAAAGTGCAAGAATCCTAACTAAATTATTTGATTTTTGCTTAGCCACAACACTTACTTTCCAAGCATCTCTAAGTAACTGGCAGGTATGACCTAAGTAAGTCTCACAACTGAGTCAAACATCCTCACTCTATGGACCAAAGTACACAGGTTAAAAAGGCCGGCATGCCCATGGCCAGGAAAGGGTGGAAAGGAGGACTGTGGGAACTACGGCCCTGTCAGCTTCACTTCTGTGCCTGGGAAGATCATGGAACGGATCCTCCTAGAAGCTCTGCTAAGGCACATGAAGGACAGGGAGGTGATTTGAGACAGCCAGCATGGTTTCACCAAGGACAAGCCCTGCCTCACCAACAACGGAGTGACTACATCAGTGGACAAGGGAAGAGCTACAGATGTCATCTGTCTGGGGCTCTGCAAGGCCTTTGACATGTTTCCCCACCACATCCTTCTCTCTAAGTTGGAGAGATACGGATTTGAAGGGTGGACTGTTTGGTGGATGAGGAATTGGTTGGATGGTCACATCCAGAGAGTAGTGGTCAACAGCTCAATGTCCAGATGGAGATCAGTGATGAGTGGTGTCCCTCAGGGGTCCATATTGGCACCAGTATTATTTCATATTTTCATCAATGACACAGACAGTGGGATCAAGTGCACCCTCAGCAAGTTTGCTGACTACACCAAGCTGAGCGGTGTGGCTGACACACCTGAGGGACAGGATCCCATCCAGAGAGACCTGGATCGCTTGAGAAGTGGGCCTGTGTGAACTCCATGAGGTTCAACAAGGCCAAGTGCAAGGATCTGCACCTGGGTTGGGGCAACCCCTGGTATCAACACAGACTGGGGGATGAAGGCATTGAGAGCAGCCCTGCAGAGAATGACTTGGGTGTACTGGTGGATAAAAAGCTGAACATGAGCCAGCAATGTGCACTCACAGCCCAGAGGCCAATAACCGTGTCCTGGGCTGCATCAAAAGAAGCGTGGGCAGCAGGTCAAGGGAGGGGATTCTGCCCCTCTATTCCACTCTACTGAGACCCCACCTGCAGTGCTGTGTCCAGTTCTGGAGTCAGCACAGGAAAGACACGGACCTGTTGCAGCGGATCCAGAGGAGGCCACAAAAATGATGAGAGGGATTGAACACCTCTCTTGTGAGGAAAGGCTGAGAGAGTTGGAATTGTTCAGCCTGGAGAAGAGAAGGCTCTGGGGACACCTTATTGTGGCCTTGCAATACTTAAGGGGGCCTAAAAGAAAGATGGGGACAGACTTCTTGACAGACTTCTTAGTAGGGCCTGTAGATACAGGACAAGGGGTAATGTTTTTAAACTAAAAGAGGGGAGATTTAGACTAGATATTAGAAAGAAAATTTTTGGAATGAGGGTGGTGAAACACTGGCCCAGGTTGTCTGAAGAAGTGGTAGAAGCCTCATCCCTGGAAACTTTCAAGGTCAGGTTGGATGGGGCTCTGAGCAACCTGATCTAGTTGAAGATGTCCCTGTTTACTGCAGGGGGGTTGGACGAGATGACATTTAAAGGTCCCTTCCAACCCAAACCATTCTATGATTCTATGAAATGTAGAGACATGATATCTAAGGAAAGACTTAGAGAACTAGTATTGTTCAGCCTGGAGAAAAGAAAGCTTGAGGTTCTCTTATCCACGTTATAAATACTTAATGAGGAGGGGAGTAAAGAAGATCCATCCAGACTCTTCTATTTTATAGAATGAGGCAAGAGGCACAAAGTGAAATACAGGAAATTCCACTTAAACAGAGGAAACAACATTTTTACTAAAAGGGTGATCAACCATTGAAAGGGGTTTCCCAGAGAGGTTGTGGGACCTCCATCCCTGGAGATACACAAAACCCAACCAGACAGAGCCCTGAGCACTCTGATCTTGTAGAACGCAGTTTGAGCAGGGAAGTTGGACTAGATGGGCTTCAGACATCCCTTCCAACCACAACAAGTCAGTGATTCTGTGGTTCTGTGATATGGAAGGAACATATTTGACTTCCATTTCTTAGCATTTATTATTAACCTGACCTTTCCCCCCTCTTCCTACAGCATGGATTCTGCCTGTAACACCTGTGTTATATTTTCAATTCTTTAAGTACCACTGCACCGTTAAAAAGTTCAATTTCATGCATTTTGTAGTTTGAAAAGTGAATAAACCATTCTTACCTCAGAGAACAAAGCTATGCACCCCAAGTATAAGATATTGCATAAAGACTACTTCTTCAACCCACCAGGGCCCCCCAAAAAACAAACTCAAAAAAACAAAACCAAAACTACCACTGCTTTTGTAAAAAGAGCTACTACATAGAATTTTGACTACACACTTGCTTCACACAAGTGTGTGGACTGTTGAACCTGGTGACTTGAAACTGAGTGGCTTGCAGTTTTGAGCTCTGAATTAGAAAGAACAGAATGAACCTAGTTCCCAGGAAACAACCAACATATACATCCTTCATCTTCTACCATTCTGAGGTCTTTCTAAATAAGACATTAAAAGACAAGGCACAACATGTACACAGCCATCTCCCCAGGTCTTGGTGCTGCACAACCTTTTAACAAGTTTATCAGGACTTTGAAAAGTTGCTGGAGGCTTTATATGCTGCTATGCTGTGTACTACATTCAAAATATTCTCTTGCTTTTAGTTTGATTTGAAAAATGAAAAATCCTAGTTTTCTTTGGGTGTGAGCAATTTCTATCATTAATTTAACCAAGATGTTACCTTCCTCTAGGACTGCTCTTGTCTTCTGCTAGTAATAAAAAAGGGACTCCAAAATATTTTACTGAATGCATAATTAATCTTCATGTATTTTCAGACCAAGCATTCACACCACTACTGACTAGTGCATCTGCCAAATATTTGTTTCTTTTGTGTTTGTTTTAAACATTCATTACTTTCAAAAAGCAGGGAAAAAAGCTGAACAGAATAATTAATTACAAAAGGACAAACATAACTCATGACCTGGCCCATCCACCACCAGCTGTCACTGCTCAATTGTATTCTGAATATCTTCTTTTGCTCCAGGACTGCTAGAATTGAGCAACATGAACACAGAGTTATCACTTGTAAGAGCTGTCCCAGCCAAACTGAGAGTGGAGGAAAGTTTAGGGGAGAAACAGGATAGACAATTGGGCTCCCTGCTTTACTGTTTATACTGCACACGCTCAGCAGAGCACCACAGCTCTGAATGCTAAGGCTTTTTACAGGCTGCCTGTCAGATTCAGTGAGGTTCTTCATCTTCCTGGTTGAGGTTACCAGAAAAACCCTGAACCAGAAGGAACATCATAATTTAAACAGAAGCTTTTGTTTTAAATTGTGTTAACATCACAGAGAAGTAGCTCAAAGATTTGAATATGGTTCTGGTCACCCAAAGAGACTAGCTCTTGCTAAAAGCTAAACTTGTGCTTTTAGTTAAAAGCTCTTTTAATTAATTTTAAATTTCATTTTAAGTAAAAGTTAACAGTGCTTTTAATTTCTGTATGTAGAACAGAAAATTCTGAGCACCACAAACATTCTCTTTCACCTGCAAAATCTAACTTTCAAATTCCAGTAACAACTGGAACTGGAGGAGAAAGGCTAAAAATGTGCCACAGAACATGCAAAATATATTACATACAGACTATTAATAGAGAGGTTCATGTCAGGAAATACTGCTATATAAGATGCATTTTGCTGGAAAGGCACGTCTTAAGTCTAGGAAATGAATTAAAAATAAAATAACTTATTTTGTCTTGATTTCGTAGAAATTTTAATGCCTGGAATTTATTACCCACTCTCAGAACAAATCACTCATTAGCTTTTCGGGTTTGTTTTTGTATCTCTGGAGCAAAGCACATGGTAAGACTGATCTCTCTGTGAAGGTGCTAACTCTAAAGTATTGGGAATGAGAGTGTGCTTACTGTCAGACCCCTCCAGGAAAAGCTCCGAGGTAAGAGGACAAAAACTGGTTTTCTCAGGAAAAGTAATCTCTATTCCTGAAACATTTATGCAAGCATCATCCAGGTACCATAGTGATGAAAGATTTAATTTACCGTGATGTTAACTCTACTATTGTATCAGCGAGATTTGTATTAATTCCTGCAGCAATGTCTCATGTTTCTCACCTTTCCTCTGCCTCTGTACATTACCCTGGTAAATGGCTGTAAATAAAAATGTGCCTTCCAAGTGTGTCTTGGAAGGAAGGCAACACTGGATGCTGCCACACCTCTGTCTCTTTGCATCCCTAAACCTCCTCCCCCCTTACTTCACACACAGCTGGCTGACAGAAAGCAGGTCAGGAAGGCTGCTGTACACTGTCCAGGCAGGAACATCGATCTCAGCTCTCAGAGCTACAAGTTATGAAAAATGTCAGATGTGCTCTGATTATATGACTTTTTAAGGCTTAGGATTAGACCAGCTTCCTGTAGCTCAGGGAAATGGGCTGAGACAGGTACACAATGGCCAGACAAGGAACAACTACCCCTTAATATGAGTTTCCTCACTGGTAGTGCCCAACTCAGCAATGAGTGACACAGAACACCCTTCTTTGTGCCGAAAGGAGCATGTTCTCCTACGGTTGCCCCCTTTTTTCTAGAAAGTTATAGCTCTTTGTCTTTTTATGCTTAGCACATAATACAACTTGAGAACATCAGCAAGGCTAGCATACATTAACACTGGTGTAATAGATCAGAATGAAAGGGTCTTTCATGGAAATGAAAAGCAGACTATGGATAACTAATTTCCAAAACTTCACTAAAACATACTGGCTAATTGCAGAGTTCCTTGGGATCTCTCTTAAACACTGTAACAGTTTCTCTGCTTTGGAAAGGCGCCCAATGCACACACGGCATTCAAAACTGATGGGAAAGTCAGAAAATGTCAGCTAATCACTGTATCATTCAACTATACCCCACACAGCATCATCAACAGGTTCTTATGGCTGGAAGTCATTAAAGCACTCTGTGCAGTTATGCAAGGCATTAAACACTATATCCATAATGATAATTTCAGCTTTAAAACTTTATGAAGAACATTCAGAAAACAGAGAGAGTCAACTGGAAACTAATGGAACCTGATGCCCTTTCCATGGAACTTCAAGATTTTAATGGAGACCATGATTTAGATTAAATCTAGCACATCGTCAAAGTTCTTCCTTCTGCTGTCCAAAACCACAAACACTTTTGAATACTGCTGATCAAACTTACAGTAGTGCAACAAGCAACATACAATATGCCATAATGAGCATCTCAAAAATTGAAGAACAAAAAGAGAATTGTAACCTCAAGTTCTTTTGTGGGGTGATTTGCCATTCGCAGAGCCAACAAGCTGCAGGAGCAAACTACTTGGCCAGGAGTTGTGCGAAAGTATAAGCATAGATGGCAACTTGAATGCCTTCGAGCCAGGTTTTATTAAGCCATAAACTCTGCAAGAAAACATTGTAAACCATTCCATCTGATAAGAACAATTCTTTTTCTACAACATTTTGCATTGCTGCTACTTATCCTTAGTACTGGCACGAACAGACTGTTGGAGTACACTCAAAGTTTTGGGAGGGCACACAGTCCAAAGTCTTGAAGAGAACTGACAAGTGATTTTTTCAAGCCATGAAAAACAATTTGTAAAAAGCAATGAAGAACAGAATATTCACCAGTATTTTTTGTTTGTTTGTTTGGTTTTTTTTTTTAATCAGAACTACCAAGTGTATTGCTTCTAGGGATCCTGGAGAAGGAAGAACATGGAGAACAAGGGAGAGGTAGCCAGTGTATCTATGCATCCACAATTTCCTACATACTCAATGGAGAGGGAGACATGGGAATAAAGGGCTTCAGCACATCTAAGGCAGAACTGCCATAGAGAGGTGCTGCACCTGGGGATGACCCTACCAGTGGTCTCTAACGAGATACAGACTCCCAGGATGAGGCACTTCAGTCTGTGCCTGAAGCCAGGCTGTCTCTCTTCTCTGCCTCATGCTGATTAACTCACTTTGCCTTGTTGAACTGAGGAGGCAAAAGGGTACATAGCAGTATCCTTTGGTGCTTCTTGTAAGGCCCATATTTGAGCATTTTAAGAGCAAATTATGCTTAAGTTAAAGGGAAGATAATAAATGGCTAATCTGCCAAATACCAGACTTCCAAATCACACGCTTCTGCTTAGACCAAAATACAGGACACAATTTTGGGAGCACAAACAAACCCATTTGCAACAAATAGGTTTTCAACCAAATAAAATCTTAGCCCTGCTTAGCCCCATATATGATGCTAAACAAGAGTGCTTTTTGCCTGTCCCAGACTAAAAAGCCAGAGAAAAAATGAACTACTTAATATCTTCTGAAGGTAGCCCCATTTCAGGCCAGGTCTGAGACAATGAACAATGTGTATCTTGCCTCTGCTCCTGCTGTATTTATCTTGTGAGTAAAATCTATGCAAGACCGCAGTATGCAGGACAAGTACTTTTCACAAACACCACACTGATTAAAAGTGGTGATTTAGAGCTGACACTAATGATAGCTGAGAGGAACTACACTCTCAATTTCCTCAGTAATCACTAACTACCAGGTCTGCAATTTCAAAGGTGACCACAGAGGTAAACCAGGCTGGCTACAGTGTTTTTATAATAATCTTTAATACAGACTCCAAGGCCATATCAGAACTTAGAGTGGCCCACTGCTGTCAACTAGTCAGTCAGCTCTTAACTGACCTAAACCATCATTAGATATTTAGAGCCCAATGCCAGAGACAGGCTAGAATCTACTGTTCTCTCATTATTAGCTGCTGATTTTGCAGAGGTCATAGGAATAAAAATCCATAAACACGTTCATGATATAAAGACATCACACATTACTTTAAATGCTCATCTTCTCAGTGAGAGGGTACTACCATTTTCAAACAAAAAAAAGTAAACAACTTACATGATAAGAAAATATTTTAAATTTCCTTTACTTCAACCTTTCTTTGTTTTAATTTCAAAATGAGATTCAGAATCTGAAAATGTATTTAATGAAAAGTCAATTACCCTAGTGGGTACCAATGCTGCACCTTGTACTTTTGTGCTTTTGACATACAGAAGAAAAAAAGCCACCATTACTTATTTAAACAAGCATTAAATAAACATTAGAACTATTTATCCTAAATTGATATGTGCCTACATTCTTTTGAAGGCTAGTTTTTTCATGTTAGTTAATCGGACAACAACAAAACACTGAATTTGACACGCTGGTTGGCCATTCCTAATGCTCCCTTAAGATCAAGTTAGACAGAAAAGGTCGTATTTTAAAGACTAGATATTCAGAAAATGTGTCACCTGATTCTGTAGGTGCTGTGACAGACCTTCCACTTATCCACTGACTTCAATGTAGATAAATTACAAAAGCAAAAAGCCCAGCTTTTTAATGCAACAACTATTACAATAACACAGAGCAACTCCCAAACCCTCCCTCAGCTACTGCTTCACCAAGTAATTTAGAACAATTGACTTTGTTTAAGGCTGGCTGTGCGCTACCTCTGACTTCAGCTCAGGAGCAGCACACACCTACAACTTTCAAGTTCAGTTTTAAAGATAAATACCTCTCATTTTACTTCCAGTGGAAGCCAGAAACAAGCCTGTCTTCTTAGAAGCAGCTATTATTATTTTGTCAAGCGGCTGCTACACGGAGCACTTTAAATAATTTGTATTTAAATCTTTTTTAGCCAACAACAGTAAGTGCAGCTCCAGGAGGTTTCAAATGTCCATCAATAAAGATGGCATACATGTAACTGTGACTCCTGGGTGCTAACACAAGAACACACCATCAAAATTCCACCACTGTATGATAGTCCCTCATTTCTACTTCATGATGGATCTGGCAACAAATGCACATCCCTCCCATAAAGTGCAATGGGTGCTGTTAGCAGTAGTTATCTCTCGGGATCAGAAGCTCCAATCCCAGTGCCTACAGCTGGGAAATTCAGCACTTCACGCTATTGAGCTCTTTGGGCTTTAGATGAGTTCCTTCATCATCAGCAGCAACGCTTGCTCAATCCTGCTTGTACTTTCTTCAGTTCTGTTTCAGTTCTTCCTCGTCAGAACAGCTCTGCAGCTTTCCATAATGCAATAAGCAATCCGCTTAACATAGACTGCATACAGTTTGTGCTGTCCCACCAACTCCCTATGTGAAAAACTGAAGCCAAGGATTTTTGAATGAGTGAGCTTAGTTTCTTCCCCTTTCGTAGACTGTTTACATGTGTCTTAAAAGAAAGCCTGTTCAACATGAGCACTTGCTAGCTCAAGTGTGGCATGAAAACCCAAAAAGAGTCACGAAAACGAACATCAATAGCAGTTCAGCCTTCCTCATCAGGGTGCTGTCTCTTGCCACTGTCTCTTGCAGTACATCCTTCATATTTCTGTGTACCTCAAAGAATTTATTTTTAATCTGCTGGCTAGGAATGTCAAAATGTGGTCCACGTGGCAAAGGTAAGCATGGACAGCTTTGACAAAACACAGAAACTGCGCAATAAACCTCTCTGCAAAGCACCTTTGGAGAGGATGCAAAACTGCAGTGCCAAGGAGAACTTCCTTATTTTTTCAAAGATGGACATTACATGGGTGTGCAACAGCTTGTCAAACTGAGTAGCTCTGCTTTTAGGATGATGTTAAACGCACGGTTTTGCTGCCACAGGTTCTGAGACAGTAACTGCTAAGTAAATCCTGCTTGTGTTCACTGGCGCTCCCCGGTTAGCCCCCGACTGGCCCGATGACCTTGCAGAACTCACTTATGTCTCTGCCTCTGGAGCTTCTGTAGAACTGTCACAGACTTGAATTAATCACTGTGAGACCTACTAATGAAGAGTGCTGCACGACAACTTAAGTGCTGGGATAATTCTACCAACGCGCTTCCCTCTCCTTTATTTTCTGTTACTACAACACCTAACTGATACTATTTTGGGGAGTTTGTCATGCTTTGCCGGCAGTTTTGGTTTTGGAAAAGAAACAGAGAATCTGGTTAGAAGCAGAATAAACCCCACATTAAACTGTAAGAAGAAAAAAGAGACATTTTAGAAAAGTGAAAGAAGAAATAATTACAGTTGCACCAAAAGACAGTTAAAAACAAAGGACAGCAGTGTAAGAGCCCAGAGGGAATGACAATTTAGTTATACTTAAAATACTTCTACTCTAGAAGTATTCTTCTCCATTCCAGTGGTAGTATTTTAAAATTAGAACAGTCATTTTCTGAAGAGTCCCTAGAAAGGAGAGTATTCCCTGAAGCTGTAATTTGTCTCACAGGAAGATATACTGAACAAAACCACAGTACAGTATCTTGAACCAAGAGCCAGAAGGCAGCCCAAACTTTAACTTTGTCATTCCATTGCAATTCTCCCTGTCACCATGCGAATATTTTTCTTTCCACATTTTGTGAGACCACAGTGTAAAATGACAGTGATGCTGTTGTAGCCACAAGGTTTAGCTGGGCTCATAAAACTAAACTGTAGGTTTTTAAAGGGAATTTTTGTTTATTCCATTTCAAAGATATGATTAGTCAAGACTTCTTATCAAGAAAACAGATGGTATTTCTCAAGCTTATGTTTTGTTTTTAACAGTTATTTTTAACCCATATCATTAACTTTTTCACACAGCACCCCTGAGATGGATCTATATTGAAACCTGACTTCACAGTGGAAGATCTAACATAGGGATGTGTTTTCCTAAAGCAAGTTTTCCATGTGCAACTCTGAACATATTACAGTGGTCTGGCTTTCTCCTGCCAAAGGTGAAGAAGAGAGCAATCTTTGCCAATTTCACATGCCCAGCACTGATGCACCTCTTGCAGTCTCACTGATCAACTCCAAATGAGAGCACGTAAGATGTTTCAAGAGAAATACACCCAATGCTCAGCTACAGGGCACTACCAGAAATTAGATATAAAAATAACAAGAAACTAGACTTGCTTTGGGAATGCTCTTGCACACAGAGGCCAAATGGCAAGGAGCAGCATGGTCTAGCCTCATAAAAAGTCTTCCAGAGTAGACTGGCAGTCCACAAGCCATCTAACTGGGAAACCTCCCCAGCATGCTCAAGTGCCAAATCATACCCAGGAGCTGCCTAGACCAAATCTGTGCCATGGGACTGTACAACAACTTAACACCACAGATTATCATATTCCAGCATCTGGAAATGTTCCTGAACATGCTTCTATTTATTGGTATACTACACAAGCTTAAGGGCATCTTTGTCAGTCATCAGCAATTAAAATAGTCACCTGGCGACAGTATGTACATATCTCTGACTGCTGACAGCTATCAGGTACCCGAGTCCCGCTGCCAAGAAACAAGACAGACATTTCAGATGTCAGACTTGACTCATATATATCGCTTCTGCAACGGGGACATTGGCTCCGTGCTCCCTCAAGGAGTGAATTTCACACATTTGTTAGCAAGGGCAGCAGAAAACATGGGAGCTGCAGGCGCAGTCAGCATGGGAGGACGGTGACTAGTTGCCCTGACCAGACTATTCCGCATCCCACACCACACTGTTCCACATCGCACCACACACCCCTTGACACCGAACACCCCTGCACGGCACGCAGAACCGCTCTCCCACACCACACACCAAGGCATCATGCTGCACCATCCCTGCAGGGCTGCCCAACATGCCTCGCTGCACCTCCCCTCACTGCCGAGAGCTTGCCACCGCGCACCCCATGCCTCACCACACCACCACAGGCACCTCATGGCACCACCACACACCTCACCTCACCACGCACCTCACCTCACTTCAACACGCACCTCACCTCACCATGGACTTCACCACACTCCTCACCTCCCCATCTCACCTCACCATGGACCTCACCATACCATGGACCTCACCATACCACGGACCTCACCTCACCATGGACCTCACCACACACCTCACCTCCCCACACACCTCACCTTCCCACACACCCCACGTCTCCGTGCACCTCACCTCACCATGCACCTCACCTCACCACACACCTCACCTCATCATGGACCTCACCTCACCACACACCTCAAAACAGCACCACACACCTCACCTCCCCACGCACCTCACGGCACCACCACGCACCTTATCTCTCCATGGACTTCACCATGGATCTGACCACACACTTTACCTCACCCCTCACCTCACGGCACCACCACACACACCTAACGCCACAGCCACACGCACATGGCACACCCCACGGAACCACGACACCCCTCACCTCCGGGCCACCCTCCCCGTTCTCCCCCAGCCCGCCCGCGGCGCGGTGCTCACCGCCGCCTGCTGGAAGGCGCCCTTGGTGTAGGTGCCGCCGCCGCGGTAGGCGATGGCGGGGATCTCCCGCCCCAGCAGGGCGCACTTGTGCTGCTGCGGCCGCCGCCGCGAGATGTAGTCCACGCGTGGCACCACGTTGCTGCGCGAGGAGAAGGTGACGATGGCGACGCGCGTGGCCGCGGGCACGACGGGGAAGTCGGAGAGCAGCTTCTTGACGAAGCGCAGCTCGCTGAGGAAGTTGGCCGGCCCCACGCTCGACGACTCGTCCACCAGGAACACCAGCTCCAGCCGCCCGCTGCGCGCCCGCAGCCGCCGCACCTGGCGCTTGAAGGCGCGGCCCAGCTTCTCCACTTTGCTCTCCGTCGTGTCGGGCAGCGGCGGCGGCGGGGCGAGGGCGGGCGAAGCGAAGGTGGGGGCGCGGGAGAGGGTTCCCGGCGGGCCGCCCGCCCGGCCCTGCGGCGCCGACGGCGACAGCGACAACGACAGCGACAGCCCCCCCCAGCAGCAGAGAGCCACCAGGGGCCACATGGCGGGGCGGCGGGCGCGGGGAGACGCCGGCAGCCGCGGGAGGAGAGCGGCTGGTCTCCCCCTGACGCCCCACCTCCTCTCTCCTCGGAGGGGCGGCCGGCCCGCCTGCCTGCCTGCCCGCCGGCCCCCGCAGGTATCCGCGCCCTTTAATCCCTCCACGGGCTCCCCTGCGGCTGAGGCGCTGCCCCTCGCACGCCCCCCTCCCGCCTGCCCCCCCGCAGCGGCCCCTCGCTTTTCGGTAACGAGTCGTCCCCCCCCGCCTTCTCCGCCCCTCCCGCGCCGCCCCCCGCCGCCCCGTCCCGCCCCGATGTGTCCCAAGCGGCTGTCGGGGCGTCCCGCCCGGCAGCGGGCTGGCGGCGGTCACTGGAAACCGAAGCGGCGCGGTGCTGGGCTGTGAAGAGCGGGGAAAACCCCTTAAACTCGAGGAGCGCCTTTTCCGCTCCCCTGCCGCGGGAGATGGGGCTGGGACTGGGGCTGGGGCTGCTGTTGGCAGGGACGGAGCGAGGGTTTGCGCTGACACGTGCTGAATGAATCGTGGTTGATTTATCCCGTTGTTTTGCCGGGAGGATGCGCTGGTGGCGGGGAGGTTTGAGGGGGGGTATGCTCTGGTCCTGCTCCTGACTCTGTCACGGTCTGCATCTCTTGTTCAAGGGGACACTTTATCCGCCTGTGGACCCGGTTTTCCGACTTTGAAGATGTAGCAGGACCTCACTGATGAGCATCTGACTGAAGGGATGATGAGGAGTCTGGAAATACAGAGTGAGTGTGCACAAGGGTATGTGCATGAAAGGCAGGGACAGCACCTGCAAACGTACATCTACATGTGTACCTATATATATATGCATGGATGTAGTGACGATAATCTGCACTTGTTAAAATTTTCCAGTAGCCGAGTGTGAGATTACAAACCATTGCTTGGAAGGGTTCCCATGCTGTCTTGTTGTCTGTGAATCACTGTGGGAGAGAGAAACACTCCCAAAGAGCCCTCCTGCCCAAATTCTGAACCCACTCCCCCTTCAACCAACCTCTATACAGATTTAATTCTCTAGACTGTTATGAGGCAATTGCTTGGGTTCATTTTAGCCATTAGTTGAGTATTAAACAGTTCTCTAGCTAATCAACTCCACTTCCAGGAGTAACTCAGTCTCAGAAAAATTCTTTTGGGATAGATTAGCTATGTAAACCTGTTCATTGCAACTCTTTGCCTTTTATTGGTATTTTTCCATCCTTTAATCATTTTCTAGCCCTCCTTTCTGCTTTAGTTTACTTTTGTTGACATTTCACAGTGCCATGGAATACACAGGTACATTTGTGCATTTGCAAGTCAAACTCACATTTAATTGAATTATTTACTCTTTCTTCAATGGGGTGTCAGCTGATGGAAAATTGATCCAATACTATCCCTTTGACTTTCCAGCAATGCTCAAATTCCACTATAAATGACAAGAGACTTAAGTGACAGAAGATATTATTTAATTAGGGAAATGATGCATTTGAAACACTGTTCAAATATATTTTCACATTTATGTATTAGTCTAAGCACTTCACAAAAATCTGTTTCTTAGGTATACTTTTGCCACTTAGTGCTTGAAGAGAACATAGCAATCAGACTTACAGAGATGTGTAAAGAGTAGTTTTGGTACTGAAGGATGTGCAGCTGATGGGCTGCATCAGTTAAACTGTTTACTCTCATGTGACAGTGAAACAAAGGCTGCAACATCATGCCTGGGCTGCTCTACCCTTTCCTTTGTAGTAACAGGCAACCTTTTTGTCTTGATAGGGATAGCTGGAAGTTGCTACAACCACCAAAATCCTCAGCAAGCTGATTTGAATTGTTGGTCTTTGGAAGGTTAAAAAAATGATGCCGCAATTGCATTCGTTGTGGTCAGTCACACCACTAGTATACCTTACAATGCTCTTCATCTGTGTTGTACTGGTCTAGGGATCATGTCAGTCTTTGCACAGACTAGAGTGAAAAACAGGAAAGTACAGCCAAGAAGAGGAGGTGGACATGGAGAAAATTCCTGGTTTCTGTAAGGTGTTTCTAACTGAAGTGAATCATTGTAGTTACAATGTGCTGCTGTTACTCCTGAGTGTTCAGGTCATAACAATTTTCTCTAGGCCAGTTTAGTTTGTTGAAAAGCTGTCAGTTCCCTTGTTTTCTCCATTTTTTTTAACACTAGATTTATAAATGTTACACATTTTAGGACTCCGAAGCAAAGGAATGGAAGATGATGTGGAAATGTTTTTAGCAAAGGAAGAACAGTTCATGTCAATGGACAGTTTCCATACTTGCCTCCTGTACTGTCAGCATGGGAGACCACATTCAGCTATAACTGTGAGAACACAGCAGTTAATTTCAGTCTTAGCAATCTCATCAGAACTGAAAATGCAAAAAATAACAGAGCAATTATAAATTAGTCCTTGATACACATACACTTTGTGAAAATAGGTATTCTCCTAGGTCATGCAGACCCTGCAGTTGTGCTGCACAGGAGCCCTCGCTGGTTCAACAGAAAGCTGTATTTGTATGTGTGAGGTCAGCAGAGTTAAGTCATCAGTTCAAGATGTAATGTACTTCTCACACAGCAAGTTCACAGTGGAAAAGAAGTAAATGGGTGAACAGCTAAGCTCTAACTGGGTGCAAGACTGAGACCCTAGCATGGTACTGATGTGAAGCAAAATCCAGGAAAATTGACATGGTGAGTGAAAATGTCCATTCAATCCATGGATAATTAGCATGCAAAAGATTTAAAAAAATACCAGTGACCTGTAGGTAGTCAATAACTCTCTTCATATATTCTCCCTTGTGTATAATACAGGTAACTGTCTTTAAAATAATTGGAATTCTCCCTAGCTGTACAGAGAGGAGACGCTAAATAAAGCATTACAAGATACGATGAGAAGTTAGCATCATCACCTGTAATAGACACAGTCTGGTGCTATAAGGGAAAGAGGGAGGGCATCCAAAGTATTCCAATGTGTTCCTGACATGATTTGAGAAAACTATAGAACAATCTCAGGAATAAACTGAAACTTCAAAAGCTTGGATTCAGCCTGTGAAATCCTCAGGAAGGTATCTTATCCATGGGGTTGTGCTTGCAAGTGAGAAAGTCATCTTGCAGGTGGTGGAGAAGGTTGTGTGTGTGTAAGCAGCAAGCATTCAGTTCAGCATGTGTTCACTAAGCTTTTCTGAAAGCACCATTTCCAGGGGAAATCTCTGTTGTAATGAAATTGCCTTCTCCAAGCCTGCCTGCCAGATCTGTACAAATCCTTTCCATGTTGATGCGCTTAAGCCCTCTGCTTTTGATGGTCTTTTCCCTGTTGTATTCATGCATATTATTTGTGCTTTGGTTCATACTGATCTGTAGCAGATGGAGAAGTGCAGAGCAGTAGGAGTTTTTCCCACTTTAAACATCCCTGAAGGTCAAAATATCTGCTCTAGGCTTGGCTACTTGAACAGAAAATGCAGGTTTCGTGTGGCTTCTGATGACAGTGTGCACAAAAAGGAGGTGCTGGACTGTGACTCTGTTCCATTACAAAATATCAGGTAACAAAAAAACCACTAGATGTTGTGAATAAAGTGAATCATGTGATGGCAGAGGGCTGACTGGTCCTGAAAAGGAAAGCTTAAGAGCAGCACTTCAGCTTCTTTTTCAGTCACCTTCTTATATCTCTTTAATTGTCTTATTAAAGTCCACAGACTTCATGAATTCCAGTAATTCTTTACTGTCTCCCCACAAGATCATATGGTCATTTAACACCACCCTGCTTACTAAACAAAAGGGAAATCTTTACCCCCGGTTAAAAACCGTTCTGCAAACAAACAGTCTGAGGATTGCTGTCCTTCAGCCAAATAGCTTTTTGGTTGAATTACTCAATGAAACATGGCCAAGCATCTTTCCAAATATGGAGAGGAAAAGCATTCTATTCCTCCCCCTTCGAGTTCCCCCAAATACAGCTGGACAGAATACATCCTTGTACTCAACCCACACGGTATTTGTGCCTGCACAGACAATGCCACAGTATCATATATCCTACAATTTTTGGAGAAATGCAGGTCATTTTTGTTTTTACAGTATAGATGTTCTGTTAGTGACTTTGTACCACAGTGGAAACACAGCTGCAGCTGAAATGTTAAGTCTTCTTCAGGAATCTTGCAGCATTCTAAATTTTATCTAAACTAGATATAAAGTGACAGCTAAAGAACAGAAATCGGAACCTGATGTTACTTAAGCTTGTTCTAAGCCTCTCTTTGTGCTCAAGCACACAGCGTCCATCTGGTGAAGCCTCAGACAATACAGAGCTAGCCGAGCCAGACTTTGTTCTTCCCTTTCAGCCACTGGCAGGATACAAGATTGCTCTTGTGCTGTCCACTTCCCTTTGGAGATGTCAGGCAGTATTTCAACCCAGGAGTGTTTAAAACTGTATGAGGAGCAAGGCTTGCAGGAATGGTATTTATAGAGTGAGAGGAGAAATAATTGCATTCTCAAAAAATTACTTCTGAAATCTGCCACTGGGGAGTAATTAATACAGTATCAGGGGAGAAGTGCCAGTCCTGGGTGGGTGACATTCAAAGTCTTCATGGTTTTAATGAAAGCAGCCAAGCTCTTCTAGGAGGGGGGTAGGAAGGTGAAGAAGGGGCTTTGAAAAGTTGCTTCTTCCTCTTTCCTCCTGTACCTTTTGGGAGGAAGGGCAGACAGAACAGGTCAAGCTCCCAAGTCCTGGAACAGAAGTTCTCTCTTTACCTCTGAGAACCTTCACTTTCCAGTTCTGTCAGTGCCTTACCTGCCTACAGCTCTAGCTGTGATTTTTATTCACTGCCCCCAAACCACGACACAGACGATGCAGGACTGCAGGTTTGCTGCAGAGCAGATTCTGCCCTTGAGAGCTCCCTACAGTAGGATGTGTTGCTGGAACATGCTGCCTCAGCAGCTTCTAACTCTTGAATATTTTTTTTGTGTTGTGAAAGGAGCATGGAGGACAGATCAGAATCTATTTTATATTCAAAGCAATCACGATCTTAGTCATAAAAACTGAGTGGGTTTTTGTGGGCATTTTGGGCCCCAGTCCTTGGCCTAAACAGAACTTGAAGCAACATGGTGTAGAGGAAATGGATAATTTGCTGTAAAAATAAGAGTACTCTCAAAAAGGAGAAAAAGAAGAGATTAATCTCTTAAATTATCACATGTTTTATCATTTAAAAGCTAGGATAGATACTTTACAATCCTTTTGAATAGCAATATTTCACTGGCTCTAATTATTTTAAGATAAATTGTTCAGGGCCAGAAACTTGAAGTTCAGACTTCCCACATAAATTGTTTAAACACACACAAATTGAGGGCAGTCAGTTTTGATTTATACATGCAAATCCCATTGACACCTCTGGGAGTTCTGACATAGACTGAAGAGAGTACATGGCCCTTAAATGAGGGCAGAATGTCTGTCCACATGACTTCGGAAAAAGATTATTACGTAGGAGGAGAAGAGTCCATCTGCCAAAAGTTTCTCCTTTCAGGCAGAGGTCTGGATGTTTTAGTATTCAGCAGAGCAAACAAGCATTTGAATGATCCAAGCTATGGGTTACTAGTTCAAACTATAAAAAAGAAAAACAAGACTCATATTGCTCCGCAGTATTCAGACAATGACAAAGTTTAGTCAGAGGAATTTCATCTTCACTTGTGGACAAGCCCAGTACACACTAAGAATATCATCTGGCTAGCTTCCAAGATAAAAAAAAAGGTAGGCAAAATCAAAACATCTGCTGGTCTCCGTCTGCACAGCAGATGTTCAATATTCTTCTAAGTTAAGCTCATGAGAGTTCATGAAATGTATTTCATCCATAAGCACAAAGTTGGTCTGTTGTTGGTCTAGTACTTTCATGCTGAAGTGAGTATGTTTTGCCATATTCTACACCCCAAAGTGCGTATTCTATGATTTTTGTAAAGTTCTATGCAGACTTTAAATGTGAGAGAACTGTGGAAAGCTTCTTTGATCATAAAAAGCAGGTTCAGATACAGCAAAACTGGAGATTCTGAAAGCTCAGATGTGGCAGGACAGAAGATACAGGCATGGTCTGCAGGGTGAAGCCTGTTTAAGGCATTTTTTTGCTCTCAAATAGGCTAACACAATTAAAAAATGGGTTTGTTAGACAAGCTGTTCTATTTTGCTTTTCCATAACTTGTGTATTGTAGCCTCAAAACACAAAAGCACTGGCAGTCTTTGACTCTGCTTGCTTCTAATGCACAGGTACTGCTTGTTGTGAATATCTGCTTTACAGGATGTTCTGCACTAACCCAGAAAAGTAGGATGGTGCTCTGGAAGAATGAGAATAAATTTCTCACCTCTATTTCCTAAATCAAAAAGCCCTCAAAAAACCTACAAATTGATCTTGAAAAGCATGTTTGGAAAGTGCTTTTCTGAAGGAGGACTTTAGTTCTGTCATTTCCAGAGGTACCAAAGTTTAAGGAGTCAAGGAGAGGAGGTTTGGGGTGTGTGGAACATATCTTCCCTACTGCAACCACAACTCACAAGCAGGAAAAGCATGTCTTTTGTCCATGGATAAGGAAGGACTCCAGTCTCCAGGGATGTAAAATTCACACAACTTTTAGTATTGCCCATGAATATAAAATACCTTAGATATGCATTCAGGATACTGTGATGAAAATGCTGCTCTCAGACAAGAAATTCTCTTCAGCCTGGAAGGGAGATAACTGAAAGGACATGTGATAAGGAAAATAATATGATAGGTAGCAAGTCATGAGGAAAAACAGGGGCGATGAATAGGGAATGACTTCACTATTGTTTCCAATGCAAGATTACATGGCATTAAGTGAAAATAGCAGGAACCTGTTTCAAAAGAAGATGCTTCACCCAACAGTGTGTACCTACGCATTTGAACTCCAAGCCATTTAATAATGCAGTGGATACTAAAAGTTTGTGTGCAGAAAAACTGTGGAATAAAAATCCATCCAGTGCTGTGATACAAATCTAGGACAAAGAGCTCTTAAAAACACAGTGCTAAGGGAAGGAAAATATACAAGGCTGGAAGGAGAACGTCTCTCTTTTCTCCTACGGGTTAGAAGTATGAGTTCTGTCAGTAACTTCAAGGACAGCAGGAATAATTAACACGGAGCTCAATATGTTAAAGTGGGAGCAGGAAAACACTGAAGTGAGAGCTAGAGTAGTAAGAAGGTCCATTTACCTCTTCCTTTACCCATTAATGAGGACAGCATTGTGACACCCTAGCCAACAGTCACGTCATGATACTGGGACAGCTGGAAGAGTGTCAGCCTCCATCCTTTCCTTTTCCAGACATCTGCTGCATATATTGTGTCTTAAAAGCAGGTACACTCAGCACCTCAAGAGCTTACAAACCTTTGTTTCAAGTTACACACACAACCCTTCAGCAGCCTATCAGAATTAAGGCAAACAGAAAGGAGGACATGTGGGTTTGGCTTCCTCGCCCACCTGAAATCACACTAAAGTTATATGTGTTTGCAGTAGTTAAACCAAAAAAGTGTTTGGAGTAATCTTAGTACTTCTTTTAGCAGTCTGACCTATTTGGTTGATGTGATTTTATTTCTGTTTGAAGTGAAATTCAGGTTATATCCTCTTATTGTTAACAGTCTAAAGTCCAAAGTGTCTCCTTTCCTATCTGGTTAAAAAAAGCTAGATAATACTAAAATTTCAGCAAAACAGAAGTAAGCATCTGAAACTCAGTAAACTGAGACTGAATGTTCTGGGCCTAATCCTTCCATGCATATTCAGGCATAATTTCCATTTACTACTGATGGAAATTTTGCCAGAGTAAGGGCTCAGAAAGACCCCAAAATTTGTACTAATTCTGGGAATCAGTGAAACCAATGGAGCTGTGGCAGTTGACACCATTTCTGAATCCCAGATTTCAGGCTGAAGCATATAATCTCAATGTTAGACCTGTATTCTGTTGTATAGAGGAAAGAATTGTCTTTCTGTCTTCACATACACGTGTCCATGTAAGTGATGGCCCTAAGGTTGTCCGACTGGTGCATGAAGACACATCAGTACCCTGATGAACGGTATGCTTTGTGTACTCCCCTCTCTTGTTGTTTGGACTCTGTACAGTAATCATGTCTGGCTTTATAACTTGCTATTTACCTTTTCTGTGGTCTTGTATTTTGTCTACTTGTCACAAAAGTTTGCTTGCACATGTGTTAACAGATCAGTATTGCATGACCACAAAGGAAGATGTAGTTAGATGAACCTAGTTCAGTTGACATACATTGTCACTTCTATTGTTTTTGATGTCTGCCATTAGAAGAAATTTCTCAAGAAGTAGGGCATGATCATCAACTGAAATAAATGGAGAAACTAAAAATTTTTAAATTGGGTTTCCTTGGTTTTTTATTCTATTACAAATACTTTGTTTTTTTATATTTCCTTATGTACTCCTTTTTCATGAACTCTTATATAACGTGGAAATGAATTTGTAAGATTTTATTTCTTTTACAGTTTAATAAAATCATAAGGGGAAAGTGTCTTCTAAAGGGTTACACAGTGAATTTCTCACACATTGTCTGTATTCTCAATCTTCAGAGAAGTCTGTTAATGAATGTTGTCATTAGTAAACCCGCCTTCCTCTACTTCTCATAATTTCCATTAAAAGACATTCAGGTCTTTATTTTTCTTTGTGATCCAAACTTTTCCTAAACCAAGAATTAGACTTCATCCTTTCTTATTGTAAGGAATGAAGCAAGGATAATTATGACCAGAAAGCCAAACAATGACGTTACTTACTACCTCTTTACAGAGTGTATGGTAGAACATGACTCGTACAGGTTTTGTCAATGGACAACTTGTACTAAAAGCTCAGATACTACTTTGAGAAAATTACTGTATACTTCAGTGCTATCACTACTCATAGGCAAATCTTGAGAAAAAGATATAGAATAAATTTAGTGGATGTATTTTACTGTATCCTATACAAAACCTATTTTTGTCATAAACAGGAATGGATGATTTTTTTTCCTACTGAAATTACCAGATGTGTGCAAGAATTAGGTCATGCTGTAGGGTCACGTTTGGTCAACTCAGCACTACTACTCTTCCATTTTATAAAGCTGTTCTACTTATGCATACCTTGTTTGCTCTGTTCTTGTTCTAGGCACACTTAACTGAAACTATTTTAAAGAAATTATGATTTAATTTTGGCCTTCAGTCCTGTGTTCACTGAAGTTTATGTGACTTCGACCACCGATTTACTTTGCATTAGACACCACGTTTTCGGATAGGTTTGGTCCAAGGATCTCCATTCCCTTGCTGTGATGTATTCTTTGTCATCAGTGAAGACAAAGGCCTTCTCAGTAGCAAGTGCTGTGGGGAAGGAAAGAGAGGCTTTGAGAGAGAAGAGCTTTGGCTGAAGATAGCCAGCAGAGTGAACCTTCATTCTGCTTCAGCACTGTCTCATTCTCAGACATTCCAGGTTACAGACCTGTTATCAGTGCCGTGTGCTAAATACCACTGCATGACCAAGCTCAACTTCAACTAGAATTTACTGGTGTTTGCAGCTTTGTCTTCAACACCAGGGATGTTACAGCCCCATTTTCTATGTGAGTTATAATAATAGCCTGATGGATCCTGACAATGGTCTAATGGCTCATGGACCTCTAAGAGAATCAATCAACTGCAAGTTGGCTTAGATCAAGCCTCTTAAAATCATAATAGTTGAGCTTAGCACACGTTTTTACCAGAAAAATGGGATGGAATCACTTAGGGAAGTGTGGAGGAGTTGTTTATATCCAACAGGATATAATTAGCCTTTACAAATACCTACTCACATGTTGGGATGGAAACACCAGGGCTCGTTAGTAGCCATTAGGCAGGAACTGAAGGTCCTGGATCATGCACTGCGTGTAAAGAGGTACTTTGTCTCTCTTTTGTTATTTTCTTTTCCTGCCTGTTGGTGGTTTCTGTTCTCCTTCCAAACTTAATGTTTATGTTTTCCCTCATCATCATTTGTATGTACATGCAAAACATATGCTCTTAATTTTCTCCTTTCATTTAAACATACCAGTGCAATGCCCTGATATCAGTATTCGATAACCAGATTGCATTCTAATCTTTCAAAGAGCTCCTTCAGGTCTCCAAATACCAGATGGCACCTCTACAGGCTTCTACTCGGAGTAGATCCAGACTATTCTTGTATATACACCAAGCAAATGGGGCCAATTTCTGTTCTTACATTTAAGAAGTCACTATTCACAGAAGGAGCCAACAAAATGGCAGGATTCCTTGTTAGATACAAGCCCTAAAACATCGTCTTTGACATCAGCAGAAGTGCCATAAGAGAACTGATCTCTTTCTGATTGAAAACGATGGTTTTATTACTTAATAAAAGTAATGGGGCACACACAGTGTTCGATGTCGCTATCCTCAGGAATGGACAGACTGCCAGCAGTGAGTGTCCCTGCCTTTCCTAATCAATACAGTATATGCAGACTCTTTAAAGATAATTGACAGGGTTGTACCCACAGCAGCTAGCCATTTATGTAAACTGATCAGTGTAAAGCACACCAGCTTCACTAGGACTCAACCACGAAATGGTGCTTTTTGCTGGGGATAGGATTGCTTTTTTGCTTGGCTTCTATGTGTTACTTCCTCTCTTGTTCCCTCTTGTCACTGTTGATGTGATGAGAATTTTGACTTCTAAGGAGACGTGTCAATTTGGATAAAAAAATTCAGAACAAATCCCACTTACTTAAAATTAGAGGAAGAAAGAAATAGCAGTTGGGTGCCAAATGTATTTCCAAAGCTCTTACCACAATCCCTGAAAAAAAATCTTTCTGTCCTTGGAGATTTCTTCTCATTAGGTGATAAGCCCTTCAAGAACTGTAAAAATTCAAAATATTTTGTTCTTTCTAAGAATTTTCCAGTTTCCACAACCAGGAACCTTTGCAGGTTTTTATGTTCCACCTGCAGAAGTAAACTGATTAGCAGTGTACCTGTATTGTATTTAAATAAATATAAGAAAAAGGAATACAGTATATCACAATTCTACATTGCTTATTACATCTTGTGAAATTTTTAGTGTTAAAAAATGAAGCATAAAGTACCTTCACATGCTTTTTTTTTTAAAGTTCCCTGAATTTGTCAAAAACTGAAAAAAAATGCTATATAAACAGGAGAGAAGAGGAAGAATAATGCTGCTTGAAGTCTAAAAGTGGGTTTTACTACTGTGGTATCCTTGAAAAAATAATTAGTGATGCTGCACAGATGTCTTGAACTCCCATAGATTTATGAACACCAAAATTATAAATTTATCTTCTTTCCTTTTTTCTGTCCTATACAGTCTTGAGTTCACAGCTGCAGGGGTTGCCAACATCTGTACAAAAAGTCATGAAGAAATGGGTATGCATACACACATTTAATGCTCCTGTTCAGGTATGTAACTCTGGTCAGGAAAGACATGCATGATAAAAAGCTCAAAATCAAAGCTAAGTTCAGTGATACCTCAAATTCACACTGGAGCCATTAAATAGTTGGATTTAGGAAAAGAATGGAAAGTTTCACCTCCCAAAGTAAAGCTTGCAGAACTGAAAGGGAGGTAACAGTGGGAGTTCCTCTTTGTCCATAATGAAAGTATGAAGGAATACAAAAATGTTCCTTTCCACAAAATAGTAGTGTGAGGTTTAAAAGTTGGTAATTTCATGTACTAAATTTTATTAATTTATTACCCAATGTATACATTACAGACCACCAAGTAGGAACCTTTTAAAATAACAAATGTAGCTAGGACCTAGTTGAGCATTAGTTTTGGGTTTTTTTTGCCCTCCATTAATTAGAATTTTTTCCCCCCCTCCATTAATGAGAAAGAATTAAGTGTCTTTTCTTCTTTGTTTCATCCCTTCCCCTTCATTATTTACTTCTGCTTCTTTGTCCTTCCTGCAGGCGCATTTGAAAGTTTACATTAAGGGAACATCTTCCTGCAGTGTTAAAACTTTGGGGGAAAAACCCCACAGAGAACAGCTCAGAAAGATCCAAAGTAGAAGAAGGTCAACTCTTGGAAAGCTGTGAGCTTCCCTTACTGGGAAGCAGTTGCTGGTTTTCTTACTCCAGATGATAAGGAAGAAGAGAGGGTGCTTTTCTAGTTTTAAAGGCTAGGGGCAACCATCCTTTTTTGTGTTGAGTTTACCATAGTGTGTGGATATGATTACTACTCATGAACTATCCCCTAAAAAGCAGTGGGGCTGGAGGTACTTTCTAATGTAAATACTGGAAAGGAAGAATAGGAACTGAAGTATCTATTAATAAAATAAATACTGGAGCATTTAATCGTCTTCCTATGTCTTTGGCAGGACTGCCTGTCTCAAGCCTTCTCCCCAGTGCACAGCTGGAGTGAAATGGACTGTCCACTGCTATACCTATGAGAAAAGTGTGATGTCTCCCTGCCATCTAACTATTGCCTCACCTTGTAACCTCAAGGTGAAGAAGGACCCATTGATGGCTCTTTTGGATTGCTGCTTCTGAAGGATGGCCAAATGCAGAGACCTGTAAGGTCACTAACAAAGATTACAATAAAGAGCATGAGGGCAGCTGGAAAACAGAAGAGGCAAAGGATTCCTTTTTTCAATGAAGTAAACTTAATAATGGAGGCTAGAGAGGCAACCCCCAACCCCAACCCACTACACTAAGCTTAAGCAAAGCCAGATCAATTGCAAATAAAGACAGATGAACTTTATCTGAACAAAACAAGGAGGGATTTCAAGCTTATCTAGATAAATGGGATTTTGATGATAGAGCATGGCTTTTCTCATGGGCATCATTTATTTTAATTATCCTACACATGCAAGCTTTGGGCAGAAGGAATTTTGCTCAGACATCTTGACCTAATTAAGAGTGCATTGACATTTTATATTTGAATTCTGTCACTAACATGCACATGACCTTGGAAAGTCACATTGGTTATTGTTTCATAAAACAATCTTAAACAGTCACATGAAGCAAAATGGGAAAGTTCATTTATTTTTCTGGGCTTTGAATATAGAAGGATTCAACCACTTCCACATTAAAATGCTAAGATCACTGCACAAGTATGCCTAGAAACTTTAACTTCCTGGATCTGGGTTCTTAAATAGTATGCATAGTTGTGGCAAAAGGTTAAATGGCAAAATGCTTAGTTCACCAGTAAAGGTTCTGGCATAGCATGGATGAACATACAGAACATAAAAAATGCCTGTGTTATTCACTCTTCTCCTACAGGTCCAGAACAAATAAAAACAGCATGAAGAGTATGTATCTTTCTGGAAAGTTTATGGCTCTGCTTTTCTGACATAATTTTTCTACATGCTCTCTTCACCACAGGATTTGAGGGGGTTTTTTTGGCAAGAGAAACATGAATAATTGTACTTAGGCAATAAATGTAGGACTAAAAAATAATATAACAAAAAAACCCATAGTCTAGAGAAGTTATTAAGAGTGTTTCTACTATCACCATGATATTTGGGACAGGTCTTGTCTGGTGGATCATTCAGCTTCTGTCAGATCTGCAAGGTGACACTTGGTTTGGAGCTGATAGATCCACAAGGTTTTACCCAAAAGCTTTCAAAATATGAAAAATACTGTCCTCATTTAATGAAACAATTTTTAATAAAGTCTTACATACAGTTCAAGAGGATCCTTGAACTGAACTTGACAGATTTGCTGCTGAGAGGTGGAATGTATGTGCCCTGGTCTTCTGCGTCTGGGAAGAGCCATTTTGGTCATGATTCCGCTTCCTGAAAGCATTAGAAGAGCTTTGTTTTCCCTCTAGCACACATTGAAAACAAGTTTTGAAACCTTGAGAGCTGTTGTGAAACAGTCATCCTCTGGCAAGCTCTGGTACTTTTGCCTTCCAAATATTTTCAAATTTATATTGTGTCTAGTAAATAGTTTTTCCAGAGAGCCATGGGAAACATGCAATCTCTGTCTGCTACCTTAATCCTATATTTAAGACCACTTGAAAAGTTTAAGGGATATATTCAGGTTGCAAAAGTGGTTACTCTGAGGTTGGGAAATAACACAGCTAGTTTGTCTTTTTGACCCTTTGGACACAACTTCTTTCACTGAGCAAGGCAGCGGTGTCATGAATAAGGAGTGCTGATGTCATTATTCTTGCTCTGTACGTACACACACCTGGATGAGTTGGAATGACGACTGTGCCTCTCACATGGCCAGCTATACAACTACTCTTAGTAGTTTACCAAACACTTAACAAGCTTAGCTGTTGATAGGATCAAGGGGCTTGCAGGTCTATTGGCTTAGTGCTGTTCTTACTTTTTAAATAAACTTATTCTTAGTGAAGATTCAGCATTATTTGGATGTCCAGAGTACTTTAAAGTCAGCTTAAGCTGAACATCAGGTTTACTGTCTATTACCCAAATGCCAAACACATGGTAGTAAGTGAGCATTTACTAATTTTAAAAGCATCAGATTTCAGCTCCAAATTGGAAGAGGGATCAGCTTTTTTTTTTTTTGTTATGTAATTGTTTTGAAAAGAAAATGCATCAGGAAAAGAAGAAACACAGGGAGGAAGCGTATCATTGGCATCCCACAAATCCACAAGTTTTGCAATAATTAGTGCAAACAGGTGCATCTATAATGCTACATGCTAATCTTAAGCTCCAAAGCTTACCTACATCATGCAAAGTAATGCACTCACCACTGCAGCTCTCCCTGCTTCAGCAGAAAGAAGGCAATATTCAACATGGCCCCCACTTCTGTATGTTGGTGCCAAATTAAGCTGTGGTGTGCACCTGAAATGTATTGTGTGCAGTTTATTTGCAGAAGAAATGCTAGTGCCTGGGCCAAAGTAGAACTGCTACTTCTAAGCATAATCTGACACCCATGTCCATCACACTTCCTATACTGCTGCTTTTTCCTGGTAATCTCAATTTTGATCACAGGTTGAAAAGGTGAAATAACACCCACTGCAGCTAACACAGCTCTCTCAGTATTTTTTTTATGGCAGTACCTCTTTTTTGGCTAAGCTGGTTGTCTTTTTCCTGCTCACTTAGGAGCCTCATGAGCCGACTGACTCCAAAGAGATAACGCAGGAAATTGCGTGGATCAGTTTATTATTCTGAGCTGTTTGTTTAGTTATGTGGGGCTTTCACTATTTCTGGCATTCCAGAGCAGCCTTGCTTTGAGGCCTGTGCTGACACTAGTTAGCAAATAGGTGAATTAAGCTGTCTGTTCTGCTCTCTCTTTTGCCTGACACACGTCTGAAGGAATCAAGACAAGGTGAAGCAGTTGCACTCCAGGTTAGAAGTCCAGCAGTTATTCATTCAAGCTGAGTTTCAAAAGATAATGAAGCAGTGAATTTATGACATCTTAATTAACAGGGTGCAGGCAGTTTAGTAGGGTGGATGTGGAATTGGACTGGCGTATGCTACAGACAGCATTCCCGAATGGGTGAGTGAAGAAATGAGCCTGAGCTGCAGAGATATGAAAATCCAGACCACTACCAGGTTTGTATTTTTACATCACGCCCAATTTCCACCTGCCTTCTGCTGTTGTAGTCTAATACAAATGAAGGAAAAACAGACCTTGTGTTGTGACAGTATTCTTGCACTTCATGAATTTCAAGTCCCTGTATGTGCTACATAAAAAAAAGAAAGGAATCCTTTCAGCTTCCTCTTACAAATACACAGAGAGAACAGAATGAAAAGCATTGCATCCCTGTATAATCCTGTCATGTAGCCACATCAGTATTATTATATGCCCGTTCTCTTGCCCCATCTCAAAGTCAAACTAAAAAAAAGACAGAAAAATCATCAAATGTGTGAAATAACTGTTGCTCTTGGGAACGTGATGATTGAGAGTGCAACTATTCAAAGCATAGGTGCAGAGGATGGAGAATTACTGCTGTTAATAATTTAAAGGCTAAAGGCAACAAACTTGAAATACAAGGCAGCCATTTTCAATCAACAAAAATAAGTTATTTTCCCTTTCTTTGACCTCTTCTCCACAATACACACTACATGAGTTAGATGCTGAAACTGACTTAGGATGCAATATTGTAGAGGACAGTGATATGAATGGGTTAAAATAGGTTGAACAGATGCAAGGAAGGTAACTATGTACAACTATCAAATTCTGTTGAACTCAGCACTTCAAGTCTGAACTCAGTAACTGCCATGCCAGAATGTTCTTACACTGTTAGAGACTGGAAGCTGAGACTTTTGACAAGAAGAAGAAGAAGAAGGAGAAGAAGAAGAAGAAGAAGAAGAAGAAGAAGAAGAAGAAGAAGACGTTGTAACTTCTCCTTTTGTATGTTTTTCTTAAGCTGTCTTTAGCAGCCACTGTTTGAAATGAATGCTGATCAAAGCAGCATTGGATCTCACCCAGCATGACAGTTGTTACATCTTTTGGAAATGCATTTTAGAGCTGGTCACTTGATGTCTTTTCAAAATCTTTTGCTGGCTTTTACAAGAGCACATTGAAACTCCTTTTTTTAGTGACCAACAACCTATGGTTCTAAAGAAATCAATTTGTATGTGTGGAGGCAACAAAGGAAACAGCACACACAGAAGTTAAGTTATGGGCTAAGCTAAAGCCAGCTTACTCTAGGAATGTAGAGGAAAAAAAAAAATTATCTGCTGTTTACATAACTAGAATGTTTCCCCACTGGTGAGCAGGTCAATACTTTTATCATGGCTGTTCAACAGTGCCAAGATGGAAAATCTTGTTTCCTTCAGGTACCTCAAAGTACAACAAATGTGATAGAGCAGCTTTACAGTTTATCAGAGAACAAGCCACTTACTAATGCAGCAGGACATGTTCTGTTGTAAGCCATTACCTTGCTTGTCACCACAGGAGTTGTGTTTGTGAGTGTGTTTGTGCATCCTGCTAACCTGGAGAGAGTCAGCAAGAACAGAGCTCAGTGCATATCTGAGGGCTGAAAGTCTGTTTCCCACCCATCTTAGAGACAGACAGAGACGGAAAGCTCAGTCCCAGAGGCGTTGTTTAAACATAACAATTGTTAGTCAGAGCCTTGGAACAGCAGACAGGCTCAGAGATACCACCCAAGAGATGGGATAGCCTGAGAGCCCTGTATAGAGAGCAGAGAGATTTGGAAACGTCTGACAGAGGAGGAAGCCCACCCAGCTTCCAAAAATAATTCAGAGCAAACTTCACTATGCAAACTTATGGAAGGTTTGTACTGACTGTATGCAAGTTCGCACTAACTTGAAACTGTCACTGTTCATGTTTGAAAGGCATTTCTTAATCTGTTTCCCTTTGCTCCTGCTTCCTTGATTGCAAAAAATTTCTTAAGTAAGCTTTCTGTTCAAGATGAGGAACAATGAAAAGTACATGCAAAGAGGATATTCAGCATCCATTTTGAGGAGAGAACTCATATATGCAATCTAGAGAACATGTATGTTCTGATGGCTCTTAGTTACACTAGTGCTTGTGTCTGGTAAGACAATGACTGTGCTTAGAGGGCACATTCGTACTAAAATCTTGGTGGGATCACAGCCGTGATACTTGGCTTAGAGATTCTGAGGTGCCAGAGAACAAAACAGATTTTCACCATACTAGTATCAGTTAAATCATAGAGTGCCTTTGCACAGAATTAACTCTTCCTGTCCAACTGACAAGTATTTTTTTTAGACAAAGCATTATCAGCACTCAGACAGAGGGTGGCTATGTAAAATACTCTAGATTTCTAAGACCATGATACAGTTAATCTCCATGATTAGAATGAAGGGCTACCGTACTGCAAACTGTTCAGCCCCCTTCATTTGCAACCCAAGTGAGGGAGCTCTTGGGCCAGGTACTTTCTTTGGCTGTAAAAAATGATCCAGCATCTATCTCAAACATCTCTGTGAATCACATGTATTTTTATCAACTTCAGACAGTGAAAATTCAGATGTAGTGTGGTTGCAAACCTAAAATCAGGGCCTCATGTTAAAAGAACTCACTAGAATTCAGTTGATGTGCCTTCCCCACATGCACATATGTAGATCACATGTTCCACCCTGGGCCACAACAGCAATAATCAGCTCTCTTGACTTACTTTTGGTATCATAGGCAGCTTTGAAGATCAGGTTTTTGTTTCCACATATATACATCTTACAGCTTTGGGAACTGAATTGCAAGCACTAAGCACTCTGGTTATAAACAAGTCAATAATTAATTATAATATATTGTCTATCACCTTTTTAGCATAAGGAAACTAAGTGCAGGTGAATATGTAATGTGTGCATCCCACATAATCTTTGAACCTGAGGACAGCCCTTGATGACAGAGTATTAGAGAGTCTCAAAGTTGCTAACATATACTGAATTACTGTAAGCTTCACGGGGACTAACCAGACATTAGGAAGAGAGACACCATAAGCAGAACGACAGCTGTACAAGCTTAATCTTTACTAGATATCAGGGAAGCCAAACTGCACAAAGGAAACCCTCAGCAATGTGCTGCTTGCAGCAGGCCTTTATTAGGTGCTGATGATTCCCTCCAGAGGACACAGAGCACAAGGACAGCTGTTCTTCAGCTCATGGGCCAACCTGTTAAATGCACTGTTGCAGTACTGCTACCCTAAATCACTGGTATGTAAAAGCAATAGCATAAATGGTGTGATTTAATTAATTGCATGCAGACAGACCCTGATATTTCCCTTCTCTTTGCTCTACCTCATAGGAATTCCTTTTTGACCAGATACTCAACAGCCTTTTTTAGCAGGTGTGCATGGTCTTGCTGACTGTAAGGACAAACCTGATGGATAGACAATGTTTCTGGCTTAGCATGTCAGTTTATGAAGTTTCCTTGTTCCTTTCTCTTAAAGAAAGGAGTCAGGCAGGTAGTGAAAGGATAGCACAGAGACAGTAATGTTCCCCCCTTGGGGGTCAAGTGGAGAGAGGCTGGTTTTTGTCTTCTATTATTCATCCAGCCACAGACCTCGATCCTGTAGAAAGCACATGGGGGGATAAAAAAGTGATGGTGGTTGACTAGGACATATATAACCCATAAGGGAGACCCAGGGCTTCCTAAGTGCTGTTCATATGGAAACATCTGAGATCCCTTGAACATGTTAATCTTCTCCTGTTATGCTCCCAGTTTTAAAATACTATTTCTCCTTACCATTTTTCAACAGTTTATCCAGGAACAGATAGCTCAAAGGAGGTGGCTGACTTTCACTTGAATTCTTCACTTTTGGCAGCTGTGTGAATTGAAACACCACAAAGTCATGCATTTTGGTCAGGATGAGAAGGAGTTTGTACATCATTAATGATTGTCAGCCAAGATCTTCACAGCTATAGCCAAACCCCAAAAGTTACAGAGCTGTCCATGTGACTTGGCCAGATATGGATCTAACTACTCCCTGTGAAGTACGTGGAAGGCCAACAACAAATCAGGTATCTTAACTTCAGTGTAAACACATTTGACTTAGTTTTGGGTGTTTCAAGAAAATAAGAGGAAACAAAAGCCACAGCCTGTGTTTCATAGGGCAGTTATATTTTGTGATGTAAGTGTAAGTAAGTGTGCTAAGTACTCCTTACTCAATCTGTAAAGGCAGAATAAACACCACCAATATATACTGAACAGATCACTGTAGAAAAAGGAGGTAACCATAGGATGAGAGACTGAGGACTGCTTCTTCAAGAGTCCAACTACCCCATGAATACACTGCATTGAAGCCTGTGACAGTTTTTTTGGTGTTGGAAATTAACACAATTAATTAATTCTGGTGTACCATTCCCTCATATTTCTCTACTCCACCAGTCTGGCTTCATGTGCCCTCCCAAATCATATGCATTGCCATCCAGGCTTGCTTTCTCTCAGACCTAAGCTGTGTGTGGCCAGTCTGGGCTGAAGTAAGACTCTTGCCTGATTTATCTTTTGAACTTGCTAGCAGTGCAAGACAAGCTCCACAGATGAGAATTCTGTAGAGCAAAGTCTTCTCCATCCCACAGCCATGTAACTGCATCCGTGGGAGGGCAGTAGGGGAGACCATGGGCTAAGATGGAGACTTGGCATTGTATCTTTTATTTGTACTGAAGCAGGCTGCCTTGGAGCTATTGGCAGGCTGTTTCTCGCACTTGGTCCGTGTGTCACTCAGCAAGCACAGGAGAACAAGTCTCACTTTTAAGTTGAGTTGCTTGTGATTAATTCAGACAGATCTGACAGCAAAAAGTAAACAGCATTTGGCAGAAGTCACTCTTAATGAGTGTCATTAAGAAAGTAAATCCACAGAGGACGTGCACACAACTTCCCTCCCTCTCATTTTCTCCCAACCACTACAACATGAAAGATGACAATCTGAGTTTGTTTTCCTAAAATTATGACCCCTATTGCTACCACATCACAGATTTACCAGAAGAGTTGTTTCAGCTTCCAGCTAAATGAGGCAAGATTTTTGGACATCTGTCCTGCTTGGCTGCTGCACACACATGCTGGAAAAAGACCACCAAGCTCTGATGTTAGGATACCCTAGATAATGTCATGTGCAGAGGAAAAAAGGAGAGAGATAGAAGAGAGCTGGAACTGCAGGCTAGCTCTAGAAGTCTGCTGCCACCCAGGCTTATCGTCAGTGTTAAGTAGCTGGGTGGTCATCTGGGCTGAAACTTCTGTTGTCATATATGCAAAGTACCTCACTTAGACCATCATGAGGATAAGATCGAAGAGTAAAGTTTGAGTGTGAATTGAAGAGCAGAAACAGTACTTCAGCTAAATTTGTAGTTAATGTTAAGAATGTTTTGGGGTTTTTTTTTTTCCCTTCTGACAGCAGCAACCTCTGTTCCCTGGAGTGGTTACAGCATCATCTAGTGGAAACTGACCAAAACTATTCAGGTCATGGCTGTACGATCCAGCTGTCAAACACCAATTCATGCCAATAATATTTTTCACACGGGGTAGAAGATATTCTCCCCCTTCCCCCAGGGAGAAAAGAAGACCTAGGAAGAACAGCAGGACCAAGAACTTGGTCTAGCAAAGCCAAACACAGCCTGGTGTAGTAGCTGCTGGATGAGATGAGTATCTCCACCCATGTCCTCTCCTTCTGCAGAGCTATTCCCAGACACTCCAAAATTAAGCCTGCAAAGGGAGCAGTGAAGGGAACCATGCAGTGCACCAGTAAACACTGCATTCTCTATCTCTGTGCCAATGAGTGCAAAGTGTTTTAAGGGCGTTGAGGTTCTTGGGTGATATGACTTCTTCTTTTGCTCAGTTTCTTACTCTCTTGAAAAGAATCACTTTGGTCCTAGATGCGAAGTACCCAAAGACCATCAATACCAAGAAGAAAACGAGTCTCCACTGTTGTTTAGAAGCATGTGCCTTGGGTCACAGAATCACAGAATCACAGAGTGTCAGGGATTGGAAGGGACCTCAAAACATCATCCAGTCCAATCCCCCTGCCGGAGCAGGAACACCTAGATGAGATCACACAGGAAGGTGTCCAGGCGGGTCTTGAATGTCTCCAGAGAAGGAGACTCCACAACCTCCCTGGGCAGCCTGTTCCAGTGCTCTGTCACCCTCACAGTAAAGAAGTTCCTCCTCAAATCCAAGCAGAACCTCCTGTGTTCCAGCTTACACCCATTGCCCCTTGTCCTATCATTGGTCTTCACTGTGAAGAGCCTGGCCCCATCCTCCTGACACTCACCCTTCAGATATTTATAAACATTAATCAGGTCCCCCCTCAGTCTCCTCCAAGCTAAAGAGCCCCAGCTCCCTCAGCCTTTCCTCATAAGGGAGATGCTCCACTCCATCGTCTTGGTGTCTCTGTGCTGGACTCTCTCAAGCAGTTCTTGAGGTCCTGCAAGAACTCACAACTAAGCAGCAACTGTGCAAAGCTGTGGCAAACTGCATCCTGAAAACTAGCGTTTTAGCAACTGCTTTCCATAGAGGCAACACTGAAACGTGTGGAAGACAGGGTCCTATTTCGGTGATTTTGCTCTTGAAGCTGGAAGGTCAGAGAAGAGTATCCACTACTGCTAGTGTGTGAGAAGAGGGAGGCTGGTCTTCCCTCTGAATCCGAGCAGCGCAGCACCACTGCCACCCAAAAGTGACAACTACGGCTCTTCTGGCGGGGATTTCAGTCACAATTTTCCGTGCTGTCTTTCAAAAGAATAAAGACAGTAAACGTTTACTGTTCCAGGAAATTAACATCTCTTGTGGATCAAGACAACAAACGCAGGGCCAGGGCCGGGGGAGGGGGCATGGTCTGTACAAGCTCAGCACCGCAAAAGCTGCGTCCAAGCCCAGGAACACCAGCCAGAGCAAAGCGTCCTGCTACCCTCTGGTGATGCTCTGCTGAAACTGCAGACACCTCAACAGCAGCAGCAGCCGTTTCTTGGGACTGTCACCAACACAGTTGTTCTCTTAAAACGTGATCCAAACCTGAAAAAGATCAATTTCTGTGATTGTCTGTCTGGTTCTGTTGAACAGAGTGTGCTTGAAACTACTGGTGAAGATTGATTAAAACAAAGGAGTAAGTCAAAGATGTGCTTTGCAATATACCTTTTTTTTTTTCTTTTTAAAGTAGTAAAAAATAATTAAGATATTGCTGCATGCTGTGTGATCTTTTTGCTTATCCAGGACTCAGTGTGAGGAGATGGATACAAGAATGGCTTAAAATTATGCAGGCTACAAATAATTAAATACTATAGGCATAATGACATTTGAAACTGCTCTAATGCCCAAGGGCTCTGAGCAGAATCTGAGCACCTACCAGTTACTGAGATTTTAAAACATTTTTATTCTACCCACAAGTGGTTTGAAATAAGCAACACAAATGAGGAAAAAGAAGTTAACAAACCAACCAGCCAGTCACTTCTGCCTGCAGGCATAATCTCATGTCTCCTCATCATTTGGGAGGCAGGGAAAAGCCCTGCACTGCAGAGTAGACAATAAGTGGCAGTTTCCTGATGAATTCTTTTCCAGAAAGATTAGTCTGTTTTGAGACTGCAAGAAAATAGATGGTTTAAAGCAACTTCCTCAGAAATGCATGTTGTTTGAAATGTCAAACTGTGCCATTTCAACACTTTTAAAACTATGTTTATCCAGAGGGAATCTGACTCCATAAATACCCAGTTTCATTTAAAGATCAATAAGATTTTGTTTTAGTTTCAGCCCAATATTTCTGTTTTTTTCAGAAGTTTGAGATCTTTTCCTCTCCATTTCACGATGGTGGAAGAATAAACAGTCTTGTCAGCTAAAGAGGCAGGAAAGTAATGTTTTATCCTTCTCTTTTCTCATCTCCTCTTCTGTCTGCCTGGTTGCAGCATCTGTGGTTGCTTACACCACAACTGAGCTGCAGGAGGTGGTCCTGCATTTCAGGCCTTGGTCGATGCACGGGCAGAGATGTCCACCAGAAATGCTGGTGCCAGTAGATTTTAGGTGAAGGGATACAGAAGGATGTTGAAAGCAGTGAGGACAACACCTAGTTAGGAAGGGCTTTGAAGGGCTGATCCAAAACCCATCTAAGCAGGTATCTTTTCCCACTCACAATTTTGTGTGACTTCTTTTTGCTGCTCTTATTTCCCCCTTGTCAGGGATTTTATAAGCTGAAACAACATTTTATAGTAATTTTACTTCGATCCCCTCCCCTCTAGGCCTTTGAGATTGTCTAGGAAAGGATGAGAAACTACATCACAGGGCTGAGGACTGCACCTCAGAGATCCAAGAGAGTCCAAACCTGCCGGGCAGCCTCTCCACCCAGCTACACAAGGCTTATTTCTAGCAAAGCTGACAGCATGACACTTACTTGCTTGTTGCTCCATCTGTCACAAAGAGGCAGCATCTGCCCGCCATCCAGATCAAAGGAGCCCACACATAGCACCCTTTGCTGTGGGTGGCCATGCACCCTGGCAGAGCCTCTCCTGTGTGGGCATCATCACGGTTCAGCCAAGCTAGGAAGGAAAGCTGGGAGGAGGGGCTGGCGTGGATTTTGACACGTTATAAATGCAGATTGTAAACACTGCAAGTCTCATGTTTTTGAGGGAAACCCCCCCAGCCTATAAAGGTGGCTTACATCTCTCCAAGCCTACGAGTTCTTGTGCTCTTAGGAAAACCCATCACAAAATAACTAAAATTCAGCAGACCCAGTGTGAGCTGAGGCACTGTGTGGATCATGCGGCATGGGTCTTTCTTGGAATAAAACACTCTTCACAACTTCTGAAAGGCTGGAGTTGAGAGCATTAGTAGGAATGACCAGAGGTACAATCTCCAGCCTTTTCTTCTGGGATAAATAATTTTAATTCAGCTGGAACACAGCTTCTGGGAAGGCAGGCAACGTCCTCTGACTAATGAAAAGTGTAACTAACCATTCAATGCAGTATCTTCTGTGAGCTCACATGAAAACTGGAATAGCCTCCCTTGAAAGATCTTTGAGTTTTGTTTGTTTGTTTGTTTCTGCATTTCAGTGCAGGAGGCACTGAAATAAGCAAGCACCAGTTCTTCCCTTGTTGTACCACACTGTATCACCACTCTGGCTTATGCAGTTTGCCTCCTGCACCATGTCCCCTACAGAAACAAGGGCCTCTCTGAGGGAATTTAAGTTGCAGTCTAACAGGCATCACTACCTGGACCTGAATGACAATTACAGCCCGAATCCCAGAAGTATCCTCACCCCTAGCTATCCACAAAGGCTAGCTTGGCTTTAGGCAAGACACTTGCATGTTTTGATGAACAGGGATGAATACTGGTCCTGTTGCCCAGCATACTGACTGGTCCCAGTGCCCCCAGGCTGCCTAGCTCCTGTCTCAAGCAGAGAGAGGGTTTAGAAACATCGGCCCATCCCCAGATGAGCACTTTTTTGCCTTACATGTGTTGGATGCTACTTCCCTGCCAGGGAAAGGGCAGGACAGCTACCTGTGCTTGCAGCAGTATGTCAGTGTGCATGGGGCACCCCAATCCCCAGGAGAGGCACTGTGCCCCACTGTGAGCGGCTGCAGGCTCCGTGGGCTTGGCCTTGGCCAAGTGCTGCTCTTCAACCACAAACTCCACATGTGGACACAGCAGCTCTTGTTATATGATGTTTGCATGTATAATATGATTGGTTTATGAACACTTGATCCACTTTCCACTGCTTGACAGAGCTAGAAATTGGTCACATAATCTTTGCCTCTGTTAAAGAGCATTCCTGTTTCTTGTATTCCCCCTCTCTATGAGTACTACTGTCATGGGGAAAGGTTGTTTTTCCACAAAGCCCACAAAAGACAAGTTCTATGGTTAAGTAGATCCATGACAAATCAGCAGAGTGTGAACAATCTCCACAGCCAAGCATTGTACCTGCTTCCTTTCCCTTCAATATCGCTGCCTGTTCCACTGCTTGACAGCTTCCACTGATGCTGGTGCTGTGTTGGCTCTTCTGATCAGTATGAGAGTCCATCTCAGGCCACAGGGTGAGGAAAAGGAAGCCTTACTGTCCATGGGACTCCCCCACAGAGTCACTGCTTGGTGGGAGTGCCCTGCTCAGTACTAGGTCTAGAGGAGGGTCAGCAGTAACACAGAGTACATCAGCTCCCAGGCTTGCTTCTTGCAGAGCCTTTCAGCCAGACCTTCCTTTTCAGGTCTTTGGTGAAAAATGCCCCACTGAGCTTCCTGCAGTGCAGCCTCAAAATCACTTCCACTGTCCGCAGCCCTCCACAGCACCCCAGCTCTGCTCATATCTGGCTTTGTGGAGGGAGCAGCTGTGACCCTCTTGGTCTTCCCTCATTCTCCACAAGCCTCCAGCACCACCGGGTCCCTAGGAGGCACAACACTCCCCCCTCAGCCATACAGGAGATGATCAGCAACCAGCTCCCAGGGTTAAATATTCTTGAAACAGATTAATTAACTGAAGTTAGATGCAAGAAATTTTTCCACAGTGCCCTTCAGCAGGCAGGTGGTGAATACGCCTTGGTGAGCTCAGACTCAGCCCCCGCTCTAGGCTTTTTATATCTTAAGCAGAATGGCTGGGAACTAACTATGTGAACATGACTTGCCCTTATATGCAGAGAGTTGTGGGTTTTTTGTTTGTTTTCTGTTTTTTTTTTTTTTAATGGCTTTTCTCACTTTCTTCTCACTTCCAGTATAATTGTTGCATAACAGAATTTCATTGACTAGAATTGCAGAAAATTCAACCAAGTCAGCCATAATTAGAAGGTTTAGCCCTAAGTGATACTTTACTAAAAAGCTGAGTGTATTTACTGATCAAATAAATCAATATAACAAAGCAGCTGAAAAGTCTGGACATTTTTCTTATCTGAAAAGTAGTTAAAGATCAGTAAGAGCTCTGCTTTGAGGAATACAGAAATAAAAGGAAGGACAAAAAGTCAACCATCTTCTTTCAGTATTTTTGAATAAAACTTTTCAGATATTCATACTCAGGATTTTTGTTTTTGCTTGGAACCTCCTGAAACCAAAACCACAATAAAAATTAAATCCACATACCAAACACAGACTTTTAAAAATCTCCTTGTCTGGAGACACTGAGATTTTTAGTAACAAAAGGGATCATTTATGGCCTGATTTTCACACGTCACTTAGCTGTCCTTTGTCTTGATTTAACCAACTCTTTGGAAATGCTCTCTGTCATGAACAGAACTGATCTTCCAGACGCTCGTTCTGACACCAGTGGTCTGGGTGAGTGCATGTGTAAATGAACCTGCAGAAGTCTGGGGAGAAGGACAGGGCTGGGTCACACTGAGTCAACATCCCCCAAACAATCACTTCACCTATCTCCACCTGGAGGCAGTGCATCGAATGGTGGAAACAGATCTGAGACTTGCCTTTGGTGGCTCTGCAAGGAACCCTGAATCCTGGACTGCAGTGCTCCAGGCTTCAGAGTCTGTTTGGGCACATTGGAAACAGCTGGCTTAAAAAAACCCCAACCTCCTGCTTTTCAAGTTTCACATCTAATTTTTTCCCTCCCTCTCACTGGTCTACCTTCCTGGAATCAGCCAAAACAATGCAATTTATGTAAAACAAATGAGTATCGCTTGCAGAAACCGATCTTTTGTACATCAGCTGGTCACAATTTCAGATGCCACCAGGGGATGTCAGTATGCTCACAAAGAACAAACCACTGGAGGTGGTTTATAAGCGATGCAGAAGGCAGTCTAACGGTCACATACTTAGTTTCCCTTGAGAAGTTAATACTTGGATGATACTTTTTATACATGCATGTATGCTTAGGAGAAGAATTCTTCCTGGAGAATTAAAACTGTTCAATGTTCCTGTAGGAAAGCTACTAGCACGCTTGCACCTGTGCTGTACTCACAGACAAGGTCAGGCAGCGGCCACCCTATTTCTAAAATATAACAGTTTGCTCTCTCTCCATAGGTCATACTCCATGGAAGGGCTGCAAGTAAAGAGGAACCAGAAGAGCTGAAAATCAGAGCTGCTCTTTACTGAAAATGCTCATGACCTTTAGGTTGCTGGCTCACACCTGTCTCAGATTTTATTGGTTGGATACTGTTAACATTTGACAAGTGTTTTGTGCCTTTGATTTAATGATCTCTGTGCAATTGCTGTGAACAGACATCCCCCACCTCATAAATCAGCTCCACTAACAACACCCAAAGCAAATGTGTCAAAGAAACTGAGAAGTGATGGTCACAAAGAACAAGCTTACAGGCATCTTCAGGAAGCAACGGGGTCCATCGCAGACCTTATTAATCTTCAGCAGTCCTCTCATTCTCTCTCACCCAGGAGAACGTTTTCTAAGTTGATTAGATGGAAAGCAACAAAGCTAAGCAAGGACTTAGTTATTTGCCTAGTCAAACTTGCAAGGGAGCTCTCCTTGACTTGGTTCATGCACTGGACAGATTTCCATATAGCAGTGATAGCATCTATACACTCAGGAAAAGTAAAACACCTCTGATACCTCAAAAGCTTTAGGAACTGTCTCGGGCTGAATGTGCTCAGCTGTACTGCTTAGGTCTGTAAGAGTGGCCAAACCTCTCTATATTTGAAGGAAGCAGGATGATGTATTCCTCGATAGTCTACTAGGAGCCAAATCCTGTTTGTTTAAAAGCTCTTTGTTGAAGTCCATGCCAACTCAACAAGAAATAATCTGTGATTTGCAAGAAGAATCCACGTTTTCCATTTTACTTAGTTAACCAAACATTCATGTGTTCATGGAGGCACACTGTTGGCTTCCACCAGCACTGCAGCATAGCATTTCAGCTGTGATGAGTCCAGACGCTAAAATGTGACATGTACTGAAATGAATTTGTAGCTTTCCTCCACTTATGATGTGTGCTGTTTTGCCAAATTACCAGATCCATTAATTTAGGAAAAGATAAGCGTTTGTATGCTGTGCAAGTTATAGGTCAAGAGACTGAAGGTCTGAGAGGTGGAAGAAGAGATAGGAAACAGCCAGGATATGACACCTTTTCAAGTTTGCTACCAACTGCTTGGCATCTTGTTCAGTCAACCTGAAAAAATGCCTTTCAGTTAATTTGTGGATGCTGTACATGCTGTGCGTAACATCCTGGTGTTGTGGTCACACTTTTCCCTGGCAGTGGTTAGAGAAACTTTGTGCAGTTTTTGGACCAAACTCCCAGGTCTAAATGTCTTCCAGTAGAAGTGAGTTAAATGAAACTGCTATGGGCATAGAAAGAATTCATGCCAACCTCTCCTAGCCCCCAAGGTGAGCAGCTGCATTCTAGTCTGTGTTCCTCTCCTCAGGTCCTTCCCTGCCTGATGCAAGAGAGAGCCTTGTTGTCGACCAATATACCATGCTTGCCATCAATGTTCTGTTTTTTCTCAAGTCTTAAATATGCATCTGTATTGCTGCAGTGCTAAAAAACAGACACCCATGGTGAAATGAGGAAAGTGGTGTAGTTTACCCATATTGTGAGAGGGGTTTTGTACTGTTTCAGAACTTATGGAATATGCATCAGGCTCACAGAAAGCCCTTTGGAAGGAGTTTCACAATAGGATCTGGTTTCAAGAGCTGAAATTTCACCTGAAAAATTGAATTTGCAGATGGAAAGCCCACTATTATTTCCTCTGTGTATTGTCAAAGCATATCCCGGGATAATGAAACATTTAAGTGTTAAACTACATGTTTGAAACAATGAAAAGAAGTCTGACATTTCCTAGGTCCACAATTCCTTTCATGGGGGGATGGATATGCCCTATGTGCAAGCTGCTGGGAGAGTACAGTGTGGTGCTAAAAGTGAACGATCGTCTTGCCAAAGATGCTGGGGCCGTGGAGCAGTGCACCAGCCTGGGTGAGGGGAGCAGATGGAGGTGTGCTGTGGACTCAGGTCTCACTCTTAAAGTACAAGGCAGAAAAGCTGTTGGCTATGATTCATTGTCAGTCACAGAAAGCAGACACACTGTCCCAGGGATAAAGTGGATTCCTGCACATGTGGATGAGAGCCTCAGCCTTCCTCAGACCTCACTGTTGGAGTCTGTTTTCAAAAAAAAGTTGTTTTTCATCATAAGTCTAATTTCTTCCAGCTTTTCTGCCTGTGTCACTTTCAGACGTTTAAAACATCACGAAACCTCCTGAAGTACGCTCCTGCAACTTACAACAAATTCAAGTTTCAGTAAAGACTAAATTTAATACATAAAATCACTTAACAACAGAGAAAGGAGATCTTGAGCTCTGAAAATGAGAAAAAGCTCTTCAGTAGAAACAGTTTAGCATTAGCACTCCTACTTATTCACTCTTCAGAAAGAGAGTCTGGAAGCAGATCTGGAGAGTGCCAGATGAAATCGGCTAACTTTGCAGCTGGCTCAGTCACACACCAGGAAATGCAGGTTATGCCACCAGCTAAAGACTGAACAGCCCGCTGAAGTCTGGGTGTGTTGCAGAAAGGGCTAAACATATCCACAGATAATGGCAAAATGGATGCAGAAAAAGATGAAATTCCTATTTCAACAGGCAAATACAAAGTGAAGAGGAATTGCCCCTTTAAGTATTTTTGTCTAGGAATCTACAAAGTTTCTCCTATTGGATTTTTTAAAAATAAAAACCCCTTAAGACTTTGTTTGAACACTGCAAGTTTGCTAAGTCCAAGGCAGAGAAACTAAAGAAGGCTTAGAAGCCAGTTCTTGAGACAAAGAACAAGCCAACAAACCTTCGAAAGACTTCACTAACTCATGGAATAGCTGAGGTGGGAAGGGACCTCTGCCTGTCCAAACGCCTGAGTGAAGCAGACACTGTTTGAGCAGGTTGCTGTGTGCCTTGTGCAGTCAAAACTGGAGTATTTCTGAGGCTGGAGACCCCACAATGTCTCCAAGCCCCTCTTCCATTTACTGACCACCCTCATGGTGTAATAGGTAAACCAGAATGAGCATTTTTGCAAATCATGTCCTCTCAATTCTCGTGCACCACAGAATGGCTGGATGGTCTGCTCTTCCTCTCCTCTGCTCCAGGCTGATCCAGCCCAGCACCTCTGCCTTCCCTCATATACCCTATGCTCCAGCCCCAGCTCTTGTAAGGACCTCCTGTGGTCACCACGTGGAATATGCATCTCTTTGCTTCTTCTTTACTCTATTTTATACAGTCTCACTGTATTTTAGTTTATTGTCAACAAGCCTTTGAATCACAAGCAGGTGGCATCTTGGAAAGGATGTGAAGGAATGAAGAACCACTGCTGGATGCCAAGGGGACCACATGAGTTCCATGCATCGCCATGCTGGCTGGTGGGTTTGGGCAGAGGACAGCTGGCTTTGCTGTTGATAGAAAATGAGTTCCACTTTTGTGCAGGCACAACTTTTATACCACAAAGTCCCCGGAAGCAAATTTCCTTGTGAAGACTGTAAAAATATATATTTTCAAAGGCTGAAGGAGTCCAGACTCTTTCTGTGAATTTCAGAGGTGCCTTCTGCAGGGCCTCAGATTTCATGTGACTGTTCCATTACCTAAGCAAAATGACATTTAAAATGCCTTGGCCACAGAAAAGGCAGCACGTACAAGGACGTTCGAGCATGGTTTTGGTTTATTAGTTCTATTACAGACACTCGAGCAGATGAATGTAAGAGGAGAAACTGACTTTATAGTAAAGAAAGAGACCTACAGCAGTGACAAATTAATTTCCATCCTGTCATGACTCATGAGACAGCGCTACAGTAACATTAACAAAACGTCAGTTGAAGCGGTAGTAATTATTTCCATTGCTAATACTGACTCTGGCTTAACAACATTTACAGGCTTTGTTACGCTGTCATAAGATAAACAGTAATATAGAAACAAACCAGAGTCTCCACTTTTGAAAGAGTGGACTTTTCCCCCCATCTGTGCCCATGACAGAATCATGCCTTGTGAAGGAAGTCAGAGATGGAGGCACAAAAGCAGCTCATGAAAAATCCTGGTGAGGTCTTGAACAAGTTTTCAGCAGCATTATGCTCAGTGTCAGAAAGGCCGTGGTCTTGTTTTCCAGGCACACTGCAGATGGAGACTGCAGGAGTAAGACCCAAACAAAGTTCCATCCAGTCCAAGTCAACTCTGTGGTTTCTCCTGTGTGTTGTTATAATGGCAGACTGGGAGGACCTGATGCCCCAGTAGATGAGATTTTATTTCTACTGTTAAATTGTGTTAATTTCTCACAGTTTTATGTGCTGTTGGTGCCCTGGCTCTTCAACCGTGAGGAACAGCATTATCTGCCATAGCCTGTGGATGGATTTCCTTGTGGTTTCATACCAGAGTATTCAGAATCATCCAGCAAGAAATTAAACAGAACATGCCCTGACAAAGAAATTGCCATAGGAAAACAGACTTTCTTATAGAAATTCCATAATAAAGACCAATTCTGAGACAAAAGGGCCCCAGACCAATTATCTTAATAGTTTTGATTTAATCCTTGTATCGTGGACACCCAATACTATCCAGTTGCCAGATGCTGGTTTCTAGGACCACTGGAGAGTCTTAAGACCGCGTGTTCCAAACAGAGATTCATAACATCCCCCTGACTGTATGTAATTTCACATCACAGAACAATATTTCGTAAGGGCTGTGATCCTTAACACAGGGCAAAAATGTGACCAAGCCCGAGTGTTCCTCATGAAATGCCTTCAACCAGCTCAACCTTGACTCTTTTGGAAATGGATGTCTTGCTCTCTGGGACTTTAATGAATATTAAATAATATTCAAGGCCTATTCCTGTTCTTTTAGCGGAGAGTGTGTGCAAAGGAAGCAGATTATTCTGCATCTGTGTCTTTAACCAACACAGGGGCACAGAAGGGAGCTCACGTAGCAATGGCTCTTTTTGGATATAGACAGAATTTTCCTTCCAAAATGACCTTATTGCATAAATGAACTTCTCACCTGCTTTTGACTTGGTGGTAACCTCCTAAACTTATCCTCAACATTTCTTAAAATGGTCTTTAGTTCAGTAACTTGCATATCCCAAATACATTGCTCTTATGAGCCCCTGTCCCTGGAAATGCAGATGCCATGAACCATAGAAGCTCCTTGCTGAAAGAGCAGCCTCGCTGGAGGTAACTATGGTGCACAGCATCAGGTGTGTGCCTGAAGTGCTGCCTCACTGTGATGGACAGCGTGAGTCACTTCAGTCTTTGCACATATCATTGCCAGGGATTAAGTTTTAAGAACAAACCACAAGAGATGTTGCATTTTGTACCAAGTGAGGGTATTATTAATATCAGCAAATGGACACTGCACCACAAAATCCCATTCATGTTGCCTTTCCTCAACCCTTAAACCCCCTGCAAATGTTTTAGTAGTTCAAACTCAGTTATATTTGAACTACCATTAATTAGGCCATAATTAAATCAAAGGAAGATTATCCATGGCCTATTCCTATGAATTATCAGTACTCTGAATCTAATAGAGGCTTTGTATGCCAAAAATCTCCTGGGAATTAGTCCCAGACTGTGTTTTTCTTTTTAAGGCCTCACTTATTTTTCCTAGTGTTTGGGAGAGTTTAATTTGGCAGTGTTCAATGATCCCTATTAGCTGACCTGAAAAAAGTAATAGCTTTTAGATAAAGTCAGAGACTTCACACAGTATTAAGGAACAATTATCTGAAGATTGGATAAGAATCCAAATAAAAATCAGGAGGTTTTCCTTGCATTTTCATTCATTGCCAATTCTTTATCTGAGGATCTGTAGGATCAATATTCATTGCACAGAAAAACTTCTGTAGGAAAATCTTCACTAGATGATATCCAGTTGTAATTCAAAGCCTTTTGAAATTAATGCACATCTCTGCAAAAGAAGTGGAACAGATCTTTGTAATCCACTTCTGAAAAACAACTTAACTCTTTTTTTTAATTACAGTTATTACTTAACTTTTCTAATATGCTTGTAATGAATAAAGACATTAAAAATAAGGTGTAACAGTAGAATAAATTTTTTGGCATGTTGTCAGCCATTTTAGGACTATCCCTTTGTCCAGATGTCAGAGTTTGCTCACTACCAGTGCTCTGTATGTGATAAAGCTCTTTCCATGCCGGGTAACACTGCAGGGCTTCAGACCCTTGTGGCCACACTGCTGGAGGGAAGAGTCTCCCCTGGAAAATCCTGCAAGAGGTGCAAACCAGTCAGGCATTAACTAGGTCACCAGTTAGCTCTAATAAGGTTAAAATATACTGGACCTGTTCACTGCTGCTCTGTCCTCCCACCCTGCATTTTGTGAGCCTTGTGTGATGGGTTGTCCCTGTGCCCTCTGCTCCTTCTCTCTCACGGTGCTGGGTACAACTAGGTAAACACCCTCAAGCCTTGGGCCACAGCAGTCAGATTTTCTGGCTAGATTTCTTATTCTGTGCTCTCTGTCTAGCAGTAAAATGGCTGCACAGTCACTTGGCTGCTGCTACTGCCCAATTGTTGAGGTGGATACTTACAGATTAATGCCTCCACGCTGGAGCAAGGGTTTAAAGAGCATTACTAAAGCCAGCTGGCTGGCTGCAGACTCAGACTGCCAGCACAAGGATGGTGAGAAAGGCACAAGGTGTATTGTAGTTTGGGCTCTAACAGACTTTCTGCTGTTTGGGCTCTAACAGACTTCTTTCAAGCACCCTTGATTGGTCCTTAGTTTCCCAGTTTGAGATGCCCAGGTTATGCTTTCTAGCTCACATGCAGCAAACAAGCAAAGTTTCTCCACTTCCCTCTGAACTTTACTAAAAATAAATTAAGCTGTTCTTGTGGTGATGTTCAGCATGGGTTTCTGACCTCTCCTAGTGTAGGCAGCATTGGAAATGTGCAATGTCCAGCCACTTGGTGGAAAAGTCTAGGTGAGCCTGCTTGTGTTGCTGGGATGCCATTTCTGAACAGAGCAGGCAGGTTGCATGCACTGGTGAGGGCAGGGTAACCACACCAAATCTCATTCAGATAGATGTCACCGAGCACCAATCCTCTCCACTAGCACAATTCTCCTTGGTCTGTGAGACTAACTTCCAGCCCAACAAGTGCCTTCATCTCTTGAGGCCAGCCTTTGTTTCTCCTCACCCCTCTGGCCAACTCCACATCTTTTAGGATCTATCACTTCCCCTTCTCTCTCTGCTGTGGTTGGGCTTGTTTGGCACTTGACTTCTTTACTGCTACCTGTGCTAACTCCTGCCTTGCCACGTATAATTTGTGCTATGCCGTTAGCAGTAGCAGTAGCTACTATCATACCCAAATTCATCCCTTGTTACTTGTCCCTGTTCCTTTCCCCCAACACTGATGTCGAGGTCAAGTAGTTGCAGGATGGAGGCAAAGAAGTGTTTCCCATCCCACCTGGCCATCAGTGAAGGCTGTGCATTGTTACAGACAGAGACAGAGAGCCTCAGAGAGAACAGCAGGATCATTGCCACAACACAGCAAGTCTTCATTAGCCCTCGCACCAACTAACCTAACTGAATGTGAGGTACTGTATGTGACAGCCTAAACCCTGCTGTGCTGAAGGACAGGACTGGTGGATGTAAGTTTTCTGGAACACAAGAAGGGCCACAGATCTTTTATTAAGCCTTGTAGGAGCTTGGGCTGGGGCAAAACCTGTTTCCATGATGCCTCTGAGCTCATGTAAGACAGAGGAGGGTCTAGACATCACCGCAGTTGCTCAGATACCTGCTGAGCAGGAAGGATTGTGTAATTTTGTGCTTCTGACGGGTAGGGAACAGCAGATGGAGATGGCTTCAGCAGAGGGTGCTATTCTGCCTGCACCTTTGTCTTTAAGGGCAAAGTCTGATGAGGAAGAGCCGCATCCCTTTCCTAAGCAAATGAACACGGTGTGCTGTTTTTTTGTGACGGAGCCATCGCGAGATGCAGCATCACTTGGCAAAGGAATTGTAATGAAGTGCTCTTGCTGGAAATGTTGATACACACTTACTGAAAAATGTGCTGTATATTTGGTCACTGTGTGATGTAAAGTAACAAACCAAGGGTTGGTGTATCCGACGGGGTGAATGAAAGGTCTGGCAGAGGATTATAGGTACCTATGTTCCAGAAAAAAAAAGAATGAGGAGAATGTGACTTCTAGGGTAAGTCCATGCATCTGGAATTTTTCTAAATACAGCATTTTCACCAGTCAAATATGGGAATTGTTTCTCCCCATGCAAAATGTGTGGTGGAAATGATTGGGAACTCATCCTAGGTTCATCCTCAGTGTGATGATGCAGACCCAGGGCTCCCAGGCCATCTCCCAGCATGAGGGGCTGGTTGATGGAAGAGCTCTGGTCTGTACTAGGAGAGGGCGGGCATATACAAGGCCTTCTGGAAATGTTAGAGGCTGAGACTTTTTCTGGCTTTTGAACCAAACTTTAGGTCCCCATAAAAGCCAACTGTTAGCAAACAAACAAACAAACACATAAATATTTTTAGCTAAACTTCGTGCTACACATGAATGCCACTACAATGTGATACACAGGGGACAACTTTTGGAGGAATGTCGTGCATCTATGGAAATACAAGGGCAAGTAGTGATAGAACAAGGGGAAATGGCTTTAAGCTGAAAGAGGGTATGTTTAGATTAGACATCAGGAACACATTCTTCACTGTGAGGGTGGTGAGATACTGGAACAGGTTGCCCAGAGACTGTGGATGCCCCCTCCCTGGAAGTGTTCAAGGCCAGGTTGGATGAGGCTTTGAGCAACCTGGTCTAGTGGGAGGTGTCCCTGTCCATGGCAGGGGGGTTGGAACTGGATCATCTTTAAGGTCCCTTCCATCCCAGACTATGATTCTATGATTCTATACTTCATTCTCCCTGAATAAAGCCCCTAAAACCTCAGAAGGTCCTTTGAAACTCTACACTTCATTGTATTAGTTAATTTGTCAATGCAGAAGTCTGTCCCTCAGGGGCTTTTCTTCTATTCAGAGATACTTCTTCCATTGACTGGAACAGAAATTACAAGCATGTAATTTCTGACAGTCACCATGTGAAAACTGCAGCCTGGAAAAATTATGGCTGTGAATCAGTCTACCAGAGCACACTACTTCTGTGGATGTGGGTTCTTGAACCAACTCCCAAACCTATTGCCAGGACTACACAAGTTAGTTTTGCTCCAGTGTTTCCAGCCATTAGAATTTTATCACATTATCTGATGTTCTGCTTAATGCCTCAGCCCCTAGGGCTATAAGGTTATGTAAGAATCTCTGCTTTTATTACAAAATAAAGTTCATTTTCTATTTTTTCCAAAAGAACTGTGAAATGTGACTCCTAATAGTGCAAACAACGCAAGTTTACTAACCCTTCCAACTATTATGTTTAAGCCAACTATGATTTTTTTAAGACCTGACTCATGATTTTTGAATGCCTGAAGGACACCAGTGTATTTTCAAAAACACAACTATTGTTCAGCTTTTCAGCTTGATTTCTTATTTCCTCAGCCTGACAGCATTGCCTAATTCAGGCATTTTTATCTCTCTGGATGTTTTGAACGCTGTAGCTTTGTGATGCATTTCTGACATTCCAGAAGCAAGCCCCCAGGAGCCTGTGTCATGCATCTGTCATTGGAGGTGCCTTAACAAATGTCCTACAGCATGTTTGCAGTCTCAAAATTATGCTTGTCTGCAAAAAAAGTGGTTGCTACATATATCACTTTTGGCACCAATTCTGTGATTGAACTTTCTTCAGGATGCAAATTCCACCAAGGATAGCAGGGATCTTTCTTTTTTGAAAGTCTGAAAGCACAGACACAACTGCTTTAAAGCACCCATGTGTGCACCTTGATGCTGTGTGCAGCCATCCCATGGGCTTTTGTGACTTTACAGGCATCACTGGTTCTTCCTGTGAGGAGATGAAGTTGTGTATTGCCCCAGGAGCAATAGACACGCTGAGGTGGCTCCTGGAAGAACAAGCATCCCCTCTTGTCTGACCCCTAACAATACTGGTGAGTGGTGTTGCCACTTGCAATGACTGATGGACTGTGCAATGCTTTTCCCTGCTTGTAGGCAGCAAAGGAGAGAACTGAGTGGGAAGAAGACAATGCCTCCATCCAAGTGTGACACCACAAATTATTGTGCTATAGCTCTGGGTTAAAGGGGATAAGCAGCAGTGCTTGGGATGAGTGCATGGCATGGGACAAGCATCGCTAGCTGGCACTGCTGGCAACACACCCCAGAGCAAGGGCTTGGCTCTCTACAGAGAACTGTAGACAGTTGCCTAATAACTGCCCAACTCAGCTTGGTGTAGAAAGGAAAGTGACTGTTGTTTGTGAAAGGCTGTCCAGATTGCTCCTGCTGGTGTGGAAAGTTCATTGGCATGAGTGGGCAGAGCAGCTCTGGCCAAACACCCAGATACACCAAAGACATTTTTTTCTTTTACCTGGACTAAAATGTTAGGCTGCACCAAAAAGGGGTCCCTGACCTGGATGTTGTAGCCCTCTCTGTACCTGAAGATTGCCCAGAAGTGGGAAACACTCCCAGAGCTGGAAGCTCAAGGTCTATACTATTTGGTGGTTTGCAAGCTTTTTGGCACTGTTTGGGCCATGGTAAAACAATCCTCAGAAGTGTCTCAGGTTTTAGGATGGGCCCTTGCCAGCAGACTTTGGGAGGCTGTCTACCTCATATGGTCCAACAGCATGGATATAGGCTGGTGGGTAGTGGTTGCTGTTAGAAACTGAACCTTCTCACTTCTCCTGGGCCTGGTGAAGAGAAACACCGTTTTGCCTCACACATGGGTTTATCATGTTATAAAAGATTCAGACTTTTAACAGAAATGTCACATTCAAAATGCAGAATCTGGCTTCTGGTATGATTTGGTTAAAGTATGAAGATGCATCTATTGATTAGACACATCTAGTTTTGATACTACACAGCCTCTGTGGCACAAGTCTTCACAGAGGCTCAATTTAAAGTGCCTCCACGGGCTAAAATACTTATTTCTCAGCTGGATACAAGGCACAGGAGAGCAGAGTGGTTTATAGAACACGGCAGATGCAGGGGGAACCTCTAATATGCAGATAAGACAAACAGCTGAAGTCTCAGTGATGCTAATCAAATATAATGTACAGACTCAGTTCTCCAGCGAGGTCAAACTGGCATATTTCCACTACTGCAAACAGAATTATAACAATTCACACCAGCTGGAAGTCTGCAGATGTTTTGTGGAAATTCAAATGATCCTGCTTTTTCTGTCTTGCATCTTCAATTGTCTTATCGACACCAATAGGAATTTGGCCCCTAGTGTCAGTGAAAGCAGGATTTCCAGCTTCTGCTGAGACAGGAGTGAATCTTTGCACATCACTCATGGACCATCTCCTGCATCCCCAAATGGCAGAGGAAGAGTCATGGATTTGGGATGTGATGATCCATCCTGTGGCATAGGGCAGGGAGGGCCCTGGGGCACAGCTGATGGCACCCCATGGAGCTGTGTTGCCTGTCTGAGCGCATATGGATGGGATTGCAGTCCAGTGGACCTGATCTGCACTGGGAAGAGAAGCCCCCAGTGGGAAAGCCCCCACCTGCTCCAGACATGCTGGCACGCACCACTTGGCAGCTGCTGCACATCAAGTGTGTCATTGGGGAGGGGGAAATCCAGCCCTGCTGCATGCCTGCTGTGGTCAGAGGAGATATCTCGGAGATTAATTTGTCCCAGTGCATTTTTTATTTATCCAGATGTTTCAGAGCTGACACTGATACTTATTGAAAAAAGGCAAATACTAGGAAAATGCCCCAAATGAAAGCTTTCCTTGGAAGCACTAATACTTACAACTGACTGATTGCAAGTCATTTTAGGGACTGGAGCCTGGTACCCCTTGCCAAGTGTGATGCCTGGGTCAGAGTCAAGCCTCAACCACTGCTGCAGAGATGCTCAGGTGTCTTACCCCTTTTGGGGAACACCTACATTGCAAAACCCCCGTGGGTTTCCTTAATGTGGCCTCCTCTCCCAAAGACAGCCACATGCAGCAAATCTTCTGCTGGCAGGGGAAGAAAGTCCAAGGTAGAAATGTGCTGAAGCAGTGAACAGAAGCCCCCTCTCCATCTGGGTGGGATGGAGGAGGTGAAGAGGAGGAAGGACCCTCACCCAGGCAGACGTGCCTGTCTAGCTGCCCTCTGGGTACAGCACATCAGGGCAAGTGTAAGTAGGAGAAGTCACTTGCCCCTTGGAAGCAGCAGCCATGGTTCTTGAGAAGGGCTCCAAGCCCATCTTCTGAGTGTCAGCCTCTTGCAGAGTTACCCAGGATGGCTTCTGCCTTGTACAGTTTTTGAATCAAAGTGTTTCACTTTATGGCCATCTTTTCAGGGCATAAGGTGAATTCTGTTCTTTGCTACTCCCTTCCCAACAGATCAATATTGAATGATGAAGCAGTTAGCCACAAGGCAATTTCAGTTTGGGTTCTGGCACAATGTCTTGATATCCACCTCTCTTATCTCCTGGCCAGCTGTACTGATCCACCATCCACCAATTATTCACAATAACTTAAGTGACAGGTGCTTACTGTGCTGGCCAAACACTTGGACTGTAGGGCCAGGCCCACAGACTGTGGACATTGCCCTTGCTTCAGACAGGTTTAATGATGCTGCGTCAACAACAGGCAGGGACAGGACCCTCAGAACCAAGTCCACTGAAGTTAAAGGACCAGTCTGTGGATATGCCAATATTTTGGATAAGAACTTCTATGCTCTAGCTCATTTTCAGGACTAAAGCAAATCCTAAGGAAAAATACTGGACAGTGTTTATAAACATGGGGCAGGAGAACAAAATACCTTATGGGTGGTCATAAATGCCAACTACTATGCAGATCCTACGAAAGCTTCTTCTCACTGTCTAGTCTTCTTCCCTAGGTTCATCAGGCATGTGCAAGGTGCTACACCTATCCCTCTTTTGTAGCATCCTAAGGGCTCCTGGACCTCCTCCTCTCAACACTCTGTGTACTCCACAAGCTTTTTTTTTTCAGGGCTGCAAAAGCTGTGGAGGGGTGTGTGAGCACAGTTGTGATGCTGGGACACAGCAACCTGCTCTGGTCCTCGCAAAAAGCAGTGCCATGGCTGCAGTCCCCCCGCAGCTGGTGCAGGGGCCCATCATCCCTGGGGAGCTGTGCTTGGTTATGGACATTTTCCTGAGACTTGGTACTTTGGCTCTGCTCCCATTCCATGCCTTGCGTCAGTCATCTGGGTGCGTATCACTGTTGCAGTATTTGCTGTTAAATGTGTTGGACCATCTTTTGGCTAAAGAGACATATCTACATGTATTGCCATGCTAATTGTGGTGCTTCCAAATAAGAGGCAGCAGCATTTAAATAGCAGTCAATAAGACTGCTGTAGCAGGTAGGTATTGGGGTGGCCCAAAACACTATGGCCAAGAACACCACATTGAGTGAAGTTCACAGTGGGACCTGATCTCTGCAGTGCAAGCTTCACTGCCGTAGAAATGACTAGGATGTCACCAAGGATTATGGCTTCAAATAAGCAGCAGGTGAACTCTTGAGAAATAAAGATCACAGGAAACCTTCTGCTCTCAGTTACACTCCATTGACGTCAGTGGGGTTGCCTGGGGTTAACTCGGAGCAGAATTTAGTTCCTTTCTTTTGATGCATACAGATGAAGGACCCTCAAAATGTTTTTCAATGTCTAAAAATGTCACCAGTTACTGCTGGTCTATACATGCTGCAAAGTCTTCTTCCTATCACAGCAGCAGAAAAAACAAATCTTGTCCAGAAAGAGCTCATGGACCTGCTTCACATGTTGCAGCAAGCTGCGCACGGTTTGGTGAAACGAAAGGGGATAGGATGCCCCTGGGACTTGTGCCTTGCACACCTCTTGCAACCAGTCATGGCAACCTGCCACCAGCTGGCAGGACATGGCAGCTCCATTTCAGGTGTCCTGTTCCACTGGCAGACATGCTATTGCATGGGTGCAGGTACTTTTGAAACTTGAGTGTTTCCTCATATCATGCCCATATGTTGAAACACCTCCCAGATCCTGTTTGGCTCCAGAGAGATGCTGCAATGTTACAGAGATGCCATAGTGATGGGTGGGAAAGGTATTTACAGGCCTGTGAATACAAATCACTTAAGAAACTTAATTTATACACTGTGCAGAGGGCCACAATCTTCCACATGAAACCAGTTGTGCCAGAGGCTGTATCTTTGAAACCAAACTGGTTGGTTGCTTGTGGCGTGCCTATAAACTCCTGCTTCTTGGCTTTTGCTCCTCCACACTCTAAGATAGCAATCAAGAATAACAAATAATGATAGCCAAAAACTGAAAATAGAATGTGTTTCAATGTGACATATGAGGCATCATAGTACATAGATTTATTTCATTGTGCTTTTCCGTCGTTTTAGTTTTGATTGTTTGAAAGAGGTGCTGCCAATAATCAAAATATTAGTCACAGGAGTTCTGGTATGAAATAGAATCACAGAATCACAGAATGGTTTGGGTTGGAAGGGACCCTAAAGCTCATCCAGTTCCAGCCCCCCTGCCATCAGCAGGGACACCTTCCACTAGACCAGGTTGCTCAAAGCCTCATCCAACCTGGCCTTGAACACTTCCAGGGAGGAGCAGCCGCAGCTTCTCTGGGCAGCCTGGGCCAGTCTCTGCCCTCAAAGGGAAGAATTTATTCCTAATGTCTAATCTAAACCTCCCCTCTTTCAGCTTAAAGCCATTTCCCCTTGTTCTATCACTACCTGCCTTTGTAAAAAGTCCCTCCCCATAGCCAGATTCTATTTTTCACTGCCTGTATTAATGCAGTAACTGCTAATATTACTGTTGGAACAAGCTGGGGTTGAATTTACTTCGTGGTGAGAGTGAGGTTTTACAAGATGCAGTATTCTGGGATCAAAGTAAATGTGATAAGTTATATCCCTAACACATTCCTGTCTGGAAGCACCTCCTCATTTCGGCAAGAAGGGATTCTGCAGGGAGATGTTCTCCTTGGCAGGCATGGTCCCCATGGCCTGGAAATACACACCGTGTCCCTCCTTCCCCCTTTTCCCTGGGGGTTTCTCTCAGGGTTCTGTTATAATTTTTTAAATTCAGATCTTGCTATTTGTTTGCTGGGTTGTGATATCATGCAGTGGAGAGCAGGTCCTGTGTGTCAGCAGCCACCCTGGCCCTGCAGACTGTGCACTTCTGATGGCAGCCAGAGGATGAAGGACTGAAATCAGAGGCTGGGTTCAAGGGGTGTGCTTGCCTGTGGGACCCCTGTTTGGGGAAATGTCCTAGTTTTTAGCTAAGACAGAGCTAGGTTTCTTTTTACTAGCTAGAATAGTGCTGGGTTTTGGTTTTAGCCTGGGATTTGTTATGAGAGAAACATTGATAACACACCAGTGTTTGCATTTTTGTTGCTGGAAGTAGAAAGACTTCGTGTTTTGTTAGTCTGCAAGTGCAAGATCTAGGGGGGGTGAGGAATATTTAAATAATAAGCTAAATTATATTGGCATATTCCATGTCATATAACATCATGCACAGTATATTAATGAGTGTCTCTCCCTCTCTTGCTCTCTCTGGCTTTCGCTTGTGTTCTTGTTCTTCCAGGACTGTGGTTTCAGTTTTGGGATTGTCATTCTTCTGGGATTGTTATCTGGGAACAGGCTGGGCTTGTTCAGTGGGCCATATGTGTGCTGTAGTTTGGGTTAAATCGCTTGGAGCCAGTGGCTATTACAGCTGCTTCCACTCAGGATCACAGTACAGAAGCAAGGTGCAATGTGTAATAAAAGAGCTAAAATGATGTTCACCTCCTCAATAAATGCTGGCATGCACTCTCAGAGATGCCCTTTCCAGGCCATACACCCAGGAGCATGTCCTGCATTTCGGTGGGCAGGGTAGGCTGGCAGGACTGGTGTGCCCATAACCTTATGGCAATACGACCTTGATTCATTTCTGTGTAGGAAGACACATGTGCAGGCCCACGTAGTCAGATGGTTTCAGTGTTGAACATTTTGTGAGGATGCCTGTATCTGAGAGGCCAGGAGCTTCGGGGAGGGAAGCATCAAGGGTACAGCAGGCACAGGGTTAGTGCACGCAGGGTCACGTGCATGCATGCATCTCAGGGAGAAATCACACAGCACGCATCCTTCTGGGCTCTGTGCTGACTGGGAGAGGCTGGAGCCATGACATGGGAGCTGGGGCTTTGAAGACCACTTGTGTATTGTGCCTGTACTTGTCTGTTACCTTGGCAGGTTAGGGCTTGCTCTTTTTCTGGCTTGCTCGTTACATGTATGAATTGAGTTGAATATGGTGACCTAGTCATTTTTAGAGATTCCTGTTGCTGCTGAAGAGGAAGTAAAAATAGCTTGGCCTGTTGTGTAAGGCCTCAGATCTGGTCTCATGCTTCAGAGACCATGTCTCTGCTACATTCAAAAGAGTGACTGCAGGATCAGCAGCACCAAAGCTGAAGACCTGTGCCCCTGTATTTACTCAGGTAAGTTGCCAGCACTGGCATTCATGACCACGTTAAAATGGGCACTGGTCAGGCTGGGTTAGTGCTAACTTGGATCTTTCTGTGTGAATCAGCAGATGCTGGGTGACTGGGGCCATTGCCAAAGCAACTTTGTTGAGTCTCTCTGCAGAAGAAGTTTGTTCTGTGGCTGGACACGCTCTGCTGGAAATACCTGACCTAGCCTGTCTACTTGGATGAACATCTGGGACTGTCTAAGGAGAAGACATCTCAGATGGTGATGTGAGGCAAAAGGCAGTTTTTGAAGTATCCAGTGATCAAATCATGTTGCATTAACGTGTAAAACTGTCAACCTCCAGCACAGCAATTGGAAGAAGGAAGGAGAGAAGAGGTGTAGAGAGAAAAGGTCCAGCATGGTCCTGTCCTGCAAATAGTGAAGAGCAAATTTCTGCCTATCACAGTGGGGAGATGCCAAGCAATTCATTAACTAGAAGACAGTTATCTGAACTATTCATCAAACTCGATTTTTTTTGCTTTCTTTGTATTTATGTATGTATTAAATAATATTGTGTTCATTAAAAGTCACTCTGTAAAGGATTTGCAAAGGGAAAAAATGGTAGCTAGATGAATGAACGCTCCAGCACACCTCGTCTTTGTGCAGTGAACTGCATCGCCTGCAACACATGAAAGCCAGGGGCTGCTTCTTGTTATTAGGTGCATAGGCTGCTGGGACCTCATCTTGGCAGAGGCCTTGAGGCATGACTACAAATAACAACAGCTGTAAAAAACAATTAGCTGTGACCTGTATGTGTCTCAGCTTTGTTAGAAAAACACCCCAACAACCAGCAAATAGCAAACTCTTAACTACTGGGAGTAAAATTTAAAAGTGCATTTTACTTTTACAAGGTAAGCCTGGAAAATGCTTGTAATCAAATAAAATTTAGTGTCACTGGTATTTAACTTCCACTGATCTTCCTCTATGCAGAAACAACTTTCCATGATGGACAGAGATATTCGCCAGCTTCCCATTTATGTACTGTTAGCTATACAGCATGTGCAGCTGGAGAACAAAATAACTCCACCTTGTGCACATGTATCCTCTCTACTCCTGTTTATAATGTGAATTTAAATGCTTTCAGTTTAGAGCAGTGTAGCTCACTGTGGTTCTTAATAAAATTTACAAAGCAGAGGAAATGCGAGGTTAGGAGTATTTTGGCAATCCTAAAAATGGAAAGGTATTATTAACATTTAACAGCCATCACTGTCAGTATCATTTCTGCTGTAATTGGCAAGTAAAAGAGAAAGTTTAATTTTTGAACTTGTGCAGGATGGTGCAGTTTCAAAGTCCTCATAACACAGCCCAGAGAGGAATCCAGTGATGTAAAGGTCTTTGGTCAAGTCCCTCCATGGAGACAATTTTGTCCTAAACCACTAAGTTTCATTTCTATGGAGCAGATTAATTGGATGTGATAGGACTTAAACAAAGCAAAAGAAATATTTTGAATTTCAGCCATAACTCAGGATTTCTCTGTTCTCTGGTAGGATTATTGTTGTTCCATTGTTGTCTTGTTGTTTGTTTTGTTGTTGTTGCTAGCTCCAGAATTCCTGGAAGATCTTTAACACATGTTCAGTGAGTGCTTCTGCCTTTATCCATCTTCAGAGGAGCACTTGTCTATGAACTTTGGCTCCTAATCAGGCATTGCATGCCCCAAAGTAACAGTGCCATAATCACACCATGCCAAACCATTTGGATTCACGCATGCTTAGCTCTGGCCAGCTTGCTTCTCTGAGGAAGCACTGCTGAACTATGTAAGTTCATTGCACAAACGACTGCTAAGAAGTGGTTGGAAGTAAAGGAAATTCCAGAGATCTCAAAGTACCTTTTACTGTGATATGTTATGACTGCACATTCCCTTTCCTCAAACCATGCCTTTTAGTGCAAAGCTCACATCCGCTCTGCTGATAACATGATGAAAAGTATCTGGAGTCATGTTCCCAGGGCATGATCATCAATTAGATTCTTCCCAGCCTGATTATTCATCTTTTTCTCTGCTGCTCACGCAGATGTTGCCCCCACATCAACCTTTCCACAGTGGTAAGGCTGATTGCAAATGTTCTTCATATAAATATTTACTCTGGAAAAACAGGCAGTACAAATGACATTTTTTTAAAAAGATTATATCATGTAGAGTGCTGTGCTCGGATGGGGCAAGAAGGAGTTAGTCAGGAGATCGCCTCAAGTTTGATGCTTCACTAAAGCTTCCTAGAAAATGAGCTCTGATTTTTAATCTCTAGGCAGAGAACTGGTGGATAATAAGATCTTTCTGAGGGATTAATAACATCAGTACCCAGCAGTCATATTTCCCTACAGCAATGCCTCTACCTCTGCCCAAATCCCCTGTGCTGCTGCTGATGTCAAAATGAAATGCTTATTTTCTCCCAGAGTATAAATGTCACTCCTGCTGTAGATACTCACTTTTTGGGGGGTCTGCTTCCAGGACAAGGCTCTGCTTTTTCAGCGTGCTGCAGTAGTTCTCAAACACTGACAGCCTCCTTGGCAAAGAAAGGCATTTTCAGCCCCCAATGCCAACCTCTCCTGCTCCAGTGAATGCATTTGTTAAGAAAAGAAATGCTATTAGCAGGGCAACAGGTGGCATATTGCAGCCAATCATGAAAGGTTATAATAAGACAGAGGGAGTGTGTGCGAGGAAGAGAGGAGAAAAAATGAAAAAGAGGAGGATCAAGCTGAAGGAAAACTCAGCGACAAGCATTTTTTTCCTCCTCTGCACTTACAAGGTGCTGAAATAAAGGCCTGGTGACTTTGCAGCTCTGGGGTAGGGTACTGCCCTGGAAATGCATTTGCCCATTGTACTCTTCTGTTTGCTTAGAAGAAATTCAGAAGGGATTTGCTTTCTCTTGTTTCACGAGCCCCACGCTTTCACGCTGACCGAAGTGGATACGCACCAGCTGGCCACGTCCATCACTGCTGCCGGGTGGGAGAATTCCTGATTATACTTAGATCCCACAGACCCCGCTCCGTCATTAGTGGAGAAGATCTGCTCGCGCACCGCCGTCCAAAATGCAGCTGGCTGGGAGCTCCGCACGCCTCTCCTGAAGGAGTCGGATGCCTTCTGGATCAAACATGAATGACCTGCTGAAGGTGCCCCTGGTGCACGTCCTCACCCTGGCAGCCCTGAGCTTGGCCGAGACGCTCCTGAAAGGTTTGCTTGGAGGGGCTTTTGCCCTGCTCTGCTTCTGCCACTTGCTGGAGGAGGTTTTTCAAAGGGGAAGGCATCTGTGGTAACGGTGGGGTGGGTGGTGCAGTAGCGTTCCTGAAAAGGACAAAAATGTGCTGCTTTCAGTGGTCGCCTCACTGCTTTCAGAGGGATAGCAGTGAAAATATCATATTTGTGTCTAGGGTTGAAGGTTCTTTGTCTACAAAAAGCACATAGTCCTGTTGTAATGGGCAGGGGAGGTCTTTGGGTTCAGCCTGGGTGGGATGGACGTTTCTCAGGAAGCTTAGAGGTTTTGATGGCTGGTAGTACCCATTGCTGCAGAGCCAAGATTTGTAGTGTTCTGCATGCCTATGTATGCTTATAAATATACAAAGCTCAAAGAAGAAGTAAATTATGTCTTTACAGACAAAAAAAAATAATCTCTTTACAGATCGTTTGTAACAAATACAAATTTGCATGGTTTATATTGTATATAACATAAAAATTATTATAGCTTCTTCCTCTCGTGTGCACACACACACAAGGATACAAACACAAGCACTGTTAATGAACAAAAGAACTGAAAAAAATCTGTTTAGAAAAGTCTTTGAGGTACAAATTGCAACAGTGGTCTTCTGGTGACCCTGCGGACAAAAGGTTTTGCTGCACAGCGACTGTCAGGAGCCATTCAAAGCATACCAGAAACTTTGCAGCTTTGGGAAAACAAGCAAACAAACAAACAAACCTCAAGGAGGATGGCAGTATTCACCTGTTAGGCCAACATTGCTGTTTTTGCAGGGCGGTGCTCTTACAATTGTTAGTCAGATTGGCCTCCAAATAAAAAAATAAAAAAAGGTATCTCATTTATAAAAAACTTTTGAAATAAAAATGTTAATTTTTTCCTAAGACACTAAAGCATGTTGTTGAATCCTGGTCTTTTTGAAAGTTATAGTAAGACAGGAGTGGAGAGACACAAAGAAGAAGGGGATTGATTATTTTCTGGTGGCACAGTGCAATGAAGAGAAACTTGTCCTTTCCTAAAACACCACAGGTGGCTGAATTGCCTTGTTCCCCTAAAGAGGCTGAAACATGACTACAGCCCAGTGGTGCCCTATAGAGGTTTTACAGAATTAGCTGGAAACACGATGGAGCAGTTTTTGACCAGAGGAACTGCAGTATCTTCAGGTGTCTGCAATGCCGCAGAGGACACCAGCTCTGTTTTCTGCTTTGTTTTCCTTTTTTTTGCCTGATTTTTCTTGTTTTGAAAGTGTGAATCCAAAACCAAAGCCAAGCAATTTGGGAGCTTCTGGTAGGCTGGGGATAGAAGGGGATTTGGCTTTCTCATGGGCCCCGTGACCAGCCTTGGGTCATTTTTCTATCTCGGGAAACTACAGCTGACATCCAGAAAAATGGCACCTGTGTGCCTTTACAGATATGTAAGTTAATTGATTTTCAATGTTATTTAAAATGACAAGGCTACTTAAAAATGTCAAAGTGTCCCAATAGATGCACATGGAAAGGTTTGGGGCCATTTCTCTGCACTGACAGCTATGTCCATACATTGTTTGGACTTTATTTTCCCATGTTAAAATCTGGTAACGAAGGCATCGTAAGTTTTGATTGCTTTCCTGGTGAAACGTGCACTGACAGCAACACCTGAGATTTTTGGACTGCTTTTAGAAGTAAGCACCATCTCAGCCATTTTGGGGCTCTCTCATTGCCTCATGACAAAATGGTGGCACGCGCCACCTCTCGCTGTCCCCCGTAGACACGTGGCATGTCCTTCAGCTTCGTGCAACTCTTCCCCCTCACCCCAGCTGCAGGACCACTGCCTTCACCTCCCTGCTGGCCCAGCACTTGGTTTTAATATTGGAAAGGTAAAAAAAAAAAAAAGAGGAAATGACACATCGCTGTTGTTGTCACGGTTGCTCTTCAAGGATGTAGAATTTGGAGAGACAGCTGTTAAACAAAATTCCTTCTGCTTTTACCACAGGCAAACGCTGTTGGTTTGGACAGTATTTTCCCTGAAGGCTTGATTCTGGCCTAAAAGCTGCATGCTGGCTTTCAGGAGATGTTAGATCAGACCCAGTGTAGGCAATATAGCTAAGTATAATTCTCTCATACATTGAATTAAAGAGGTATCATAAATGCACTTCACTGTTTCTATGCAATTTGTTTAGTGTATAATACTGACAATGCTTGTTTTCCCAAAGAGTAAAATACTGTCATTATGCATACTGGCTCATGGTACAACTCAAACTTTATTCTTCATGAGACTGGCCATGCTTATCGTGACACTACAGTTATAAAACTGGTTGCTTTGAGTTTTTGTTACTGTAAAAATTTACATTTCTCAGGGTTAAAAAAGCATCCTTCCAGAGATCAAGGCATGCAGACAAAAGCAATAAAAAAATACTGTACAAAATTAGATTGTAAAACTCCATTTCAGACAGGCTAAATGTCATCAAAACCCAATAAACTTTGTCATGAAATAGCAACATTCCCTTTGAAGCAGACAGGATAACCATCAGTAGAGGTTATTCTCCTAAGGGAACCTTCAGTAGCAGTGAAATTTATGCTTTATGAAAATCTTCCATTTGGTTTCACTGGCGTGGGATTCATCTGAGGAGCAATACATCTACCTAGTGTGAGCCAAAATGGCACAATAAGTTGAAGCCTGATACAGTTTGAAGCAATGATCTTAAACAGCAAATCTCACACAGAAATGTTTTAACTAATCAGTTAATGTAGTCTCTAGTGCTACCTTAGCTGTAGTTTTAAGATCTTTCTATGTAGAAAGTATAGTCACTACCAATTATGCAATCTGAAGTCATATAATCAAGAAATATTACTGAGGCAGATTCTTTCTAATGACATTTCAAAAGCGTTAGGACTTTTACATAAACCTGATAGTGGAAGCTGATCCTTTCTTCTTCTAGTTTCTTTCCAGCTGAACTCCAATGACATTGTAATTTTTACTCCCATGTAAATTGAAAAAGCATTAAGGCAAAGGCTTTCAATTATTCTCAGTCATTTAAATTGGAATGTCTTGTATTTTGCTTTTTTTTTTTTTTTTAAGGAGGGAGGAGTAAAACTGATGTAGTTTATTTTTTGCCTGAATTTAAATGTTATTGCACTGAGGTGGGCCAGCAGACACAGTGTGGGCAGGATTTTCCTGTGAAAAGACACACAGTGTGGCAGATAGTGCTACTGTCAGTGAGGAACAGGAAGATTCCTGCATCCGCTGTACATTTTCAAGGCGGTGTTTCAGGAACATGGTATGAAACTAATTCATCTCAGCACAGCTGTCAATGAAATCCAGTCCAACAAATATTGGATGTGTGTCCCTTGCTGCCATAGATTAAAAGTCATTCAAGAGTGTCCGGAGGCAATGGCTGTAATGCATACCATACACAGAGACTAAGTGATTCACTAGGTGTATCCTTTGATCCCTTCCAGCCGTGCTTCAAGTCTTTTACCAGGGTGATGGAAAATGTTTCTAAAGATATATTCAAATAATGTATGACAACAGGTCTGTGATAATAAGCATTAGACATGACTACTAGACTTTTAACCCTGGTGCTCCTTGGTGAGAAAAAGAGAACGCGTGCTAGTCATGGCCACAAATCTGGAAGACTTGAAGGGCCTTTACAAGCCTGGCTTTGAAAATTAGAGTGCTATATAACAGGTTTTTTTAAAAAAAGATAAATAATTGAGGGGAACAAATCCTGTATTAATGACAAAAGAAGCCCAAATCTCATGCATTATGTGTCAATAAGGTGACACTGTGTGCACCTCCACACTGAGGAAAAAGCCATGGAGTGACCCTGCAGGGATATGGCTGCCTCCACCAAAGGGATCTGGCAGGTTTCTTGCCTCTCTCTGGGGTGCACTGGGAAGTTTTCTCATTTTCTCTTCCTTTACACAGCTCCCTTCATCAGCACTCCTCTGGAAACTGTGGATGCGCTGGTGGAAGATGTCGCCAAGTTTGTCTGCGTAGTAGAGTCGTACCCTGAGCCAGAGATTACGTGGACGCGCAACAGCATTCCCATCAGGTAGGGAGCAGCTCCAGACATCTCCAGCATGTCCTGCTAAAAGTGTCAGTGCTTTTCTTCATGATAAAGGAGATATCTAGAAACATCAGAATGGGTCTGTGGCAGGGAAGAGGGTGAGTGGATGTAATTACATAGGAATGTGTGTTCCTTACGGTGTGATAGGAGCACCTGGGGGTTACTCTTGCAGATTCACACACTTGAGCTTTGAGACATTTGGTTTCTGCCGCAAGAAATGCAAGGGGTTTGCTCTCCAGCTTCAGACAATGCAACCTCCTCTCTTCCTCTGTTTAAGCCTTTACGAAGGAGGAAGGTGGTGAATAATATTTTAAAGGAGCATTGCCAAATTTGCTGTGTCTGCAATGTGCTTGGAAACTTTGCATGGAAGAGGTTGTATCATGCCATTCTTGTTTGCTTCTAGATCTGGATCTAACTGCAGGAAACTGGCTTTTCATTGTTATGCACTGTCAGGCATTAACCACCAGGCATCGAGGTGCTGCTGAAGAAGGCAGCTTTGGAAACATATTATGGAAGTTGCTATCATTGCTTTAGCTCTTTTGTTGTAGATAGGCTCTTGCAAAGTAAACTGCACCTGGTCTTCTAACTGAAATCATGTTGTGTCTGCCACAAGGCTTCATATCAGTTTCTCCTTCTAGATCGCTGTCAGTGACTCCTTCCATAAGGGAAAATTACAGAACAATCTCTGTGTAACACAGTTAATGCCTGTTCTCCACAGGAGATGTCCATGTTAGGCAGGTTGTCACCTGGAAAATGGCTCTTGCTGTCAGGGTCAAGGATTCAAAGAGCCCTTAAACCATTGTCTTGGGAAACTTCAAATAAGTCAGCAGCAGAAGGAGGTCTTACTGCTAGGAAAAGTATTTTAGAATAGGAGAAAAGCAGACTGCTACACATATGCATGCTGGCATTCAAACATATTTTTTTCATTGTCTGCAACAGAACCTCAGCAAAATCCCAGTCCTAACCCTCTGACTATGGCCTTGTTGCAGGATGGAGGTCTGAATTTCCATGGATGTTATTTCCAGATCAGGTCACCTTTCTCCTTATTCCTTCCCCATCATTGACACCATACCTGAAAATCAAAGCTGGCTGAGAAAGCCATCCATGCAGAACCATGGAGGTTACACGCCTTCCTCTCCCCGTGGTCTTTAACTGTGTCTCTGTTCTTGGATCACATGAAAACCAGATCATTTTTCATACCAGTCCCCAATTCCAGAAGCCCATCACACCTTTCTAAAAGCCATCCCACTCCCTCTGAGACACAGTGCCTTTTTCTCAGCATTGACCTAAAGGAAAAATACTGATCCAAAAAGCTTTGCTGGTGAGGCTGGAAAGCTTGGGTGCTTCATTTCTTTACTGAGCCTTCTAGAGTAACATTAATAGCAGCAACTATTTCACTTTCCCAAAACTGTGTTGGCATTAATAGTCAGTGCTGCTGGATAATAAAACTCAGACCAAAACCAGGGAAAAAGATAAATAAAAATATTTCTGCTACTCTCTGAGAACATGGATGAAAGTATATGCACAATGGAAAAGGATCAAATCAGTGGATTTTTTTTTTTCTGGAATAAAAAAAATCTAAATTTATTTATGTGCCTCCATGTGTGTATGTATCAAACTTCAAAGGGGATAGTTATTGCAAGCAATAAATATCAGTTATTTTATTTACAAAATTTTCTTCTCTTGACAAGGTCCCAGCACCCTGAACAGACAGCTAAGCTAACCTTCAAAACAGAACAGTATGTAAACATTCAGCTTCAACGGGAATAGGGCCAGTACTGAGGCTCTTGTCAGCATTAGTCTTCTGAAAGTGCCTTTCCTTTTGCTGTCAAAACTTGTGCAAGTAGACCAACAAGTGCCCTGTGCTGTGTGAAATTGTTACCTGCCCCATCTCCCAGGACAGGGCTGCCCGGGGGGAGCCTTCTTTTGGGAAAGAAGGGAATGGAGCCTGCGTGCCTTTTACACAGTGGATCAGTTCATTGTATGCTTTCTTCCCAGGGTGAAAAAGAGGAGGGAGATACAAGACTGAAAGGTGAAAGGCTGTTGAAAGGAAATATGTGCCTGTAATGCCATAAATGGCACATTCAGGTTATTTGGTGACTGCTGTACTATTTTTAAGAGTAAAAGACAAACCAGGACATAGTTAGGCATCAGGTATTTGTGATAGCTTGAGAGACAATCCTCAGGTCAGATCCCTTTGGCTACTGTTTGGCAGAATCAAAGGCCAATTGCATAAAAGCTCTTCCAAGAAGCATCGTCACAGATGTGAAAATCAAGGAGGAATTAATGAAATGTTATGCAAACCTGCTTCCACTGAAGTTTTACTATACTTTTAGAGTTTTGCAATGAAAATTGGAGATCAACCCTCCACTGTCTCTCCCTTGCTCTTGCACACGTCCACACACACACATGCACACCCCATGCTTGCTTATAGAACTGGTCTTTACTCCACAGACTTTGTTACAATATCCTGTAGCTTTGTTGCTCCAACTTCAGGGTATTTCTTGACTTCTCTAGAGTCTCCAGGTTAAAGCCTGCTTTCATTGAGTTATAGCTATCTTTGCATCCTCTGATCTTCAGATGGCTTCTTTTACTCAGCACATTTATTTGATAGTCTGATGACTATTTGTTTTCCTTCAAAATAAACAAAACCACTCCTAGATGCAGACACAAAAATACTTGTTTTTAAATCTATGTCCTTTTTTTTCACAACAGCAAAAATCTTTCCATAACACTATCTGTTTAGTGAAAAAAACTCTTTTTTTTTTTTTTGAAGAAAGTTCCTTTAAAACACTTCAGTCAGTTCAGTTCCTGTACAGGCAGTCCTTCCCTTGCAGTGAGTGATGATACCTAAACCAGGATTCAGCTGGATAAGATTATTTGTGCTTATGCTTGTCTTTGGCCTGACAGATACCCAACCATGATACCAACTTACTTTACTAACACCTGACTGGAGGAAGAATGGACACCATGCTGGTAGCAGTCATGCATGGTCTAATGAGGACCAAAACAAATCTTAAGGCCCAACTCAACATCAAGCTTGACATGAGTCAGCAATGTCTGGTCACAGCCCAGAACGCCAATAACCATGTCCTGGGCTGCATCAAAAGAAGCGTGGCCAGCAGGTTGAGGGAGGGGATTCTGACCCTCTGCTCTGCTCTTGTGAGACCCCACCTGCAGTGCTGCCTCCAGTTTTGAGGCCTTCAACATAAAAAGGACATGGACCTACTGGAGCAAGTCCAGAGGAGGCCACGAGGATGATCTGAGGGCTGGAGCACCTCTCCTATGAGGACAGGCTGAGAGAGTTGGGGCTGTTCAGCCTGGAGAAGAGAAGGCTCCGGAGAGATCTTATAGCGGCCTTCCAGCACCTGAAGGGGCTACAGGAAGGCTGGGAAGGGACGTTTTTACAAGGGCAGGTAGTGACAGAAGAAGGAGTAATGGCTGTAAACTGAAACAGGGTAGATTAGGTTAGATACTAAGAAGAAATTCTTCACTGTGAGTGTGATGAGACACTGGCCCAGGTTGCCCAGAGAAGCTGTGGCTGCTCCTCCCTGGAAGTGTTCAAGGCCAGGTTGGATGAGGCTTTGAGCAACCTGGTCTAGTGGAAGGTGTCCCTGCTTGTGGCAGGGGGGTTGGAACTGGATGATTTTTAAGGTCCCTTCCAACCCAAACCATTCTGTGATTCTATGATTTTTCAATGCCTTCCCTTTTCTTTGCAGGTTGAAAATAAAAAGTAAAACATACTGCCATGTGTAGTACTGCCAGTGTTCTGCAGATGCAATTCCCTCTCCCCATCCCTGGCTGCCCCCCACCCCTGACATCTGTGCTCTGCCCTGCAGGCTGTTCGACACACGGTACAGCATACAGAGGAACGGGCAGCTCCTGACCATTTTGAGTGTAGAGGACAGTGATGATGGGGTGTACTGCTGCACAGCTGACAACGGGGTTGGAGCAGCTGCACAGAGCTGTGGGGCTCTCCAAGTGAAAATGCGTAAGTGGGAACGTAATTTCTTCCTGACACCATGTGAGTGTGAAACTGTGAGCCTGAGCAAATCCCCCTGGTACGGCCCCTGGGGGTCCATGTTCAGGGCAGACCCGTGTTGCTGTGGGGCCAGGTGCAATCCCTTGAGGCAGAAACACAGCATATTGGACCATGTCTTAACTAAAAGCAGTTGTGATTATTCACTTTGAATAGTGCATGCTTGTGATACGAGCAGAGGAACTGTTTGCACAGCAGAGGATAAAACATGATTCTTTGAAGAGTGCCTTTTGTACAAAACTTTGTAAAAGCAGCACAATTTGATAGATTAGACTGCTGTAGCAATAGTGCATGAATCCACTGTGAATTTTAAACATAAGATTTCACTAATCAGGTCTACGCCTGAGGATGGCAAAAGTAAGTAAATGCTGTTCAGATGTTGTTAATAGCAGTCTTGAAAGGTCTGGAGCACCACGGTGTAAATCTCATAATCCCATGTGGAAGGCAGAGGACTGGATCTTGCAAAGGGCTGTATATGTGCTGAGCTTGGTGAAGCTGAACTCAATGGCTGCAGTTGTTTACACAATCACTTAAAAGGGTGGCTGAGATGTATCCTGGATGATGCAACTGTTTGTAAGAAAAGATTTGTTTGTGCTAATGAGCATGAACCTCCAGGTCTGATAATTCTGGGGCTCTCCACCACCCCAGTTGCCTGCAATTTGGGGGCAGGAGGTGATGCTCTCTGAAGGTCATTTTTCTTCTGGTTCAGTGTCATCCAAGGGAGGCAAAACTTCAGATCTCAAAAAACACTGAGATGATGATCTTTTTCACTCCCAGCTTAGAGTAAGTTAAGCCATGTTTTCCTTTGGGTAAAATGAATGTAAATTTGTCCCGTATTAACTTTAAGAGAGTTTGACTGTTTCTTTCCTTACAGATCCTTTCTCTGTTTAGGAGAAATTAATGTCCAATCAGGGACATTAATTGAGTTTATGTGTCCTTCTTGTTAAGCTAGAGACAAGTCTGCGTTAAAACTATTTCAAAATTGATTCACTCCAGATCTGAGCTTTCACACAAGACACTGTTTATGCAGTGAAGAATGACAAAACCTGGAATGCAAACATTCTTCAATATTGGAAATATTCTTACCTGGATTCGATTTTAGCCCAGGCCCTAATTCAAATGACTGTCAAACTCCACTCCTGAAAACAAATAACCCATGCAATTTAGCTGGTTTTGGTTTCATAAACTGAAACTCTGAATGCTGTGCTTAAGAATATTTTTTTTCTTTCCAAGGTGCCTCATGACCTACTAAGACCACTCTATCTTTCAGCAATGCACAGAAAAAGCAGCAGAGATTTTGTTGTAATTTCTGAACTTGTCCTGTTCTAGTATCTCTTAGCTTCAGTTCAGATTCAATTTTTGACTTCAAAAATTTTAGGACCCAAAATAACCCGACCGCCTATAAATGTGGAAATAATAGAAGGGTTAAAGGCTGTTCTTCCATGCACTACAATGGGGAATCCAAAACCTTCTGTTTCATGGATCAAAGGAGAAACAGTTGTAAAGGTGAGTAAAGAATTAAATTTAAGTAATAATAGGTATTCATTAAAGGTACTGTATTAAAATATTAGCATCCATTACAGCACTTGTAAATTCTAGTTGCTAGGAAGCTGGCATTTGGAAAATACAGGGTTCATCTCATAAATGACTGCATCTGCAATAATTCTGCCTATAAACCAAACATTCTCTGTGTATCTATATTTTATATGATATATATTTATTACTACTAAGTGTGGCCAAATGCTGCTGAATGTACTTTTGAGTGTTCTCATAAGTAAGAGCCACTGAGCTGCGTAGCTAAGATTCAGGCTCTTTTGAAGATATAATTGCACTGACATGCAAAAAGAGGGATGAGTAGGTGCATCATGACAACACTGAGCAGGAAGAGCTGGCCCCAAATCCTTCAACTGTAAGACAGCACAAATTCCATGTGTGCAAGCCCAGTTTTTGCAGGAGGATATTTGTTGCTATTTGCGTGCAGCCTCCGTGTGGAGCTCTCACCTCTATCCCTCCTTCCTCTGGCAGGAGAATGCACGCATTGCTGTCCTTGATTCAGGGAATTTAAGGATCCACAATGTTCAGAGAGAAGATGCAGGACAATATCGATGTGTAGCCAAGAACAGCCTGGGCACAGCCTATTCGAAACCTGCAACAGTGGTGGTGGAAGGTGAGTAACCCTTGCACTGGGCTCCAGCTCCACGTGCCAGCTCTTCATGCATACCTACTTAACTTGAATTAACCTGAAGTATCACATTGATGTCAACAAAAACATCCTAGGGGGTGACCCAAAAGGCAGAGAAAGGAAAGGAAAGCAGAGTGAGAAATAGAGAAAATTTGTACACACCTGCTCCCATTGCTGGCTGATAGTGAAAGGAAAGAGTAAGGACTCCCAAACATGTTTTTGCTTCTGATGGTTTCCAAGATGCCACCTTGTTTCTTATTTGCCCTGGCAGACCCATGGGTTATGCACTATGGCTTGTGGAGATGGACAAGCAGAAAGCTGATGGCCCAGGAAACTCCCTGAGAAAAACCTGATCAGAAAGATCTGCAGCTGGAGCTTCAAACAGTGAAGCGTTTTGCAGCATTTTGTTTATGTCCCTCTCCCTTTCCTCTGATTTTCCAGCTGAACTGGTTGATTCTTCAGGTAAACAGAGGTTTTCTCTTTGAGGACTTGAACATTTTCTGCCCACTAAACCAAACACCGGATTGATTTTTCAGTTTCTAGTCTTTACGTGCTCAGTGTCTGTCTCCCTATTTACAGAAGATGTTTGTTCTGTGGTATAAATCATCACCAGTTTCAAAGTGCTGAGACCAGTGGACTGCAGGGGAATCCAAATGCAGGCAATGAAGCATTCAATTTTCCTGAATCCTGTCAAAGAAGTTGGATTAAGCAAGGTTTTGTGGAGTGGGAGGAGGGATGACTTAGTAGATGAATTAATTTTTATTTCTTACTCAGAATGACTGTACTGTAGAAGGTGGAGAAGAGTCTTCATTTGCCTAGTAAGCTTTTAAATGTTGTTGTAGGTTACACTCAGCCTAGGACTATCAGAGGTTAATTAGGGCACAGTCCCATTTCTGAGATGACTGTTGCCTTTCTTCTGGGAGAGGGATCACGTGTAATAGATCCAACTACAAATTACTGTAGGTCTGTTTTTTCCCTAAAAATGCATTCATTTTTCATTTGCTTTTTTCTTCTTTCTTTCTTTTTTTTTTTTTTTTTAAATATTTACACGTGCAGACTTCAAGTATGTTAGAAATTCTTTACATAGCTCTAAAACAGGAAGGCAGCTATTCCTAATCTAGATTCAGAGCTGGACTTCTCCTGAGCTAAAAGTTATGAGGCAAACCAAAGCCACTTGAATCTGGCTGTGAACAGCTTGGGACCTGGGTTTTGGTTTGGCCCCATTACTGAGACAGTGGCCCAAGGCTTGCCAAGAATTAACTGTGAATGGCAAATACTTGGTGCCATGCATACAAACCCCCACTTCATGCTGAAGAGCCTCAGGCACTGTGATTTTATTGCTCCGGATCTACCAGAGCCAGTTCGGGAATCTAAAAATGGGCTGGAACTCCACCAAAATCTGGGTTGCTAAGGTTATACCTTATTTTGTCCCTATCTCCAGAAGTATGCAGCCATTTGTTAATTCAAGGAATGGCAAAACAATCTGCAAATATCCTACTTGCAAAGGAGAGCCTGTGTGTGCTCTTTTTAAAACAAGAAGATTAGTTCTTAATTATTCAATGGGAGCTCAGTGCTCCCACACAAACTACCCCCTCATGTTCCATTCATGTGCTGGATGAACAAAGCAATGCTGTTCTCTAGGCTTGCCTTGGTTTCTCTGGCAGGGCATCCATATAATATACCTCATTTCAGGCTGCCACCCAAACTAGACTGATGCATGTTTGTTTTACTTTTTTGGCTTCTGAAATCCAAAGGTAATAATCTTGAGTGCAGCTTGCTGTGTATACAGATCCCTTCCCCTTCCAGTATTTTAGATTATTATGGATATTTAGCATACTCACATATGTATATATCTGTGTATGCACACAGGTATGTGCATACACATGTATCCCCATCATGCATCTCTTTTATTATGATTTTTAGTATTCCTCCCTCCTACCTCTCTATCTGCTTAGGATTTTAAAATAACTCAAAGTAAATAATAACCTAAAATCACTCGATGCAGGAAAATCACACTTCAGTCAGTCTGCTTTGAGCATTCACTATGTTCAGAAAACTCATAAAAATATGTCGTTCATTGCTTCTCTGTAATAACACTACAATATTTTTCCTTAAATCTTGGTGTTACCATTCACTGGAGTTACAACCCTGCCTCGTGTGGCTTAATATTCAAATGAAATGACTAATCATGGTTGGTTAACTAAGAATAGTTAATCCCAAACCAAATGCCCATTCAAAAAGTAGTGCAAATATTTATGGCTAGCTAAATCTACATCACGCGGGTCCTGATTTCTGAAAGAGGTTTCTAATTTTCTGTTGTGAGTTTCCATTTTAATGGGTTCAGCATTAGTCCTGCAATTAGTTTCAGGCATTGTTCTAAGTGCAGAGGTGTCTAACTTCTTCAAAGATTGACCCTCTGTCTCCTGCATGCAGTCAGGCTCCTTAACGCATGTATGGTCAGGCACATGCTGAAACGACTTCGTGAAGCTGGGCACAGAAAATACAGCAAGTCTCAAATACCTATAACTGTCTGTGCTGGGTCAACTCATTCAGACTGGCGATAATCTTGGCCCAAGCTTTTATACCACTGAGCTGCCTTACAGTCCTGCTTCTTGTCTGGTTTCAGCAGTCCAAGGTAAAACAGTTTGGAAAATGCTGCTATTTTAATTTTTCCAATATGTATATTTTTTTAAATTCCTTGTTGGCTTTCCTCAACATTTGTAATACTGGCATCTATTTATTACTTTAAAACCACAGCTTTAATATTTTCAATTATTAAATATTTCCTTTCTTAGTGGAACTGATTTTTCAGTTATACCTGATTTTCATCAGGGAACGAGGGGAAGGAGATAAAGATCCTCTGGGTGCTGCCCTCTGCACAAACTCTTCCTTAGCCAGCACAGCCTGCTTCCTCTCTCAGGGCTTATTTCAGGCACAAAAGTTCAGGTAATGAACTTCAATCAGTTAAGGAACTTCAGTGTCCAGAGCTGGGTCAGAATTTTGATTAAAAAGGTTGAAAAAAGCCTGTCCTTTTGGACAGTGTTTTTCTCCATGTTTGAGACAAACCCACATGAATTTGGATACATGATGGTGAAATAGATTCTCTTCTTAAAAGACATAATCCAGTAGGGGTGGAACTGTGATCATAATGGACTGACTGCTGGGTCTGTGGAAAGAGCTGGGATCTCCATCGGGAACTGTGCAGAGCCCATGGACAGCAGTGCCCTCACCAAAAGGCTCCTCAGGGTGCCTGGAGGATGTCAGGAGGAGAAGCAGAGCATGGGGCATCCTGGTGATTTGACATGAGAGAGTGGGCACAGGAGATGAGGGATAAGGAAGGGACAGAGGAGGCAAGTGTTGTCCAAGAGAGCTAAGTGGGCCACCGTGCAAGGTAGGCAGCTCTGCTGCTGAAGCAGGGTTGCACAGGATTTTTATGATCTTGGTGTGTCCTGTAGCAATAAACTGACACACACCTCCGGTTAGTTCTGAGGTGACACCTTGGAGGAGCAGGGTTGGTTCTTGCTGCCATGTGCTGGGGTCATTATGAAGCGTTCCTCCACCAGCGTGCTGATTTCCAGCTGTGTGGAAGGTGCATGGATGTGTTAAAGTCAGCTTTCCCTCTTTTGGTTCCTTTGTCAAATTAGTTACAGCCCATGCAACTTGTGGAAAAAGGGACTAGTAGAGGCACTAGCATGAGGCAGAAACAAGCTTTCTCCACACTGCTCATCAAAGCGAAACAAATGGGTAATGATCACTTTGCTGGTTCTGTTCAAATCAGTGTGTGAGGATGACTTCCTGTTGGTCCACTGTGTCTGGAGATGGCTACAGGGGGCAACAAGTGCATTGAGATAAAGGAACAATATTATAATCTTGGCTGTTTACCAAACGTGTTTTTAAGGATGCAACATTTCTGATTTAGAGTTTTGTATTAATTTTCTATAATCTTAAGCATTTTGCTAACTAGCTGTTTAATTGCTACATTATCAGTTCTGATGATGAACACTTCTGCTAACCCTAGAAGAGCAGAGCATTCATACACTTAGTGAAGCAGTACCTTGCCAAAGGATTTATACAAACTTCCTGTTGATTACTGTCCTGATGCCCACAATTAATCTGTGGCTGAAAGATTCCTGTATGAATCCAAGATTCAGGATTGTGGTAGAAGAGAAGCATTTGCTTGCCTACCTGATCTGTAGTTCACACAGATGTCTGAAGGCTGAAGTTTATTGACAAGATGTTGTCTGAGATGGCAAAGATATTTCAACCAGTTTTATCCGAAGATCACTCCTTTGGAATTAAATAGAAGAGCAGCTATTGACCTCAGTAATGTAGAGAGTTGTCCTCAAATGCAGAAATTCCCATTGATGTCAGTGAAAATTGGGGGCAGGGTATAGACTTCTAGACCGTGCCAAGAATACATTTCTTGGCCCTTGTCTGAGCATTTGAAATCTGTAGGGTTTGCATGATAGGCAGCATTAGTGAGACATTTATCTTTTCTTTTCCTTCATGCATTGGACAGCTGTTTATGTAACACAGTCTGTAGAACAGGAGGAATTTAAAATTTCATTGCAATTTGCAGTGACATTGATCCAATCCATTAATAGGACCAGTTCAGCAAAAGCTATGCAAGAGCTCATCAGGTTCAGCTTCTGGGCCTGCTGCCTAAAACTCTAGACCCTCTGTGGTCTCCATGGCTTGACATGTGTAACAATTATATTTTCCATACCCATTATGTATAAATCCTATGCCATTGAAAGAATAAATATAAAGCCATGAGCTCATGACTGGTAGGAGCCATGGGAATATTCCTGTTATGAGAGTGCTTGTCGCTCAGACACAGAGAAAAGCTGTCTGGTATGGTTTGTTTTGTTTTGGTTTGGTTTTTTTTTTAATGGTGAAATAAATTCTGTTGGATGGTTTTCTTTAATCTGCCACTATCATTTTTAGATGTGGTGCTTATAACCAATATTCAAAGTTTGTACAATTCCTGTATCAAATAAGAAGCACCTATTGCAAAACAGCAGTAAACTAAGACATTTTATGATGACTTACAGACTTGGTTGCCTGACATAGGCTCTGTGTTCTGGCAGAGTTTTTTGCTCTGTTCTGGAAAATGTTGCCTTTTCTCCTTGAGGGAAGGAAAGTCCCACTTTATGAATTGACAGAAAGGGCTCCTGTCCTATATGTTCTTTATTCTTCACAATTAAAAAAGCCACAAAAGAAATTGAAAAGTTGACTGTGAATTGCTTACAGTTTAGAAGTAACAGCTGTTTATAGACGAGGCATAATCCTATAAACACATATTTCTTTATCAGCCTAATTTATAGCTTCAACTATGGAAAGAGCATTTTCTGGAAATGAGTGGAATTATTGCCATTAAAGTGTACAGAGGGTTGGGGTGGATTAGGCACTGACACAGCTGAAGGTAGAATGTTCTGTGAGGTGTCCTTCCTCACAGAAGGACACATGCTTCCTTCTGACAGAAGCATACGTGTGGGAGTCCTCTGCTGTAGGAAGACAGTCTGCCTTGTCTACTGTGCTTTTTAGCTGTGCACATGTTGAGTGCAGAGTTCCTGAAAAAAAGGTTTTTCTTCTCCTGAAGATGAACAACCTTCCTGTTGTGCCCTTCCAGATATTGCACCCAGTCAATGAAACCTCTGATGTTCCCACTTCACTCAGTGATGCATTTTTAGTGTTGACTAAGAAAGAAAAAGGCCATAAATACATGGATTGTAATGTAAAAGGAGTACACACATGGTCCTGTTCGTTGTGTACTCAAATGCTCCTCCATCTTGTGATATACATGAAGTTGAGCTCGATCTCCAGCCTGTGGCACCAGAGAGTTGTGGAATTCAGCAGTTCTGGTGTACACTGTGCAATAAGGTTTAGTTTTGAAGTTTTCACTGTATAAAGGCATGTCTAGAAATTAGCAAACATAAATCTGTCAGGAATAAAACAAACAAACAAATTAGCTAGGACAAATGCTGGAAGATCCAGTGTGCTCATCAAGAAACTAACAGCATTCTCCATGGATTTAACATTTTTGGATAAATCTTTCCTGCAGTTTTCAATTGGCTGCATGGGGGCATTGGTCAGGGCTACGGATCCTTCATCCAGGCAGTTTCATTCATGTGTCTGTTGAAGTGTTACTGCCCTACTTCCTCCTGTACTGCTGTGTGACAGCACACGAAGCAAACAAATCAAAACAAGGGTAAAAGCAATGCTTCTCATGCTTCCCTGCCTTAGAGGTTTGTTTTTTTGTGTTCCAACCCTGGTAGACAGAAATCTTTTCCTGCCCACAGCTTATTGCTTATTACTAGCTACTAAAATAATACCTTGCCACAGGCCGCAAAAATGTTCCCCTATAAGGCACTTGTGAGAACTGCCTTAGCCTTAAAAATAGGAAGGTCTTCCTTGGAGGATCATCCCTTCAGAGGGAAGGATCTGCCCTGACATGGGTAGATTCAGTCTAGATTATTATTTAAAAAAAATAATTTTGTCTAATTATTGGAGGCAGTGAGGGGACAGCAGACTAGATGACAATAGAAAGCAGTGCCTTGTCTATTTAATTAACAGGCTATGCTCACAAAGGGTAAAGTGCTAGCTACCTTCAGCAGCTTTCTGGACCTCTTATGTAGTCTTGGTTCAAATCTGCATCACAGATAAATCAAAAGACCAGAAAGTCACACCATAATTCAAGTAACAAGAATTAAAGTATGTATTTAGTCCAGCTAATCTACCAATTTGGATAGACCACATTCCAGAGATGGGCCCTATTTCAAATGAAAACTGACTCCAGATGTGCCATCCAGAAATTTTTCTACAGTGTTATGTCAACAAGTCTGTACTTGGCATAGGTGAAGTAGGAAAGGGAGATACCAAGAGACCACCAAAGCAGCCCATCAGCACTGTTACCCTGACTCTTGCTGCCTTGCCCATAGATCAGATATCCATGTGAAATCTGAATTTTTATCTGTGCCATCTTCTGAGGTAGGATGTTTTGGGTGAAATGGATTGCCAAATAGCAGACTGACAAAGAAGTTTTGCAGTTTTGCATTCAAGTGCTCGGAGAAATTTCCACAGGGCAATTCTGATACTGACACTGAGGAAGAGTGTTTGGCTCTGCTGTGAGCAGAGGCAGAAACCCTGGGGAAGGATTGCCTTCTCTGTCTGTGGTGATGCTGGTGTATGATGTATCTGCAGTTTCCTATGGCACTAAACGGTGAATACTGCAGTGTGCAGCTAAGAATTGCAAAGGGTCTCGGGAGATGGAGCATTACAGAGAAAGAAAATAGTACCAACCTCGCCTGTAATTACACCAAAGTAATTGACTGGCTTCAGTGGGGTGGTGTGGGCGTAACTGAAAGCCCAGAGTATCTCATTAAATCTCCTCCTACCTACTGCATTACCCATAGTCATCCTGAGGTTCTCAGATGCTGCAGATAGGACCATAGCCCTAATTACAGGGTTACAGGGCAAGCCGCAGGAGAATTAAAACAGCCCCAGTCCTTCAGCAAACGAACAAACAAGCGTGAGCTAGACAGTTTATTCCTGAGGCTTGCTCTGCTGTGACACAGGCATGAGACGAGTGCTGCCTTTGAGTAATTCTCCTGGGGTGGCCTCCTCCACCGAGGAGCTCCAAAGCAGGCCTCCTGGGAGCATGACATTTCTGACAAGGCATATATGAACCATTCTTCTTTCGTGGGCATTTGAGCCTGCTATTTCCTTTTGAAAAACAACCTCTTTCCCCTAACAAAGATTTTGGAAAGGCACCTAAAAAAAAAAATTAATTTCTCACATCATTGCATAAATTGTGGTTTTACGGAAAACAAACAAACAAAAAAGTTGTTGTGGACAAAATCTCTCTGGCTTGTAAACTGTGTTGGGTAGCTAGGAAGCATGCGCTTCCTGCACAACAACAAAGAGAACTGAGGATAAAGAATATCCATAGGTATCAGATAAAGGGGGCCAGAGCAAATGGAGCCAAGTATTCTGAAACGACTTCCTTTTCACACTGAGAAACCAAGACAGAATTTGGGATCAATACCATTTTTTTTGCCTTCTGTTTCCTAAGGGACTCTTGCACCTTTCTCATTCAGATACCCTTGCTGGAGGTGAAAACTCTGCTTTTTTTTTTTTTTTTTTTTTTTTTTTTCCCCTACTGTAACTGACTCTTCCAAACTCTAGATTTTGTTTCTAGCACTAATGCCAGTTGTAGTGTCACACAATATTTCTAGTGTGCGTGTGTGACTATCCTATGGAACAGAAAGTGTCTACTGTTGTGCTGCTCTGTGTAGGAAAGGTCCCCTCACACCTCTGAAACTGAATGCAGCCCCAGGCAGCCCCTCCCAAAAAGGGCATCTCAAACAAGGAGTTGAGAACAGGCAATGAGGACGGATCTCTGTGTTAGGAGGGACTAGCAGAGTTTTCATCGTTGAAAACCAAGTGTGCGTGGTGGATAAGGTGAGCAGAGAAGAGGCTATTTGCTATTCCTCAAAACAAGAAACATCCTGGCAGCTACTGCTAGCAGCACTTTAAAATAGATGAAAGGCAATACTTTTCATATGGCATGTAATTAAATTTATGGCACTGCTGTTACCCGTTGGTGGAGACCAGATGTCAGGATGCTGCAGAGCTTATCTCAGTTTTGGGCATCCTAGTGATTGCCATAATTGCCTGCTCCATTCCTGAGAGTGGGAGAGAGGGACACTTCTGTGCAGCTGTGATTTTAGTGTGTGCAGGCGGACTGCTAGCCTTGGAAGCAGTTGTGATGGGTTGTGATCACAACTGGAACAAGCAAAAGAGCAGCTCTTTGACTCGGGAGACTGGGAACTTATTTTCCAGTTTCACATGCGGTAGTGGATAGTGGCAGAATTAAATGGCACACGGTGTGTCTCTGTATGGTAGAAAAGCCAGAGCATGGGGAGGCTTACAAGGGTCTTTCCTTCAAAGAAACCAAACACATCTATAAGACCAGTACTGACATGAAAAGAATTTCCTTATTCATTTCCTTGGGAAGTAATCTGAACACATTATCCTCGCTTGTCCTTGAATCTGGTGTTTGCTCTGTATATAGAAGTGAACACTTGTACAGAACAGGTTTTATATAGTTACACAGGATATAAGCTATCTATTTACATTTTACTCCTGGTTATTATAGCTTTGCATATTTGCAGGGTCTGCTTTTAGGATTCCAGAGACATCTACATGCGATGCAAAGTCTTTCACAGCTGAGAAGTTCCTGTGTTGGCTGGTGCATTTAACTTTATATGAGTCCTTCTGCTGATGCAAATTGTCCTACCATCCATAAATCTTGGAGCTCACCCTAGAATAAGGTTACCTTGAAAAGTTATTGCCTTGCTAAGAAAAACCTGCTTTGATATTAGACACCAGAGATTAGAATCTGAAGGCATATGCTTCAGGATGGGGTTGATGTGTTTTCCTCCATCTCTCTTCCACACAGATCTTGATTTGTCCCTGCTGTCCATCTCACAGCCTCAGGCTCCAGGTTGACAAATCTATTGCTGTGCTGCAAGAGAAGTTAGAACTACCTCAAGCCCCAAACCTCCCAAATAATGAAACGGTAGCCAGATGAGCTTGGAGATTTTGAGATTTTGTCGAAAATGCTGACGTACAAAATGCATGGGGGGGTTCTGCTCCGAGATTACCATCATAACCAGGTGAGGGCCAGGCAGATGATGAAGTACTGCTTGCCTACAGCAATTCTGCAGCTTGCTTTTCTGTGGCCCACGCCTAATAGTGCTGTTCCTTCAGAAATAATAGAGTGCTTGTATGCATTTCCTACTGCATTTGTACAGTTTTTTTCCTTTTGATAACCTGTATACACATGGTTCTCTGGCAATAAGCATGTTTGGATAGGGATTAAGTAAAAATAAGTAAGCAATTCAACAGAGATAAGTGGAAGTGTCTCATATTAGCTTTGCCTGTGGCATTTTGCTCCTCTTCGTGATTACTTGGTAGGCTTGCAAAAAGATAAACATTGCTGTTTTGATAGGAAATACTCAAAGATCAAAGTGAAACTGACCTTGCAGTTACCTTGGGATTTAATTATTAACCCAGCAGGTTTGGAAGGGGTGGGAGGGTGGCAGCACACCTTGGGCTGTGGCAAAGGTACAACGTGAGTCGTTCCCATACGGAGGAGTTCGGTGAGCCGTGTGCAGGAGTCCATCACTGCTGCTGTCTGAGGAGTTGATGCCTGTGCTTACTGAAGAATTTGGTTGTTCTCTGAGCTGGGATTTGGTCCCATCATGTCAGCTGTGGAGGTTGTGCCTGGCTTGTTCAGCCCTGGCTCTTGGCATGTGATTAGCTGCTGCACACAGCTCAGCGTGGCTGTGTCTGCAACTACTGATCCACGAGCATGATGTGCGGCTTTCTCTCAGCCCTGGTATTTCAAGAATTGTTGGGATTTTACACGGATTAATTTGAAATGTCAGAAAACACAAATGCTGCGGCTTTCTATGTGTTTATAAACTTATTTGTCAGACCTCCTCTCATCTCTCATCAGTGGGAAGGAAATGGTTGCCCCTCTGCTTGTTACCTCTCCTTGACAGCCCGGTTTATACTTGTCAGCAAGAGTGAATGGATGTGAGATCAATGAATCTGAATGGGGATTTAGATGAGCGGGCTTCTCACTGTCAAAAGACTGCAAACACATTGGCACAAGTTTATGATTCTTCAGACCATATAGGTGGCAAGCATAAATGATTTTTTACGGATTAGTAAGCAAAATCCAAGCCCGGAGAACTCCGTAGAGAAGGAGTCATTTCAATCTGTCATGCTTCAGGTACAAAAGAGCTATGGGAACATCAGCGAAAGCGAACAAAAAAATGCTTGCAGCTTAGCCCCTAAATGTTTACCCATGAACAGTACTCAGCACAAAGGCTTTGTCAGGGTATTTATATCAGGAAAGTTTCCGAGGTGATGTTTAGCTTACCAATTCCCGCAGCAATGTCGACACATTGGTTCTCAACACAGCAACAGCTGTACCAGGGGAAATGCCTTTTGCACATAGTTGCCTTTAACCACTGTGTTTTGCAGCTTAGCTGGAAAAAAATTTCAGTGTAAGACTTGGCTGTGATCACCCAAAGGGCCATTTTTCATGATAAAGCAAAACAGTTGGGGAAAGTGGAGCAGGTTGAGCTATCAGATCTGGCAGGATGGACACTCCATGTCTGGCTTCCGTGTGAGATCAGGTGCAGACTGTGGTGGGAAGGGAGCGTGCTCCCACTGTTGCCAGGTAGTTGCTGACACAAGTTTAGCTCTCGGTGGCCTGTTGTTGGTTTTGTACTATCAGGTATGCTTTACAGTATGCCAGGACTAGCAACAAACTCTTGGACATGGATATGTGTGGACGTTCACAGGCTGGGTTAATTCACATCTACTGGCAAATGCAGCTTAGCTGGATTTGCTCTGAAAGTCAAGGTTCATCAAAGCCAGTAGAGGCTCTGGGAAAAAAAAAAACAAAACAAACAAAAACCAAACCACCCCTCACCCCAAAACCAGTGCTTGACGGGTCCTGGTGTGTCAAAGCCAGCATTAAGGCTTATGAAAGCCTGGCTAAAAGGGGCATCTTCCTGTAGTGGGGCTGCATGCATGAGGGTTTCTTGTGAGCTCTGGGCATCAATTTGTCTTTTCCCAAAAGCTGCAGCATGGCCTCTGGCCACCCAGACTGCTGCCTGGAAGTGACTGCCCCAATCCAGCCTGCTTTAACCAAAAAACAGGCCTTACCCAGTCAGGGGGCAGGCATCTGCCAGGACTGCAAGATTGGGCCCCAAACCCTGGAAATGAAACACAGCTCAGACAAAAGCGACGGGAAAACAAAGTCACCTGGAAAGAGTTATCTGTTCAAACTGGGAGCTGGGGGGACACACACCCTGCTTTAATCTTTTTATAGTATAAAAATTTCGTGACTGAAGTAAAGCCCTCCGGTTTGGAATGGATGATGTTACCTAATTCTCAGAAACGAGAGCAGCTGGCCGCGGTGCGGATACCTCCTAGCAAGCCCTGCAGTGCACAGCACATCATTTAGCAGGGCTGTAAAAGAAAGGACATTTATTAGGGGGCTTGGGAGTGAAACGAAATGTGCTGGCTTGGCTTTTAGCTGGCCAGATTTCACTTCCAGCTCCTCTGTTTTATTTTCCACTTAAATAAATAAATAAATATATGAAACCCTCTTCGCCCGCCTTCCCTAACTGCTTTTTGGCATGCCTTTGGGTAAATCCTGTGCTGAGAGCCTGGGGGTCTTAATATGACTGTTGTTAACCTTGTGGTTATCTAGCTAAACAGGCAAAGGTCCTGGCAAAATCCACTTTCTTGGAGGATCTGGAAAAGCAGGGCAAGTAATGGAGGTGTTAAAAATCACTTGGTTGTTAGGAATTTTTGCTCTGAGGCAAAATTAAATCAAAATGATATCCTGAGCCTACTAAATAATATGAATTTTAGAAACACTTATTGTAATTTCCTGTTCCTTCCTCTTTCTGCCTTTCACCCGGCTCTCCCCACCAGTTGCTTAGGTTGGCACCACGAGGGTTGCTGGTTTTTTCTTTGCCTTTTCCTCTTTTCTTTCTTTGTGTAATATGGTGGGGGAAAAAATGTCATAGTTTTGGTGGCTAGTTTTCTCCATTTAGCTACAGGACAGATTTCCTTGCTGATATCATTGCCAAAATGGACTTCAAGCTCATCATAGTGGTCTTGCCCTGCTATGCACTGGTGGAAGGTGACACTGTCTTCTACTACACAACCCATCTTGGCTGTCCCACAGTACCTAAGTCTGCTGGCAACAGCAATGTGTTGACCATTCGCCCATAAATGATGGGACTGAGAACTATGTTTTGTTGCTATTTCTCAAAGTAATGAAAAGCTCTTTGGAAAATGTGTTCCTAGATATGCCAGTCAGCAGTGCTCCAAAACCTGTTGGGAGCTGGCGAGTCTAGCCCTTGTCCCAGGGAATTTCTCACTTAAAAAAGAAGTAATGTAAAAAATCCCAGGTTATTCCATTCACAGTATCTAGAGCTAAGTACTTAAGTTAAATAGCTAAACGTTAAGTAGAATACTTTTTAAAAGCATGCAAATGTAAGTACTTGAAACGTTAAGGTATTAAATCTGTAATTTCAATTGAAGGTAGCAGGAGGTTCCATTCTTCCACGCTTTGGAAATCAGCTCATTTCCTTATAGGTCCACTTTTATTCAGCCATCCCTCTCTGTGCTAGATAATACACCTGCAGTACTTTCTGCAAGAAACCTGTAAATGCTTATCAGCTGTCACTGGGTTTTTTATCCCTGTATTTGGTGTTTTAAGTTTGAATGGCCTGACCCTTTGCCTTTCCTGTGGTAGTGGATGAGCACTCACAGCAGCAGTGTGCTGGGCTGCTAAAGCAAGTGCTGTGATCAGCACTGATGGGGGGACCCCAGGGAGAGGGATGCAGTGTCCTGGCCACCCCACAGGCCCCGTGCTCGCTGTGGCTTTGCTCCTTGTCTGTGCAATGCCATCGTTTTCAAAGTGCACACTTTTTTTTCCTGGCTGAAAAATCCTAGCAGATTTTGGGAGAGCCATTGGTACAGAGGAGGGCATAGATGCCTATAACAAGTTGCTGTTAATTTGTCACTTTGGTACTAATTAAGCTGGGCAGGCTCTGAGTAGCAGAGTGGCCAGGCAGGCAGGGTCCCAGCAGCACACCAAGAAACCAACAGCAGCATGAGAAAAGCACCAAGGGCCGTATCCTGGCTCTGGGAGATAATGTGCAGGCTTTAGTGGGAACCATGTGCATGTAACTGCTGCCAGGGGACAGGCCTAAAAGTTTAGTATTTCTCTGAATAAAGTATAAAAGTAATTATGAACTTGGCCCAGGGCACTCGGGGCTGAATTCATAACCATCTGGTGTTAATGGCCTGAAGTGAAACTGCAGGCAAAGATTTCATTTTGCTTATTATTTGTCAGGAAAGTCCCTGGCCAGTGACTTCAGCTTTCCTGGTTAGCAGTGGAGCTCTGTACCTGCTGCCTCGCTGAGGGGCAGGGGGGGTGCAGCAGCCCCGATGCTGCTCCGCTTTGACTTTAAGCAAGTGGCACCAAGCACTGACAGTGAGGGACTGCTTGGAGACCATAGAGGAATTCAGAAGCTGAATATAATATGTATCGTCTCACTCTTTTCTCTTCACTGACATTAAATTTAATTGTCCTAAAAACACATGCCCAGGAGCCTATTGAATGGCTGTGCTCCTACGACAAAAAACTCTCTGTGCTGAAATGTAATTCTAGTGTTGCCAATCCATGAGAAAAAGCTGGTTTTAGGCTCTTTGTTAACACAAATCTCAGCCCCTTCCCAGGCTAGGATGGGATGGAAGTACTGTTTGAAAAGCATATACTTTTTTTTTTTTAATTCCAACTGTAGTTTTGCAGGTGAAGCCTTCTCATCCCAAATGGTCGGGACATACGTTCACTTTGTGAAGAGACCCTCATTGGTCTCCTAATTGCTCTGCATTCGAGGTCTCCATCTGGGAGCAACCAGTGGCCAGTGCCAAGAGGTCTCTCAGGCAGAGACACAGAAGACCATGATGTGATCAGATATGTTGGTAAGGGGAACCATGCAGATAGCAAAAGTGGCAAACAAGCTATCAGAGCTGTCTGAGAACTCCAGGAGAAACTCCTCCGCTTACTAAAATTATTGATGGAGACTTTTAGTCACTGCTGTACAGCCCAGAAGGTAGAGAGAGAGCATTACTCACTAAGCATGAGAAATTGGAGTAAGAAGTGGCACAGAGATATTCAGCCTGCTCCGGTACAGACATTCTGGGATCTCCATTAAAAATTTTGGGTCAAGATTCAAATGTTCCACATGGGAAATGTCTTTCTTTTCTGCTTTCCTCTATGTGGTCCAAGTACAGCAGAGGAAATATAGCTTGTGTAGGCCATCAGAGTTGTATTTCTGGATTGAAATAAGTTTTCAGCAAAAATACTTTAGTTATTCTTTTCACAAAAAAAGAAATTCTCAGGGCAGGGAGATGCTTATCTTGCTTATCTTCAAACTGCCCAGTAAACTTCTTGCCACAAAAGAAGCAAGAACAGTAGAGATGAAAAGTCACTTTAAAAGCCTACTTTCCCCTCACAATGTAGTCTTCCCAAAGTCTTTTCCAGCCATTCCACCATAACCTGATATTAGACTCTGTCCCCTTAGGGCAAGTTGTCATGGCATGGAAAAGGCTGGGGTAAATCCTAATCACTGTGATCACACTGAGGAGCTTTATCTGACCCTTAACTTTCACGGTATGTGGCTGTGCTGGTGGTCCCCCTTGAATGGTTTTGAACAAGTTTCACATGAGTTCAGCCTTGGCAGGGCAGCATGGTAACTTGCTGCGTATTTGCTGTAAGCTGTCCCATCCCCACGCCACCCATGAGTTCACCCTTGGTTTTTTGCACATTACCTCCTCTGAGGTGTCGAATTCAGATGATGTAGAAATTTTCAGAGTTAAAATTTCAGTCTGAAGGTGCAGAACATAACCATGCTGATCTCTCTCTTCCTCGTCCCTCTCCCTAGACTATCGCTCACCAGGAAACCCGTGCTATGATCCACTTCTATCCACGGGGCCCTGGCTTATTTCAAGATGTGTTGGGGAGGAAGCATCCCCATGCTAGCACAGCCTCAGTTTTACATTACCATTAAACTATCACTGTTCTCTTCTCCTGCAGTTTTTGCCAGAATCCTGAAGGCTCCCGAATCCCAGAATATCACCTTTGGGTCTGTGGTGACGTTGCGGTGCACGGCGACTGGCCTTCCAGTCCCCACCATCACCTGGCTGGAAAATGGGAAAGCTGTAAGTGCCTCTTTTTTCGTGGTTTTGGCTCTGGAGGGCTGCTAGCATCTGGAAGTGCAGCCCAGGGATTAAAATGCAGGGCTGGGAGCCAGTGCCCATGGTTTCTACTCCTTCCTTTCTTAGTGCCTCATGGAGCAATCAAGTTGAGCTCACCTCGCCTCCCCAGTGCAGTTTTGTCCTCTGCAGAATGCTCTCCCTCTTCTCCAGGGTGTTACGTGGGTTAATTTGTTAGGATCTGGAAAGCCTAAGATGACGAATGCTTTGGATGCTTACAACCCTCCTCCAAGCTATGGGTTCTAGGACTTCACTGTGGGTTTAAGTATTTCTGCAGCCACCTCTCCTTTCTCCTAATATGATAACAATAATGTGGCAAAATTGTTTATTTGGCAAAATAACACAAACTGAGGTAGTTAAGTAGAGCAAACTGTCTTGAGGCAAAATACTTGTGGGACAGTATATATGCACAGCATATTTGCAGATGAATAGAACTGAAATTTTCTGGGCTGACCTAGGTGACACACTGAAGTATGTCACTAATTTATTTCTGGCTAGAAGCATATCCTCAAGAAAGGCACACCCTCTTTAGCAGCAGGCACCAAGAGATGCAAATCCACTGCTTCTCACAGGAAATTGTTCTGTGGTTTAATTATCCTGACCATTTAAAATAGGTGCCTGCTTTGAATTCGTCTGGCTTTTATGTCTGTGTGTAGGTTATTGCAATGCCTTCCCTTCAGCTGAACCAAAATGCTGCCTGACACTTGATATTGCCTCCCTGGGAGTCACAGCGGCTCTGCAGCCTGTCCCTGCCATGGGTTTCCTCCAGTCTTCATACAGTGATGAGGGACATTGTGACCCCCAGGCTGGGATGCTGTGGAGGCAGGTGGAGCAGCCGTTGTGTGCAGACTCAGCTCTTTCTCACTGACAGCCTGTCAACCCCAAGTCCTTCTGGCCACCAGCTGGCCATGGCCATTCCTGTAGACTTGCTTGTCCAACAGACAAGCCTCTTAATAAATCCTCTTGCTCAAGTTCCTTACTTCAGGAAGCTATCCTCATCCTGGTGTGTATCTCCTCTTTCCATGTATTAAAGTATATTATTAAGGAGCGTGGGCTACTCTGCAGGCTGTCTTGCCTTCCTTACTTCCTCTAAACCTTATTGTGTCCTGCAGTCTGATTAGGGCTAATTTTCTATATTCCCTCAGGGTTGCTAGGGAGAACAGTAAAGGGGTCAAATTAGCCTCTGCAGAGCCCCATGGGTCCTTGGTAGTTTCTGGTGATAATTATTTTTGAGGCATCTGCAGGTGTTCATTCAAGACTTCTTCCCCATTAGGGAAAAAATCTTTTTGAGGGGTCTGGGATCCCTGGCAAGGGCAGAGTATTTCCAAAGCACAGATCCTTGCTCTGCCAAGCTCCCACTGGTGCATCAGTCCCACTGAGAGCTGTGTGTGAGGTGATGCTCAGCCACTGCCTGGCTGGTCAGGTCTGCTCTGCCCTGTTCCTGTCTGCAAGGCAAAACCCAGTTCCAGGAGGGTGGTGCTCCAGACTCAAATATGGCAAGAAGAACTTAGCAAGAGCCTGCCTCTGGGAAAGTCAGGCCAAGAAGTGGGTGGACTGGAGCACGTGCATTTGAGGGCTGGCTCACAAGCAAGCAATGGTGAGTCATTTGAAGATGCAACGTGCCTGTGGCATTACAGTCTCTGAACGCTGACCTGTAATTGTCCTGAGGTTTAAAGAGTGGGAATCTGCTAAGGTTATTAAGCTGTCTTTGAAGAGAAAGGTGGAAACTCCTCTGCTCAGCAGCTGCCTTGTCTACCTAAACAGAAACACAATTCCTTTTCCTCCTCATGCACTGTGGAGCATGATGGACCTTAAATTGTAGTTTTCCGTATCACAAAGAATAAGTGAGTCAGGTGTGAAGATGTGAAGAGGTCTCTGCTTTGGTGGTACCTGAGGTGGTGTTTTAAAGGCTGAAAAAAGACTTGCTGGAAACAAAATCTCAGGGAATATATTTGAAAAGGGAAGGGAATCAGCTAACACAAGAGAATGGTTTAAGATTCCCAGTAACAACAGCTGGCCAGCGTGCAAGTCCTACACACAACTCTGTGACATTTTCATGAGCTGCACAAGGCTTTTTAAGGTGATCACCTGTGAGTTTCTGTGGTGCATGTGACCACATGTACTGCTCATACTGCTTGGAGCTACCTGAGCGCCCTTTTCCTTCCATGGCCCAAGCTGGGAGGAGCAATCCTGGTTCTCCATGCTCACCAGGCACAGTCCAGTGCTACTGGGAGGGAAGGGAGCTAACAGGACGGGGTATGCCCAAGCCTGATGGGCAAGGAGGAAGGTAGGACCAGATGAGCACAAGCAGCTCAAGGGGAACGGCCATCCCTCCTGGGTGGATGCTGGGGGGCAGGAACAGCCTGTAAAGAGATTCCTCCTTTTCACCAGGAAGGTCCCAGCAGTGTCTTAGTGCTGAGTCGTTTCTGAGGAGAGAAAAAAAATTAAAAATAAATCTCACTAGCACTGTGACAAAAGAGAAAGTTGTGAAAAAATATCTCCTGAGCTCCCATCCACCTGAACTGACTTCAGCATAAGGCTAAAAAATATCCCTGTTCCTTGAACTTGCACAGTGACCAGCATTCCACCCATCCCTGGTGCAATACTTACAATAATTGTGTTGGTCTGGTTATTTAGTGATTTCTTCCTATCCACATGCCCTCACCACAACTCCAGGTTGAGCTTGGGTGATGCAAAACAAACATATTATTTTTAGCATTTTCTTTTCAGAGGGAAACTGATCTGCTTACTAAAGACGGGATACAAAACTGACGCATCCGTTCTTGATTTTTCAGTTATCACTGTTAATATCTTTGGGAGCAGACACAGATCCAAATGAAAACATGTCTCTGCTAACTTCCAGGAAGGTCAGACTGATCTTTCTAACATCTGAGGTAGATGTGTAGGTAGAGTGTTTTGCTGGAATGGATCCAGGGAGAAAATTCTCATTGTCCTTAGAGCCAGGTCACACTGGTGAGATCCATGGACAGCTTGCTTGAATTAAACTTGATGCTTCCTACCAGTATGAAGGCAGTGCTGCTGCTTCCTACTGCTTTTGCAAGGTAGATTCTTGGTGTACCGTGTCCCCCCACTTTAATGAGTGTCATATGAGCAGGAAAGACTTGAGGATAAAATCAAGCCTAACTGGCCAAAATCAGTAGGCTTCAAGCTCATTCACCTGGCAATTTCTGACCTGGGAAAAGAACTGGCCAAAGTCTCCACATCTGCAGCCCCTTCCCTATTTCCAGGTGTGTGATAAGAAAACCTATCGTGTATCTGCCAAAGTGTTGGAGACAGAGCACTTGCTTTGCTTACAACTGCTTTGGAAGTATGGCACTAGTTATATTAATTCAGAATCAACTACTTCCAAACTATTTTATTTTCTCCCTCTGTATTGCCAGGGTCCACAAAGTCACATCATCCCCTTCCTTGCTAAGGCATAAGTAGGCAAACAGTCTACTAGAAGAGGTCCTGAAGTAATTAACCAGCTCAATTACATGAGCAAAACAGAGAGTACAGCCCTCTGGAACAGAAAATTGCAAAAGTATTGCTCAAGAGGGAAATAGGAGGGGTCTTTAACATTTGCTTTTGTCTGTGAAGTCAGCTGCTATGAAACCATCAAGATAATTCCATTAGTTTTAGTTCTCTGTCCCTTCCATCTGCTAGCTACACCTTTCTCTGCCAATTTAAATGCTTGGGGCTGGGTCTCTTAGGTTTTTCCTTGGTTTGTTCATTTGCCTGTGTTGGAAACACCACTGCACTGGGCTTTTCACTCTCTTAGGTTTCTGCAGGGTCCATAGCAGAAAGTGTCAAGGACAGAGTGGTTGACTCCAGACTGCAGGTGTACGTCACCCGACCTGGCCTGTTCACTTGCCTCGCCACTAACAAGCACAGCAAAACTTTTGGAGCTGCAAAAGCTGCAGCAACCATCAGCATTTCAGGTATGCTGGGGAAAAAGGGGTTGTTGATTTTTTAGCATTGCCATTGCAGTCCCAGCTTCCCTGCTGGGGGAGAGGAAGGGAATGTGAAGTAGTCTGGAGGAGGAGGGAAGGCCTTGGAGAGCTGATAGCTTGCATGGGGCTAAATTTGAGTGTAAGTGCATCCCCAACCAGGCTATTTCCTCATATATTCTTACACTTCAGAGACTGGCACAGCTGTCATTTCCTGAATGTTTGATGCTGTCTTGTACTTTGTGTCCCAGAGGCACACTTGGTAAGTTCATCCATGTGGAGGAAGCCATGGCCGTGACCCAGCATTGGTATCACCTAACAGCAAGGTGAAAATAGCTTTTGTGAGCACTGTGGCTTCTCAAGGGGTTGCATCCAGAAAACAGGGAGGTTCTTGTTGGAGCAGTACCCTGCCATGCCTGGGGTAACCTCTGCTCCCAGGGACATCTCCCAAATGGGGAAAGGATCATCCAAAGAGGAGAAGTACGAATGGTCTGAGTTAGCTGACAGCATTTATCATGCCAAGAGAAAAGTAGCAGCTTGTTCATTTCCTCTTGGCACAGGCAGGGAGGTTTAGAGGAAAAAGGAATCATCTGGGCCTCCAGACATGGAGTGGTGGCCCTGGTCCTGCTGTTAGCCAGGCATGCACCTGCCTATCTGTGTGCCTCAGTTTCTACTATGTTGAGAAAATAGCCATGCCCTTTCTTACACTGGGCACTGAGACCTAGCAGCAAGCTCTGCCCTGTTAGGCTCAGCACTTGGTACTGCATTACACATCCCCACTTTTAGCCCAGTTGAGGCTGTGCCCCACCAAGCAGAGCTGCAAATGCAGTAGGGAGGACAGGTGCTTTAGGCTGGTGGGAGAAGCTGCACTGGCCTCCTCCAGGCTGCATGTGCTCAATCAGAGAGGAGAAGCCCTCTGGACCTGAGCAGGGGCCTCCCTCAGCCTCCTCCCAGGTCCCGAGGGTCCCAGGACAGAGGTGTCCCAGTCCTTGGCCGATGCTCTGCATCTCCTCCCCATGCCAGTGAAGCCCAGCTCCCTGCAGCGCTGCAATTAGAGGTCATAGCCGTGTGCCTGTGCTGCTTGTCCAGCCCTGGTTTCTCCCACCTGTTACATCTTCTACCTGCAGTAACTGGTGCATGGGTGACTTAAACAGAGGACGTTATCTGCTGGTTATATAGGACCCAAAGGATAAGGGTAAAGGTGTGGCTTTAGGGTGCAACCGTCCACCTCAGCCAGAACGGCATTCAACAGCTCTCATTCCTCCTCCTTCCTTCTCCCCATACGGCATCCAGTGTTGCCCAACATTTCTTCCCCACAAGAAGGTGCAAAATACGGACAGAATTTAGCTGCATCCTTTTCAGACAGCTTACAAGTCTCAGACACATTATCTAGCATGGAAACCTTAACTCCCACATCTCAAACACGGCAATGAAGTGTCACTGATGTCTTTTCCATTTCTTCTTTCTCCTGGCTCATCACAATTCCTGGATCTGGTGCCTCCTGGCAGAATGGAGGTAAGAATGGCTTTCTGTGGCTCCCTGGGGGTTGTCTGTGGGCCAGGGAGGATAAGAATGATTAATCAAGGGGATATGCAAAATTTTGCTCAAATGAAGAGAGTGGGATTCTGGATGCCAAGCACACAGATGAGGTTCACCTGAAAGGGAACAGAGCTTCTTTATACAGTCATAATTGGACAATGGGTCCAGGTAGATAAGGATGCTTCTGTATCATATCAAGCAAGCAGCAGATCACACATCATTAAGAGTGTTTAAAATACAGCAGTGAGCAGCATATTCTGGAGTAAATTCTGTTCACAGTTACACATCTGCAACTTCACTGGCCTTTTACAGGCAAAAGCTGTAACTGCAAATTAAACTCCTGTCTGTACACAGATGATATTTTGCTTCCATGATCACCAGACTGGGGCAAGAGAGCTTTAGATATTTGTTCCAGCCAGAGTTATGGATGGATGAAGCCACTTGTATGTGATCAGACATGCACTTTTGCTTAGTATTTTTTTGAGTACAAAACAGTTTGGCTGGCTTTTTCTTTTTAGAGTCCTAGCATATTTCTACATGCTGCACTGGCAGACCGGTTTGGAAGAAAAATGAGAAGGTTAGCCTGGGAGGAGGGCTGGGAGCTACTGGCCCTCAGGGCAAAGAGCAGAGCCTGGGAGAGTCTGAGCAAATGGCTTTGCCACTCTGCTGACAGAGGCTCCCTGTGAAGGCCCTTGTCTCCCTCACAGGGGCTCACAAGATTGATTCAGGAAGTTTGTAAGTGATTGAGTGACCCCCTGATGATGATGATGCCTTACGCCTTACACCTGCAGCCATGTAGGCATGACAGGCATGGGAACAGGGATCAAATGCTCAGCCCTTCTGTCCCACAGTTGTTCTCAACATTTGCTGCACGAAATTCCCTTTCTGTGACAAGGTCTTGCAAGAAACACCTTGTTGCTGCTTCTTCATCACAGCCTTGTCTGCATCTCGTTGCAGGTTTTAAAAAAAACAAGGAAACACAATATTAACACAGATGGCTCTTACCAGGCTGCTTCTGCAGCCCACTGAAGTCAGCAGCACAGCTGCCCCATGCACACAGGTGCCCTCTTTTGCCTCTTGGGGCACAGGAAGGACACACCTTTCAGATTAAACACAACCAGCATCATGAGGGAAATGTGAATAACGTGGCCCTTGCCATGGCACGGATGGCTCTAGCAGGGTGCTGGGGCAGCGTGGTGCTGTAGGGAAACCTGCTCAGTGTCAGGGAGATGTCACGGGCTGTGGGACCACTGCAGGATGCTGAGGCATCCCTGTGACACGTGAAGGGGTGTCCATGGAGCCTGGAGTGATACAGAGTGTCACAGCATCATTGCTGTTTTGGTACTACCTCAAGGAACTAGTGCTTTCCTGTGTTATTTAGCCAGTGTGATCTATAGGGAAAAATAGTAATAATAAAAAACATTTGACACTGAGCTCAAAGTAGTGCAGCTAAAGCAGGGCCAGAGTGTAATCTGCAGAGTCTGGCATTTGAACACTGAAATTTGGGTATCCTCTATAATCCCTTGTCCATATAACTCCAGCTTTCTGAAGAAAAAAAAAACAGGAAGGACCCCCAGGATTGACAATGGGTGATTATTTGGACAGAGGAAAGAAATAAAAGGCAAAGATACAAATAGCTCTGCTGGCTACTCCAAATGGTTGGCGTGTTGTGAGTTGAACTCCCTGACCCCAGTTAAACTGTCCGAATGAGCAGTGGGGACAGCTGCACCCAGCCCTCCTCCCGCCCTGATTTGGCCACCCACCCTCCACAGGGGAGGCTGTTTTCCCAGGTTCCCCCCTCATGAAGGGCACTGCATCCCACGGGCTGCCTGAGCAGAGGGTCAATCCTCACCCACAGACCTTGCTGCCGTGGGGCAGCCGTGGGAGCTGCTGGGAGCACGGCTGACCTGTGCCTGCCCTGGTCCTGCTGTGCCTCTGTGAAGGCCATGGGGAAGAAAGGAGGAAGGGATGACATCCTGCTAGATGCAAAGAATGCATGAAAGATAAAGAGACGACCTGCAAAGGAGCTGACCCTGCTGTGCTTTTTATTGCTCTGGCATAGCTCTGTCCCCAAGCTTTGTGACAGGAGTTTGCAAAGTGGGAGGTATGGTGAAAAGAGGAGAGGATGGACCTTGTGGGAAACAACAGAAATAAAACTGCAGAGTCTTGTGCCTTCCTCCTGCCTGTGTCATCCACCTGAACGTGTGTGGAAGAGAGGCAGGGTCACAAGGGGTGCAGGAGCTGAGGATGGGCAGGCAGGAGCCTGGCTGGCCTGAACTTGTGAAGAATTTCCTGGCAGGTGTTGGGTGGGACTCACCAGGCTTCTGCTCATCCAGTTCCTCCAAAATTAAAATGTTGCTAATCAGGAGAGCAAAAAATCCTGAGTTATCATAGGTGTGTAGCCAGCAGCATGGCTGATCTCTGCTGCAGAGAAGCAGGGAAGCAGAACATTTTCCCATTAGGGCCTGGGGGCAGGGTGAGGGGCCATGCTAGGTCACATTTCTGCATGATTGCCCAGTTTTTTTGCCCACTGATAATGCTAACAACCCTCAACCAGAGCCTCAGCCCTCGAGCTTATCAGGAGGGCCTTGTACTCATACCAGGGATCCTTGCAGAAGTTTTCTTTTTTGATGGTATTAGCTGTTTTTGGTGGTTATAACCATCAACACTGCCCTCTATTAGCCATACAGATGCTGCTTTATTCAGAAACAGAACCTAGGCATCCTGGTCCTGCAGACATTTGGGGCTGTGAGCTTATTGTGTGTGTATGCTCTTGTCCTCGGCAGCAAGCTGTACAAGGGTGATGCAGGCTACTGCAGCACGTACAGAGGTGAGGTGTGTAGTGCTGTCTTGGCGAAGAATGCTCTTGTTTTCTTCAACTCCTCCTATGCTGACCCAGAGGAGACCCAAGAGCTGCTTGTGCACACTGCCTGGACTGAACTGAAAATGGTGAGTTCATTCTGCCAACCGGCTGCTGAGTCTCTGCTGTGTAACTACATCTTCCAGGAGTGCAATCCTTCGGGAGCTGGGCCAGCTCCAAAACCCGTGTGCAGGTAAATTAAAAAAAAAAAACATGCTCATTGTTCCTTTTCTGGGGATGTATAGGCAGCAGGGGAGTGGTGAGGGTCTGTCCAGGCCTGAAGTAGCACTGAGTGAAAATGGGTCCTTTAGGTTTGCATGTTTTTTTCCCTTTCTCTCTCCTCTGTACGCACAAAAAAGACCTGATCCAGCTCTCTCTGTGCTCATTGCTAGGGTGTGAACTGACTTTCAGGCCCAGACGTCTGTGTTATATCAGACTTGGAGCAGATCGTGCTGAAAAGGAATAGCTATTTGAATGACATAATTGATTTAAATAATTAACATATTATTTTTGCTTAAATATTACCAGGTTAGTGTGTACTCGTTGTTACTATCAAAAGTAATTGCTTGTTTGGAATTTTGACTGAATATGGTCACAGTCTGTGCAATGAATCTGGCCAAGGCAATACACCAATAATTCAGCATTTTCCACCACAATGAAGATGAAACGAAAAAAGATGATACCTGAGACACTGGCAGTGTAATTGCACCTGCTAAACCAAACCTCCTGTCGGGTCCTTGTATCCTTCCATATGCAGAGAAATGTGCAATGAAACAGGGCTGGCAGAGACCCCAAGGAGTCCCAAGCATCTCCCACTACAGCTAATCCACTGCTGACAGGTGTTTGTGCAACACATCCCAGTGACACAGACACTGCTCCGTCCCTGGGCAACCTCCTGAGCCCATCCCTCATTGCTCCTTGTCCTCCCACCACGGCCACAGAGACAAGCTTCTTCCCTTCCTCTTTGCAGTCTTTCCCCACTTCTCAGACTAGAATAGGGCAGTTTTTTCTAAGCTCTACTCATACCTCTTGCTTTGCTGGCCTCTGAAGCTTCTGCTCTTCATCTTTCCTTAAGCACTAAGTATGTGTAGCCTCCAGCCCAGGTTCTGTTCGTGTTAGCTGTAACAGAATGACGATTGCTTGGTGTGCCTTGCAGAGGACAGCCCCAAGTCTCGGGGTGAAGCTTTCTTTTTACCTAATATAACTGTCAGCCACAACTGATTCATGTCCATTTTCAGTGCCTGGAGGACTGTTGTAAGGTCATTAACCATTTCATGTTTGGGCAGCTGACATCCCTGCCTAAGTGCAGTACAACACTGATCTCCTTCTCGAACCAGATCTTAAAACAGATTATTCAGATGTGTGTTTGTCGGGAGAGCAGCCCCAACTCTAGTGTCTCAACTGAAATACAAGTCTTCTCTGCAGACATGGCAAGCTCTCTTCCAACTGGAATTGGGCCAGATGTAGTCTACTGGCAATTATTGTTCCAGTTATGTAGAGGCTTTTTAGGACAATCGGTAGCATGTTGTCCTTGTAATTTGGACCTTTCTGATTGTTTCTCCTCTAATATCCTCTCTAAAGCAGAGACACGGTGGAACATCCCAGTACAAAGCTTCACAATATATTGTGTTCTCTATTGGGTGTCCATGCAGTTCACTATTCCTCTGCCATACCCTTCAAAAGAAGTATATGTACAAGTATTCACAGATAATAGTGGAACTTGCTTTTTGCTGGCAGGCTTCTCCCTGTCACCTTGTTCTTCTGCTCTTTGTCATTGTATCCTTTAGCACATGATCTCCCTGCCTATTTTCAAGATGTGTGACAGTATTTATGTCTGAGCCACACATGCACAGCACAATTGTCAGCTAAAGATTTTGCACAGTGCTCCATGAGGCATTTCAGTGAGATCTGGGTCTCACTTCATTGTCTTGTGCTCATAAGTGGCCTTGCAGGACCAGAGCTTGTGGTGGTTTGACCAAAGACCTGCACTCCTGTGGCACTTCTGAAGTCAGAGTGATATAAATCAGCATAAATCTGAACTTGATCTCGCACTAACAGGCACAGCATTTGCAAATAAGTGTAAATCTTAACGGATTTGGCTGGCATCATCTTTCTTCAAATCTATCAGTCAATGTTACCTTTTTTTTTCTCCCTTTAATGATTTTTCCCTGTGGTTTTAATGCAGATTTATAGCAGCTTTGTTCATTACAAGAGTGGTGGAACAGCAACCTTCTGGTTCCTTTTCCCAGAGCACGTCAGCTGTACAACACTTCCTCCAAAGCCCTAACCCAATACTCCTTTTGACAGCTCAGACATCTAATACATACTTCTGAACAGTTGAGACCTCTGAGGGCTCTTGAACAATTTTCACATGGTCTTGGTTATTTTCCAATTATCTTATCTGCATTTTACTGACAATTTTATACCTCTCTGCAGAAACTGGCTAGACTACACCAGTTTCAGCTGAAATACTCCATGATTAAAAATTTAACTATCTCAACAGCCAGTGAACTCTCACAGTGTTCGAAAGGCTTCTTTCCCTTGACATATTTTGATGTGTTTTTGTCTTGTTATTTATTCTCTGTGCCATTTTTTCTCTTCCTATGTAATTTTTAATGTTCATTTTCATTTGGAAGCTAGCTAGCAAGAATAACAATTGACAAAAAGACTGAGTAAAGCTTTTATAAAAATAATCAGAGGGTAAAACAAGATGAAGTGAAACAGAAGAAAACAACATGGGAAAAATTTCACTTAATGTAGATGAAGATGCAATTTGATTAAAATTAGAGTTTTACTGTTTTTAAGGGAAAGTGATATCTTGTCTCATAATTCTTGATTACATCTGCCTTTTACCATTGGCTGCTTCTGTGATAGTAAGAGAGAAACCTTCAGTTTCAGTTTCAACCACTGCTGATATGAAGTGATCAGGGTTCAGGGAACAGTCTTGTGTTGGGAAAGGTCTCATTTTGGTCAGGTCTGTGTGTGTGTCCTCACCTCCTCTTAAAGTCTTTTGTGGTCCCTAAAATGGTACTGACCCACTTGTCCCCTTCTGCTGCTACTGTTCTTTGCCCATCTGTTATTGACATGACGTAACATTTCTAATAATAATCTGAAGTAATCTTTGCATATGATCTCATCAAGCTCTTGCTGCTCAGGATTAAGTGTTATAACAATGGTATGAATGCAGCTCGAGGAGAGTGACCAACCCTCCCTCTGGCTGCCTCACCACCCTCCTGGGGTGGATTTGTGGATGAAGATAACCTGCCTTTAATGCTGGAGCAGGACTGCAGAGGAATGGTCTTTCTCATTTTGCAGCTGCACACCGAATAAGGGGCTTGTTTAAGGATGCTCAGGCTTCAGGAGTGAAGGCAGCTAATGCAGTCCAGATCTCCCAAGTGTTGGCCAGCACTTCAAATTCAAGATTTTCTCATTTCCCTAGCTAAACGTTTCTTTACTTCAGAAGGTCATTCCTGTTCCACATGTTGTTTGACATAAAAAAAGATAAATTACTCCATCTGGCTGCATTCTGGCTTTCAGGGAAGTGAGGAGGGAATAAACCAGCACTGGCTAAAACCAAGTATGGGGCAGATGAGCTTTGACGACTTCAGCCTGCAGACTTGAAGGGCATCCATTGCTGTTTCAGAAAAGCTGGTGCTCTGGTAGAATTCCCAATGGCCTCTGTGCTTCAGGTGCTCAAACTCATGGCCATCTGCTCTTGCCAAAACTGTTGGCAGACTATGAGTAAAGAAACTGCATCATCCCATCAGGTGACAAATTTGGCTAAAACCTTCACCACGGAACCCCAGCTCTACCTTTGTGCATTGCTGTGTCCCCTCCCACACCTGTCACTAGGTGTGTTGGTCAGAAAGGATGTGAATCCACAAAGGACTTCAGCTGAGCTCAGAAAAAATAACCTGTGCACATGACCTCAAAGTTGGTTTTGCAACTCAGGCTCTCAGGAATGAGTAGATAAATAAGTAAATCACTGATAAATTGACTAACATACAAACTCTGAAACTTTCCATTATGGTACAGTTTTTGGTGTATTTCTGCCTTGGCCTTCTTCACAGACAGTTTCTGATCTAAGGACCATTTAGACATCCAAAGCACTTCTTGTCAGTGAATGTTTCACATCATTATGGAGGTTATACATTAGGTAGGAGACAGTCAGGTGTCTTGTTTTACCAGGCACTGTAAAGCTTTTGTTGCAGACACCTGACAGATAAAAAGGTGACTAAAAGGTGTCTGTGGAGAAAAAAAGAAAATTGGATGGGTGGTTCTGTAAGATTAAAAATACAGGCAAATATTTATTTTAAGAAGATTGAGAATAGCAGCTCACCTCCTGTCTTTAACAGATGACACTTTAATGTACAATTTATAGAAGATGGGTGAGATTTTCAGAATGTACTGGAAAATGCTAAGAAAACTCCCAGGTGTGATGTTTATTAGTAGAAGATGGCAATAAATCTGTAGGAGAAGATGGGAATGAACTTCTCACAGACTGTGATGTGTGTTGTGTTTTGAGCATAACCCTGCTTCATTAAAAATGTAGCTTTGTGGGTTTCCTAAAGGAAGCTGTTATATTTTATACATGGTTTTTATACACGGATTTTCCTTTATGGTTTATGAGCCAGGCAGATTGGTGTTAAGAAGCGTAGCCCTGTTAATGAATTTCTGTCAGCCTGCATAACCCCTGCACACCACTGCTAAGTGCAGCCATTGTTATCAAGCCATTGACTGCTGTATTTCACTGTTTTTTGCAAAATGATGTAGAGAGAATTGCCTTGCTGTAAAGGATCTCTACTGCTTTAAGGAATGGCTCTCAATGGAGGAAAACTCTCAGAAGGGGATTTACAAGCCCGGGCTGATGCTGCTCACTCTCCCCGAGTGCAACAGGCTGCCCAGCCTGCACCAGGACCCCAGCTCCTGCACCCACATCCCTTTCTTTGGTAAGGGGACACATGCTGCCTCTTGTCCTGAGAGCTGTGTTCTCAGTGAGGGAGTGGGGAAGGATGCAATCTGGAATTTACAACTAGAGTAAAGCTGATGGTGGGTACTGTCCTGTCAGTGCCTGTGCACGGTGTTGTGACAGCCACATCAGCTGTTTACCTGACTTGTCTGACTGGGGTGTGGGAAAAGTCCCTCAAGTAAAAAAAGCCTGGCTCATTATTGAGAAGGTCATAACAACCTCATTGCCAAAATCAGTCTTGTTGATGGCAAAACTGCTGCTCAGGTGCCATTGCAAAGAAACAAGCCTCTTAAGCACTACTGGGAGGGAACTTATTCCCATAGCATGCTCCTAAGCAAGCACCCAGTTAGATCACATCCTAGACAACCTCTCCTTACATCTTGTCTTGTCTTTTTACAGATTTTAAAGAGGAGAATATAACCAGTAAGTAGACGGCTCCAGGCTCTGTGTTTCTAGATGTGGGCATGATATCTGTTGAAGACGCAGCTTGCACAGCATTTTTATGTTTTGCTCTGGCTGTCTGGATTCAAGTTATTACCAGGGAATGCCCGAGCTTCCATATCTGAGGCATGAGAAAACACATTTCCACCTCTTTAGGGCTTGAGGAGAATGTGAGCTGGTAACTCTTGAAGGTGATTAGAGAGGCATGGTGCTTTTAGTTAGTACCTTCCCCTCCAGCTGTTCCCCTTCTTTCTACCTGTTGCTTCTAATTTTGATTTACCCATATTTTGTATTTCTGATATTACTATTGAGCCAATCCCAGCCTTACATGCTGTTACTGACATGGTTGGATATGTCAGGCTGGCTTTGCAAGACCTCATTACCCCAGGGGGCCCATCGCTCTTCTCCAGCGCTTACAGCTTTCACAGTATTTTCCCAGGGTGGCATTGCACAGATGTCCACTATTTGATAATGGATCAGGGAGACATAACAGTAACATTTTACAGAATCACAGAATGTCAGAGATTGGAAGGGACCTCAAAAGATCATCCAGTCCAATCCCCCTGCCGGAGCAGGAACACCTACATGAGATCACAGTGATTTTAGTGATATTTTCCCCACTTTTTTAGTGTAGAGTCACCGTTTTGTGCACAAAGGTTTGGGTAGCATGAACTGAACTGTTTTGTAGCTTGCCTATCAAAGTTATTCATTAAAGCCCAGTTGGACCACCTTTATTATTCCTTCCTTCCTCGTTATAGCAAGATCATATATGAGAGCGTCTGCATTTTCCAGACCACCAAAGACCCAGGAGTGCTTCCTTAGTGTTGCTGTTGCCCCTAAAGCTCTTCACAGTGCTCCTCTAAGGTGTTGCACTGGTGTTTATTTCAGATCTGTGCAGAAGTTTTTTTCATGTTGGTTACTAGCTCAGTCATGAGGCAGGTTTTGGGCATTGCTTTCCTTGCCTTTGAACACAAGGCATTTAAAATGCTGACCTCAGATGCACAGCTATGTTCTAGGGCAGCTTAAGAAGATTTTACACCTCTGCAGAGCTACAGGCGCTGGTCATGTCCAGGCTACTAGCTTGTTGCAGATGAGGGGCATAACATGGTAGCTTAATAGCAGTCAAAGAAGTCCAAGTTAGAGCATTTTACATTTGTGATAAGTGCACTCATGAAGTCCATGGCCATTCCTACACTGAAGTGTTTGCATGCCTTGGGCTACAGGAACTTGGTGCTGTGTTTGAGCTTACTCACCTGGAGCAAACACTCTCATGGTGATGTTTCTGCCTCCCCATGTGTAGTGCCTAGTGAAAGTTCAGAAAGCTAAGGCTCTATAAAAGACCCATAACTGCAATTCTGAGTGCAGTGGGTGATGCAAGAAGAAAAGAGCAGATTGTTGTCATCCTGATGCATTTACTATGTTCCCCCTACAGAAGAAATAGGACAATCTGTGAGGCTACATTAAAACACATAGCCTTTGTCTCAAACTTGGATCAAAAGTTATACAAAGCTTTCATGAAGCTGAAAAAGAGTTGCTTAAAAAAATTTGAGAACAGATCAGGTTTCCCCCAGTTTTTCTGAGCTGTAAGTTCAAGAACACAATAGAAAATAAAATTATGACAACAATGTTTGCTGGCTTGTTAATTTATTTAACCAGGTTAGATGCCATCAACCAGAATGTTAACTCCTGGTCAGCAGATTTAAAGTAAGATTAGCTAGCATGTGTAAAACCGTGAAAGGCTGCATCTCCTTTGTTGTCTTCCTGCTTCTTGGATTATGCCAGCATGCATTGAAGTCTCCTATAAGGATAGATGATGTCTACATTTATGTTTTGGGAACATATTAATGCAGTAAAAATCCTCTCATGATTTTATGCTTAAATTCTCTGCAGCTGGAGTAAGCCTTGTGTATGGAAAATGAACTACACATTCTTCATTATAAGGAACATTATTTTATACCGATATTATTCCTTCAGATCTGTAGTTGCCTTCAGTGTGTGGCTTCCATGCATGCTGGAAACCATAGGCTATTTCCAAACGTTCAGACTAAGAGGACAAGCACTGTACAGAGGCAGAGAAGAGGGATACCACCATGGGACCTCTGCTACCTACTCCAGGAGTGTTGGTGTCTTCCTGTTACTGGCCCTGTAAGAGTGCAGGCTGGGAATCATGCAACCAGTGCTCCAGTTTGCTTTCTGCCTTGGTTTTATGTGAATGGTTTCACTGTGGTTCTGTTCTGCACTTTCTGCATGGAAGTGCTGTGAACTGGGAAGATGCAGTGCAACCACTGCAGGTGCATGGCCCATTTTCTCCATCTGGAAGAGCTCCAGTTTCTTTTTTGGAGTTTTACCAGATTTGATCTTATATATTGAGCTCAAAATCCATTTAAGTGCAAACAGGAGGCTAAGCAGTTCCCTGCCTGCAGTTGGCTGGTCCTTTTATTAGCTTCAGATCTGCTGCTGATTGCCACACGCTCTCATGTAACAACATGAAGTTTACTTGTGTTGAGTCACCGCTGCAGAACATGGTCTCAGATGCCTTGACCCCACGTGTTTTTGGCTTTTTTTTTTCACCTCAGGAACTTGCTACAGCGGCAATGGCCAGTTTTACCAGGGCTGGGCCAACGTCACAGCCTCCGGCATTCCCTGCCAGAAGTGGAGCGACCAGGTGCGCATCAGTGTGAGACCCATCGAACAGAGAACCATGCTCAAGGTCTTCTGTAAAGGGTTTCCCAGAGCCAGGTAGCCCAGTCCCCATGGAAGGACTAAGCAGGGAACAGGTTGCCTTCATTCTTGAATTCACTGGTGTTTCACATCCTCTTTGTATTTTAATCTGCAAGTTCCCCTTCCTGCGGCAAGATGTGTTCTCTGTCACTCGGGCAGGCTACTGAAAGGCTGTTTTACCTCTGCTTTTCCTTACTCCTTTGGGGTTGGTTTTTTTTTTGGTTTTGTTCTAATACCAGCAGGAAAAATTTTACTGAAACAATAATCTATTTTGTTTCCCCCCTCCAAGGCTCCCCACTTGCACAGGAGGACTCCTCAGGTTTTCCCTGAGCTGTCTCATGCTGAGAATTACTGCCGCAACCCAGGAGGTGAGAATGAACGTCCCTGGTGCTACACAAAAGACCCATCCGTGACCTGGGAATACTGCAGCGTGTCTCCCTGTGGAGATGGTAGGCAATGGCAATTTATGATTTCTACCACTGTGGCTGTTTTGGGGCCATGCAAGTTGTTTGCATCCTGAGCACTCACAGCTGCACTGATCTGTTCTGTCTTCTGGATTTGGCCAGTCCTTGTTCTTCTCACAGATTCACTCAGCATTTTTAAATAGGAGGTGTAACACACACCTTGAAGATGGGAAAATTAAGACAGGCAAATCGAGCACCTTGCCCCAGATTATATTAAAGCCAAAGGAAGAAATAATTTTTTCTGTGATATTATGAGAAATGGATTTGCCATTGTGGTGTTTTCACCCTTTTGGTTTGCAGCCAAACACAGCCTGCTTTCCCAGCTCCCCACACCCCTCCTCCTCAACCTCCAGGGAGTAGGGGAGAGAATTGGAAGGAAAAGGGCAACTCTATCCTAGCAAAACCAGGACACTATCCACCCCTTATTCCATACCATTTACATCATGCTCAGGTTTTTATATATACACATACAAATATTATTCCCCTAGTTTATGAACCATTTTCTTCAAAAAGTATATTGAGTTCATTTAGTCCGTTACCTTGGGTTCTGTCTGTCATGACAGACTTTCAAGGCAGGAGAGATGATGTGAAGTTCACTCAGTCAGTGGAGTAGGTGACATTGAACACAGCAGGATAGTGTGCAGTTGCATGCTGCATCTGATGCTTGTAGTTGGTGTATCTGTCATGATCCATACCCAGTGGCTGTAGGTTAAAGATGTTGTTCTTGAAGAAGTTGTTGGGCACCAGCTCCAGCAGTATCAGAATTCAGTCTGCACTAAGCTGGGGAAATTCTCAATATAAAACTGTTAGTATAATACAGAACAACACAGCAGTGATGATACAGGAATTCATTGGCTACTTTCACCCAAAATCAAATCTCCTTGAGGTACACATTGAACTTCCCCATCTTTCTGCCTCACCCACCAAGTGCACCCAGGTCCTTGAGCAAAAGCAGTCCCATGAAGTGGTTTACCTTCACCCAAGGCAGGAATAACCCAGACTGGTTTTCCCAGCATATTTTTAATATGAACCACAGGGACTTTCTCCCCTTCCACAGTACGTAAAAGTCTTGATAGGGCAGGCCCAGTTCAGTTGGCAGACCCTCTGGTACTGACTGACCAGGTGGCTTTTGCTAAATGTGTGTCCCAGTGTTTGCAGGCTCCACCACCCATTGCTCTCAGCGTGGTTTTCAGCCGCCCATGGCATCGCTCGACTTTCCCGGAGGCTGGTGCGTGACAGGGGATGTGGTTACACCCTCTCAGTGCCAGGTTCCTTGGCCCGAGTGTCTGTGAGATTGTTTCGGGAATGAGTCCCTCTGTGTGACTCAGTTTTGTCTGGGGTGCCATGTCACCACAAGACCTGCTTTCCCAGGCCCAGAACAATGTTTTGGGTGATGACATGGGGTACAGCTTGTGTCTCCAACCACCCAGTGCTTGCTTCTGCCATGGTGAGCCCATGGCGCTTGCCACTGCGGGTTTGTGGGAGCGTGACACAGTCAATCTGCCAGGCCTCTCCACATTTATAATGTAGCCATCATCCTCTGTACCAGAGAGGTTTTAACCTCTTGGCTTGCTTAATAGCAGCACGTTTCACATTTGTGAATAATGTGTCCATGGATAAGTCCACCCCTCAATCACGAGCCCATCTATATGTCACATCTTTTCCTTGATGGCCTGAGGTGTCATGGGCCCAGCGGACTAAAAATTTTTCACCCTTGTGTTGCTGGTCCAGGTCTGCTTGAGACACTTTGATCTTAGCATTCTGATCCACCTGCTGGCTGTTCTGATGTTCTTCGATGGCTTGACTTTTGGGCACGTGAGCAACTACATGATGTAGATCTTTACAACCAATCTCTCTGGCTGCGTGGCAGTATCCTGCTATAATTTGGCAGCCCGAATGGGTTTGCCTCTGCGCTGCCAGTTGCTCTGTTTCCAGTGTTATAACCACTCCCACCAGGTGTTTGCCACCATCCATGAGTCACTATTGAGGTTGAGGACTGGCCACTTTTCTCATTCAGCAATGTCCAAGGCCAGCTGGATGGCTTTTACCTCTGCAACCTGACTTGATTCACCTTTTCCTTCAGCAGCCTCAGCGACTGATCGGGTGGGACTCCACACAGCAGCTTTCCACTTCCAATGTTTTCCTACAATATGACAGGACTTGTCAGTGAACAGGGCATATTGCCTCTCATTCTCTGGTAGTTCATTATATGGTGAAGCCTCTTCAGCATGTGTCACCTCTTCCTCGGGTAACATTCCAATATTTTTGCCTTCTGGACAGCTCGTGATCACTTCCAGAATTCCTGGGTGACTGAGGCTTCCTATGCAAGCCCGCTGTATGATCAGTGTGACTCGCTTACTCCATGTGGCATCAGTTGCGTGGTGTGTAGAGGGAACGCTCCCTTTGAACATCCAGCCCAGCACGGGCAGTCGGGGTGCCAGGAGGAGCTGTGCTTCAGTACCCATCACTTCTGAAGCAGCTCAAACTCCCTCACATGCTGCCAGTATCTCTTTTTCAGTTGGAGTATATCGGGTCTCTTATCTTCTGTTTCCCTGACTCCAAAACCCCAGGGGCTGACCTCGAGTCTCTCCTGGTGCTTTCTGCCAGAGGCTCCAGGTAGGTCCATTCTCCCCGGCTGCGGTGTACAGCACATTTTTAACATCTTGTCCTGTCCAGACTGGCCCAAGGGCTACTGCACAGACTGTCTCCTGTTTGATTTGTTCAAAGGCTCATCATTGCTCAGGACCCCATGTGAAATCATTCTTCTTTTGGGTCACTTTGTAGAGAGGGCTCCTGATCTCACTGTAATGTGGCATGTGCATTCTCCAGAAACCCACAACGCATAAGAAGGCTTGTGCTTCCTTCTTGTTAGTTGGTGGAGACATAGGTGTTATTTTATTGGTCACATCCAGTGGGATCTGACAACGTCCATCTTGCCATTTTATTCCTAAAAACTGGATCTCCTGTGCAGGTCCCTTGACCTTGCTTTGTTTTATGGCAAAACTGGCTTCGGAAGGATTTGGATTATTTTCTCTCTCAAAAACTTCTGCTGTATTGCCCCACACAATGATGTCATCAATGTATTGCGGGTGTTCTGGAGCTCCACCCTGCTCCAAGGCATTCTGGATCAGTCTATGGCAAATGGTGGGGCTGGGTTTCCACCCCTGGGGCAGTCGATTCCAGGTGTACTGGACACCCCTCCAGGAGAAAGCAAACTGTGGCTTGCACTCTGGTGCCAAAGGAATGGAGAAGAATGCATTGGCAATGTCTATGGTGGTGTACCACTTGGCTGCCTTGGACTCCAGTTCATACTGGAGCTCTGACATGTCCGGCATGACATCACTCAGTGGTGGTGTGACTTCGTTCAAGCCACGATAGTCCACTGTCAGTCTCCACTCCCCATTAGACTTCCACACAGGCCATATGGGGCTGTTACAGGGAGAGCGAGTCCTGCTGATCACTCCTTGGCTCTCCAGCTGATGAATCAGTTCATGGATGGGAATTACGGAGTCTCGGTTGGTGCGATATTGCCACCGGTGCGCTGGTGTGGTAGCGATGGGAACCTGCTGGTCTTTGGCCCTCAGCAGTCCCACCACAGAAGGATTCTCTGAGAGGCCAGGCAGAGCAGATAGCTGTTTGTTTTTCTCAGTCTCTATGGCAGCTATGCCAAAAACCCACTGGTACCCTTTTGGGTCCTTGAAGTACCTTCTCCTGAGGTAATCTGTGCCAAGGATGCACAGGGTGCCTGGGCCAGTCACAATGGGGTGTTTTTGCCAGTCATTCCCAGTCAGGCTCATTTCAGCCTCCAATACAATCAGTTGTTGGGACCCTCCTGTCACTCCAGAATTACAAATGGATTCTGCTCCTTTAAAGTCTGATGGCATCAGGGTGCATTGGGCACCAGTGTCTACTAGAGCCCTATACTCTTGTGGGTCAGATGTGCCAGGCCAATGAATCCACACAGTCCAATAAACTCAGTTGTCCCTCTCCTCCACCTGGCTGGAGGCCGGGTCCCTGTGATCTTGATCATACTGTCCATCATCATCATATGAGTTAGAGCAACTTGCGTGGGCTGGGCTTCTATTCACTTCATTCACGTTTTGTAGATAGGGAACTGAAGCCCATCTGCACTGTTTGGAGAGTTGTCCACTGGAGCAACTTCCTTGGAAGAACCCCCTTTTGCGTTTGGTTTTCTTCACAGCTCACGGACACGTGCCTCTAGGGCTGAGGTGGGTTTTCCATCAGCTGAGACCTTGTTATGTGCAGAGGAATCAGACATGTATTCCTGGAACTCTTGGGTCAGTTTCTCTACAGCTGAGATGAGGGAGAAAGAGAAAGTGTCTCCATTTGTCTGGCGAGCCATTTCATCCATCTTTGGCTCCTCTTCAGCTTTGAAGCTCAGTACTGCTGGTGACTTGGCATATGATGCTGGTGTGTTCTGTAGAACCTTCTGCCACATGCCTTGTGTGCACAGGACTTCATCTGGATCTTTGGGTAAGTGCTCATCATTCAGGTTACTGTAAATAACTTCCAGCACAACCAATTCTCTATATTGTCCCACTTGCTTAGATTACACAAAATATCGTTCTTAAAGTTGAACCTTTCATCACACTTGACAGGAGATTGAAAGTCTGTGGCTCTCTTCCAATTGCTTTGTCAATGCCACTTTCTCTAGCAAAGGATCCCAACTGCTTGGCTTCCCTACCATCTAGTCACATGCTGTTGCCCCCATTGTCCCAACTTCGGAGCATCCATGTGGCAATGTGTTCACCTGGATGACGACTGAGATCCTTTTGGATGTCTCTCAGCTCTTCCTCCAGTTCTCGTGATGGCTCTGCTTCCTCCTCATCCTTTGTTAAGCGAACAGATTTCTTTGTGTATTATTTCCTCTATTATATAGAGGCTACTAATACTGGCACAAGCTTGTTGTCTGGTTTATCTGTGGTGCCTTTCACCGAAGTTTGATTAATCTTAGCAGGTGTTTGGGTTGGAGTAGTGGTAGAGGTGGCTGTTGCAGGGGTTGAAGTGGCCACAGTGTTGGTCGCAGGGGCTGGAGTGGCTGCAGGGTTGGCTGAGGGTGATGGAGTGGCTGCATTGGAAGTCATGGGTGGTGGGGTGGCTGCAGTGTCTGTTGGAGGAGCTGGAGTGGCAGCACAACAGTGACATCTGCACCAAACACCCAGACCAGATCTAAACAACATCACAACCTGACACACATTCAGCAACTGGTGATAGTGGTTTGAGCATCCCAAGGGTATTCAAAATTTTCTAGAACAATTTTTGAAACATACATCATCTAAGATGCAGGATCTCAGAGTTTGGAAATAACACAATTCTCCTTGTAAAGAGAACAGGGGTGTTGTGGACTTAAAGGAACACAAGTCAGTATCAGTTTAGCTCGCCTTAAAAAGAATGGTTTGAATTTATTTCTCTTCTCAATCATTGCATGTACAGATTAGCATTTCCTAGAATGTCTCAGAAAGTACTCAGCAGGTGGATACCTGAATATTATTTTTTTTTCCTAAAGATATAGCCAAATATAATTCACACTAGTTTACCATATTTGCTCCATAAAGACACTGAGATGAAAACTGTTGGAGGTAAGGGGATATTTCAGGAAAGTATCACTGTGTACTTGGTCTTACACCCCTCCCTGCAGATTTCTTTTAGAACACATGGTACATTGTGGTCCACAGTGCAGACCATTGATCTTTCTCACTGCAGACATTGGTGTATTTGAATACTGTTGAGACTATCAGATGTGATCCCCCATCTGTAACACTTGCAAACTGGTTCTTACCAAAATTGTGTTTCCAGCTCAAGGGCAACTGTGTCTTGGTCTTTACCAGATCCTGGGTTTTCATATTTGGCACGCAGAAATAGGTTTTGCTTCCTGCAACCAGACTTCTCTAGTATGGTCCTTTCATGCAGTCATATGATTGTATCTGTAGTGTCAGTAATTCACAGAATCACAGGATCAGGAAATCAGGATGACTCTGCATCTGTTTCTTAGAGAAAGCCCTGTAAACTAGCAGATGCATAACCTTCTGATTTTGTTTGCATTACAGCATCGTTATCACTAGGAACAAGAAAACCAAATGGAGAGACTCCAAATCTCCCCCCTCCTCCTCCCTTTTCCCCTACATATTCCATGACTGTTATCATCTCAATCATCTCCAGCTTTGCTCTGGTTGTGATCCTTGGCATTGTCATCCTGGTTTGCTGCCGTCGGCGAAAGCAGTGGAAAAACAAAAAAAGGTAAAGCTCAGGACTTAATTCAAGGCAACAAATGCTGCCTTGAAAGAAGGTGTGCCTGTTTCTGAGAGCATAGTCCTGTCAACGCCTGGTAGCGGGGAGTAGACCTCTCTTTGCCTGTGGCAGCCCAGTGAAAGGTCTGGTGAGCCTCTATGCTAGAGCAGAAGGTGGCCTGGTAGCTGTTTTGGGGACATGGCATGACACCTTGCCACAAAGCTCTATTGACAGCCCTGCTGCACCTCCCTTTTCCATCCTGGAAGAAACCAGCCCTGGAGGAGATGCAGATAGTTATCAGTCTGAGGTTGAGGGCTGTGCACATTCTGACTGAAAACTGCTCCAACGTTTCAGGGAGTCAGAGACACCGACGCTCACCACTCTGCCCTCCGAGCTCCTCCTGGACCGGCTGCATCCCAACCCCATGTACCAACGGATGCCCCTTCTCCTCAACCCCAAATTGCTCAGTCTGGAGTATCCCAGGAACAATATTGAATACGTGAGAGATATCGGTGAAGGAGCATTTGGGAGAGTCTTCCAAGCAAGGTAAGTGGCTTGTGTGTAAGTCCCATCTATCTGGAGGTACTTGGGAAAAACTGGCAGTTCGGCAACCAATTATCTGGGCACTGGAATTTCATTCACTCAAACCAAAATCAAATGCGTGTGTACCAAATGATACACTCAGGCTTGAATATCTGTTTCTGTTGTCCACTGCTTTCTGTCCATGTTTGTTAAACTTTTGTCACAAATGACTCTCCTGTTCTTCTCTCTAGGAGATACAATGTCTTACTTACATACCAAAGTCTGGTGTAAAAGCTTAGCTAAAATTATTATCCCTGTTTTTGCCAAGAGTATTGCCTGTGACATGTGACCTATTGTGAAATTCTTGCTTTTCCCAGTATTTACAAATTGTCAGTGTGTGGTGTCCTACATTATAACCCCAACACTGGCCAGTAATTACCACAGAGGGCAATGTGTCGTGCTACACTTAGGTCCTGACCCACATTTGATTGAGTGGCAGAACCAAACCAAACAAAATTCCCCTAAAAACCCAACCCACTTAGACCAACAATTTTTTTTGTGTCCTCTTTAGTTAGTAATTTTTTATTCTTATAATTTGCAGCCATTGTTGCCTGTTTTAAAGTGTTAGATGAGATCCTAGTTCTGTTAAATCTCTTGAGAGGTGAGATCATGCACTTCCTCAAATGTGAAAAATGTTTCATTGAAAACCCAGATATGAACCCAGCCCTGCCTAGACTGAGGTGGATGGAGAGTGTCTTGTCAGCCTTGACATAGGCAGGACAGTCTTTGGCCAGTACTGCTTTCCTTGGAAAGTCACATCCCCAAATTCCTGAAACAAAGTGGACAGACTGTCCAGTTCCTTCGTTACTCAGGATGATTTTCTTGGTCCTTTACAGTTAAGAAGTCTGGGATGTGGCTGATCTTGTAGCTGTACCTGGAGTAGTGTATGGTGACCTCAAAAAAACCAGGGCAGTATGACAGTCCCACCACAGGCCAAGACCTTAAGACTTTAATATAGAGGGAGCTAAAAATAACAAAGTTCGAAGGGCACTCAGTGGGAAAATCACAAGATGCTTAGCCTGTGATTGATTGTTAGCCTGGATGGCAAAGACAAACGCATTTGGGCTTGAGGGCACAGGGCAGTCCTCATCCCAGCCTCAGCACAGTGCTGGGGATGCCCTGCAGAGCATCACCTTCCCCCTCACGTGGTGGGGGTCTTCACTGTGCTGTGGGTACACAAAGAGGGCAGGTGGTCTTCCTGCCAAGTGCTGCTTTGGCTCTGCCATTGGCGCTTTACTACAATTTAAGTGCTGCACAGACATTTCTGAGCTGAAAATGACTCTCACCCGCACTGAGCAGGACCTCTCAAAGGGCATTCAAGTGTCATTAAAGTGAATTTCATCCAACCCAGTGCTGCAATTTCTTTTAATTAAACCTTTCTGCTATTGTCAGCGGAAACTAGGAGAAAAAGAAAAGTAAAAAACCCCCAAAAAACAACACATCTTAGCCAGCATTTGCAAACTGGAAAGTACCATACTCTGAGAAACTCCTACTCTCTGTAGCTCAGGGAAGGAGCCACATAAATATTGCTCCTGAAGGGGCTTCTTTATTTTTATTAATATCTCGATCAGAAGTCCCTTTCAGGCCTTTTATTTCCAGGGAACATTTGAGCCACTGGCATTTCTCTGCACCACTGGCCGATCAGTGCAGAACCGCTGATCCAGTAGCGCCAGCTGTGCATCCCTCCAGGTTACTGAAGCTACCACAACTTAAATCCTTGCTTTCTCATCTCAGATGGATAAAATGTACTTGTCTACGTGTGTTGAATGGACATCTTGAGCTAAGTTTAGCAACCCTCTTACTTTGCCTGATCTCATGTTTCTCCCTCTCCTGTAAACATAGCTCTGTGCATGGTGCCAGTGATGTCTTTGCCAGTTGGCTGGCTGTGAGTCCTGATTCAGTGTTTACTCACTCCTGGGTCAAGCAACATGTTAGGACAGGAAGTGTCCAGCTATCATTTACCAGCTTCTCCTGGAAGGCTGCTGTCTTCACTGGGGCCAGCTTCACACTGGAAAGGATGAGGAAGTAACCAGTTACCCTAACAGATGTCCTTAAAACAAGATTCAGGACCTGTGAGGGCCAACTCAGGATTCTCTGCCCCTGAGAGGACCATGCTGGCCCCATGTGCCACCAGAGCACTAGCCTTGTGCAGTTTGACACAGACCTTTATCCCAGAGCTGGAGCTACATGGTCCAGGCTAAGCCTGAAGCCCAGAATTGCCTACAACCCTGGATATGAGGTCTTTGCTAGCAGGCTAGTATATCCCCACTGCAAAGGCATAGCTTGTCATCTCTTCAAGAGACAAGGCTGTCCTTAGGGTAGCAGTTTCTCTGACAGAAGTCTCTTTGTGTTCTTTCCAAGTGCAAAGCGTTTTTCTGTGACTTGCTGTCTCAAATGTATCTGAAAAAGCAGTGTGGATGTTGATTAAAAAAAGATACAACAAAATGCGCCCCTGCCAATTCAGAGCACTCTCCTGCCCACGTATGAATTTCTCCAAAGGGTAGGGTAAAGGTAGATGTCCAGCAGCCTCAGTAGATGGGAATCAATTAATGACCTATCATTTAATGACCTACCACAGCTACCCAGCTGTGATGCTGAGGAAGATGGGGAACAGACTACAATCTCAAATACAGGTCCAAGCTGCTCCTCATTTTTTTTTACAGTTACTGCTCTGGAAAGAAAACTTGACCAGAAACTTAAAGTCAGGAACTCTCTGTAGGGGGGCTTGGGTGAAATCCCTAACTGCACTGCTGTTAGTTCTTTGAATGGCAAGTACCTAAAAGACGAATCTGCCAGTGTTGCACAAATCCATTGATGGTGAAGAAGATGAGGAGAGTTGCTGTCCATTCCATGTGCAAAGAGTGGACATTTTCCTAAGCTCTTAGGTAATTAAAAGAGAGGAAACTCAAGGTAATTTCTGCTGATGCTTCCCAGTTCTAGAAGAAAATTACTTTTTTTCTAGAAAACACTCCATGTTCTGGCCCACTGTCTGAACTCTCCTGGTTAATTTCAGAAGCAGCAGCTTCCCATTGCTTCCTTGCAGATATGCCCCTATCCCTTTGTGCAAAGACTGCTTTTTGGGCACCAAAGGGGTCAACTTCAATAACTCTCTGCCAAGACTGCAAACAGAATCTGTCTCTGTTCCAGCTCAGTGTGATTTTCTCAGGTCTGCTAAGAAATGGGCTGAAGTAGCACAAGTTACCAAGGGTGAAATTACTTGCTTTTGGTTGAAGGACCATTAAAACGCTTTGTGCAGCTTAATCTCACTTAAGTTACATTTAGGTTAGTTTACAGGATTTCAGTGAAAAGCAGATGGATGGGTGTACTTAAGGCTTCAGCCTGGAGTGAGTTTCTCTCTCCGAAGCATGCAAGACAGGACTGTGCCTGCCCCTGCTTTGGCACTGCACTAGGTCTTCCAGCCAGTGATGAGTGCTAATCTACAATGAGGCTGTTTGGAAGAGATAAAGGCCCTCCTCTTTTTACTTTCAAATGTTCTGCTAGGTTCTTCAGGCTGTTGCTGATGACTTTCTTGAGTGCTGAGATTAGACAGCAGCTGGTAGGTGCTGGTACTTCTCCCCTCTTACTAGACTGGAAACTTGCTGCCAGCACAGGGGCAAAAAAAGGAAGACCTTTTGCTGTAATGGGAGGCAATATCTGACAAGTGTGGAGTCTGCTCCTCTGCTCTGCGTGCCGGACCTCCTCGCCTGAGTGTCTCAGCTGTGATCTGTCCACCTGTGAGATTCCTTTCTTGATGGGCACTCTGCCATCTTCTGACATTTGACATTTACAGCGTCCAAGCGCAACTGTTGCAACTGCCATATGTCTGGAGTAGATGACAAGGAAACTGGAAGTTTGCTTTGGAAATCGGAACCTTCTCTTGGGGCTCCTGAGCAGTAAAATAACCTGGCATTTGAGCAATGGGAGGGCAGCCGGGCCAGCGTGGTAACATGACACGTAAATGGGTGCCGCTCTCCATGGGCGGCCAGGAGCGTGTTTTAACTGCAGGAGCCCTGGCAAGAATTTGCATGGGCAACAAAATATGTGTCTGAGGTTCAATGCATGTTTGAAGAGTAGAAAATTACTCTTCTTTGGCAACAGCTACCTCTAAATCTTTGGCAAGGCCATGTACTTAAACTTGTTGAGAGGACAGTGAGCTGTGAATAAGAAAACAAAATGAGTTTGTGGTTGCTCTGAGTCAGGAAACTCTGTTTCCTATGGATTTGTGTCTCTAAGCTCTAGCTGAAGATTCATCAGCGTCTTAACATGGATGTATCCATTAATAACCTTGTTCTTCATACAGGGCACGTGTCTGCTTTGGCCCTTCTGTCCTGTCACCTGTTTCAACAAAACTTGCAGGAGCGTAACTATTTCCTAGACCTCAGCTCCACCACATTAAATTCAGGCAAAATTAGCTAACGGGTTTATAACTTGTTGAATTACAGGCATACACCCATGCCACACACACACACCCAGAGAACAGTGGCAAAATGCTATTTCCCTTACAAAACCAGGGGAACATACTATAACTGTTACTTTCAATCTAATAGTAGCCAGATGTACCAATGCCACCATTGTGCCTGGTATGGGACAAGACGCAGTGAAAAGAGGTTCTTTCAACATTTTCATATAAAATAGGTTTATTTTTAACTCTGGTAATCCCAGTCATTACACCCCAAAAGTAAATTGGTTGGACTGAAGAGTCCATTCTACACTCCATGAAGTTTCTGATGTGACCTCCAACCCAAGGAGAGGTTATTGCTTACCAAACTGTTATTTAGTTAACTCTTTACCAGTCATGGTAAAGAGTCTGTAAGCAGGAAGAACAGTGATCAAAAAAAGCTATATTGGATTTAGTCCCCTCCTAAACTAACTTATATGTCTCTCTACCATGCAATGCAGACACGCCTGAGAGGGGAAGATGGTCTTTCATGTTCCTTCGTTTGGTGCTTGGGCCTTCCACTGTTTTGTTTTATTATTTTATTATTTTATTTTATTTTATTTTATTTTATTTTATTTTATTTTATTTTATTTTATTTTATTTTATTTTATTTTATTTTATTTTATTTTATTTTATTTTATTTTATTTTATTTTATTTTATTTTATTTTATTTTATTTTATTTTATTTTATTTTATTTTATTTTATTTTTTTCTGTCAGCTTCTCCTTTTGCCCTAGAAACAGAGCCTACATTTGGTGTGATCACTGATGCTTTCCTTTCTCCCCTCTCCCTGCAGGGCCCCAGGCCTGCTGCCCTACGAGCCTTTCACAATGGTGGCAGTGAAAATGCTGAAGGAGGAAGCGTCTGCAGACATGCAGGCTGACTTTCAGAGGGAGGCAGCCCTCATGGCAGAGTTTGACAATCCGAATATCGTCAAGCTTTTAGGTATGTGAACGAGGTGACCATGTACAGGGTACCACCCTCTGCAAATCTTCTGCAGAGCTGTTGGGGCTGCAGGGGTGAGCACACATGCATGACCAGCACTTCATGCAAATGGCAATGCTGGTCTGATTTTCACGAGAAAATGCCCCTTGCAAAAGAGGTGAGCTCTTTTTTATGTGCCACTGCACTATGTGCTAAAGTATCCACCAGAAAAAGTCCCAAAATGCAGATCTGAAGCTGTTACCTTAACAGGATGGTGCCTCATAATAAACCCTCCTTGTCCTGCACTGAGTGTACTGTTGACCATCTTGCTACCTAGCTCTGCTTCCAGTTCACTAACATTGTCACAGACGTTTTACAGGCAAGGCATGAGTTTCCTGGAGCTGTGATTTATTTTGTGGGTACTTAAAAAAAAAACAGGCACAAGTTTTGTTAGTTTTATGGATCTCACTTACTATTGTGATGTCTGAACACTCACTGGCATAAAAAAACCCCAGAATGAAACCAATAAATAATAATTAAAAAAAACAACTGCAAAAATGGTCCTTCCTTCCTTTCCCAGCTGAAAGGAAACTCCAGTTTACAAGGTTTTTAGAAAAGTCTCAATGCCACAGCTTGGCCAATAGGTCATTCTGTGAAGAAAGCTGCTGACAAAATTTTATTTCAGTAAATTTTCAGTTTTTGACTGAAGTAGATGTTGCTAGCCACTGTCACCTGGCAATCCCAATCAAAGTTGTATGCAGATGTGATCTCTGTGAACAGGCAGCTTAGATCTTAACTTAATTCAATAGGAAGCTCCACAAAATTTGGAAATAGGTAAATCCCAGTTTTGGGAAAGCTGGGTTCATACTTTGGATACAGAAAAGAAAAGCAAGAAATGCCCCAAACTCAAATAAACTTTGTGTTTCTTGTCAACACATTTTAGGTCAGGAAAGGGCAAAGGTACAGGAACAAACTGGTTTCACATTGTGAGGGTGTGGGGAACAGAGCCATGTTGCTGAAGACAGCTTAGACGATAAAGCTCTCACATATGCTCCCCGTGCTTGTCAGTTCCTGATTTTATCATTCTGGGAACAGCTATCTGTTTTTCCTCAAAGAATCAAGTGTTAGGTCATCAACAAGAATTTCAGATTTCACAATATGTTGTGATCACCAGTTGCTAAATGATAGCTCCAAGAAAACAAAACACATACATTTTAAATGCTGGCTTTTACTGGCTAACAATTTAATGACAAGTATGCAAATATTTTTGCCATATCACTGTATGCTCAGTAAAACTGGTGGGAGTATGGTCTTGTGCTGATGCTGGCCCCCAGTAAAGCTGGTGCAAAGCCAAGGAAGTCCTCTTCAGTGGGAATAATTTCCTCATCTATCAGATGTGGTAAATCTCTCCTTTCTGATGTCTGTTTTTATTTCGTCTTTCTTTCATTTTTGAGTATCTGTCATGACAAAAGTAATTTCTACAACCAACATTTTTCACGAGCTATTTTTTAAAAAAGAAAAACCCAGAAGAAGTAGTAGTGGGAATGTCTTTGCATTTCCAGTATCCCACTGATCCCTTGAACATGCCCCTTGGGATTAGTCCTGAAGTCTTCCTGCATATATGTAGCCCTTACACCCATGCCAGTATAAGTACAATAATTACAATGAATAAAATAATTATAAAATACTGTAATCAGAACTATAAAGGTTTCTTCCTGAAAGTATGTCACAGAATCACAGAATGGCAGGGGTTGGAAGGGACCTCTGGAGATCATCTAGTCCAACCTCTCTGCCAAAGCAGGTACATCCAGAGCAGGTTGCACAGGAAGGCGTCCAGGTGGGTTTTGGACATCTCCAGAGATGGAGACTCCACAACCTCCCTGGGCAGCCTGTCCCAGTGCTCTGTCACCCTCACAATAAAGATGTTTTTCCTCATGTTTAAATCAATGAGGTGTGAATGTCCTTCCAGTTGCACCTGGGAAGAGGCAATACTTCTGTTAATGCCAGCTTAAGCAGGATTGGGCTCTTAATTAAACATAGCTCCAAAAGTGTATCTTTTTCCTGGGATGTCCAGACAAATCAGGCAGCTGCGTGACTTGCTAGCATCTCTCATAGAGCTCAGCATTAAGTGTTTAGTGAAGAAGCTTCAAAGACAGAAAGGGACACATGCAAACTTGATGGTATTTGCATGCCTTGCTTCACCCTTCTCTCATGTCCCTTCTGGAAGGTCTTCCCTTTCTGAAAGTATTTTTGGCTTTTTTTGTTTTTGCACAACAAAACCCTCTTTGCTCCTCGAATGACCTGCAAGGTGCATCTACCTTCTTCCAGGTGTGTGTGCTGTTGGGAAGCCGATGTGCCTGCTGTTCGAGTACATGGCCTACGGGGATCTCAACGAGTACCTGCGTGACCGCTCACCCCGCAACCTCTGCAGCCTGGTGCACGGCAGCCTGGATGCTCGGATCCGCCTCCCCAACCCCCTGGCACTGTGCTGCACCAGCCAGCTCTGCATTGCCAAGCAGGTGGCTGCTGGCATGGCGTACCTCTCTGAGCGAAAGTTTGTCCACCGGGATCTGGCTACCAGGAACTGCCTGGTGGGGGAGAACATGGTGGTCAAAATCGCTGATTTTGGTCTCTCGAGGAACATGTATTCAGCTGATTATTACAAAGCAAACGAGAACGACGCCATCCCCATCCGCTGGATGCCTCCCGAGTCCATTTTCTACAACCGCTACACCACAGAGTCTGATGTGTGGGCCTACGGGGTGGTGCTGTGGGAGATCTTCTCCTATGGCATGCAGCCCTACTATGGGATGGCTCATGAGGAGGTCATCTACTATGTGAGAGATGGGAATGTCCTCTCCTGCCCAGACAATTGTCCCCTGGAACTCTACAACCTGATGCGTCTCTGCTGGAGCAAGCTGCCTGCCGACCGGCCAGGCTTCGCCAGCATCCACCGCATCTTGGAGCGCATGTACGAGAGGGCCGTGGCCACCCCATCGGTCTGAGGGATCTGTCCAGGAGGTGCCCCGTGTCCACCTGTCCAGACTGACTCCAACTGGCCCATGGGCTGCCAAGGGGTGACTCCACACAAAGCCCTGCTTTAAGGGGAGGGGAAACAGCTTGTTCCACTACCAAGCAAGAAGCTTAGACTGTACTCCCCTATGGTGGGCTGTACCTCCTGGAGTGGGACTACACCCCCCAGATGACACTGCTGACCCCTGGCTGTGCTAACTCAGTACCTATATTAGGCATTTCCAGGAGCACAGAGTTCCCCAGGGAAAGCAAACCAACGTTTCACGGGTGGCACTTCCCTTCCTAAGAGATCCTTCCATGTCCTTCTGCATTTATGCTCTTGGCTTTTACTTTTCCCTTCTCTTCCTTGTATGATTTCAAGTATTATTTAAAAAAAAAACAACCAAACCAAACCAAAACAAAAAAAGATTGCAGAATTCAATCTTTTTGGGGATATTACTTACTTTTTTTTTTTTTGCATACTTGCTTCCTTTTGTAGGAAAAGGACATTTTTAAAGCCATAAGGCACCTTCTTTTTCCTTCTAACTTCCACCTCCTCTTTTACACTCCTGAATATAACATTGACAGAGTCAAAACAGGAGCTTGCAGGACCACCAGCAGTTGCCCACATCTCATGTTATGTAGACGAGCAAAGTCTGGTCAAGCATGGAGCCTTACATTTTTAAAAGTAGGAAGTCCACAGTGAGGTTCATTTGATGTTTGTTAAGATCTCACCCAAAAGCTTGCCTCAAGTATTGCATCCCTTCTTTGCTGCCTTTATCTGCGACAAAGCCATTTGGAGAGAAACGAGAGGGAGAAATTCAGCTGAAAAAAATTAGTTCTGCACCTGGTAGGTCTGCAAGGCATATTTATTTGCCTCTGCCTGCAGTACAGTTCTCACTGTGCTGAGAGCACGGAGAAATGCAGCCCTTCCTGCAGAAATATGGCAGATTATGTTAGTTATTTATCTCCTTTTCCCTTCTTATCTTTGTCCCCTGTTTCTGGTGTTCCTTCCCTTACGGCAGCTCCTAAGACCTGTAAGCCCCACTGCAACTTTTGCTGGCCATCTGCTCTGGTGCTGCAGTTTACAGGCACAGAAGTAAAAAAGGTGGATGCCTGCCATCAGAGTCCTTCAGAGACAACCTGCCAGTCAGAAGAGGTGGAAAAAAGGAAAGTGCACACTCCACGCAAATTGTTGCAGACTGTCCATCTGCAGGGCAAAGATGAGACTGGCTCAGTTACATTTGGTCCACAGTCCACCTGCAAACTACAAAAGTTTCTCTGCTAAAAGTTCTCCAAATTGTAATGGATAGTTCGCTGCCAGAGAAAACTGTGTTCCTCTGAGGATGGGTTTTACCTTTTAGTTCCTTGGGCAGTGAGGAACGATTGTTCCAGACCCACACCACAGATACGAAATACAGCTGGTCACAGGGATGTGCATTATCCCTGCAGAGCAGGAGCACCAGTGAGTGAGCCGTCAGTGTGGCTTCTGTAACTGGGACACACTGTTTGAGTGTATCCAAGAAACAGCAGTGGAGAGCAACCACCTGGAGGTCTACCCAGAGTAGCCTTGGCTTCTGAAAGGCAAGCTTGAAAAGCTCTGCCAACCATTTTGAAGAGCAAAATTGGAAAGCACGTACCTTCCTCTGCTATTTTCCTGTAAAGTGAGTTAATCTCTGCTTTTCTTTTTAAATGACCATAGCTCATTCTGGTTATGGCCACAAGAGCACAGTTTAGTGTTTTCAGACTGCTGGTGTCAGTTTCACTTGAAGCAAAGAGCTTACAGCTACCCAAAGAGCGGGAAGGAAGAGGAAGCTCTGCTTGGGCTGCTAAACATTGAAATGCTAAAGCCGCCTGGATATCTCCTAAGTGAGCACAAAATGACGAGTGCTGTCTTACTCATTTAGCAGTCCTGCTACTATGGCACAATTTACTAAGGTTTGGATGCTAAATCTCCTCCCTGCCCCAAGAACACCAGACCCCTCAATTCAAATAAAATAATTACTGGAGATCCTTACATAGCTCCTGCTACCACACTGTGACCACCTCAGCATTAAATGGTGTTAGGTTTTGTCAGCTTCCTGGCTGTCCTCCCTGCTTTGCAGCAGCAGGTGTGAGGAGGTGAGTCTGGAGGGATGAGGGGTGAGCTGCATCCCCAGCTGCGTGGAGGTGTCTGCAGCCTCTGCCAAGCTGAGCCCCAGGGTACAGCCCAGCAGATACTCCATCCCTGTAATCCAGGGTGCAAATTCAAGAGCCTTGCAGTGCTCGCAGCAGCAGGGCTTTTGTCACTTTAGAGAAGGCAGGGTCAGAACTGGTATGTATGTGGGTAGTGGTGTTGGTCCAGGTACTCAGCACCTCCTCCTAATGTGGAAAGTATCTTACACCAAGCAAAGGGTGCAAGAACAGGTTGTAAGACCTGCACCATGTGCTAATGTGAATGAACACACCCATTTACAGCCCAAAGGACAGTCTGCCTTTCTGCTTTCTAGGATTGCAGCACTGGCTTCAGTCACTCACTCTCCATTTCCCCCAGCTAGACTGCTTTCAAGCCACAATCATGGTTTTCTTCTTGTTTTCATGTGGAATGAAGTTAGATGCCTATAATGTCACATGCTGTGAAGTTTGTCCCATTTTGTGAAAGAGGGACTCCCACAAACTTGGACGAGTACCCTTTTCATTGCACTTTTGTAGCCCAAATTCTTCTCTTCATGACCCTATGTTCAGGTCAGTGTGGGCTTGCAGTTATAAAAGAGTGGAAAATTTGGTTTTCCTTGTCCATCATTCCAGCCTTTCCATTATAAGCATGCACTGAAATGTGTGGTAGTGAGTCACTGAAGGTTCAGGATGGAAAAGGCTTCCTGTGTAGTAAGAGGAAAGAGATTATTTCAAGACTGGCTCACGGAGAAGCTTCTCTTCTGCATGCTCTCCAAGGATGATAATCACTTCTGCATGGCAACCCAGCAGGAGGGCTTAGCACCTAAACGGTGATGTCCTTTGAGGATTAAGTGGTAGACAGACCCTCTGCTGCCTCTGCATGTCACTGGGTTTTACCCTGAGAGTTTCAACCTGTTACACACTTTTCAGCTTGCTAAAAGCTGGAAGTTGAATTGCTTTCATGATTTGCCTTCTTTCACAGTTTCCTTTTCTCCTCCTTTTGTTTGAGACTTCTGCTTTCCTCAGTGTATGTTATACAGTGTGCTACTCCAGAGACTTCTAGACTTTCTGTATAGCCATCACAGAACTCTAATTACTTTGAATGGAAGTAAACAAAGGGATTGTGAGAGAGTAGAAGAGAAAGGAAAATTCGTTACTCGAAAAGTTGTTTGGAAACAGAAATATTTTGTAGTCTCCAGCTTATATTTATAATTTCTGCAGAGAAAGAGGGTGAACCACAAATGAAGGTATTTGGTCCTTCCATTCCCGTCCCCACTTATGGCGGAGGGAGCCTTGCAGTCAGCAGCACTGGATGAGAATCCTGAGGTGAAGAAGAGGATTTGCAGCACATTTGATGTACCCATTCCTTCTGCAAGTGCCCTGCCTAGACCATTTGAAGATTGTCTACAGCTTTATCCTGGATAGCATATTGTGAAATCTGATCAACCAAACAGCAAGGAAATCCTCTGATGTTCATGTGACTCTATTTAATGGTTGCATTTAAAATGCATATTAACAGTGAAAAATACATAATTAATTGGACACTGCTTGAAACATGATCAGATTTGGTTCAGAGGAATTGCCTTTTGAACACATTGTGAACTAAACTCAACTGTCTAGTTTCATTTCTCCAAGGCCGTATAACAATTATTACTCTGTGATTGTTTGTCATACATTTCATGAATGATGGCTTTGAAATACATCCCAAGCAGAGATGTACTGTTTTCATTATCCCAACCTATGTAACTCATGTGTGCAATATTTTATAAAATTAAGAAATGTCAGAAAAGGATAATACTAATTCTGATCTCTCTGTTCTCTTCCTCCTCCAGTACTAGATTTGTTTCTGAAAATTAATACATTTCATTTTATTAAAACAGCTTTATTAAGGCTTTAATATGCTGGTGGTTATACTGTAGGCAATTGCAGTTATGTTAGCCTATTACATGTGCTCAAAGTCCTGTTGTTTTGATGGGTTAAATTGGGTGCTATGGGGACATACCAAGAGGCTGAAACCAAGAAGCTGGTCAGGTTGCTCTGGAGAAGGCTTCCCGGAGTGGGAGGGCATTGGGGTCTCAGCATGATGGGTCCCTGCCCTGACACTAAAGATGTGAGGAGGAGAGAAAGAAGGAAGTTTTTACAGCAGCATGGGTTGGAGTCCTTTGACTACTTTCCTAGTGTGAAACAAGTCTCAGGTAGATGGGAATGACATCTGCCTCCCTCCTGATTTCTACTGGCATTTGTGCCTGGATTTTGATCTCACACCTAGATGTACTGGGAATTATATAGTATAAAATCAAAAGGGAATTGAGTTTGCTCTCTGTAGAACACAGTTGAGAAAGGCTTGTCACTGATGGGTTTATCTATTTTTCTGCACATAATTCTTGCACATGAACTCACTGAGTAAGTCTATAGGAATTTCAACTGTTTTAAAAGCAATTGCAAGTATTTGACAATTAGAACTGGGGAGTCAAAGCAAACTTCCTGACTACAATTAGCCAGGCAAACCATGAAGTATAATCTTTCAATTTTTTTTTACTTTTATTTCATCCAACTATGGTGGAAAATGTTTTCTGCAAATAGTCTTAGTCTTGCTGAAATCTTAGAAAAAAATATTTTGTAAATATTACCCTCACTGAGAAAGTCAATAATGAAGTAGGAGGGGAGTTACTTTTTTTGTCCTTTCAATTGGGGTGAATCATATAAAAGGGTTGGCTATTACCTGCCAAGTTTTTCAAGGCACAAGAGGAAGTGGGACCCCCATTTACCATCGCAAAACCAAGTGGTTTTTGAATCGTTAGAGACACTGTTTTTTAGCTTGGGGTAAAAAGTTGACCCTATGACAGAACCCATGATCTTCAGCAGTGCCATTGCTGCCAGGTTCTCCTCCTTCCAATCCCACCCTGAGACCACCTGAACTGGCTGGCATAGGCAGATGTCCCCAGTGTCATGAGTCACCTTGAGTATTTTGGGTAGAACAACATTAATGTCCGCTGTCCTGCATGAAGTCATGAGAATAACACATGGCTGGGGAGAGCAGAAGCATGTAATGGATTATTTCATTATCCTTGACTTTTATTTGTGTTCTTGTGAATGCGTGTGCCTGTGTTTGTGCGTGTGTGCGTACAGGAACAGACAGGGTGAGAAGCACACTTCATGTAGGGGGAGAAAGAGGTTTCTGTTCAAATTTCTCATTGTATCTTTCAAAACCTTCACTCCAACCATTTGCATTCTGTTTTAAACTTCTCATCTTCATCTGGATGTAATGACATCTCACTTCCACAAAGGAAACTTGAGGTCCTAAGAGACCTTTGCAAAGTCTCTGACATCGTGGTGACGTGGGAGTGGCTGCCCCTCTCTGCTGCCAGTGTGGAGGTCTGAAGTAAACAAGAAACTGCTTTTCGTATTCCATAAAAATATCAGAGGCTTCCAGTGGCTCCCAAATTCAGGACTAGAATCTTTTTCTTATTAGCAAGAGGAAAAAAAAAAGGGAAAAAAAGAGAAAAATACCATGAATTTACCAACTCCACCAAAGACGTAGAAGCTGCCGTAATAATGTCATGGATGTTTTTCAAGTATCTCAAACTTAGGAGAGGAAACACACACTTGTTCACTTGAAAATCGTTAGAAACTCACTTTATACACATTTTTGCTGTATGTAGCCAAGAGCATTCCCTAGAGGTAGCTCCCTGTACTGGCGGTACAGTGGCCAACTGTAACTGCATAAAGGGTGAGATCTGAGAAGGTCAAAACTGCCCTTAAACCTAGTACCTACAGTTTTCTGCAATGCAGGAGGTGGTAGCCCAAAATGAAGGTCACACTTTATATCATTGATGTATTTTGGTGCTAACACAGCATCTTCCAGTGTCCTGCAAGTTTAGGATTAAGTAAATAAGAGTTTCATCAGCAAGTGTTAGACAGGTTGTTTTATAACAGATTTGGACTAACATGAAATCAATTAATTAATTGATTAAGTTTATTAAAGAAATATATTTTTCTGTCTGCTGGGGTGCTTTAACTCTCATGCCATTTATAGGCCGATGTGTTCACTTTGACTCTGAGATAATGACACTATATGTTTCTACTGGGCATGAGGGAACATGCTGAGGTACTTGTATGTTTATCTGCCCTCCCCCACAGCTCCTATGTAAATGGGATGTTACAGCTCAGGAGTTTATATAGGCTAGCAAACTTGTATATAAACAAGCAACCTAATGGAAGAGGGGATCTGTGCAGAAACAAGGAGTGCTGGATGAATGAACGGGGGTTATTCACTCTCCTGGATGGTGAGCTCATGCTGGGCTAATTTTAATTTCTCATTTAAAGCAGTGCTAGCTTCACAGCAGTGACACTGGAGAACAGGCGGGCTTTGGTTGCGGTGAAGATGAGGAACTTCCCGTGGCTGGCTGGCAGCAGGCGGGATGACACAGGATCTCTGTGTGGAAAGGGCAGCAGAGAACGGAGCGTTCTTCACCGGAGGCGCATGCCATTGTCCTGAGGGATGTGACATCAGGCACACACATCCTCTGCTGGATTCACTCAGATTTGACTGGGATTTACTCCTAGTGCCTTTGCAACCGTTCCTCCTGTTCTGGAGCACGTGAGCTATCCTTGTGTGCTGAGATGCTGAACTCCCCACACCTTGTGCTATTCTCAAGGAACCCAACAGGACAGACCTGCTCCCCTCTCCCTTCACTTCCTCCCGATGCTGCACCCCTTCCATCGGACCACAGGGTCCAGGCAGGTGCACTTCCGTGGAGCTGGGCAGTGTCGCAAACAAGGTGCACGTTTCCATGACTCCTGTGGTGGTGAAGGGATGCTGGCTGCATGGCCCCTACTCAGAGCAGTGCTACCCCTGCCCCAGGTGGGTACCTGATGTGTGACAGGGCTGCGAGGTTCTGTGGGGCTAAGAGGCTGTGCCCTGTTTAGAAAGAGCTCCTGGTGAGGACTGTACAAAATGTTCAGATCAAAACTCCCAGCAATGTGAAGGCACTTGCATTTGGGTGTCGTTGCTTGCCTTGATGAGGCTCTCTAAGAGGATCTGCGAGCCATTAGGCTGCTGCTCGGCTCCATTTCAAGAGAAACTGGCCTGATTTATAGCTTGGCATCTGTAGTGCATAGCAGTCCAACAGTCATGGACTGGCAGGGGAATGGACAAGATGACTTGGTATCGGTATGTCTTGCATGTGAGATCTTCAAGTCAATAGCAAAGCATGCTAATGATCTGTCCTCTCATTAATCTAAGTTGTGAAAAATTGTGAAATACTGTCTAGGCACCAGATGGCACCTGTCTAGACAAAACAACACAGTTTTTGGCCAATGTATTTTACTGTGTAACACACCACATGCAGACATGACATTATGATACTTGTATACTGTGCTGAGCAGGTTTGCCGTCACTTCTGCAAATGAGGTATGCTATTTTCCTGAGCCTGCAGCATAGCAGAGTATTGCATTTGGCTTGCATGAGATAAATCCTGTCAATGAAAGGGACACACTGCCTGTTTGGAAACATACCCTGACTCAGCAAGACTTGCACAAATATTTTTCTTGGGCAGCTACCATACAGTCAAGTAGCTGCTACTACACATTTGCCCTTTTATGCCACTCCAGAGAAAGGATTATCTGTTAGCAAGAAGATTTAAAAAATAACTTGAGATAAAATGTTAGATTAAAATCTTACACATGAGATAAAAGTATCTCAGTCTACAACAAAAAGTATGCACAGTTCATCTTTTGGGACTCTCTGGCTTCACTGGCCATCCTTCTAACCTTACTCAGAGTTTAGTGGGGCTGTTAATTATTCTCTGCTTCACCCAACACAGGAACGAAGGAGCCTCCAATGAGCTTAACAAAAAGGAAGCAAAAAATCTTACATGGGAACAGCTACATGCACAGGAGGCTGCAGATGCCAAAAGTATGAACAAATTTAAAGAAAACAAAAGAGATTGCACAAATTCACACAGGGGATGCCATCCAATTTTCATTAAATTTTATGGTTTCAATACCTCACAGTGCTGTTTTCCAGAAGCTTTTAGAGGAACACAGGGTGAAAAAATTACTTTATGGATGTAGGTGTGACCTGATCTGGTGCTTTTCTTAAAATATCTGCTGGCAACAGCTGGAGTCAGGATACTGAATGTCTGACCTTCTGATGTCTGATTTACTACTTCTGTTGTGAAATTCATCTGCAAAAGGGCCTGGGTTATAAAATCTGGGCTCCGATCACAGATGTCTCCTACCTGAAGGATAGTTGATTGGTCTGAGCTTGACATAAGGCATGTAACTGGACGAAAAAAGTTAACTTTCTGTTTTCCCATGCAGTGTTTTAATGTCTTTTGGATAGTGCTATAGCACCTGCCAAACCAATGTCTAAGCACCCTTCAATGGGAAAACACCTTGTGCAGGGCCAAGGGGGATCAGAGAAACTCTTCCTCGTCTTGCTACCCACTGACTTGCATCAATGACTTAGGAAGCCTTCACCATGTTTCCAGCTGACAAAGACGCAACAGCACTAAAACTTGAAGGGAAATATCTGGGAGGTATAGTGAAAAATAGAAGATACAGAGCAAGGAGTCAAACTCATATTCAGAGGGAACTGCTAGAGGCCAGAGCTGAAGCCCTAGAGCTGCCCATGCAGGACCTGCACAGCAGAGACTCTGACCCTGCTATCCCACTGTGCCATCTGGGATTGCACATGGCCATTTGCCAAGTTAGAGTCAAGCAAATATGCATTTGGAGCCCTTGCCTCTGAACCAGCCATAGAGAAACATGTGCAGAAAGCTGAATGCACACCCCAACAGTTTCTGGAATCTGTTTGTGTCCTCAAGGCCACCCCAGGTTGATGATGAACTAGTTTGCTGCACCGACATTTCAGGATCCAGTAATTTTCTTCCCACAGATTTGGCAATGCTGCTAGCTGGAAAACACCGACACGACATCAGCAGTGGCATTTCTCAGCAAGTGCTCTTTCCATTCAGCCACCAGCAGCTATCATTCCCCTGCTCCAAATGATTGCAGCCAACTGCAATTCTTTTGGTTCCAAACCCCAAAACTGTCGACCTAAGAAACTGGCTGCCTCATCTCCCCTGGGCAGGTCTTTTTCCAAGGAAATCCGTGATTCATCCACAGATGGCTCCCTGGATTGGCAGGCAGCTCCACCCACAGCCAAGAAAACCAGCAAACTCACCACCTCAGCAAGGACGTGAACCCTAGTGCCTGTATGGATGTCCCCACATTTCCAGAGGCTTTTTCCTGTTCGTTATGGGAACAGGAAATAGGAAGGAGAATGGCTGTGGGCATGCCATTTTCGTGGTGAAATTGTTCTGTTGCAAATCCACGGTGCAGAGACACTGTGATACTGCAGGATGACATCCTCAAGGCCCCCCCAGGATGGGTGTGACTATTTTTTGGACGGCTTTTCTCTCCTCCCAAGGAATGCAATTTGTCCTGGCCGAGCAGCAGCAAGCTTGTTGATGCCTTTACCAAGTAACAGGCTTGGTGGGATAGAGCAGGGATCATTTCCTGATCTGCTCCAGGAAGAGTGGGGCAGAAGTATGAGACTTGTCCTTCACCATTCCCCTGCATAACCAGTGCTACTTGCTGGCCCTTGAAGCGGAACTTCCCTTGATTTTGGTGCCAGGAGGAGAATTTGACTTTCCCAGAGCATGCTTGAAAATGCCACCCTCACTGTTGACAGTGAAGTTTTTGTAATGTCAGTGGTTATGCAAGGCAAAGATTTATAACCCCTATGCTGATGTGAATCTGGACAGTTTTGATCACGTCATGCAGCTTTTTGAGTTGCTGCATATTCATGCTGGAGTTACATAACAGTGACCTGTACTGACCTCCCTGGCAACTTCCCATGTGTAATTAGAGATCTCCTGGTGACAAATGTATGCTCAGATACAAACAGTTTGGCAAATTCCAGATATGGTAATTTCTGGCAAAGTGGGATTCCAAGTAGCTTGATGCTGCCCCTGGAACATCTTCCTGGGGGATGCACTCTTTTGGTGGCAGATGGAGAAGGAAAATTTCCTCTCTCCCTCTTTCCCCCTTACCCTTGCCTTGGAGGTACTTTCATAAGGAACAACTGCCTGGCATCCACTGCCTGGCTGAATTAACAGGTTACAGTGAGCTCTGGGGAAGTGCTCTTCCTATGAGGTTTGTCTTTAAAACAAAATATAGGCTTTGATGTGGTCAAAATGCTGCCATCAGCCACGTACACCAGAGCAAATTCACACTGTGAGGCTCCCAAGTCACAATGACAGGTTGGCATTGGACGTCTCCTGCCTCCCTAAAGCTGTGACACAGCGTCCACCTCTGCAGCAGCGGGAGAGCAAGTGGGAAAAACAAGGAGACCTAAAACACCTCCTATGCCAGGTACCTGTCACCTAAACCTGCAGTGGTGGGAAGGGGAAGCTGTAACCCAATCAGGCAAATCATCAGCCCCAGGGCTCAACTGAAGGCCAGCCCTAGGACAACCAGAGGTATGGTGCTGGCCCCCTGGGAGACCTGTCAGACGAGGGTGCTGGGGCCACTGAGATACTTTAACCTTAGTTTTACCTAGCACAACTCTAGCCTGAATGAACAAGCAAATGGGTGGCCTTAGGGCCGTGGTGAGTTGCCCAGCGATGTTCAGTGAAGCGTGGAGTTGTTTAAAAACCGTTTTTGTAATTCTACCCAGAGGCATCAAACATACAACCACAGTAGCATAATGGAAATTTTGCAAGACCCACCACAGCCAACTCATTATTTGAAGCTCATAGAAAATGGGATAGTCTGTCTGCTGGTGAGCAAAGATAAATTCTCTGCTATTATTGTGAATGGGTTGGGATCAAGCTAGTAATCCCTGTTGTGTATTTTGTATGAGCTGCTGAGAGCTACTCCTGTGGAGCCAATAGGTGAGAACACTTAACAGAGCTTGCCAGAGGGGTGTGTGCAGCTTATCCCTTTCTGAGCACAAAAGTTCAGTGTTTGACACAGACTTGCACACAAACATCTGAATAGGAACCAAAAACCTATTACCAAATAAACAGGATAGCTCTCTCAAACAGGTTCAGCCATATTCTTCATCCTGCTCCTGCCCTTTCCCCCACCCCACCACCAGTTTTGGGTAAAATACAAACAAAAATAGGGTATGTGTCATTAAAACTATCTATTACACAGAGCATAATAGGGTCTGGACCAGCTTCCATTCCAGTCAGTTGAGGCTCCAAATTCCTATTGACCTTACTTGGGAGATACAGCCACAATCCACAGCAAACTGTAGTTAGGTTAAACACAAACTCAACCACTCAGAAAGCAATGAGGAGTGCCACAATGGCTGTTTTTCCCTGGTATTGCCATCTTTGGGGATGCAGGACTTCCTTCTGGGAGAAGTTATTTTGCAAAGAAATGGGGCCTTTCATGGGCTCCTTCTTCCAGGTCTGCCTCAAAGATACCATCCTAAATCGGTTAGACTGAATGTGTGCTGAAATAGTATTTGGGAAACTGTCTTGGAGGCAGAGGGTGAGGATCTCTGTTGCTTTTTGTCATTCCTATGTGTATCACTTTGCTGGCTGTTGGCACTGGCTATCCCCTGGCTTTCTCTGACACAGCAGTGACAAATTTCTGCAGGTGTCCTGAGGCACAAAGCATTGCTGTTTGATGAATAGTGGACAAAATTAATAGTGCTGTAGAGTTGGAAGCGGTTTAGACCACACAGGTTGCATCATCGCTAACAGTGCTGCTGGCTGGACACCTTTGTGCTATCACTCATTCAGTGTTACTTGTTTGAAAGAAAGAGAGGAGTGGTGGGGGAGAATAACCTCATCAGCTCTCACACTGATTTCCCTAAATTTTCATGGTCCTGACTAATGGAGACCTTCTCCCCTCTCCTCCCTTCAAATCCTGAGAAAACAATGCAACAACTCGCATGACTCAATGTCTCTTCAAGTCAGGCTGCTTTGCTCTCCTCCCTCCTCTCATTGCAACAGCAAATTGAGAACAAGATAAGGCTGAGCATTGCACTCAGTAGCACTGAGGTTTGTGGAGGCTGAGACACAAGTAGTCACTAATTCTTGGCCAGTATAAAGCTAGAGGTTGTGTCTTTATCAGCTGGAAGCACAAGAAGTTAGAAACTCACAGAGGGAGAAAAAAAATCCAAACAGAAATCACCTGTGGCTCTCCACATGGGATTAAGAAATGCCAGAAAGAAATAAATTTCTCCCCACAAAATAAAGAAAAAAAGAATCCAAGCTGTAACTGCTGAGCTCCATGGCTTGTGCACTGGAGTGAGCAGGGGGTCACACGCGAGAGAGCTACGCAGGTGTAAAGGGTAAAGGGCTGGAAAAGTGACAACAGGTTTGTGGAGGTCAGATGTTTTGGCAGGAGCATGTTTCTATTCTTTAGAGGATGCTGGTCTGCCAAAATATGATGCACACTCAAATCGCAGCCACAGAGTATGCTGCCACAAGGGAAAAGACAGCACAGCATATTTTTTCTGGGAGGAGAATGAAATCAGAAGAGCCAGAAAAGCAAAAGTCATGAGGTAGGAGCTGACTGAAGGTCATTTACCAGTTCCTTCAGTTCAGTTCTCCTTGCACACCCTGTGAGGGAGACGAAACTGACTCTCGGCTAGCAGATACCGCTTCCAGGAGGGGAACTGTAAAGGTTTGCAGCTTTCATTGCTCGCTTTGTTTCTGGACCGCAGTTTTCTTTGCCAGCACGTTTTGTGTGTGTGTGCAAGCTTGAAGCAATGCCTGCCAGTGCAAGAAGGCTCAGGCCACATGCAGCGTCTGCGGGCTCTTAGAAACAACAACCATTGCTTTTTGGGACAGGGAATTAGCTCATAAATGTTTACCAGACTGTCAGTTACTGGGATGCAGAGCTGTTAGCAAGACAGTTCTGATCAAAATATGGGAGTTCAGCATGCCTGACTAATCTAGTCTGGTAACTGCCCAGCAGAATCTTTTACGAGCACAAGGAAAGCAGTTTCCCTCCCTCCCTCTGCTTCGGAAATAAAGCAATAGTGTACATTGGAGGAGGGCTGCAAAATCCAGCCCTACTCAAAACATGACCCTTGAGATTGCATTTTTCAACCCATATTTGAGCACACCTCTTTTTTAGAGGGGCTACATAACTTCTCTCCACACCCTTGTGTGTTGTAGGAAATCAAGCCTGAATATATCAGTTTAATCATCACCCAGAGTCCCAGGTCACACAGTCCTGACCCCACTCAGGTCAGTGCCAACAGGGGAGACCTAAAGGTCATCTTGGTGTCCTGACTTGCTGCCCTGCTTCCTTATGAGGAGACACGGCCATGCTGAGCACCTCCTGCAGGGACAACTGCTGCTCTTGCTCTCCCCTTGGTAGAACAATCCAGGGACTTAATAGCAAGGCGCTCATGTCTCTGGGCAAGGGTTTGCTTCTAATCTCCTTTGGAGCTCTCTGCAGCTGGGTCACATCTGCAGGCATTAAATGAAACCTCTGAAGGCTACGCTGGCCTTCACAGGACCAAAAATGCGCTGCTGCAAGCTGGATGCTGTTCTTGTCTGAAGGAGCCAACTTGCACACTTGGAGGACAGGCCCTTGGGAAAAGTAATGCCTTCCTCAAAGTGTAATTTTTTTTTTTTTTAAGAGATCACAGATATTTTTAGCAGAAGTTTAGTGTTAAAAATTAAGCAGTATTTTTTTTTGTTGTTCGTTTTTGTTTTTTAATAACCATGTGATAAAAGACCACAAGGCTTGGCACAAGAATTTTCCACATCAGTAATCCAAGGGATAAAAAGGAAAAGATGAGCCACGCTGTTAGGTGACAGACTCCAGCATAGGAGGAAATGAGAGGGTTGATACGGATCATCTCCTTTTCTCTGATCCAGTCCACAAGAGACACCAGTAGAACCCAAAGATCTGGGAGTATGGGCTGGGCTGGTCTGCAGGAAGCTCAGTGACAGGGATCAAGAGAGACTTGGAGCTTCTGGTTTGGTCAGAAGGCCACAGCTTTGTCAGATGTGGAAAAGTCTGAGCCCTGTGGATAACACATGGAGCCAAGGCCCATGCTCCCTTTCCAGTTGTTTCTCTTCTCCTGTTTCTTCCTTAATGTGTCTTTATACTCATCCTGAGGCATTGGCTTAGCCCTTGTTCTGACTGACCTAGTTTGAGACACCTTTCCTTACACAGTGCTCTAGGTACAACCCTGGAGCACACAAAGCTCAATCCACATAGATGTAATTGTGGGATCAGGTCTTCAAGGCAAGATTTCTTGGAGAGAGGCTGCCTCTTACTCTGTGTTTTTCCAGCCCTCAGCTTAATGGAGCTGTGATCCCAGCCAAGCTTGGGCACGAGAGTCATGCAACAACAGCACGAGAACAGCAGACTTTTGGTGTTAAGCCTCAATGACTCAACCTGACCTTTATATTACCGTTCAAAATATCACATTTTCTTTATCACTGGTCTCACTTTGTAGAGTAACTATGTGTCTTAAGCCACGGCTCATGTTCAAGAAGTGTTTCAGTCAGTACTTCTTCTGCACATATTATGGTCTATGTAGAAAGACTCTCAAGTCCCACTCTTTCTGCTGGTTGTTTGGGCTCTCAGCTGTCAACTACATTAAAAATTTGGAATAGAAGCAGCCTTGTTAAGTTTCCTTGTGGCTTTTGCAAGGACAGAAACTCAAGGTGTTGGTGTCCTGGTTTTGATAGGATAGAATTAATTTTCTTCTCAGTAGTTAGAAGAGCCGTGTTTTGGTTTCAGTTTAGACTTGTTATGAGAGAAATGTTGATAACAGTGCTGATGTCATGAGTTGTTGCTGGAGCTCAAGGCCACCGTGTTTGGCTGATCACAGCTGCATCAGGGCTGGGAGGGAGAAGCGCAGTGAATAGCAAACCCCAAACTGGCATTTGGATGTGCCAGGGAGATATTCCAGATCACATCACGTCGTGTCAGTATATCAACCAGGGCTGATCAGAAAAGGGGGGTGGATTCGCACAGTTTTTTGCTTGGGCTCTTGCTCTTCCAGGATCGCAGTTTCGGTTTGGGATTGTCACTCCTCCGGGATCATTATCTGGGAAGGGGCTGGTCTTGGTCAGCAGGTGGTGAGCAATCAGAGTGGGTTATCACTTATTTGCATATCTTATTACTGTTATAATTATCTCTACTATTTTACGATTAGTTGGGGCTTTTTAAAAAGTTTTATTTTATTTCTGTTATTAAACTGTTCTTATCTCACCCTACAAGCCTCCTTATCCTTGCCCTCCAGTCCTCTCCCCTATCCCCTGGGGTGAGGGGGAAGTGGGTGAACAGCTCTGTTGGCTGCTGGCCAAGGGCTAGCCCAGTGAAACTGTCACAGTTGGAGAAATTTTAAGGTGTGCTGGGAACTAAGGAGAGGCTGAAAATCCTGAGTCAGACTCAATTTATACTGCCACATCCACCCTGGGGAACTCTTCACCACACTTCCTCTCCCTACCCTGTTGTGAGTGAAGAGTGATGCACACACTTGTTGCACCGGTGATCACACAAGAGACTCTGATGTCCAGTGAGATGAGATGAGAGATGCCCAGTGTCTCCAGGGTTGCTGGTGCAACAGCGATGGAGGCAGTCGGTACATGAGATTTTTGTCAAGGATGACAATAATGTACCTGATCCTGCCCATGCTGTCTGCCCCTGTGGCAACTCACGAAAAGCCTGGCATGAGCAGCTCTGCCATCCCACCAGATGCTGCAGAGGTGAGCATCTGCAGGGCCGAGTCCTAACACATCTGGAGCGATGGCATGCAGTTCCCTGTCTCCCATGGCATCAGTCCCTCCAGCCTGGATGCGAGTCCTGAGGGCACATCAGCCCCTCGCTTCTCCGCTGAAATCTTCCTTTCAAAAGCTGTGTGCACACTCTGCTTGATCTGATCTGGTGGTAAATTGTAGAGAATGCTAGTGACTTTGTTCTTTGGGACTGCAGGAGTCTCCAGGAGGAAAAGGAAGGGTGCTAAATGACGAGACAGACTCCAGCATGTATCTTTCACAGCCTTTGATTTGCCTCATACTATAAAACATGAATGGTGGGGGACTAATGAACTACAAATTTGATAACCAATTTTGGAGATTACTTTAAAAGTAAAAAAAAACAAAAGGAAAATAATTATCTTATGATAAAAAAGATTTAAATGTTTTACAAAATCAATGCCACAGTATGCTAGGACTCACTAGAGTATTACTAACTCTGCTGGGGGACACAGAAAAAAAACCCCACCATTTTTGGTGAGGACTCAGTCTTCTGAAGTGTAGAACAGTAGGTCTCCTTCCAGTGTTTTGTTCATCTGCAGTACTCTTGCAGAGGCAGAGAAAGATAAAACTAGGTGTATGAAGGATAAAACCAGGTGTTTGAGAAAAGTTCTGAAAAGCCACAGTGAATGCAACAGGTATTTTGCAAAAATAAGGAATATCTGTAAGCAAGATAAGCACTTTCTTGAAGAGCCACAGCCTAATTTCAATACCATGTCAGGCCCTACAATAAAATACACAGGGCAAAACTGGATTTATCAGAGGGCTCTGGGACTAAAGGCTTTTGAAATGCATACTTATGTTAGTCTCAATTATGTGTAAATAAAGAAAAAGCTATATAACTCAATGACTTAACCTGGCCTTTATATTATAGTTCAAAATACCACCTTTTTCTCATCACTGGTGTCAGTTCTACTGCCCTTCCCTACTCAGCAAAACACAGAAATGTATGTTTAGTTTCAGCCATGTGTTTAGATGCTTGGCTGGAGCAGTACAGAGCCCTAAGCCCCTGGTTGAAGGTGACCTTTGCAGGGACTGCTGCAACACCCTGGCACTGGAGAAGCCATCAAGGCTTTCCCCACTGGCTTTTGCAGAGGTAGGAATTTGCTCCAGCGCCTCATGGGAACTGCTCAGCATGTGAGGGATCAAGCTCTCCTCCTTAGTAGAAAATGGGAGCTGAAATGTGGTTCTCTGTCTGTTTGGTTCCCAAGCACTCCCAAGAAGCTTTTTTGCAGCCTTTGGCCAGATGTTTTCTGTTTTCCCAATGGCAAAGCAGTAGGACTGTGAACCTGTTAGCAATGTTATGTCCCTGGACCTTGCAAATGCTTTCCTGCCTGTTCTGCAGGGAAGGAATGCCAGCTGCAGGGCGAACTTAAAACTTTCACAGGACACAGCAAGTGTCAGGAACTGCAATATGTATTCTACTCAAGGCTGTATTTGTGCTAGGTTAGCTTTATTAAAGGACTTTATTAAAGGGTAGAGGTGAGAGTCCTTAGAAGGGACAAACGGATATCACTCAAGCCTTACTCCTTCTTTCTGCATCTGTAACTTGCACTGACTTCTTAAAACAGAATAAAAAACAGAAAATAACTGGTCTTCAGCCAGTGCTTTAATTAAATCATATCTACTGAGTATAGAGGCACTCTAGGGTTTGTTTAAGAAGTATGATCTCCTAAGGTCTGTCCCGTGTTTTTAAAACACGTTTCCATTACAGTTCATCCATCATCTGTGTATGTAGCTTATACAGCATTCCACTTTGTCAGCAGGCAAAAACGTGGGAAGATAGATGCCCTCAGCCTACCTTTTTATTCCCATGTACCTGGTCAAGTTCTTCCCAACTCCTTTCTTCCACTGAAGATGAAATAGAAATTTCCAGCTCAGCTCCCACTACAGGTGACAGAGAAACTCTCATAAAAAAACAACAAAGACCAGATCCTCCTGCATTATTCAGCGCAAAAGAGAAGTGCCTCTCCCTGCCCAACGCAGAAAGCACCTGAGCTTCTGCAGGCATCACCTTGAGTAGCACAGGACCTTGCAATCCCTCCTCAGCAGGTCCCATGTGTGTCCAAGTGGTGGCTGTGATGTAAGAGGAGGGTCACAGCCTTTGAGACATGACATGCCTCGAACAATGGGGACAATGTCTTTTGTGCAGAGGAAGTACATCTCCTGGTGGGGAACACATATTGTGTTTCATGCCATAGAAGATTGAAGCTGTTACAAAGCTTTGGCTGCTGAGTTGCTTGTGTTTGCAGCCCTGGACACCCTCCGTTCCTCAGCTCCTTAGCCGCTGGCCAAGGGAGGCTTGTGAATAAACAATTAAACAATATTGTCGGGGAGAAATTTTCCAGGAGTTCTGTAAAACATTGTGGTCAGCTGAAAACAAAATAAGACCCGATCCCTGGCAGGACATGTTTAGGACATTGGAGGATTGAGCCTGGGCTGAGCCAAAATAAATCAGAAGGAACAACAATAAGTCAGCAACTTCCATGCTAAACAAGATTTTCCTTCAGTTTATCCACTTCTGTAGCATTACTGCTTTGGTGTCCAGGTCCTGAAGAAAGCATTTTCTCAGAGATTAGAGGTCAAAAAAGATTCTCCAAAAGTAATAGACACCTCTTCACCTCTCACAGTGTTCAGGACCACACACTGCTGCAAGCAATGGGCATGCCTCCAAAGAGAGGAGAGGAAAGCTTCGGCGGAGATTAAGTGCAAATTCAAAAGCTTTGCTGCTATTACCTTAAAAAAATAGTAATAAATGCCCTACCTGCAAGCTGCAGAGTGAGGTTGCCCCAAGTCAGCTCTCTAGGATAACCCTCTTTGCTGCACTGTAACAAACCTCAGCAATGCAAGGGCAAAGGTAGTCTGTCCATAAACAAGTCTGTGAAAGTATGAGTTGGGTCAGAGGGATTCTTCTGACTCTGCAGACTGCGACAGAGATGCCATTGGTGCAGGATAGTGCAACGAACCCAGTTTTAAAGCACAGATTGGAGTTTTCAAGGCAGCTTGGAAAACCTGACCACCTAGCCCTCTGCAAATTACAGGGCATCTGAGTGAGCAGGGATTGCTAGAGAACAGAGCAGGTGAAAAAGTGACCCAAGGTAACCTCCCTGTCTGGTTTCAAACACAAGGCTCCCAGTTAATTTGATTTTGGATTACAAATTCAGCAAATGCTGGTGTTTAAGTCTTAAAGTCTGCATCATATATATCCCTGGAATAGATCCCAGGATTTGTCTGAGTCCAGACATCAGCTCTGAACCTTCCTGTAGTTGATAGGAAAATGCTGGAAAAATACTAAAATATTTGGGGAGGGACAACCTGCAGGCAAAATGCCCTGAAGGTACTGTTTCTAACTATTCTTGGCTTTTAATGCAATGTCATGACTTGTGGATGTTTTAGTCTAGAATTACCGCTAAAGTTTGATACTAAAGCCATACATTTAATCCCTGATCTTCCAAAAATATTGTGTGTAACGAGCATGGTCTTTGTTGCTCAGAGGCTGTGCTCTCACATCAAACCTCCGACACTCAACCACAGACGCAGTTGCACACTGCGGGGCTTTAATGATGTTTCACACCACAGATTTTTAATGTCTCCATGTATTTCCTCACTTGGTTCTTGAATATCTCGTGGTATGCATATACTGTTACACAACAATTCATTACACACAAAAGAGTCATGTCAGAGCAGCCACCAATATGAAATCAGAAAATGCTGGGGAAAGAGGTTGCCAAAGATCAAAAAAAAGTTGACGTAACTACTTTGTGACAGAACAGGAAAAGCACAGGAGTACACATTCATTTTCTTGTCAGAGGATTAAGTGAATCAGAGAAAATACTAAGTTCATGTCAAACTTTAATGTGCTAAGTGATTTTAAAGATGTAACAAATCCACACGCTCAAGGACACCTTACTTTGCTGGGTTTATATTCAACAATTGTGTTAAAATTAAACAAAACGTACAAAGCAGCAGGTATGAAAGAAATTGTTAGGGCTACTGCAGAAAGCCTTGAAGAATTGAAACTGTTTGTTCCAGCAAGGTACAGTAATGACTGTGCTTGACCTCTGGTGTGTGTGGGGGCTTTCCGGCTTCATGCAAGCTAGGAATGTCACAGAAAGCAACCCAGATTATTTCACTCCATCACTGTTTAGCCATAAGCAAGCCTAGAAAATTAAAGGAAAAATGAAAAAAAAAAAAAAAGAAAAGAAACAAACAAAAATAAGAAACTGACTTTTTGATCCTGAAAATCTGGACAAGCTGAAAATATAGGTGGAGTGCTAGAAGGGTCTTTATTTCAGCAAAAGGGACTGATTCAGACCTGATTTTAAGAGCTTTCGGCCCAATCCTGTTGCCACCTAAAAAGAAAGTATTTTATCTTTGCCAGGTGTGAACAGATGAATACATGGCAGGAGCACTGAGATGGGTGGAAAATAGCAGGATATGTTCCTGGTGAAAACAGGAACTAACAAATGGATCCTTGCTCTGTATTTCAGTGGCAAAAAACACTGACATCCATTATTCAGAATGTCTGACTTTAACGATAGGGGAGTCAGCAAAGCCAGCCAGGGACGGTTTTTGAGACTGTGTTACAAAATAATAAGATGAATGTATTAAGCAGCTTGGGAAACTTCACAATTGGCAAACTCGAAACAGGAACTTACCACATGTTTTCCAAGAAAAAAAACAAAACAAAACAAAACACATATCTCCTCCCATGAAAGCCAGCAGCTTTATTGCTGCCTGGCTGTGTTGCACCAAGGCTGCGTGGGAACGAGCCACAGACACCGTTCTGCAGCATCCCTTTGCTTTGCACTGGGCTTTCTCATGCTCAATGCAGAAATGAAACGAGAGATGGAAAGTGAAATCCAGAGATAAAAGCAAGGAGAGGCAAGATATGTAAAATTAATGGAGTAGAAAGATGCTGAAAGGACAGATGGCAGGGCCATGCTACTCCACTGGGTTCTGTAACATGGCAAATGGCTCAGGATCTCTGTTATTTTACTACAAGCAGATCACATGCACAGGCTGGATCATCCATCCTGGGCAGCCTGGTGCTTTGTAATCCTTGGCCTTCTCTGTACAAAGCTTTTTTTCTCCTCTTCAGGTTTCCTTCTGTTGCTTTTGCTGATATAATTCAATTTCTGACAGCATGAGAAAACATGCTAGCACATGACATTTAACTATGGTGCTAGCTAGATCTCCACCCAAAAGATTTAGAAAGTGGCTCATTGGCCAAATCCCTGCTTTCACAAGACATAAGTCACGTCAAGCTACATGGTTTGCCTGCTGATTTGCATGCATTTGGATGGAGCAGGGTATATGTGGAAAGAGGCAAGGGGAGAGAAGGCGCTACCATTCCAAGTTCACTAAGCCCTGGAAACCTTTACAGAGGAAAATCCAACTAGAAACAAAAAAGGCCATCAAATCCCCATGTGGAAGCTAATGGTCTCAGGTATCACCATGATTTCCAGGTGCTGGCACATTAGAAACCCGTGAAGGCTGAGGATGACATGTGCCCACTTTGGGCTGGGGGATGTGGGCAGTGTGAAGCCAGAATGCCAGAGGCTCCTTTTCATCAAGGACTGGATGCACAGCCTGCCCAGCTGTGGATCAAGAGTGACACGCAGTGGAGGGGTCTGTGAGCAGGGAGGGGATGAAAGGCAGGGTGCAGCTGAAAAAGAAAATGCACTATACTTCATGCTGAACTTAGAGAAAAAAACACACTGTGCAACTGCAGACTGCTCCTCAGCAATGCCCTCACCCAGTACTCCTGGGCTGTCAGGCAAGGGACTGTAAACAAAGACAGGAGTAGGAAAAAGAAGGGCAAAAAAACCCCAATGCCTTTCTCAAGAGGAATTTTAGCTGAGAAAAAGCAACATAACAAAGCAGAAGCTCCTCTCTTCAGCCTACAGTTGAACACAAGAAGAGTCAGAGAAAAAAAACATTTCCTTTCCTGCTCCCTGAAGAGCCCCAAGCACACTCCCAGACTGCAGCCCCCCTGCCAGCCTTTGGTGTCAACTCCCCCTTGCCACGGCATGTCTCTGTAGGTCCTCCCTGGCCAGCTGCATCCTTGGGACTCTGCTCTGCAAATTCAAGATGGTCAGTCCTTAAAAAGTTACAGTGCACCCTGGTGTGTCTAGAAAAAGATGGAAACTAGTCTACAGCTCTTCATTAGCTTTCCATGGAGTGTTTTCTAATAATCTGAACTGATGTGCAGAAAATCTGATTTCCTAATTGTGTGCTGGGCTTTTTCCTAGCTTTGTGAGCCAAGCTATTAAAGGGATCTTGTTCCATTCTTTTATGCTCTTCCCTTCTGTGAAGATGGACAGACTGCTTTTACTTTACTGCAGGGAAGTAACGACAAGGCAGGGCAGGTTTAATGAGTTAGTCAGAGTCCAGATGCATTTTCCAGAGGCAGGGCAGGTGGTTTTGTCATCTGAAGGAGTGTGTATCTGCTCCTGCCTCAGTGCCTGGCGGTCACAGAGCCTCACCCATCTCGTCTCCATCTTCTACACTGTAATTGGCTGAAAACATCTCCTACTTGCTATCTCCGTGTGAGTTTTCAGCCAATTTTCTCATTCTTTATGGAAAAAAAAATAATCTTCTTTTAGAATAACAGAGAATGTGAGATAAATTGTGCCTTCCTTGAACAGTGTAAGTTGTACCTTCCTTGGAGAACAGCTCCTTTGAAACCAGTGAATCATGCCATGAGCTCCAAGTAAACAGAGGCAGTGACCACTCTCTTGCAAAGCAGGGAGTTTTGCAGATGAAGAAGGTTTAGAAATCAAATGTAGGTCATAGTTTTCACTGGCGTTTATATACAAATAACTTACAAAAGGTTATTAATGGGTGCTTAAAACATTGCCTTAGTGACTAGCAATCAATTTTTAAGGAGCCTCAAGGGTAATGAGTTGCCTCTAGCCATCGATTATTTCAGAGTTACTTGAAATCCACCATAACACACATTGGGCATGAAACATTTAAAAATCTTGCATTAACCTGTAATAATCCTTTCCAGCAGACCTTTCATGCAAGTTATGACTGAAGCTGTTCTGTGGTGCACAGTGCCCTTCCGGTCTGGATCGATTTTTAAGGTGTCCTGCAGAATGGACCTATACCACCAGGATGACATAGGATAAGGTGGCTTGCCTTTCCTGTAATCTTCTCCAGGACAGTGCAGGTTTGGGAAACTAAAGGGTGACTTTGATGGGGCTGTGCTGATTTATAGTAGTTGTATTTGTAGCCCTATAGCAGTTTTTTCATTATAAATAATGGGGGTTATTACTAAACTACTAATGATTTACTAAAGTTTTAATTTCAAGGCATGTGGCTCTAAGTAGCGACTTGATATGGGGTCATTCTGTTTTTTTTGTCTTCTTTAGAGTCACTTTGGGAACAATTTTTCATCTTTGCATATGGTTGTGCCACTGCAACATTATAAAATTCCCATATAATTTCTTCACTCAGAGAACTTATTTCTGACTAAAGGGCCTCTGTGACTAGCCAAAAATTCCTCCCAGAACAGTTTCATGGAAAAGAGTTGCCAGTTCAAAGGGTTTTGATTCATTAAGCAGGCTTCTGATAGGAAGTGGGCTGGGAATAGTCTTGAATGGATTGTATTAAGTAATCCCCAAACTTACCATATTATTTGAAGAGTCCCTCCCTGTGTACACACAGCCACCCTTCTTCTTCCTGGAACTCCAGGAGTGAATCCATACCTGCCACAGGGACAAGCCAGGACTCCTCAGCCAGGTCACACTTACCAGCTCATTCAGTCCCACTGAAACCAGTATGACTGGCTGCCACAGATGACCAGGTCAAACAAGTCAGATAAATGGGTAGTTATTTATATTACCATTTACCCAACTATTTCTTCTGGTGCTGCTTTTTTGTTAATGGCATACAGCTACAGAAGAGGAAAGCTTATGCAATAGAAAAAGGAGAAATTCTGATGTGCACAAACAAAATGAACAAAGCACTGTGAAAAAAAAAAGAAAAAAAATAAATGGCCAGGAAATACACATCTATCAATCATCTATCTACCTTCTCAAAGTCATGTTAGCTATGCTCCACAGTCCTGACTTTGTTTTTTTCCAGCAATATTATTTCAAGTTGTGGAATCCAGAGAACACTGGAAAACATCTTGCCTGATTCATATAGTCACTGATCCAATAGACAGTTTTATAACTGAATCTGTACTTGAAGGAGTAACTGTATATTTGTCCGAAAGGATTTTAAAGAGCTTAGTAACAGATTGAGACAGAACTTCATACGTGACACTCCACACCACCAAGTATGCAGCTCATGAGTTTAGCATGCCATTTCTGGCAGCAGACTTCTTCCCTTGCTTTAACACACAAGGAGAAGCAGACCAGAGCCTCCCAGATATTTCTTTCTGCAGGGTAAGCTCATTTAGGGGAAAAAAAGAAAAAAGAAAAAAAAAAAGAAGTATAATTTAGCTATGATCCTTACACATGTGCCAAACTCCAAGCTTTTATTTCTTCCTCACCTGAGAGGTGAAGCAGCTCCTCAAAACATATCCTTTGACCCTTACCCAACAGGTCTAAATTTGCTGCAAAATGGGATGCCCAGGGGCTCTCTGTAAAGTTAGGACTTTATGGTGCTGGGTGCTGCAGAAGCACGCAGGAAAGGATATCTTTTCCCCACATCTATGACAACAAGCAACAGGTGGGGGAAACAAGAGGGCAGGGAGAGAGAGGAGAGAACAAGACAGCAATATAAACATGTTTTCATGTAGACAAATGCAGCTAACTTGTTGAGAGCTGCTATCAGAAGCCAGCCTTCTGCAGACTTCTGTGTTTCTTCTTGGATCGCGAAAACTTTTGTTCTTTCCCTGGCACTTGGACACAAAGAAATGCTGAGACTGGATGTTCCCAAGGCATTATGCTTGGGACATCCAAAGCTACACTTGAGCTTCTTTCACAAGACTGAGAGGTGAGGTCAAAATGGAGAGATGTGCACCTTAACTGGAAGTTCTGAAAGATAGGAATAATGTGTATTGTTTCATCTTCAGGTCCTGCTCTTCCAGACTGTGAGACCCAGAAATAGAGGAAATTTGCTAATGGAAAGAAACCTGGGGGAACAGAGCTGAAGTGATAAATATCTCCAGCTCATGGAGAATGGGGGATTGTCCTCTGTTATTAAGGAGGACACTTTGCATCTGCAGCAGTCAAGCTACCCTTTCGCTGCTCTGAGTTTTTTCCAGGCAGTTAGATTTTTACAGATCACCTCTCGACTTTTATGGGAGAAGAGGTCATTTAATAACCCCCCTGTCTTTATCCTACAAGAATTTCCAATCATTCCTTGGTCATTGCATTGCTGAAATATGGATTTTCCATCTGCAGAAAGAGATTTGACAAGTTGAGCAGCCCCAAATCCTGGGATAGCTTTTTACAGCACAGCTCATATGCGTATGGTGCTTTGCACAGTTTCTTCAGAAGCACAGGTTTTGATTCACTTTAAGATAATTTAGAAGATAGACTAGATAATTAATCTGCCTGTTCTGGACACAGGGCAGTGTTAATGGATTTCCAGATTCCCATTTCACTACAGAGAGATGACAGCTGTGGATGAAATGATCCTTCTGCACAGAAGGTTTGGTATCTTTCTCCCAAGGTTGGCAGTCATTGCCATCTCGGGCGTCTGGTGTCCAGGCACATGGTCTGTGAAGTGCTTCAGGTTCCTCTAGGATGCAAGGACATCTCAGTAGAAGAGGGTGACATTTTCTCCTTGCTGCATTGATGTTTCTTTTTTCTTCTCAGGTGCCTCAGGACAGATGTCTGCCTGCCTTTCCCCCTCTTCGGACAGCTGGTAGCTCAGCTTTCAGTCAGGATTACAATCATTTCCTGACCACTTGTGTTTCGGTTGTGTCAGCATAGGAGTTGAAAGCTATTTCCATCCCATAGTAGCCAATGAATGATACTTTTAAAAAAGAGAAAAAAAAAGTATTTGTATTGCTTTTGCTGTTTTCCTCTCCTGTAGTGGAAACTGGCATTGCTTCTAGGCAAACACAGCTGGCATGCTGTTTCTGTGCTTTTGCATGTCAGTCTTTGTGTTTATGGCTTGCAGAAAGGGTTGGACCTTTGGCTTTATACCCTTAAATCCTCTTGTTCCTCCTGCACGGTGCAGACCAGTGCAGTGACAGACTCCCAGCACAGCCTTGCTGCAAACCCCAGCATGGCAGAGCTGGAGCAAGGAGGGTCAGGCCGGTGTGCTCCTGGGACCCCTTCCTCAGCCCCCAGGGACACAGTGTTCAACTGACTGTAACACATCTCCAGTGGTTCCACGCATAGGGGCATCAGGAGATCTGGGAATGGCTCACATGGGTTCTATAAATGCTGCCTCTGGGTCACCCATATGAATGAATCCACCAGCTTCCCAACTGCTACCAGTTGTAACTATCTTTTAGCCACTAAAAGCTCTTCTCCAGCCAAACCTTGAGAAGTGGCATTCTGAAAGGGATCACTGTGTCATAAAACATAAGAAAATACAGTGACTGCGATAAAAAAACCCCAATTATTCATGAAAAGTCAAACTGATGGCACAATCAGTATTAGCTGCTTCTTTTTTACTTCTTGGCAGATTTTTTTTTCTTTAGCCTTTGCAAAAGAATGCTCTGCTCAAATGATCTCCTCCAGGCAATGATCACATAATACTGTTCAAATTGGCTGGGTGTGGGGGTTTATTAACAGTGTTACACATAATACACTAATATATAACAACACTTTAAGGTGAGTTATATCAGCAGAGGTTACCAACATGATGTTTGTTTGAGGCAAGGAGCTCTGTCAAAACTTTTTATATTGCCAAATGATCAGGACTGTTAGACAACCAACAGGACAGGTTTTGCTCAAAGATCATCAAGATTTAGGAGTAATGCATACAAAGCAGGGGAGCACAGAAAGATGTGCAGGAAGCAGGAAGATGAATGATAGTTTTCAGCAGACTGTGGAGCTGTTCATCTCTGACACTGCTTAGTCCCCTCATGCTGAAGCTGCTCATCTTCTGCTGAAAGACTGGCTCTGAGCAGGATTTTGAGGGGACATCAGCTCCTCTTTGGCAAACTGAGGGAACGGACCAGCAGCAATATTTTTGCTGCTGTTTGGGTTTACATTAGTGAAATTCTGGCTCTTGTGACTACCACTGAAGGCTACAGAGTCACAGCATGTCACCAGCTATAGCTAATCAGGGCATGGAGGATGGGAGTTCGAGAATTGTCCAGCACTGGGCTAACTCTTCTCTTTCTGAAGCCACTGTGAATTTCAGCATCAATTTCAGAGACAGGGTAGTGCCAAGTGCTATGGAAAAAGACACCTGTGGAACTGTGAGGAAATTGTTTTAAACAATTGTACGAGAGAGACGTTTACCTGGGTGCAAGCAGTGTCTGCACTGACCTGGAATATCCAAGGCAATAGTTTGTAGTGGATCAGACAGACAGAAAACCCTCTGTCTATGCAGGCTCAGCTTTCAGTTGACATATCCTCTTTATAGTCCCTGCACTTCCTTTTTCCAATAATTTCTCCCTTCCTGCTGTTAACACATCTCCATACTGTTAATGTCATCATGCCATCCCTTTCCTAGCGTCATCATTCAGCTCATTTCTAGTCTTCCCACATCAGCTCATTCACAAAATAATAGGAAATACAGTCAATGATTCTAATGAGTCTGTGCTTATGTATGATGGATCATTTCTGGAAAGACCTCCATCAGCCCATCCCCATTCAACTATGTTATTTCTGTTCACTCTGTTGGAGTTTGCTGTTTGTTGCTTCAGAGTTTGCTAACAGTGAGCAGTCACAGCGGCTCGGGCTCCTCAGCCCTCTCAGCAGCTGGAGACAGGAGAGGCACTTTCTGGGATTCAGAAGGGCTGCTGATATACTGAGCCTTGCCTTGCAATTCCTAGAAATAATCCTTGGAGGTAAAAAACGCTGGGTATTTTCTAACGGCAGCACTGTCTTCATGCCTGGAGCTCTAAGCATTCCCCAGCTCTGTAAGATCATCCCTTTTGGCCAATAAAGCCTATTCCAAAAGCACCCTTCAGCCAGCCTCCTAGGCATTCCCTATACTTTCAACTCTCCTCACCATCCCATGACCTCTGTCTATTACAAACATCACAACATAGTGAGGATTTTTGCAAGAGGGAGTGAGGTTCCCCTCAGCAGATATACAAACTTTGTGAACATCTCCTGAGAACAATCGACCACAGAGCCAAACTGGAGGCTTTCTTTGAAGAGGTGAAGAAGGCCAAACACTGCACCTTTATTTCTGGTTGTCATCTTTTTTTCTTTCCTTTTGAATGCCAACTTACATGCTGAAAAAGAAATATCCTAAAGAAAATCACTTTGTCTACCAGTGGAAAATTTATTGTAGCTGCATACCCAGCTAGGCAGCAGGTAAAACCAGCAAGTATCAGACTAAATGGTAATTCATTTTATCCTCAGAAAAAAAATATTTTTATTCTGAGAACAGTGGATAGTGAAATAACTGAAAAATTGAAAGGTGAATGCATTTCAGTAGTTAGCTTCCAAGAACATAAATTTTTAAATGTCCACAATGTTTAAAAGGTCCTGCAGGAAAAGCAGGTTGCTCCACTTACTCTGAAACTTACCTTTGATAATATGAATAATCTCCTCATCTCTTGATAAGGTTACTGTCATGTCACTGGGTCTCCAAGCACTTACAATTTCTTCTCCAGGGAGGAAAATATCAAGGAACAGGCATTTCCCTCACTGGATGTGGATCATTACCTGAATTCAGAGCTCCAGTTTTTCAAGAGCTAGAAAATGTTCTTATTACTGACTCTGAAAAGTCTCTGAAACATATATGACGTGAATGGCACACAAATTGTAACAGCAGGTTTGTAGGAGATGGTGAAGTTGAATGGGAATGTTTCTCTGAAACACATGACCAGTGTCAGTTTAGGATTCTCACTCATTGCGACCATTTCCTTTTTCCCCATCACAGCTCCAATTTTATCTGAGATGTTCAAAATAGTGTTCAAAGAAAGCATTTATTTGGAAATCTCAGCCATTGCCTAAGTATGATTTCAAACTCAGGATTTGATCTTTACCTTAGAAAAAAGCAAAAGCAAAAGTGTTATGAGGATAATGATAAGGACAGTAGGAAATCCAGGTTCAAAGCCAAGGCTCACCCAAGTACCATCCCCCACAGTCACACTTGCAGCATTCCATGCTCTGATCATTTGCAGCTCAGACTTAATACCAGTCCTTGTCACAGCGAAACTTTGTCCTTGACCTGAAAATTGTTATGGACTTTAGCCTTTGTTTTTATTTTCATAGGTTTTCAGGGGCTACATATTGTCCAAGGCAGGTTTAGCTCTCGCTTGATAAAGAGTAGAAGCAGTGCCCAAGTTTTGGTTGTGTTTTTATAGACATACATCTGGATTTGCTTTTCTGATTGCATTAGGATCTCCTGGCATTTACAGAGAAATGAGACAAGATCATGATTGTATGGATGACAGTAACACCCCTTTCTGTATTTCATCTTGTGTGGTTCTGAAAACAGCTTAAATGATTTATTTTAATAAGATTTTGAAGCCACTAACCTGCAACAACTGATTTTTCCAGGGTATGCCACCTGCAAAACTGTGCAAAAAAGTTAATGATCATATTGCACAAGTTGTTTCCACCAGTGTATTGAACAAACAAACCTGACTGAGACTTCATGAAAGAGGAATGCTCTTTCCTTCCAAAGAATGGCCACTCAACTGTCTGAAGAGCATTTGCTTGCTCTAATGGACAAATGCTTTTACGAAATGGACCCAGATGGTTGGCATTAAATCAGTGGTGTGGGGCCTTCTTTTCTGTCTCCAAGGAGATGTTCAAGGACTGAGTATTGCAGTCCTCAGCATCCTGAACATCCCAACCTGAGGCCCACTGCTGGGCAGTGTGGGAAGCTCTGTGCTGGCTTCAGTGCTTGGCACTGTCAGTGAGAGTCATGCTTCCCTCCACAGCAAGCATGTTCCCACATAAACATCTCTGAAGTCAGCAGATCTTCCTTTCCATCACCTTTATCATCCTGGGAGAAGGCAGAAGAACTCAAGAATTTTCAGAATTACCTAAATGAGAAGGCTTGCATGTGCCCTGAGACTGTTAGTGCTCTGTTATTCTAGAAGCAAATCCCTCCCAATGGCTCCAGCCTTGTCACTCTCGCATGCCATATTCCTATTCAGTTGCTTGCACTTGCAGGGGAAAATCCATGCTGCCTTTCTCTCTGTCTCTACACAGAGACTTGTGCACTCTGCCATGAGGTTGATTTTGAGCCACTGTACTACTACCTTCCTTCAGCTTGGCTCAACATGACTGTTAGGGTACAATACAGCAAGAGAGCATCAGGCCGATGGTTTCAGCAAAACATGGATATGGCTGCGACCTTGGCTCTGGTGAGGGAAACCAGGAGCACATTTCTACATGTCACAAAGGGAAGGAAAGAAAGAAGCCCAACTAAACTCCACACAACAGGAAACAGAGGGGCTGGCAGCTGGACAGCTTGGGCTCCATCCTGCACAAAGTCCAATGGAAACCAGCCCCAGCAAGCTGGCAGCTGGCCCGCAGAAGGTCAGTTCAGCATGGTCACTGGCACCCTTCTCTTCCCCAGATTCAACATTTCATCTTCGTATTTACAAATAAAATCTCTTAGCAGCCCCTGGGGAATTACCACTCATGAAAGGACTATAGACCCAGGAGAGAAGGCCAGGGAAAATGGCCAGGGAAAAGCCACGTCATGTTTTTCCTTAGGGTGTTGTGCATTCATGCTCCCATCCAACAGCCATCTCACCTGCTCGTGAGTTTGATGCTGTAGGTTCCAGCCAAGATCCTCCATAATGGATGTCTTGTTGTCGAGTCAGTCTGCTCTAACAAATGCTGCTCTGTGCTGTACTCATATTTTGGAGCTGAATGGCACTGCTCCTTGATTTTTAGGCAGAGCCCATTCCCTCCTCTCTCCTCCTAAACACCACAGGTTCACCTTTAACAGCACTTCACAGGTCCACATGGTCCTACTGATGTTCCATAACCCTTCTCAACAGCTGTAAGGATGTGAGTTTGCTTAAATGATAAACTTGGCTGCTAACTCGAGCCTTCCAGGCTTTCAGGAAATGCATCCCTTTCCTGCTGGATGCTACTTCAGCATCCTACTTTTCAGCATGTCCTTTGACAGCTTCCTCATCTCCAGTCCTGCAGAAAATCAAGCCTTGCAGTCCCATTAGTTTTCTGGTTGTGGTCAAGCAAAGCTTAACAGCAAGGAGTTTTTAAACTTTGCATTTAATCCATTACATTTACCTTTTCCTACATTTCTCCTCTTGGCTTATCATCACTGAACATATATTTTGCCTTCTTCGTTCATTACTAGTTTCTGGTGTCCAACTACATTCTGATGTCATTCCTTCATTCTGATTTCCTGTCCAAACTCTTCTCCAAAAAATGAGGTAAGTACATTACTAACCAGCTTACATCTGAGTTGACAGTGAGTCAGTTGGGTGACTGAATTGCTCAGTTGAGGGACTCTTGATTCCTGCACCAGAAATGGCTTCATTTCCTGGTGGAAATGCTCTCTCATGGAGACAGTCATTTATTGCTTTGGGTTCTGCAAAAACACATTACAAAGAGGCATTTCCCATACTGTGGAATTCATGGTGGAAACAGAGCTGAAGGAATAACCTTATTACCCCTAACTGAAATGGAAAACTTAGATACTGATTGGAAATCACCAAATCATACACAGCCTGTGGCAGAGCCAGGCATCATTTCTATCTCCGGAGCCTTGGCACAGTATTTTACTCTGCTGGCTGTATTTCCTTTCTCTTTTAATTTTTCCTTTGACTTTGTTGACTGTGTCCTGGGTCTCTGGGTTGGAGGCAGGACCAAAAGGGATGGCATGGGATGGGACAGTAACTGGACTCCTGCATCATATCAAGTGGTGGCCTCGTGCATGGGCTCTGAGCCCTGGGAGAAGGGCACACACCAGGACCACAGCCCCGCTCAGTGCAGTGCTCCACTGGCAGATGTGGGGGACAGTTAGGGAAGAAGGAAGAGGTAGAAGGCCACCCAGCCTGGTGGTGTGATTGCAAAGGCTCATGTAGCTTTATTGATGAACAATTCTTTGATGAATGACTAGATGTCCTTTGTTTTTCATTGCATGCTTGACTTGTACACAGCGTTAACTAATGAAATCATGGTTTTCTTTATTAAAATCACAGACATGTCACTATTAGTTCATAGCAAACAACATGGATTCATAGTAAATTTATGCACCATGTAATTGTTTTTCCACTCTTAATGAAAAACACAGTTTTGTTTGGACCACCTCCAGACATTGCAGTTATGGAGTTACTCATTGTAGGTGGAAGCATGTGGGAGGTTGCTTTAACCAACATTACTAGCAGAGCCACTTACTCTGAATATTGTCTGTTCCTTTACTTTATTTGGATGAAGAGTAGTATTTTCAAAAGTGTCTAAGCTACTTAGCAGTCCACGGTCCACACCAGAAAAATGTCACTGGTGCATGCTGGACTGGATGTAATGTTTTCCCTTCAATGGTTGCACCTTCACACACTAATACAAGGCACTGGAACAAAAGTGCCTTTTACTAGTGCAGTTTCTTTTGATTCCTGAACCATAGTAGCCTGGAGTGGCACAAGCAATGGTAGACCAGTACAGATATACTGATGCAAGTGGAGTTGTGTCTGTTCCATTGTACTCAGCAAAATGAATGCAGCTACATTGGGGAATGACTTGGGGCACCTGGGAAGAAAAGTCCTTTTCACTTTCAGACAAAATATTCTACCAGAAGTGAATGCATCTTCAGCTATGCAAATGTTTTGGGGAAATGATAGCCTTGCAAGTGAAGGGACAGACCACTAACATTAAAAATAAAACTAAACAAACTGTGTTACAAAGGCTTTCTTTTATACCACTGTGCACCGCAACATTGTTAGAAAAAGCAGGAACTTGATTTTTGCATAGATGACTTAGATGTTTTTTCTTACACCACTGCCTGGTGTTTGCTCACTAATAAAATGTCTAGCTTGGCTACAGCTGTGGTGCAGGAAACATCCATAGTGCTAGTCAAACGCTGGAGAGAAAGAAAACCCCAAACCCTGCTGTAATGCATGGGATGCATGCATCCTGCTGGTAGTATCTGCTGCAGGATGAATTCTGCTACCACAGCAGCCAGGCAATGCAAGCCAGAATGCCTGCTGGCCAGGAGCCACTGGAAAGGCAGAGGGACCATCAAGCTCCCATTTTTTCCACACTCCTGGCAGAACCCTCTCACACTGACAAAGCCCTATGTGTTCTTTGACACGTCCTTCTTGGCTGAGCTATAGCCATGGAGAATGAGTTAAAGTCAGTGCTGAGGAACCCATCCCGAGTTCCCTGTGGAGCACTATGATTGATATCTCCTGACAACAACCCTTAAAGCCTCAGCCCAGACAAAATTTATACCCTTGCTCTCTGGGTCAGGTCTGCAATCATTATAATCCACATTATGAGTTCATTATAACCACATCATTCCTTTCATCCCAATCTAGTGGTGTTCTGCTGTATCCTACCAGAGATTTCACCTCATTACAAAATGGTAAATGCAGGGAAGAGGGTTGTCCAGCCTGGCTCCACTTCTTATCACTACTTGCAAACACTTTTTGCCATGTCCCTCTTGCAACATGGCCATGTGGCTCAGCTGCAGCTGCTCCTGGCAAGGCTCCTCTGACACAGCCACCTGCCCAGGCTGCCTTCTCCTCATAGAGGGACATGGGGTTCCCCCACCCCTCCCCTCCACAGCCCCTAGGGTCCCTGTCTCCCTCTGCATGGCTGGAGCCGTGGCAAGGTAGAACCTGGGGAGAGTGACCAAAACCTCCCCAACTGTGTCCCCTTCCCTGAGGTCACTAGGCCAGGTCAGATTCAGAAGCTGGTGAGGACAGTTTTCAAGGACTGCAATCCTTCTACAGCAGCTAGGTTTACATAGTTTGTTTAAAAAAGGAATCTGACATCTAAGGATGGTGATAAAAAAAATATAAATCATCATTTATCTTTTTACATTTGCTCTTTGTGCTTTTCCAGGATTTTGGAGCACTTACTCAGATTCAGGGTGTGTTCTGCTTATAAAAAAATAAAGTAACACTGCCCAGCGTCTGCCAGTTTTCTGCACAGAAGTATAAAATGATAATAAAAAAATACACCATTTTAAGTGAAAGTCTTCTATTCCTGCAAGTTTTAATGGACTTTATCTAAGCAAAATCACTGCCTGTGTTGCAGTTGTGTTTTATTTGTGCATTTTGACGAAGTCATTAAACATGCCTGGTGTTCCCTGGACCAGAATAGGCATCACAGCACAGACACTAAGCATGTGTGCAGCTGATGAGAGAAAGAGGTCTGACCGTCAAGAACCCCAGTTCCCGTTTTACTTTCCCATGCATTCCCTCGAGCAGATCAGGTGTGGATAGCTCATGCTTTTAACCACATGGACTGAAAAGCAGGATTTCCACTTTACAGAGAATTTGCAGGTTTTTTTCTCTTTTTTTTTCACCCCTGCGCTATATTTTTGAGGAACGATAATCCACAAGGAAGTCCAGTGCTTCTGAACTGCCGGCACCTGCCATTTCCAATGCACTCCCCTGCTGGTTCTGCTTGAGCTGGATGTGGTTTTGCCTGGATGCCCCAGCCTGGCTGCCCCTTCCCTGGCACACATCTTAACATGTGATCCAAGACTTCATTGAACAGAGCAAGTGGTACATCAAGTTCTTTTTCACAAAAGACTTTAAGCCTAACTCACATAGTCTCTTAATTCTTCTTGAACCACTGGAATATAATCCTTCAACACTTGGTTGCTGTGTAAGATAGGTCTGCTCACAGCTTTTTCTTTGTCAATATTGGGGAAGTGCTTCAGAGCAACCACAGCTTCCCTCACAGGTGTGTGTCCAGTAGCCACCAGCCCACCTGCACTGGCCCCCTCAGGCTCCTGCACATGGGGTCTCAGAAAGACTGCTCCTCTCCCAAAACATCTTTCTCTCTCCTAGCTGAGGAGAAAGAGAGCATGGGCACGCCAGGACACTGTTTCCCAGACTGGCACTGTCACCATCCCTGCTTGTAAGTGCATGACCCTTTGACCAGCAACCTGAAAACTCTCAGTGTGCTGCTGGACCGCCATGTGTCAGGTACTTTATGCCCCACATCCAAGCTAAAATAAGTGGTATGAGAAAAGGGGTCACAAGTAAAAGTAATGCCAAGAATGGGACTTCTGCAGATGTCCACAGGAGCAGTATTTCGCTCTTCACTTCCTCAGGCATGGGCAGGGAACCCTCTTCCTGAGTGTTCCTCCTCCTTTTATTCTTTCTCCTCTGCCTCCCCAGTGTCTTGGACAACTTTGGAATGAGTGGCCAGCCCTGTCAAGCCTGGGGACCAGGAGCCCACAGGGCATTGCTGCCACCAGTGGGTCCAGTGCAAGGCTGTGCAGGCCAGAGCTGGACTGTTCCCAAGCCTTTTGACAGGACTTCTCCTTCTGCCCCTGCACCTGTCCCAGGTCGAGCACTCCTCATCCCATCACTGCTTCCACTGACACTGCTGGGGACAGCAGGGCCATGGACAGGAGTGTGTATATCTCTGAACAGCAGGAGAAAGGATAGATGATCTGGAGACTAAACAATAGCTCACCCCTAAGCATGTTCATGTGAAGAGGTAGGAATGATGCTTCCAAAATAAGAGAAAGGTCAGTCACCTTTTTCAAACCCTTAACCAGCCCAGGAAGGTCTGTTTTCCTGATGTGCCTCTTCAAGAAATGCCATAGGGGCACTCATCTTGCCTGCAGCATATTGCATTAACCCTAAGGACATATGCATGATATTGGCATCTCCTCTGACATGGGAATTTCTAAACAAAGTAATTGTCACAACAAACTAGCATCTAGTTGCAACTCAAAATCAGACCTCACTGTGAGCAAACAGGAGAGGCGTCTGGAAGGCAATAGCAGCTGGACTAGCTCAAACCAGGCACATTTTTGAGTAACTCCCTTGAACTAAGGAGTGTTTACATACTTCGAAAAAGCGGGATTGCGAAGAGACACTTGAGGACAAGAAGAATGTACAAACTTCAAAATCTGTGGCAGAACAAGCATTAAAATATCCAGATATCATAAACCTTGGAAAAACAGAAAAGTGAAAAAAAAAATAACCTATGTCAGTCCTTGAAATATCCTTCAATCTTTTAGTGGTAAAACACCATTTATATAAAAACAGTTTAATTTTGTGTTGCGTGTGGGTGGGAAATGGGAAGGCTTCTCCTTTTTTCAGTTGGCCTTTTGAGCTCTTAATAAATGAAATACACCTAAAACAACAAAGTCTTCCATCAGACAAAAAAATCAAGCAATGCCATGGAAAGGGCATTATTCTTTCCAAGAGAAAAAAACCTCAGAACCCAAAATCCTTTTCTGAACTTGCCAAAAGGCCTTGGAAAGGTTTGTACAGCAAATCCTGCAGAGAAGCTAGAGGTTTCTCGCCCATGTTGTCCCTCCCTTCTTGCAATTTTTCACTTTGCTGTTCTCTATGTATTGTATTTATCTCCCATCTCATCCCCCAGGGAATTACAAGGAAACCATATGTGTGGGAAAGCACCTGGCGTTCACCTTGCCGCTTGATTCAGAGAGGGGTTAGGCTACCTGGCGGAGGGCAGAGAGAAGTAACACAAATGAACTGCAAGGTATCTTTTGGAAGGGCAAGAAGAAAGCCCAGCAAGAGGTTGAGCATGTAATGACTAAAGCAAGCAGCAGCAGATCCTTAACCATGTGAAGGCTAAGCAGTTAAGAAAAGAAAGGCTTTAGACAGAAGTGGAAGAGACTGATTTGCATCTGCTCCTGCTGGGACCAGCTCATCTGCAGCAGTCCTGTCCCAGCCACACCTGGCCTGAAGGGCAGATCTCAAAAGGCACAGAGGAGGATGGGGGCCTTGGCCCATGCAATGCTGGGAAGTGCACTAGGAGCTCTGGGCATCGTCATCCCAACCGTGCTGGTTCTCCGAGCTCCTGCTCTGCCTGCTGCCTGCTGCGTGCTCAGCTCGCATCCTGTGTCGCTGCACGTGTTGTGTATTTAATGTTAACAGACTGCCATATAAACAGTTTGACTTTGCCAGCAAATGGTGATCCAGGGCTTAAAACAAAAAATCCCAGAGGCATTGCAGCGCGTTTTCACGAGGCGCGATGTATTTAGCAGTTGTGTATTTTGGCACGCTGCTCGTTATGTCCAGTCATCAAGCTTTATGGGGTTGCTTTACATTACACATGCCATGTCATGGAAAGCCCAGCACCAGGGCATTAGTCACGAATCACCAGGGTTTGGGGAGAGGAAAAAAATCAAACTCTTCCCTTTTTATAGTTTTGTACTTAATAATGCCCCAAGTGATCAGTACTGCAATTTTACCTTAGAAATGCCAACTTCATTTTCCATATTTTTCTGTTTCTGTTCTGCTGAAGCAGATACTTGGTTTCTCTCAGTATGTAAGTGATTAGTTTCTCTTCACAAAAGGAAAGGGGTTAATAAACTCTTTAGCTAAGACCTCTTTTCTTCAAAAAGTGAAATAGGAATTAGCATAAAAAAAAGAGTCTTAAACCAGCTATGCTCAAACAGGACTGAAATAATATCCAGTCCTTCCTCCTTCCTCTAGCACTTCAAATCTGTGTCTGGACACATTCATTTCTATATATAAGCCAACCAGCTTTGGTTTAGTCAATGTATGACCTTCAATGGTTAAATAAGAACTGGGGACACATTCTAGAAAAAACAAGACCATGCAGAGCAAGAAAGGAAAGGAAGGGGAAGGGGAAAGGAGAAGGAAAAAGGCAGAAAGGAGAAGGAGAAAGGAAAGAAGAGGGAGAGGGAAAAGAAGCAGCCGGTTTGTTTTCTCTGTGCAGGAAAACTTTTCTATGTAGCAACAAGAGGAGTCCTGAGGTGAAAAGATGCAAATGTGGACTGGAAAGGAAGGACCAGGTTGCCCAGAGAGGTGGTAGAAGCCCCATCCCTGGAAACATTCAAGGTCAGGTTGGATGTGGCTCTGAGCAACCTGATCTAGTTGATGGTGTCCCTGTTTACTGCAGGGAGGTTGGACTAGATGACCTTTAAAGGTCCCTTCCAACCCAAACCATTCCATGATTCTATGATTTTAAAGTGGACAGGCAGGAATTGTGAACAGAACTGACTATTAAGTAATTTACTTGAAATAACACACCTCTTCATTGTTCCTGTATTTCTGCCCTACGTTATCTGCTGGAACAGAACAGAGCGTGCCTCCAGACACGCTTTTTGAGTAATTCCCCTCCACATCCAAAATACCAGCGCTCCCAATGAAGGGTATTTCTTGCACGCTCCATATTACACATGCTAAATACTTTATTGTACTAGATACAACCTCTAAACATTTACAGTAAGTGCACTTAATAGAAAACTGTTTGCCAAACCTCATTGGCTTTTTCCATACTTGTGAGTTATAAACATGGTTTTGTTTAAACAGGAAAACAAATGAGCAGATTCCTGAGTCTCCCACATACACTTTTGGTTATCAGAAGTTTATCACAGGCAAATGGGAACATTTCATGGAGGTTCTTGTTAAAATGCTGGCAGCTTATCAGCCGGTTGGACTTCCATATACCACAAAAGACAGCAGCATAGTTTAATATCCTTGTTTGCTTGTTTTTTTTGGTTTTTTTTTTCCTTGATAAACTCAGAAAACCAGAACTGAGTGAATAACTTCTTGGAATATCCTCTCAAGAGGAGAAAATGGGAGGACAGAAAAGGGCACTTTTTCTTGAGGAGGCATGGCTGGACAGGTGTGAGAATTAATACTCTTTCAGCTATATTGGAAGTGGCTTTTCAATCAAAACAGTAAAGCCTGGGCAATTGGGCTGAACCAATGAGAGACTGGAGTTGGAAAGCCCCTCCACACAGCCATCAGCATATAGCACAGGTTGACTGCTAAGACAAGAACGGATCAGAAAGGACATGACAGGTAGACTTCTAACTGCAAATCGCTCAACAGGAAAGCCCTTTAGAGGACCAGAAAGGAAAAGCTTGTATTTGGGTTCTGTTACTTCTGCAGCAGGTGGAAAAGAACCAGTCCATTAATGCTGACCTCTGCCACCTCTGTCCTATCTCGTGGTCAGAAGGGACCCAAAGGAACAAGAGGTACAACAGGGACAGGGTCACGCCTCGGTGTGGGGTGGGGACAACGCCCTGGAGCAATGCCTTTGCCAGCTCTGCTTTGCATCACCTTAATTCACTGTCATTGATAAACAGACCATGGGTGTTTACATCAAAGCCTCTCCATCTGGTGATGTCCTCTTTAATCCCACCTGGGGAGAACAATCTGCTGGATGGGCCTTTATTTCACAGAGAAAGCAGTGTGGTTTTTGCTCATGGACACCTCCTGCAGTGAGAACAGACAGAGCTGGTGGTGGCAGCATGGCAGAGAGGAACCCCAGCTGGCTTTACTGTAGTTAAGCCTGGTATCTGGTAACATATTTCTGGGGCAAAGCAGAGGTCAGAGGAAGCTACAAAACCTGCCTCAGAAGCAGAGCCCACTTGAGATTCCTGTGACAAATTGCTCCTGGGACCTAGACTGGCCATGGCCAACCCTCCTGACCACCACAGAGGTACAGTCCAAAAAGACATACTCCTTGGAGTTGAAAAGTTTCATCTCACAGTGCTATGCCATAATTGGAGACATTTATGCTGATATTGAGAAGTTACTTTGGAGGGGAAGCAGAATTAAGGTGCTGGACATAAAAATATGTCCTTTCTTCTTTGACAACCGAGTTACCCAGGCTTAGTTTCCACCATGAACATAACATGCCTGCCCCTTGTTTTTCACCGGGTGGCTTACGCCAAGCCTTTGCTGCCAGCGTGTTTAAGCAGTGACACAGCTGTGACTAGCTTGGAAAGAGAGAGATAATAAAACCAATGGTGGATCTTGGGGCAACTATTTAAAAAACCCCATTACGAGGGCAATATGGACAGACACGTGTGCTTGGTTTTAGGAATCACTGAAAATGAATTGGTCTGTCCTTTCTCCTTGTGTCAGCTGTCTGCCCAGCTTTAAGCATCCCAGTTAGCAGTCAGCCTGAAGCTACCTGGTGGTCTCAGAGAACATGGAGCAAAAAAAGGGTTGACAAAAAATGCAATGTGTGTCAATCACGAAATATATTTTCAACTTTTCATGTAAATGCTGTGATTAACAGCTCTGTGGACCAATGGGTCACCCGGCCTCTCTAAATGTGATAGCAATAGAGAGTTAAAATTTACTTAATAATACTTCATTCAAAGGCAATCTTTTCAATTAGTTTTCAGACTTGTGCTGTCACTGAAAAAACAAACTAGGAAAACCACATTTTCTTTGACCTGCAAATGATTTCATCAACCATATTTCTTTTAATACACAACTCCCCGCCACTACAATTGCTGACACAACCACCATTACATTTGAACTTCAAGAGGATTTACTTGGACCAGAGGCAGCCAGCAACAGAAGAATTTTAATGACTGTGGGAGGATCGTTGGTATTTTAAGAAGTCTTCTGAAACCTTTTGAAGGATTTGAGATAAGTAAAAATAAGCGGAGCAATTTTTTTTCCCTAAGTACTTTGCACCATGTTTTCACACAGCAGAAGCGAGTTCTAGAACGGCACAATGAAGCTGGAAGATCTGAACAGAGAAGCAAAAGTTAAAAAAAATCTGACATGAAACCAAGTGGCATGGGAACCACTCTCAAGAAGAGAGCAGATGAATCCTTCTATTCCAAGCTCTGTTTTTTATTCTCTTTGCTCACAGCAGCTTTAATTTCATTAGCTTGCAAAGAAACACTCAGTCCACAGATCAGATTTCTCAAGGATATAGGGATATCATGTCAATAATTAAATTTTTAAACAGCAGCCACATGTTCAGTGAGTTCCTCTAGTGGAATCATACAAGCAAGGTTTGCATCCCACTGCCTTTGATCTAAAGCACTGCACTTCACCATTTAGAAGAAAAAGCCACCAGCTGGCAGAAATGCTCCCCAATTAAATTAATCTACCCCACGACTGAAATTTAACTGCTGTTAAGAGTTTAAAAGGTCCAGCTTCTCGAACTGTTGAGTGCCTCCTTGGAGAAGAGCTGATCGATGTACCTGGGCAGCAACTGCCACCTGTTGCAATAACAAGGAGAAAGGAAAAGCCTCCTTGGGCATCTGTCTTCACAAGGGGCCTCTGGACCCACCTGCTTGTCATGAACATTCGCACCTCTGGTTTAGAATTATTCACCTGCAGCTTCTCCAAACCCACCACACTTGCAGCACATTAAACTAGGGTGAATGATTTGCTGCTACTTCTTAACATCATCCTCCCATCCTATCCAGGAGAGCATGCAAACACCACTAAAAAGGTCACTTGGAAAGGGCAACCCCGCCAAAAATTGAAGTGTCTGTGATGTCCTTCTTTTCTGGGGAAGATGGGGAAATGAAAAATTGCTCTCCCTGCATGCAAGGAAGAAAGCAATTCTGAGTGCTCTTGAGAAAAGGAAATTGTTTTTCAGTCATTTGTCCCCTGTCTTTGGAGGCACTCTTACCCTCTCCTTTCTTCTGCTCACCTGCACTAGCTCAAACATCATGCAGGCACTAAGAAAAAATTATGAGTGGCTTAGCAAGCAGATACTTAAATGAAAAAGTTCATACAGCCTGTTCTTCTCTTTCCCAGTGCAGCTATGTGGATAAAAACCAAATCAACCTTTACACACACTTGCTCTCAAATGCAGAAAAAAAGAGCTGTTTTGTCCAAAGCAAGTGTGACATTCAATACCTTGGTCAACTGGCAGATAATGCTGCATTTATCCCCTCTGTCCACATTTCTTCCACAGTGTCTGCACAAATTTGGCTTGACAGTATGGGTGAATTTCAGTTTTTCTGAAAGCAGTGGCAAAACTTCCACTTCATTCAGTGGAGACAGGTTTTGCTCACTTGCTGCTCTTCCCTCCCTCAGCAAGGAACTGCCTTTTCCAAACAACTTTGTGCTTGAAGCATAAAATCCAAGCATCTCTTCAAAGCAAGAAATGCTAAAAACTCTGCTTTTTGCTGGGCTGACCTTCTCCCCTCCATTTCTTCCCCACCCAAATGGGAAAATATTGCCCCTTATGTTATATTACAATCTGTTACGCTGACAGATACACCTCTGATTTTTTGGAGCTTTTTTTTATGTTGTTGAGTTTGTATGTGGTGAGTTTTGGGGTTTTTTTTGTTATAGAGACAAATTACAAGAGGAAAATGGCCCCAGGAATTTACTGTTCATATATTTTACACTGTTAGAAGAACAGTTTCCCAAAAAAAAAGTCCCAAGTTTTTTTATCAGCAAGATCCCATCTTTGCTCACATTTACCCCTGTCAAGGAGTTTGGATCAATGTCACTGATTCTTGGCAACTGAGATTCACATGAATGGCATTTCTCTTTGAAACAGCCATACATGAAAAGAATCCAGCTTTTAGCTTAGCTATTCATAACAATGTGCACGTGTGGCTAGTATACATAGCATGATCCAGTCATTTGCAATAGATTACTACATATGTTGTCTTGACTTTACAAAATAAAATTGTACCTTGGCTTTTAGTAGCCCACTGCTTTTGAAATGAAGGGTACATAATTTAAAAGATACCCTATGAATATTTCTCAGTGCAAAAATGCAGGTGTTTTGTTTCCAATTACAATAGAGATTCCATAAAAGCGCATACATTTTTTTCACATTAAAAATCCCTTTGCTTTCTGCCATGAAGAAGGAAAAAAAAAAAACATTCCAATGCCATAAATACATTAAAAAAAAAATCTACCAACTTGACTGTAGCCCTTTAAGAGCCTTAGGGATGTGTCCTACTTTAAGAACTTGTCCATGAAAACCTTGGGAGCCCTCACATGTTACACATTTCATATCGCACCTCAAAGAAGAACGTTAAATACCTTGAGACTAGAGTACTGTTTATTTCATAATCTAAACAAACACTGGAATACAATCTATGCTTTTCTACTTTCCTGCAGACTTTACAACGAGCTTTCTTCCCCCTCCCCACCCCCCCGTAATTAAAACAATCTGCATACACACAAAACATGCATGCTCTCTAACACCAGTAATGAAGGTAAGAAGAGTCAGTTTCCATCATCTTCCTGTTGCCTGTATTAGAAAAAAATACTTTTGTTTTTACTGTAGTTATGGCAGTGTGGCTACGGATGCAAAGACTAGAGCACAGTTTTATGCCCTGCACAGAAAATGTTCATCACAAGCATGCTGATGGTGATAAATATTAAGTGTCTATTAAATGATAGGCATACTTTTATCCCCTTTACTCCCTTTTTAAACAGACTAAGTGGCTACATGTAAATGCAGTGAAGCAGGTATAAGCTTAATTAATCAGAGTTGATTCAGACTGGCACCAAGATGCAGCGAAGTCCAACGAAGTCTCAGCGAGGCTTTCCATGGGCTACTGATGACCTTCGCCACAAGGCACCTGCCTTCTAATTTTTGGCAGTGCCTTGCAGCATGACCAGTCCCATGGGCAGGGCGGACCACGCCGGTGTGTCGGGCTCCCTAGAAAAGAAGCACTTGTAGAAGTCCATTAGTGTTTGAGAAAACCTTGTGAGTGGGTTACCTTCCCCGGGGCCACACACCCAGTCTGCTCCACAGCCTTGCCCGCTGCTCTTCGTGGGCCACGCGTCTGGCTGCGGTTTTACACCACTGAGTGGTCGTTGCTGTGGACGCCAGCCAAGATGGTGTGGTTGAGCGAGGATGCCGAGCGGTCTGAGCCTTCGGTGGGGCCGTTGGTGCTCTCACTGCGCTGGCAGCAGAGGATCTGCTTGAAGGTGGCACTCATCTCCTTGTCCCGGTAGGAGTAGATGATGGGGTTCATAGCAGAGTTGAACTCTGCCAAGAGCAGGAAGAATTTTTCATAGGCCAGGACGTTGCACTGGGGACAGCAAACATCGAGGAGCAGCAAGACTAATCCTGGGGTCCAGCAGATTATGAAAGCACCTACGAAGAAAAAGAGTGGACAAACACAACAAAACCCACAAATATACTAATGCACTGTTACTCATCAGAACACTATGAGAACCATCCAACTGGAAGCAGCAACGGTTAATTTTCCCTTTCAAGAGTATCGTTTCCCACACTATTTCTATACTGACCCGATGAGAGGGCTGCCTTTCAAAGATCTGTAAATGGTTATGGGCAGCACATCAAAAGAGCAAGGCATCCCTCCCCCCACACTCACCATCTGAAACGTTCTCTGCTTGGCAAATACATGTGCATTTAAAGTTGATAATGAGGAACATTTTTTCCCTTCAGCTAGAGACCTCTGACTAATCAATCTCTTGATCAGGAGAAACAATGCTGCAATTTACTTCTCTAACTAATAACAACAAAGAAAACCTTTCTGTGAGTGCTGTGACTGAAGCATCAGTAATAGAAAAAGAGTGGTGCAGGCAGCAATTCTCAAGGAAAAGAAAGCCTGGGTCTTGTTAATCCATTTCAGCTCCATTATGTAATGGAAAGTCCTAAACACACATCCTTCTTGCACTGAAATGTCGTCCTTCAACAGATCCACTTCTTTTCTTAGGGCTCTATTCAACAGAAATTCAGAGGCTCCTCAGGCTTCAATAGTGTAAATGCCAAAGAGCCTTACCCTGATTAAAATGCTTCTCTCTCCTTTCTCTGCTTTGCAAACCTCTGAGGGGCATAAAGCCCGGGACAAAATTCAAAGTTCAACGCAGAAGGGAAATCAAATGCCTTGCACTTTATTGGGAGTACTGAGTTAAATGAAGAGGCTAACTCTTTGCAAGGTTAAAGATGTTTTAAATGTAAGCATTGCTGGGGAAGCCCCTACACACCAACCACGTCAGAACAAGGACGGTGCTCCTGAGATTTTCCAGACTGACATGCTTGGCTGAGATGGAAACCAAGGTCTTATCATCAGCACAGGCTTAGCGCAGGCAGCAGCAATAAGGGCTTCCCAGCACCACTTGGTGAGTGCTGTTTTTAAACAGGTTCTCCTGTCACTGTGGTATTTATTTGTTAACACACTGCCTGCGTTTTTTTCTGCAGTGATGCTCTCTTGCAGGTCTAGCAGCTGACTACAGTCTGTCCCTGCTGCATGCACACATTTTGCCATGCCTGCTGAGAAGGTGCCAGCTATTTCCAGCTTGGGCAGTGGCAGCTGTAAGCTGTGCAGACACCTTTCTGTTTGGAATACCAAACCCACCCAGATCAAACAGAATCTGAACATTTTCCGAAGGGCTCTGAAAACACACAGGGTGTGCTGGGCTACTGAATGCCAAACAGGCAACCACACACAAGATTTCCACATATGAAAAAACATCTCTAAACTGAGCTTGCTTGCAACTGATGGTGCCACAGTGCCACTCAATGCCTATCACTTTGCCAACCAACAAAGCTCCCAAAGGGACAGAGGTGGGGAGGCAAACTGCCAGCTGCCAGTACAAGGCATCAAAGTCTTTGTCCAAATGACTCTGTCAGGGACTGGCAGCCATTTTACAGCACAGGGATGAAATTCTCCCATGCCGAGCTTTTGTCTGCGGCTCTTCTGGATTCCAGCAGTCCTAGGAAAGGCTACTTGAAACCCATGCAAAGGACTACAGTCTTTTGTCCCTTCCTTGTACCTGTTCCCAGAAGAGCAGAAAACTGCACCTCTTTATTTGCAGGACGGATTGTCGGGGTTGACATAGAGGCTACCCTCTGCAGGGAGCAGTTCTGCTGACTGGTTTCTGCAGAAACCAAGACAGTCTTTCAAATTCAGCCACTGACTGCTGAAACTGTGTATGTTGTGTTCAACCTCCTAGCTAGTGAGGCAGCAGTGGACTTTGTTCCAGCTTGAGCATGTTATTTTCTTCATTACAGGCTGCCTCGGGAGAACAACATCAGAGACGGGAACACTGCAAGTCAGGGGATCTACAGTCAAGCACAAAAAAGATGATGACAGCATCCTCACCAGGCCTGTAGCAGAAAAGTCCAATGTGGGAACAATGGAGCTGACAGAAAAGCTCTCCTAGTGTTGTTCAAAGTTGCAATTGAAAACTTCCAATTTTCCAATACATATTTTTTTAATTTTATTTTTTGTTGTTGAGAAACTAAATATGCCAAACAAAGCATTCTGGTGCTATCACTTTTGGGTATGTTAAGTGCAGCAGAAACAAGAAGCAGTACAGTCAGGCAGATAGGCATTTGCCCCTGAGAAAGCCCCAAAGACTTTGACAAAAGTCCACATGCAGTCCACTGCACTGAACACTGGTCTCAAGTGGAGTTTCAGAGCTTCTCTGGACTCCTCAGTATCTCAGACAGGTCCAATAACCTATAAGCTGAGGCTTGATGCACTCAAGAAAAAGTGGACTGCAGTTGAGCAAGCAACTAAACGCTCTCTGCAACTCATGCTACTCTGAAAAAAAAGATAAAACCAGAGTCGCCTTCCTGCACAGCTCTGGAAGAGAATGGAAGTCATTATTCTGCAAGTCACCACCTTGCTGCTCACAACAGGCCTGGAAGTGGGACAGTGATGTGCTGGCAGCCATGCTGTTGAGAGGAGAAGAAACCCATGCAGCCCAGCTCCAGACCCAGCTTGGGTAGGGTGGGATTTCGGCTGCCCTAGCCCCAGCCTCAGACCAGGATGAGTTCCAACCTCTCTCCTCCATGCAGCAGCAGTCGGCAGAGGAGCACACAGCATCCAGGACTTCATTTCTGTACAAAGGCTAGCTTAAAGCTTCTGAACAGGCAGCCCATTTGTTGTTGGGAAGTAAAAGCCGTTGAAGCCAGCCCCATTCAGTCTAGTGGGTTTTGTTTTACTTTAGCCTCTGGGATTTTCCTAGCAAAACTTCCCACCATGCTAATGGCTCCTGCAGCTTATTAAGTTAAGTGCTTGCAAATGGTGACACAAACAATGCCTCGGGTTTTCTCACTTGTTATTTAACTGTCAGTACCCTGGAAAACACCGGAAAGCATCACTCATGGTAAGGGCATGTTTGAGTTACGTACAATGCAAGGAACATAAAAATGTCAGGCTCCTATTACTTCAGATTTAGTAAACATGATCTGTTAAACATGCCACTCTTTCCCTGGAAGTAAAAAAAAAAAAAAAAAAAAAGCTTGACATTTATCTTTTCTACTTCTTACTCGAAATATTTCTCAAACAAAAGTGACACTAAGCTAAAAGTAGAGGTTAAATTCTTCCCTGTCCAGAAATCTGTTGTGCATTGAATTCACCAAGAATGAAGATCTAAAAATACCACATCTAATAAAACAGTGAGATCCAAAAGCTTCCTGCTGCCATATACTGAAAAGCCTTAAGCATACACCAAAATATTGATGTATTTTTCTGCTCAGGAACAGAAATGACAGCAGACCAAAGTACAGCGTGAGTAAGTTCTGGGTGCATCTTAACATTTTATAAACTCAGTCAAACCCATGTTACAATGACACACAAAGCAGATCTGTTGCATTCAGTGAATGAAATCTGCTTGTATTTGTGGATATGTCATTGTCATGCTATGGCACCAACATGCACAAATAAAATCGCAGATGGCATGTCCTTGGGTGGATGAAGAGCACTGTTGCCTGGACAGATAGCACCTCGGGGTGACACCTCCAACCCTGGCCATCCTTAGAGGCATTGGCACTGCATGAAGCTGATCGAGCTTTGCAACAGGGGGAACACCATGATGGTGCATGGCCAAGGTCTGCCCTGCAGGTCTGGCAAGAGCAGGCCAGGTGAGAAAGAAATGCCCATCAGGGTGAGAGGCTAATGGCTAGCCACCAGACAGGATACCTTGAAGGAACTGCAGAAATGGCACTGCATCCTTTAAAAAAATTTAAGGAGACAATAGGAGAACGGTCCCTATAGACTAAGAAGCACATTTTACAGCTGGAAATCTGAGTTACAACACAGCAGTCATGACACTAATTTCATTTTCTGTCGCTGTATGATACCTCTCACCCAGGGCTGAAACTCCAGCTCCTTGTGCATAGTCTGTCTTGCTGCATTGTGGCAGAAGTCCACTGGGGGCTTTCCAATTAACACAACATGACTACATCACAGCTGTCTTGAACCCTTGTCTGGTGTATCAGTGTGGATTATATTTCCATAGTAGCTGCATGTTTGGAAACTCCTGGGTAAGCGTGGCATGGCATCACAGCCAGATTTGATTGCAAGAGAGTAAAAACTGTTGTGGGCAGTAGGCATATGAAACCAACCATGATAAATCACACAGAAATGGGTGACTATAAAAACAAAAGAGAAAACAACTCCAAAAACCAGCAGTAGAACGGAATCGAGCTACGAGAATAAACATTAATGAACTAGTCACTCATTGCTAGGTCCTTGGTCCTCTCAGGAATGTTTGCAAAATCAACACAACAAACTGCAGACAGTACAAAAAGATACATGAGGAAGAAAGGATATGATAGAAACAGCTTCTTAAAGCATGGAGTATTAATTTAAGGCTGTACTGGAATGGCAGATCCCCTCTGTGCTACTGCAGTCAAACATGCCTGCTGGTTTAGTTTATTGGTAAGCACTGACCATTCAGGTCGACATTTTTCCTTACTGGTGGAGACTGTCTTAAACACCTATATTTACAAAAACTTGGTAAGAACGAAAGCAAGCAAGAGCCCCACCTCTGAGAAGCAGGTATATCCAGAGGATGTGACATAGTTAGTGGAAAAGAGGTTGAAGAGGGGGGGAAAAAACACTGTCAGTTTGTCTTGCGGAGCTTTCTTTCGTTTTTCAAAGGCAGGCACGGCACAGATCCAAATGTGGGCTCAGAGAAATGACTTTCCAAGTGACCACCCCTCTGCATGCATGGCAAGAGTTATTTGGTCCAGCTTTATCCTAGGGCTGCAGAATAAATCGTTTTATTGCTGCTGCAGATGGAGAGAGAGCCTTGTTTTGGCAGGACACTGATCAGCTGCAGTGTATTTTTGTGTTAGGCTTCGCTCTGGGGAGCGAAGTTCACAAACAACATGCTGGAAGCACGCTGGCACACAGCCCCGGGACTGCTGAGGGCAGGGCACTGCCTTGGCAGGGGGTGGAACAGAGGAGCACCCCAAGGCTCACCTGCCGTCCCCATCCTGGCAGCTCCCTGGGCCCTGCTCTCCCGGTGCTGCCCTGGGGGTGGGCAGCAGGTCAAGGATGCAATTCAGCCTCCAACACCCAGCACAGACACCAAGGACCCACACACGGCCACCTCCCAGTGACCAGACTGTTTGGCTACTCATGAAACTTCTCAGGTTAGCAGGCAAAGCATTTCCTAAGATGCACTTTTTTTTTTTTTTTTTTCTTTTGCCTTGGACAGCATAAAGTCTGTGTTTAGTTAATCAACTTTTATTTTCCTCTAACTCACAACAGCAAAATAAAAGAACTTCTGCTCCTGCCAAGTCACACATCACCATCCCTCGGGGACTCTGGTGGGATGCCACTCTTGTCAATGCACACCTATTCTGAAACACCCCTTTTCTCCTGATTAACTGTATTGTGTCTCATTTGTGTGCCCCCTTCCACCCATCCTGGATGTTGACCCTGACTTTACTGTTTTCTGGCATGGCCTCACATTCACACTGCAAATTCCTCATATCTAGAAGTCCATATGGACGGGAAAAATAAGGAAAGGGACTCTTTTAGTGAGGGAGAAGAGAGAAGGGAGAAAAAAGACCTTGCTTGTGTTTGCAATTAAGATTACTGAAAACACTGCCACTTATCAACAAGGAGAAAGGTCTTGCTGCAGGTTCTGCAGGGTGAAAGCAATGCTATGGGGAGATGATTTGTTTTATTCAATGAAACCACAGCCAAAAAGGGCTACAGAAATGCCTGGCATTTTTCATGTCCTGATACAATCCCAGGGAAAGCCACTTGCTATGCTAGCTGAGGAGCAAGCTCATCAGCTGCAACACAACTGCGCTTCTTCATTCCTGAGCCATCTGTAAGCTGTATCAATAACCCTCCTTATCACAGTGAGTATTATCTTGTGCATAGCATGAATAGAGATAAGTACTGCATGAAATAGTGTTTATTTATAGCTATGTATTGTTTTCCCCTGATACAGATATTAGAGAATGAAATCTAAAATGAATGCTGAATTATACATGCAAAAGATCCATGAAGGCAATTTATCACACTGTAGATATACAGAATGTAGGAGTAATTCTTCTAATTCTAGTCTGACATAATTTTCCCCAATTCTGCCACAAAGTTACTACAATATAGCTTATAGTTCTTGGTGGACGAAAGCACAGTTGTTGCTGTTTTTCATAGTTTCCGCTGGAAATAGTCAGCATTGCGTAAGGTTTGCTTCCACCCATGGAATTTTTATGTGAAAAAATGAAATGTGACTACCACCTATGGACCAGATAAACAAATATAAAATAATACTACGCTAAATTTGGTAAATTTTGCAGAACTTCAGATATAAAAGGCTTGCCTCTCCATCCACAGACTCCAAAGGGCTCGGGGAGGATGACAGTGAAACACAGTCCATGAAAACACAGCCCAGGCCAGGGACAGCAGCATGCAGCATGCCAGTAAGAATGGTCTTGTTGAAAAGGGTACTATCAAAACCCCTTCATTTATTTAAGGTGTCTTTATTTAAGGAAGCTGTATGAATTTTGAATGAGAGATTCATAGCACACTCTTTTTGCAGTTTTTCATTGAGTGTAAAATGCTGCTTTCTCTGACATGCATCTGGGAGACTTTGATGCAATGACCCCTTTGAGGTTCAAGCCAAACATTTCTCTGGTAGGACTGTGTCTGAAAGGAAGGGAGGATATCTTCAGCAGTGTAAAATAGGAAATGAGAAACACAGCAAAGCTAAAAAAATATGCATTCATATTCATGCAACAGTTTCATTCCTGTACTTTTCATAAGATGATTCGGAGCAAGAGAACCCAAGCAATTGGGAAGATACAAAACTAGAGGGCAAACAGGAAGAGCTGGATGGCATGAGCTGTCAGCTTGTCTCTCACAACATTATACATGCTCCATCCCTGGGGATTCCTCTTCTAGTCTCCCACGAGCTGAACAGCTCTGAACACACAGCTTATAGATAAAATCCTGACTTCTGCTTTTGCAAGTATCTGAACTCCACAAGAGAAGTTGACAGGTTTGCCAGATTTTTCAGTCTACTGCACCAATAGTTTGCAAAGGGATTTTTAAATAAACTGTTTCTGCTAATATTGCATCCATTCCCTGATTTCCTACTTTCTCCACAGCTACACACACACAAACTCCCAACCCGTTCCTGAATTCTGTTCTGGGATTTTGAGCTGTTGAGTTTGGTCAGATTTTGCACAAAATAATGGTGGGATCGTGTAGGAACACACAAATCATGTCTTGCTCTAAAATGTATTTCCCCTTCCCTGCAGGAATACAGTATGTGTCTGCTTCAAACATCCATCTTCACCTTTGAATTCCTGTGCACAGAATTTATTCAATGTTTAAGGCATGGCTATCTTTGTCAACAAATCACACCCTCTCTGAGGAACCTGGCTGCTTGCCTCTTGAAGCATTTATCCAGTTTAAAACATGCTTGTGACTTAACATGACAGCTTCCTTGGGGCTCTGCCTGTGCTCTAGCTGGGCTGGGAGCAGCAGCAAGCCTTGCCCACAAGGAGTGAAGTCCCACTGTATGTTAGCATCACCTCATTCTGGGCTTTAGTATTTAGCATTTCACCTGTGTCTGTTCATCCCTTTAATCCTCATCACTTCCTTCCTTTTCAGAAAAAATAAATAAAGTTAAAAACTCTTCCTAAAAGTCTTGACCACAAGTGATTCTCCTGCTGGCATATAGACTCCTTTGCTAGAGGCTGGCCTCTGCTCTTGCTGTTCTCTTCCAATGCTCATGTCACCACATCACTCCTGACAATTTATCATTTAAGTAATCACTCCTACAAATTCCTTGGTGAAATCTTTAGGTCAAAGCCTTCCTTTAAAGCAGACACACTTCTACATCTACACCTACTGCACGCATAGCCAACTGAAGATATACTTGTTCCACTGAGGTGTTTCAAAGGGTCCTCACAACAACCATCAGCCAACAACCCCATTGGCACCAGTAGCCACAGGACTGCCATCTCTGAGAACAGAGATGCTCAGGCAGAAAATGCCTGTGGTTGGTGAGGCTGCACCTACAGCCATCCCACCTTCCTGTTTCTTGGGGTGGCTGACCTCTTTGGTCTTCTTCTCCTGCTTCAGTTGGCAAGCCCAAACCAGTGGTAATGAAGAGCAGGTTTTCCTCAGTAGGACCCTGTGTTGGGTTTGTGTGTGTGTGCAAGGGGGAGGGGGGAAGGAGGGGGGCGTTTTTTTGGTATTGGGGAAGGGCCACCTTGTGAGTGTGAAAATCTCCCCTGGCTCCAAGGCAGAGACCCCCCAGCCCAGGCTGGGCCAGTGAGCACTAGAGAACTCTGTCAATCCATATTGGTGAGGGGAAGGACTGTCCTGGAAAGATGAAGGCAGAGAGAACCAGGAGGCGAGGCTGTTAACCTAACGTTGGCCTAAACAAGGCACAGACAGAGAGGAGAGAACTTGGTTGCCAGAGGAAGGAGGAGGAGGGGAAAGGACAGAGGATCTTGAGACACCGAGTTCAACAGCATAGAGTTAAAAACAAATAAAGTCCCCTTCAGTCCCTGGAGATTCAACAGCATAGCACAGACCCATGGGTAGGCCATGGAGAACTCCACACTGGAGCAGAGAAGTCGAGGCTGAGGGCAAGTGTGACTGGAACTGGGACCCTGAGTTGCTTGCTGCCTGAGCAGGGGTGGACTCCCAGAGTGGGAGGTGAGTCTGCAGCCTGTGGGTGTCCCCATGCTGGAGCCAGGAGCTGAGCCCAAAGAGGTCTGTGACTCCATGGGAAGCTTTGGAACATCTTGTTCCTGTACTTCCATGCTGGGATGAGCAGCAGAGGTGACCTGACTGAACCCCCATTCCCTGTCCCCTGTGCTGCTGGGGAAGAAGGTAGAGAAATCGGGTGCAAACCCAGGAAGAAGGGAGGGGTGGGGGAAGGTGTTGTGAGATGTGGTTGCTATGTCTAGTTAGATGAATGGCAATGAATTAAATTGATTTTTCTTTCCCAAGCTGAATCTGTTTTGCCCGTGACCATAACTGGTGAGTGAGCCGTCCCTGTCCTTCATTCCTAATCCTGTGCCCCATTTGTTGTGTCTCCCATCCCATCTCACCAGCTGGGGGGAGTGAGTGCAGGACCGCATGTTCCCACTGTGGGTCAAACCACCACAGACCCATAAATGACAGCCTTGGGAGTGAGTCCCCATGAGCTTGCTCTCTGCAGCACTTGGAGGCAGGCTATGCTGACACTCGGTCTCCTGGCTTTCCTTCTGGGGGTCCTATCTGCTGACTGCCTTCCCACCTGGACCTTGGGGGGCTTTTCCACAGAGCCTGGCACCAGCTGCCAATGTTTCAGATACTGCACAGGTCTCCAAGCCCTTGCGTATCTCTGTCACATCTGAAGCTTTTGAAATTTGAAACAGCAACAGACAGAAAAGCCTGGGAGGACAGATAACAAACCAAAACAAACTGAACAGCAAATGAGGCATGGGCAGAAGCAAGCCCTCAGAACTGACCTGTTTATTTCATAGGTGCTCATTAAACTCTAGCCCAGGTTAACGCTTGATGTCGTTCTCTGCCTGCTGCTCATAGTTCTCCAAGATGAGTTTCCTGGTCTCCAGCCAGCTGATCCAGCTACTCTCACATATTCCTTGGCTGATATCTCCAAAGGAGAAATTAAGTGCTAATGCAAATGGAAGTGACCAGGACTGTTTTTCAACGGACGTGTGCAAACTAAAGTTGTTTGGATACCTCCTTGTTTCAAATGTATGCTTGTCATGGTTTTAAAGAACTCCTTGCAAAGATAATGTGTGAAAACTGCTTTCTAAAAAGAAAAGCAAAAGCTTGAGCCCATGGCAATTTATCCACATCCATTTGAATCCCCCAAATCAAAAGGTTGTTAAGGAAAAATGGCACTTGCCACTGATCTAGTGACTGCAGGAGAGAGAGAGTGCTCCCCCATCACCCCCTGCAAAGGAAGAAAGTAAGCCTTTTATCTATAAAAAGCATTTTGAACAAAAACAGGAAGTCATTAAACGCCAATGGCCAGGATTCCAACTGATTTCTAAATTCATAAAGATATGTGAAGCTAATCTCTGAATAAAAGCCTGCCTGTTGCCAAAGCAATCTCAGTATTTATCTCTGTGTAAAGACAAACAGCAGTCCCTGTGGAGATTCGCCGTTGCCAAAAACCTGACACACAGAGGAAATTTTGGTGTCTTTTTCAACTTTCAGGCATTCTAGATGAGTCTTTATGCTCTATTACGGACATAAATGCTCCCACAGTCCCAAATCAGCGGTGGTAGCTTGGCTGAAAAAGGAGCACAAAAGCCCAGCTGACAAGAGGCTTCTGGTACTGGTCCCCATGGGTTATGGTGACAAAGGACAAAGAAAAGTAGGCAACAGATGTCTGGGGAAAATTAGAAGCAAGAAACCACCTTTCAATCCATACCTGACACCCTGCTTGCATCCCCTAGTCCATACTCAGCCAGGATCCTCTTCACAGGCACTGACTGCTCATGGTCATGACTTGGGGTGCTGGGTGAGGGCCAGACACCCGACCCTGAATGGCAAGAGGACCCTGTCCTAGAGGTTTAGGTGAGGCTTTCAGGTCCTGGACATGGGGCAGCTGGAGGTGACAAGGTCTGGTGGCAACACAAACATGCCCACGCAAACAGGAAGGCTCACTGCAAGAGGTGTTGTGAAGCAGGAGGGGGAGAGCTGCACCCCGCAGCCAGGCTCTGCTTGCCTCTGCAAGGTATATTTAGCCTGCTTGGGACTTGGATGTTTCACAGCTTCTCTAGTACCTACGGTTTTAAATCACAGAAAAATAATTCACAGACATGTTCAAAACCCCCTGTTTTGTCCACTTTTCCTTTGGAAATCCATGTACCCCCTGCAGTACTCTGGTCCTCTCCCAGGGATGATCACAATGCTACACTCAAACAATACACTGTGTTTAGCAGGTTTCAAACAACTCTGGTACAAGTGATTGTTTAATTGTATTTTCTTTTGTTGTTAAGGACGTGAAGCATTACTGGTATTATGCTTGGATAAGCTCCAGTTGCAACACAGGTTTCCGAATGAAGCATGGGTGGGTGCAATTTAACATGTAAAGGACTGCTTTGATTCTTACATAAGACGAAACCAGTACCATGAGAAGAAAAATATTTTCATCTATCTGCTTCCCTAATAGGAATAAAATCTGTTTCTCCCATGTTAGTACCAGATTGTGAATAGGAGAAGTTATAAAAACATAGAGATACTTAAAACTACTGTATTGTGTACCTCAACTGCAAGAAAACTATGTGTGCTTTTATTTGTACATAGCCATACTGCAATTAATCTGATTATAGGTAGCTGGTTAAGCTATGGCAGACACCCCTTGAGGGAACTGCATAAAGACTAGTTACACAAAACAGTTTTAAGAAGCACAATCCACTGTGACAGATGTGCTCCTCTGGGAAAATGAAGTGCACAAGCTCCGGGGTGAAGTGCACAACAGGGGAAAAGACCTCTTGGTTAAGGTGATTGTCACTCCAGAATAAATCTTCCTAGAAAATCAGTCTGTCTTTGGTTATGGATATGTCAGGATAGCCTTGTCCCCAAATAGAAATTCTGCTCCTTATCTGAATGTTAACAAATCAAAATGCTGCCTTAAATCAGAAGCAGCCTCGGACAGACTGTACACAAACAACGGTGCTATATGAAGCCTCGCCACCCAAGCAGCATCAAGGCCGTACGGATGTTGCTCTGGCTATCAGGCTCCCAGCGAGGCACCCACAAATCACAATGATAAAACAGGGAGAGCAGACAGACATGGCATTGCACTTCACAAAAGAAGCATGAGAAGCACCACCAAATTTTGCTTATGATAAATATAAACTGACAGCTTATCAGAAGGGCATATTCCAGGTTTTAGCACTTAATTTTATATGTATTCATTTAAACCTGTCTAGACGAGGTTGATAACTTGTGCAGAAAATACAGCTTTTTGTCTATATCTCTGCACTGAAGATCAGACATGGTTTAATGGGATGCAGCTACCCCTTGGTTCTCATGTATGTCCCTGAATTCCCTAGGAACATGTAATTCTCCCTGTCTGGACAAGATGCCATTATACTGTAATTTATGTCTTAGGTGTGAGGGAGAATGAGATATTATTATTTTATCACCTTCTATGAAGCCAGTCTCTGGATTAATTAAAAATGGTATAATGCAGAAAGATGCACTGCAGCAGTGTATAGTAGGTACTTTATTCCCTGTCAGTATGTTTACCATCCTGCAGCATATAATTTTACTGTGGTAACAACAGTATTTCCCATTCAAATAAGAAACACAGCGAACAAGTCTGGAAATGTTTCATTGCTGGTGGTAAATACTGGATTCCAGTGTCAGCTTCACTGTGATTTCCTTTGTACTTACCATTACATAATCTATATTGATTTAAAGTCTTCAGGCAAACACAGAAGACAGCACTGATAAAAGGTAGCCTTTATTTCAACTCATAGCTTCAAGAATCACATTGCCAAGCTGGGGAAAAAAAGGTGTGTCTTCAGCTTGCCCTTTCTCTTACCAGTACACAGCTGTGGAAAACCCTGGGAATGCAGCTATTGGGGGAGTGATGCTTTGCACAGCTCTGGTTTATGTCATTAGGTCAGGACAAGCAGACAAAAACAAAGCAAGGGAAAAATTCAGAATGCATTAGACACCCTCATCACTGCAAATGAGGGATCCCCAGTCTCACCCACTTTAAGGATAAGCCATTAAAACTGCATCTGAGTTAGACCTTTCACTATGACCGAGTTCCCCCACGTTTTGAGCTTTTATCAGAGAATTGAGTTTGATTTGGCTTACTGAAGTGATCCCGGTGTTTCAGTTGGTTTTCGGGAACAGTGCTCTACCTTTGGCAGTTTGCTCTCCCATTCTAAACTGGACCCCTGCTAAGGAAAGTACTGCACCTAAAAGGGTCCAAGAATAATGCTAGTCAGCTACTGTGTTAGCATCACATCCTGTGTCACCGTGGCTTAAATATTTCTATATAAATAGCCTCTGAAACCACAAAAAAGAGCGCTATCATACTATTTTGAAGGTTGCTCAATCTGCGTGTTTCTGAAGATGTGACTCCTTTGACCTCTGGCACACAGTTTGCTCCAGTGTCCCCATAAAAGATTGTAGATTTAGGCTGTGATATAAAGGAACCATAATAATGAAGAAGAAGAAGAAAAAAAAGCATTAAGTCTTCTCTTTCAGTTCACTTACTCCTACCTACTGATGAAAAAGCAATTGTACTGCAGCAGAATACTGGAATACTTTCAATGCCAAAACTGGGCTCATTCCCAACCACCTTCATCTCTTTCAAAGTTGTCCATGAGAAGTGCCAAACAAAACTCACTTAAATCCAGCCTCTATCTACCAAGCAAGGAAGGAAGAGGCATAAATACTGCTGCTTTCTCTGTAGCATGCCTCGACTGCAGCTCAGCTTTGTCCTGGGTCTTCTGCTGCTGAGAAGGAGCGAGCCACCTCTGTTCCCACCACACTCTTGGCCTCTCTAATGAGACTCCCAAAGACGATAGCAATCATTTTCTACTGTCACCTGTCTTCAGACTAAGGGCAAAGCCAACTCGTCTCTCACAGCGAGGCAGAGAAGGCAAGTGGCCACGAGGGCAGAGCTCATGGCTGTGCTCACCCAAGCGCTCCCCAGGGACCTGCTGGGGAGCACGCCGCTCCTGCCGGGCAAGAACTTGGAAATTCCTGCCTTTCAGCACTCTCTGCTTGCCAGGGACTTCAGTCCTCAAGGGACCAGGGATTTAAATGCCATTCAATGTAAAATCTTCGGCAGTTGAAAATGAAACTCTCTAAGTTTTCAAAGTACAAAAGAAATTTTGAACAATTCTCTGAGATGTGGACTGAACCGATCTGGTAATAATTCTTATCACCATTATGTAGAGTAGAGCAGTACCTTACTTTTTAAAATAACCACTAATAACAGTTCAAATGGATGTGGCAGATCAGCTATGTGCCACACCAGTGGCTGCCACAGGCAGAAGACAGATACCTGTGAAAGCATTCATTACACACTTGGAAAGCCTAAGACTGCATGCAGAGAATGACAAAGCAGTGGCATCCAAAAAGCAAGTCTAATTTGTTCTGCATGCTCTGAATGGCCCTTAAATCCATCTAATCCTCTTTGATTCATCCCACACACTATGCCCACCAGCCACATCTGCATGGCACGCTGCTTTGGTCACTCCATGGGAACAGGTTCTAGATACAGGGTTGAGCTGTCTGCTCAAAGAAAGGGGAGAGCATAGAATCATAGAATCATAGAATCATAGAATGGTTTGGGTTGGAAGGGACCTTAAAGATCATCCAGTTCCAAACCCCCTGCCATCAGCAGGGACACCTTCCACTAGGCCAGGTTGCTCAAAGCCTCATCCAACCTGGCCTTGAACACTTCCAGGGAGGGGGCATCCACAACTTCCCTGGGCAACCTAAGCAGTGAACCAGCTGCCAAAGAAATCATAACTCAACTGACTTCCAGAAGCGGTTGTAAAAACAGTTACAAATGGTACAGCTGCATTGAAAGCAAGACTCTCAAAAAGGCTCCTCCATCCTCTTTTTGTGGAAAACCACACAAAGTTTCTGCAAGGTCATCAGTTCTCAAAAGAATGTCTTAGTACGTGGAGGCTGTATCTATTCTATTGCATCCTTCTGCTTTCAACAATACAAGGTTGCAATCATCACACAGGCTGCAAAATATAAAGCCTAACTAGCAAGACAGCAGCTGTTCTTCCCCAATGAAAGAGCAACTGAAGGACCAAGACGGCTACCAAACCATAAAGGCAATTTCCAGCTGGATTACCTTCAGCAGCTCCACAGGTCTTCAGCTCACCTATGGGGCCGAGGACACAGAAAATTAACAGACTAGCAGAATGGGTAAAACAGGGCTGTGATGATTAAAAAAGACATCTCCTCAAATCCCTGCTGCCAGCTTCTGAATTGCTCCATGTTAAAAAAACCCCATAGCACCAAGCAGACAGGCTGTGCCCTCTGGCATTGCTCAATGGTACCAGCACATGTCCAGGAGGTGCAACCTGGGGACACAGAAATGCGTTTAATGACAGCGCCGGCTAATTAAAGGACCTATACTGAGCACTCCTTCTCCAGCACACACCCAAAACAGTGCCTGCAGGATCGTTCAGATGTTTTAATTCAGCACTGCTTCCAGTAGTTTAAGTCAGATTATTTTGGGACACACACTGATAATATGAATTTGCAAGATTTCTGCAGTTGTTTTTTTAGCAGACATTTGTGGGCTTGCACCTAAAGCAAACGGGAAGCTGCATGAGATAAACTGAGACCTCTGAGGCAAAAGGCCCTCCACTGAGGAATTTTCAGTTTTTTTTAAAAAAAGGCAAAAAACTAATTAGCACATTGTAAGCAAATTGTTTGCAAAATCCTTCTACTCAGCAAAGTAATTGCTTCCAAGAAGTAGCTCTGCTGTTCTAGCTGAAATACACAGCTTTTTTCCTTCTTCAGTAAAGAATAAAAACCCCCAAACTATTCAGCAACACACTGAAAGAAGCCAATCACAGCTGACCTCATTTTCTTTTAAAATGTTTTAACAATCAAAGAAATATTGAGGCAATATTGAGGTAAACTCCAACACAGCAGCAGTATGTAGGGGAAGTGCATAAAGGAGAAAGGCCTGATGCAAAATCAGTTTGGCCTTTGCTAGACTTCATTTAATGCTCCATTCATTTAAAGCTTCATTTAAAGCTCTCACCATTCTTCTGCAGAGCTCAGAGCAGTGGCCATAACAAAGCCAGGCTAGCAAAATTAGGGATGAATGCAGCAAGGCAGAGAGGCCATTTCAGTGCTGTAGGAAAAGCCCATGCCTCCAGGCAGGTGGATTAATCACATCTCTTAAATAACAAGAGACAAATCAACCAGCACAACAACCTTCAAATCTGATGGGTTCTCACTAGCTGTTCTGCAAACAGAAGAGCAGAGATTTTCGGTCTCTGGTACCTTCCTGGAGGGTCAAGCAACAAGGGAGGAGTCCACTTGCTCCTCCTCCAAAATTAACCATCATTCACAACCTTCTTAGTCACCTGGTGATGGCACAAGTGTTTTTACTGGCACCAGTGCTGTCTCTGCTGTCCTGTCGGTCTCACCTCCATCCCTGGAAAGGTGATGGAACGACTTATCCTTGGTGCCATCTCTAGGCATATCAAGGATAAGAGGGTCATTAGGGGCAGTCAGCATGGCTTCACCAAGGGGAAGTCGTGCTTGACCAACCTTCTAGACTTTTATGAAAACACGACCAGGTGGCTGGATGATGGTAGAGCAGTGGATGTGGTCTATCTTGATTTCAGCAAAGCATTTGACACGGTCTCCCACAGGATCCTCGCTGATAAATTGAGGAAGTGTGGATTAGATGAGCAGGTAGTGAGATGGATTATTAACTGGCTGGTGGGAAGAAGCCAGAGAGTAGTGGTCAATGGGGCGGAGTCTAGTTGGAGACCTGTGTCTAGTGGAGTCCCTCAGGGGTCAGTACTAGGACCAGTATTATTCAATATATTCATCAATGACCTGGATGAGGGAATTGAGTGCACTGTCAGCAAGTTTGCTGATGATACCAAGCTGGGAGGAGTGGCTGACACTCCAGAAGGCTGTGCTGCCATCCAGAGAGACCTGGACAGGCTGGAGAGCTGGGCAGGGAAAAACTTGATGAAATATAATAAGGGCAAGTGTAGGGTGTTGCACCTGGGCAGGAACAACCCCAGGTTCCAGTACAGGTTAGGAAATGATCTCCTAGAGAGCAGTGAAGGGGAAAGGGATCTGGGAGTCCTGGTGGACAGCAGGATGACCATGAGCCAGCACTGTGCCCTTGTGGCCAGGAAGGCCAATGGCATCCTGGGGTGCATTAGAAGGGGTGTAGTCAGTAGGTCAAGAGAGGTTCTTCTTCCCCTTTACTCTGCCCTGGTGAGGCCGCATCTGGAATATTGTGTCCAGTTCTGGGCCCCACAGTTCAAGAAGGACAGGGAACTGCTTGAGAGAGTCCAGCGAAGAGCCACCAAAATGATTAAGGGAGTGGAACATCTCCCTTATGAGGAAAGGCTGAGGGAGCTGGGGCTCTTTAGCTTGGAGAAGAGGAGGCTGAGGGGGGACCTGATTAATGTTTACAAATATTTGAATGGTGAGTGTCAGGGGGATGGGGCCAGGCTCTTTGCAGTGATGACCAATGATAGGACAAGGGGCAATGGGTGCAAGCTGGAACACAGGAGGTTCCGCTTAAATTTGAGAAAGAACTTCTTTACAGTAAGGGTAACAGAGCACTGGAACAGGCTGCCCAGGGAGGTTGTGGAGTCTCCTTCTCTGGAGACATTCAAGACCCGCCTGGACGCCTTCCTGTGCGAACTCATCTAGGTGTTCCTGCTCCGGCAGGGGGATTGGACTAGATGATCTTTCGAGGTCCCTTCCAATCCCTAATATTCTGTGATTCTGTGATTCTGTGATCCGAACCCTGACCTCGTAACTGTGTTTATGGATGCTATGTCTATACACATGAGAATACAGGGCTGGGAACTGGGTAACGACCAGGTAGGTTTTCCACACTGACCTACTGCAAGTTTCATGATTCCACAGTATTGCCAGCACTTATTTTTCTAAAACCACTTGCTGTTTATCACTGACTACACCCCTGCCTTAAACAGCATTTATCAGAGAAGGCACGTGCAACCTTCATCAGCTCTAATGCTTTTAAGGATGCAGTGTTGGCATACACAACGAGGCTGAATAGGGCTATGGGTGCAGGGTAGGTAAGGTGGTCTGGCCAGGACAGAGTCTCCACTCCCTGCTAATTTCATCACCGTTTGGCTGATTTAATGTCTGAAGCTGGCTGAGCACTTTGCAAAGCCCTCAGCCTCAGATCCCATCTTAGCTGTTTCGGTTGGTGAGCTCTGTGTTCCAGTGCACAAGATGTCACTCCTGGTTGCGATTCAGCCACCCTCCTCCCTTATTGACACGGCTTACATGCAAAGTTTGCTTTCGTCCTGCCTGACCCACAGCTGGAGAAGCCTGCATCACTGCCTGAACCACGGGGGTTTTGCAAAACCTGAGCTGTGTGTGCCCAGGGAGGGGAATGATGGAGAATGGGGAGGCACAGGAGCATTGCTGGATCCCATTTTCTCTCCCCAGACCAGGAGAGTTTTGCCCCAGCAAGCCATAAACAGTGTCATTCTCTCTCAAGACAGTGTTGGCTCTTGTTTTTTCTCCAGTTTGGCAAGGGAAGCTCCCTTGAGATTAAAGCCTGGTACTGTTGCCCATCACTGGGACTGCCCACCAGCAGTGATGCTAATAACGTCTAGAAGTGGTGTTTAGGGGCATGGTTTTGTGATGGACTTGACAATGTTAGATCTACAGTTGGACTCGATGATCTTTTCCAACCAAAACAAATCTGTGACTCTGTCTTACTGCAATTGGCTATACATTACATTCATAAAAAAAAAAAAAAGGTATGGAAAAAGGGTGCCTGGATGTTCCTCATCTCCTTCTCCTTATTCTGCATCACAGAATACCACCTGTATTAATCATGGTCACTTTAGGCAGGAGTTCAGGGTTGATGGGAGAGGGTTGAATGCTGAGATGTCCCAGAGTTCAGTTGTGGCTGTCAAACAGCCAGTCTAGCAGGTCTCAGTTTTAGTGTTGCTGCAATGCAAGCATTCAGAGTAGAAAATTCAGTCATCCACAGTAAATGGTGCAGGGTGCAGGCAAGAACAAAGACATCAGTACAAAGAGCACAGGGAAACGGAACGGCAGAGGAAAGTACACCAGTGCCTGCAAGAGCACCGCACATGACTGCAACAGACACGTGTAAACATTTACAGATGCAATTTAAAACTTATCTCTTCCCCAGAAATGTTCTATCAGAACATGTGTAAAACAGATGACAAGAGACAACCCCTCATGCTTCTGAGCAGAAGAGGACCATACATGACCTGCCACCTCTCCATCCTTCTCCTTAGCTGCACTTTCTGAATTTCGTGACACTGCGGAAAGTTGTCCCATTAAGCCAGCATCACAAGAGCATGAGCTGTCTCCTTCCTGTGTGGAATAACCAGCAGCACAAACTTGCTGACAAAACTCTTCCTTGCCACGATTCTTAAGTAATTTTTCTGGGAACTTTAATACTTAAAGCAATCTGCAACGTGCTAAGCAGGGAGAAGGAAAGGAGTGTGAATTAAGGAATAGTACCAATATGTCTTTGGCTCATTTAGCACTGTGTGGCTTTTCAAAAGCACGTTGTTATCACAGGGCTAGAAATTATTTAATGCCACTGTGGCACTGTGTTTGTGTTGCCTGGCTTCCTGGCCATCTAACTCTTTTGTTTTGTTTCATTTTGTTTTGAGGAGTGGTGAAAGCAAAAACACTGTCACACCTCCCTGCTAAGGGAAGTGACGGGACTCTTGGGGAGTCCTTCCTGGAAGGTGCCCTGGAGGGACCAGGAGAAGCCAGAGCAGCCTCCACTTGTGGCTTCCTCAGAGAAAAGGGCCAAGCACAGTTCACAGTGGTCTCCCAGGGAGAACCATGGCCACCCTCCATAATGCTCCCTAACATCGTGGCATTGCTAGTGAGCCAAAAACCTCACTCACTGGAGGCAGACCCAAGCCCCAACCCAAACTCTCTACCCCAGCCATCTGTTGGTGTTCAGAGGCAACTGCTTTGACCAGACTTTGAGGTCTCATCTTCCCAGTGCAGACCCACCATCTAAGCCAATGTGTTTTTTTCTGAAGCATTTGGAATAACTCAGGGACAGGAGACAATCAGAGGCAGCTCCTGCCAATGCATCACATGCAGACCAAAGGCACGTTTATCAGCTCTTGAGCCCTCATGAACTTTAAGCCAGCCCTGGAGCCAGAGCTGACACTGCCACAAAGAAGGCAGCTGTGCTCACAGGCATGAGGGATCCCCTGCAAACACCAAGGGAACAAACTGCAAAGAGCATACATGCCTTTTAATCTCAAACGATGCAAATAATCTAATACAAGTCCTCTCTATCTAAATTAAAGAGCAGTACATACATTAAATGAGCTACCAAATAATTAAATATTTCCAGATGTCTCTGTTCCTGGTATCTCTCATGCTGGTTCAGGAAGTTTCCGAGCCTATCACTAGCACAGCAACTCTTCTCTCACAGCTCTTTAAAATGCTGGCAACGTGCCCGTCTTTTCTGAGCACTTTGCGATTTATTTTCCTGGGGTATGAAAGATAGAGGTGTTTAAACAAATAAAATACACTTCCAAGCTTCCAAGCATGTGGACTTTTTTTTTTTTTTTTTTTTGGAAAGTGGTCAGTCCATGTCACGGAAGTGGAGGAGATGGTTTCAAGATGTGGTGGCATACATCTCTTATTATCACAGATTTCAGCACACACATATCGCACTATTGCAAAATGCAGCCTGTAAAATCACATACGTGCAGCTCTACAGGAAATTATAGCAGGATACTAGTGACTTTTCTGTGTACTGTACTAAGACTACTTTCTTAACAACAAAACCTTAACTCTTTAAAACACTATCAGAAGCTTTTTTGTGCTTTTTTTTTGTTTGTTGTGGTTCCTACTTTCTTACACACATCTGAAGAGATGCTCAAAGAAACCGCTGCATCTGACAGATATTTATGTTCCCTGTTTGAAAGCAACAGGAGCAAAAAGAGGCAGTGAACTCAAACTTCAAATGAAAAGAAGGATGTCAAAGCTTCCCTAATAAAACCTTTGGCAAGTGTAATATTTTCTTTATTAATTTTTGTTATTTTGGGGACATCTGCACTCAACAGTGCAATATGCAAGGGAGACATCCCAGAACTGACTCTTTGTAATGTTCCCATCAAGAGTAACTCTTGATGTCAGCCTGTGGATGCAGGAGACCACTCTTACAACTTTTGTGAGAAAAGCATATTATTTCTAAGTGAAGTGCATAAGCATAAGGTACAAAGCTCATGAATGGATCATGCTCAGAGTTTTAATACATTTCATCATCATAAGGTCAAGGCCAGGTTTTAAGATCCGCTTCACGTCCCTGCTATGATTTCACCAACATTTGCAGTGAAATCCGTGTGTTGACGCAGCCAAATGCAGAACTTGTGCTTCAGACAGCTCTGGGTCCAGTTCTCTCCACTTGTTTTAAGTGGAGAAGGAGATGTTAGAAATCTGAAGCACTGTTATATGCACTGTATCCTGAAAAATTGCTTTGTCTGTGGCTGAACATCTCTTTCAAAGGGAAATACTCAAACAGGCACAATTTCTCTCTGGATCAAGCCTTGGCTGGCCATTGTCCCTGTGCAAGCTACTTTTTCAATTACTAATGCTCATTAGGAACGGGAAGTATGTCACAACTCAGTTAAAATAAAATATATTTTTTTTAAAATATCTTTTTGTTGTTAAGTTTCCCAGAGCACTGAGGAGGGATTACACCCTTCCTAGAACAAGCAAAATTTTGGGGAGCCTGAAAGAAAAATGTATCCTCTGCACCTTTAACCATTGCCATGCAGATGGATGTGACTCAGCCCTGCTCAGTTTCTGTGGGCTCTGCTGGACCCAGAGGCAAGAAACCTAAAAAATCCCCCAAAATCTCAGCAGCAACAGTAAAATGACCTGTGCCAGGCAGTGGCCAAGGGCAGTGGGTTCTGTTGCATCCTGATGCCTTGCTCCTTCGGACCCAACCAGCCAGGGAAGCTGGGAAGCCAACGCCTTCCTACCCAGCTCTGCAGGCAAGGTGCTTGACACTCCTCCTGCTGAGTCCTTGATGAATGAACAAGAAGGTTCAATGGTGAATATATAATTGTACCATTTTCTAAAGCTGCCCAGGGAAAAAAATTAAAATTCCACACCCAAAATTCATGGGAATTTGAATTTATTTATTTATTTAGAATTCTCAGGAACTCAAAGTTTCTTCTGAATGCAAGCAACTTGCAGTTGGGCTGCAGGGTATAAAACAGGCAATTTCAGCAAAACAAAGAAAAACCTTGAAACAGTTTTTTAAAAAAAAAAAATAATTCAGCAAAAGCATAGTGATTTAAGAGCTCCCTGTTAATTAAATAATGTTTGATTGTAAAATTTACGGCTGTATCCATAAAAGAAACATTAAAGGTTAAATCCTCAATGCACGTTACCAAAAACAAACAGTTCAATTAAATCTGCTCTTATGGTTTAAATACATTTATTTTTAATGCACACTGGAAAAAAACATGGTATTGCCACTATCAACAAAATGCAACAAATGCTTCTTCTGTTTCACAGCCTGGTTCCAAAAACTCAGGAAAGTAAAAAAATAAATGTGCTCTTCTTACAGGGACAAATCTGGATATTTATGCCGATGACAATGGTTTGCAGGACAGTGGCTACTCTTTGCCTTCTGGAAATAGGTCTGGAATTGCTTTTCTCTGCCATGCCATGAGCCAGGAGAGCCCAGCAGTCTGGTCCAGCTGAGAGGCACCCACAGCGGGGCCACCGGCTCTGTGGGACAGGGTGCTCTGGGCTGCGGTGGCCCCACAACATCCCGCACAGCTCACGCTCCCACGCACCATCCCAGCAGCTGGGCTGGCTCTCAGAGGAGCTGCTCCTGCTTGCCAGCTGAACACAAGGCAAGGCCACAGAGATAAAGTTATAAATAAAGACAGGGAGTGGAGAGATGGGAACAAAGGGATAGGAGAGGGAGAGCAGGTGAAGAACCAAGAAAATTTAAACAACAGGAAAATCTTATGGGAAACAGCATCAATCACTACTGTGTTCTCTGGAATGTGCTTAAAAGGTCACATTTCTTGAGTGCATATGGCTTTACACACAACTCTCATGCTTACTTGGTGGAGCAAGCAAGGCAGTGCTTGCTCTGAAAGCCTTCTGCTTTTTAACACCACCACACAGTGAATGGAGTGCTTGGCTATTTGATGGATTAATAGACTGAAAGGTGAAGTATTCATCTAAACAATGCTACATTAATGATTTCCAGTTAATTAATTTGCTTTGTTTGTTTATCTAAATTGACCCTTCCTCACTCTAGACTGAACCAAGCCAAGTGTTCAAGGCCAGGTTGGAAAGTGTTCAAGGCCAGGTTGGGTGAGGCTTTGAGCAACCTGGTCTAGTGGAAGGTGTCCCTGCTGATGGCAGGGGGGTTGGAACTGGATGAGCTTTAAGGTCCCTTCCAACCCAAAACATTCCATAATTCTCTGATAAGCTTTTCTGCTGGAAAGACAGAAAACAGCACAACTCATGTCATCACAGAATCATGGAATGGTAGGGGTTGGAAGGGATCTCTGAACATCATCAAGTCCAACCTCCCTGCCAAAGCAGGATCACCTAGAGTAGAACCCAGAGGAACACATCCAGGCGGGTTCTGAATGTATCCAGAGGTGGAGACTCCACAACCTCTCTGGGCAGCCATTAGCATTCCCTTGATTTTTATTTATTTATTTATTTATTTATTTTTAGGGTAACAATAGGAAGGACATTAAAGCCCTAACACACTCTGGTATTACTCTCTCCTTGCTGAAGGAGAGTAAATCCAAAATGTAATTGGGCACGCCTGAGCATCAGGCATCAAGCAAGTATCAAGTGATGATTCCCTGGTACTCTGCCCCTATGTCCCACAACTCTGCCTCTACCCAGGGAAAGGGCTTTTTGGGAAACAGGTTGCCAAATGCCAAAACACACAACAGGGACACGCAGAGCGACGTGGAGGAGCCGAGCAGGAGAGGGAGATTTGCAGGTGGCTGTTTCGTGCACCCTCCCTGGGGATGGTAAGGATGCAGGCAGGAGTCCCTGCTGAAACCGAAGGAGGAGGGACCAGAGCTGGCTGCTGGGTTAACAGCTCTCTTAGGGAGTCTGCATCTTCTCTCCTCACCTGGAGCTGATCAATTGAGATCTCATTAAGCTTGTTGTGTGCTTGAGAAAGAAAAAAGGATGAAACCCCTGTATTTTCAGAGCTAAATCCTGCAGATCACTCTCTGGCACTAGAACAATAGCAGAGCAAGTGAAAAGCCAATTTGCTTCATTTCCCACTTCACTGTGTTATGTAACAAGCACGTATACTGAAACAGTAATTTAAAAAAATTGTGATCTCTTTAAGGAACAATGAATACATTACACTGCTGTATACTACAAAAGATACTTCCAAAAGACGCTTTGTTGAAATAAATTAATAAATCTTCACAAAGCACTCACACAAGTTCCAGAAACTATGCCACACATAAATCATAAATGCCAATTTCTTCTATATTTCACTATGTACACAGTGTTATCAGCTTCAGCGACCACGGTACCGCATCTCTTCTAATATGAATTACTGACTCGTTGGCTGCAGAACAAGAATTTTAGTCAGCACATTTTCTTGGGGAATGATTTTTCAGTTTCCTAAATGCCACTTGGTATGAACCAGCACGGGGGGGGGAGTAAACACTTTGCAACTGCATGTTTCAAATTAATCTTATGAGTAGTCAACCTCTGAAACAAAAGACAGCACAAAGTAAAATCCAACCAATTTACCTATTAATCTTGCCTGAATATATAAGTTGTTCCTTCCCATCAATCTGATAGATTTTTTTTAAGCCTTTAAAGCTTGTGGATATTCCGCCACGTCCGTCCTGCACATTAAGATAGGAAACCCTTTCAGTAACCCACCAGTCACTGTGTGACTTCCAGCAGCACAACCTACTAAATTTCAGGTGATTTCTGGCAAATCAGGTTAAAGACCTTCTTCAAAACATATCTACCATGTTCTTGAAAGGAACATCCATCTCCATGCAAGCCTCTTTGCATTTGCAATGCTCACATCTGCAACTGAGATAGCTTAAAAGTTTCCTTTGTGGCTAGTGCAGTTACCAAATGGAGATTGTGGCTTTACTACGGTACGTGCTTCAGAGCCTACAGTGGAATAGTCGCTGGCCAAGCAAGCCTTTTGGTTTTCTGAAATGATATAAAAACCCCTCCATATCGAACTGTTAAACCATATGCTGAAGTGAAGCAGTAGGTATGGAAAAGGAGGCTTAACTCTGACCAATCTAAAACGCAGACCATGACCTCTCCATCTCCTTCACAGGAAGAAAAGATGATAGAAATTTCTCAGTCTTACATGGAGAATGAGACTGAAACACCCAAGGATTGTCAGCAGGACCACAAGATCCTATGTTCACCTCTCTCCTTAAGGTAGAAGAATAGCTCATGGTCTCCTAAGACGCAACTCTGCCACTCCTCCAGGGAGTAGGAAGGGCAAAGCTTTAAAGTTGCAAACTTAAAATGCATCTGCAAAGCTCAAAAGGTAGTTCAGATGAGAACTCCCAAGAAATACCCAGCAGCTGCTGTTGTGTGCAGCAGCACGTAAATGAGAGAGCTGCTGGGGAGGGGAGACTGGCTAACGTCAGTAGGAAACCCAGACAGGGCAGAGGCTTTTGATTCAGAAATTAAAAAGCCAAGTAAGTCTCTGTATTAATGTTACTTCAGAAATCACCCATTGGAAACTAAAAATACACTACTTTTTATAGGGTGGAAAGGCAGTCCCAGCCTTCATATTCTTTGGCTTCCATGCAATCCAGGGCTCTTCTGGAAAGTGAACTGGAGAGCACTGAACTCCATTTCACTGTTTGCCTCCAGTGGAGGAACCAGAACACGATGGTGTACCCTGCTGACACGACTTTGGACATCAAACACCAGCAGACTTGCTTTTTCTATCACAAATTTCTGTATTTCTGTTTTGATCTGTGCAAGCAGAAGTTAGAAACACCCACACATAATTTTTACCCTGCTATCTGCAGCATGGTACGAACGAGCAGATGGGAGTACGAGCAGGCAGGCACTTCTCTTTGCAGAGAAGACAACTTGACTCTTCATCCTGTGAGGCTCTTCACAGCTGGAGTTAAATGAATTTTTGTAGTTGCCTTGCCAATTAACTGATAGCAAGGGGCTGTTTCACAGGTCACTTTAAGTTGACAGCTTCTTACTATGTATTGAAATAAATGTATTTCCCCATTAAATGGCTGCAATCTGAAGGCAGACACCTAATTGCTTAAAATATGTACCCAAAGTCAAAGACATGGTAAATGTCTTTTATGATGGTAAATTTTTAATTGTAATCTGCTTTTTCCAAAAGCAGAGCTTGTAGCATCAGCTGCTGATCAATAGGCACAACATGACTGACTTTTTCATACTGTTACCCTCCAGACTCTTCGCTCCTAACTCTGCATGCCAGCTGGAGAGAGAAATAAAAAACCAGCCTGTTCCTCATATGTTCAAGGCTTAAAATGAAACTTTTTTTTTTTTTTTAATTATGTAGAAGTTGTTTTTCTCATTTCATGGGAGCTAACCAAAATGCACATGCAATACATCGGCACTGAAGCAGGGGGGCTGTGAGGGGCAGCGTGTGACATGGGACACTGGCAGGCGATGTCGGGTCCCTGGCGTGGTACCGTAGCCTGTTTTAGGGTATTAGTACCTTTCCACTGCACCCTTTAACCTTACATAAGCAGGATGCAGTTATGGTAGAAAATATGTCATTAAATATGTTTATTTGGATAATTAATGAAGGTAACGAACTTAAAAAAAAATCCATCACATTTTAATGCATTACACCTCTAAACCCATTTAATAAATTTTAAATTTCCTTCAGTTTTCCTTTTATGAACTACATTTTTTCAATTTTTGTTTGTTTAACAGAAGAAAGCGGCAAACATTCCACAAATACGCAATATATTTACACAGCTTTTTTTCCTTTCTCTCCATATATACAGCTTCTGCTTGGAAAATTCATCACTATGTTACTCCTTGTACTTATAGAAAAGTAAAAAGTGCGTACTTGAAAGCAACTTCAAACAAGAGGAGATGAGAATTATCAAAGCCATATGTCAGAAAAAGTTCTTTCTGGGGTTATGGCAATATCAGAAGATGGGAAACAGCTCCCAGAACTGCTTCTAGGAGAACAAGGAAGGCTCCGAGTCCTGGGTCAGAGGAAACAATTTCAAGGAAAAGAAGATAAATGCAGGAGCTTGGCAGCTTTTCCTGCCTGTAACAGCTAAATCCCCTCCCTCTTCTTCAGGAGACGATGACTTATTTAATGAAGGAAGATATTTCAAAAATCTTAACTGTCTTTGCGTTATCTCTGGTTATATTCCCAAATTCATACTCAGATATCAGATATTTTATTAAAGCAGAAAGACCCAAGCAGATAGCTCTTACTTCAACACAAAGTAATGCAACAGAAGTGCTCTCTCATCTGAACTTTTTCTTTAAAAAACCCCCACAAAACTACAACCTCCTGGGCTTTTAGCTCTAATATTAAGAACTTACTATTTCTACCTACTACAACACTCAGCGGCTGTTTGCCCAACATCAGCCTGTAGCAGCAGAAGGCCAGCCCTGTGACTGGTATGTCTGGGACAGTTCTACAGAATAAATTCTCAGTTTCCCAGTCGCAGGATTTAAGGTCACCCTGCCCACAAACTTCAAAGCACTCGTCCCTAGGACTCCAGATGTTCTAGGCATCTCCAGAAGGCTTGAGATGTAGAACTCTTAGGAGCTAATGGGTGAGAATCCTATTAAATTTGTTAAAATAAATATTGATTTAATAACTCATGTTAAAAATGTTCCGGTTTTGACAACTTCGTGCTGTTGTTTTGGTTTTTTGTTTGTTTGTTTGTGTGTTTTGGTTGGTTTGGGGTTTTTTGTTTTTTTTTACACGTTGCTGCTGACACTACCACGGGTAGTTGAAGGTTGTTATAACACGCCTCCTGTTCACCAGGCAGCCTGGAAACCAAGTATTTGCCCTGATAGTAGTTCCCCTTGCTCCAGTGCTTCATTAGGCAGCACAGACTGATGCCAACACTTGAGAGTGGAAAAGAAACACTTCAGACTTAGCAAATGATGTCACAGCTGGTGACATCACCTTACATACAAGCTCAGAGTCCTTTTGCCAGCTCTCCAGGCACTGATGGCAAAGCAGATGTGTCTGCTGGTGGAGCTGACACATCAGCAAGAAGCACACCTGAACATCAGCATTTCTCCACGTGGATGCTACGCAGATGAACTTTGAGAGACTGCTTAAGGCTGAGCAATGCAGAAGGGTGACATGAAGGTTTCTTGAATGATAAACGCAGAAAACATGAGGGGGATTTGTTGTTGCTGTTGTTGCTTTCAGCTTTAAAGAAGGGCATCAAACGTGTGTGTGATAGAAACTTACCCATGGCAGGGCTTAGAAAAAAAAAAAAAGTTAAAAAAAACCCCAACCTTCATCAGAAAGAAAAAAGATTTTAAAAAAAGCAGTCCACCTGTGAGCTCAGCCGCAGCATCCCCCACTGTATGAAACAGGAAAACAGGAAGCTGTTCTGCTAATAAAGCCAGAACCAGAAGAGATCAAAATCACATTTTTCTTTCACATTCCAATTCAAAATACATTTATTTTTTAAAAATACACAAACTAAGCCTTTTCCTTTAACATGCTTTTAATGCTGAGTCTAGAAGGGGGAGGCACAAAGGCTGTTGTTGGAAGGCTATCACTCACTGCCAACCGTTTCCCACCCCAATGACTGGCTGCTACACCTCACCAAGCTTCTCCACCAGCAACAACTTTGTGTTTTGATGTTAAGAGCCATAGTTTCATTGAAACTATAAAGGTAAAAATAATCTGGGGTTTAAAATTGTATTATTCTGTTCTCACAGATTACCCCTGAATCCTTACTCACACTGCTCACATGCAGTGAAGCAATGCATGAGCAGGAGCACCACTTCTCCTCTCCCACAAAACAGCCTCTTGTTCTCAGTGTTTTCCACTGGTGGAAACAAATGATTGTTCAATGCCTCACTGAATGCAGTTTTGCAATGTGACAAGTTAACAGCTGGTATTTTTGTCCATGTAGTTTCTCAAGCTGAGGTCTCGCTGTGAATTTGGCTTAGCATTTGAGCGGTTTTTACTGAAATACAGGAAGGACAAACAGTATCTTAATGATGAAAACACAAGCCAGTGGCTGGACAGGGACATTACCCCAGATCTTCCAGACTGCAAATGCTTTGCTTTAACAGTTATCAAGAGTGTATCAGTTCTGGCTGAGGATGCAAGAAACTTAACCCAGAGAGTCAGTGAAGAAATTAAGCAAAGCATTTATAACCAAACTCCCCATGCCAACTGTGTGCTTTCTAGGGGACAAAAGTGTTGTCTTGGAAGAGTTCATTTTGTAAAAGTATTATTGTTGCCTCTTCTAAAGGAGGGATTCTCATCTTCTCTTCCAAAAAATTCAGCTCAAAAAGCCTGAGATCAACAGATCTTGGCCATATGCTGACATTTTACACACAAACCTTCCTGCACGTGCTCATTTTCAAATTTTTCCCTTGGTAGCGATTTTTACCCTGGGCCTTCAGCTTTTCTCAAAGTTTACCAAGATCTCAGGGATAGAGCCAATGTCCCACAACATGTCCCCATGGCAGTAATCTGGAGAAGCCCAGGTTGATGGATACTCACTCATTGACACAGCACTGCTAAGTGGAGCCAGAAAGCAGAGCAAGATATGGTACTAATTAATTTTAGTTTAGTGTGGATTTTCACTAAGTCAATTTCACTCCTTAGTGAGCAGTTTGTTATTTCACCTGGACCTGACAGAAAAGGTTGGATTCTATTGCTTGGGGGTAAGAGTGTGATTTCCAAATCCTACTATTCATAAAATAAAAAAAAAAAAAAAAAAATTCCCTTGGCTTTGTTGAGAAGAATATCTACTTTTGCCATTGTAATTCATTTTTAGAAGCTTTTTGGAAACAAGAAACAACCTATGTAACCAGTTACTTTTCATTTTTTTAAATTTTTTTTAACCCAAAGCTGAACATGAGTATAAACCAAGAACTTCTCAAGGTTTATTTCTCTCTAGCCATTCTGGGAAGAACAGAGAGAGCTTTCCTTTGTCCTTTAAATTTATTTCTTCCCTGAAAAGGTAATAAATTAAAGACTTTTATTATACAAGGCCTCATTTCCATTGTTATGTAAAGGAATGAATTTACTAGCGGGATTTTCCCCCTTCAAAAATAAAATAAAATGAAACCACATTCCTGCCTTGGGAAATGATGGAAGCCCCTCAAAGCACAGTTTCAAAGGACCCCAAATGAAAATGAATAATACTGATTCTCAGCTGAAGGGGGAAAGAAGGGGGAAACTTCCAAATGGTTTCCCCAGGGTGAAGCAAAGAATTACACAAGGATACTTGGAATACTTTAGAGAAAAGACAGCCACCAGGAACATATCAGCTTTAGCCAAGGATGCAATAAATTTAATTGGGAGAGTCAGTGAAGAAATTAAGCAAAACATGTAGAATGAGACTCCCAACACACCTGCCCAGGCTCTGGGTTCAGAGAAGGAGCCGCCTGAATCCAAGGCACCAGTAACTTCTGCTTCAGCCAGGAGAGCTTGCATAGGCTTGTTTTGAAAAAGAAAGCTGCTTATGGAGTTTATCACACAAACTGAACAGGGTATAATTTCCAGATACTGTGCTTCCTTATTCTTTTTCCTTTCAATATCCTCGCCATCCAAGCAGCACTGGGAAGAGATTTGGCTTGAGGCTACTAGACAAAATTCAGAAAGATCAACTGGGATTCATTTGCAGGACGATAAATGACAATAAAAGTGACCAGCGAGTGGGATCTAAAGAGACAGATTAGGTGTCAGAGCACACACATAGCATTGCTTTCACTAGCAGCATGAAAAAAACCCAACCAAGCAAGAAACATCCTATGCAAGTCCAAAGGCTGTTGAATTTAAGAAACACTCCAATCACTGCATAACTATGTACAGATTACAGCTTAGATCTGTAGCAAGTTTTCATGCCTCTCTTATTTTAACTGAAAGCAAAACCCCATTTTGCTGATAAAATATAACTAACTGATTTCAACAGTTCTTTGCGAAAATTTTACTTCCTTTTATAGAATGTCACTAGATCCGATATACTAATCAAGTTATATTTATCAAGAAAATAAGAATATGGACATTTACATGTACAAACATGAAAATATTAGTCCACTCATTATGGGTAACAGATATAATGAAAATTCTATTTTTTGTTACTAAATCTGAATGATTCCACAATTAAATCTTCTAACAAATATAAGCAATAATATGAAGATTTCCTACTTTCAAGATGAATGTACACTTTTTTTTTTTTAAGTCAATACCAAAATGTCATTAAGATGCACAGGAAATAAAACCACAAATAAATCATTATAAGTAGTAACAGCAAGCCCTGGAAGCCACTCCCACCCCAACCTGTATATGTTATTGTCTTCCAAGGAACCTTCTGAGGTGCGATCACAACTACTCTTAAGGATTTCCCCTAAGAAAAGAGAAAGAAATCCAAGCCATCAAAAATCCTGTAGGATAAGGTATGCTATATATATAAAAAAATAGAATTAATTTTAATGAAGATTTCACTTCTTCATGCAAATATTTGATGATACAGCTTGAAAGTACTGACATCACACTGCAGCTCTGAAAGCACTTATTATAAACCTTCCCTCTCCATACAATGGTAATAAGCATTAATCTCATAAACTCTACGCAGAGTGCTCCATTTAGACTATGGTCATCAGCCACAATTTCCCAGTTTACTCAACTGTGGGTTAAATTCACAGTTTATGCCCTTTTAAAATATACTTATCTAAAAACACTGGGACTGCACATAACTGCACCCTGTGTGCTAGAACAGAAACTCATTGATGCTCAGACTCGTATTGCCAGCGTCAGTTCCAGACTTTATTGCCCTGTTTTTCCGTCAGGACTAAATCAATAGACAAGCGACATTACTGTGACGCAGGGGTCAGGCAGGGTTGGTGACTCTGAACGAGCACCCCGTGCTGGCCATAGGGTAACTCTGTATTTAGGGCTTTATACTCCCCTATGTCCACAGAAGGAACTATGAAATGTGCTGCCCTCATCTGAACGCCAGCCTGATCTCACTGCCCAGTCCTGCTCTCTCAGGAAAATGGAATAACGTCACAGGAAAAAAAACCCCACAACTGGGAGCTGCTCTTCTCCAAATGGGGCCACTGCTACCTGGTGGAAGGACATCTCCAAGCTAAGAAGACATCCTCATTTTCAGTCATCTCAGAGAAAATGCTGCTGGAGAGCTCAGCTCTTTTCATGCCAGGAAGACTACTTGGTGGGGAGGTGAAGAGGTGAAGTGGCCATCTTCCAGTCACAGGGCTCAAGTTAAACCCCAGCCTCTCCAAAAGATCCCCTTATCAGTTTCATTGCTCTACCAGAGCTGATGATTGCTTTGGCCCACCAGAATTTGCTTTCCATAGGCAGGAAAAGTCTGCCAAAGTTAAAGTCATGCCATAACCAAGCTCTATCTAGATCAACTTCATCCTGGCCCAGGTCCACTTACTTGGCAGTGAAGTATCTTTAATAAGGCTTAGATAGGTCAAAGACTTTTGATTTAGGGGCTGATGAAGACAGGCCACACAGTTTATCACCCAACACTGCATGGAAATAAAGACACGTCTCTGGCAAAACACTGGGTGCTATCATTCAGGTTGTAGCATTATTTCACCATCTTTTTATTTTCTACTGAAAATCAAGTGCTCTTCCTGCACGAGGGGAGGAAGCAGGATGCAGTTGCAGACTGCATGCCAGAAGAGACAGTGTAGATACTGAAAACATCTCTTAAAAAAACGTGCCTGTAGAGAGCTTCACATTTTTGAGCTTGGAATTAAATGCTGCGTATCAGTCAACCACCCAGAAAGGTTAAAGTTATCAATAATGCATTTTATCTGCTTTAACTGTCTGGCTACAGCATATGTTGATGCTCATGTGCATTACCATAGTTCTTTGCTGCTTTCCATCCCCATTTGGTACCTTGTTGTGAAACAAAAACTACAAAAGTACAAAAGTAAGTCTGTCATGCAATTCATAACTGTGGCAGAAAGAGAGGGCAGGAAGAAAAGCTCTTGCTGAGCAGTTCCATCCTTCCAGATGTTTATACTGAACTTCCAGATGTTTCCCTTGCATTTATTGCCTTGTCATAATAAGTAAGGGACTCTCTTCAAACACAGTGATAGTTCTTCAAATCAAAACAGTTTCTACAAGAAGAACCTTCACTTTTTTATCTGTGCCCATTTTAGTTTCCAAATCTTACAGATAAAAACACATTCCTCCAAGAAAAGTGGATGGTCTCTACAGGCAGGAAAGGCCCAAGTGTCTTTTTTGTTCCCAGGAACATAAAGGGTAAGCAATCACGAATTAATTGTTTGCTTCCCCTATGTCCTGAGGGCTAGCTTTGGTGCTTGGCTCAACAGGCACGCCTGATTTTGGCCAAACACCATTGAGAACTCACCCAACACAGAAGGCTAGTTGGCAAGATTGATAAAATACATGTAAGAAGGGCTGTTGCTACTACTGTCATTTAAAATTCAGTTACAAAATCTCAGTATCCTAATCTCAGAGTCTAATGTCTAAATAGAGAATGCCCAAAGATGTGTTTGGAGGTACAGGGAAGAGTTATCCACCTTGTAAAAACAAGAACTGATAAATTAAGGATAGGTGTTTAATCAGTATTTCAGCAAGAGAATGTACAGGCTAACTTTCCAACAGTAATGTCTAAGCCAGTAGTTATTTACAAATACAGGTATATAAGAACTCCCAAAAGACCCTACCCTTTAATTACTTGTTCCAGGCCATGGAAGTCCAGGGCAGAACTTATTTTTTTCAGCCCTAAGCACTGAAACTCTTTTCCAGTGCTTCCACTGCTCCTTAAAACAGTAGTTAAATATTGTCATTCATTTTTGGGCCAAACTAGGATTTGGCCCTGCCAAATGCATTCAGAATCTAACTATGACCTCCATCAGAAAAACAGTTTAGCTTTGTCCTTAAACATAAGAAAATGTGGAGGATGGAAGAGAGAATGCCAACTTCAAGCTGTCATACTCACTAGGTTTCTGCTTCTTCTCTTGATTGCTCATTTAAACATAACACATGGTGGTGGTGAAAGGCAAAGTGTCACTGAGCTGCCAAACCAGACCTGATTTTATGCCTATGTACGGTACACAGATCAGTCCTGCCTGCGCTCCAGTGCAAAGGAAAGGCATGCTCTAGAGAAAGAGCTTTATGTTCCCTGTTACTTTAGAAAAATTTCAAAAGCAGCCTTGTTAAAAGAAAAAAGGGCTCAACTATGAAATCACTTCCTTCTGTTTAAAATATTTTACTCAAAGAAAAAAAAAAAAAAAACAACACAAAAGGGCATGAAAAGGAGAAAAAAAAAAAATCATCTGTTCTCTGCTTTTGACTTGTTGGTAGGATTCAGCATCCCACCCGCTCTGTGGGATGACGCTGTGTGCCAGATCCCGACCGCTCCAGCCAGTGCGTCGAGCAGCCGTAGCCCTCCCCACACAATCGTCCCCTTGTCAGAGCCGGCTGGCGTCCGCCCCGCGCATGCTGACAGCATCGCTGCCGGGAGGGCTGCACCTCCTCCGGGGCGGCTCTTCTCCTCTTGGAGCATGAGGAGGGCAGGCGGTGTTAGGCAGCTCATAAACAAGAAGCTCGTCTGTTAATTCCCTCCCCGTCCTGCCCCTCGAAATGTCGCGTGGATGGGGACACGGGAAAAAATGATCTTCTGCTTGCAGCAGCCAGGCTTTGCCTGGGAGTACAGCCAGCAGCATGACTTCAGGAAGACCCATTTATGGAAGTTTAGAAGTCAAACGAGCAGTTCATTGCTGCCCAGGTCACAAGTGGGTTACTTACAGCTCAGCAGCATTTTAACAAAGAGCCTGAGACAAGGACCACTTTGCATCCCTCTGCCAACGGTCATGACTCCCCGTTCTGTTTTTGCTTGGTTCCCAAGGCACCCTCCCTCTCCTCCAAAATGGATTGCCTCCTCCTGGGTAAGTGGGCTGACACACCAGCACCCCTCCTCACTCAGCTGTGGGGCAGGAGAGAAGAGAGAGAGCTCTTAAGAATAAACGGCTTCCTTTCCCCTCTCCATCTCCAGCAAAAAGTTGTTTTCTGCCTCCAATAGCAGTGTATTACTCTGATCTGCACCATTAAGAAAGATCTTTTTCTCTGTGTTATTGAGGTTCACTGATGCAGAAAAACCCAGGTAGCATGAGATAAATGTTCAACAAGTTGCTCCAGGCAGCCTACAACACCCACCTTCTCTGTCCTTCCCAAAGCTGAAGGGGATTAACTGGCAGCACTATGCACTGACTACCTTTGCAAGAAGGAACTTGGGAAGCACAACACTTACATCTTTTCCTGGTGAAAATTTTAAGCCAGACTTGCAAGCAGATTGCAAGCAGTGCAGAGCACCAGTTGACCTGCCTAATCAACAGGCTGACCACACTATCTCTTCCAAACTAGACATCTCCTAACCAGTGTTTCAAAGTGAGGTTTCACTTTCATTCTTCAGAACCAGAAAATAATCCTTAACTGGAAGTACAAATTCAAAAATATGGGGTGACGCTTGTCAGCTGATGGCAACTAATTAATGGTTCTCATGGTTCATCCAGCAGTCTGCTTAACACGCTGATGCAGACATTTAACCCCCAGAAAGCCTCTGTGGTTGCCCCCAGGTCTGACTCTTGGCTTCAGACTATTTTATTGTTTATTTATTGAAAAAAAACAAAACAAACAAGCCCACAGCTGTTACTAAGCCATCTTCATCTTGCAACTGTGTCTCACAGGTGGCCAGGAGGTGAAAGCCTTGCTGCTTCTTTGCACTGTAGCCCCATGACTGACCTCTTCCCACCAAAGAAACCACGCTGCTTTGAAAAAAAACAAACCACCTTTTCAAAATAATACTGAAGAGGGAGAACCAAACACGGGATGAAGAGTGTCACTGCCTGGAAGTGCCTTTCTTTTCTTCAAACAGGTTTAATAAAATAATATATTACCTCTCTCTGTAATGTAAAGTAAAGCAGGAGGGTGCAGTCACTACCTGCCCCTCCAGCTGCATACATACCTCTAGTCCCATACATCCTTGGGATAGTTGCCATGTGCTATTTATTCAGTGACTATTTATTTACCACTTTTTTTGTTTGTTTGTTTTTCTTTTAAACATCTTTCACCTTTCAGGAAATGCTCCACTGCTGTATGAACATCAGTTCTACTTCCTAAAAAGAAGACTGCAAAACCTGAATTTTCTTTGTGTTCTTAACCTCATCTTGCCATCTCCGAGGAGGATCACGGAGGTGGAGAGGGACAGATTTCTGAACCATCAGGCAGTTGGTTGGGGAGGTTTTACCCACCACTACAGCCTCCTTTGCAAAACTCATAGAGATTCTTTCCCTGAAGAGAAGAGCAGGACACGTAGGAATACAACTTATCAATGGCTGAATAAGCTCATCAGCTACAGAGTTGATGTTCTGGTTAAGAGGCTAAACATTAGGTCACAGAGCAACAGGTACGTTCTTAAACTAACACACAAGCTGACACAGTGACTCTCATCAACTCTCTGCAATTATTCTGCTGTGTTTGGGTAGACAGTAGCTGCTAGAAAGCCCAAGTCACAGTGTAAAGCCATGGAAATCAGGATGTCAAAGCAAGAACTGGGGCTTTGCAGACTGTGTACAGTTGTATTTATGGACTACTAGGGCAACTTCACGATGCAACAGCGTACTAGGATCCCAAGAGATCTCTTCACTGTGCTGGAGAAACTCATAAGTGGGAATGCAGGTTGGGACAAGGAGACAACCGGCACCATCTCTGCCTGCTTGCAGCTCACTGTCATCTGCAGCAGCAAAGAACATCAGCATGGAATGGTACCCAGTATCCAGGCTGTGCTTTTGCATCAGGAAACTGAGAGGCCCAGAAGAAAACCAAACACAGCCATCCACAAAACACAGGAACCTTCTGACTCTGAAGTACGTCATGATGTTTTGCCTCATGTCTCCCTGTGTTCCAGGCCCTGAAGCTTAGGCACCTCCTGAGCAGTGTGCTGAAGCACACCACTGCCTCACATACTACTTCTCTGCATTAGCAAGTTGGCAGATACTCAGATGTGCCCAACGTTATAGACCTGAGCAAACTGTACACACAGCCCTGCTTAACACACAAAATCTTTTCATCAATAGCCTGTAGCCCCTCATTGTTCTTCAAACATGGGAGTACTGCCTGAATACACACAACACCTTTTGGGTGGCAAGAAGGAGACAAGAGGTACTTCAGTCGAAGATTGAGCCTTCCCTATCCTATTTTGTAGATGCCGCCATTTGTCATCTTCACAGTCCAGAGGGTGAACACTTCAGAGGATAGCCTCCTATGACACATTTTAAACCTGCATTGCTGCAAAAACCCACCACCTTACACCTTGAGGTCCTGGATTTTCATCACTTCCATGTCACAGGGCTAAGTGACCAAGTCTCTGATACCCACTTCCACAAATAAGCTTGATAGTCTCAACACAGTTAATGAATGCTGGGGGTTCTTATTGCCACCACCTCTTCTAGTGTCTTCCAAATGCTGCTGACCTCCCAGAAGCTGGACATGCATTACTGAAATAATTTCATAAGAGGGAAAGGGGGGCAAGACAGGGAAGGCAAAGTAAGGACTTACCAAGCACAATGACCACAGTCTTCAGGAGGCTCATCATGGTGTCCCGATTCCTGCGGGGTCCAGAACTGTGTCTGGACATTCTCATAGTCCTTTGGCGGACGTACCCAAAGATATGAGCATATAGGACCACCATGACCACAAAAGTGACCAGGTTGAAAATAGCCCAGAAGACCAGGTAGGAGTCACTATAGAGGGGTGCCATGTTGGAGCAGTGAGTGATATCACAAATACAGTTCCATCCGACACTTGGTATGGCGCCCATGACAATGGCCATAGTCCAGATAACAACAATTACGACCACCACTCGCCGGTTGCTCATTCGAGTATGGAGCTGCATTCGGAACACGGTAATGTGCCGCTCAATAGCGATGGCCAACAAATTGGCTACAGAGGCTGTCAGGCTAGTGTCAATGAGACCCTGACGGAGAAGCCAGGTGCTTACAGTCAATCTTCTAGTGTTGGGTCCTGTGTTGAACATTAAGTAAAAGTAAGCCAGCCCCGCAAAAAAGTCTGCAGCGGCCAAGTTGGCCATTAAGTAATAAATAGGAAAGTGGAATCGGCGGTTGACATAAATAGCCACCATAACCAAGAGGTTGGCCAGCATTATGAAGATGCAGACGGTAATCCCCAGTCCCATTACAAGCTTGCTGACAGTGTTCCATTCAGTGGCTAGATATTTTCCACTTCGGTTATAAAAGAAGGCAATGGTTTCATTGTAGTAGCACTGTGGTTCACTCATGGCTGTGGACTGAAAGAAGAGGGGAAAAAAAAGAGATTAAAAAAAAAAAAGAAAAAGAATGACATGAACATTGAAAAAAAATATGATTACCCCCATGGACAAAACATGCACAGAGAGCAGGGAGGGAGACAGGAAGGGAACATGTTTCAGAACAAATTTATTTTTTCAGACCAAATGGCATTCCACAACTCACAAACAATTGCTCCGAGGAGTCTAGTAACAGCAACCAGATTAGAAACAACCAGGAATGCTTCCATCTGCTTTGGGAGCTAGCACGATTTCTGACGTAGCTGTAAATTGCACAGTAAACGAACTTCTGGTCAAGCAGACCTGCTGAAAAATTCACTTAGAGAGAAGGGCATGCAATTTGTAATGAAGAAAAGTTAATTCTGTTACAGGATACCTTATTTATGTTACCAGTGTATAAAACTGTTGTTTGGCTGGAGTGATGTTATAAGAATAGCTCCTGAAAGAGGAGGAAAATTGGATTACATTTCCCAGCAGGTTTTAACTCATTTAGGTCTCCATCAGGGGGTATTCCTTTTCTTGTCTTAAAAACTGAGAAGAACATCCTGAATTAAGATAATCAATATGCTCTAAGACTGTGAATTGCCAGGGCCAGGGGCTATGTCTGTCCATAAAGCATGAAGTGCACCAACAAACAATAGAAGAAGCATGCCACGGTATTTCTATGAGCATATTTCTTTTTCCATCAGCTACATTTCTAAACAGGGTTTGAAATACACCATGTTTTTAAGTGTAACTCATCTGAACAGGATTATTCCAATTTGAAATAGAAGGAGTGAGGCAAGAAATCAGAAAAGCTGTATTTGACTTAGCTGATGTTAAAAGCATCAAACCTTATTTCTTACAGTAAGTATTGTTATAGCTATGTCAAGGAATACATGATTAATTTTCCTTGTAGAGTACTCAGCTAAGCACAGCTATAGGTGCAACAAACAAACTCCATACTCCACTAGAATATAGAAGTTTTGCATAAAACTATTGGCTAACAAGAAAATGCTTAATGAGCTTTTTTCCTCAGTTATAATCAGTTACCCAAGGTGCAATTCCCAAAAGGCAAACCCTAGAAAAAAATCCCCCTCTGAACAACATCCTGGTTCCTTGCTTTGCATGGCTGAACAACAAGGATGTAAAAATAATAATTAAAAAACCCCACAAAAACAAAACAAGAAACTCATGTCAAAAAAGTATCTTTCTAAAGGGACCCAGGAGACCTGGCTCTGACACCCTGCTTTTATGGCTGTGAAACTCCACTGACTAAATTTGAGTTTTTACAGAGAGAGGAGCAATTTTAGCAACAAACTGGGTAATAAACCCAATCAAAGAACAAAACAACAATAGTAAAAGAATTTCTTCCCATTAAAACATGCAAACAATGGCTGGACAGCTCCAGCCATTCTGCAGGAAATGCTACAGCTAACCTAACCTTAATGTCAAAACAAAAAGTGTACAGAATTGGGAAACAGAATTATTAATTGGGCTTGAGTGAAAGTAGTATCTGATAAAGATTTCCTTAGAATTGCCCAAAGCTATTTCTATTTCCTTTCATTTTCCTCTGTTTGTCAACACAATTAAGCTAATTCCAATAAAATAATATACAAAACTTACCACCTATATCTCAAATCCATTACATGACATTTAGATTTATGTTAAAGAAAAAGGTCTTTTTACAATTATTTTACCTCCACTCTGAACATCTATCAGAAACATTTGCAGACCCAAAAATAAAAATCTAGAGTAAACAATATTTCTCAGCACAGTGACTATAAAACTTTTATTGTTCCTCTAGGATACATCAACTCTTAGGTTAGAAACCTTTCAGCCTCAATTATTTAAGAATTTTCAAAAGTTCTCATGTAGGAGCAATCTGTTGCACAGAAAAAACGATTTATAAGGGATACTTAACAAAGGGAGACCTAGTTACAAGACATCTGGCTTTAATTCTTTGGTTAAAGACTGTATGGTAATAACAGGTCAAGTATAAGAACCCTTGAGGGAGAGAGGAAGTCATATGAATGAATTAGTGGCCCTTATAAAAGCTTGCCAACATCTGCATTAATTATGTCAATGCTCTGGTTTTTTTTTTTCTCTCTGTAGTAATATCTGGATGCAATCTTACAGTCTGAATTACAGAGGTCAGGACTCCAGGATCTAGTGGACTTTTGTGATCCTGAATAAATTCTCTCTTTGTCTATGTATCTGTTGATCCAAATTTTTCTTTCATATGGCTGCTGCCTATACATAACAATTCCTGCTGCACTGCTGCCTCTGTGGAGAGAGGCCAGCTACACTTGGCACAACACATGTTTTTAATTCAGAAGTTTAAATTATGGTAGATATAACTTTTTCTTTTTTTTTTTGTGGCTTTGTTCTACACATGGGCTTAGAATGTGAATTATCCCCTGATTTTGTAGTATCGTCCCCACCTTTTCATATGAAATCCAAAACAAGATACGATAAAAAAAAAAATTCACTGTAACATACACTGATAAGTGCTGTGCATTTGTCTTACTCACAAAATGCCAAGCCAGGGTTGAATGTATGCAACACACATTAAGAATATGTAAAACGCTGCAGAGTCAGACTTGTTAAATTTAAAAGCGTGACAGCACTGGAGTAATCCTGGAGGAACAGCGTGAGGCTTACTGGCTTCTTCTCTTGTTTTGAAGACACAGGAATGAAACACTCTCTTCACACACGGGATTTTGGAGAAGTTTTGGTTTTTAGGCCGTGCTAATCTAAAACCTGGGATCTCCTTTAAAAGCCATCTTTTCAGTCCCAAGGGAGAGAAGAGCAGAAGAAGAAACAGTTTGCTGACAAAAGCTCAAACAGGGGACTTCCAGACGGTCAGCTTGCATGGATGCCAGCGTGTATCTCACAGGAAGGTTTTGACCTCCCAGGTCACAAGCCTACGAATCCCAAGGAGCCTCATTTACCTGTGATGCTGCTATCTGACTGGAAAGGCTCAAGCAGGAGGCAAATATAACGTATCTCTGAGCACCGAAAGTGTTAACGTACCATAACAGCATCTGCAAGCAGGCAGACCCATCCCCTCTCCTGCCCCTGCAGGAAAAGGGGCAGGGAAGTTTATATTTTAACTTCCTGAAGTTTCCACTTAGTGTGTTTCATTGCCTGGCTAAGCCAGATGTGCAGTGCCCTGAGATTTACCTCAACCATTTAGTATAAATCTCAACAGAAGTTTAAAACAAACTGAGCTGCAAATTGCCCATGTTAACTAAACCTCTAGGACACATCTGTGTAGAAAAAGAAAACGTCTGATTTATAAACCAACAAGACAGATAAAGCAAAATGGAGTTACAGCAGGCTAAAAGCAAAGCCTCCCCTAACCATGTGAGGTTGATTTAATATTCAAGCCATAGTTGGCCCAAACCAAAGAACAAGAAAATCCTGAGTATGTGGAGTTAAATCTCTTGAAATCATGAGCCGTAATTATAACCACAACACAGTACACACACACACACACCAGGAAATCTGGCACCAGGACTTAATAAATAAATTTACTCTGCTTCTACAGTCAGCACCTAGTCATCCCATGGCCAGAATGTCACCTGCACGAGCCTTTCCAGCCACCATCTGCTACACTTGTCCTCTCGGCTCCTCTCCTCTTGTGGTAGTGGACCCCACTGCTAGGGTGGCAGTGGAGAGACTGGGAGGAAGAGCCCATATAAGCAACTTTCCAGGGTTTTGTGCTCGATTCATCTTGCTGTTAACCCCACCTCTCCATCACAGCTGAAAGAGTGGGGTGAGGATTTGGATTCAGGACATAGAGCAGCTTGCCCACGGGACGTCCTTGGGTGAGCAGCCCATTACCTGCTTCCCCTCTTGGGGAAGACACCAGAGTGGAGATCACTGGCTGCCTGGAGTGGGAAGGTGAGAAAGGAGCTCTGGATCCTGCCAGCTGGGTGGTGAGTGACAGCCCACCTGGTGAGGGCTGTGCATGGAGAGATGCTTAGGGTGGAAAACAAACACCAACAAAATTTCAAACACCGCTGATGGATACTGTCTAAACGAAGCATTAGTTAGCACAAGGTGCCTGAGGGGCAAATGATCAGTTTACAAACCCCACTGCAACCTGAGAGTCTGTAGAGTTCCTCAGTCCACCTAATTAAAAACATTAAAGAAAAGAAAAAAAAAAAAAAAAAAGGACAAGCACCACTCCCTACCCCTTCCTCCCGCCTCCACACGCACGGGTGCATTTATTTTTTGCTGAGAAGAAAGAGCTGAACATTCTTAGAATACTAAGGTCTGACTTTTACAGAGCTTTTAAAACTTGGAAGCCACAAAAATTATTCCATATCCAAGAAAACTCTTAAAAATATTTTAACCCTAAGCTCTCCAAACACAGTCTGCTCCTCTCCCTTTTTCCCCCCTTTACTGAATGAACCTCAACATGCTGCTGTTTTCTTACCTGGTACAGAGAGAGGAGATGAAGAACAATTTATTTGGCAAGGAAGTCTGAGGAAGATGACAATTTTGCATACAATGAAATACCAAATACAAGCCAGAGACCTCAGTTCTGCAGAAGTCATGCAACTTGCATGCAGTCTCCTTAAAGTTTGTGAGACTCTGAGGAGACTCATGCTATACAGTATGAGCTTCTAATTCTGAGGTAGCTACACTTGGATCCCCAAAATACTATTTATCGTTCTCAGTGCTGCCCAGAAATCCAGAATATGTTTCAGAGGAAATACAGAATTGTGAGTGGTAGACTAGGACTTCAAAACAGCAATAGGTGTCTTACAGCTTCATATTTAGTGCATCAGTAAATGGAAAAGCAATAGCACTATTTTCAGTTTAGGTAAATACTCTGGAAGTTTACCAACATACCAGGAAGGCTGGAGCTGAAAAACTTCAGGGAACCACCTACTTAAAAATCCCCAAATAAGGGTATCAATAAGCATAACCAAGTAAGTATAGGAGTAATTGAATCAATATGTAAATATTTTCTAAACCCACAACTGCAAAACCATGGGTTTTATGAAAGTAAAGTTGTAACAGATGAGAAAAAATTCCAATTTGCAACAAAAATTTCTCCATTACCTAATGAAAAGCACAAACTATTGTTGAAACTGCAGAATGCAAAAGAAACAAGAGGTTTAAAAATAAAGGGGAAAAAATGGTGTTTCCTTTAAAGACAAAAGTAGACGTTGAGGAGGCATTTACCAAAATTTAAGCCAAAAAATCATAAAGTCTTACAGCAAGGTCCTGATTCATTATAGCCTTATGCCTACTCTGCCTTATGTACAGATATAATTTCATCTGCACAATGAAAATACAAAACCTTACCACCACGATACAACAGCTCCTCACACACCCTTTTCAGAATTTCATCTCCCAAAGTAATTATTCAATGGACTTAAGGGAAAACTTGTACAATAAGATGAAGTGGTTCGTGCACAGCAGGTCAGTTCTTCATTTCATTGGACTCATTTTGTCCTTCTTATAGCTGAAAAGACAGGAGGAAATGAATTTTTTTGCAAGGGGATCCCTTTAACTCTGCTATAACATGATAAAGCATAAAGTTACTTATGGATCCTGTGGCGATAGCTAGCATATGCAATAATTTTTAGGATGTTTTTGTTGTAGACTGTATTACTACGGAGTCTCAGAGCTAGCAAATGTCCCAACTACTAAAAACTGAACTGACAAGTTCTCTGTATCCTACAGTTTATACCTGAAAAGGATAACCCAACATATCTAGACACCAGTGTAGCAAGGAGACCCAGTCACTAGCAACACTTGAAAAAGAAGCAATTTTACTGCTGGAAGGTATAATTCACAAGTGACACAGATCCTGTTGGAAACTATGATTACAACCTCCACAGACTGACTATAAAACCAGGGAGGGTGTTGACCTTCCTTAGTGCTTATTCACTGTCAACTACTACAAAACCAAGTTCAAAAATAGCTCCCGTGGGCTAAAAATGGAATGGGTGCGAGCATGAAGTTCAGCTAACTCTAAAAATGCCTTTCTTCTGGCAGATGCCAGGGTTGCTAACTATCAGGTCCAAAATACCTCGACTCAACCCTACAGATTTCAGGATAGATAAATCAGGAACCAAGCAATTCACTATTCAAACATAAGAGCATTAGTGAAGAGTAGTGATGGTCAGTAGCATACTGAGCTGGCCCAACAGGGTCCCACATCACCAGCTCTGTGGTGCAGAAAGGAAGCATGCATGCATTTACATATGCACATTAAGTTTCTTTCACTGCAGAATTCTGCAAACAAAAGATTTAGGAAATTAAAAAGCTAGAAGAACTGGGGGGGGAGGAATCAAAGTAAAAACAGAGCAAACTCATCCCTCCAGCAACCTACCCAATATTTCAGACATTGCTGTATTGTTGTTCCTTTTCCACAGATCCAGAATGAGCTGCATCCCTTGCAAGCACTACCTACATGTTCTGATGAATGTTTTCCAGTTGAGGAGGAACTGCAGATTGAATCAGGGCATAGTTCTACATCATCACATCCCCCCTTACATTGCTAGGATGGCTTAAATGCTTTAATGACTAAAGACTTGTTCCCAGACCACACAGCACTTCTGTGCCACCCGTATCTGCCTTCCAAGCCCCTCTCAAAGAGAGGTGACCACTGCAACACGGAGGCATTACAAAAATAAGCCAATTGGCTTTGCCACTAGGAGAGATGTGACTGGGCATGTTGAGCCCAAATGTCCCATACAGAGTACAGGAAGGGTTTCTTCAAAGCTCTTCAAGCTTCGTTTTCTTCCAGGGGAGCTTTCAGGACAAGCTGAGCTTCCTAAACATTAACCAAACACGGGTCTAGGCTCAACCTTTCCTGGCTTTGTGGGAAACACAGGAAGGCAATTATATTGCATCAGCTAATTTAGTGACTGGAATATACCACCTGTCATGCCTTCAGAAAAAGTCTGTCATGATTCACTTCAGACTGGGCTTCTCTGCTATCTCACCCATTCACTGGCAACTTGTCAACCTGAACCTTGTAGCCAGACACCGGACCTGCTGCGAGTCCCTGCGGGCTGTGGTGCAGGATGAGTGCAGCACAGGACAGTCCTTCCCCAAAGACAGCAGCGCCACGAAGATCTTCCTGGAGAGAGATGCAGCACTCATTCCCTGATCCATGTCACTTTAGAAGCTATCAGGGTGGAAGAAACAGGAGGAAAAAGAAAAAAACCTGCACCTCTAACATCCCACGTCAGTTTCCACGCATAATGAACTGCAACCTGCATCCTTTGGGTCCAGTTTGGTGCTCTGTGAGCCAAGCTGGGAATTAAATCTTGGCTCCAGCAGCTGAAAGACTGGCCTTTTATACTGATAAAATGCTGTAGGCTATTAGGGCTACTTCCTTAGGTCTCCAGGGCACACCTTTAATCACTCCTCACCAAGCAAACCAGCAGAGTGAGCTCTCGGGAGGGTTTAGCCTACAAGCAAAATGCTAATTCAAAATTTTGTTAATAAGCATAGCAAATTTCACTTTGGGCTGGAAATTGAGATTTCCAAATAGCATTAAGAAGACTATCCTGTGTTTACCACAGCAAATACATTTTTTTCTTGAAATATGTATACAGGCAATTTGGGTTTCTTTTACTTTGATGCACTGCTTTGTGAAATATATAAACAGAATACAGAAAAATCTTTCTCAGGGCTCTGTCAACAATGGGTTCTCTTATCAGTACCGTGTTCATACAGTACTGAGAGCTGCCTATAAGGCAGTATTAGTCTGCTTTGAACAAAGAGAGATGTATTTTGAAACCCTGGTAATCTCATCTAGCATAAGAATAATAGAAAAGCATAGAGGTATTTAAGTTTCCCCTATGATACCTGTAACAGGGTAGATATACCTCTAATCACAAATTGTTTATTTCAGTCTTACCATTTCCTTTTGTTCTCTTGTTTGCCTTAATTACCACCACCAGAGGTCTGTTTTGGTAAAGAGGTTAATTTGTTTACTCGCCTAGAAGGGGAGAAATAAAATCAGCACATTTGTTGGCTGGAGAAATCTGGGCATGAAATCCAAAATGCAAATCGTGTTGAGCTTTGTTGGGGCAAGTGGTCACAACAGCTGTGCCACCCCCCAGGAGTCTGTTCTCAAACATCACTGTAAAGAGGAAAAAGCTACTGAGGATGACCATGCTGTGGCAAGGTTAGTTTGAGTCTTTTCCACTCTAATTCCAACAAAAAGAAGGGAAAATAGAGAAGCATTCAATGGCATAGAGTGGGAAAAGTGTTTTTTGGCTCTGGTAACCACACAGCCATGAAAGGCCACTATAATGGATACTGCTCTGGATTTCTCTTTGGAACAGCTGCAAAGCAGTTATTTAAATATACTCATTTACTTCTAGTATTTGGCTGGTAGGATCCACTGCTGGCAAAAGCAAAGAGAGAATGATGAATTTTTGTTGTTTTCTTGTTTCAAGCATTTCTGAAGCACTGTTGGAAGTCCCTGGTTCATTAAGCAACTGGAGCTCAAATCATTTCTTCTTCAAAGCTTGTTCTGCAGAATTCATCTCATGCCATTCACAAAGAGAGGAGATACTAATCACTCTGCACAGTACGTTAATCAGGTTAGACCACCACTTTTTATGTTTCCTTTCTGCAAACAGCAAAGCCCTCTGGGATGCTAAATGCTTCTTACAGAATTACTTAACTTCCCGCTTACTGCATTATCAGACTAATCAGGTTTTGGTGATATAATTTTGCATATACATAACTGAAGTATGAAGTCATCACATGTATCACAAAATATCCCCAATTTAAAAATCAAAAGGTTCTGTTACATTTTCTTTCTCTCCAGGAGCAGAATGTCTTATCTAATCTGAAATCACTAGATTCTGCCTTATGATAAAACCCCATAGCCAAAAAAACTCAAAGCACGTTCCAGAATTTTTTTGTTTCACTGACTTCTCTGACATATTGTGAATGGTGTCCCAGAATGATTTTCTATTCCAGATTTTAGCTATGGATAGCTAAAGTACCCTGAAACTTTGTTTATCCTTCTCATTTAAACATGACCAAGATGTCAAGATGCTTTTAATCACCACTCCTGACATCTGGTAACAGGATATTGTGGGGAAGAGAAAGAAGATGGGAGCAGAGCACTTTGGACAGGTCAGTGCATAGGAAGGCCACATAGAGTGGGGCCACCACAAGTGTCTGTAGGATTCAAGCCCAAGCAAAAAACTTGTCAGGGTGGGCTTCAGATTTTAAAAGGTCCTGCTGAGGTCTCTGTGATTCTCCACTGTGGTAAATAAGAGACTATTTTTGTTTGCCCTGTGCAGTTAAAGGACTGATGCTAGGCAGAGGAATATTTATTACCGAGATGTATACACATACGTACATTTACATACATATGTATACAAAATAGATAATATTTATTTCAAAGAATAAACTGACCAAATTTGAAGGAAACCAACTATCCTGGCAATGTGAAAGGAAAGTTTAAAGATAAAAGATAAAAAATGATTAAAGATAAGAAAGTTTAAAGTAAAGTAGCAAAACACTTCTTTTGTAATTGAGATGCCATCTAGCTCATGCAGAAGGCATGCAAGGCTACTTCCAAGTTTAAAAAAACCCCTTCTTCCTTAAGAAAGTAGTCTTTAAATGTCTTCTGCAGCACACTGTGGCATCTGCTCAATTTTAAAAGGCAAAATAATGTCCTCCAGAAAAAAAAAATAAAAGTAGTTTAATGAATAGAGTTTTCTAAACTATATCCAAAATCCATTTGTATGTCAACCCCAACATGATAGGCAAGCCTCCACCGTTCCAGTCTGAAAAGTGCTTTACTTCAATACTTTTATCTAAGTATTTGTCTCTTTAATTATGTGTCTCACTATGTCTTTGCCTGTTAAAAGGCTCTTCCTCACGCCCAGAAAAGCTGATTTTTGGACCTGTTACTCCTTTCCACAGAATTGAAGCCTTCTATCAGCCATCAGGTTTACTAAAATCTCTGGGAATTCATGCATGCATGCATGTAAGTCTGCCCATATGGATATCAAATTTGAGTCTATTTTTGCAACACAAGGTTGAGAGGATGATATTTTTCTACCATAATCTCCTACACTGAGATACTAGTCTTTCCTTTGCTTCCAGTTGCCATTTCTTTTTGGCTCCAAAGTCAAATCTCATTGAAGTACAGTCTCTGAAACCCAAGTCTGGAGGGTCATTGTCTGGATTAGCAGTCAATGTCCAGGATCATCCATTTATCTCTAGTCTTTGGTCTAGTGATGCAAGTCCAGGGCAGGATTTATTCAGCAGGAATGCCCTGCAGCCACAGAACATGTGCATTTATTCACCTGGAAGTACCACATAATGGTGATTATGCCAATCATCAAGTCTTCTACCAGTGAGAGCTTTTCTTCCACTCATTCCTGAACCACAGTTGACTTTATTTTCCCTTTGAGAAGGCATTTATCCTGAACAGCAATGCCAAAATAGACAAATCTATCATACATAAAGGAGTATGAAGGCTCTGAAGAGAGAATCCACAGAGACAGGGGTGCAAGTGCCTTTCAGAGCATGTGAGGAGATAGCCTGAGGGAGCCTTTCTACAGAATGGGAGCCATACAGCCTGGGACACAAGTGTACAGCATCCACCTCCTACCAGGTACTCTGTTCTGCTGTAAAGACACCAAACCCTTCTCTGACCCTAACAGGGACAGAGACTTGAAAAGCAACAAAAATAGTCTTAAAATATCCTAGTTCTCCATTTGAAACACAGGAGGAAGAGGAGCACAAAGAATTTTTTCCAAAGCAGATTTTGGATTCAGCTCATTTCACATCACTACTCATTAGTGTACATGTTTTTTGTAACTTCACAGAATCCAGGGATCTCTGAACTACCACACTTCTCAGTGTGTACTGCTAAGAGCCACAGCCTCCTCAGCCAAAGAATCTACAGCAAACAACAAAAAAACAAAATAAACATTAGATCTCAAATTTTCTGACATTGACCTTAATCAGCTATGGTGCCCTCTTCAGTAAAGTACACATCCTTAAAAGTTTTAAGTTGCAACAGACACTTGGGTCTCTATGAAGTCAAAAGGACTTTGAAAATGCTTTTCTGAGATGAAGTCTTGACTGTTATTAACATCTCCTTTTCTATTTGTAATATTTACTTCACCAGAAAACACAAGTACTTGGTGTCCAGTACATGGAGCTGAAGAAATCACTTAAGTATTTATAAATACTTAATATCAAGTCTGAAATGCACACTCTGATTAATGAAATCAAGATCAGTGTGTTAGTAATTGTCAGTATATTATTAATTTTATTGCCGCTTTTGGCTTAAAACTTTAGCTTTTCCAATAAGATCACTGAACCTGAAATTTCCTGTGGTATTATTCCAACTGAATCACATTATGACCACCTTCTGCTTTGTATTCATCAAGCATAGGAAGATCCAAACCATAGTGAAGGGACCACCTACATGGAGTCAATAAAGACCGTTAATTTGCCATGTATTTTCTTCTGCAAATAGTAGCACAACACGTCAATGTCATGTCTCAAAGTGTAACAACATTCTTAGCAAATTATGAATGTCTTTAATGCAATATTTCAGGAAAAATTTCCTCCATGACTCAGAAGTGAGACAGGAGAAAAAGCTAAGATTCAATGAGGAAATAAGAATGGGGTTCAGTTAATTCAGCTGCCAGAGTTTCATCATGGTCTGCTCACCTCAATTATCTCAGGTTGTGACATCATGGAGGACGGCACCAAATCGGTGGGGATATCCATCGTAGCTCCAAATGCCCTTGCTGTCCTTGCACCCTTCCTCTGCACCCACAAACCCTTGGTAGGAACACAGAGCACTTCCTCAGACCCTAGTCATGCTGGCATTTGCTCCTAGTAGGAAAGAAAAAGAAAATAAATGTTGAGACTAACAAGAGAACTTGGGATGCAGCCCCTCAGCTGCTGCAAAACCTGCCTGTGAGTTTGCACAACCCGACTTGCTTATATGGCCATTCACAACAGATTTGCAGGAGAAGTTTCAAAGGGCACATAGGAACTGGGTCCAGAACAGGAAAACAATTCACTCGACCACACAAACTGTAATTCATACAAAGTGAACACAGCAAGAAGGCTAATGCATAGACCATGTACACTTTTGCAAGGAAAGGTGGTCACCTACAGAGCACTGGAATTGCATTAATGTTGGTTGGTTTGTTTTTCCACATCAAAAGAAAAAAAAAAAAACACCTCACAGAAGAGTACTCATAGATTTACTTGCTGGAAATTAGGATATACTTATTTCCTCAACAACTATTGTTTTACTGTTCAATGACCAAATGAACTTTTCTTTTGTGTTAAGAAAGGGAACTTAAACTTTATGACATACTTACCCTTGGTTTATTTTAACCACACTTAATTTTTTCACCAGATAGGCACAGATTTGCTGGAGGTGAATATATTGAATTGTCATGTAAAGTTTCATCAGATGATAAAACAGAATGAAGTTATTTCCATAGCTATCATGTTTATTGAGGTTAAATCAGCTTCTGCATATGTTTCTATGCTTTTGTGCAAAGAAAACCAAACACCCGGGAGAAAACTGTCAATGGAGAAGAAATTAAGCCCATTTAAAAATTCCAGATGAAGACTACTGCAGGTTTTTTCCCCAGTCAGGGCAGATACATGCAACACAACCCACAAATTAGCCACCACAAAAAGGATTTTGGAGAGATGCCTACTGCTCTCTGCACCTACTGCTTCTTATTCTCTAAGTCACAGTGGAAAACCACTCGTGCTAAGTGTATTCAGCATCCAACAAATATACCAAAAATTACCCCAAACCTAACTGATATTTTTCAAATTGAGGCCATGGTGTAGTTGTACAGACAATGCTAGTAACTTTCCTGGACTCTGGTTCACTTTTTCAAAGGCAACACTTACTTACCAAGCCAAGAAAGAACAGATAAGTGCTGTAGGAAAGTTGCACTCCACATGCTTTTCCGAGTCAGTTATGTTGGGGTTTTGTTTTTGCTTTTGTGTGTGTGTTGTTCATTTAAATTCAGCCTTTGCATACCACTGTGGAAATTATTCCTCCTTCTTAAAAAGCATTATCTTGAAATGCCTGCTTCACATTTCAACACATCCCCACATGCTTTACGTCAGATGTAGTTGTCTCATCTTCCAAGCTCTTGGATCACTTTTTCCATCTTTATATAGCTTTCCAGTGACCCCTGTTCTTTCCTACTAATTTCTTGCTAAGTAACCTTTCATTCTTTCCACTCCTTGCTCCAAATTTCTACTACTATACTCATAGAGAGAACAGAAAATGGAGATTTAGCACTCCTCTAAGAAAGCCTTCAGTGGATGTCAAAGAACTGAGCTACACATCATTCAGGCTTCCTGTCTCCTTTCCAAAACCAGAGTTTTGCCCGTTTTCTGAAATTCACTATTTTTTCCACTGTGCATGACAGATAAAGGAAAGAGACAGCATCAACCTGAAACAGCTGCTTTTCTGACTTAGGGAAGCTTTCCTACTTGATCAAAAGGAGAGTGATTTTCAGTAAAACAGCCTCAAGATCCTCATCCAGCAGATTTCATCACTGTCTCGTGAGCTGTCACAAATATCACTTCTACAAGATCTCACAAGACCTTTGTTTCTGTTCTTCTCAAAAATAGCTTAAGAGCAGCAGTGTTTAGAACACCTACTTAACAGCAGCTCATTGTTAGTTTCTTTTAAAATTTATTCTCTTCTCTTAATCCTAAAATGCTGCTCCTCCTGGCTAATAAAGATGGGGAAAAGATGACAGATGAAGCAGGCTTTAGGGAAGACTCTCTAGACCAAACCCAGAGATATGCTTAGAATCTTGTTTGTCACATATAAAAAGAGAGAAAATTATCATTTTTACTAGGGAATATCAAAAGCAGAAGAGGAAAAACTAAGAAAAAAAAAAACCCTTAAGTCTGTTCAGCCTTTGGTAGCTCTGTGTAGTCCAGGTAGAAACATAAATGTCAGAAAAAGCTTAACCCCATAAAATCCAAAGAGCACTTAAATGCAGGCAAGAGAAATATGCCTGTAGCTGTCCTTCACCTCCTCTCCAAGAAATACAAAATGCAGGATTAGTAAAAAGTGCCAAAGCCTATGACTATTTCACATTTCCCCGTCTGCACCAAGCTGCATTTTTGTTGCTTGCATCGCAGTGATCTCTCAATCTGGCCAGGAAAAAGAGGGCTCTTCTGCATACACCTTGCTTCTCAACCTGCTGAGCACGGCATACACAGTGATTAACACCTTCTGAAAACTGAAAGGCTCCTAAAAACAGTCCAGCTGAAAACAGGTTGGACTGTACAAAAGGACTCCCACCCCTGCTCCCAGTCCTGTGGTATTCAACTCCTTCAGCAATAATGAAGTGCAGAGGGGACTGTGCTCTCACAGCACTGCAAAAGCAGGCTGGCTCCATTCAAGCCAACAAAGGTGGCTCTGAACTCAATACCCGTGTGAGTTCAGGCTGCAGCCCCGTGTGTTTTCAAGAACTGCAAATAAAGGGAACAGGATCCTCAAATGAACTTCACTAAAGGGCATTATGACAGGAAATGTAATCTCTATTAAAAAGAAAGTCTGAAACAGGAACAGCACAGGAGTGACTTCTTACTAATGAGATTTTGATGGTTTGCTGCATTACAAAGCATTGAAAATAATACCCACATTTGGAAGCAGATTCACACATATCAGTCTCAAACACAGTAATTGCAGGTGTCGCAGGCAAATACCACTTTAGGTACCCTAGATGTTGCTGTCTTTACTGAGAATGCATCTAGAGAACTGCAAACTGGGAAGAAACATTGGATCTATATAAAATTAGTAAAACAAAGATTAGAGAATTTCCTATCCTCTGTGAAGGTGATTCATCTCTAAGAAATTATGTTCTACCATAAACTGCAGCATTTAGAAAGTCATTTACGGTAACACATTGAGTTTTTGGTTAACTAAGGGGAAGAAGAAAAAAAAAAAATCAGCTGATGCTCAACAGAGTAACGTGTATCTAAGATGCAGAGCAGGAAATCATCCTCACCAAACAAAACATACTGCTCTCCAACGTGCCGTGATTAAGCATCATGATTTCTGGATCAGCTGTCTGTGACCACAGAAAAGAGGAACCATGCCGTTCTGTCACTACTTGGAGTACTTAGGAGAAATGCCATAATTTATCACAAAAACATCATCTTGAAGGAACTGCTTCTGGAAAATCTATTACAATGACAAAAATTATTACCTTTATTCACCTCTAGTTTCTTGCACAGGACAAGCAATCTGCAGTTTAAGAGCAGTATCAACCATTTCTGCATCACTGCATCACCTCTCTGGGCCCACAAATGTACAGAGCCTCTGCTGCAGTAAGGTGCTGGGACTGAAAGGCAACTTGGGGTTTCACAATCTGTGGCTGTCACCCTGAGTCAAACAATTTCAGGTGTCCTGCATTGCTGCTGTCTTTCAGCTTTGGTTTCCTTTATCCCTACCAAAGCATATTTTGGTACCACAGCATGACTGCACAGACTTCAAGTTTCTGGATTACATGACTCTGAAGATGCGGATTTGGTACGACCTTGAAGGTCTTAAATGGGATTTAGCTAAACAAAGCTACCCTCCCTGCACACCTCTAGTGAATGAACACCTAACTTGCAGTTTCTCAGAGGTCAGTTTTAAATCCTAATTGATCACAGATGGACAGGACCCATAAACCCACAAAGGACAAGCCTCCCAACATTCAAACAACATGTAAAAAGGCAAGAAAGGAAGAAAAAAAGATCTCACATCAGGGTCCCACTTTCAGATGTCACTTCAGAGTCATTCCAAATTTCATGTGGTATCTGAAATCTTGCCATCCAAAAGTAATCATTTGGCAGCACTTGCCTCCAATTAGCTTGTTCAACACACAGATATCAACACCATCCAGGGAAGAGCAACAGCAATGACTTGACCTGTCTACTGCTTCATTTCACCACTTGTGAAAGTGATGGCGATAACGTCAATTTTTAGTTAACTACTAGAGACTCATGGAGGTGTTTTCCTGTTCTCCAGTAACCTCTTAGTTAATAAAAGAATAACTATGAATACACTTTCTAGCAGATAAGAAAATAAACATAAAAGGCAGAAAAACTGGTTTCAATTTCATGCTGCTAAGAAAAGACAAGAGGCTTTCCTGTTACTCCTTCCTTTACTATATCTACTACTAGGAACTATTGCAAAAATCTTTATTTTATTTTTCAAGTTATAGAGCATTAGATCTTCTTCGTAAGGGATATTACCTCTTTTGAGTCCATATATTATTTTAGGTAAAGCCTTCACCACCACTGATGTTGTCACTTTAAACACATGTACAAATTCACTTACACAAATGCAATTCACTAGCTTAAAGCTCTTCTGAAAAAGTTATTTAATATTGACTGTTCAAACATTGAAACTTAACTCGTGTGGTGGTGAGAAGTAAGAAGCTTTTGGTCTCCCCGAAATTCTTTTAAGGTGACCCAAGCTCTGATGTCAGCACTGACTTCTCTGAAACAGTTCGTTTCAGTGAGCCTTTGCATAAACACAGCACTCAATTTTTTTTTTTCTTCTCACATTTCTCGGTTCACTACTGGTTAAAATGAGGGGAAAAGCCACATGCCAGCTCCCCGTCCTGTCACCTCAGGACTTTGCTCCTCCTTCCTTGCATGGCACGTCTGCAGCGGTGTTCCAGCAAACGTCTTGTTTTGTATCAGGGACCAGACTGCTGAATCTTGAACTGAGTTTGGTACATGGTGTACTGTGACAAATAAATTTGCAGAATGAGCTGCATACAGCACGTGGAAGTTTACTGGATGACCCAACAAAGCATGAGGACAAGCTAAACTAATTTAAGTGGTTATGATCTCTACAATCCATACCCTCCCAGTTCTGCCCTCTTTCTCTCTCTGTCCCAGGGTGTGTTGCCTGGAAGATAACCTCCTGTGCCCTGCGTTAACTTGCTCAACAATTATAAGAGCTGCAACAAGTCAATAGCTGTGGTTCAGTTTTGGGCAAAAGAAGTAGAAAATAAATAAAAGAGGAGATTTCCAGACAGATCCTGTGGCCCATTGTTGAACTCTTGCCTTAAAGTCCTTCTGATCAGCAGCAACAAGTCTTCGTCCACTCAATGAGACTCTTTCCCTACCATCTCCCCATCAAATATCTGATGTCTCAGGAATGAGGCCGCCACTTCTCCTCCCTCAGCAGATGCATAAATACGGTTTGGAAGCTAGCACAAAATTAACTGTCCCTGTGAAAGTTTGTTGACAGTGTGTGTATTTGAATACATAAATTTTACTGTACACATTTTGCAGCTTGGTTGGTGTCAGTTTGGCTCTTTCACCTGATATTCCTCCCCAGAAAGGAGGGGAAAGGCTGTTGTCACATCCACCAGCTACTACTGTAGCAGCAAGTGTTGGAATAGATTTAGTATATGGTACTAATTAAACAGGTTTAATAGTAGTGAATCTGCAATTACACTGGAGTTGGAAGTTATTTTGTCAATAACAGCATGGAAGACAATGTCTTGGTTTTGGCTGGGACAGAGCTAAGTATCTTCTTTGCTGTAAGGAATAGCGCTGTGTTTTGGATTTAGTATGAGAAAAATGTTGATAATGGACTAATGTTTTTAGTTGTTGCTTAGAAATCAAGGACTTTTCAACTTTCCATGTTTGGCAAGTGTGGGATTAGCTAGAAGGACTTGCATAAGATGGGCAGGAGAACAGTGAGAGTGATGGCCTCAGAATTGGCCAATGGGATATTCCATATCATATAATATCATGTTCAGTTTATAAATGAGGGTTAGCCAGAAAGCTGGGCTTTTTGGTTTTCTGGGATTGCAGTTTTGGGATCTCTCCCCTCTGGGATTGCTAGCTGGGAATAAGGTGGGCCTTGGTCAGTGCGTGGTGAGCATTTCCTTTGTGCATCACTCATTTGTATATTTTATTATTATTATTAATGTTTATTTATTATAGTTATTATCATTATTCTCATTATTATTTTAGCTAGTGTTATCATTATTACTTCATTTTATTTCAACTATTAAGTTGGTTTTATCTCAGCCTGTGGCTACTTTTACACTTATCCCTCCAATTCTTTCCCCATTCCCTGTGGGGGAGGGAGGGAAGGGTGAGTGTTGTTTTTAGTGGCCGGCTGAGTTAAACCATGAAAATAATTATCTATTTCTGATGTCACAGGGACTGCTGTGGGCACTGACTGGCCTGTACCACTATTCATATACACCCTTGTAGAAGGAAGTGGTTACAATTATTCAGCATGCCTTCAGACCAACTACCAACAAACTGCACGTTACACCTGTACACAACACTGCCCTCCATTGTCTCAGTGAAGACCAGTTACACAAACGCGCCTCCCCCAAAGCCTTCACTGGACAGACTGCTTTAAAGAGCCACCGAGCTATAGCACCTTGCCCATTTGGAAACTGTTCATAAGAATGAAAAAATTCACTGTGAAAATGGATTTGTGAGATTTTACTGAGGGGTTGAGGAAGTCTCAAACAGGAGTGTCAGAGGAAAGGGACAATGTCACTCCGTTTCCTGTGCTGGCTGTACCATCACCCCCTGGAAACAGTCTGTGCTGGTAAAGCCACACATTTATTGAATCCAACTTCACCACCTAGAAAAATAGATTTTATTGGAGTTTGCTAACATACGGAAAGGTTCAGACAGAACAACTGGAAATTTCTACCTTGCAAATATTGAAAAAAAAAAACCCCAACCAAACAAACCAACAACCACCCAAAACCCAGAGTAAAACATACTTGAGAGTCTCTACCCTTTCCCATTAGCAAGACTGTGTATCACAAAAGTTACAACCACCCCTAAGAAACTGGCCAGATTTTGCAGTCTGAGAACAAAGATCAATGACAGACTAAAGATGCAGCACACTGAGCTACTCATTCACTTCTGCAGAAGAAACTGATATCCTCACAGGAAATGAGGTGAATTTTCCATGCTGCTGTTACTCTAGCACATCACACAAGGGAAAAAAAAAATAATCATTTTTCACAGGCACCAAGACAGGGAACAACTACACAGAGTAAAAACATGCTTATATAAGTAACACATCATCCCCAAAACACAGCACACACATTTGCCCAAACCGTAACTGGAAATCAATCCATATCCAGAAACATTTTTCCACCAAGTACCTGTCCTTGTGGAGAAATTATCTAGTCATTTTTTTGTGTAATCAGTGGTTAATTCACTTTGACATTAAATGTCAGTCCTTTGCAGGCGCTGTTTAAGAGATTGGACCTTTTCCTTCACAGGCTGAGTGGGCTAATCAGACAGCATCAATTTCTATCCAGATAATTTCTGCTCACAGAACTTCCATGACTGGTGAAGTAATGCACTGTCTGAGCACAAACATTTTCAGAGCTTTTTTTTTTTTTTAAAAGAAGTATATTTTTCCAACCTGACACAATAGATGAACAACAAAAAAACTGGCTAAACAAAGTATCACTAAGGCATAAAAGGGAGGGAAGGAGGAAGGGAGGGAGATATGCAACAAGAATAACGCAGCATTTTAAATGTTCCACTGTCATCAACAAATGGCTCGTTAATAATAAATAAACTGGTGACTACAATGGACAATTGGCCTGGTTGGCCTGAAAACCAGAACTGGTTGGTACTGACCCCTCCCTCCTATCATCACTGTTTGGCTGTAGGGTTGCACGATGAGATCTTGTAATATTTCATCCAACAAGCTGGATGCAGTGGAGCTGCAGGAGTGCTTGCAGAACTGCATCTGCAGGATGACCCATGTGATGGCCAAGGCTTACAATCCTCTGCAAAAGGGTTGGCAGAGGCCTTCTGCCTAAGAGCTGAGAGAGGGCAGAAGAACAGCCTCCAGCAAGACCTCTGGGCAGTAAGGGCCAACGCCACCTGCCCTCTATCTCCAGCGTGCTGCCCGACCCACCTCAAAACCTCTGAGGAGACCAGGAGAAAAGAACAGGAATAACCCAACAGATTAGATCATGAGTGGAGATCCCCTACCCTCCTTTGGCTGTTGAAAAACATCCTCTTTTTACCCCGTGTATATCATCTGCTTTCTTGCTTTTATCAGGTTTTTTTTTGTTTTGTTTTAAACGATATGAGCACTTGTGACTTCGACAACCAAAAAAAGCAGAAGGACAAAAACTTTCCCCAGTTCAGATCTAACCCAGCCACTGACATATCAAAGCAGGTGCTGTCTACGCTACTGGTGCTCCAGCTTCAGGCTGACAATTGATCAGTAGTGTAGACAGCACCTGCTTTGTGTCAGATCGTTTAAAACAAAACAAACACAATTGTGTTGGAAATGACTGAGCATCAGAAAGGTACACCACAGAATCAGGGATTTTATTACGGCTATGGTCCCACCTCAGTAATACATCTGCTTCCATGTTTGCATGATGCCTGCTTGGATTGCACTTTGTCAGCCAAAGCATACATTCTGCATAATATTAACACAACCACCTCTTAGCTACTAACAGCATCCAAGGCAGGACAGCAGCATGTTTAGCTGTGTATCACCTTGCAGACTGCTTTCCTGAGAACACCAAGAGCTGGCCAAAGCATTCAGTTTTTACTTAAAACAAACCAAAACAAAATAATAAAAAACACCACCTTGGGAAATTTAACCTCAACTTACCCAGCCACCTGAAAAGCATTTTACCAAAAATGTCAGGAATAAGAGAGTTAGCTTAATGAGATCAAATAAAAATGCAGAAGTCAAAAAGTGTATTACTAAAGGGAAGAAGAAAAAAACCAAGGAACTCATCTTTCCTACTTTCCCTTCTGCCTTCAGCCACCTCACACCTGTCACCTGTACAACTAAAAGACTTTTTAAAAGGTGCTCCAGGGAAGTTTGCATCTCCCCGCAGCTAGAAGAGATTTAAGTTTCCACCGCCTCAGTCTTCACTTTCACGAGTGCAACAGAGCTGCTAGCCTTCCTTATGCAGGGAAAAAAGATGAAGTTTTCAGTGGTAATCTGAGGCTAGAAAGAACATTATTTCAACACAAATTTGAAAAATTGCCCTTGCATTCAGTAGGACTTTTCCACAACACAATAATCAACAGAGGATCTCAAATCCACATCATTTGCATTCACAGCACAGCTTTGTGCTTCAAAATAATAAAAAAAATGACATCAGTCAAACCTTTTTGAATAGCAGCTCTGTGGCTAATCAGGGAAAGATCATTGTTCTGGCCTCGATAATTAATAATACAAGTACTGCAAGGCTGCTGTTAAATCTTCCCATGACAGAACACAGCCTGGAAGGAGTGCAGCACGGACGTGTCAGGTGGAGCAGAGCCTCCTTACCCAAACTGAACACTTTCATCAACTCTGCAGAGGCAGTGTTGTGTGAAACTGTCCCTTCTTCCCCACTGCAAGATTTAGGAGACAATCTGTCACCTTATTCATTTACCACACACTGAACTAATTTACAATGATAAAATAGTACCACTGTGCAGTGGCATTCCTTTCAAGAAACCGTCTGCTCTCACGTGCGTCTGGAGAGACATCTTCCCCACTCATCTCACCGGGGAAGATCAGAGCCCCTGCCCACCCGCCTCAAAAAGCAGAACACCAATCTGAATATATAAAAGAAAAAAAACCAACAACCCTCTATTCATGGATTTTCAATGAAAAAAATTCAGTAGACAGTACACTACCCTGAAGCATTCATCTTGTGGGGAAATCTTTTCCATATGCCACTCTATTTTGCCTGTCACCATGCCTCATACTCCTTTTGAGGATGACAAAAGCAGGCTGACCGCAGTTATGCATGGGGTTCCACCAAAGGGCAGACAGTTTGAGTGTCTGTAATTAACCTATGCGTGTCTGCCTTTCTCCTTTACCTACTCTGGTCTTTATCCCTAGAAGTGACCTTCTGATGTTTTACTGTGGCCACCGTGAAGGCTCTTCGGTGAGTCGATTATTCCCCAAATTATAAGTTGTTCATTCTTTCTGGAATTGTTTTTTGTCTTGGGGTTGTGTTTTTTGTTTTGTTTATTCTGGCAAACCAAGAGTCTGATCCTGTGCCCATGAAGTTCAAATGCATTTTGATGATGACCTCAATGGCTGTAAGGAGGACTCCCACTTCCCCAAGTATTTGCTACAGGTCCAACCCTGCTGAAGTTGGAGCGCCTCAATACTATTCTTTCTGCAACACACACCCACGTGATTTCCTGTTGTTGGTTACTCATGGCAGAAGGTATTTGAGGAGACAACGTTACAGCGTTGATGGAAGAAGAATGGATTCTCACTTGGTCCATCATGACACTTCTTTTCAAGTTAATGGAAATGACCAAGAACATCTTGAAGGGAAAATAACAAACATCTTCCCTCCTCTGTGTCAGTGGTAGCAAGACATTCACTTAAAAGGTCTTTTCTAAGCCACATAAACATCCCATCATGAAGGCAGGAAACTAAACATTGCTGTATCTGATTAAAAAAGATTTTTCTTGGCCTTTCTAGTTTTCTGTGTCCAAACAATTAATTCCTTTCCCTCAGGATATTCTAGGGGATTTGTATCTTTACTATTCTGACTTCTGCTATCAGAAAAAAACCGCCACATTTTACTAATAAATGGAAAACACATTTTAAAAGGACAAACCCATAGGATTTGGCATTGTAACATGTGAAATCATGTTACTAGCCGTAAGCTGTGTCAATTATGGTACGAACTGGACTCACATCAGCAGCAGGCTAATCCACAAGGCATGCAGCAGCACACAAGGTTTCTCTGCATACTCTCCAGATGAGAATTAAAAAAAAAAGAATTAAAAAAATCAAGAGGCGCTTATCATTTCTATTCGTATCTCATAATTTTTGCTAGAAGTGCCAGCACCATGCTGTCCACAACCACATCATGCTCCTTTCCTCCGTTAAACTCGGGATATTTTTCTCTCTCTGCTACACATTGAGGGATTTGAAATCTTATTTACCATTGGATAAAACTTCCATTTAGTTTGTGTAGTTGTTCCTTTTTAAGAATCCTTTCCGTACTTCCGTGACCTAGGTCAGTTTGCACCATCCAGTGCAATTCTCTCACTTGCTCAACCTCCTTTCTTGATTATTTCCATATTGTATCTATTCCACACCCATCTCTTGGGCAGCATTTTCTTGCTATTTTTTAAATCCAAAATGATACTTCATCCTCTCTTGAAGCCACCTACTTCTCTGAAAATCTTATTCTAAACTTTGCCTGAAAAGTCAAAAAAATTCTGCGTGGTTTCCTCAGTTGTCTCATTTCCCTGCAGTTCCCCCTTTAAAGCCAATACTTGAGGTTGCTTTCCCATTACCACCCAGAACCTCTAGACTTTTTTCAGTCATTATCTATCAGGAATATAGCTTCTCCTGATGACCTCCATTAATGCTTGCTTGCTAAGGATTGCTTACAGATGACTGTTGCTTTGCCACTCAGCAAGGCTTGAGAACCTCACTTGAGGTAATCAGTGAGCATCTGCCTCAATGCAAGGGGTGCTGGCTGGCATACACGTGTTTCTTCACATATATTAGGAGCTGCTTCAACAGAATGATCAGGCTGGCCTAAGACAAAATGAACGAACCAAACACACATACAAAAAAAAAACTGCTTTAAAGCATTAGCGAGTGATGGAAAAATAAGATATCACTGAAAGTGAATTACTAATTTATCTGTTTCAAGTAAAAGCAATGTGAACTAGGAAGACTCCAGAGTAATAATTCATGCCATCATCTAATTTCAACATTATCTCATGACTCAAAACTTCAAGAAAGAATCACCAGAAAATAAATATTGCCAGACACCGACTGCTGGAAAATAACGCCAATCTGCTCAGGCTTATGTAAACAAGTAACTACAGCGTGGATGGGCTATCATACCACAACCACAAAGAAGCTGGTGTCATATGACAATGTTTTAATAATCTGCACTTCCATAGTAATGACTTCTAAAGTGCCGACTACTTCTAAAATAAGCCATTTCAAAACAGTTTCTGAAACTCTTTTAAAATGGTTTACTTCTACTGACAAGACATTAAATCTGAAGAAGTTAACTAACATGGAGAAAAGTTCAAAGTCACCATGGATAGCTCATCATTTAAGATGCATCGTTAACTGTCACCAGCATCATGTGTGTGTATGTAAAAGAAGCAAGTATGATGCATGCTTTTGTCCTGCTCCATCATAAACAAAAAAAAAACCCAAAATGAAACAGGCAAGAAGCTGCTCAAAAAATTTATTCCAAACACTGGGATTTCAAGAAACAGTTTTCACAACACAGAAAGAAGCAGGAGGCATTGCCTCACACAGGTAGTTGAGCAAATTTAACTCCCAGTGCATTCTCAACACTATTTTGCTTACTAATTAGTGTCATTAAAAAAGACAATAGTAGGTAAAGCCACTTGTGTCAAGGTATAAATCACTATGTAAGATATCTGGGTGCTTTTATCCAGCTATTGCTCCTCAGCAGGAAAAGCAGTAAGAACTTATCTTTTCAACAAGTTAAACACAGACATATTTTATTTCCAAGGAGACAAAACAAAGTGATACAATTCAACACTTCCATGGATCAGCGACAGAGACTCCATTTTCTAACTGTACCTGACATGATCCACCTTTTGTTTAAAACTCAGAAAAGTACCAGTATGCTGGCAGTCTTCTGAAACAAGTTTGTATTTAAACATTCAGGCAATATCCTTTTCACTAGATAGAAAACATCTGGATGATACTAGAATGTCACAATTCTCTAAACAGCTTTCAGGGGGGGCAGTGGTAAAGCAAATACTTCTTTTTTTCCCCCTGCATCCACAAAACAGATGTTCAATCTTCAGGCAGAACGAACCACCACAAAATACAATAATCTGGTAATGCTGAAGCCAAGGAAGTCCACAATTAAGCATGCCAAACCCCAAATTACAAATGTACCATCCTAATATAGACCTACATGGACGCTGACCAATGGTGCACAAACAGGAGTTTAATTGAGTTTATCTGAAATAGAAATTTGCCAACCACCTCCCACAAAAAAGTACATTAAAGACTGCAAGGCATCAGCTTAACATGGTTCAAGCCAGCACCAATGCAAACACAGTAACTGTTTATCAACCCCTCAAACTAGAAATAACAGTCATGCTGCTGCAGAAATATTTTTGTAACATCTGCATCAGTTCAACTGACTGTTCTCCAGGCAGTTTCTGCAGTGTTCTATTTTGCATAGTTAAGCTGAATGAAGTCTGAAAGAATTTAGAATTGACAATAAGAAAGAATTATCTTAATGACAGGGTTTAAATTCCCTATTCTCACGTCATTGCTTTTTCCCAAGGCCACAAACAAACTTATCTGATGCACAGCAGTGACCCAGAAATAAGATCTTACCTTTGATCTTGCCACGATGGAGGGGGAGTAAACCCAGTAGCTCAAGACAACAAAAATCCTCATGTTGACAAATGAAAGGTAATTACTTCTTGCCCACCATGTGAGTCTCTGGTGTGCTTGTGACAATATATCCAGAGTTTGTGAGTCTGTGCCCTAAAATCAGGGCTGGTCACTAGTTTCTTGGCAGAGATCAAAAGGGTTTCCTTATGCCCACAGTCTGCACCATATTCCCCACTGTCTACAGCATCCTAACTCAGTCAGTTGGGGTTTCTGAGGAACAACAGCTAGGGATGATCAGGAAGCAATAATACTGCCCAAAATACCCTGCGTGCAGCAGCAGCAGCAGCTGTCAGGGGTGCTTAGTAGAGAGCTGCAGCACAGCACTGGGTTTTGGCCTCAGGTAGCTCATGCTGATCATTCCATGAATTCAAGATTTATCAACACAAAGCAGTTCTGAAATATGCTCTGAAAGGAGAAAGGTGAAGAAATCACAGAGATTTCATCACCTTTCCCTCCAACCCTTCTCCTCTCAATTATCAAGTGAAGTTTAATGCAACTTAGGCTGCTGCCTATCTGAATAAGCAGGTAAACATGGAGGATTAGCATGCAGCTTGACTAATTTGCTTTAAAAAGTGACTTGTATTAACTCTGAGTTGTGTTTAGCAGACAAGCTTTTAGTGCCTACAAGAGGTCACATGCATTAAGTAGGTTGTTGTAAATTCACACCATACTTTAGTGATTACTCAACTTCTCTGACTAGGTCCTCAGCATACATACTGCCCAGCAGAAACAGCAAATATTTCAGTTAGAATATTTAGGAGATACTGAGAATTCAAGAGGAAAATGAAAGGCCAGGAGGCAGAATGCAGTCAGTGTAAAAACAGAACTAAAAAAAAATCTTTTAACACTTAACACGATGACAGGAGAGTTAGTGTCCAAGCACTCTCTAGTCTGTCTCACCACTTTTCAGATACACTCCTTTTCTACATCTTTTATAGAGCAAAAAAGAAGAAAAAGCAATCTCACTAGAGAAAAGTGCAACTGAATAGCAATGGATTATTCTTAAATAAAAAAAGAAAAACAAAACTGAGTAGTAGTTTGCCTCAAACTCCCCCCTTGGAACTCAATGCATATTAGCATGGGTACAGACATTAAACACACGCACACTTCAAAGCCTCCTTCAGACAGTTTGTAACAAAAGCACAAGCCATAAAGCATTACTTGGGAACCACTAAGACTCCTTTTTTTTTTGCGACTACACAAATAAACTAAGAAGTCCAAGGGATCCAGGCCACAAAAGGAGAACATACTGAAATCCACCCACAAGCCAGATTTTTTAGGCATCCCACAATCACAACCTACCAGCTGTGTCCATGACACCAAAGCTGAAGGCCCATGCAGAGCTCCTCTGACCCATGACAAAGCCCCCTTAGGCATGCTAGGTCTGATTTTTGGTCTCTTTTGCTGCTGAGCAGCCTCTTCTAGGTCTGCCAGCCTTACACAAACATGTGTCACGGTGTTCTGGGAGAACTGACGCTGTTTTGGAGAAACCCAATGCCTGCTAGTTGGTGAGCTGCTGCATAAAGCCACTGCTGGTCCTCGTCCCCCTTCAGTCCCACAGCAGCCTCCTTCCAAGGATGCTCCGTTCCACCCAACAGGCAGCCCTGCCAGCTGGGAAGAGTAGAGCAACATAACTAACCACATCCTCAAAGTTTTTCCCAGTGTATCTATACTGGCACCCCCCTCTAGTGGAGACACAGCTTATACCAGGAAGAGTCCCCACTGCAGGGTCTCGGGGGGGAAAGTTAATTAAACCACAAGCAGAATGGGCAGAGGGGGATTTGGGGCATGGGATGACTTCTGGCACAATTATTGGAGGCAGATGCATGGCAGCTTTGTGTTCATGTTTGCTACCAACCAAGAAACGTCACCTCACCTTGGTAGCTCCAAGGAAAGTCAGTATTTTCTCTCCCTCCTTTTCCACATGTCTGCCGATGCTGAAGCACTGGAGAAGGAGCAGGGTGTGGCTCCAATGCCAAAGCCTTTCCTGCAGTTTTGTGCCACTCTCCTGAAGGAAAAAGCAACTGCTTTCCCACAGTAATCGTACCAGGAGTCACTTCACAGAGTCTTCCCTGGGTGTTAAGAAAAATTTAGAGAGCAGAACTGAAGAAGCAATAAACAACTCCCTCAACCAGAACTTTGTCATTAGAATCTGGGCAACTGCCTTCTGTTCATAAGAAACGTTGTGGAAAAGATGCTGAGGACGGAAATATGCAGGACCACGGCAGAAGTGTTTGTTCAGGCATATTAGTTTTAAGGCATTTGTATGTTCTACAGTCATGTAATTCCCTCCTGTCATCAGGTTGTCATCAGCTTGCACATCTCTCCCTGCATTTTTTCTCTCAGCTGAGCCTCTTAGAATACTTTTGTGTGCAAAACTTAAGCAACCCAAGACAGGGAAGAGAAACATACCGTACTTCTTGGAGAATCAGTCACTAAGCTACGATATTTGTATCAACTGTTTGCAAAATCGCGATAATTGTAGAGACCTATTTTAAGTCTGTACACTAATTACCAGAACTTCTTTGATCACAGTGACACCCTGAAGTCTGAAGCAGCTTCCAGTATCACTTGCATGGGGTATTTGAAATAGGACACTGCAACTGCTGTAAACAAGAAGCTGAAGGACTTGAGAAGCAAAGAGATGAATTTGTAGAAGTCTTCTCCAGTACACAAGGTTTCCGTACAAGGAAATGCACTGCTCCGAGGCAAAGTTTTCATCAGTTCCATGAAAAGCTTTAAGGAGGAGCAAAATGAACCACATCAGGACAGCTCTTAAAGCCCTGCACAGAAACCATGCTTAGGGCAGGTCACAGGCACCCTAGCTTTTCTCTACAGCGTTGTTCTCCATGTCTGTCACATTTTGGGAGAGACAGCAAGCAAAATAAAAGACCACTGAACTCGACAGGCATTTATAATGGTATCTTTCAAGTATAACACATCAAATTCACGATAGCATTCCTTGAACACTGGACACCAATCCAGGTATAAATTTGTATGAAGTTGGTTATCCCACTGCAACACCTCAGAAAACAGAATCACAGAATTATTAAGGTTGGAAAAGACCTCTAAGATCATCCAGTCCTACCGTTAACTCATCACCACCATGCCCGCTAAACCATATCCCTAAGTGCTACATCTACACGTTTCTTGAACACCTCCAGGGATGGTGACTCCACCACCTCCCTGGGCAGCCTGTTCCAATGTCTGACCACTCTTTTGGAGAATAAACAGTTGGTGAATCCCATTTCCTTGGCAAGAGGAATGACAGAGCAGTGACCTGCAGAAGCACTGGCGCAGTAGCAAGTGGGGGGACACACAGATACAGTACCCCAAAGAATCCTTCACTGAAAGCCAAGGCTTCTCTCCTCATCTGAATCCAGTGATTATGTGGATGGTAAACACATGCTCCAATGTGACTATGAGCAGGTTCTAGGCGTTACTGCAGCATATAGGACAACATGCTCTTACTGCCTTGGCTGGTTCCTCCTGATAAGACAGGAGTGCCCGGACACACTCTCGGTGTGGACCCCGGGAACATTCAAGCTATTCTGTACCAATAATTTCCCAATCAGACACTTCAGCAGAGCTGTGTACACACTGACAAAGACATCTTCTAAGTGCACTAGTCAATGACATGCAATGCAGTATTAATACAGAATTTACTGTGCAGCATTCTCGTTTGGGATTCACAGGCTTATCGTCACCAGTCTGAATCTATTCTGGTCTATTGCACCTTCCCCTATCAATTTCCTAAATGCTTTTGTACTTCAAGAATTAGTTTTATATGTTCAGAACTACCAGGCAACTACAGAAATGTACTACAAAGTTTAACCCTACAAGCACAACCTGAGGCAAAGTAGCCAAATCACTCCTTTACATCCTACATCACAGCTTCATTACCACATCAAAGCAACACCTTTTCATAACAGCTCATCTCAGGACTGTACATACCTTGTAAAACTACTAATCCAATCTCTACAGGAATCACTGGAGACATACTGGTCACAGTATGTATGGAAACAGCAACTACACAAGAAGCGTATAATTTACTTCTACTAGCTGGAGTGTCAATGAATGCACTCAGGAATGTCTGGATAGAAAAGCAAACACAACCCCCCCAAGCTCTGCTACCACTTCATGCTTGGTTACAGATAACTGTGAAAATGGTTAGTATAACAAGAAGGAAATTTTAAAGGTGTTGGGATCCAAGGAGTTACATCACAGCTGCACAGTAAGGGACTGGACAAAAAACAGTTATCACAAGGAAATGGATCTCACCAAGAAAGCCAGTAAGCATTTGAAACAGGCATGGAAACTGAAGGAATATCAGGTCTTGACCCCAGCAACTGCTGCCACAGCCCCTCCTGGTGCAAGGCAACTTCTTCTAGGGGCAAGGTGACCTCCTCCCAACACAACCATTGGGTTGAGATGCTGAGACCTTCACCAAGGTCTCCCGCCTTCAGCCAGCCACTCAAGGGCCATCAGCTGTAGCTGGCACTGCTACTCAACAATTTGCTTCTCCTTGCCCCAAGGCAGATGGAGAGCAGAGGTGCTCACCACCTGCCAGGCTGCTGTGCTGCAAGCTGAAGGGACAGTGACCACTGCATCAGCAGCATCCCTGGGACCAGGAGCAGCCCTTCCACCTCCCTTGCTGCTGGCAAAGCCAATTTGGAAATGAGGAGCACATAAACTTGGGCTTTGTGCTGCACCAGCACCCCAGTGACAGCTGAGTGTCACCTGGCTGAGGATGGGAAGGGAAGGCACGTTGTCCTCCACATGCTGCAGCTACGTAACGCCGCCCCAATTCCCTCGCTGTGTCACAGCAGCAGTTCAAAGGCTTCAGGACACCATCTCAAACGTCTGACATCCACGACAGGCCAAAAGCAGACTGCACTATTTGTGACTAAAAATTTACTAAAATCCAGCAGCTACAAGCCCTTTACCAATGCCCCATTGCAACAGACAAAACAACACTTACCACACTTGCAAGGCAGATACCTATTTTCTCCTGAGAGGTTATCAGTCTTTCTCCTTTCCTGAAAACACCAACCTGAGGTATAACCACCTATAAAATAGATGTGATCTGTACAGCATCTCCCTTGCCTTCTCAGATACCAGTAAATCGTTGCTGGAGTTCGTGTTAAGCTCAGTGCTCTCAAATAATCACCCACCCATCCAAAGAAGATACAAATTTCTCTGTGCAGTAAACATTCAATATTCATCCAGTACTTTTTTTTTTTAAACAGAGCTGCAGCTAACTTCACAATAAAAAAGAACACTGCTCTAGTTCTACATATATTTTTCCATCCAGGCTGAAAACAATCATCCCCAAATGACCAAAGAACTTCTAAGAAAAGTCTCTGCAAACTGCTCCCATAAATAATGTACTGGCACCATTTCGTATTTGACACACACACCCTAAAAAGAGGGGGAGGAGGGAGGCAAAGGGGCTTACAATGAAAAACAGTATGCATTTCCTTTGCCAGATTTTTACCACTCTTAAAATCTCCAGCATTTTGTACAGAAAGATCTTGCCTTTGATGTCAATCCAGTGCTTTTTTGCTTGCTCCTGCAGGCACTGCAGCATGCAACACATTTTCTAGCTGGCAAAGAAACAAATGTACTGTCTAGAGAGTGCCTGCGAAATTCACCCTACTCAGAAGGTCACTGTGGCACATAAATTCCTAAAGAAAAGGCTAAATGGTGTGTAGGCCTCATGCTGGCATATGACAGAGAGTTGAAGTTCATCATATACAACTATCAAACTCATCAGCACTTTTTCCAGCAGTTTCAAAAATCCACTTAAGGAGATGTTTGCCTGTTATTCACAGTCAGAAGCAGAAGCAGAAAGATAACATTAGGCTCACATACCTGGCACCTTTGTATTTTTTAAATAGAAGGTGAAAGCACCTCAAAACTTTAGCTAGCATATGCCACATGGAAGTAAAAAAAAAAACAAAAAAAAGCAGTTGCGATGCCTCTCATGTTAAAGTAATTTAAAATAAAAATAATCCAGTTGGCACAAAACTGTAATGCAGTTCTTGCCAATACAGTACCTGTGGCCCTAGAACATGTTTCCTCCTCACAAAGATGCAGCCTTCCCACTTTTGCAACTGTAAGCATTTCTCATGCCAGTGATCCGTGCCATTTACCAGCACCTCAGCAGCAGACCACGCTGCAATCCACGAGTGAGAAACGGTGAGGAGCAACACGCACCTTCCGTCTCCCCCACAGAAACAACAGCCAGGTCATCATCCAACTCCACCAGCAATAATCTTCAAGGCATTTGGAAAGCAAAACACCCTCCAACATGCCCCAGCCCAGGACACTGTCCAGGCTATTCATCCCCAGCACGGCCTGAGGAGGAGGAGGGATGCGGTTCCCTCCAGCAGTGCTGCTGGCAGGGGCACGTGTGCCTTACCCAGACTCATTGAACCACAGCAGCCACGCGAATCTGTGGCTGTTTTCATCTGCCAGAAGCAGAGGAAGAAGGTTCGCTTTCTTTTTAAGAAGAAATGCTTCTTTATCCTGGTGTAAATGTGGCAGTGCTCACCCATTTCTTTGCGCCAACATAACTGCCCACATTATGTGGGTCAAGAAGGAGCCAGATCCAGTAGGAAGTAGACGCAAGACTGAGAAAAATGTGTTTAACAAACTACTCCAGGCTGTGCCTGTTGGGAAATTCTGGAGACTTTGCACTGAACTGAGCAAGGCTATTGTTCCTGTATACAGAAATGCAATGCCTTAACCCGCTCAAAAGGTCTTTTTCAAGAGTTCATTAGAGAAATGCAATGGTGATGGAGTTGCCATGTGGGACAGGGACACATGAATACTACCCAAAGTAGCACTAAATAGGCTCTTTACCTTACCAGTGCTAAATGTTGCACAAATGGAAACCACATTTGCAAGAAGATGCACTACTCGTTAAAAAATGAAAATTGATCCTAGACTGCAATCTTCAGCCAAAGGATGACCACAACTTTGCAGGCCAGGTGTGCTGTTAATCAGCTTGGGTGTGGGGAAGGAGTGTCAGGCAGCCAAGAAATAGCAATGGATGAGAGGAGAAATCTGGATATACAATGGCAGGCACTCCTCAGAATTCTCGTCTAGCTTCATTAAAAATCAAAAAAAGGCACTAGACCTGCTTCAGATGTTCACTGTCACTTGCTTCAGTATGACAACAAAGGTGCCAGAATGCATAGGCAATACTTCTACTGGTTTTAAAGCAAAGAAGCTTGAAAGACGAATGAAGAAAACCAAAACTCAGGTCCCCTGAAATGTAAGAACAGCAGCTCATATTCCCTCAAGAGAGGTTTCTTCTGCCCTGGAAGTAATTTTTTATTTCTATAAAAGCAACACATCAGCCTTGTGGCTGATACAAAGCTGTTCCATGTCAATACAGATTTTATCATTGATACCTATGGGCCATGGATGAATCCTTAAGCTTCTGAGTTACCCATAAAGGAATCTCAGGTCAAATAAAAAATGTGTTAAGTTCAGTCCTAACACTGCACCCCTGAGGACTGTCACATTTCTACAGTATCATCTTGTGACACATGGAAAACAAAGTCTAAAAGACACACGGGATGATACAGCATCACTACCTGTTCAAGCCATTACCACCCCAAGCCCCTCATGATCAGATCTCTCTGGAGAGCAGTGGGTGGTGTTCTCCCTTCAAGTAATTATTAAATCCTAAGACTTCAGATGGGGACCTTACCTGAAGGGAATGTGACCTCAAAGAAAAGAACAGTTAAAAAAAAGAAAGAAAAAAAAAAAGAGTGTAAATAGTTTTTTCAGCTATTAGCATTGCCTTTCAATAACTCTTGCAGGATTTTAATTTTTTTAAAACCACTTTGCTTACTTTTTTGAAAGTGTGTTTCCTTTTATTTTCATACTACTAAACGGTTAAAAAATACAATCCACTGTGAAGGAAGAAGCACTGAAATACGTTACACATAAAGAACTAATCCACAAACTAGAGATGCTGAAGGGATCAAACATTGTTTGCTTTATCCTCCTTTCAGTAAAATAGTTGTATGCTTCTTTTCCCTAGCATTACTTGGAGCAGTTGCAGTTCAAATAACCAGTTTAGATGGATTTAAAGTGAATTTAAGTGTCCCTTAAATTACGTGCACTTTTCTTTATGAAAGGGAGGGAGTCACACAGATGTAGCAAATTCCAATTTTGGGGGGGCAGAATGACAATGCAAAGGACAAAAGCCTCACAGTACAACCTGTTCCTGCTCTCAGATTCCTCTAGGTGTCTTTGGACCATCACCAAGACCATGAGTAATGGCTGTGCGAGCTCCCCATCCAGCCCTGTTGGCAACAGAGCTGCTCTTGGATTTCCCCTGCGCCCATACAGTAAAGCAGCCACACAGAAAGCAAATGACAGAGTGAGAGTGCTCAGCAAGTGCTGGCAGGTCACCACCTCGAGGTGCTCACAGCCAGCTGTTCAGGCATCTGGGGGAGGCAGCTTACCCCCCAGAGCTGATGCACAGAACTGCTGGGTAGTCAAAGGCAAGATGGTGGTGGTCTCCCAAAGACAAGACTTGACTTTCAGTTTAGAACTCTGAATATCAGAGAGAGCAAGCTCAATATGTGAACGCTACTGAGAAACAATTAACTGTTCATTACCTTGTTATTAATGGTTTGTCACAGCAATGTAAAAGTCAACCTGATGTAAGTCCTACCTAAGTTTCAGCTCCAGAGTAAAACATTTTCTTCAACACCCCTTCCTGGATTCCCCACATGGTTTCACTGTGTGACACTTAGGAGACCAAGTTAAAGACAGATTTTTATTTTTTCTCATTTCTTAGCAGAGAAGGAGTTATATTTTAACTACAATTTTCCGGAGCTACTGATGAAAACCATGCAGCCGCAAGTATCTTTCTTTGCACACAGTGATAAGATCATCTGTTACTCACACATTAAATTCACATATTAAAGCTGGGTAGCATTACTTCAATATTGCATTTCACATGTGTTTTGTCTCAAAAGCTGTTTAACCTTTCCACCCTTAATATTTGTTTTTAAGAGGGTAGGGAAAGAAAGCAGACACCAGTCACTATTTTCCTTTCTACAACCAGCACAGTTACTAGTAACTTCTCAGAACAAGGTTTATAGCAACCAAGGGTTTAACTAGTGTGATCTGTAATAGGGAGTGATAAGGACCATTCTGAGCATGAAACAGTGTTTTCCAGTATTCCTAAATAACATTTCCTTAGTTATTTGCAGCTGAAAAGCCAAAACAACCACAGTTCATTTACAACTGCGCAGGATGAGATGGGGGTCAGTCTTTTCTGGGGAAAGACACCATTTGATTTTGAGTAGTTAATATTTAATAAAAACAGCAGTAAAACACAGGCCTATCAAGTAGCTTTGTAAGTCTGAGCACATATCAGTTAAGGAGAAATGTACGGCACGCCTACGCCTGGTATTAGTGAGCTGCAGGACAGAACTCTGCAGACGGAGTACCGCTTCAGCCTACTGCTGAAATCGCCAGAACAGATTATTTTAGTACTACAGTATACCCCATCCTCACACAAGAGTAACAGGCTGCACAGCATGCAGTCCTGCCTGCCAAATTGAAACATGACTCTCAGACCTGAGAGTGACTCATTTTAGACCAAATGGTACAAAACACCAAACCTGACTTGGTGTGCGAGACTTTCTTTGAAAAGATAAAGTTGCAACAGTTTTTAGTAGTAAAAGAGTGCAGCCACCCCAACTCCCCATCACTTTGGGAATACATGTTGCCTGGAGAGGTTCCTGCAGCCTATTTTGCCTTGAATCTTAAAAAAAATATATTAAAAATTGCAGCAAAGAAAAAAAAAAGAAAAAAAGAAGAGGGGATTTGAGCAGCTTCTAATTTATTCACATACAACAGAGATCAGAAAGGTGTGAGCTTGCTTCATGGAGAAATCCACAAGAAAAAAAATGGTTAGACATTTCTAACATTTTTCTGATAAAGGGCTATAGAGAAAACTTTTCACACATTTCCATAGGAAGAAGTTTTTTAGCAGGGTTCCCACTCTGGAGCTATTTAAAAAGAAAAGAGTGAGATGAAGAAACCTGGTCCCTCTGTTTCCACCCCTCTCTTCTCACTTCAGTTTGCTAGCGGCTTTTCTCCTAAAGCAGAACTCCCTCCTGCTCCCCACCCTCCTGGTCCTTCCCTAATACCCTATATCCTCATGGTTGTCATTCATCCTCTCCCTGTCCTTTACCTTTGTAAACACCACAGATACACAGACACAGCTACCATCTGACTTTAGCAGGCTCTTTGTCCAAAGGACTGAGAAAGTCAGGAGAGAGAGGTGGCAACTATTTTTTGAGCTCGGACTTTTTCCATTGCCTTAATTTTGTATGAATAAATATAAAGAGACTTCATGGAGGAAAAAAAAAAAGAAAAAAAAAAAAAAGAAAAAGAGGAAAAGGAAAAAAAAACAAAGGAAAAGAAAGAGGAGAAGAAAAAGGAAAGGGGAAAAGAAAAAAGGAAAAGAAAAAAGGAAAAGAAAAAAGGAAAAGAAAAAAGGAAAAGAAAAAAGGAAAAGAAAAAAGGAAAAGAAAAAAGGAAAAGAAAAAAGGAAAAGAAAAAAGGAAAAGAAAAAAGGAAAAGAAAAAAGGAAAAGAAAAAAGGAAAAGAAAAAAGGAAAAGAAAAAAGGAAAAGAAAAAAGGAAAAGAAAAAAGGAAAAGAAAAAAGGAAAAGAAAAAAGGAAAAGAAAAAAGGAAAAGAAAAAAGGAAAAGGAAAAAGGAAAAGGAAAAAGGAAAAGGAAAAGAAGAAAAAGGAAAAGGAAAAGGAAATGAAAAAGAAAAAAGAAAAAAGAAAAAAGAAAAAAGAAAAAAGAAAAAAGAAAAAAGAAAAAAGAAAAAAGAAATGAAAAAGAAAAAAGAAAAAAGAAAAAAGAAAAAAGAAAAAAGAAAAAAGAAAAAAGAAAGAAAGAAAAAAGAAAAAATAAAGAGAGAAAAATAAAAAAGGAAAGAGAAAAAGAAAAATAAAAAATAGAAAAAAGAAAAAAGAAAAGCGAGAAAAAAGGCCAAAAAAAGAAAGAAAAAGAAAAAAAAAATAACCAGGACAGTAAGCGAACAATAGCAGTACTGTTAGTGTCCCTTATTCAAACAAGTGTCCATTCCTCACTCCAGGCCGACCTCGGAGATGTTAACCCCGCAGAAGCAGCAGCCCGACCCGACGCCAGGAGCCCATCCCAGCCCGTCCCTAACGAGCCCTTGGCCGGGCGCTGCCGCGGGCGAACCCGCGCCTCCCCCTCACGCCAAGGCCAGCACCAGCTTCAGAAACGCGACAGAAAACACTCAAAAAGAGGAGGAAAAAAGGCGCCATGGACGCGGAGCCCCCGGGAGAGGGGAAACGGACACCTTCTCCCGGGCGGGAATGGCGGGACCTCCCGCTCGGCTCCGCTCCGCGCTCCGCGGGGCGCTTACCTGCGGGGCTGCGCGGGGCTGCGCGGGCGCGGACGGAGGGAGCGCGGCGCCGCCGCCGGCCCGCACCGAGGGAGGGAGGGAGGGAGGCAGAGAGGGGGAGGAGGGAGGAACGGGGAGGGACGGGTTCCCTCCGCCCCCGTCCGGCCGACTCCGCTCCGCCGGGCGGGGGCCCAGGTGCGCCCCGCACCGCCCCGCCCCACCGCCGGACCCCGCTGCAGCCCCGCCGGCGGCCCCCGGCCGGGGGAGGTGGGAGCGGGGCGGTGCGGGGCGAGCGGCAGCATCCCCGCTCCCCACTCGCCGCCCGGCTGCGGGGCTGGCAGCTGCCCGCTCTCTCCCGGGTGGCTGAGGCTGCCCAGAACCAGGGCTGTGGGGTTGCGGGGCCACGGCTGCGTGGCGGTGGGGTGGGGATGTTCCTGGAGCAACCAGATTTTTCCTCCTGCAGACGCGTTCGGACCTTCTGCCCGTGCAGGAGCCCCAGTGACAGGGAGAGTCCGTCTGTAGGTTATAGCTGGAAAGGGGCAGGGTTGCACGGTGGCTACTTTTCCAGACTTAGAAAAGTTATTTCTTTATACAAAAACAGGTTCAAATTACTTCTTCTTCCCCCTCTGCCATCAGTTTTTACTGTGAAATCGTCTGATTTAGTTGGATTGCAGTAGCATCTAGAGGCCGCTTTCGCATGTGCATGCATCAAGTGAAAAGACGGTGTCTGCTGCACAGCACCAAGTGTTGGGTGCCTGGAATGACTGGGAGTTTCTAACCCCTGTAGAGAGATTTCTAGAGATTATTGCTTGCATCTCTACAAGCCAACAATACCTCCAGCAGTACGAAAGCCTAGAATGAAAAAAACAAACCCATTTAAAGTCCTCATTGTATTTCCCAAGGAGCTAGAAAGCAGCAGAGATAATTTTCCTCCAGTTAGGTCTTTCCTTGTGTACCATTAACACAGTAATGAGGCTGGCTTCCATAGCTGCTGGTAATATCTGCTGTATCACAGGCATTGTTCATAGGAAGGTTTCAGCTCAGTGTGAGCAGATCTCTTGGTGTTATAGCTGGTTAGGAGCTCTTTCCCTTTAGGAAGCACTCAACTGGTTTTTTGTGTGTATCAAAAAATGGTTATGTATGTGTATGTATATGTTTTTCAAGAAGACAGATGTTTTGACCCCACACAACACTGAACCTTGTTTTTGTACTCAGCGCTGTGATTTAGCCCAGAGACTAGGCTTCAACGTGCTGAAAAGTCTTGTTGAGTATTGAGCAGTCCATTACCTTTGAAAAAATTCAGAGAATCATAGAATGGCTTGGGTTGGAAGGGGCCTTAAAGATAATCCAGTTTGAACCCCCCTGCTGTGGACAGGGTTGCCAGCCACTAGATCAGGCTGCCCAGGGCTCCGTCCAACCTGGCCTTGAATGCCTCCAGGGATGGGGCATCCACAACTTCTCTGTGTAACCTGTTCCAGTTCCTCACCACCCTCTGGGTGAAAAATTTCCTCCTAATATCTCACCTAAATATCCCCTCTCTTAGTTTAAAACCATTTCCCCTTGTCCTATCACTCACTATCTGCCCATGTTAAAAATCATTCTCCTGACGGTTTATAAGCTTCCTTCTAGAAAATGTTTGATTTAATCTTAATCTCCAATACCTGGTTTAGCATCCATATGCTAAGTATCGTGGCAGATCTTACTAGTGTCCCATCTATGCACAGGCTGCATCCAGTCTGGACAACAACTGCAGGCTTGAAACTGCTCAAACTGCACTTGTGTCCTTCCCTGGTGGCAGAAATGGGATGACTTGCATGACCCACTGGTTGAAAAGCAGGTCTTCAGAATGTGGAAATTATTCCTTCAGTGCTATGGCTTTTGCTTGGTTGGTTGGTTGTTTTTTTGTTGTGTTTTTTTTAAATTTAGCTTAATTATAAAACAGATTCTACTCAGCCTTTTGGGACAGGAACTGCCTGCACGTATCTACAATTCCTGTCCCGTGCTCACCTAGTTGCCCAGGTACCACTGTGACAACAAAGATTAATTTAAAAATAATCAAAGCTTCAAACAAAGGATGAGCTGATGGGACTTACATCTCCGTGGCAAGACCTAACACCCCAAGCATGCAGGAGCATCTTTCAGTGAGACAGTGTAGGTATGAAGATGCTTGGTGGGAAGAGCTCCTGCATCCGTGAATTGGGAATTACCACTGCCTAGCATCCATAAAAACATCACACCTAGTATCATTACTCAGATTTGCTGGTTAGGACCTTCTCAGTAGTGACTGTAACTACTGACACTTGAAGGAAAACAGCAGTCCTGTTGCTCATGGGGAAAGGCTGATCTGTGCATGAGATGGAGTTACATAAAGGCAAAATGATGACATACATTAAAAAAAGGAAGTATTTCTGAGTCCACCTTCAGTGAAGCGATGTAGTTAAAGCAGCAATGTTTTTGCAGTTGCTTTGATTTCTGTTAGTGACTTCAGATGTGCTTGCTCAGCCCTGAAGCAGTGACTTGTCATTTATTCAAGGCTAATACAATTAATTTTCAGTTTTCCACTCTTGCTCTAACTAGAAAATATAGGGAATCTTCAGCAAATCTTAGAAACAGGCAAATATTGAACATCCAGAGGAGATCACGTGGTCCAACAAAGTTTAATGAATGTAACTTCTATGAGACTTGGCTGTGCTGCTCCACAGTCTGAAACGTGTTTATATAATCACATACAGATGTTCCGAATTGCTTTAGATAGGGAAGTAGTTTTCACATCCTTCAGTCTGGAAAAATGTCTGTTTCCAGAACAAACCACGTAGGTTTCATGTGCTCAGTTTTGTGAATCAACTCAAATCATAAGTATGCTTAACATGTACATGCATTGATGTATTTACATTTAATTCTCAGTGTTCACACAGTTTTAAGTGAGTGTCTGCAAGATTAGTCACACAGACCCAGAAAAGTTAGACATCTAATTCCTCTTCAGTCTCGGCCTGGAAAGTACCTCTGTTATTTTTAATTAAAAAATAAAAATTCAGGGAATTTACAGTTAAGATGTCTCTTCGCTCTGTCACTTCCCTATGCAGCGTACTGTGGTGTTCTTTTAACAAAGGATAATTTCATTTCAGATTGTAACTGTGCCGAATCTTTCAATGCAGTGTATGCTTTAAAGGAAGTGTTAGATGAGACCACAATTAACAGTACTTTAGTGGGGGAAAAAAATGGCAAACTTCAGCATTATCTAAAATAGGAATAATTAGAGAACTTGAAAAATATTTTCAGTGTATATTTTTTATTGATCAGCTTCTAAGTATGTTCCAATTTCCTAAAACACCACCGTCTGCAGTGCATTGTTAAAGCATGTGTTATGTTATGAAGAAGAGCTCCAGCAATGCACCCAAAATAAAGTGCTGTCTGGAGTTTGACTTTTTGCTCATTTGTTATACACAGACTATGCAAACCCAGTGCTCACTGGGTTTGTGAGGGTCATGTAGGGGATCTGTTCAGAACAGGATGCAGTGGAATCAGAACAAATAACATTACCCACAGTCAGAAAACACACTGATCTCCAGAGCAACATCAGGCACATCAGAAGTCCCAAAGAAATGGAGCAGCCCTATCCATAAAGCCACGACACCTTTGTTCCCTCACAGTGCTTCTGCCCTTGTTCAGTCTTCTCTGGCCTCCTGCTATTCACAGCAGCAGAGCCGGCATCCTACAAACCATGAACTCCTCCAAAACCTGGAAAGCTCTCAAGGCAGAAGCAGCTTTTTCCGTGCAGAGTCTCTCTCTCACTGGCTTGGCCTCATGATACTCGAACTTGAGCTCATCTTAATCTTTCTGCAGCGTAGCTGGTTGTGGAAATGCTAACATGACCATAGTGCTCCTGCAAGCCAAGCTTTGCCTTTTCATGGCTTTCTGCTCATGCACAGGCCCTAACAGTAGGACAGCAAGGCCATGACTGAAGGAAAAGTAGGTGCCCATGGGTGCCTAAGCGTATTGATAGCCACAAAAGCAGAGGAGACGGTTATTACCCATAGTCTCCGTGGCGAGATCTGGGTCAGGCCCGGCTGTTTAGAGTGGCCTAATGCCCAAAATGAGAGCAGCAACTGTCCAAGTGACCAGCACATTAGCTTTTTGTGAAAGGGTCTTTGGGTTTAGTCCTGGCGCTTGCACTACCTGTGTTGCCCTGAGATGGTTGCACTGATGTTTGTAAGATGCTTCAGGGAAGTTTTAGTCAGAGGTGAAAAGGAATTCAGTGTGTGACTGTCAAATCCAGTAATAACTCATATAGTACCATAAAAATTTGCCCAGAGAAGCTGTGGCTGCCCCCTCCCTGGAAGTGTGCAAGGCCAGGTTGGATGAGGCTTTGAGCAACCTGGTCTAGTGGAAGATGTCCCTGCTGATGGCAGGGGGGTGGGAACTAGATGAGGTCATTTCCAACCTACACCATTCTATGATTCTATAAGCCTCAGCTTTACTGTTAATAATTTTATGACCCATGAAGCATCAGGTATTAGAGCATACAAGAGTCAGCAGTGGTGTGAAGCATATGGTGCTTGTTTAGCAAGGGGAGGATAGGGAAAGGAACCTGCCTTTTAGGAGGGGAGGCTGGAGGAGGAAGCTGACTGTCATGACTTCACCACCGCAGAGGAGGTGAGAGAGCAAGGGGAGATAAGAGTCTTGGGGTAAGGACAGAACTGGGGATGGCTGCAGGTTCCACATGGGCAAAGCAGTGGCGGGGGGCAGGGGACATGTCTCCTGTGGGAAAGCAGCCATGCTGAAGAACCCCACGTGGCACCTGTCCTTTGGCTCCCAGGTGTGCTGGGGATGGAGCCTGGGACTGGGCCACCGCCACTGTTTCGGGGAAGCTGTGCATTGGTGCAAGTTGCTTAAAAGCCCTACTAGCCACTGGGGCACTACTACTACTTGGTCACTGTTTTGTTTTCCAGGTTCTCTAAGAAACAGCATTTGTTTGTAGGGTTTTGAGGGAAGACTGGGTGCGGTGTTGTTCTCATTTGTTTCTCTTCAACATGCACAGGGCCCCAGACTGCTGTGAAAGGACTGAAATCCCCCTTGTCATGAGGATACGGGGAGACAAGGGAGAGCTTTACCCTCTGCAAGTGCAGTGGCAGCCGGTGGGTGCACTGCTTTAAACACACCCCTGGCAGCACCTGACCCTCTGGCTCTAGCTGCAAGGTCCAGTGGTGTAAAATCCTGCCCCAACAGAGATTGTCAGCTAACAGACAGAATCATAAATATCTAATGTATTCTGTCTGTGCCCTTTCACCTGGAACTGAATGCCTTTTTCCCTCCAGTAAATTGAATGCTGTACTGCTTGAAAGGATAAAAAGAAAAAAAATCGCTTGGAGAAAGTCTGATGGATGCCTCGGTACTATATATAACTTTGCAAACCAGTTTGGTCTGTTTAAATGTTAGATCTTTGAAGAGTTGCTGGGGCTATCATTTGAGGAAAAAAGAAATATCGAGTGAAAAACTTGGTTCTACATTAGAATGGCATTTCATTTGTGCGACAGTATTTATCGTTAGTGTCTAAGTGTTGTTATTTTCACTGAAATATAATCTGCCCTTTCTTTCTCTTCCAGAGCTTCAGCACCATGAACCACTAAAACTTCTCCAAGACCTGTGATGTCCACAGTGGAATGGGGAACATGCATGTTACCAAAGGAGAAGTGGTGTGGGACTGAAGCTTTAACTGAACAAAATTGAAAAAAAAGCTCTCTTCCAAAACACAGGATACGACCTATAATATTATCTGAATTGTAAAGAATTTGGGTATATTTAGTTAATGAAAGCTCTTGCTTGAAGGTAAGATTGGGTCATTTATGTCTGCACAATAACAGCCTCAATGCAGAACATATGAATGCCAGATGGCTGGAACTGTTCCATTAATGAACTGATGCTTTCATTGTTCTGTGTTTGATTTTGTAGCTTTTTGCTTATAATGGTTCTATTGCACAATTAAAAATCTTCAATAACCTTTTGATAAATTATTCAGTCCTCAGAATGCAAAAGAGGAGATGCCTCTCAGCCTCTACTTTCCACTGGCCTTAAATGGGACCTGCAGGTGTGCAACACCTCTGGCAGTCAGGCTGATGAATACATTTCGTGCTGTTTTCTTAGTGCTGCCATTTAAATAATGTATGCAGGACCCATGCACAATATATTTTTCTAAGGCACAGGAAAATTAATTCCAGATGACACTCTGTTACAGTCAATGGGGTTACCCAGTGATGAATATGCAGGAGAAAAAGAAAAAAAAAATCATAGGCATGTGTATATGGGGAGAAATTCCTTCCAGATATGTGAAAATATAGGAATTATGTCAGGTACTGGGAGATACACTCTTGCCCCAGAGAAACACCTCCTTCATTAAACATAATTCCATTTACAATGATCTTCCTGGTCTCCAGGTTAAGTTAAAAAGCACTCTAGGAATCCACTTCTTGTGTATGTTACCACAGGGATGTTAATTTTTCCTGGCTTACACACCTCCTCTGTAAACTCGCTCTTAGCTCCAACACGTAACTCCAACACTGGCTGCTTCTGCACCGTGGCTGTGCAGCCACCCTTTGTCACAGACAGACCTGGTGTAGTTAGGCCACAAACATATATCTGTCCTCTGTAGCTTGTCTCTGATCCCCATGTTTGAACAGAGCTTATGGACAGAAAGCCTGTAAAAAGAAGAAGAAAAAAATCCTAAATATTAGATTAGCAGCAAGCAAAGGCTTCCTACCAAAGCTCGGCTTCTCTACCTTTGGGATGCTGGAGGGGTTCCAATCCCCAGTGCCAGAAGTGAAGCCAGGTCTCTTATTTCTTGTTTTACTTCCATTTCAGTTCTTTTAAGGTCGTACTTACTAAGCAAGCTAAAAATAAATTATAATAAAATAAAGAATCACAGAATCACAGACTGTCAGGGATTGGAAGGGACCTCAAAAGATCATCCAGTCCAATCCCCCTGCTGGAGCAGGAACACCTGGATGAGATCACACAGGAAGGCATCCAGGTGGGTCTTGAATGTCTCCAGAGAAGGAGATATGCCTTGAGACGGCACCAAGGATGAGTCGTTCCATCACCTTTCCAGGGATGGAGGTGAGGCTGACCGGGCTGTAGTTACCCGGGTCCTCCTTCTTGCCCTTTTGAAGACTGCAGTGACATTTGCCTTCCTCCAGTCCTCAGGCACCTCTCCCGTTCCCCATGACTTAGCAAAGATGATGGAGAGTGGTCTAGCAATGACTTCAGCCAGCTCCCTCAACACTCATGGGTGCATCCCATCTGGACCCATAGATTTATGGATGTCCAGATTGCTTAATTGGTCCCTGACCCAGTCAGGAATCACTCATGCTTGTAGGGAAGGGATAACCAAGTTTACTGGACTGTGTGGATTGCTGGACTGCCTGGCACATCTGACCCCCAGGAGTATAAGGCTTTAGCGGACACTGGTGCACAAGGCACCCTGATGCTATCGAACTTGCAAGGAGCAGAATGCACTATCCAAACTACAATCAGATCAGGAGCCCTCTCTACCAAGTGACCCAAAAGAAAAATGATTTCACGTGGGGTCCTGAGCAACGACAATGCTTTGAACAAATCAAACAGGAGACAGTCCGTGCAGTACCCCTTGGGCCAGTCTGGACAGGACAAGATGTTAAAAATGTGCTGTACACCACAGCCGGGGAGAATGGACCTACCTGGAGCCTCTGGCAGAAAGCACCAGGAGAGACTCAAGGTCAGCCCCTGTTCACTGATGGCTGTTTGTAGGAAAACATCGGAAGTGGAAAGCTGCTGTGTGGAGTCCCACCTGACGAGTTGTTGAGGGAAGGAAAGGTGAATCAAGTCAGTTTGCTGACTGGCCTTAGATATTGCTGAGTGAGAAGAATGGCCAGTGCTCAGCCACTGAACTGGGCCTGCCCTATCAAGACTTTTACGTACTGTGGAAGGGGATAAAGTCCCTGTGGTTCATATTAAAAATATGCTGGGAAAACCAGTCTGGGTTATTCCTGCCTCAGGTAAAGGTAAACCACTTCATGGGACTGCTTTTGCTCAAGGATCTGGGTGCACTTGGTGGCTGATGCAGAAGGATGGGGAATTTGGATGTCTGCCTCAAGGGGATGTTAGATGAAAATAGCTGATGAATCGCATACCATCATTGCTATGGCTGTTATTAATAAGCTAACAGCTTTATATTAAGGATTTCCCCAGGTTAATGAAGAAGAAACTCCAGAGCTGGTGCCCAACATCTTCTTTGAGATCCACATCTTCAAGTCACAGACCCTGAGCATGGACCGTACCAGATATGCCACCTATGGGTTCCAGGTGCAGCATCCAACAGAGACTGCACACCCTCCTCCTGCTGTGTCCAATGTCACCTACTCCACTGACTGAGGGAGCTTCACACCACCTCTCCTGCCTTGAAAGACTGTCATGGCACATGGAACCCAAGGTCATGGACTAAGTGAACTCAATAGACATTTTGAAGGAATGGCCCATAAACTAAGGGAATAACAGTTGTGGGTTTATCTCTATACACGTCTATTGAAATCTATTAGAAAGTGTGGAACCTCAGCATGACGTACATGGTGTGGAATAAGGGGGGGATGCTGTCGGCTCAGCGACAACAGAGCCAGACGCCCGTCCCCAGGCGAGGGACAGAACTAAGCAATGGGTTCTCATGTCACCGAGTCCCCGACTGGTGGGTTCTGTTGTCCCCAAGGGATGGACTGAGACATCGCCGAGTGACGGACTGTGATGTCACCTAGCAAGCAATTGTGACGTCATAGTGATGCATTGTGACGTGGCGGCCCTCACTGCTTAAATTCGGGCGCCGAGTCCCACCCAGCCAGTTCGCGCCAGACTCCAGCTGAGCGAGTTCACAAGGCCTGGAGCGTTGAGCGAGGACTTGGTGCTGGTGTTGTGATCGCAGAGTTGCTCCCTGCAGCTCTCGGTGACCAACCCCAGAGCCATCAGAGGATTTTCCCCAGCCCTACCAGCTTCAAGGAAGCCCTGGGGCAGAGAATTTCTGCTGCAAGGGACGGCAGCATGAGCCAGCCACCCCAGGCAGAGACAGCGGAGGCAGCAGCAGGCTGCTGGTGGACCATCTGCCTGCGAGGCATCAGAATGGCGGCCCACATTGCCTACTGCATGCTCTACCTGTGCTTTGTGTGCATCTGGTGGTGGGCCACCACAAGCAAGGTCTCCCCAATCGGCAGGTGGCTTTTGGAGCAGCCACAGAACGCAGTGCAAGGGGACCAGGGCCACAAGAAGTACGTGGCCAGATTGCCCACCCGCCTGCTTAGGAGGACGGCCGTGGAGAGCGCCCGCAGCCCGTCCCCGCAGCAGCAGCAGGGCTACAACCTGCGCCTGCAGCCTGGATATGGCCACTGCACATGGAGAAGGGATTGCCCGGTCTGCAGGGAGTATTCGCAGCAGCGGCTGAACTCTGAGCGAAGGGTCCAAGACCGCGAGGAGTACGTGGCTGGCTTTCCCACCCAGCTGCCCAGGACAACAGCCGGCAGCCCATCCCCGCAGCAGCACGGCTACAACCTGCGCCCGCGGCTCGCCGATGGCCAGCCCCGATGGAGAAGGTTCTGTCCCGTGTGCGACTAGCCTGCGGAGCAGCTGCTGCACTCAGTGCCAAGGGACCACGACCACCAGCAGTACGTGGCTGCTTGCCCGCCTGCCCACGCAGGAGGAGGGCCATGGAGAGGCCCACAGCCCGCGCAGGAGGACGGCCATGGAGAGGCCCACAGCCCACGCAGGAGGACGGCCATGGAGAGGCCCACAGCCCATGCAGGAGGACGGCCATGGAGAGGCCCACAGCCCGTGCAGGAGGATGGCCATGGAGAGGCCCACAGCCCAGGCAGGAGGATGGCCATGGAGAGGCCCACAGCCCGTGCCGGAGGACGGCCATGGAGAGGCCCACAGCCCGCGCAGGAGGAGGGCCATGGAGAGGCCCACAGCCCGCGCAGGAGGACGGCCATGGAGAGGCCCACAGCCCACGCAGGAGGAGGGCCATGGAGAGGCCCACAGCCCGCGCAGGAGGACGGCCATGGAGAGGCCCACAGCCCACGCAGGAGGACGGCCGTGGAGAGGCCCACAGCCCATGCAGGAGGACGGCCGTGGAGAGGCCTGCAGCCTGCGCAGGAGGACGGCCATGGAGAGACCCACAGCCCAGGCAGGAGGACAGCCATGGAGAGGACCACAGCCGATCCCCACAGCAGTGCTATAACCTGCGCCGGCTGCCCACCATCGACCAGCCCTCGGCTGGCAGAAGGGGCCTGCGGGCACCAACCGCAGACAGAGTCAGGGTGCAGCTCCAGGGCCCTCCAACGCACCCAGCGCCTCTCGGGAGCCAACAGGCGAGTGCCCGCCTGGCCCTGCTGCTCCTCCGCACCCACGCAACGGCACGGTGCAGCTGCAGCCCCTCAGCATCTGCCTCCAGCGCCTCCAATAAACACCCTGTTGCTTTCCAGGCCTTGAGTGTTTCATGAGCAAAGAGCAACCCACCGCAGGGAATGCTTTCCAGCACTGTCTCAGCAGCACAGGAAAGCCAAAGGGGAGAACTTCCCAGAGGGCACCATGATTTCATTTCACACAAGTGCTGCAGCAGGTGCCGTGTCCCTCGTGCTCCCCCAGCCTCCCGCTCCCGAGCACTGGGGCGGGGCTGCCCAAGGGTCTCTTGCAGTGTCCCCTGGGAATCTGCTTTTGAGGCCTCAGGGGTCCATGAGTGCTGCTCTGTCTTAGTTGCCTTAGCTGTCTTAACTGTTATTGTCTCTTTTCAAATCATAGTTTTGCTTACATAAAATTTTTGGACGTTTAATTTTCTCATTTTTAATGATGAGGCTTTTAAAAAACGTGTTGCTTTCCTGGTGTTGGTGGGACGGAAGCACAGGCCAGCCACGTTATGTGGCTGTTAGCAGTTTCCAGTCAGCCAGGTGCTCAGGCTAGAAGGGGCAAAAGCCAGGGCAGCTGACCCGAGCTGGCCAACAGTGTGTCCCACACCATCAACCTCATGCTCATTAGAAAGGGGGAAGTTTACTGAGGATGGAGGGGCTCCTCCTCCTTTGCCTCTCAAGGAGGCCCACCATCCATGGACTGGGTTGTGTGTAACTTTGTGTACTTTACTTTCATTTAATCTGCATTTGCTTCTACCCAGGGGCCTCCTCTCCCCCATTCTCCTTTTTAGCTGGGGAAAGGTCGTTGAGGGATGGAGCAACTGCAAGAGTTTAGCCTGGCTATGGGCTAAACATAGACAGTCGCCAAGACCATTTTGAGAACTCAAACTAAATACTTTGTGCACATTGGCCTGGTTTTGCTAGGATAGGGTTGATTTTCTTCTCAGGAGCTAGAAAGCCCCGTGTTTTGGTTTCAGTGTGGGATTTCTTATGAGAAAAATGTTGATAATGTACAAGGACCTCATGTTTTGAGTAGCCTGCAAGTGCCAAGGACTGGGAGGGGAGAAGTGTAGCAATTATCAAAACCCAGAATTGGGTTTTGGATGTGCCTATGAGATATTCCATATCATATTATGTCACGTTCAGTCTGTGAAACAGGGTTGACCAAAAAGCAGGGGAATTCTCTTGGGAATTGCTTGGGTTTACTCTTCTGGGATTGTGGTTTTGGGCTTGGGGTTCCTTTTCGCTTCTCAGGGATCATTATTGGTGAGAGGTGACCAATTGTACTGTGCATCACTAATTGTTTAAAATATGAATATATATAAAAATAATTATTATATTTACTATTGTATGTTGATTTTATATTACTATTAAATTGTTCTTATCTCAGCCTACAAGTCTCCTGACCTTTACCCCTCCTATTCTCTCCCCTATTCCCTGGGTGGCGGGGGAAGAGGGAGGTGCGAGCGGTTGTGTGGTGTTTGGCTGCCAGCCAAGTTAAACTACCACAGCAGGACAGAACACTCTGGGGTATCTCAGATGGAAGCAGACATGTAGGTTTGTATCTAGTTCCCCACCAAGGGAGAGTGAGGAAATCCAGGGGGATGGAGACATGTCAAAGCTTTGCCCACCTCCACAGGAGCAAAGCCCGTGTAATCCAGAAACCTGTCTGCTGCAGCCTTGCAACTGCTGTGCCACCTGGCTGGCTGCCACAACGCTGCTTTCCCATCAGGCTGATGCTGCAAACTCAGTGAAATGCCCCCTCTCCACCTCATGCAAGCACGGAGGAAAGACTTGGGGTCAGCTCTGCCTCATTAGTTAATCATTGAAGGCTTGATTGCCTGCTACTATCTGTTGCCATTTAGGGTTGAATCACTGCTTGTGTTTACAAACCCACACGTAATATTTGCAGCATTTGTTTGCAAATGTTCTTGTAGTTCCTTTGTGAGGCTTCACAGAGCAGGCAGAGCAAGGGCTACGACGAAAAACAAGTAGAAAGCTACTTGCTTAATGCCAGTAGAGTGGGGGAACAGACCCCTTGACAGCAACTAAAGCCACTTTAAACCTGATTAAAGTCTAACCCTGTATTTTTAACAGATGAGCGCACCTTCCCTGATGTCACATCTGCTTTTTTGAGTAGCTGCCAGAAGTTAGTTGGCTTGGACCATGGTTTTCAAAGATTTCTGGGTGTCCAGTTTAAATTTCTTTTAGTAGGATGAAGGTATCCAAAAAACACAGGAAGGTCTGGTAATTTCCATGGTAACTCTCCACAGACATGCTCACCCTATGGTGACCTCCTCAGCACCAAGAGAAACCAGAAATAGCTCCAGTATTGGCTTTTGAGCCATGCCATAAAACAAATGTGGGGCCACATCAGATTTTGTTATTTGCTTGGGGTTTTTTAATTTTGTTTTTGCTGTCAGGAGCAAAAAGCCTTGCAGGCAGGGCAGAGCAGAGTCACCCAAGCAAGGGGAGGGAGGAGGCTCAGTGGGGCATACAGCTCTGAGGAGACACCCAGCCTGTGGAGAACCCCATGCTGGGACAGTGGAATGAAAAATGAGAAGAGCAAAAGTAAAGGAAGAACAGTGCATCAACCCAGTCCCCTGTGCCACCTGCCACATCACTGAAGGGGCTGAGTGAGTGCAGCAAAGAGAGCAAAAAAGGAGGAGGAGAGGTGTCAGGAGCAAAGCTGAGGTGTTTCTCTAAGTGTTTGTTGACCTGTTTTTGTTTCTCAATACCAGAATCAGAAATGAGAAGCTTGATAATTGACAATAAATTAAATTGTTTTAAATTCCCTGACACAAAACTGGGTTTTTCTGGCCCATGACAGAACAAAGCTGTCTGGTAGGTAGAAGAATACGGGTTGCTGATTCCTATAGTTTTGTTGATGGAAGTAATGGATGTCAGGCCTAGCAATACCTGAATTCAAGTCCTTGCTCTGTCCTGGCTTAAGATCTTCAAGCCAAGAGTATGTAGATGTTTTTATGGAAAACATGCTTTATCAGTCATCAATTTTGCACACAAAGGACGAGTAACCAAGGCAACATCTGTGTCAGCTATTACACTTAAGGTCAGACTTAATTACTTTTCCCTGAGCCTTCAAATATGTAAGTTGAATGAAAAGGGCCAGCCTGATTCTGCATCAGCCTGGACAAGAAACATCCTGCCTTCCAGAAAGCAATAACTGTGTTAAATGGAAGGGAAAAAAAACCTGTACTGCATTATAGGAGCGAGTCACTGACCTTTCCAGAGGTTAACAGGCTATGCACAAAATGGAGATTTTTTGTTCGTTAGGAGGAAACATAAGAGTGTAATTAGAAACAGGCTGTGCTGTATGGTTTTGCCTACTGCTACTATTCAACACAGTAGAATAGAGGAAGGTACCCACTAGTTTGGGAATTGAATTAACAATTGGAAGTTTAACAGTGAGTGATTAAATTAGGCACTAATTTTTTCCCCATAGGAGTTAGGAAACCAACTTGCAATTAGGTGTTCGAGCTTAAAATCAGTTGGATAATGATAATTTTTGAAATATGGGATTTATTTTAGTTATTTGATAGTATAGGTAATGAAGAGGAACATACACTATTCAAATACATCCTTAGGTGGATGCAACAACAAGAGGCAATAGGAAAAATACAAACATACCACCTGAGACTGATCTATTCAAATTGTCCTGGAACCTGTCAATAGAAGACCCTGAGCCAAAATTCACTCTCCATCTCACCAGCTGTGTATGAAGGCTGGAAACAAAGACTTTTTCTTCCTTTGAGGCAAGCTCATACACCCTGTGAAGGTTAACGGGAACTGCAGAAGCATTTTCCCCACAGGAAGGTGGAATTAGAAAAAACACATTATTAAAACGCTTGACCAGAAATTTAGTCTTTATCACCTATAGCCTACAGGGATACACTGAAACTATTTGTTTTCTTCCTTCTCAACAAAAACTCTCATGAAAGTTGTAATATCATAGAATCATAGAATGGTCTTGTGTTGGAAAGGACCTTAAAGATCTTCTAGTCCCAACCCCCCTGCCATCAGCAGGGACACCTCCCACTAGACCAGGTTGCTCAAAGCCTCATCCAACCTGGCCTTGAACACTTCCAGGGAGGAGCAGCCACAGCTTCTCTGGGCAACCTGGGCCAGTGTCTCACCACCCTCACAGGAAAGAATTTCTTCCTAACATCCAATCTAAATCTCACCTATTCCAGTTTAAAGCCATTTCCCCTTGTTCTATCACTCCCTGCCCTTGTAAAAAAGTCCCTCCCCAGCTTTCTTGTAGGCCCCAGTATTGAGGTTGATCAGGAACGAGTAGGTTAGGGTAGAAGTCTGTTCACCTTTATATACTGGGAGCCTTACTGTTCAACTGCACATGCTCACTGCCACATACTTAAGCTACCTAAAGTGGAGACTTTAAAAATCTGGTCTGTCCAGACTGTTTTCTGCCAAAGGTCATGGAGTTGTTGCTAGTGAGGAAGAACTTCTTAAGCCAGGGGTTTGACACAACCTCTTGGTCATAAAAATGACCACTGACTCAGGTGTCGTAATGCTTGAATCACTGGAAACAGAAGTGTCACTGTGCCTCTTTCCATTCAGCTGGCATCTACAGGACAAGATTTATAGCCTGAAAAAGACCAGAAATTCACCTCCTTTTCAGAAAAAAAATCTTCCAGGTACCATTTTGAGGTACTTGCTTTATGGTCACAGGTCTGTCATCCCAGCAGCATATCTTACTTTCTGATATACAGTAAAAAAAAAAAATGTCTCTGAAAATACCAGATTGCAAGGTCAAGAAAGAAGGTTTTCATTTATGTGAATGCCAAGAAACAATCTTTGTTCTTCAAGGACCATTTGAGGGTTATGGACAGGTGGATGAGCCAAGTGAGCTCCATTCCTCACCCTGGGTTCTTCCCAGCTGAAGGTAAACACAGGTGCATGGCAGCAAATCTTGCAACTCATATAAGGGAAGTTTATGTGCTCCCATAAGCACTGAGTAAATGAAGTTACCTAATGTGTCAGAATCAGAAAAAAATTGAGGTAAAATGCTTAAAAGAAATATTTGAGAGGACTGGTATCTGGTATAGTCTCTACATTTTGAACAACAACTTGTATAACGTACAAAGTAAGCCTTTTGAATACTGTGATTTATTACATCTTCATGAACTTCGCTAGGATAGCTTCAAAATTTGTTTCATTAAAGGATGTATTCTTAGACAAACACTTCTGGACCCTATTGATCTCTTTTGCCTTTTGAACTGTGACCTGTTTTTCGTCCCTATTGTGATTCAGACAAGCTTTTATTTACTACAGTAAGTGAAAGATTACCTTTTGTGGAGACCTAATACCTAACAAGAAAACACCCATAAAGTAATTCACAAAGTAACATGCATATCTTTCTGTGAAGTCCAGAAATTAGTTACTGCCCCAAAATACACAGGTTGTGTAGGCAATGAGGAGTTAATGGTAGAGGTCAAAATCAAGTTCTCAGTGTCAGGAAAGGGCTAATGTAAGCCAACTGGCTTTACACGAAGTGGTCCATGCCACTGTCTGCACAGCTAGGTAGCTCTGCCTGTGATTTGCATTAGTGCTTGAAAGGAGTGCAACACAACAAAACCCCTCATCTTCCAAATAGGAGTACACCCTCGTGTTTTAGCACATTCCTGGCAGCCTGGAAATATGCACTCCTAACTCGTGGTGGGTGGTTTCCGGGAGCTCTTTTGGTCAGTCAGTCAAGCAGGCATTGCGCACGGCGCTGCTCCTCGAATTGCAGCTCGTCTCATGCTGCTCTTTCAGCCGAACAAATACCTGTGCTCCCTGGGATGAAGTCTGTGGTCTTTCCCTGAGCTGGGCACCTGCTGCAATTTGGACCAGCTCCTGGGATTTCTGGAGGAGCTCAGGGTCAGAGGTTTCAAGGTGGGTGAAACTGAAAACAGTCCCTCAGCATGTGGGGTGCAGAGGGGAGCTTTGAAAAATTCTGAAATTAATCTCTGCAGACAAAAAAAGCTACAGTGCCTTTTACACTCCTTTCCAATGCTCCATTTAAGAGCATCAATGCAAAACTTGGCAAAAGCAACAGCAGGGACTGTAAACTCTTTGGGGCAGAGACTGGGTTTTGACAATCTCTATCGGAGTGAAACAACAGTTTTGAGTGGAACTCATGAGTGTTATAGTTAAAAAAAACCCAAACCAAACAAAAAATGTGGTTGATTCACTGCCATCCCATATGTCTTGGGCTGTTGGAAGCATGTGACCCCCGGGTTTGAGCTTCAAATGACAGAAAAAGTACATTGGGATCTCATGCCTTGCTACCTAGTCTCACTGATGAAGAGATCGTCCTGGTTTTGCTTAAGTTCTGTATAAACTTGCATTTCACTGCCATAATGTCACAGACATGAATTGGAGCTCCTTGGTGACATCATGGCCATGAGACTCTCCTGACTTTGCTAACTGGCAGTGGAAATGTCATGCCTGACTTTCAGCAGTGCCTAAGACAGTATGTGTGGTGCAGAGCAAGGGGGTGAAATAGGGGCCTCTGTGACTGAAGGAGGACAATCTCCACAACAAAACAAAGCCTGTGCTGGGATTTTAAAACGATCATGTCACAGCTTGGAGCCGCTCTGCAAAAGCTCCACCCGCTGCTGAGCAATGGCAGACTTGATGGCTTGCGGGCGGCAGAACTGTAAAAAGCCAGGAAACCATCAAATAAGCACAGCTGTAACCCATAAAGTCCCTCTTCTACCCTGCAGCAAATCTGAAAACAGCCCAACTTTAAACATCCCGCCTCCACTTTTTCACAAAGAACGTGAGATATGGATAGCTTGGGACTGGAGACTGGGAACACCAGAAGTGCAAAGCCCTCTTCTAACTCCACCATCATGAGTTTGGCTGCTGCCATTCAGAAAAACTGTGCTAAGGAGATGAATTTGAGTGAATTACACAGAGTGAAAATACTGGGTGAATAGCAGAAATCTTGGAAGGCTGTGTAACCTTCTGAGATTATAAAGCATATATTTATAAAAAGACAAGAAGAAAACTGAATTTTGCAAAACCAGATATCTAGCATAATAGAATAATAATAAAAAGCCTTTTGTCTGCAATATCATCCCATGGGTTTCATTGTTTCCTCTTGCAAACAACATTATCTGGAGAACAGACAAAGTTTCTGTTCAGTCCAAGAACTGTGGCTGTCTCTATCTTACACTCATCTATATGTTACAGGAATAGCAGGCCAGCACAGATGAGTTGTATTCCTATAAAAAAAGTTTTTCCTGTACCTGAAAACTTCCCCTAGGACAAATGTTTTAAAAGCAAGCATATTTCTCTTTATTTTTTGTAAAAAATTGAGTTGCCAGTGATGTAATGAATTTGGAAATGAACCCACATCTCTCCTGCTGGTCATAAAAGACATGTTTTGTCCTATAGCTATGATTGATTTTAGATTTCACGTTAAGATTTGATCAATACATGATTAGCGTATGTGAACATTTCAGTGAAAAAAGGCAGGCTGACATTCAAAGGTTAAGGTGACTACTTTAAACAGAAATGTACACACACACACATGGACACACATTCCTCCTCCTTATTTGGGTCTCTTCCTTTCAAAGTACATATAACAACTGACTTCCTTTTGTCTCTTTATCAGTATCTACTTAAAAATGACAGCCAGCTTAGGCTCTGTAAGAGACTTCTAAGTCTGATAAACATCTCTGTCATACTGAATCTTCGGGTGATTTACAGGTAAAACCAATTTCTTGCGGCTTTGAGAGGTGTGCACAAGACAGAAACAACTAATACTGGCCTTGCCAGCATGGAGCACCATCGGCACAAGTGGGAAAGCCATTATTCCTTTACAAAAAATAAATGCATAGATAAAAACAAGTCGGGTTTTTTCAACCTTCCTCTTCACCAGGAGGAGACTACACATCTGTGGTCTTTTGTTTAATCTTTATCTGTGTAGCATTTGCCTTGTGCTGAAGTGAGCAATAGGTTGCACAAAAGCTCTTGTGACTCATGGCTGCTCAAGTGCTTGTCTCTTGCTCACCTGCTTGCTTACCCTTCACTGCATCCCCGTCCTTTGCTGGTGGATCTGGAAATGATTTCTCCTACAGCAGCACCTCATATTCTGTCCTGCCTCCCGGGCTCCACCTAAGGGGGTCAGGACTGTATTGTGCCAGATAAGTATATGCTAGAACAGAAATTCGTAGCCTCTGTAGCTTGCAATCTAAGTATGCAAGACCTGCAGGGAGCAGGAGGGAAGGAAGAGTTATATTCCCCATTAAGAAATGAGAGATTTAGTGATTTGCTCAAAGTTGTGCATGTAATTGCTGTCAGAGCTAAGAATTGAAAACAGAACTCTGGAGCTCCCAAGTGCCAGAACGAAGAAACTAGAAATTTGCTCTGCTCTGATTAAAGAAAATAAAAACATACCAGAAAAAAAGAAACCCAAAAGTTTCAAGTTTGATATACATCAAAGCACATACAAGTAAAATCCCTCCTTTCTCAAACCCAGATTCTGTGTACAGACACACACGAAGATGAATTCAGAGTTTAAATGAGTAAAGTTTGGTTTATTCCCCTGGAGCTACGCCTGTTTATATACGGCTGAACTAGAGGTGTTATGTCTTTGACAATGTACTTCATTAATATTTTTTGTACATATGCATCTGCATCACAGTCTCCAACTGTTGTCTATTACTGTGTTTTTCAGTTGTTTAAACTTTTCACCTTCCTGCTGAGTTCCTAATGGAACAGATTCCTAATACACTGGTTTCTGGTTTCTGGTGTAGCTGGGTTTTTTGTTCTTTTTTAAGGTTTGCACAGATTGTCCAGCACTTTGAGCAAAAGCTTTAGGAATAAATATATAACAGCAGGACCAATCCTTTTGCCCTTCCTCATTCTGAGGTTCCTCTTTTGGTTTCAAGAGCAGAATCTGCCGAGCAAAACACTACTCAGCACAAATAAAGTTGGCAGGAGGAGCCATTAAGCAGAAACAGAACTCCTGTCCTTAGGCCAAAAGGCATTGTAATTTCTGTGACAAAGGAGATCATGTTGCACTGTTGTTCCTACAGTCACAGTAAGAGGAACAATCAATTCTCAGAAATATGTGATTTTATTTTAAGCAGTTTTGCATGGTAGAGAGAGCTGAGCTAACGCTGCATCTCAGCACCTGCAAAGAAAAATCAGAAAAAACCCCTTAAGGGTGAGATCCTCCTGCCCAATTTGGTCTTCAAAAACACAGCTGGAGGGGGCTGGGAGTAGCACATCAGCCAGCTGTGACTGCCTGAGGACTGCACCCACACAGGTCAGCCTGAATTTAACCTCCAAATAGTCTCTGCAGGACATAACCATGCAAAATGCTTGATCTGATGCTTTAAGTATCAGCATTCAGATTTATTCTAAGTTACACCTTCTTGTTCCTACAATAAAGGGCACTAGTGTAACCTGCTTGGCACAGTGACAAAGCAGGTGCTAGCAGATCTCTGCCATGCTAACCAGCTCCTTAGACTGAACGCACGGACACATCTTCATGACCCTAACTTTTCTTCTGAAACAGGATCTAAACCTATAGAGACTAGGGTAAAACACCATGGAAAATGCAGAGTAAATGCAGTAAAATAAGGCAGAGCATCTACTGCAAAAGAAAAGACAGTGCTGCAAGAATCTCCTGCTTTACTGAAGAAGGGATCTGAGAAGAAGGAGAAAAGGCACACTGGAAGAGTAATTAACATTATCCATAGACAACACAATTCAAGCTGCATGCAGAACAATTGGATATCAACCCAGTGAGCAAGACCTGGAGAAGCTGTGAGATGTATAAAACTTCTCAGGGAGAAAAGCACTGCAATGAAATCTCCTGCAAAGCTCAGTGAAAAACTAGAGGTGGGGGAGAAAGTGCCCAAGGAAGTGGTCAGAGCAGGGAAAAACAATAAAAAAGTTAGATGAAGACCTAATGATGGGAGGAAAAACTGCAGTAAAGTGCGGCAGTGCAGAGCCTTCTGCCAAGTGACAACCTGCAAAGGAAGAAATGGGCCAATTGAAAGCAAAGATGGAAAACATCCTCAGATTTGAGTAGAACAACACAGAAAAAATAAAATAAAGTAGAAGGTATAGGACTTCTAAACAGAGTTAGTTAGTTCCACCTTAATACAACATCCAACGAAATATGGGAACTTAGCCAAGATATCATTAATACAACTCCAACAGAAATGTCAGAAATACAAGCTGCAGTTGAGAAGATGAAAAACAATAGAGCAGCAGTCAAAAAAGTCCTAGCAGTAATGCTAATGACATGTAACATCCATCACTTAAAAGAACCATGGCAGAGCTCAGCAGCAATGCCTGAGAAAGAAAAGAGATACCTCCAGCACACTGGAAATACAAAATTGTTGTCAAAATGCCCCAAAATGGGTTTGCAGGAACCATTATGTCTGGAAATGAGTTATGAGCTGCATTTAATCTGAAAAGTTTTCTGCAAGTACTACACCCCATGGAGTAAAAGGAGCAGGGGATGGAGAGTTTTGGGAACAGTCTGGATATAGACTGTATAGACCAGATACATCCACTTAGTCCATTGTAGATATATGCAAAACAAATCACTGGCTTTCAAATCTCCCAAAATAGCTTGAAGAAATCTTTGGTGTTGAGTGTCTTTTGGTCCTAGAGAAGCTTGGCTGCTGTTATTAATAACAATAAAGAAAAGTGACGTGCTGTATGAGGGAAAGAGTAAACTGATTTAGCATGAACACTCCTACAAAATGTGGCTGCATTTGCCTTCCGTTGACATTAGGACTTGCCATGCATAGAGCATGAATGTGTGCACTAACAATACCAATCCCAGTGAGTTTGGGTTGGCAATAGTTGTTGAGGTGACTGAGACTTCATTGCTGACTTGCTACTGAACAGCACCTCCAAGGAGTGACAAATAAAGCAGAATGTCTGAAAAAGAAAAAAACAGGTCAAGCAAAGCTCAGGTTCAATTACGCCAAATAAATTATCCTTAAAAACTGTCTTCTCAGTAGACAACATCAAGAAGATAAAACTTTTACCTAACCACTACAGTAACAGTTAACAGAAACCACAAGAAAGGTGTGAAATTAAGAACAGGAAAGATACCTGCAGCATTCACTCAGCTTAATATAGAAGCCTCCCAGAGGCACAAAGAAAGGAAGGTGTGTAGGAGAAACCTTTAAGAAGAATTTTTCCCATGGAGGAAAGATGAAAAGACAGAATCAGCAGTTAAGGAGAAAGCAAAGCTGAAGAGACAAGTTCCCACACTGAGCACCAATATCATTTATGAGGAGACGCTGCCTCTCCACTTTTGATAGCACAAATGTCCCTAGGTACAGCTCATTGCCACGTGTCACAGTGTTTAATTCTCAGAGAGAGAAAGGTTAGATGTTTACATGGCTGCTTAGAGTACAACCCTACGTAGGTTGTTCTTTGGAAGGTACAACAATAACCATGCTAAACTTTCCAGCCTTTCTGTCCAGGTGATGGGAGCTCATTGTTATGCCATGGCTGTGGCCTGAGATCCCCGCTATTTTATGTGTTTAACACATCTGGTAGTTCCCTGAAGGGTATAAACCACTATGCAACCTGGAGTTGACTGCACCACACATGTGCAGAAGTAAGTTACTGAATGCTTTGGAAGGCCTCTGGGAAAAGCTGAATAATGCTGAACAGCACCAGAATAGCACATGCAAGTTGCTCCTTGCTGTCCTCTTTTTCTCTATGCACCTGACAGCAGGCTGGATGCATTTACCTTGTGGCAGCAGCGTACTCCATGTCACTACCTTTGCAGGGAGTCCTGTAACTCCTCCTTATTCACATGGCAGACTAATTTTCTGGTTATGAAATATTACCAGATCCAAAGGAGACTTAAATTGCAGCTATTGTTAGTTGACTGTGTAGTCTGCATTGCTCCATCAGAAACAATGGGAGTCTGCTGCTTCTCCTGGAGGATGTTCTCATAAACACACCTCCCTGATTTCTTCACCACAACCAGCTGACAGGTGAGTGGCCATACCTCCACAGTGGCTGCTCAGCCACTCCTTTGCTGCCCCTCAGACAGCTAGGGTACAGAGCACTATTGGCATGGATGCACTCCTTTTGCATCCATCCTACTCCTTTTCCCATCCATTTTGCAAGGTGGAATTTCTGGGTGATTTTTTTAGTAATTCCCCAGAGCCTATTTGAGATGTGATGCTCAGCTTCTCATACTCATTTTGCAGTCACTTCGGTGCACCAGGGTAGTTAACTCCTTATCATCACCCTGGCATCTGTAACAAAGTCCATAGTTTTGGGGAAAAGTTATCTCAACCTCTCCGCTGGCGCTGCTTGCCACTAGAGGTCTAAGTCAGTATCCGGTTGAGGTTCTTGCAGAGTTTGACTCAAGGATGCGAGACTCCAATGCCTCTTCCAATATGGACAGGAAACATTTACAGATGCTCCCAGTAAAGTCTTCAAAGGGCAAGGAAGGAAAACACGTGGTGAACATGTGGACTTGCAGGGGTGGTGGCGGCGGTTGTGCTGTGGTGGATATTTTTCCTCTGTCAGCCTGTTGTGATATAGACAGCAGATCCTGAGGAAATTGTGAGGCTGTGCCTAGGAGTGCAAGCTCTGTTGGTGCTGAAGCAACAGACAAAGCTGCCATTGCAACTGTTTGCATTGCCAACAGCTATAAGCTGCAGATTGGCTTTAGTGGGACAAAGACGGTATCACAAGGAAAGGCGAGCAAGTTTTCTGATGAACATTTCCTTGGCCTTGAGTTTTGTCACTTTGTGGAAGCTTATGCAGCAGAGGGAGAAAGAAAGGGAACTCCTCTTGCTTTGTTTCACCACTTTTGCCAAGGGCTAATTATCACTTCTACACTTCAGTTGTATAACTGATTATCTGAAAGTTAATTAAATCCTTGCAATCCTTAGAACCCTGAGCAGTTGGGTTGCCATATTTAACCATTGTATTTAATCAGTCAGTAGCGGAAGAAAACTCTTGTTTAGAACAGAATATGCTCTGAATAGCTAAGCACCTCCTTGTATCTTCCAATACCCAGTTTCTTAAAGGAAAATATTATTCCAGTTTGCAAGCAGAAGTAATGTAAAGATCCCTTCTGTTTGTCCTTCATGCAGACAGCACCACAGGAGTCCACACTCTGTGCCACACGTGACTCTGCACTGAACATAACATGTATAGAGAATTATTTTATGTCTCTGGCTCATTCTGTGCTTGAACAAGCAAGCTGCTCCTTGCTTTCTTCCTTCATCTTCAGCTCAAAGAGCAAAGCTTTGCCTGTTGCATGCATGCAGAACTATTTCTTAAGTACTCACATGACCTCAGCTGCTTCTGCACAACACAGTTGCACAAGAAAACTTTGTGCCATGACTGAATGGAAACAGGATTCCAAGACACCAGGAAAATCTGAAAGCTGCCCAAGTGCCTTAGCAATATTTTCTATACTAAGTAAAAAACTGGGAAGGTTAGGGAGAAGCTGCCAGTTGTCAGCCTGAACAACTGTTGTACTCAGCAGAGTGCTGCACATCCTTCTTCATGACATGTGTCATTTTCCTACAGCAAAGGAGCTCCTTCTTCTCCTTCCTTGCATCAGCTATGAAGGATAGTATTTTAAAGAGCATGTGCTTTATCCAAAATTGTCTCAGTATTCTCAGAAGTGAGAAGAGGAAAACAAACCCGAATTTTTTAATGCGCAAAAAAGTTAGAAGTCTGTTTCTCTGGATATTGTTTGTCTCAATGATTCAGTCACTTTGGTATGAATCTGATTGATTTCATGAGCAAAGTAACAACATTTTGGCTAATGTACACTACTTCTATTGTGCAGCAAAGTAGAGAAAATAATTGAAGATGGCTCCTTCTCAGTTACCCTGGGTGGCTCTTGAGTGCTGGCTAGAATGAAAGCCAACAAAAAATAATAATTTTGTCACTAAAGCATCCAGAAATGACTCTAAGTTCAGATCAGGAACAGAACAGGGAAGAACAGAGGTGGCACATTTTTCATGTTTCAGGGTAAAGCCACACTCCAAGCAAGGAAAGGATGGGATAATATTCAGACTCTTGATTCCTCAGTAGAGGAGAAGATGTCTTGCAGGAACTGTGATATTCTGATATTTTGCATCTGGTCCACAACTTTTTTGAAGTACTGGGAAAATCAGAGACGCATGTAAATAAAACATAGAGTGGAGAGGACTGGTACCACACAGGAGGGTCACAAGTAGAGTGAGCTGTATGCCTTCAGCACTGAATTAGGAGCAGGTCAAGAGGTAACAAGTGTAACAAATCGCAGTTCCACAAATGCTTTTCATGCCTTTTAACATCCTGCTGCTGCATAGCTCAGTGAGGACAAGGAGCATTTGCACAACAGGTGAATGCAGCAGGTTTCCCTCTGACTTCAGCACAGATTTTTGTACAGCCTGGAGAAATCTGCAGCCTCAATACATTTGAGTTGTGTTTGAAAAAGCACTAAAGCATCCAGATGCTTAATGGGTCCTTTAAGTCTGTGGAATTGCATTAAGGATGATGCATACAAATCCTTCCTTTATGGGCTTTTCTATAAGGCTAGTTTGGCTGGAAACACAGATTGCTCCTATCTAATGGAAACAACTCCCTTCTCCATCTTCCCATCCCCATCTTGAAGTTACTCCAAAGATTCAGAAAACCCTGGGAGAATTCCAGATTTCCAGCATGGGAGGTCTCTTCCTTGAGTACATTTAGATTTGTCTTCGTATTAGAAGCCCAAATTCCTCTTTACTTCACTGGTTCCTCTTCCTCCAAAATTAATGTAAAGTCTTGCAGAATCCTGAGGTACATGAGGAGCATGTAATTGCAGCTTTTATCTATGAAATGCTTCAGAGTGAGAGTGCTGAGAAAACTGTTAGTATGATAATAACAACCTCGCCATTATACCCATTCACAATCTACAACTAAGCTGCTTAATGAATAATATATTCATTAACCTTTCTTTGCTCCCCATTTAGCGCATAAAGTTTATAGCCAGAGTTCCAGTCACATCAGATACTTTGGTAAAAACCCTTGCAAAAAACAAGTTGGCTTTCCCCGCCCACGCCCCCCAGGAAAATAAAAATTCATCCTATTCAAATTCTCTTGAGCTGTGTCTATGGCACAAACCTTTTCAACAGAGATAGCTTCTAAAAAACCAACCTCCCTTTGAAATACTCTGGACTCAAGTGGATACTAGAAGCAAACTGTGAGGGGAACTCTTCCTTAAATTGGAGATATGTCCCATCCATCCTAATTGACAGAAGTTTTCTATTAATACCAAGAAAAAATTACTGTGAAGATCCAACTCACATTCCTCTTGCAGTCAAGAAGAGAATAATTTTCAATAAAAAATGTGCCAAATTAATTAAAGAGGATGAGTCAGTGTCATGATGCTGATGTTGATAACGGGTAAAAAGTTCTGCTTTTTGCTGGAGTGAAACAAGGGCTTCAGGAATTAAAAAATCTTGGGCTGTAATGTGCTGTATCACATGGTAAAGGACATAATTGCTTCCAGAGCTGTTTAGAGTATGTAAATCCAGTAGAAAGTTAAGTTCTTTGCATGTTTGCTACCAGTGCTTTCAAGAAAGATCTCAGGAAGTTGTTGCAGTCACACTAGAGGTTGGGAAACAAGTACAGAAGAAATGCAATGCCTACACCAAATTTTTGGGTCAAAATAGAAGGCTATATGAAAGATGGAGTGCTGGAATATGTGGCCTGTCTATGCTTCCTTCTATTTAAAGATGAGGTTACCAGTAATCTTCACTCATACATACCATGAAGGTAAATGATGAATCTCTGAATGTTCCCATCCTAAAAACCAGGACACTAGTATACCAACAACTATATCGAATGTTAGAGATATCTCATTTTTCCTTTCATTTAACTTATAAAAATAACAAGGTGGGCTTTCAGAGAAGTGCAACAGAGTTTTCTTGTCTTACCTTAATGTAAAGGTAAGGTAACCTTTTGCAGTCACAGGTTGGCAGAATGGCAACAGAAAGCATTTTGCTCTGCAAATTGTGTGCAGACACACTATAACCATCTTAATCATGTTTGCTTTGGAGTGGGCAGACAGCTTTAGGAAACATAAAGCAAATATCAGAGCCAGGTCTTTTGGGAATTTTGCCATTTTTTTTTTCCATCATGAAGCTGTGTAGCATTTTCCCACTGTTGGGGATGTACTTCACTAAGGGCAAGTTTGGTGGAGTTAGGCACCACCATCCCTGTGGCTGCAGTTTAAAAGTACTGCTTCACATCCCAGAGAAGCTGTGTGGGGAGTCCTTTATGAGGAGTATGTAGTGTGTCCATGGGGTGCTCCACAGCAATCCATGTGTTCCAGACATGGTTTTTAAAAGACTTCTTTGCTGCTTTGTGAGTTTTCACTTTCCTGGATCCCTCATGGCAAATAGCTCACTCTCAGATGTGAATACACTATCTTGGAAGCTGCCACAGCTTAACCTTATGGCTTTCTTAGAATACCTTCTTTATTTTTTTACAACTCAAATGGAAATTAAAATTCAAATCTATGATACCAAGAAACAACTTACTCTAAATGTAGCTTGAAGACTAGTCAACAAAATTAGTTGGCAGAGTAGTTTCTTCTCTATAGACCACTTTTATCTCTCATCCCAAACTGTTAACCTAAGGGTCTGCCCTCCCATGACATTCTTACTGACATTATTCTACTTCTGATTAATGTCTAGATTTAGATTTAGCTCAGTGATACCCAGTGGAATTTGCATTTCTGTCTCTTGGAAGCTAAAGCTTACTATCCTGAATTAATTTTTTGCTCCTCATTGCTGCCACAGCTCTTTCGATCCCACTGTACCAGATAGAAAAAAAATAATCCCAAACTCATCTTGAAGGACCTTTAGGCCAGAGGTCTAAATTTTCTTGCAAATGCCACTCATAATTTACCTGTAGTGTTTAGACTTCTGTTTTATTGCATTCCCATTCCAACTCTATCCTTGGGTCAAGAGTAGATTTCAAAACCTCATATGGGAGTGACTGAGAAGGCCTGTAGCTACTGTCCCCTTCCTAAATTAATCTGGAGTCTGCTTTCCCCTGGCAAACATTTCTGAAGCATGAACTCAAGCTCCAACACCTTGTTTAGGCTCAGACTTGCCTCAGTGATACCCATAAAATGACATTCCCAATTTTATCACCAACAAATCAAACAGCTGTTGACCTAAATTTACTCAGGGCAGCTCAAAATGCCACAGTGAATACACCCTCTTGCTTTGGCTTGACTGAATGTAACCCTTATCTTAAGCCTAGTCCATGTTCATGGACAGAAAACGATGAGGAGTTTCTCCAAAACTCTAGGAAAGAAATCTTCTGTCCTAATTTTTTTGAAGTGGGGTTTGGAGGTATTTAAAAATGCTGTTGTTGCTATTTGTCTTTCCCTTTTGCTTTAAGGAACAGGTTTTCTCACCCCAACCTTACTAGCTACCAGAATGAGACTTACCTTGGTTCCTAGGGATGCACTTCTACCATGGAAAAATATCTCTATTTATTTCCTGTTGGCTTTTCTGTTACATTTAGTAGTTTTAATACAGCAAAAACTTAAACCTAAACTAGAATAAGATAAGGATTTAAGGAACATTCTAGCAGCTCAGGCCAGTGTTTCACCTAATCCAGTTTTTGGTCTTGAACAGTGGCATAGTAGGGGCAAGCATGCAAGCTTGGCCCCACTTTGCAGTCCATTCCTCTGTACTAGTCCCTCAGAATATATTCAAGAGCACTTCCCTATGCCTTATAGAGCCCACTGTCAGACTTGTCATCAGTGATTTTGCCCCAATCTCTTTTTTAAATTTTCCTGTTTTTCTCTCATTTAAGGTACCTTTCAATTTTTAAAATGGCTCTGCTTTCCTCTTGAAAGCTCCTTAACTTCTGTGGACTGTGAACTATGAAGGGCTTGGCTTGCTTTATTTTCCTTTTGAGTTGTGGCACACAATTTGCTTTGGCTTCTAACAGAGTATTTTTTAAAACCATCCTGGCTGCTTGTAGGCTTCTTATTTTTTTTCCGCCTTAAATATTTTCATTTGCTTTACAGTTTGCTTCATTTTCTGCAGTCCCTTTCTTGAAACTGAGCAGCTTCATGCTACACTTGGCACACTCTCTTTCCCTATAACATTAAAATTAATGTTGAACCTTTCAAATGACGTTCCTACTATAGTTCCTAAGTCTGTTATTGTAAGACGTAAGATCTACTCTCCTGACCTCACTCTGTGCAGTCTCCTGACTGGCATGCTGATTGCTGCTTCCTGCACTCTGTCCCTTAAATTTATGCTTGTTCTGCAGCCAGAGATATGGTATGGAATAAAATTAGTAATTTTTTCATTGCAAAATCTAGTGGCTGCTATGATGAACTTAATGTGGATCTGCTTTGCTGTGGCACATTTATTGTTGACCTACAGCCCTGACCTTCACAAGCTGCAAACTAATCTGGATTCCATCCATACCCTCTGTAATGACACCATTATTATTTCACTGAGAAACCTAATGTCGCTTGCCCCAAAAATACTCTGTAATGTGCTTCTAAAGAACTGATTTGGAGACATCTTTACTGAAAAAAGAGAACTAGGGAGCACAACAGAATGGATACACTTACTGAATACTGATATTTAATTTAAAAAGATAGCCAGGAAATAAAATTTTATATACAGAAGGAAAAGAATCTTAGTAATTAAATTCCTAGAAACTTTTAAATATTAAGAAAGATCAATGGTCTTTTTACAGCTGTATCTTTCCCTTTTGCTGAAAAGAAACAGGGCTCTCGGTGTACCTGCTGGTGAGAAGTTCAGCATGCAGTGAACCTGAGGACAAAAGGGTATTTTCCCAGATGAGAGGAGGTTTTTCATTGTCCAATTACTATTATTAATTTGTGTTATCACAAGTGGCTGTACTTAATTTGTTTCTCTCTCTTTCTTTTTTTTTTTCTTTTTTCTTTTCCCCCCTAGGAAGTATGGATCTACATTTACCCCAATTTTTGTGTTTTGTGCTTATCCTCACCAACACCATGTTGTTCTGTGGTCTGTTGTAGCTGAGCAGCTCTTGTTCCTCTATCTCCAAGCCTCAGCCTTCTGGGTGCTATCTACATAGCCTGTAGAACAATAATCCTCATTTTCCCCCTAAGAAACCTCATGGATACAGTCCTCAGTACACTGGAAGTCCATTTTCCAATTGCAGTCTAATTCTCACTGTACAGCTTTTACTTTACTAAGCTGTAGACATATTGCTTTATCCATAACACTGATCTTGTGGAGATAATGCATGGAACAGGTTTTCTGAATTTTCTCGTTAACATCTCCAGGCCCTGCTATGTCTATGTGGAATAATTACTGTAGGTAACTTAAAAATCAGAAAATGGCCTTGTTCACACACTAGGGAAAGGTATAAGGCCAAAGAAGATCCCAGGGAAGGATGCAACTGGTATGATAAGAATCCTCCAAGGTTGCTGTGTATCAATATGGGGGTGGGGAGGAGTGAAGACTCCTCAGCCAAGCCCTGTAATCATTGCAGAAGAGATGCACAGGCACAAAGGAGCTGGTAGACTATCTGTTTGCAACCATGGACTGACCATCTGGCACTCTTTAGACAAATACCTCCCCTGTGTGAACCTTGAATTATAAAGACACAGAACTTAAACCCAGCTCACGGCCCTGCCCAAGCATATGCTCTAAGTTTTTGGTAACTTCTACCTTAAAAGAGAAATGGAAGTGTTTTTACCAGTCATGATAAAAGTATGACTACAGTCACTGAAGCTCCACCTTGAAGGTAAAAATAATAATAATATCAAAGTAGCCCAAAGAAAGGGGGGTGTTAGGGAAGGTACCCTCATGGACAAGTCAGGGAAGGTACCATCACAGATCTCTGCCCTCTGGGAGCAGCCGATGGGCTGAGCCTCTCTTCCCGCATCGGGACGCCTCTGGGTAAGATTTACACTGCCCCGAGAACTTTCTTGGAAACTTGGAGATCTCTATCCAATTGCTTTTTTACTTAAGCTTTGAGTAATTTGTAACCTTAGTGCTTGTACACACTGCTGCAGACAGCAGATTCCCACCAGCAATCCACACAAATCTGTATTATTCCTGGTCCTTTATTAAACGCTTTTATTCGCTCACTGCCTGGCTGCACAATTCCTCACTGGGCGCCGCCTGGGAGGCCCAGAGAGTCCAGAGATGGTGACTGGACAGTGGGTGCTGGGCTCCATCGAGTGAATCTGGAACTCACACACCCACACTGGTAGTGCCACATGGAGTAAACTGTGCCTGTCTGTCACCAGCCACACCGTTCCCCACTGGACACCGCTCAGTGCTGCGGGTTTGGCCGTGTGAGTCCATAAATCGTGGGTGCGGGAGCGCAGCGCTATCGAGTGAGTCCGCTGTTGTGGGACCCGTGGTGCTGAACTGGGCATCACCCAGGATCTAAGCCGAGCTGCCCCCAGCTCCTCCAACATCTGAGGGTGAGCTGGAGCGCAAGGGGGTTTATCTCCTGCCAAATTGTGTTACCACCCCTTTCATGCAACCGTCCAAAACTACGTTGGGATTTGCTTTCCAGCTGCCCTCATTCTTTGATCCAGACCTGCCATACTTTGGTGGTGGTGTTCTCATGGGTGGTGGCCATTCTTGTTGCGACTCTTACTTCTCTGCACTTCCATTTCTACAGCACCTGAGCATCTAGTGGATTTATTCTCCTCCTACACTCCTATGAAATCCTACACTGCTGTATTGAGACTTGAGTCACTTTCCCATGGCTATAAAAAAAACAAACAAAAAAATGTGCCAGTGCAAGTAATTGTTCCCTGTCTTCTAGATCTAGATGCTTCCAGTCTTGGACAAATGGACTCCTTTAAGTGACTTTCAGGGACAGCCACCAGAAGGGACCCTGGGGGTACTGTGCCCTGCAGCTTTGTGACCAGACACAAAGGAAGAACCCTAAAGGAGCAACTTCTCCATGTAATTTTGTTGCTTTTAACCCAGTGCTTCCCTCTGGCAATTCACCCACTATCTACTGCAGGAACCTGTTCTGCAGTCAGCGTCCTGCACCCAGTGAACCGTTATCACAAGCACTGCAAAGATACCTCTGGAGCTGCCAGTGACTGTGCCTTCATTTGATGGTCTCACTCAGTACCAGATTGCTATGGTTAAAATCAACACTTTTGAGTGGTGAAAGCTTAAAGTGAATTTGTCTTTAGGTTTTTAAGCAGTGGTTGGTTTTTCAGTTAACGCGGCAATTTAACTGCGAGTAACTTAACCGAAGTGTTACCGATATGGCAAGCAGAAAACTGTATGCAGTAAACCTCAGTTATCTTTTCCTGGTGGATGTTCAGTACTATTGGGCTCAGGGAGGCAACTCCCTGTTGCTGTGCTGTGCCAAATAATGCTTTGAAAGAGCATAAGCTAACACAACCCCTGACACCTCTGTTGACTTTTCCAGTAGTACTTTGAGAAGGTAAATTTACCTAAATGTGAAGTTAAAGTAACTCAGTATTGCTGGGAAGCAAATCCTCTGCCATCATTGCTGTGCTTACATGTTGCCTGCTGAACAGGGTTACGGAGAGTGGGCTGGGAGCCCCCAGCTCTGGTGGACAAGTCACTGTCCCTGGGAACACCAGTATATTTCTGCATGCACACATGTACCTGTGTGCACAAGGCAGGACATTCAGAACTTCCACATTCAAACAAAACAGAAGTGTAACCAATACTCATACAGTGAGCCTCACATGGAGTTGCAACTCTAAGAAGTAAAGTCACACATCAAAAAGTATTGTGTTGCTTTGTCCCCTGCTTTTTAGGTAGGAACACAACTTTAGGTACTGCACACATCTAAGTAAATTGCAGCTGTTCATGTATTTATCCCAATCAATCTCTGTGAGTCAAGATTTCCCTTAAGATTTTCAGCTCAGCTGACCAGTCTGAAGCGCTGTGACCTCTCTCACCACAGGGACTCAGTGCTTTTATGCCTGTAATGTCACTCATCACACAAGCCCTCATGCACTGGAGCAATACCACTGCCCCTCTTGCTCAAGCAAGAGTGGGAGTGCTGGGGCATAAAAGCCCTGCCTGAGAAGTCCACAACATAGGTGAGCACCTTGCCCATGTACAGTACACATCACCTTCTCCAGGTATTGCATGGAGGCTTGGGACCACTGCAACAACATGCAGCGACTGAGCATGCATCAGGTCAGGTTTTGCTGCAGTGGCCAAGCCTGGGATGGGGTGGAGAGGTACTTAAAGAAGTGTCAAAGGGTTGATAGATACTTATTTTCCTCTTCTTTCCAGGTATGTGCATGAGGTAAGAAAGAACTGTGCACTGGCAAGGCTGGCTTTGGGGATGGAAGAAGAGCTCTTTGTAATTCAAGACCAATAAAAACCCCTGTCCCTCTTTGCTTTCTTTTTTTACAGAACACTGGGCTGCTGAAAGGATGCATGGACCAAGTTTCCTCCTGCTATATTCTTTTTCTCCTGTCACAGTTTCAAGATACTCTTCACAATAAAATGCTTAAGGACAACAAAATGTCTTTCCAAACAACAAGATAGCAACCAGAGGCAAGAAGTACCATATCACCCAACTCCAGTGTGAAATTTCAGACTGAGTCTTGTGCTCTCCCTGAGGGCCTGGGTTCCTCCAGTGTCAGGTTTGTAGCATTCAGAATTTATTTAGAAAACAAGAGAGTTTAGCCCCTAAAAAGCAAGCCATACCATAATTACACAGTCAGATGCAACAGCCATGACTGAAAGGCCAGAAACCCCTGCAGTGAGGGACCTGACTAGTGCTTTCAGCACGTTATTTAAAAACAGTCTTTGTTAGTTCTGTAGCTTTTGGCTACATAGACAAAACACAGACAGTTAAAAAAAACAACAACAAAAAAAACCCCAACAAAAACTAAATAAAATCTGAAAAATGTCTGATGGGACTTAGGCTCTTTCTCTTCCATGCCTTACTCCTGGCTAACAGGCCTAACTCACAAAGCATTTGGTATGCATGCTGCTCTGGACATCAAGAGCTATTCCAATGCCAAACTGTCCTTGGGGGTTTCTGTAGGCCTTTTGACACATCAGCATAGTTCTTCTGCTAATATGATAAGCCTAATTTCTTGCAAACTGGGATTCTCCTCTTAATCCTACTAGTTTATTTACTTCTTCTTTTGTCATTATTGTATTTGGAAATCATCAGGTTTGCAATAGTAGGGCCCCTTTCCTCAACATATCCTATAATTTCTTTGGTCACGTGAAACATGAATATTATTTAATCTGTCTCCTAAAGTGTAACAAAAGCTCCTCAAACCTCATGCAAACCTGCAAGAACACCTGTTGAAGCAGAAAAAGAAATATAATAGATAAATAAATATCTGTTGTAGGATCCAACAAAATCATCAGAGGAAAAGCAGATTATGTGGTTTTTTGTGGGGTTTTTTTTGGTTTTTTGTGGGTTTTTTTAAAGACATTGTAGATGCATAGTCCAGCAGTTACCTTCCACTAGATCTTTGTTTGGTGTAGAGGCACAAGTCCACTTAAACAGCCAGAAAATAAATGCAAAAAAGCACATGTATTAACCACAAAACCATTCTGTGGTTGTTTTTGTCTATTCTGTCAGGTGTTATTTGATAGATGTCTTGGTTTGATTTTTGGTGCAAAACCCAGGACAGTAGGTCCTATATTGAGGCATTTTGGTTTTTTTACACTGTGGGGAACTTCAATGAGCTGTTATTCTGCAGAGCTGTTCTGTCAGTTTATACTCTTGTAAATATCTCTCTGACATGGTGGAGAGCTAGCTAAAATTAAAATCATATGTCTTTCCAGTTGTAGTCAGTAAATGAGGATAAAGGCATTCCTGAATCCCATTAAAGGATCCCTGTGGTATTTCAGACATCTTGAGGTTGCTGTCATCAAGCCTGTCCCTACTAAAAATCATTCCAGCACTGTAAGAAGCTCACCCTTACAATTGTCATTACTGAAGTACTAATTATCCTGGGATAATTGAAACTTAGGCGGTTTCAATGAAAGTGAGGGCTCTCTCTTGCTTCTGCAAACCTGAAACAACAGGCTGCTCTCCTGTAAATAACCTGTGCTGGTAGACTCCTAGAGCCAGGTAAGTAGCTTACGGGCATTGGAGCCAACCCCAGTGGACTCCTTGACCAGGTGGAAGCTGCCATGGACTCAGACCCATGATCAGGAGAAAGCCCAGAGAATGTGAGGAATACATCAGCAGGGATAGAGAAGCAAGAGAAGTGGGCAGCAGAACTCAAGTGTGAATTTTGGACAGATCAGTTTGGCACATGATGTGAACCAGGGAAATAATTAATTATGCATAGGATATTAAGCACTTACAACCCAATGTATTAACAGTCACCACAAGAGGAAGGAAGTAAGGATTTGAGTTCAGTAGATAGAGATACATAATGGTGACTGTCTCCTTTAGCCACATGTCATGAATTCTGTACATTTTCTCAGACTCTACAAACTATTTTGAATTTCCAAATATGCTAGCATCTCCTGGCAAATCACCTGCCATCTCATTTACTCACTAACACCAGAGAACGAAAATGGCTTTCATTTGCAAAATGAGGTATGACCAAGCAATTGCTTGTGGTTATTGCAAGGCCACTGTGGACTTCCTACACACAGAGTTACACTGCAGCGTGAGACTTGGCACCACACAAGGCAGCTTTGTGCATCTGAGCCCTCAAGGTCTCAGGTCACATCAGTTGTTGGTTCCTGTATTAGCGTAGCTTCTGTGGTCCCTCCTCTCAGGGCAGGCACACTTGCAGCTGCCACCCTGAACCCTTGCTCCCAACCATGCAGATGAGTAGAATAAAAAAGTTTAGTCCATGTGGGTGAAGTGTTCCTTCCCACTCACCTCTGACTGCTTGACCTGGTGGGAGGGGAAGCAGTTTTCCTGGTAAAACTGGAGGCTGCAGTTGCTGAGAGCTGTAAGCTGTAGGTAAGGATGGAGGGTGTGTGGTGTGAAAGAGCAGTGCTGACCCTGCTTTCCAAAAGGCAGCTGTCCCCAGGGCCACTGGTCTCCAAAATATTTCAGAAGAGGCAGTCCTCAGCCTGCACCCCACTGCCAATCAAGCTTGCCAGAAATAAGCATTTCATAGAATCGTAGAATCATAGAATGGTTTGGTTTGGAAAGGACCTTGAAGATCACCCAGTTCCAACCCCCCTGCCATCAGCAGGGACACCTTCCACTAGGCCAGGTTGCTCAAAGCCTCATCCAACCTGGCCTTGAACACTTCCAGGGAGGAGCAGCCACAGCTTGTCTGGGCAACCTGGGCCAGTGTCTCACCACCCTCACAGGAAAGAATTTATTCCCAATATCTAATCTAAACCTCCCCTCTTCCAGTTTAAAGCCATTTCCCCTTGTTCTGTCATTAACTGCCCTTGTAAAAAGTCCCTCCCCAGCTTTCTTGTATCCTCTTCAGGTACTGGGAGGCTGCTGTAAGATCTCCCCGGAGCCTTCTCTTCTCCAGGCTGAACAGCCCCAACTCTCTCAGCCTGTCCTCACAGCAGAGCTGCTCCAGCCCTCGGATCATCCTCGTGGCCTCTCTGGACTCGTTCTAACAGGTCCATGTCTTTCTTGTGTTGGGGGCTCCAGAACTGGACACAGCACTCCAGGTGGGACCTTATAAGAGCGGAGTACAGGGGCAGAATCCCCTCCCTGGCCCTGCTGCCCACGCTGCTCTGAGTGCAGCCCAGGACACGGTTATTGGTCTCTGGGCTGCAAGCGCACGGTGCCGGCTCATGTTGAGCTTCTCATCTACCACCACTCTCAAGTCCTTCTCTCCAGAGCTGCTCTCAAGCCACTCATTGCCCAGCCTGTGTTTGTGCTTGGAGGTGCCCCAAGCCAGGTGCAGGACCTTGCAGTTGGCCTTGTTGAACTTCATGAGGTTGGCACAGGCCCCACCTCTCAAGCCTGTCCAGGTCCCTCTGGATAGGGTCCCATCCCTCCAGCGTGTCACCTGCACCACTCAGCTTGGTGTCATCAGCAAACTTGCTGAGGGTGCACTCAACCCCACTGTCCATGTCTCCAACAAAGATGTTGAACAGTACTGGTCCCAGTACTGACCCCTGAGGGACACCACTAGTCAACGGTTTCCACTCAGACATTGAGCTGTTGACCACACCTCTTTGAGTGCAACCATCCAGCCAATTCCTTATTCATTGAGTGGTCCATCCATCAAACCCACACGTTTCCAATTCAGAGACAAGGATGTTATGTGGGACGGTGTCAAACACCTTGCACAAGTCCAGGTAGATGACATCAGTTGCTTTATCCTTATCCACCAGTACTGTAACCCCATCATAAAAGGCCACCAGATTGGTCAGGCACGATTTGCCTTTGGTGAAGCCATGTCTGTTGTCACCAATCACCTTCTCATTCTCCACATGCCTTAGCATGGTTTCCAGGAGTATCTGCTCCATGATCTTGCCTGGCACTGAGGTGAGACTCACTGGCCTTAATTCCCCAGGTGTTCTTGTTCCCCTCCTTAAAAAAGGGGGTTATGTTTCCCTTTTTCCAGTCTGCAGGAACTTCACCAGACTGCCAGGACTTCTCAGATATTATGGATAGTGGTTTTGCAACTTCATCTGGCTGTAGAAAGACAACTGAAAACAACCTCTATCTGAGACTTCCTTCCAAGGTACCCTTTTCAACCTCAGTTCCCCTCATTATACATGAGGGTAATGGCTGCTGTCGATACTCAGCAAGTAGCTGTGTTTGTGCAAGCAACAAAAAGCCATTGTAAATATCAAGAAATAAGAATTTTTATTAAAGGCTGTGATGCTTCCTCCTTATTTTCCTCAAGGAATCCAATGCATACTCTAGAAGAGAAAAATGTTCCTTTCCTTCACTTTTTAGACACTCAGCTACATTTTAGCTTTTTTTCCTTCTTTCTGACTGAAGGTGGTTTTTTTGCCTCAGCTGCTAGAAGTATTCAGCTAATGATTTTCTCTTTAGCCACCATTACCAGAGCTAAATGCAGTTAAGATGCTCACCAAATTAAAATTGCAAAGCCAATGCGTTGGATAGCCTTTCATCTCATATTTTGCCAAGCCTAAACAAGAGAGTGTGAAGAAGGCCTGCAAGGCTGAGGCCACAAGGGACGTATAACCAAGGGCTACAGGGACTCTAGATTACACACAATATTAAGAACAACCACCAAACTTTTAGAAAATAATAATAATAATCTTTTATATAAATATAGGAAGGAATAAATAAGGGATATAAATTACTTACTGAATCATGCTTATGGAGGTAATACAAGTTACATGCTCCTCTTTGCGCATATTTTTCAAACAGATTATATCAGAAATGTTCTTCAGAGAACAGAGTGAGTGAATTAGCTATCTTATTAGGATCTTGGGACTCTCTGGGGCTATCAGCTACTCCTGGGAGGTAGGAATAGCATCTTCTGTGGGGCTTTTTTATCCTTCTGGTGCAAGGCTGACAGGGTCACTGCCAATAGGCAGAAGGTCTTGGCAAAGATAGATGAGAAAAAGATTCCTTTGGGAAGGAGGAGAAAAAGAGAGGTTTCAGAATACAGCTCTTTGCCAAACTAGAGTTTCTCACATATGTGTTGTAACTCCACTTTCTGGGAGGTGTAGTTTGCATGAAAAGTATTTGTGCCTCTGTATCACCTGCTTTGCACAGAGACTGCTTTCCAAAATACAACTCCTTTTGCGTTTCCCAAGTGTTGTCATGTTCTAGATGCTACCAGTACCAAAGCCCTCAAAGATGGCATTGAACAATATGCTATGCAGACCATATAATTTCTTAAGTAGTAAATTAGAAGTACATTAAGCAAAATGAGAAGTATGCTTTAAAAAATAATGTATTTTCACATCTCTGGAAACAAGAAACCACACAGCTGAGAGAGGCTTGTGTGACAGGGGTCAAGTTCAAACTGAGACCCCCGGATATCTCCAAAGGCTGGTGGTGTTTGGATGCAGAACTTTCCATTAGGGAATTGCTACTGCAGTGAACTCTGAATTCAGCTTCATATACAGCACTGAACCCTCTCAAAACTCTTTTGGATGCAAAGTGTTGGTCTGGGTTAATCTCTGTTGAGCAGCTCTGGAAAATGTACATCAAATTTGTGTGTGGTGAACCTCGTGTTGATTTCTGCCCTCTACTGGAAACGAACCTGGTGGCACCCATACAGTGACAGCAAACTGGAAATGCAGTTGCTGCCAGGAAAATATTTCCTTGCACACACTCGTGGGTGACACCACTTATTTTCTCCTTTTGTGACTGTCAAACAGTTCCACCTCTAAAACCACTGTTTTGGGTGATGATACAGGGACTGAAATGGTCTGTGAAATTTTAAGCCTGAAGCACTCTTGCAAATGCAGTGAGAATTTTAAGACCATGGGGAAAGAATAAATATATTAAAAAAATTACCCAGTGCCATTTTTACATTCTGCAATGCAGGGTAAATTAGTTTCTTCTGGCCCTAAATAAGAGGTGGGGTACGTGGGTCCCTACAGCACATGCCTTTCCTTTCCTACTGGGGTGATATTCAGGAAGCAGCTATTACAGGCTTGCCAGTGAATGCCAGATTTCTTCTAAGTTATGATTATCATTGTATGATTATACTGGCCTGTGGGTATGTCGGTCTGCTTGCAAATGGGAGACAGTGGTTTGTTGGATAGCTCTGGGAAAAAGGGAAATAAATCTGTTCAGGGAAAAATAGCCATGAGAATGTAGATGAAATGATGACCCGTAGAGTTAGATGACACACGTGAATGGGGTTGTTACAAAGAGAAGAAACTTTTAGCAAAGTCCTTCAGGGGCACCACTACCCCAAGGTGAAGAGACCATTTACAGATGCAAAGCTGCAGGTGCTCGGAGCTGTCTGAAACTCTCTCCCTTGCCTTGTCCTATTTGTGAAGGTTTTCCCATCAACACGCACACAGAGGCGTACAGGCAGAATTGGGCATAAGAATATCAAAGCAGGTGAGGCAAGCTATCAAAATTCTACAACAGTGGTAGATGGCTCATTTGGGGGTATTAAAAGAGCAGAGTGGGATGGAGTGGGGCATATTCTCCAATGAAGGACATGGAAGTGTTGTATGGTGCAATACATACTGGTAGCCTAGTCAACTGAAGTGAGAATCTCAGTCCCTTTCAGGATCACCCTGGTTCTCCCCTGTGACTGTTAAAGGATTTTGTACTGTGGAAAATCTAGTTAAAGACTAGAATTTACAACTCATGTTCTTCCTCCCTCCTTTTTCTAGGTCTTGTCCACATGGAGACCTGTGCCAGTATTGCTTTTTTTTTTTTTAAAAAAAAAAACCACCCCAGTGTTAAATCACTTTAGATCCTTTATGAATGTCTAAATAAGAAGGATGGAGAGCCTCTGACTTATGAACTTTCTAATTTTCCATTCACCACTTGGAATGGCCCTAGCAGGAGAGACAGGCTAAAACCCAGCACTTCTAGGCTGAATTTTTGACTGTTGCTCATACTCTGTTCTTTTGCTTTTCTTTTCTTGTTGTGCCATTCCCACCAATAGGCTTGGTAAACATGGTACACTCAGAGCAAGTGTGTTTGATCCAAAAGCCAATATTCACTGCAAGGAAAATTGTCCCAATCTAAAGACTGTTGTATGACCAAACAGCTGTAATACATTTTCCTACTTAGATTCAAATCCACATGATGGCTAGTTACAGATATGATACTGTTTGTCCTGATAAGAATGTAGTATGCATGGGTTTTGTATCTAAAAGTCTGAGTCGGTATTTTTTGGGCTCTCTAGATCCTTAGGAATTTCCTGTCAATTACACTACCCTGCTTTGCACAAACTACAGGTTTTCCCCATTTTGTTGTTTAAAAAGAAATCCCAATCACCTTTCCCCTACATGGCTCCTCACACTTCTTTCTATCAGTCCTTGCAGATGTGAATTCTCCTGCAGGGAGAAGGAAGAATTTCAAAGCAATTAGGAGGTGGGTGGTTAATCTTCATGAAGCTTCACAACTGGTGTCACTTAGCATTACTCTAAACAGCTTCAGCATAATTAGGCCTGTGCTTCTGGCTTTCTGGTTTGGCTTCTTCTGCTTGCAGGTTTAAAGTCTTTGTAAGAAGCTTTGGGTTTCCTGAGCTGGTAGCAGAATATGTGTTCAAGCTGCTGTCTGCAGTGAGTGGGCAGCCTAGTGGAAGCAGGCAGTTGAGATGACTTATGGAAAAACATCAAGCCCAAAAGAAAACCCACAACATACTTTCCAGAGGCAAAACCCCAACAAAACCTTGCTGGCTTCATGATCTGACCTTTCTTCCTCTGCAGACGTCATGACTTGCAGGGGAGAAGGTGACTCTGTCTACCATCGCCGGCAGAACTGTCCTGCAGCCTCAGTGGTGGTGTCGGGAGGAGACATGGGTCTGACTCATGATCCAAGTTGCTTGCAGTATCAAGCTGTGGTGCAGAGGGGAGCTTGTGCATGTCAGCTTCACTTCAAGCAGCATACTCTCATCATTTGCAGTTGTGCCAAATGCATTGTAAGGGCTTTAATTTTTTTCCCTATTCCCAGGGAAGGAGCAAAGTGATCGTACTGCTACACCCAGACACGGCTTCACCACCGCTCATGAATGCAAACCAGGGGTGAGCCATAGTCTGTGTGAGGCACCAGGGCACTTTCTCTCTGTCGCCCCACTTCAGGGCACTGACAGGACATGGGTGTTTCGCAGACCTGTGCCCAAACCATTGCTCAGCAGTCACTCCCCTTCTCCCCAGGCTGCTGAGCATTTCTCGCTTATGCTCCCCCCACTTTAGCTGCTGTTCCACCAACCCAGTGTTGACGCAAGTGCCGGTTTATCCCTGAGGTGACACTGCCTTGTTTGACTTCAATTTATTTCACTTTATCTAGAACAAGCATTTTCCTTGCCAGACTTTTTTTCCTCTCCCTCCACTCTTCACCCCATCCCAAAAAAGACTGAAGAGAGATTAATTTCCAGCTGTGCAGGAGAGGAAAGAGAGCAAAACAATTCACAGTGCAGCCAAATTTCAGCTGAAAGATGACATTGCATTTACTGAGCTGTAAATGCAAATGAAATGCTGGTCTTTTACTAAGGAATGGGGAAAAGGAAAGCTTAACTCTGTCAATATGAGTAAAGACAGCTGCAATATCATGAATTGAACAGCACTTCAATTACAGTATGGAAAGACAAAAGGGCTGAAGCAGGAGTAAATTGCCCCCACTTCTGCAAAGACCATTTCATTCTGGATAGACTCCTGGGCAAGAGCTTCTTGTTTGCATTGGGCTTAGAAGAAATCCAGTCTTACACAGATGGGATTTGTATGACAACCACCCAGGAAACAGCAGTGTCACAACAGAAGGGAGTTAGTAGAAAGCTGTGTGCTGTTCATCAACAAGATGTGAGGTAACACTGGGGAAGATTCTTCTGCACTTACAGTTGTAATTTTGTCCTGAGCAAGTGTAAGCCTGTTTGACTTATACTGAGCTCTGCCTAAAACCAGTCCTTTTTCTCTTTTTCCAAATTTTAAATTATGACAGCCTCAGAAAAATGAGAACAAGGTAATTAATTTCAACCAGGTCTTTCTTTCCACTCCTTGGTAAGGACCTACCCTAACAGAGAGGCTGCTTGGCTCAGGATTTGTGCCAAGTGGGGTTTTTTCCACCACTTGGAGCTCAGTTCCCAGTCTATGGTTCAAGGCAATCTGCAAGACTTGGTGTGACATCATGTCAGTCAAAGCCTTCCCTTCCTGTCCCTAGACTGGGACCAACTTTCCTCACCTTCTTGCCTTTTGTCAGCCTCATCCTTTTGCTCCAGGTGCTTTGCAGGGACCTCTGTACCACTCAGGTACAGAGACATCTCCATAACTCTGATGCAAGAAGAATTCATCATTTTTTATGCAGAGGTCAGGGTGCAAGTTCAGGCAGACCCAAATGGCAGTGGCTTGGCTGAGCATGCAGGAGCCAGTGAATGGCCATGCCACACCAGCTCTGAAGGACACCCCACCTTTGGGCAGGAATCTCTCCTGCCTATGGGGACAATTCTATGGCCCTGCTTCCAGACCGACTTCCTTGTCTGTAAAACAGCATCAGTTCCCAGAAAACTGCACGCGGCTGCGGCTGAAATACCAAAAGTGTGATTCTATCTCAGGGATTTGCTGCCTTCACACTGCGCTCCAGCTGTGCTTTCATGGCAGATGACATCAGCAGCACTCCTCAAGCACAGCATATAATATTCTCAAAGCAATACAGAAACTAATTAATTCCAAGTGTGCCCCTAATTTCCTGACACAGCTTGTATGTGCCTTTACTTTTGCACATGCAGGAACCAAGCCTCCTTCTTTCTCTTCATCCTAAGTGGTCTTGAAGTAAGCAACATTAAATAAACATGCAAGGTTGTATATATTCCCTACAGACTGCATGGGGTTTTTGCAATGTGGATCTCATTATGATCAAATGGGCTAAGGGAACAGCAAACCTGGCATTGAGTAATAAAATAATCATGATAGTCCTTGTGTAAGCCAAAGCTTTCAGAGGAATTTACCACCAAATTCAACATTCGGAAAAAAGCATCCTTTAACTTTACACATGCAACTAGACCACTTCATCAGTTTCACAGCCTGACTCTCTGGTGCTGAACACAAACTAACAGAGGCACCAAAAATCAGGAGACATCAGTCTCATGCCAGTCCTGCAACTATTTGATCAAATCTCAACGGACTCAATAAGAAGTGTTTTCAGAAAATTCAGCAGTTCCTAGATCACATCCTGAAAAGAATACCAACCAAGACTACATACTTTTTAGGGCTAATTTTATACCCAAATCCATTTGAACCACTCTTAAGAAAAGTTAAATATCTCACAAAGGTGTTATACCTGTTTTGACACAGTAAGAATTCGTGTAATTTCACAAGATGTACACTGTGGCACTATGACCCTGAGCTGATTGTCCATCATCACAAAAGGCAAGTTTGCCACCTTTTCTGGAGCACAACATGCAGCTGTGAGCCCCTCTCTGCCCATGAATTTGTTTCTTGAACTCCACAGACAGCTGCAGCGTTAGACCATGTAGTGTTGCTACTATTTTAGCCTGCAGCAGCAGGCAAAACTGGTTAATAAATCTGCTCCAAAATTCAGACTAAAAATGGAAAGTGAAATATCAATTTGAGATTAATGTTGATTTTTTTCTGTATTTTTTCCATAAAATAGTTGTATTACTCTTGCTCATCTTGTGTCTCATTTGGCTGTTTGCTTGAGGCTACACTGAATGAATGACCATGAATGAAGCTCCAGGAAATGCATTTTTCTAGAGTTTCTGCTGTTCACAGTGGTGGAAAAAAAGCTTAAAAATGAGAATAAAGTGATTACTACAGGGTCATCAGCAGTAAAATAAAGAGAAGGGAAACCACTCCATAGTACCAAAAGTTGCTTGGGGTCTTTTATCCTAAGCTGAATCCAGCCACCCTGAGACTCTGACTTAGGATTTTGGGGTGTTTTGGCATGATGACTAGTGTAGCAGCTTAGATGGGGTGGCACTTGAAAAAACAAAGGAAGGAGACCAAAGGAACTGTGTTGGGTTTGTGTGTGTGTGAGGGCATTTTTGGTAGAGGGGGAAGGGGCTACAGTGGTGGCCTCTGTGAGATGCTTCACAAAGCTCCCCTGGCTCCAAGGCAGATCCACCTCCTGCCCAAGCTGAGCCAATTAGTAATAGGGAAATGCCTCTTCTTCCCCTTTTATTAGGGGAAGAACTGTTTTGAAAAGAAGAAGGAAGAGAGAACCATCAGGAGACACCACTGACTTGAACAAAAGACCATCAGCCTAAACTAAAAGAGCATCACTGCCATGAGGGAGGAGGAGAGGAGACAGAGAACTTCAGACACTGGGAAGAGGACCTAAAATTAGGTTCCCCTGTAGCCATGGAATTTCAATGGGGAAGCAAATACCCACGTGTAGGCCATGGAGGACTTCCTGTCAGAGCAGAAAGCTGTGCCCAAGAGCAGCTGTGACTTTCAGAGCTCATGATGAGCAAGGAGACCCCCTCAGGGATGCTCAATGCCAGATCTGGGCAGAGAGGAGGTGTGCTGGACCTGTCTGCAGCCTGTGGACATCCCCATGCTGGAGCAAGATGCTGTGCTAAAGCAGTCTGTGACTCCATGGGAGGCCTGCATTGTAATACTTTCTTCCTGGACTCTTTTATCCTATAGGAGGGACCTCATACCAGAAAGAGCAGCAGAGGTGAACTGTTTGCAGTCCCCATTCCCTGTCCCCTGTGCTGCTGGTGGGGAAGGTAGAGAAATTGGGAGCAAAGTGATTTGAGCCCAGAAAGAAGGGAGGGGTGGGGAGGGGGTGTCTTAAGTTGATTGGTAATGGATTAAATTTACTTTTTTTCTACAAGTCAAGTCTGTTTCACCTGTGACCATAATTGGTGACTGAGCCCTCTCAGTCCTCATTTGGATCCACAAGACCTTTGTTGTGTTTTCCTCCCCATCTCACTGGGTGGGGGAGAGTGAGTGCAGGACTGCATGGTCTTAGCTGTGGGCAAAACCACCACAGGAACACATCAACAGACATCTGCTTTATCTGCCTTCTAGTGTCCCTGCTTGTAAACACTGTTAAGAGGAACCTTTCCATGAGGCAACAGCACATTTCTATACAGCTCACTCTGCACAATATCTATTTTGTGGGGCCAGTCTGCAAAGATGCTTTAATTTAGGTCACCCAGCCTGAAGCCTGGATTTTTTCCTGCAATTTTGAGGGGTTCATAATGTTGTGATCTGGAATCATTCTGCACCATGAAGTCTTGATGTAGCCTTCTTATATAAACCATTCTGTTAAACATTTCTTTACAGCTTTTGGGTTCAAACATGGATCAAACATGGATCTTCCAGCCCCTACAATCATGCTGCCTCCAGGCCAGCTGCGAATTAGGTGAATTACTTCCAGCTATTAGCTGCAGCACAACTCCTTCCAAGTAATTAATGGGGAGGAGGGAAGAGATGTTTTCCAGACTCCTGGTGTTAGGTAAGAGTTGGCTCCTCTCTGTTTCAGTGCAGAAATGGCTGGAGAAGTATCCGCCCACACGAGCCTCAGTTAACTGGTGTGGGGTTCGGGCTCCTGGCCGAGGGACCAGCCTGTTGCACAATTTACCTCATGCCACTTGAGCACTAAGGAAAGAAAAGGAGTGTGGGGATGAGGCTGAGACCACACTGCCACCAGGAAAGGTGGCATGGCTTGTTGGAAGCCAGTGGCTTTTGCAGGCGTAGGTATGTGAATGACAACCTCATCATCCAGCACTGGCCTCCAGCCACAAGGCATCAGCTTCTAGGAAACTGCTGTAAACCTTAAATGTTTTGTTGTTGTTGTTTGGTTTGTTTGGGGTTTGTTGTTGTTGGTGGTGGTGGGGGGTTTTTTTAAGCCTATTTGCATCATGTTGGGCAACATAATTTGCCAAATGCTTGTTCCATGACCACCTTGGGTTCCGTGTACTCCTGGGCTGGGATTTTCCTTTGGTCACGGTGCCAGAAAATGCCTTTGCTTGGGTGGGAAATTACCACTGGTCACAGAGAGGTCTGATCTGATCCCACAACTGGGGCTATTCTTCACTAGAAAGATAAAGAGTAATCCCAGGCACACGAAAGGCTTCTGTGTGAGGTGGAGAAGAAAGTCTCTCTCTGTTCCACTGGATTTACCAATAGCCTTGTAAAAAACACTGGTGGATGTTTTAACTACACAGACTCAGCCCCACATCAGATCCCTCATACCCAGGTAGGTGGTATAACATCTGTTGTCTTCAGAAAGTTGATGAACCAGCCCTGAGGAGGACCACCACCCTCAAAAATTTTCATTATATATTTATGAAATGCTGCATCCAAAGGGGTGATGAGTGGGACAAGTGAGAGCTGTTACCTGTGGATCTGGAAGTGTGACGTCCTTGCCCCTCACAAGGGAGTCAGCAGCAATAGTGTAAACATCTGACAGACACAAAAGCACAAGTCATAAGCAGGAATTAAACTGGTAATAATGAGGAAAAACATGGCAAATATTTCTGTGCACCTGGGGTATAGGTGAGCCCAAATTTGAAAAAGGATTAAATGCAGTTCAAATGCATAGATATGTGACCTCCAGGGCTTTACTGGAGTTCTACACTTATATTATTTTTTATTCAAAAAACACTATTTTGTAAAACCCTTAAACTGCTATTGCACACATTATATTATCTTATGTTCAGTCTTTCATGAATGCAACCAAGCCCTAGGCTAGGCTGTATATTAAACTTCAGCTGGGCTTACTTCCTCCTCCCTATATTTTCCCATTTTTTGCTGATCCTGTAAGTTTTGGTTTTCTTTCCCTGGAATCTTATTATTTTAAATTAAAATAAATAGTTTCAATGTATCCTTTCTGAAATAATGCAGACTATCTAAAGAATGCTAGAGCAGTTATTTTAATTCACTTCCTTCTAAAACTTCCACTGTAGTTGGAACATGCTTTGAGCCACTTCTGAAATTCCTGTCTAGGGCTTTCCCCCTCAAATATTTTGCTCTATTTTCCTTGTTGTTTCCTTCCTCAAGAGCTATCAGGCAGACTTTTCAAGTTTGAGGTTAGCACAGATAAGATGTCTCGGTGTCTCTCATCAGAGGACTGCACGTTTTCGTGATCATTCTGCCTCTGTGCTGGATCACACCTGAAACATCAACAAGTACCCAAGAGATCTCCTATGGCAGGACATGTTACAGAGGTAGGACTAGGCTGAAGACTTTTCCTCTCATTAACATACACATTCAGCATCAAAATGCTGCTGGCATAGATATTTTAGCTCATCAAAGATAGTCTCCATATTTTTTTCAAAGGAAGAGATGTGCTGCAAGGCACCACAGACAATATACTGATAGAGCCTATGTCACTCAGCCTAGCAGACACTTGCAATTTTATTCAGCATTACTCATGCCCAGCCTCTCATTTCTTGACCAGATCATTAATTCAGTAGTAACATGTAAGTCTCATGTCAGCATCTCCTGGCTTTTTGATCACAGTTTCCAATAAGCCACTTCTGTCTATAAGCACTTGACACACCCCTGTACTCCAGTTTGATATCATTGTCTGCGTTTTCATGATCTGTTGCAGCAAAACTATGGACAGACCTCAATGATATTGAAGAGATATTTGGGCCATCTAACAATGATAGTAATTGATCTGATTCACTATAATATTTATAATATAATATTTTGCATGCCTTTGCCCTCACTGCACCTTCACTTGCTCTGAACCCCCTGGCCCTTTGTACCGCCTTCTGCAAGCCCCAAGAAGTCACTGCAGGAAAATACCACTGTGGCATCAAAGTTCCTTTCCTACAAAGTGGTGAAACCACAGTTTCCTTTGTACTGCATCCGGGAGTCCCTCCACCAGCTTTGCTCTGTCAGTTTTGATAGGTCCCCTGTGCCTCCTCTAAGGGCAGGCTTCATCTCTTGAGTTTTTGCATGAAAATATTATTTCCTCCCATCTCACTCCTTACCACATGCGAAAAACAAACTATTGTTGTACTATTTGTAACTGCTTTGTAGATTTATGTGTCATTGCACCTTCTCTTCTCTAAACTAAGCACTCCTAGTCATCTGCAGGAGAACCCAGGTAATATTTTCTAATTATCTTGTGGCTCTTGTCTTCATCTTTCACAAAGTGAAGAGGCCAATTCCCATTTCTGACAATGTCTCCTGAGTTTCAGGTAGGAAATTCAGGGGATTTGGCCCCCAAACTAAATCTGCTCAGTTTGAAGTGTCTTCTCTCACTATTCTCTCACTATTAACACATCCTTCAAGTTTTCCTAAAAGATCTGGCATAAAATCAGGCCTCTGACAGTGCAGTTCAACTGGTTTGCTTTTCTGAAGAGGAAAAAAGCCATTCTCTTTGCCAACAGTGCTTAAATGTAGTCACTCTTCACAGAAATAGGACCACTAGAAGTTCTAGCTGCCCAGGGGAAAAAAAAAATCAAATGCACTGGTTTTAACGACAAATAGTAGGTACATATTGCTGGCAAAACCTTGCCTATCTCTAAAAAGATGTCTCCTCTGGCTGCAAAAACCTGACTTGCATGACCTCTTCCCTCTGCCCCTTTTTGTAGGCAAGCAGCTGGTTCTGATTAGCCATAGTGAACGTGCCATACGAAACCTGCAGCCCGCATGAAGAAGGGAAAGGAGTATCCTGCAAAGATCATCAAATAACGATGACTAATGATCCATTTCCTACCTACATGATCTATGCAGAGACATTATCTGATTGACTTGTGTTTTTTCAGCTTCTCTTTTAAAACAATCTGTTTTGGAGCACAGAAGCCACTGGACTAACCCAGGGAGAATGTGTTACACTGTTTTTGCTCTTAAAGCTGTATTAAAATTATTAGCAAAATACAGTCTTCCCCACTTCAGAAATGACTGTCTAGAGGCAAAACCCAATTATTTCTCTTTCTGTGTCCCCTCACAGGTATTAAGAGTCCTCTAACCTTGTAGGCATCACCCTGTACCACAGACAAAAAACTTTTTTATTTATGGAAATGGGATGATTAAATTCATTTCCAAGTGCACTTAGCTGCCAGTCTGCTGTTGCTGTTTCAGACATACAGAAAGGCTTGTGTGCCTGTCACTTAATCTGTTTTTTGGTCAGTACTGGATCAGTTTGTCTAATAAAAAAGTTAACATCCCCCCAGTAAACCTTGCATAGTTAATCAGCAGCAAAGCTACACTGAGGTAACACATACTTAACAGCAATGGAGCCAAACACACATGATTTTGTGAAAAAGAGCTGACCAGTGGGACATGCCACACATATGTTTAATATACACAGGAATGTACTGAACAGTCAAAAGGAAGAATGTTAATTTTCTTCTGTCTCACATATGAAAATGAAGATCTTTCAGATGTAAGACACAGACCTTATGGATGGCTACCTTGAATTTGGCATTGGAAAGGGAGAGTCAGTAGAAGATGGGAGAATCCTTTTTTCCAGAATGGAATGAGTTAAAAAATTCCCTTAAACATTGTTTTTGAAATGGAAAAATGTAGTGCCTATTTTATTGCACAAGTTCATTTTTCATGTATTATTTCTCATGTTTGAAACAGGTGGTTTTCAGAACAGAAGTATATATACCAATTTTAATTGTCCATAGGATAAAAACTGCCAAGTCTAAGAATGAAAAAGTAATTTACAAGGAAAAAAAAATAGTGGGGGAATTTGCAAGATAAGAAAAAATAAGAAAAAAGGAAGTTTTCTGCCCTTTCAGATGGTAAATAAGCTAAAGATGGTAAATAAACTGAAGAACAGCTGAGAAATAACAATCCTTTCTTCTGTTTTTACAAAACTCTGCTATATTTTCCCCTGGAAGCTCCAGATGCCTTGGAAGGCTCCCGACAGCCTCCCCAGGGCATGGATCGGTCAGGCTCAAGTGTCTGAGCTCTGCAAACACACCCACATTCAGATCCCCAGCGTAAGAGACGAGAGTGGGAGATCAGAGATCACATACGAGCTTAATAATGGACAAGCACATTTTATGCATCATCATTATTCTTCAGCTTCAGGAAACCTGGCTTGGAAAGTCACGCTGAGTATCCCTGGAGACAGTTGTCCTGGTTTTGTAAGTAAACTGTTTTACTAAGAGAAGTGTGACCTAGACATGGGGCTGAGTCCTAAATGTAAACTGGCTTTAGGAGTGATACACAGTTCAATTAATTGGTTTCAGTGGGTTTCTCAGTGATTAAGCTGACTGCCCTGTGAGAGAAGTTATGGGGAACAGAGCATCTCATCCGACCATTTGATTTCTATTTTGAGCTGTGGCATTTTGTCAGCTGCCCAAGAATTTATGCAATGCCAGACAAATGCTATCAGACCCAAACAACTGACCATCAACCTTTTTCCGGGCCAGTTTTGGAAGAAGACCCTGAAGATCACAATCATTCTCAGAATCATCCTCTGGGGACCAAAAGACAAACTTCAGACAAAACTATTTTTCTCCAATCTTCTCCTAAAAAGACTGCATTTTGTCTGGGGTGTCTGTCCATGACCAGTGTCTGAAGACAAGAGGATGACTGCAGTTTGTATGATGTCCAGCTTCACAGCAGTAAAGAAGAGTTGTTTTCTTTCAGACCCTGTACATTGTAAATTGCAAAACAGTAAGACATCACTGTCTGATCCTTCTCCTGTTCCTATTAACAGAAGCTTCACAACTGTTCTCTGTAACAAAAATATCTGCCTGTAAATGTGAAAATTTCAGATACACCTGGACATACAGGATTTATCCCTGATTTGAAGTGACAGACACTTCTACAGTGGGACAAAGCTCATTACCTCAGACATCACATTCACAATCAACCTAAATGAGAAATGAAACAAACAAGTATATTTTACATTTCCTACTCTTAAAACATTTCTTCTTCCTAACAGGAGGTTTGATCATCTTCCCATTGACATCAATAGCATGTTTGAGATATTCCATAATGACGTTTAAGGTCATATGTATTTTCACCCTTGGAAGCTTTTTCCATGATCAGGTTTCTAAGAAATACACAAGCACTTGCTCCAGGGTCCTCTGTTCTTAAAAAACAGTTTATTGTTGTCTGTTATTTGGCAGCAGGGGAAGATGACCCCTGTCACAGACACTGAAGATAAGGAAAAGCTTCTTTTGGGGGAAAGAGTAGCTGTGGGACAGTCTGTCCAACAAGAAGAATCTTGAAACATTTTTAGTAACGAACACTGAGGCTATCCAAAGCCCAGTTTTGCAGAATAGGAATGGAGTAGCAATGGCAAGGAGTGTGTGATTCTCCTGAGATCACACACATCTGCGGCAGGGGCGCAGGAGTGATCTGCCTGATGAACCAGGACAGTAGCAGGCACACAGTGCCACAAGCTGCTGGCTCCTCCCTCCAAAACACAGAGAGAGAAGGGAGGGTAGGCTTTTTCCCTTCCACAGGTAGACCGTATCAGTTATGATCACGAGCAAAACAGACTCAACTTGGGAAAGAAAAACAATTTAATTCATTGACATTAATCTGAGTAGCACAGTGAGACATAACAACCACATCTTACACCTTCCCCCACCCCTCCCTTCTTCCCAAATCACTTTTCTCCCGATGTCTCTACCTTCCCCCCCAGCAGCACAGGGGGCAGGGAATGGGGGTTCAGTCAGGTCACCTCTGCTGCTCTTCCTGGCATGGAAGTCCATGAAAAAGATGTTCCAAAGCAGCTTCCCATGGAGTCACGGACCTCTTCGAGCTCAGCTCCTGGCTGTGGCATGGGGCCATCCATGGGCTGCAGGCTCCATTCTGAGGGAGGCATCAAGCCACTCTGGGCTCTCAATTCCAGTCACACTTGCCATTGAGTTCGGCTTTTCTGCTCCAGCGTGGAGTCCTCCATGGCCTCTGTGGGTCTCTGCTCCACTGTTGAACTTCCATGGGCTGCAGGGACCTCCTTTGCCTTCTCCTGCTCCATGGGGTTGAACTGGGTGTCTGAGGTTCTCTGCCCTTCCCCTCCTCTTCCTTCCCCCTGGCAATGAAGGCCTCTCTCTTTGTTTAGGCCAATGGTTGTCTTTTGTTAGGTCAGTGACCTCTCCTCCAGGTTCTCTCCACATTCTTCTTTTCAAGACTGTCCTATCCATGAATATGGATATGAAGAGGCATTTCTTTATTGCTAATTGGCTCAGCTTCTCACAAGGTGGCCCTTCTTGCGCTACCAAAAGCACCCCCCCCCCCAAAAAAACCCCAACACATTTCCCCAGACTTCTACTTAGCAAAGCAAGGCTATGAAATAATTATTAATTAGAAAATGACATGTCTAGTATTATCCCTCTAGCCCCAGTCATCCAAATAAAACAGGAATATTAGCAATGTTACTAAAAATGCTGACTCACAGAATCACAGAATTGCCTAGGTTGGAAAAGACCTTTAAGACCATCGAATCCAATTATTAATGTTACACTGACAAGTCCCCAGCTAAACCATGTCCCTCAGCATTGTGTCTACATGACTCTTCAATCCCTCCAGGGTTGGGGACTCCACCATTGCCCTGGGCAACCCCTTCCAATGCCTGAGAACCCTTTCAGCAAAGAAATTCTTCCTCACATCCAATCTCAACTGCCCTTGGTGCAACTTGAGGCCATTTCCTCTTGTCCTGTCCCTTGTTCCTTGGTTGAACTGACCGACCCCCACCTCTCTACACCCTCCTTTCAGGTTGTTTGAGGGAGCTATGAAGTCTCCTCTGAGCTTCCTCTTCTCAAGGCTCAACAACCCCAGTTCCCTCAGCAACTCCTCATCAGATTTGTGCTCCAGAGCCTTCACCAGCTTCGTTGCTCTTCTCTGGACACGCTCCAGCACCTCAATGTCTTTCGTGTGGTCAAGGGTCCAAAACTGAACCCAGCACTCAAGGTGCAGCCTCACCAGTGACCAGCACAGGGGTAGGAGAACTTCCCTGGTCCTGCTGGTCACACTGTTCCTGATCCAGGCCAGGATGCCCTTGGCCTTCTTGGCCACCTGGGCACTCTGCTGGCTCATGTTCAGCTGCTGTCAGTCACCACCCCCAGGTCCCTCTCTGCCCACCAGCTCTCCAGCCACTTCTCCCCAAGCCTGTAGCAATGCTGGGACTCAAGTTCATTTCTGGTGTAACTTCTCCACAACCAATGGAAGCCAAGCTGCAGTAGCTGAAATGAACTTATTATGTCCAAAATACAGAGTTAATAAGGTATGCAAAGTGTCATGCTACATGGATCTTGCAGTCAGAACTAATGTCCTTACTTTATAAAAGATCAAATAAATCTGATAGATTTAGTGAAGGCAAAACCCATTAATGCTAATTAAAATGGCACTCAAAGCAGACTATTATTCCACTGCTCAGGCTGAAATGCCATCTCAACAGCTGCTTCACCTCGCTGCGGGGAATACCGGCCCACGCTCCCCCAGCCAATGGTGCAGTTCACTCTGGTTGTCAGATAATGCCAAGGAAAGTTTTTAACTTTAGATCCAGGCTGGGCCTTCAGTTTTCCTGCAGCTGAATGTCTCATTGAAATTATGCAAATGTCCTTTTAAATTTCAGGTGAATTCTGCCTGGGGTTGTGATCTGTCCCAGGTTGATGTGAAACAGCCAGCTTTGGCTCTCCGGAATATGCTCATGACAGAGACCTTGTCAGTGTGCTCCCTCGCTGGTCCCAGCAGCTGGGGTGTGGTGCCACAGAAAGGAAAAATAAATCAGTTACGACCTCACCTGTTTCTAGCTGGTATTTGTGTTCCAGTTGTACTGCAGAAAGGGTGATGGACAGGCAGAGAACAAGAGATGCTTCAGTGCTATGCAATAGGCACCCATTTGACTTCGCAAAGGCTCTGGACCACCCCCCTTAAAAGTAATTTTGTGATATTATTCACAGTCAGCACAGAGGTTGTACATAACAGTTCAGAGCAAAGCAGACTGAGAGTTTTCCTGCCTGCCCTCGCCCTAGCTTAGGTGGGAAAAACAGTGGCTGTCCTGCTGCCCAGAGCCAACGCTCCCACCACACCTCTGGTCTCGCAGTTTCCTGATACAGGATGACAGCAAAGTGGAAAGCAAAAGCTTTTCTATTTGTTTAAGGTTTTAGATTTGCTTAACATCTTATTTCCCCTCAAAATCCATTGAAATCTATCTCCATGCACGGGGATGGTGGGGCTGCCCCTGCCTCAAGGTTATTCTTCCACCCCAACGTGAAATCTGGCAGATATGGCTCATGACCACCTCTGACTTGTCCCATTTCTCCCCTTCTTCTCACTACAAGGCACTTCCCTGCTCTCCCAGCAGTGCTCACAGCCAAATTGCCTGGATTTACCCTGTTATCAGGGGATTGTCGTGGTATAAACTTTCACTTTTTAATGGAAATATTCAAACAACATCTATTTTGCAAGCTCACATTCCCTGGCTTCCCTTTAAGATTAGCCTGCCTCGGGGAATACCTCACCCCACACCCTTTCTCGCCCTACTGAACCTGAAATGTTTTTCCCAAAAGACATCCAGAGTCCAGAGCTCAGGAAGGATGTGCAGTTCATGGAAAGGCAGAGGTGCTGGCTGTCCTGAGTCTGAAGTCCTGGGTGAACGTCAGCAGCTGGCTGTTTTGGCATCTGTTTTGAGTCAATGCTTGCCTGCTCTCTGAACCCAAGGTTCAGTTCATGTTCAGTCCAGATGAAAGGGACAGATGCTGCTGGACAAAAATAATATTCTGTATAAAATGAAGTTGCCTTTCCACATGCAACTTAGCTGGGAGAGAAGGGAGTTAAACATGGTAAGAAACATCTGCTTGTGTTGGAAATTAAATGTCACGTTGAAGGACGGTACTTCAGTATTTCACAGAATTGTCACAGGATACATTTGTATATACTAACTTAATCCTTATTACTTGGTATCTCAGGTTTTGGAGTGGGGGCAAGTCGGTTATGTTTTCTTTCTTTTTTCTCTTTTTTTTTCTTTATTCCTTTTTTCTTTTTTCCTTTTCTTCCTTTTTCCCTTTTTTCCCTTTTTCTCCCTTTTTTTTCCTTTGTTTCTTTCCTTTTTTCTTTTTTCCTTTTCTTCCTTTTTCCCTTTTTTCCCTTTTCTTCCTTTTTCCCTTTTTTCCCTTTTTCCCCCCCTTGTTTCTTTCCTTTTTTCTTTTTTTTTTTTTCTTTTCTTTTTTGTTTTGTCATGGTTGGAGCTTTAAAAGCTCCATTGTGATGGCAGGAAAATCCTGGTTTTGGCAAGCCCAGTGACTTGACAAGGCAGTACACGTGACCTAATTTTACAGACAGCTTTGTGTCCCCTGTTTAAAAGCTTGCAAATGAGTGCACATGAAGAAAAACAGCAACCAGTGGAGTATAAGTAATCCATCCGGGAATGTGTTTTGTTACGGGGATGCAGAGAGGGACTGCTCACAGCATGCATCACCCACAGCAGCAGCCCACAGTGTGGTACTCCCACGCTGAGGTGGGACGTGAGCTGGCTGTCACACAGGGCCCGGTGGTGAATGCACTGGTTTTGTTGGACAGGAATGGGAGCAAAGAGCAAAGGGTTTGAATGACACCCTACTGCCAGGTCCTGCTGCACCCCCTCATCTCCTGCACCTCTTCTTGTGATGCACCTTGTGGGCATGGCTTTTTGAGTTGCTTTATCCCACCTTGAGGACTTTTAGTTGCTTTTTTTCCTCCTCAAGGACTTAAAAGCTTCCTTCAAAGCTTATTGAAGCAACAATGGGCTTTCACTCATCCTGGGTCTCAGGTATCCACAGCCAGCTGTGATCCTCCCCTCGTGACACTTGTTATGGAAATAAATCTCACTCTTTACAAGCCTTTCTGCACTAGGGGAAGGCTCCTCTCGTGTTGCAAATGTTGTTTTCTATGACCATACAAACACATTATCCTACATAATCTTGGTCCTGGGATCCAGCCTGTTTCCAACAAGAGTGCTGGCGATGCTTTAACCTTCCTGTTCTCTTGTGTTATGAAGCCAGATAGAGGCCAATGTTTCCATAAAACAAGAAGACATTAAAGAGGGAAATTTGTGACTGATCACAACATATGTCTCAATATTAGTTTTAAATTTGTGATTCATTTGGCAAAGCTTGGTTTCCTAACCAGCTTTCAGCTTCTAGTAGGTTTCTGATTAGGAGAAATGGGCCACCAGGCACAGCGGGGTGCTTTTCCCAGCATTTGTTCTAAAACCTCTTAACATATTGAATTCTTTGTTTACGTTAAATTAACTCTGGAGTTCAAAATGTTGTTCTGCTTATTAAAAGGCTCTGGCAGAGGAAAGGTGGTAAGTAACTGGTCTACAATGATTATTTGAGGACTGATGTCCAAATGGCTCTTTGTCGTATTTTTAGGCTTGGGATTCCCAGCTGTCTTGAGACTAAAACTAGTAGTAGGGGTAGTATGAGAGTTACGTGTTGGTTAAAGACTGTGATAAACAAAAATCCTAAGTGTCACCAGTATCACACCTAAAGATCATTTAATTAAATTAAAAGCTGCTTCGGCACTTGTGTTTGGGTCTTTTTACATATATTTAAATTAATGCTGGGAGACCTAATTTACAGCTAGGGTCAGAAAACAAATTAAAATGTTAACCTGGAGTTAGAAGCAGACAGTACATCATAAGTCTGAATTAAGGAATAGTGCAAGAGATGGTCCCCTTACTACTTTCAGTCATGAATACTTGTGGATCAAGAGGCTCATTTAGCATTTAGGTTGCTATTAAAGTCATAAGGTTATAGGAAAGAGTGGAGGGAATCACAAAATATGTGCAGTGCAGGCTGCCACCTACATGAGGCTGTGATGCAAGTCCAGCTTTCTGGCTTCCTGAGGGTCTTCAGGCACAGCAGGGCAGGGCTAAACTGTGGATTAGGAGGGGTTTATGATTTGGGCCAAGAGAGACATATAAGCTATGTTTATAAGTGGGTTCAGCACAGACGCCATCCTACCTTGTGGTTAACTTTTAATGTAGGGGTAACTTGATTATATTTAAGATCCAGAGCTAGCAGCAGTGTACAGACTTAGGGGTGCACTAGTAAAGAGTATATTTAGGACAGACAGACAGCCTAAAAGCACAGCCTGTCCCAGTATTCACCACCAACTTACTTTTAGTCATTGGAGTCAGTGGGTGTCACTGAAACTAGAGTCAGAAATATGGGTAGGATTTGGACTGGGGTAAACTGAAGTGCTGGAGAGCAGAGGCCCATCTCAAGGCATTCTTTGAGCTGCAGTTGATCATGACCCCAGACTCATCCCTGCTCTTGGGAGGGTGTGTAACCCCTATGCGTGCTCCTCAGCAGAGCCCAGGACTGTCCCTGCTTACACCACTAGCACCAAAAAGGAGTTAGGAAGAGCTATGGGGCTACTGGAAAGGTGACGGGTGCTCAAGGTTAAGCTTCAGAGTAGGAGAATGCAAGAAAAGCCATCAGGCCAGGTTCAAGCACTTATCAAACTTGTCTCTTTGTGTTTTCTGATTTTGGCTTTTGTTGGATTTCACTTTCTCCCTTTCTTTCTCTTAACAGAGTATCACCAATAGTCTAGGACACAGCCTCACCCACCTCACAAACCTAAGATCTAAAAATATTCAGCAAGCCACAGAAAGTCCTAACTTTGGCTACTAGGTTTTTCTCAGCCTTTTTTTCTCCCTATTTTTTTTTTCTACCAGCCTGAACTTTAACCTTAATCACAACCTTTATTTTAGCTACAGTTTTAGATCTGGTCCAGTGTCCTCTGTGAAATCCGAAGCTCAACATCATCCTGTGTCATGAATTTTTAGAAACTGAAACTCCAGTTCGGTGACACTAAAACAGAATTTAACAATTCCTCTCTGGTTTCTTCCTTCAAATACCATGATGTGTTAATTCCAACACTAGCAATACTCTGAATCTGAAACCTGGGCCATTGATTGCTGTGAACCTTAGGTAAAAATAGCATGGGAATAATGGTAATACTAACTTTCAACTATTTTTAATTTCTTCCTCTATCCACCTATTTACCTGAACTGACATCTAATGCTGTTCTCATTCTAAGTCATGCAACACCCATGAAACACAGATTTAAAAGTAATTGTGGGATCAAGAGCATTGCTACTAGTCCTAAAGCAAGATTATCTGGCAATTTTAAATTTCTTTTTTGCTTTAATTTTTTTTGTGTCTCTTTCTCGAATCTAATTGCAGCATATACATGAAAGACAAAAAAGTAACTGATAGATTATTATAAAAACACTCACCTCAGTCCTTCAAATTCTCAAAGATGATTCCTAATTATAGCCCCTAGACTTAGCTTATGGACTGCTAAAAATGGAAACCTAAAAGCGTCCCTGTAACTGATGCCTATTTCCTCTCAGCTCCATTCAGAAACTTGTCCTGAATATCCTCATCAGAGGGGTTCATTCATTTCTAGCTGCCTGAATCCCATTCAGATGTTTGGTCATTATCTTGTAACACCAGTGATTTTCTGAACAAGAAAATGAGGACCTAGGCTGATGCCAGCTCTCAGCACAGCACAGCTGCCTTCCTGAATTCCCTATTTCTCTGTACCTCTAGCTTTTCCCCATCTCCCTAACTCCCAAAAGTAGCTCCAGGGACTCGTGACAATATGAAACTCAAAATGTTAACATACTTTTAGGACACATTCAAGCAACAACCACAAATGCATTTTGATCTCAGATCCTTCCTTCCTTCCTTCCTTCCTTCCTTCCTTCCTTCCTTCCTTCCTTCCTTCCTTCCTTCCTTCCTTCCTTCCTTCCTTCCTTCCTTCCTTCCTTCCTTCCTTCCTTCCTTCCTTCCTTCCTTCCTTCCTTCCTTCCTTCCTTCCTTCCTTCCTTCCTTCCTTCCTTCCTTCCTTCCTTCCTTCTTCCCCTATATGCCATTTGTTTTTCCCAGACTGATCCCTCACCAGAGCTACAACCCCTGACCCAGTTTTAGTCTTAGTGCTGCATGTCTGAACCCTGTGAAAATTTTGGCTTAAAATTCCCAATTTGTACAATGGAAAAAAAAAGAAAAAAGAAAAAAAGAAAGAAAAAAAGAAAAAAAAAAGTCATTTATTTCTGCACAGGTTTGCCTCCCTGAAGCCTTAACACTGATCCCAAATTCTACCTTCCTACTAGCCATAGTCCAGCATCACCTATAAATGTAATACTTGTCTGTTTTTCTGAGAAAGATTAACTAGGTTCTCAACCCTAGCCTCAGAATAAATATCATAACATCTGAGAACCCCAAATCTGAAAGAGTTCAGCAATGTATTTTTGGTCAATTGCTTAGTGTGGGAGTCAATTGTTCTCCCATGCTTGTACCTTTAATTCTCATTCAATGTCTTGTTTTCATGCAGTTGGGGCTTTATATAATGTAATAATGCCTGTGTTAGCCATGTAAGCCACTTATGTAAACCATGATACTCTTGGTGAGTGCTTCCTTACAGTACAGGAGCTTGCACAAAGTGAAAGGGCAAAGAAAGAAGGCCGAGGCATCCTAGTCATCAAGCTAGAACAAAAGGAAAGCTCTGCTGCACATCAAGAAGGTCTTCTGGTAAGAAATGTGGAAACATAAACTGCTCTTAGGTGGATACCACCACAGAGAGAGGTCTGGAGAGGTTCAGCACTGATTTCTGGCTTGCTGGCCATGGCCAGCTGCCCCCCGGGAACCTGTGACTCTGAGAAAAAAGGGTTTGACTTATGGCCTCGACATAATTAAACAGGCCACAACTCAAAAGCATTGGAAATAGACAGGAAGTGTTATTTCTGCGATGCAAGTGACATCTTAAAGTGACACAAACTGATGTGTTAAATATATAAACTTATGTCCTGGTTTTGCTAGGATAGTTAATTTTCTTCTTAGTAATTAGAATCGATATATTTTAGTTTGAGTGTAGAACTTGTTATGAGAGAAATGTTGATAACAGTACCGATGTTATTAGTTGTTGCTGGAGCTCCAGGCCACCGTGTTTGGTTGTTCACAGCTGCATCAGGGCTGGGAGGGAGAAGCGCAGTGAATAGCAAACCCCAAACTGGCATTTGGATGTGCCAGTGAGATATTCCACATCACAGCACATCATGTCAGTATATCAACCAGGGCTGATCAGAAAGGAGGGGGATTCTCTTGGGGATCACTCAGTCTCACTCCGCTGGGGTTTGAGTTTGGGCTCCGGGATCACTGTCTGGCACAGGCCGGGCATCAGTCAGTGGGTGGTGAACAACTGCACTGTGTATCACTCATTTGTATATTCTGTTATTACTGTTGTTATCATTAACATTTTGTTTTAATTAGTAAATAGTTTTTATCTCAACCTGTGAGTTTCCTTACTCTTTTCTTTCCAATTCTCTCCCTTACTCTCTGGGGGAGGGGAGAGTGAGACAGCAGGCTGTGTTTGGCTGAAAACCAAACTACCACAACTTATTATAGGGTAGAAAAGGCATCCTTTTCTCAAATTTTAAACTAAATGCTTGAAGAAGATTATGGTATTGAACTATATTAAGCCCCTGGCAAGAAAATGATGGGAAATAGTTTTAAAATTAAGAAGATTAGAAGAACTGACTTTGGAACAATTGTCCCAGTAAGCCATTACAATTCTCTGAAATGCTGAAGTATTTTGAATGATTCCATCCAGCTACATGCAATACTCACCTAAAGCTTTTGTGAATCTGACACATTACTTCATGGGGAAAAAGCAAATTAGCATTTGCAATGGATGCTAAGAAAAGGTGGTCTTCCAGATCTTCAGATCTGACAACAGAGAGATGATGTAGTCCAGTCACAGGAAATCTCTTTCAAATGTTCCTTTCCCCAGGACAGAAGAAAAATTGCTTCCTTTTCCTATGCCCTTGTCATCCAGAGGTCAGGGAGAAAGTCTAATGAAAAGAAAGCACCCCTGGTTTACTTGCATTTACTATACATAGCGTGCCCATGTTTGGATTTGGGCTGTGCAATATGTCTTCTCTAAGGTCACTGATAGAAAGTTTTATATATTGTCTGGACAATAACATAAGCTTTTGCTTAGACAGACGTCTCATTGTGAAGAGTAATTTGCAGAATATTTATACAGTTTAACTTATTTCATCAGTGAGGCATAGTTTACCGACTGTTTTTAGCCACAGTGAAAAGGTTGTGGTATTGCCTATAGCTGTTAAAAATGTGATTTTTTCTAAAACAACATTGCTCAAAGGAAGATTTCCAATGATGACTGAGGTTTTTTTTCATTCTTTTCTGTTTGGAGGCTTTCTTGTAAATCAGGTTCAAGTAAAAAGACCTGTTTGAATTTTACATTTTGAAACTATAAGCTGAAACTGAAAAGGAGAATTTGCCAAGGTTACAGTGTCTTGAGGACAGATACATAGGAAATTTAATTTTGGATCAGAACTAAGAATTTTCTATTATATATCTTTACATAGGCTTGCTTTGTATAGTGAAACAAAACTTGTCTCATTCATTAATGTGGAGAAGAGTAGATCTCATCTTTCAGTTTGGGATGAAAATAACATCCCTCAGTGGAAGACTCTTCTCCTGTTGACACAGCATGGGGGAAAATCTGCCTTCTTTTTGGATAAAATTGTAAAATAAAGACCATTTCTGTCCCACATCTTTCTGTGAAATGGAGATTCAGGTTTCTGTGCAGCCCCGGAGGTAGCACCCTGTTGCACATGTTCAGCTGATACCTTCCCTTTAGGTTAGCAGTGGGTCTGCTGCAAGCATGACCTTCAGCATATCATCAAGTAAATCTTGATGTCCTGCTCTAGGGGTTTCAATGGGAGACAGGCAGAAGCACCTGCATGTTTTTGGGTTTTATCCTTTACCCCAGTTTATATGAGTCTAAGCTTTTCCTTTGGGAAATTTTTCACTTCCATTCCTGGTCACATCAACAGGATGACATTGCTGCACCTCCCCAGCCATTTCAGGCAGATGAAGGCAGAAGATAAGATTGCTCTGAGGCACAGCCCTTCCCTTGTACACCTCAGTGCACCAGCTCTGATGTTACAGCAGTGCTGGTTTTAGTTCAGCTGATCAGATATCCACGATCTATTTGTAAAAGTCAAACCTGGATAAAGACTGGGTTTTTAATAATTCTGCTGTTTGGGTGAATTGTAATACAAAATATTTATTCAAGCCTTATTTATCTTTCTCTGAGCTATGTTTATACACACACACTCCAAGAAGTTCCAGATGCCCAGTAAAACAAAAAGCTTGTTTCAAAAGCCATTGGATTTTCCTTCCTCCTTTCTTGTAACATTGTGTTTGTTTTATGCTATCTGATGCAGCCAATAGATGCACCAGTACTACAAAAAGATGCTGTTCTTCCAGATTTGAAAGGAAATGTAGTCACTGCCAGCTTGGAGATATGAGCACTTTTGCTAAAAGAAACATCCACCAAAGCCATATATCTTTGTCATTTCAGTTAAGTACTTTATGAGTCAGACATCTGGTCCTCAATTGGATGCCTCTGCACAAGCATTTCGTTCAGTGAGACAAAATGGTCCCCAGGCTGCTTGTACAGACCACAGAGCAAGCCTTGTCTTCTCCATCAGGCATGAGAAAAGCATGCATGAGCTGAGGAACCCTTCCCTAACATCATACAAGACAACTCACAGGACATTTCTCTGAGGTAATCTGTGCATACCTTCGCCATTTATGTTGCTACTCCAAGTAATACAATGAAAAAAATTATGGGAAAAACCTAGCAAAAAAGGGTTTCATTCAGGAATGGAAGCTTTTTTTCTAATGATCCCCAGAGTGGATTCAATGTCAGTGACTTTTCAGTGTTTTCATGACAGAAACTAACAACGATAAGGACAACAGACATACCCCTCCAACTTTACTGAAAGAACTATTTTGATTCAAAACACTTAGGCTGCATTTATAAACCACTTACTGGGGCCTGATTTCCGCTGCTTTGATGTCAATGTGCTTAGTTTGAAACTCAATGTAAAACAAGTCTCCTTTCAACCCCAGGAAACATGGGGAAGATGCCAACAGTGGGAAGTTCCTTGTGGGCTTGTTGGGAACAGCAGCTGCTAAGCTGGGATGCATAGAGAGCTGTCCTTTGCAGCAATGGATGCGTGAATATGATATTGATAAGAGGGACACAGAGTGATTCAGCTTTCAGCATTTCATCCAGGAGTCCCAGAGGAAAGCTGACACCCTGAAACTTGGCTTTGAGAAGACTGAGGTATCTTGGGAATTGGACTTCACTTTTCTCAACAAAAAAGGCAGATGCTAAATCCAGCCCCATCTTAGCCACCCCTATGGACCCTCCTCATGAGTATACCTGGATTAACTTTGTTAACACCTGACAAAAATGATCCCCTCACTGACCCCTAGCAAGGTGGTCTTCCCTGGGATGACAGCAGTGCTGAGTGCAGGTGCTTCACTGAAGAATTGCGCATGGAGCGGGAGCAGGTTCACCTCGAACAACCACAACAAGCAGCTACTTGGCACGCTGACCTACTGTGAACCAGCCAGAGTTCCACTTCCTATGGGGTGTGACACATGAGAAGGAAAAGGGGATGGCTGCATGGGACAATTTTCAGGGAAACAAGTGCATAAGAACATACATCTAAATACTGGATACAGAGGAGGTGGAGACAAACACTAAACACACTGAAAGGTGGACTAGATACCTTAGCTCCATGTCAGTCAGGACTAATTCTGTCATAAATATTTAATGCCATCCTACTTTTATAAGCCTACAGGTTAGAAGGGAAATGAAGCCAGAATGGAGGGAAATAAGAACATACCCTCTAGTGAGGATGGGACCTAAATTTAGAAAACTCATGATTTTTTAGGGAATTTGGTTTCGTAGCAGAACACAAAGTCTCCTATCTCAGTGAAGCAAAAGAGAGAGCGGCATCTTGAGCCCTCTAGAAAATCCTGTCTCAGACCAACATGACAAAAAGAAAGCATTGTTGGGGAGGCTGTACTTACCCAGATGCTCTGACCTGCAGTTAACTGAGGAGGAGATTGTTTGTTCCTCCCAGGCTGTATTCCATGCATCGCACAGGAGACCCGGCACTGTTTCCCATCAGGGGTGCAGGTTTAGGCTGGGTTCTGTGCTTGTTATCATGACAATATCAACTTGTCATTAGGAGATCTTCAGCAAACAGACCCTCTGATGGCTTGTTTACAAGTGTGGAGATGAAAACCAAAGCAGTAATTCTGCCACTCACTTCTGTTTGCTTGGATGCACTAGTGCTGATTATGCCTTCAGCAGGGCATAAATCCTTTTTCTCCCTTTTGTTTCTTCACATCCACAGAGGCAGGAACAAAGCTAACAATGTCACATTTTTGCGATTAGTCTCTGCTGCTGGCATGGAAATACTTATTATTTTTCATTTTAATGACTGTGCTCAGACCCTAAGCCCCTGACCATAATGTTTGCCAGGTTTGGCCCTACTGTGGGAGCCGAGGAACATCCGTCTTTGCAGCAATCTCCACTCTACCCACAAACCTGATCAAAAGCCCAAGGAATTGACCACAGCTTTGACCCCACACTCTTAAATATGAATAAGACACTTTGATGTCCTGGAGGTTGCCACAGATTTTCAGGACATACCCAATGGCAGATAATTGTCTGTTTGCGTATCTCCATTCCAGACCATGAGGTGACTGGTGAATGTTTGGTCCAGACATCAAGGAAATGAAAGGTTTTATATGCATTATATAAATTGCTTTATTATTTGCAGATGTTCTTGTGGCATTAACAGATACTGTAACCATGGCAGTTAGTTATTAAGTATAGACTAATATATTAACTATACTAAGTACAGACTACAGTATATAAATCATAGACTATTAACAATATACTCTGAATTAATTTATTAACTATATTAAAAACTATCTGTTATATATCCAAGTCTGCCTAACTGATATACTGAACAGATAACCCCTCAATGAGCTTCAGATTTAAATTCTTCAAAACCCCTAATAAGCTGTAGCATTTAATGTTGCCATCTTGCAACCACCAGCAAAATTACAAAATAAGCAACCGAATAGATGTAACCAAAACAAAACCCCACATTCACTATAAATTAAAAAATCCCACACCTGTGTGCATAGATACCTGAAGAGCGTCTACAGCACTGCTGCACCCTGTCCCCCCAGATAATAAGCTCGTTCAAAGCTTGTATCTGATTCAGACGAAATCTCTTTAAACCAGATCTGGGCTCTAATGAGCTGCATTTAGCACATTGAAATACTTGGTAATTCACACCTCTGATGACTAGGGTGGGTGACCTTATTTTAAAGGCTCAGCATGTTAATTTCCACGTGGAAAGCACCTGCAATGCCTGTAGGTGAAATGTCCTGAGAAGCAGGTCTCTTAGGTGAAGAAGTTTGACTTTTTGAGGGAATGGCACTGACAGGGGTAAAACAGAAGGACTCTCAGTGAGATCATCGGTGCCAAAAGCACAGCTTATTGTCCCGACTGATGTGGTCTTGCTGTTTCACACTTTCCCTGTTTGTGCCTATTTGTGGCTTCTTAGATCTTATTTCTGCTGTTATCTTTTGACCTTGATTTTTACTGTCATCTGCTTCATCCAGCATTGTGTGGGGTGTGGATCTAGCCCATAAAAAGAGAAACCAGGGCACTGCCTTTTTACAGATAACCCCTGACAGCAGCAGAAGACTCACACCTCTGCTGATTGAAAATGCTACCAAGCCCTGAAAAATCAGTGTCAGGCCAGAGGACCACTTGGCTCTCACCCTAACATGTACTTCTGCAAAGGTTACTTTCCTGGTTGCAGAAGGAGATGAAGGATAATGGCAGTCTGGTGAAGTTCCTGCAGACTGGAAAAGGGGGAACATAACCCCCATTTTAAAAAAGGGAAACAAGGAAGACAGGGGGAACTACAGGCCAGTTTCACCTCAGTGCCAGGCAAGATCACGGAGCAGATACTCCTGGAAACCATGCTAAGGCATGTGGAGAATGAGAAGGTGATTGGTGACAACCAACATGGCTTCACCAAGGGCAAATTGTGCCTGACCAATCTGGTGGCCTTTATGATGGGGTTACAGCGATGGTGGATAAGGCTAAAGTAACTCATGTCATCTACCTGGATTTGTGCAAGGAGTTTGACACCGTCCCACATGGCACCCTTGTCTCTGAATTGGAAACGTGTGGGTTTGATGGATGGACCACTCGGTGGATAAGGAACTGGCTGGATGGTCGCACTCAAAGAGTTGTGGTCAACAGCTCAATGTCCAAGTGGAGACCAGTGACTAGTGGTGTCCCTCAGGGGTCGGTATTGGGATCAGTGCTGTTCAACACCTTTGTCAGTGACATGGACAGTGGGGTTGAGTGCACCCTCAGCAAGTTTGCTGACGACACCAAGCTGAGTGGTGTGGTTGACCCACGGGAGGGACGGGACCCCATCCAGAGGGACCTGGACAGGCTTGAGAGGTGAGCCTGTGCAAACCTCATGGAGTTCAACAAGGCCAACTGCAAGGTCCTGTACCTGTGTCGGGGCAACCCCAAGCACAAATACAGGCTGGGCGACGAATGGCTTGAGACCAGCTCCAAAGAGAAGGACTTGGGGGTGGTGGTAGATGAGAAGCTCAACATGAGCCGGCAATGAAATTGTGGATGCTCCTCCCTGAAAGTGTTCAAGGCCAGGCTGGATGAGGCTTTGAGCAACCTGGTCTAGTGGAAGGTGTCCCTGCTGATGGCAGGGGAGTTGAAACTGGATGATCTTTAAGGTCCTTTCCAAACCAAACCATTCCATGAGTCTACGATTCTATAACCAGGCCTTGATCCTCACTGGTCTCCAGATGCTGAGCCCACCATGAATATTAGAAGCAATGAGGAAGGCTATGAATTACTGCTTAAAAGCAAAAAAAAATTCCCCAAAACCCAAAAAACCACCAAAACCCCCCCAAACCCGAACAGGCAAATGAATGCAAATCATAAAACACAATTTTTGCACCTAGAGGTGTATCTCAATACTCCCATGACTATTTCTAAATTGAAAAGTGGCTTTTTTCCGGCTTTTCAAGAAATTCCGTTGCTGCATTGTGGTGATAGCTCCTGAACAAACTTCTGAAATAGCAATACATTAACACTTCCAGCACAGCTCACTAACAACTGAGGAGCTCTGAAGAGAAAATAGTATTTTTTTTCTTTTTCTGTCTATGATGTTTGCCAAACCTGTATTCCCAAACAGGTAGTTAAGTGTTCTTGAACCGGACAAAGAGTCCCAAGAAACACATACTCAGCTCCACTTCCTAACGTGCTCTGCATTGGTTTTAGTTTCTGTACAAACACACCTAGTGGCTAAATTAGAGGATACCAGCTACAGCAAATTACAGAGTGTGTTTAGACTCACAGGCCCGCTCCATATAGTTAGGGTGAGATTTGCTTTAAAACTGTTCCAGGTGTTCCCTCCTTGGTCTGCCTTTTCTTTTTCAAACGCCCCTTTTGCCTTTCTATTTATACCTCTCTCTTCCCTTTCAGCACCTCAGCAGCCCCTCTTGCATCACAGGAGGGAGCACAGAACAAACATCCTCCATCTGAAGAAGTAAAATAAAAAGGCATCCAGCTGCTTTCCTCCTCTGCCTTCCCTCCTCTGTTCCCCAACCCTCCCCATCACCCTCCTCACAACCTGCAATTTTGCCCTTTTCTCCCAAAGTCTGTCAGGGACATGTGCAGTGTTTGCAGCAGGTTTGGTAGGCTGGATGGCTCCTGCTGTGGCTGCTGAACTTGGCTGGCACGTGCCACCACCAGACCTCTCAGCACCTGTGGTGGGACCAGCAACGAGGAGGGACAGGGAGCGACATGCAGCCTCTTTGATCCTGTCCAGACTCAGGTTGCAGCCACATATCCAAGCACAGCCCGGCACAAGTCCCTTGGTGCATCCCTTGGCGGTGGTGCTTCCACTGCTTCATCACCTGCGCTCAGGTAGGGGGGTTCTGAGAACCATCCATCCATCCAGTTTCTGTTCACAGCAAACATGAAACTGCCAGGTTTTCTGAACCCCCAGTAAAAAGCCACACAGCAGAAATACAGAAAATGGCACTGGAAGTCCAAATTTGAAAAGCAGCTCCCGGATGTTATATGGAATTCTTGTTATAGGATACAGTAGAAATATCTGGTTTACATGGTTGTTAGCCAGACTGACTTTAACAGAAATGTAAATTATTTAAAACAAGACAAAACAAAAGTAACATGTAGCCTTTATAGCTTATTCTTATAAAATATTTTTCCCATCACCAAATGTAGAATAAAGACATAGAAATAAATATCTTTATGTGTATTATAATCATGGAAACTTCTCTAGAAACAGCAGGCAAAAATATTCTTATTGTAATTTTCAGTAGGCTTTGAGTTTGAGGTAAATTCTAAGTTACTTTTTTTGGTAGGTCCTCAGCTATACCAGAACACTAAATGTAGTTAGAGGTGTTCAAAGTCAATTTTCAATACAGTCTCTTTCTAGCACTATGGATACCTGAGGTCTCAACTAGACACAAGGTTATTTAGAACAGCCTTAAGACAGCTCTAAGTCACATTTGTTTGTACCCAGAAGTTTAAATATCAGAGACAGACAGAAAATCATTAAATTTTGGCGAAGTCTACTATGTCTACGACATTTCTTTCTCCCAGCAGAAGCAGCTTTTCTCCTTGTTTGTAACAAGCAGTTGCAAAACAAGAAGATTTGGGCAGAAAAGTGAAGCCTAAACTGGACCTTGGAACAAATGCTGCTGAACACTGTTGTCAGACCAAACAGAAACGTCATGTTTTCATTTTAGACCACCACTGCAAAGAGGGGCTGAGCAAGTCCAGTGACCACATGGAAAGGCAACAAAAAAGAATCACTGACAGTCAAACATAAAGTTATAGTTTTGAAAACCAGATGACAGAAATCTAGGAGGAAATTGAGAAATAAAACAAGCAGCTGTGGTCAAGGAATGTTAATGGGGGGAATGGATTGTGTCAAAACAGAAAATAATGGCACTTTTCCAAGAAATTATTTAAATCTGTCTACCAGGACTGAAATCTGCAGTGACACCACCAAATGGAGCTCACAGTTTACAAAATGTGAATGCCACCTTGATCATTTCAAAGAATTAAGGTGTGAAATTAGCAAAGGGCTCCAAGACTGGTGCCTAACACAACAGATGTGCACTCATGCTTGTTAATAATGGGATTTCCATGAGATGACTGCCAAATGGTAGCACTTCACATCTAGCTGCCAGCTCCACACCCACAAATCGACCTGCTACATGTCTAAGTGCTACCATCCACTGAGCTGCAAGCTCACTTGGGTCAGCAGGCTGATCTGCATCCACTGAAGTGTTGCAGGAGCAAAACAGTTGAGAAATTAATGATACTATAAGCTAGATGCAAGTAATTTATGAACCGTGTGTCTGGAACCACATGCCTCCCTTTTGAAAAGTAAGCCCTTCCTCACCAGCGTGCCCTCTTGGATCCAGAGATCCCAGGACACTTGCAGATCCTGAAAGGTCTGCAAGCATTTGGGATGTAAATAAACAAAGGAAAGTACAGAAAATCCAAGAAGTTGAGTGTTAATACATGTGTACATTCTGTGCATGAAATAAAGGAGAAAAAACTAACTGGTGGATATAGCCTTCTCACAGAGCATCTCTTTTTGGGTTTAGGATTTCACGTCACCAGCATCATTGCCAATTGGATCTGATGAGCATAATCCTCTTATTTTTTATTTTTATTTCTGATTTCCTTAGTGCTTTCAGAAATAGCCATCAAATTAATTTACTATGTAATTACACAGGAGGCTCATAAACTGCCCATAATGATAGTCTGTTATCCATTGCTTTCATAAGCATAGAAGTAACTTTGCCATGTCATTGTGCCCCGTTCAAGTACTTCACCCACGGTTGTCTGTACTTTGTTCATTGTCATATGGAAAATGGGAGTTCATTGCCACGAGCTTGGGGACTTCTGTCAAATCAAAATCCCTGGTCACCTTGAACTTTATTATGGCAGGAAACATTTGTAGGTGAAACATAATATTTTGCTCCACAGAATATTATATTATTTCTGGGAACACTAATTGCTAGAAACAAGAGTCCAGCAGACCTGCAAGTCCTGCTCATGGGCATACAATCCAAAACTACTCATCCTTTTCTCAAGGACAGCAGGAGTAGGAGCAGGAGCAGGTGTGTTTGATGGGATTACATAAAACCTGATGGGCTTGGTTCAGGAGCTTTCCTCCGCCTGAATGAGGAAGACTGAGAATAGTGCTTGTGGCTCCTTTCAGCAGCAAAAGAGCTGTCTGAAGACCTTTGGTGAAGTGACATCTTGATGTGCCTGGGAGGGTCATGGGGCAGGGGGGGTGTTGGCAGTCCCAGGTCCTTGCTCCAGTGGAGGTGGAGGAGGTGGGCAGGGGGGCTGCACAGCTGCACTGTCTGCTTATGCACAGCTGGGCAAGAACAGGTGAAGGGCCCTGTATGCCCTTCTTCAAAGCTGACTCAAATTAAAAGTGGGTAAGAGGTTATGTCACTTTTCCTGTGAGAGGATGGAGGTCAGAAGAAAATGGGTGGGAGAGGAAAGTAAAAAGAGAGAGAGGGAGTTTTTCTCTGTTGACCCCCACCCCTTTCCTTCTTGGTTTTCAATGTTCTTTCTTCAATTGCTGTGTTGGGTGTATTCAAAAGGGGAATGAAAACAATAACAAAGATGAAAAAAAGATTTTTCCTTCTTTTTTTTTGTAAAATTTTTGAAAAGGTAAATGAAAGGTTACATTGTTGCTTTCTAAAATGGGAAAAGGGAATGTTTTCATGAATTTTAAATGCTTTCATAAAGTACAGAGTTTTGGCAAAGCTGTGTTTCTTAAAGATGCCTTTGGACAAAAAATATTCACAAGCTTCATTAATAATCCAAACTTTCAACACCTATAGCAAAAAGTGTTTCCCATGTGATCTGTGGCAAAGGGATAAGGGCGGGGGAATTCTGAATGAGCTGGAGCCAGAGAGGGACTCCTTGCAAAACCTGCTCCCTGGTGCAAAACATGCATCAACATTTTTGAATCAGGGAGGACACGGTGGGAGAGGGATGCTGATCTGTGGGCTGGGCACTGAGTCTGTTTCTCTGGCCTGCAGCCATGTGCACAACCACAGCACTTCCCTGAAATTAGAAGCATGCTGCACCTCCGTCCTCTCCTCTCTGCTGTGGAGATAGGGTCATTCAGTAATTGTTGGCTGCTTTACCTGCAACAGAGGAGCAAGAATAAGTCCTAATTGTTTCTTTTCTTCTAGTTATGGATAAAGCCTGCACTCTAGTGGATTATCTCTACAGGAAAGTGAAATCTATTTATTGATCTGTGGGATATAAGGACTAGATTTCCAGAAAGGCTGGGCTCTGGTCTAGCTCCATCTCTTGAGGACTCTGAGGACAGCAAAGTCCAGCAGATAATGAGTGCTTTTTAAAGTTACCCTCAGGTTCTGCAGAGAACCTCAGAGATTTTGGTTATTCTAGTGTTCTGGGCTGTGCCTTGGGGACAGATTAGATGTACATAGCTGTCCATATTTACACACAAAAATACAGATTTTCATTAATCACTTGGCTAAGGAGGCTCGGGAGTAGAATTTATTCTAGCAGAAATATTACATATAATAGACTACTTCTTTGTCTATCCTGGTTATGAATAGCTCCTCTCAAGTTCATGGAGTCTGTCTGACAAAAAACAGATGAGGACCTGGTCCACCATGCTAATTGAAACGTACCCCTGATTAGACCCAGGCAAATCACTCATACTAAAATACTTGTTTGACACTTACAGTTTGTTTGTTATGCAGTTTGAAGTCTCCTTCTGGCAAATTTCCACACAGAGTTAGCAAGGCTTGCTTTTTAAGGGTCTGGTTTGAAACCAAGGATGCCGACATAACTCTTTCTGTTGACTCCACAAGTCTTTGGAGCAAGTTCTAAGCCCCTCATTCGTGAAGGGTTCATGCCTATTCTTAATGGTAAACATGTTAGGTTTAAAAAGCACTGAGGATGCTAGGAAGTAAACATACTTTTTGCTTTAGGCTTGTCCCTAAGTCTCTTGCCAAATCTGGGCTTAAAATATTTACTAATACAATGGGGAGCTGGAGACAGTCAAAGTGAATTTGTTTGAAAATCTGAATGCTTGAGGAACCTCTGTCTCCTCAGTTCTTATTGCTGCCTAAAACCACAATGTCAGGCATGAATAATGGGGTCCAAGAGCTAAATGTTTTACTATTAAGTATCATAAGAAGTATTTCCCTGTGTGTACTTAATGTCCACTAAAAAGTGGGCAGGAAAAAACTGTTTCCACAGTGTACAGGTTCCACTGGCAGAGGTAACCCCAGTTTTGTGTTCCAACATTTCAACCCTGGTACAAGTAAAAGGCATTCTCAACAACCAGCATCCTGTTTGTTTGTTTGTTAGAGTGTATGTGATCACATACTTTCCCTCTGTGTGTGATGGGATCAGTAAGATGACTGTTTCTTTCCCCCAGCAGCTGTAAAGCCTGTCATCCCTGCTCAGATGAATTAAATAGAGAGTGTCTCTCTATTCCTGCAGGTCTGATGAAAAGAGGCAGCACGTAGAAGCAAAAGGAATCTACTTATACCCTCTTTAAGGGAAAAGGAGCAACCCAGTTTGCCCCTTTCCCTGTGCCCCTCATACAGGGGATAGTTATCAGCAAACAGTTGTTCTGAGCGTCCACATGCCCAGAAAAAATAAGCAGAGGTCATGTTTAACTTCTCAAGGGTTCTTTGTCACCTGGAGTCTTGTGTGTCTGTCGGACAAGGCTCATGCTTAGATTTAGGCTTCTCTGCAGATATATTATGCAAAATACCCATCTTCCATTTAGGTGTTAGTATTTCATATAGCATGAGCTGCACAGTGGTTCTGACAGGATTTAGGCAAAAAGTCAAAACGAGCTACTTCCCATTACCTCAGAATGTAGATTCTGCACCTGATAACAGCAGAAGGCTAAAACTCAAGACAGTTGGACATGACTGGAAATACAAATATTAAAAATAAGGTCAGCATGAGTTGTTTGAGATCGTGCCACAAGCGTGCTTCTTTGTCACCTGGGCTTTCCCTCACAGCACTCAAGGTTTTGAAACTGCTCTTATTTGAAAGTTCTCTGCTGATATAATAGAATAGGTCAATTCTTCCAAGCTCCAAGGACTCAATGGCTACTGAAAGGTTGCATTTGATACGACCCCATCTTGCTTTATGATATATAAACAGCTTGATTATGGCAACTTTAATAGTTAGGATGACCAGAGGCTTTTGTAATTGAATCTGACAGATCTCTACCAACAGCAGCACTACCAAAGCTGTTCTACCTACTGCTGAAAAAAGGAAATTTTAGTAGAAATGTAAATGAAGGCAGCGTTTAACAGATGAGATGCTGCACTGACTACTTATGTCATCCTCAGACTAAATACAGCAGCCTGTCTTTGTTAATGATCTGGCTTCTTCTGTTTAACAGAATTTGAATGTTCGTTTGTTGTTGTAACCTGACCTCTCCAGTATTAATTTTCTCTCTGCTCTGCAAAGCTATGGAGAACCTCAGAACTGTGCTGCTGACAAGCGCTACCGTGGTCACCGTGGGGAGCCAGGAATTCAAGGAGCAAAGTCGAACTGATCTGCTTGTATCTGGCTCCGTGCAATTTCCAGTTGCTTTATGCAAAGCCAGTCATTGTTTGCAATTCATGAACTACAAAAACAGGACTGAGAGGTGCAGGCAGGTCAGTGTCCCAAACAAGGTGAACTGTGTTTTAAATTAGAAGGGTTGAGTCCACTATCAGTCATATTCCAGGTTCTCACTCAACTGATAACAGAAGCAGCCACCACTACAAATATTCTCAAACTTTGGATAACTACCAGTTCCCATCAAGTAAATGTAATTTTTTTAAGGAACTCTCTAAGACTTTTTCCCCCATATTAATATTTCTGTCCTTGGTCACTTGACTGAAAACAGGTAATCAGAGATAATTTTTCCGAAGCTGGAAATATTTCTTTTCCTTCCATTCCTTGCTGCCAAATAACTCCAGCTGATGTTCAATGGCTTGCATATGGTGTAGGTGGGCTCTTTAAAATACATTGCCAAGCTGCAGATATACTTAAGGTATGTAGATCAACTTGCCTTTTATCTTCATTCCTGCAATGTTGTGACATAGTTTGCTAATGTCATAAACTCTGGGACCTTTCTCTGCATAACGACTCCCCATCAGAAACCAGCAAGTTTTCCAGTGCCATTCTCATGGATCCATCATCAGACTGACTGTATCTTCAAAGAGGAAATACTCCTCCAAGCCCTCTTGGAGGCTGGATGCCCGCCAGCTTTGGAGATCGGCCGGTATTATTGTTGAGCAGAAGAAGCAGCAGGGTGCTGGCCCCTGACAACATGAGGCTGGCACATCTCGTGCAGTAATCGACAGCAGATGGGGACACGCTGCGGCGGGCTCTTTGTGAGGCTGTCTGGAGGCTCTGCTCCAGCGCACGGCAAGGTTTGAGGGAGGCAAGGCTGAGCACTGCCTGCCAGGACTGCAGACGTAGGGGTGAGTGGTGGAGGGAGGGTGTGTCCGCTCTCCTATCGCTGCTGCTCGCACCGTCCCTTCCCTACAGACAAGCCATAGCCGCCACTGGGGAATACATCACTTGCAGAGGGGTAGTTTCTGAAAATTAGCAGAGACAGCTTCATGTGTAGTTCTGAGCAGAGTCAAAGCTTTTCAAACATTCTTACTTTTGTAAAAATGATGTGTAACGACTTCCACCTCTGCCTTCATAAACAAGAGAAGAATAAACACCTGACAATCCTTCTTTTCAGTGTAAATCAGTACAGTTCTTTGTGTATTTCAGTTTTACAACAAAACTTCAGCCTTTGTTGTTTTGTTTTGTTTTGTTTTGTTTTGTTTTGTTTTGTTTTTTTAGAAACAAAACCAGAAAGAATTCAATTTTTTTGAACAGCTGTTTTCTCTCAAGGAAAATTATCAAAAGTTTCCAGTCAGTTTGTGGTGTTGGTGGATGATACCTTTGACAAAACTAATGATGTGGATTAGGAATCCTTATTGATATAATTCCTTTTAATTCTGCCCAAAATATCAGGTGAAACCATTGCTATCAGCCTATTATGAGAGGAGTTTGCTGACCTCTGACCAAAGTTTTTTTTGTTTGCATGCAGGCTTTAAACACCACAGGGTAGTCTCTTCCCACCCATGCAAGCAATACGGTGAGGATCTTGGCTGAGACTCCAAGTATTTATATAATATATTGTAAAATGCTGTTATAATACACATAAGTGCTTTTCAACATGAAGAAAGTTTCCACCCAGCTGGAAGGAGAAGTGATGCTCCAGTTGGAGGCTATCTCCAAGCAATCCCACCTGATGAGGGATGTTTCCTGGACCCTGGTCTTACAACATGAGAACCAGCTACTAACTTCCCTGAACACCAGCACTTAGTCCTAGTGCAGCAGAAGGGTATGACTGGAAATGGTGTTTTGGCATTTGACCTTTGACCTGCTTTTTGTCAGTTTTGTAATTTATTATACAGAGCATACAAACACACCACCACCAGAAATCTGACTGTTGTTCCAGCTCTAAAGATGCTAATCTTAAGCACAGAATAATTTCCCATCAGTCTGGCTTTCTAGGTAAATCTTGCCTCATTTCAAAGCTGTTTTTTCCCTTCCTGGGGAGAAGAAATGCCTTTCCATATCTAGCATAAAACCTATCCATGACTACCATGCCACTTCTGTCTTTAAATGTAGCTTTCTGTCAGTCAGGACTTAGGTGTCTTGTGGGCTCTGCAAACATGCAGAGAAGACCAGGTTGTTTCTAGCAAACTGTCAAGTGTAGATTTTACTGGTAAACATGAGAAAATAAAGCAAAACGCTACAGAAATTAAAGAATTTTTGAAGATGTGATGGAAGTGATGTGTCCTGATGCTGCAGTGAAATGAAAGCCCTGTTTTTTGAGCGAGAAGAGGACTTGTGCTCGGGCTCAGGGCTGAGCTATGTGATGTCCATGCCAGTGGTCTGCAGGCAGGAGCTTAAACTCTCACAGCTCTTGGATTAAGGGGTAGGAGAAGATGATTAAAGAGATGCCACTGTTGCTATGACCATACTTTTTTGTCCTGCTGATGCTGTCAGGAAGAAATTCACAGTAAAGTTACATACAACTTATAGACTTGGAATTGTTTACTGGTTTCCAGAAGGACCAACTGGAGAAAATCAGCAGCTCCCTAACACAGCCCTTTACTTCCCCTGACTGCTGTCTCTGAGCTGCATACAAGCCACAGTTTGCAATGGAGGGGGGAGGAGGAGGAAGAGATAATCAGAAGCACATGGAAGCATTAACTACAGATTTGCTGAAACTTTTTGTAGGCAACAGTTCAGGGAGACTGCCTGGCTAGAAGAGAGGGAAGAGGAAAATAACTCAGCATCACTGAAGCTTAGGGGACTGCCCTCTTTCCACACACACAGCAGTGTGGTGTAATTTGCTACCAGAGCAGTGGCAAAACCCAGCACTGGCCTCGGTCTGTGGGTTGGAGCAGGGTGTTGCTGGGGGAACACAGTATCATTTCCTTTTGGTGAAGAAGCTGGCTCTGAGGATTGCTTCACAACAGTCTTGCAGAGTAGTTTCCAAACCAGCCTAGCATGATATTTATACTGGATTTGTACTTCTCTTTGTCTCACCACCTGCACAAAGTAGGTTAATTTGTGAGAGATCAAAAGTTAGTCAGAGAATGGCCACTGGGTCAAAGATCCTTCTCTCTCTTTGCTTTTAATTCTCATTTAGAAGTAAAATCTCTGTACAGGGTTTAATACAACAGTAGAATGGTTTGGGTTGGAAGAGACCTTAAAGGTCACCCAGTTCCCACTCCCCTGCCATGAGCAGGGACACCTTCCACTGGACCAGGTTGCTCAGACCCTTATCCAACCTGGCCGAGAACACTTCCAGGGAGGAGCATCCACAATCCTTAGGCAACCTGGGCCAGTGTCTCACCACCTTCACAGGAAAGGATTCTTCCTCATATCTCATCTAAATCTACCCTACCCCCTGTTCTGTCACTACCTGCCCTTGTAAAATTCCCTCCCTAGCCTTCCCGTAGCCTCTTCAGGTACTGGAAGGCCCCTCTAAGGTCTCCCCAGAGCCTTCTCTTCTCCAGGTGGTTTGTCTACCACCTTGTGCTGGCACACAGAGCTTGACACAGTACACCTTGGGTTTCCACTGGGGAAATGCAGCTTGCACCTACAGTATAAACAAGAATTGAAATTTTCTCTTCCTTTTACTTCCAGAATCACGCAAATGCGAGGCAAATCTTTCTTCTCCCAGCCCTCCTAATGAGAAAACACTTGGACAGCCACTGGTGACTGCCAATGGGAATGCTAAACACATCACTCATCATCTTTCGGGAGAGGTATTTAGTAACTTTTTTCACCAGGAGGAATTTGGATACCAGTCTGCTAAGTATTTTGATACTGGTCCATCTGCTAAAGGAATATCTCTCCCAATTCCCTTGGTTTTTAATGTAGAACATCTGTGTCTTCTTTCCTGAAATAGTTTGTCTTTTTTTTTTTTTTTCCCTTAAAGTAAATTGATGAATGAAATGTCTGCTTTGTTCTTGAGTTTGCTTTGCTGCTGTCCAAAATCTTTGCAGACACCTTAGCACACATACAGCAAATAATCCCAGATTCTCACACACACAAACACACATACAGGCCCATGCATACACACACAGAATCATTACAATTAATTTCATCTGAACGGAGAGTCTCATCTTGGACTTCAGTTTCAACCAAATGACCCGATGAACTGTAGATTACCTGAGTCAGACAGCTTGTCTGACCAACTGCAAATAATTTTCCTGTTACTGAGAATGCCCTTGGGCCTCTGTGTCTTCTTGTAGAATAAAACCGTTTCCATCTGCATGAAAATGTTGATTTTTGACAGAATTCTCCTTTAGACACTGTCTAAAGAAGACTGGTGAATACTTAGAGCACTCTGCATTCCCCATCTAGCAGTAGTAGACTTCCAAAAGAGTAAAGCTGAAAAGTCTTGGTAAAAATCTTTAATTACAAAAAATATAATTTTATATACTTCTTTCTGCTAAACTGAAGCCTGAGACCAATAGCAAGGTTCAATGGAAAATAGTCCCCTGATGATTTGTTAAGGCTTTGGGGCATGCTTTGAGATGCTCTTTAGATGGCATTACAGGGGATTTGAGATTCCCACAAAACAACATGGAAAAGGAGAGGCAGCTCAATCATGTGCTTCTTTTATTCTCCTTCTGGCTGACCCATCTAACCTGGTTAACTATTCTGAGTCCTCAAGAAGTGCAGGGTTAAACCAAATTAACTGACTAGCACTTTCCTTTCGACTAAAGGAAAAATCCTTCCTGCCTCTTCTCAACCCCACACAGTCCTTGAGGATGAAGTCCTGACCATTAAATCAAGAGCTTCTCTTCTCTTTTTTAGCCTTTGTTTTTTTACCTTAACAGGCAAATTTTACAAATACAACCCCTTCAAAGAATGAAATATCACACATCCTAGAAACAGAAATAACTTTAATATTTGTAAGTCCTGATAAGAAGTACTGTAAATGAAATTTTAACAAGATAACCAGTGTTTTGCTTTCCATTAATCCTTGAAGCACCTCCCTCTGGGATAGCTCTGGAATTGAAAATGCATTACTGAACATCTCATTAATACCACGTGCTTTCCTTCAGTAAAAAGAGCTTCTGTCTTAGGAGCCTTTTGGCACAGGGTTCCAAGCTGGGCAGCTGTAGTAAAAGCAGCCCATGGGTTTTCTTCTGTCTGCCCTCGATGGTGACCCTGAAAGGCACTGAGAGACAGATATTGCAGCATCAGATTGGACACACAAGGAGACAGTTTTGTTACATCGTTCTCACATAACCAAATATTGTTCACCTGAGAAGATAATTATAAATAATTAGAATTGGTTTAATAGTAGAACAACTTGCTACAAAAGGCAGTGGTCAGAAATTCATAGATTTTGAAGGTCAAATAGGACCACAGGATCATTTTTATTGGCTTTCAATATAATATAAACCATAGAGCTTGATGGACCCTAACAGTAGACTAATAACTTGGTTTTGAGAAAAATAGTATTTTCCTATCTTGAAGACATTCAAAAGGTATTACACCAGTATTCATTACTCATGCCTTCATTACACCCTAGTTACCAAGTGCTTTATTTCTAGTTTTATTACATTTTAGCTTGCCATACCAGCTAGTCCCCACCTATAATTCACCAGTGCCTATGCAGATCCTGAAAAAAGCAGAGGAAATGCAGGAGGTTTCACACACACTGAAATTAGCAAGGGCATTCAAACTGCTGCGTAAAGGAGTTATATGGCCCATTTCATAATTTCCTGCACTAGTTTGGAATGGGTCCTGCAGACACACAGCTGGGCTGTATTTCAATAATTAAAGGAGTGGGGCATGATTAACCCTACTGGCTGAGAAACTGATTCCCAGAGGCATCAGTTGCTTGTGTCTGAAAGCTTTGCACACCAGAGTACTGTGGGCGTGAGGATCTGTGTGGGTTGACTTATTTTTCACCCTGAAGCCCAGATCCTCAGCAGTTGTCTGTCAGAAAAGTTCTCCTGAAGTCAGTGCCACACTTGTCCCTGCACTGTCATGTCTATTAAAAAAAAAAAAAAAAAAAAAAAAAAAGGGGATCTGGGGCACAACAAGCAATCTTTTTTTTTTTTTTTTCCTAAACCCAAGCTACCTGGACTTTTCCATGCAGGCTTATTGCTATTTGACTAATGTTAACCTAAAGGGAACATCACACACTACATAGCCAAATGCTTGCTCCAGCATTATGTCAGGTTCTCAGCAACAAACTTCCTAATTGCTAAGTATTTCCTGGCAGATTCAAATAACCAGAAGGGTGGGCATTTGTGAAGTGTATTTTAGGTAAAGTATCCCATAGACAGAGCAGATTTACAACACACAAGCTAGAGAGTGGGCTAGTTCCTACCAGACATGGTTGTTGAGACTCAAGAGAAGCTGCCTGCAGACTTCAGCAGAGTTTTCTAACATCAAGTTCAAGCACTCTGAACGGCAGGAGAGCACCCTTCAGATTTTGCACTTTCAAGCCCTCTTGCCAGACGTTTCTATTTCTGGCGTTCCTTACGCAGTCTGTACACCACAGAACACAAATATTGAAGGAAGCATTGGTGCTTTGACTAGTAGTGTTGCTTAGCCCACATGTTTGTAAGTATTTTCCAAAATTTTTCATATTTTTCAATGGAGAAAAGCTTAAAATTTGTATATCCAAACCTATTCAGAGGCAGGCAGTTTAGTAGCATTTCACTGCCAATTTATTGAAGAGAAGCTGTTAAATTAAACTGCACTAAGGTTAAGGATTTATACTTGGAAAGCACAATAGGTTTCTTGCAACCTGATGCACTTCCACCCTTTCCATCTCTCCTAAGCACAGACTCTGACGCAGCTTGGAAGATGGTTATAAATCAAACCTACAGCTGCTTTGTGTTTCACATGATGCCTGGACTAACTGGAATAAAGTGCTACTAATTCTGCTTCTGCTTTTGTGGAGAGTATCAGCAGAGATAATTTTGTTGTCTAAAACATCTTGATTGCTGTAATAAAAAGTTGAAAAATCTGGATTAGGTTTTCCATTGTTCAAGAGAAGGCTTCAAGAGAATAATGCCAGGTTCTGTTCCACTGAGTTAGGAAGGCTATGAAGCAAGTTTATCTGTCTCAAAACAAAACAAAACCAACCTACAACACCTTTTTTCACAGCAAGATAGAATTCACTTATGCAAACATAACCTGTAGATATTTTTATGGCTGAAATAAGTACCCACATATAAGACCTGAAGTGACAACAAAGTCTTGTATATGAATTATTGTGAATAAGTTTATCAAGAGCTGACTACAGTTAATGAAGTGTTTGCCTATGCACTTAAATAGAAAGGAAAAAAATATTACTGGAACAGCTTTGCCACAGGGAAAACGTGTTATGGTGGTAATTCTATGCTTGCTGTCCAATGTTGTGCAAGTCTCTTGCAGTGTCAGTCTGATGATTTGTGTATCTAAATACTTTGCAGGGGTTGCAGTTCTTTCTTTTGATTTTCTGAGAGCACAGTCCAATAAAACACTCACATGGAAGCTGAAGAAGAAAACTGTGTTATTGGAAAGTGACACTTGCAAAATAAATGTGCCTGTCAATACAGAAGCAAAATTTCCAAAGCTGGATCTTATTCACTGTTTTGTATAGAATAATTATTTTTATTATTGATTAGGATATTAACTGACAACTTTGTGTAGATGCATTAAATTCAGCTATTGTAGCTCTGTTTTTGTTTTTGGTTTTGGGTTTTACTTTTCTTATAGATAATTTACAAACTCTGAAGTAAACTGACATAGCCGTGCATGCCTTGAACCAGAAAACACAAAAAAACAAATAGACAAAAACCCAGAGCCTGATGTATGGCCCACAGTCCATTTGTAAAGATCAAGAGCTACAAAAGTCTGTTCCCTTGCTCAGAGGAAGGGCCTCTCTGCAAGTGGGCAATGCCTGATGTGGCTTAGACAGGGGAAGTGTGTGTATGCCAAGGACTCTGAAGTCACTGCTTACTTCAAAGCTGTAACTTGAGCTTCCCCAGTGACTTTGCAATAAATCAAATAAACCAGGCTGGGGGAGCATGGGAGGCAGGGCAGGCAAGTGAAAGAGATGGGGAAAGTGAAAGTGCTGTGACAATGAAATCTCTGGGAGACAAATCTGTCCTGTTATGGGTGCCCAGTCAACAAATGCAAAATTATAGCTGTTGGCTTGAAGGGTGCTTGCTTTCTTCATTCAAATACTTGAACTGCAGCATCCCCAAATACCGGTAACACAGAGCTTAGGAGTAATGTTGGCCATGTTGTATAAACTTCCCCATGCACAATTTCTTCCCAGTCATACTATCCTGAGCATTTTAATTTTTTTTAAGTCATGTAAGCAGATGTCACACAGAGTCTAGCAAGTAATTTTTTTATCATCAGTGACATTCATCTCAGCCTAGGTCTCCAGCAGTCCAACAACAGAAATGCACAGTAGAGGAGGACACAGAAGTTGACTGAATTACATGATTTTCAAAGACCATGAACCTCTCTTATTTAAGACCAGATCTTGGAGCCCTACTCACCTAGAAGTGGAGTATTGGACTTGGATTTACAGATGATTGTTGCAAAATAAAACAATATACAAACTGGCTGTGTTTGTAGCTTCATGGTAGCCATCTGTGAGGATGCTCTTACCCTTCAACCAGCATGAGAGGAAAAGTATTTTATCCTTGACTGAAGAAAGTCTAAGCTTACATACACAGCAGAATAAGAGCAGTTGCTCAATGATAACTGAGGCCAAAACATCTCTTCAGCCTAATTTGTACTTGCAGGTAATTAGATGCTTCAGGAAGATTTCTTATTTTGTTGTACTGAATAGAGTTGGTTGAATGATCTAAGGTAGGTACTTACATGACATATAAAAACACATAGCAACTGTAGTATTTTCCTTCCTAAACTTCCTGTGAGGTTGACAACTTGTATTATCACAATTTTTTTCATTGGGGATGACACTGGTGTATGAAGGACAGAAGAATCCTTGATCTTCTGAAGTTAAAGGGTGCTTTTGACCCAAGGAGAAGTTAAAAAGTTCCTTGAAACAATGCAGGAAGCTAGAGGGGGAACAGTGATTACAACAGCTTTGCTCACAATGCAAGCTGCTGCCTTAATCACTGGGTAATTTTCATGTCTAAAATTGTACTCAAAAATACATTTTTAAAATGCATCTCACAACACCATGTAACTGTTTTTGGTTTTCTTTACACAAATAGCAATACTGTGATTTCTACTTACAAGAATGTCCAGGACTTACACATGTGAGCAAACAAGTTACCATTATTCACTACTAGCTATTTATCACCCCCATATATACAAAATTTATCAATCAGTCAGGAAACAGACTCAGCTCCCTGCCACTTAAGTAGGCAGTAACACACATAAATGTGTTTTGTGATAGTTCATATCATATCTGATATGTTTTGCAAAATGTGTCTTATTCAGAGCAGTCATGTGATGGGCAACTATGGATAATGAATAAAATAATACCTTTCCTATACAGTTTCTATAGCCAAAGTGGGATGAATCTGCTCAACAATTATTAAAGGTCAGCTGCACAAAACGTACAAGCAAACTGGGCTTTACCAGAACTTTGATACCATTTTCCTTTTCATAGCTTCTGTAGGAGCGCTGGCAAAGAAAATTGTCCTGAAACAAAAAAAACTGTAGTGGAGTAAAAAAATGCTGGGCTCAACTCAACTGAAATGAACTTCTGCAGTCTCTTCAGGGTTTATAATCAGTGTCTCCTTGCTGGAGACACGCTAAATACACTAGAGCATTCATGACAAGCAGGCTTATTCGTCATGTATTCATCCCTCCCTTAGTGAACCTTAGCCTGTGTCTCCACACTGCTGTGATACCCCAAACGTAAGTCTGTAACTGATGAAGCTGACCCACGTAAATTCACTTTGTTTTCTGAAAACTGAACCTTGCAGATCATGCAAGGGAATAGCTGGTTCAAAGGGAGCAAGTTTTACAGAGGCTAGCCCTACAGGCTTGACTGTTCTTTCCAACTGCAAGACATGATGAGAAAGGTTTAGTAACTTTAACTTATGTAAAAATTAATAAGGATGTTGGGGAAAGGAGAGTCTGGAGATCATAAATACTTCACTACTGAGTGTTAGGAAAAAGAAAAAGAGTAATGAGTTGGTAGGCAGTAAATTATTAAGCTATCATTCAGCAAATCTAGAGAGGGGAATTAAGTAGGGAAGGAGTAAAATTCTTAAGGATTTATTTTATTGATTAGTTTCCAACTTAGAAGAAGGTTAGAACTTTCCCCTTAATTTAGGGGCAAAGGTTATAGCTAGTCTTCTTTATAAGGGACTGCTGATGTGTATTAATCACTTTCTTCTTCAATGCTGTTATAAACCTTGGCAGACCTGCATAGCACAGTGATGATTTTAAAAGACCAGTAGCACCTGATGACTGACCAAAAACTTGGCACTACCTGCAGCTGTGCAAGATAATTACTGCTGCTGTAGATATGAACAGCACAGGCAACAAGAGGTGCAGGATCCAGGGTGCTCCCAGGCACTGTCCTGCATGAAAGAAGGAAAGTGATGCCATCAGAGAGCTTGAGTCCTGTCATCCCATGAACTCTCCTAATCCCAGCCACTGACCAAAGCACCGACCCGAGAGAAATAGGGTTGACTTACTGCAGCCTGTGAGCTGCTGACCTACACCAACTGAGAAGTCACTTGTGCCTACACCAGATGTGTTGCCTTTTAAAGATCAAAGGTATTTTTTGTGGGGTGGGAGGAGAATTTTTAACTTCCTGTTAGTAAATGACAGTGGAAAATTCCCTCTCTGGAAATCAATAGCAAAATTTGGAAGCTGTCCAGGAGGTTGCAATGAATGGCCATCAGGCCTTCCTAACTTCCTCGGCTCACTTACCACAGGTGGCTGGGATATTGTTCAGCAAGAAGGAGGTCTGGTGACTCAATTTTCAACATAGTGCCCCTTCTACACTTCCTCTGCACCAGAAGACAATCCCATGTGCACCAGTGCTTCTGTATGCATCCCCATGAACCCTAACACTGACCTTGTTGGAGCTGCACCATGGCTTATCTCTTCTAAATTCAGCTGCCAGGGTACATTTCTGGGAATATATTCATGCAACCAACAGCAGAAACCCTGCAACAAGGTTCATGAATCCTGCCAGGAAGCAAAAAAAAAAAAGTGCTGAGACCTCCACAGCTTTAGCAAGAGACTGCTGAGAGTGTCACTGCATGGCTTCAGATGAGCCCTGGCACACTATGGCAAACTATGACTGAGTCTAAGAAGTGTCCACTCCTACCAATGTCCCTGGCCTCTTCGATACAGCTCATAGTCCTGTCTCCTCCTTTGCCACACCAGCAGAAGGAAATTCAAGTCCTACCCTGAGCATCTTTAGAACAGAATCTGGCATGGTAGTGAAAATCCATTTTTATGGGCTTTTTAAAAATAAGACACCGGATTTTGTGTTGAATTGGCTGAGACATGCATTATTTTTTGCTGAGTGGATTCTAAATGCAGTAACACCCATCAGAGGAAGGGAGATGGCAGTTCAGGGCAGTAACTTTTCAAACTTCTGCCCAGTATTCCTCTGATATTATTTTTAGTGCCTTTAGTTCTCACACTTGCCTGTTCTCCATTTTTTTTTTTTCCCCTTTTTTCTTAGGTGGGTGGCATATTGCTTTCTTCTTATATGTTCAAATATTTAAAAACAACAACATGATTTAGCAGCTCTTGGAAATGTTTCTCTGAGAGTGCATGGAATATTAGCTGCTAAACAGCTACACTCATTTTCAAAATTGGTCTGGGACTTTTAAGTCAGTGGTACCCATTTGGAGATGATTCCATGAAAGTAAGTATGCAAGTAAAATAATCTAAAGCTTCTGAAAAGATTTGTGAAGAAAGAAATAACAAGCAACACATGTAATAAGGAGGTAGGAACTAACATTGAAATCAGCAGATGGGAAAGAATTTTTGGTCCAATTTCACCATTCATTTCAGGGGATGAGTTTTAAATCTCAGCTCAGTTTTTTAATGCAAGATAGTAGCAGGAAAGCCTGACATGAGTTGTTCTTAGATGCCTGACGTTTTGATGAGGGATTTTACATGGTACATCTAACTCTGTGAATCACAGGACGAAAGTTAAAAAAAGAGAAAAATATTAATTTATTAGTGATTCTGAAGTTCCTTGTATTTTTTAATAGTATTGTTTCACTTACTCAGGTGGTGGCTTTTTTTGGGAGAGCTATTTGCTTCTCACTGGTCAAAGTTAAGCTGAAGTCTACCCAATTAAAAAAAAACAAACAAAAACCACTGTCCCATGCTACAGATAGACTTTAAAAATATTCTCAAAAACATCCTTTCCAAAATAAAAAAATGACATATAGGAGAAGACAAATGGTTGAAAAAATAATTTAATCTGAATCTTCATTTTTATTTTAAATCCAGGAATAAATTTTAAGGCCAGTTCTTCGTTAATTGAATTTAACATAATACAGCTGAGTCCATGATTTTTCCAAATACAGTGGGAACCCAGGAACCCAAGCCCCATTTTAAAAAATACCTGAAAGTCTCCACCCAAGTGATTTTCAGCCTAATTTAGGTACTTGTAAAAAATTTTCATGGAGCCACAGAAGCTCAGATTTCACTGCTTCTCAGTGTGGTGAAAGCTTCTAATTTCTGAAAAACCAAGACTCTAAACGGGGAAGTGGCCTTTAATGACTTCCAACTTCAGGGTCTGACTTATGTGCAAGGATGGCTAGAATAGATCCCATCACTCTCTTAAAGACGTCCAGCTGCCCCAGAGGAAATACAGCTGCTCGTGGTGCAGTCAGTGAGCACCAGTTTCCAGTTGCTTTAAAGCTCTGAGCTGCCGTGGGTTGTTGCTGCCTCAGCAGCAAAGTGGTATGTGTAGATGGACAGCTGGGTTAGGAACCCCTGCAACCTTCTCAGTGTAAATCAATGCTGTTTACACATTTGAGGCTTCAGGTAGGTAGGAAAATTTTTCCCACTTTTTTTGGCTTGTATTGAAAAGAAAATAAAATGTTTCTTCTTAAGTGCTGTACTTCTACCCAGTTCCAAATATCTACAGGCCATGCCTTGTCATATGGAGCTCTAGGTAATCAAGGTGATAACAAACGTGATATGAGGTGTTAACAAAGACAGAAAACAGATATTGATTTAATTATTTTTTTCCCCTATCCGCTTTGTTAACTTATTACAAAAATAAATCAAAGCACCAAGTCTACCACAAAGAAAAATGTCCCATTCAAAATGATTTATAGGGAGTAACAGGCCTCCTCAAAAGTCTTTCAATGGGAAATATGCAATCACTCATTCTTACACTTACACAATGGCTTTGCTTTTGATCTTTGATCCTATTGTCCTCAGCTAATGAGAAGCAACATTCTGTTTGGAAACAGTGGCAAGGGTTTATGTCCTTGTCTTGTCTTGCAAAGCCCCTTGAAGTTTTGAATCTTTAATAGGCTGAAAAGTGGTGACACATAAGTTCAGAACAAGTTTTATGCTGTTTCCTGTTTTAGTGGTTGGGGTTTCCCTTTCATAGCTTACTTTCAAAAGAACAGATCTGGAGAGGTTTTGTTTACACACAAAAAAATTACTTTTAAGTACATATGAACACACAAGTGGACACATGCCACTAGGCCTAGTCATCACCATCACCTTAGGACTGACTTTGAAAACTGGCCAAGATCTCCTCCTGTCAATCAATGTCCTCAACAAGGTCCCAGGAGCCTGAAGCAATGGCATGGAGTGAATTCTGTCCACTCCTTTACCTGTTCTGCCCTAGTCATGCAAGTCTGCATCCACCCTGCAAATCATTAAGCACTTCTTAAGTTTCCTGACCCAGTACTGAAAAACAGCCACTGAATCCTACCTAAGCTAGCAAAGAGTCCTTCTGAAATGATGAATCTGACAAAGAAGGGTCATCCATGTTGGCTGTCCTCTTTGTCAGAATACACACAGAATTATCCTTGTATGAAGTTTTTTGGAAAAGAAAAGATAAAGAAAGGAAGAGAAAAGAAAAGAAAGGAAGAGAAGAGAAGAGAAGAGAAGAGAAGAGAAGAGAAGAGAAGAGAAGAGAAGAGAAGAGAAGAGAAGAGAAGAGAAGAGAAGAGAAGAGAAGAGAAGAGAAGAGAAGAGAAGAGAAGAGAAGAGAAGAGAAGAGAAAGAAAAGGAAGTGTCTCCCTGATGGTATAATTTCCCTGGAATTCTTTGCTTTGTAAAGTGCAGACTGAAAAAGCTGCTTTCTGACAGGTTCTGCCCTGGGTTTTGACTACTCAGTTACACATGAAAAAAGCAGAATAGACATAAGCAGGGATTTAAGCAAATAATTATTTCTGGTGTTGCTGAGCAGAGGGAGTTGGATATTTGAAGATGAATCTAATCACAAAACATAGTGCAAAACGTCCATGTCAGCTTTGTTTGGAACCTAGTAGGCTCCATGTCTAGAAAAGCCTTGATGTCTAAAAAAGAGGATGAAGCAACACAGATCAGAAAAGTCTTGACAAGAAATACTAAACTTGGCACAAGACCTCTTGTTACTATAGTGTCCTGACAAAGAAAGGACTCTCATGCCATAAACAGGAATTCATGTCATCAACAGAATTTAAGAAAACCTAATCTTCCATATTATGCATCAAGTTACTTGTCTTATAAGCCTGAGAAAAAGAGAGACTCTTACTGTTAGTCAGTTTTCTGTATACTGTAAACATTTAGATGCTCAGGATCATATAGATATCACCACTATATTGAATAATCAGTCCCAGCAGGCTGCAACAGCTGGTGGTGATAAAGAATGACCTGCCTGAGTTGTGTGGTAAATTAAAGAGAAGTCTAAATGGGTGATTTTAATTTTCTGTCTGGGGCACAAGTCTTATGGGGAGCGGCTGAGGGAACTGGAGTTGTTTAATCTGGAGAAGAGGAGGCTGAGGGGAGACTTTCTCGCTCTCTACAACTACCAGAAAGGAGGTTGTAGTGAGGTGGTTGTCTTCTCCCAAGTAACAGGCAATAGAACAAGCAGAAATGACCTCAAGTTGTGCCAAAAGAGGTCTAGATTGGATATAAGGAAAAATTTCTTCACCAAAAGGGTTATCAAGCATTGGAATAGGCTTCCCAGGGAAGTGATTTGAGTTAGCATCCCTGGAGGTATTTCAAAGATGTTGAATATGGTACTTAGGGACATGGTCTAGAGACAGACTTGGTCATGTTAATTTTATGTTTGGGCTCAATGACTTTAAAGATCTTTTCCAACAAAAACTATTCTATTATCCTTAAGCAAATTCTTTTGACTCATGCCTGTGTGACCAACACAATAGAAATAAATCAGCTTAAGTTCACACCTAGAATGAATTTGGAGAACTTGAATTTAGGATGGAAGCAGTTTTTCAGTGATAAATGAAGCCGATATTGCATAGAATTGGAGATATACAATGAATTTGGCATTTCAAGCCAGCGTTTCCATGGTGTTCCATTTTGGCTTTAAAGTGTGGCTTTACAAAATGGTCCAGAACTCTTAATGAATATTGTGAATACCTAGCACATATAAAATAATTAATCACATCTTTTTTCTCTCTTCTTTCCTCACCCAAGATGTTAAAAAAGTCTTTCCCTAAGATGACATCTAGCAGTTTCTAACATTTTTACACCACCTTTCCACTACAAAAAGACTTCCTGGTTCCCTAACAACCTGCTGCAGCTATGTCAGACTTTAAAGTTTAGCCTCTTCTTTTCAGACACCTTCTAAATAACAGCTCAGAAATTTACTTGGGACAGGCCCCTCTCTCACACACCTTCCTCCAGCTGCCCATACTGTAACTGCCAAGAAGCCCAGGAGCTTCAGGTGTGTGGGTTGGTCTCATCAATGTCTCAGGACTTTTGTGCCACTCTTGCCTACATTTCCTACCCTTCTGTCCCTGATGAAACAGTCAGTGTGGCTCTTCTGACATACCTGGATGGCAAAAGGCACTCACAGAAGTGGTGCTTCTGTGCCCAAGTTGGCACAGAAGCCAACTGCTCTCTGCCCAAGTTCTCCTCGTCTATGTGATGAATCCAGGACGCACAGAGTGGTTCAGGGATAGAGATGGCCTCTTAATATACAAGCAGAAAGCCCAGCCCAGGATACTCATCAGCTCTAGTCCTTTTTGTGGCTTCACTGTGATGAAGTGATGAAGGAACACAGAGAATTTGTTTTCAAATCTTGCAAATCTGCCTGGCTTACCAGGCTACACAGAAAGAGACAAGGAAGAATCAATAATCATCCTACTGGGTGAAAGTGGCAAGGAGTGAGATCTGCATTTTCTAGTGTCCTGAGATGTTTAACAGCCAGAGAAGTGGCAACTCAGGGAAAAGTGTGTGAGTCAAAGGACAGAGACAACAACTGCTGCAGGAGCATCAGATATATCCAGGACTTTCTGATACACCCCTGAATTGGAGGTTTGTGTTCTGTCACAAGTGCCTACCTTCAAACAGAGACAGAGACAAAACATCAGCACAGAAAGCAATGGTGTATCCATCCATGGGTTTACAACTGCCACGGAAAACTCAGTGCCTACAGTCCAGGAGTGCTGGAGTACAGCGTTGCTGGAAAAGCCAACAGAGCCGTGAACGCTGGGAGTGTTACCTCTGACTGAGGGAAGGCAGTGCACATCCAGGGAAATTTTGGGTTTCACTTAAGAGCTTTCATTTTTACAGGTGATAAGCTTGAAAGTTCATGAGACTGGTTATAACGAAGTGACAAGTGACAAAACTTATGAAAAAGAGAAGCGAATGTTAATGGTTTTGGTTGTCAACCATGATGTTTGGAGGACGGAGCCAGGAAAGTTTCCAGAAGTGCTATGCTTCCTAATTAACCTGAGGAATTTTAAAACAATGTGTGCTCTTTAGGATATCTAAGGATATTAGAGCCATGGTTTTCTAATATTAATGCTTTATTATTTGATATTTTATTTCGGCTCTAAGTGATCAATGCAAAGTATGATGACTGCTACAAGAAAATTCCATAAAGTAAAGATTAATGGACAAATGACACAACAAATAGAAATAATATTAAGGTAATCTGCTATTAATATACATAAGATGCAATAAATTATTATATTGTTGTGAATGAAGAAGCAATGTAAGTTCTAGCTTATGCAGTATCTACTTTTTTTTTCTTATAGATGGCATTAAATGTCAAGCAGGACATCTGGTGGTGCCTAGAGAATCTAAAAAAAAGAGAATGAAAATGTACAAAGGGAAATTTTGGTGGAAGAAGAGGAGAACCTTTCCTAAAGAAAAGTGTTAGACAAGAGTCCACTAAGGAGTATATTAATCCATCAACTAGCAGGGATAAAACATAAACAAACTGGTAAAATAATCAAATTTCATATGTATTCAGTGGCTCAATATAACCATAATGTAAATAAGAATCTGTGTTTTTGTTAGACAGATACAGAAAGATAACCTGACATTTTTTCCTAAAGATGTATTTTTTCTTAACAGTGGTTTTCTTAAAAACAGTGAAAATCACATCTATTTCACCACAGCTTCCTTCCAAGCCTCCTAAATTAAGTTAACGCTTGATAATTGCTGTTGAGCCAGTTCTAGTGTTTACTGATTCTTTAGTAATATTTTTAATTAGAAAAGTAAAATGTGACCGAAAAAATAGTGGTGCTTTCCTTAAATAGGATAACAACTTCAGAACTCATTATGCCACCTTGATATTGGAACGACACTGAAACAACTTCACAGAATTGCTCTAAATCCATTAGTGTAAATGATGTCAGAATCTTGCTCATTATTTCAAGTCACAAGCATATGTCTAGTTTTCACTGGCAGTCACTACTACACAGCTATATCCAGAGACAAATGATAATCCACTTTCACTCACTTCATAATACGAGGCTTTTCCATAAGACAAAAATGGGACATGCAGTTGACCATGTCTCTCTCCTCATAGTGTCACTGGAGACATTGAAACAGGATAATTAATATTGCTAGTGAGCATGGCAAGCATAGGAATTCCCTCTTTTTTTTTATTCTTTTAGCCATTCTAGTGTTTCACTGACAACATATTGCTAAAGAGGGAACCAAAGACCAGAGAAACCACACAATAAAAAAATTTCTAGGGATGTGAACAGTAATATTAAGTATCACTTGCACAAAGTGTATATCCTAACCAGAAACAGAGAACAAAATGCTTCCAGCCAGTAATTTACATTCAGTTCAGTAATTTACATCCAAATGACCTCCCATTTGGATGTATGAATTCAACATCACCATAAGGTAGGTGCTGGCTAACTTCACTAAGTCCTGCAGCACAGAAAAATATTTGGTGCTACACTGTCATCCCTTTGTGTAACAACTTCTTGGCATGGGCTGTGAACTGAGAATTAATTTAAGGTTGCCTGCAAGGGAGGCAGAAACCTCTGTATCAGGAGCTTCAAACTGATGAAAAAAAGCTCAGCAGAAGGGAAGGCACGTGGCTGGCAGGGTTACCTATGGAGTGGAGGGTCCTTGCTGGCAGCACAGCTATACATGACCTTCAAAATCGGCTGCATGACAGGAGATGGAAGAACTCACTGATGTCCTGTGTAGTACAGCTTTCTTCTTCAGCACAAACAAGGGTCTGCAGAGCATCTCGCAGACCTCCTCTGCTTTTGTGTTACCCTTCCCCACCATAGCCCCCTGCGGTCACTGCCTCCCGCTCTCCCCCTCACCTCTTTTTTTTTTTTTGGTTGCTGAGCACAAGATTTATAAACCCTTTGAAACATGTTTTTTCCAGATGCAAACTCCAAGTGCCCTGTCAATAGCTTCCTGCTCCACTCCAAGGGCCGAGCAGAGGGAGGCACACATGCTTCCCCCCACGAGCCCACCCTCCATTGCTCACTGAAACCCTCCAGAATCTGCACTCTTCCTGGCAGAAACCCTTCTGCGCCCCCTTGCTTAACACGGTCAATTACCAGCTCATTAGGGCCTCTGTTTTTCCACTGATTAGGTGTCTGGGACCACCATTTCCCCTGGTCTTTCTGAGGAGCTGGTACTAGTGCTGTGTCTGCCCTCCCCACCTGCACCAGCATGCACCACAAGAAAAACCTCACAGGTTCCAAATGAAACACCACATTATGATATTAAACAACTGCATCTTGAGCACCAAAGGATGATGAGGTAATGTTAATTATTTCTGTGGACTAGGACAACTTAAAAGCACAAACAGCAGTACCTTATGTCAAATACCTGCTAGGAGTCTTTGAAAGCATGCCAGCCTCCTCACTAAGCCAGGCCAAAGCAGATTAATAAAAGAAAACCAAACAATAGCTGCCTCCTTTGAGTTCTAAAGCAGAAAACATTTTTGTTAAAATAAGCTGTATTAGCCATCAGCTGTAATTACATCACACAAAAGGAAAAGCTTTAAAAATTGTGTGCAGAACTTTAAACTACTTATGTGCAGAAAATGAAAACCATAAAAAGGTAGTTGAGGATTTTACTCCCACTACTTCTCTTTGGTGATGGAAGTTCTTTAAAAATAACCATTAAGTTAGAGCAGGGTTGTAAGTGTACTTTAGTGAAGAAGTTTCAGCTTAGTAGGATTTCAGAACAGCTTTCTAATATCCACAGGCCAGATGCACCATGCTTAATCTGTGCATATAACTGAGCATCCTCACACACACTGGCTACCAAGGAGGTGGTACCCTGCCTACGGATCTTCCCAACATGTAAGCTTGGCAGCACAGTTGGATTGAACCTCCAATACATATTTTCCTATAGAGTTTTTCTGTCAGAGCAATGGTAGGCAGTGAGGAAAAAGGACCAGAGACCCCCTGCTCATCACGCTACACCTGACAACTGCTCTTGTAGGATTGCTCTCCCAGTCCCTAAATGGGCAATTTGCAACTGGATTGGGAACCAGGGCTCCCCTGGCCTGTGCTTGGCTGCTCGTTGACTGATGCATCACAAAGTTAGCTGCATCCATATCAGAGTCGGGATGATGGTGGGCTTCCTGCTCAGGGCTGTCATCTGGATTTCTGCTCCCAGACTGCTGCCTTCATCAGCTGGTGCTGGAGGATGGTGGGCTGGGCACGTCCCTCATGTTTCAAAGGCCAGCAGCTAGGAAGATCCTCTTTTTTGCAGGTGGACTTTACCCCTCTCTTCCACCTTTTCACTGCCACTGCTGAAGCTGCTGGCCAGTGCAGTGGTACAGAATGGCTCCATGGCACCAGGGGAAGAGGCACAAACCATACATGGTCTTTTGCTCAGACCATTTCTAACTTTTCTAAATGACTGGGGCAAAAAGACTTTCTGCCTGTTCCCCACTCTGCTCTGAGTGTTGGAGACACTGCACAAGGGATGTGAAGGCATCACGCAGCGAACAAAATCAAATGTTGGTAAAAGAAAAACGTCATTGCATGTAACCCTACAAATGCTAAGGACAAGATAATTCTGTCAACAGCTTCTGAGTGTCTGATGCTAATTTCATACTACTATTTGACATGCTTTGTCCATTGATATGCCCAGATGCATGAGCTTCTTCCTTCAGCTTCTTCATCATGCTCTACTAGCAGTTACAAGTACTTTAGCAGCACATTTGATACAATAATGTTCATGGAGAGTGAAAAACCAACCAACCATGGTCCTTATATGCTGCATAACATGAGGCAACAGTCACAAGCTAAAACTCAACAGCTTCCATCAAGATAGAGGCAAATGGTTTTGCCAGTGAGCAAGGTTACTGGCTCACAAAAATTGCTTCAGGGAAATGGCAGGTCACCTGTCTCTCAAAGCCTTTAGTCAAGGCTTAAAGGCTTCTGTGGAAGGTGAGCAGGCTCAGTCAAACAGTGCAATGATGACTGGATAAAATTCTTTCTCCTAAATTACACAACAAGTCTGACTGACAGGTCTGAAGGACAGAGGGAATCTCCAGACCTGGTTGGGATGCCTATAGCTTGCCTTCAGGTGGAGTTATATTCTCCCTACCATCTGATGCCAGAACACATTTGAGTGAAAGAGAAATCTCTAGCACATCTGTAACCGCTACTTTTTGAAGCATCCCTCAGAAAATATTGAGTGCAAATTAAAGAAAAAGTATACAGAGCTGATGCAGAATGTCTCTAATAATGGCTAACGAGGTGAAAAACTAATAGAAAAATGGAACAGTGGTTTCTTACATAGGTACAGACACAGAACTAGAAAGCATGCAGATTTCAGTTTTCAAAATACATTTTAAATGCAGGAATAAGGGCTTGCCATTGCAGTTTCCCACTTCCAGGCTTGCTGATCCAGAATGACTTCTGTTTATTCTCCACAAATTTATATATGTAGAAACTATATTAATGTAACTAAAATATGTACACAAAGAATTGAATACACATACCTTCCCACTGCCATGGCCATCCAGAATTTCTACTGAACTAATCCATGTCTAGTCAATGTCATTTTCTGGGGGTAAGCCAAGGACTTTGTGGATGGTGTGAAAAAGACCCAAATAAGGTTTGGAAAACTCCGGGTAACACATAACCAGAGCATTGCAAGTGAGTACGATGTGATGGCAGAAGCAGTTCAATTGCATAAAAATATGGAAAAACCATATTATGAAATGCAGATTTAAGTAGTTCCATCTAGGTTATATGGAAAAAGGGTAATTTAGCAGAAGATTAAAGGCAGGGCTCCAGTTCAATAATACTAAATAATCCTTATTCTCACTTTACCCAAAGACTATCCAGAAATTTCTACAACATCTCTTTCTTCATTTAGCAATGCATCTGACTAGGGAGCAGAGCAACCATAAGGCAGCAGCAGATTCTATCACACAACATGTGCCAAAAGGCCAATGTGTTCAGATGTGTTGATCCAAGCTAGAGGTGCATATCCCCTTCCCAGTTATTAAGTAAAAAGACTAATGAGATGCTTAATTATGCACATAATGAGATGCCTAATTATGCATGTGTGCATGCTTGTGGGCACAGGCAGGAGAACGGCAGGCTTGGGAACACAGTTCAGTTAGACTCAGTGAGGTTCCCCTGCAAATCCTTGCTAACTTCACATTAACAACTTTTACATGTCTAGGAATCTCATCTGGATAATGGATCACAAACCACAAAGCAGTTCTGAGACAATTCCAAAAGTAAATCAAAGACAGGTCAACCTACACAATCCACAGTAAAAGTTACCCTGTTTGCCATCCATGCAGAGGTCTGTTTCATGGCCCTGCTACACCACTGACTAATATTATCTTTTTTAGACAGTGAACGCTTTGACAAGCTGGAGCCAAAAGAAGTGACCTTACAGAGAGAACTCTGTTCAAAAATGTATTTATTTTCCTTGGTTTCAAGAGAAACAATAGCTATTAGCTGTTATAGTAAATAACTAGTTACTAATTTATGAGGGCTTTCAAACCCTTATGATTATCTGTGTGAGTGACAGATCCCATTGTGCAAGCTGTAAGGCATCCTGAGCTCGCTCCAGCAAAGCTATTAAGCATGTGCTTCATATTAAGCATCCGAGGAAACACAGTAAGATCAACATATCTGAGTTAAGCATGTGTTTAAGTGCTTTACTGGACGAGGGTCAGAGTGCGTAGCAACTTGCGGGATGGACTTCCACAGGAATTTGATTGTGTCCGAAAACAACAGTCCACTTTGGAGGTCTATTTGAAACTGCAGTATATTCTCAGACAACTTAAGCTACCTTTCTATGTTCCATTTGGTGAAGAAATTATTCTAAATTGGCAAAACTACAACTAAGTATCTGCAGATGAAAACTGACGAACGGCAGTCTCCTATTCACCTACACAAGCTACCCCTGAACTAGAGTACCGAATAGAGAAATTCATTCCAATACATAGCAGGATCTTCTTTTTAATCTTAGAAAGTCTTGGCATTATCCATATATTATACCTAGATTTCACCTGGCCTAATTGTTGTCTTGCCAGACAGTAATCTAAATCCAGCTTCAGAAAGATGAGGAAAAAAGTATACAACAAGAGAAGTGATAAAAGAATTATGCTGTCACAGCCTGCTTACGATGCAAAGGAAGGGGACTGCAGCTGTTCACCCCTCCCTTCTCCCTTCCAGCATCCACGCTGACAGATTTATCCCGTCTAATTTTGTTTTGTTTTGTTTTTTTCTCTTTCTTTTTTAATAATTTTAACATGATATCATCAAACTTCTTACATTTCTACAGGATTTTCATGACCTGTGGCAACTCACTCCCACTGAGGTTGGTAGAACGTGTGTCTGCAAGCACAAAAACTGAATCAAGCTGTCTTCTCCATTCAAACCATAAACCCCTCTGAAGCCAGTGATGTTGTGCACATGCTAAGTGGAGAACTGAGCCCGCAATATACATGCCAAAGAATGAGTGACTGAAGGAGGCAAGATAAAACTGCAGCTGGAAAAGAAAAGCAAACATATTGTAGGTGGAAAAACAGTGATGAGTGCAAGGTCCTAGCCAGCTGCCCCCTTCTTCCTGACTCAGGAAAGAAAATAGTGTTGAAGTCCTAAGGTCACAGACAGAGGAGAAGAGAGGGCAAGAGCCAGACCTGGAGCTGAAGTACTTCCACACATCAAGGGGTGTTGTGGCAAAAAATAACTAACAGACGATTGGGAGGGGAAATGAAGTGCCTTAAAAGGAAATTCATGAATCAAAGCAGGTAAATCTCTCCCTAACAGTATAATATTTCACAAGATTTAGTCCACATAATATGGAGTGCAAACTTCTATTTGTTCTTTGCTCTAGACACCTGTAGCAACATTCCCCTTGTTTAGTACAATACTTGCTGTGAAGCTTGAGTTCAGTTCATCTACACATTGAAATGTCTTTGTCATTGTGGAGTCTTCTGTGTCTGAACACCTGACTGCAATTCTATGCTCTATGAATGCAAGAAGGTATTACCTGATCATTCTTATAATTAGTGGGGCAAACTTCTTATGAATATAAATCAGTGTAACTCCTCTGAAGTGAACAGAGCAAAGATGATTTGCACAGGCAGAATATCTGTCCAGAAGGAATAATGAGCCTGTTTTAATAAGTATATTCCATAGCAGAGGAATAAAACATATTTATTTTTCAGTAATGGGATAAAAGCCCTCATGAAACACTGCCTTCCTCTGTTTGCCTCTCTTACTTCACCAGCTGTCCCTAATGTGTGTGATGCCTTGAAAAGGTTCCTGCTATTAGCCTTTGATTTCTCCCAGGCCGCTGACCCCTCGGTGAAAGAAGGCGTGGAAACTGAGATGAAGCTGTATCTCTTCAGTCCTGTGCAACTTGAGGAGTTAAAGATAAAAGCTGTCACACAGCCACAGAAATGAGGAAATAACAAGTACTGACGAGAAGGGCGATCTTGTTCCTCTGCTTCTCCCTTCTGGAAAAAGCAGAGAACTCCTAGCAATCCTTCCCCTTCAATGCCTGCATCAGATGAGGTGGTCAGCAACCAAAAGACATAATTTCAAGCAGACTGGTAGTTATGAATGGGCACAAACACTTTTGTTGACACTTGAAGCCAAATACATAAGCAGAAATGAAGCAGAAGTCACAGAATGCCTTTGCTGGGGCGGGGAAAACTTAGCAGTGTCATAAGGAAGGCAGGAGGAAACACTGGCCCCTGACATCCTACCTATGAAGTGAAGAATTACACAATGTAGAAAATGCATTGGTATCAAGCACCAAAGTTTCATATACTGCAAAGAAATTTTAAGGTGTTGCTAGACAGTCCCAGGACTGCTGGCTGTAGGCTGCTGACCATAGTCTTCCTGGGTCATGAAACAGGAAGGTAGTTGGATGTCTGTGTCAGCTGTGTGTGAGGTACCCACTGCCTGTGTGCCTAGGAATAGTGCTACTCTCTCGTTCACTCTCTTTATTCCCCTCTGTATTGGGTTTGTGTGGCAAGGTTTTTGGTAGCAGTGGGGGAGGGGACATGGGGTGGCTTCTGTGAGAGAAGCTGCCAGAAGCTTCCCCCATGTCCGACCCAACACAGCCAATGCCAGCCGGCTACAAGAAGGGACCCGCCGCTGGCCAAGGCCGAGCCCATCAGTGACGCCTCTGTGATAACATAATTAAGAAAAAAAAAAAAAGGAAGGGAGAAAAAAAAAAGCTGCACACTTTGCAGCTGGAGAGAGGAGTGAGAAGATGTAAGAGAAAACAACTTCGCAGACACCAAGGTCAGTGAAGAAGGAGGGGGAGGATGGGCTCTGGCGCCGGAGCAGAGATTCCCCCCCCAACATGTGGTGAAGACCATGGTGAAGCAGGCTGTCCCCCTGCAGCCCATGGAGGTCCATGGTGGTGCAGATGACCACCTGTAGCCCGTGGAGGACCCCACGCCGGAGCAGGTGGATGCCGAAGGAGGCTGTGACCCCGTGGGAAGCCCGCGCTGGAGCAAGTTCCTGTCAGGACCTGTAGCCCGTGGAGAGAGGAGCCCACGCCGGAGCAGGTTTGCTGGCAGGACTTGTGACCCCGTGGGGGACCCGCGCTGGAGCAGTCCCTTCCTGAAGGACTGCACACCATGGAATGGACCCAGACTGGAGCAGCTCGTGAAGAGCTGTCAGTCATGGGAAGGACTCACGTTGGAGAAGGTCGTGGAGGACTGTCTCCCGTGAGAGGGACCCCACGCTGGTGCGGGGGAAGGAGACCTCCCCCTGAGGAGGAAGCAGCGGCAGAAACACCGTGTGATGAACTGACCCTAACCCCATTCCCTGTCCCCCTGTGCTGCTGGGGGGAGGAGGTGGAAAATCGGGAAAGAGATTAAGCCCGGGAAGAAGGGAGGGATGGGGGAGGTGTTTTAAGATTTGGTTTTACTTCTCATTCTCCTCTGATTTTGATTTGTAATAAAGTAAATTTGTTTTTTTTTCCCCCAAGTCGAGTCTGTTTTGCCCGTGCCAGTAATTGGTGAGTGATCTCTCTCTGTCCTTATCTCCACCCACGAGCTTTTCGTTATAATTTTCTCCCCCTGCCCATTTGAGGAGGGGGAGTGATAGAGTGGGCTTTGGTGGGCATCCGGTCTCTAGCCAGGGTCAACCCACCACACCCTCTAAATACTTGCGAGGTGTGACACTAAGTGACTTCCACAGACAGGCAACAGAGGAAGATGAAAAGATCAGCTTCTTGGTTGTTAAACTCTCACAAGAGGAGTTCATTTTCCCATCTCCTGGTCACACATATATATAATATTACGTATGCACAGACACATAGTAATAATCACAGAATCACATAATTGCCGAGATTGGGAAAGACCTTTAAGGGCATTGATTCCAGTCATTAACCTCACACTGACAAGTCCCCAACTAACCCATGTCCCTCAGCACTATGTCTACATGACTCTTCAATCCCTCCAGGGATGGGGACTCCACCACTGCCCTGGGCAACCCCTTCCAATGCCTCAGAACTCTTTCAGGAAATAAATTCTTCCTCACATCCAATTTCAACTGCCCTTGGTGCAACTTGAGGCTATTTCCTCTTGTCCTGTCACCTGTTACTTGGCTGAACAGACTGACCCCTACTTTTCTACACCCTCCTTTCAGACTTCTCTACACCCTCCTTTCAGTGTGTGTCCACAAGCACAAGCAACCTCCTAGCACTACCTGTCACCTTCTTATCACTATCACATTGTTACTCTAGAGCATATTCTATCTGAAAGGGTTTTAAAATGCAAGAGACAAAACTGTTCTTACTAAGGGTTTCAGTACATAGACAATGAGATGGAAAGGACCTCAAGGAGTCATCTAATATATACAGCTGCCTCAAGGAAAGATCAGTGATTCCTATAATTCCTGACAGCCTGAGGAGTTTTTAAATATTTCTGATGTGTAGAGACAGTGTAAGTACCAGTCTAGTCAGTCTATAAATCCACTCTCCATCCTTACCACAACAATGTCCTTTCTCATGCTGAACCTGGGTCTTCCTCCTACTTTTCAACAGCTGTAGTAGAAGGCACAGCAGATAATTCCCCTCCTCTTTGCAGCAGGCTTTCATACATTAGACTATTGATCTATTCTCCCTTTACTATCCATCTTGCAGACTAATTAACTCCTGTTTGTGTCACTCCCTCTCATCAGCCACATTTTACACTTGTTCTCATTGGCCTCCTTCAAACTGTTTCCAAATGATTGACATCCTTTTCTAGAAGCTTCCAAAAAAGTTGAAAAAGTTAAGATGAAAATATGCTTTTTCTAACCTTGGAGGAGAGGAGTCAGTGTTTTACCTTTTACCTAAGGCAGTTAGGACACCTGATTTTCTCCTGGGAGCTTTACTACTGATGTATTTTATTCTTAAGCAAATTGTTTCTCCATTGGGCATCTACAGCTAACTATATGTCTTGTTTATCTACACTTTTAACTTTCCTGGAGAGGAGCTGTGTGTCTGTACAGTGCATTTCAGATCTTGGCTTAAGCATCTCAAAAATCATTTATAAAAAGAATTGGACATGGTACTGGTTGGCCTCTTTATTTTTCCAGCTTTCCCAGAAGTGAATATCTAAGCCAGAATCTTCAAGACTGTGTCTCTCACATCAATGTAAATCATTCTCATCCATAAATAATGTTATTTTCAGGCTCTGGTAAAACCTCTTAAATTTTGTTTTCTCAACTGAGATCTCTGTCTTCAAATTAGGACAGAAGAAAATATGCAGGCAGGCAGTCCTAAATTGCTCCATTAGCCATTCAATTTGTAATAATATAACTATATAGGCTGAATTTTTATGTTTTACTTTGAGAATTTGCATTGTGTTTGCACTTTTCTCCTAGAATTGAGTGCACAGAAAAGGCTACTGCACAAACCTATTATCTACAAAAATGATGTTGCTCTCAGGGGGGATAAACAACAGTGTCAGTCTCTCCACAACTGTTTTTCACCAAGCTCCTTCAGGAAGCCCAGTGCCACAATTCTCCCCTCTGCACTGACAAACCCACTGCTCCTGTCTCCTTCAGAGCTCCATAAGGCTGTTACAGAACAGTTACTTTCATGTGGACCTGTTCTTCTCTTATCCCTGAGAGCTGATATGGCTGGCATTGCAACCAGGCTCTGCTGGACTTCCAGCCTGACGTGTCACCACTTAGACTCCACGATGTGAAGGACCTGGCTGCAACAAGAAGAAATAGTTTTAAAAATAGTCTCAATGCTGAATCTCTGTGGTGTGTCTGTCTCATTGGTCAATGTTTTGTCCACAGGTAAAACATTTTAAGTATTTGTGGGGAGTGTTAATTTAATGAAGCTCAGTTTCTCTTTTATTCTCTTTAATCCAGTAGATGAGACAAAAAGAAACAAATGAAAAATTATGACATCTGTGATCAGCTACTGGAAACCTCATCTGCTATCCCAAAAAGCAAAGGCCACGTTTCAAAATGAAATCAAGATGTATTTCAAGACATTACTTCACTTTTGTCTCATTGAAGAGACATGAAACAGATAGTCTCTTGTGTTTCATGCCATACCTACCATTGAGGTGCATTTCACATCTGCAGAGAGGGCTGGAATGAGATCTATGCATCTGGCAAGACTTGACAAAACTCAGACATTGCAAACCTCTCTTACACTCTGCAACTGAATTCCACTCCTCTAAAAGAGTCAATAGTATCACTAAACAACAGGTTTTTGAAAGTGAACCAAGTTCTTTCCTCATTTTCTTCCAGATTAATATTGTTTGGCATCAGATGCGAACACCTAGTGGTCCTAACCCACAGCACAAAAACAGGGGGTTATCTAAATATTAAGAGAAAGAAACCATTTGTGCATAAGATATCTGTTTTCTTGCAAGGTTTCACATCCTTTCACCACATCTTGTTCTAGCAACATTCATTGAATATACAAGGTGGCTTAATAGGTGTGTAATCTCCTAGAAAACTATACTACCATTTACCCTTTTTCAGCTTCTCTATACAAACAAAATCGGGTGGTGAGAAGGATCAGAATGAGTCTAGGTCTGCCACAGCAACAAAGCAGGGATGAGCCCTCATATCTGATCAGTCCATACATAGAGTTGGTCTCCCACCCTTCCACTTTTCCATTTACAGTCAGGGTGCTTTCACCAGGAAAGAATTGTGGGAAATTCAGATTATCTCTTTTTTTTTTTTAATTTTCACAGAATCACACAGAATGTCAGGGATTGGAAGGGACCTCGAAAGATCATCCAGTCCAATCCCCCTGCTGGAGCAGGAACACCTAGATGAGTTCGCACAGGAAGGCGTCCAGGCGGGTCTTGAATGTCTCCAGAGAAGGAGACTCCACAACCTAAAAATTAAAAAAAATAATAATTTATTTAAAATTTAAAATTATTTAAAAAAAAAATAATTTTATTTTAATTTTAATTTTTTTATTTCCCAGGATTGTGCAGGGACAGCAAGGGTAAAGTTTTGGAGAACTCAGAGCAGTATGTGAGCCAATGGTCAGCTTTGAAGAAAGCATGTGTAATTCTTTCCTTCTACTATTCACATACAGTAATTCCCCAGCCACAGAGTTATATTCTCCCACATCATCATGGGGGGAATGACTGCAGCAGATTTCAGCAGTCTGGTAGCCAATGGAGCGACTGATGGTACTGGGGAAAATGTAAGCTGAGAAGACAGCCTAGCCAAGTAATGAAACAAAAAAAAGCAAGCTGTGAGATATATTACTGGAATCCAGACAAGAAAAATGTCTGTTCTGGCACCACTACAACCAAACAACAATAACAGGTTATGACCCATGCTGTACTTGGGGAATTAGGCACACAGCCCTTGCATTCAGCCTTCTCACAGGGGTTTTTGCTAAGGCCACGCCGTGCTGGTTCACAACCTTCTATAACTCATCATGTTATGAAATACAAATTGGCAGTCAGAGAGGGAGAAAAGGGGAAAGGAACGGAAACTTTGGCGAGGGTGTTCCCATCCATCCCTCTCATGCCCTGACAAAGCTCTTCAGCCACACACTTGGACATTGCTCATCTATTTAACTTCTGTAGAGAGTGTACTGTATTGTTTATATGTCATGTTTCATTGAAGCTGGTGAGGGAGGGACTGGAACATCTGGAATTTTGGGCAGCTGTTTTGCAACACTTGGTGTTTGAAGAGGGGGAAACACTGTTTTCAGTTACCTCTGCATTGTCATGTCAGATCCTGGTCTTTTTTAAACACTTTTTCTTCTCTGTTGACTGAAAAGTTATATGCTTTTCTTTCTTTTCACTGTTAAAATGTACATTTATGTACACATATACAGAGAAAACATGTTGAGTTTTTCAGGACCATCTCTGAAAACTTTAGCATCACCTGTTTTTTTGAAAAGTAAAACAGCTGGCTTTTTTTTTTTTCCCTATCTAAGCAGGAAAATCAATTGCTGGACCAGTTTTCATTAATCCTAAACTTACATTATTAATTTACTGTACAGGCACTTGAACATAGACTCCTGTTTTTCAAGTGTGCTCCATTTTTTGTATGTAGTCTAAAATATAACCTTGCACAGACAGTTAGCACGAGACACAGCCCAAACCCAAAACCTAAGTAATGTTTAAATAGAATACAGAAATTACCCAAGTCCTTTGCAAAGGATTTTTTAACTTACCTGTAAATGTGAATTTAATCTAGAAGGAAATCCAAGGTACTGTGGTATTATACCCTTAAACCATGGACAAGGTGACACACAGGAAAATATATGGTAGCAATTGCACTTGAGGTGAAGATTTCTCAATATGTCTTCCTAATAAATCACAGTCTGGCCTCTGGGTTCCCTTCTCCTCACATATGCACACACACAAGGTTCTTTTTCAGTGTGTTACTCATTTAGCAAGAATAACTCATTTCTTTTTCTCTGTTTTAAATTTTCCTGAAAATCACAGCTTTTGGAAGCTCCTGTAATGCCACACATTTTCCAGAGTCCACAGATGGAGAGTGTCAGGAGGTGCAGTCTTCCACAAAACAAGCATCATGAGGAAAAAAATAACGACGTCCCTTGCAGCTCAGATAATTATTTCCTTAATGTGGAAGTGCTGGGGATTTTTAGTCCATACTCACGTGGCTTCTTCTGCTCCTCTGGCATCATGTAGCCCAGAGAAGCAGAAATCTAACCACTTCTTCTCAATGGGAACTTCCTCTCTTAATAGGCCCAGAAGACCAGCACCAAATACTTTCCACCTGAATGCCTGCAGGTAAGCAGTGCGAAGGTGAACACACTGTCTATTGAAGTGGCTCTGCCAACCTCACTCCTGTGCCGGGGAAATCTTTCCCTTGTCACAGTCTTGACTGCAAACACAGGACAGATTGCAGCACTTCCCTTCCTCTGTACCCTACTTTATACTTCATTTCACTGAAACTGCAAGAGCTCATCACAAAAGTTCAGTCTGTTCCTAGGGATTAGTCACAGGAATAGCTTCTTATCCACACACATTCTCGTGCACAGCAGATTCGCTTTCACGCAATAAGCCCAGAAAGTCTCAAAAGCTTTAATTCATTCATTAGAATTTAACAGAGAGATGGATGAAATTATGTGTATGTAAGGATGATTACAGCAATATTCACTCCAGTTTAAGCCATTCTTAATGTTTACCTATATTTCTGGTTTCTTGGTGTATGTTACATGAACATGGGCTCTCTCTCCACACTCAAATGAGAGAGCGGCTAAGGTGTAGTGCCCTCAGCTTTATGATACATAGGCCTTGGCACTTCAGTTATCTCATGCCTGCAAAATCTTCAAACTGGGGGAAAAAAAGAAAAGAAAAGGAAAAAAAAAGTGAAACCCAAGTGCGTGTTTAACTGATGAGTAACCACAAACATTATTGTTGAGGTACCCCACCTGACCTGATAACTTGGTCTGGGTGGTCCTAAGGGCAAGTGAGCAAAGAAAGCCTCTTTTTTTTCTTCTTTCTTCTCCATCTCTCCTCTGTTTTGATTTGGTGGATATCTCACACAAAACTGACCTTGGATTGCTGAAGGACACTTGAACATATCTGGAAATTGGCCTAAAACTTCCACTGTGAATATGTTTTGTTCCTTTGAACAGTTCAATGCTTATTACTATGCATACCTAATTTGTGATAGGTTTGGGATTTTTTTCTGCAAAGTCTAACTAGAAAGTGCCTGTAGGAGAACTGAAAATGTAGGTTGTCAAAGTTGCCATCTAGCTTCGTGTTGGGAGCCCTCCCACTCCTCCATGAAATAGGGCAGCTTTTGTGGATTCTCTCATTTAGCAAAGTGTCTCTATTCAACACAGATAATAAAGATCAAGAAGGACTTCATCTTAGGTTAAAAGCTAACCCACATTTTCAGTATGAGACATGAAGTCTAGAAAAAGATCAAGAAGATCTTTTTATGATCATGAAAATATTCCCATCATTTTTTGAATCAACTTCTAAAAAGTAAGATTGCCTTAAAAAGGCCTATACTAAGCCTTTTGAAGTGGTAAGATGATACCAAGAACAGCAGTAAGGCTGAAGGTAAGTGTATCTTTACCTGCAAAAGACGCTGAAAAGCATTCTCTACTGTCTTCTGAACTAACCATTTTGGTTTGGAGATTACTTTTACATCAACCAGTAGATATTATCCACAATGTCCAGACATCACAACATTGGTACCAAAGAAAAATAACCTGTGGTTCTTCTTTAAAGGAAAAAAAGGAAGGAAGTAGGTTGCAATGGAAAATTAGTGGGATAGAATAGCTGTTCCAGATTATATCAGTGGCCTCCACATGACTTTATATTCCTAGAGCGGGGGGAGAAATGGGAGCAGTAGAGCATCACCTGAGGACTCTTGATTTGACACTTTAGGAGAGAAAAGTAACAAAATAAATCCTAACACTCAAGGTAGAAGTCCATTGGAGATACATAATGATGGAGGCATTAAAAACCTGGGACTAGTATTTCATATAAATATAATACCATTTTCTGCTTTATGCATCAGTCACTCTCCAAAACATATGACTGGACTTGGTTAATAGGCAAGCACAATAAGAAATTGTATGGCAGCTCACTCAAGACCTGTATAATTTTTTGTCCCTAAACTATCAGTTTAATATCAGAGAAAAACAGTACTTCTGCTGTTAGAGTGCAAATAGTTTTTAGTGTTTACTACTTTATCTTACATAGTTAACAAAGGAATGTATATTAGTAAAATTTACAAGTGAACATAAATAAAGGATTATATTCCTACCTGGAGTCACTCCAATTTAGGTCTTCAGAAATCTGTCTCACAAGATGAACAATCTTTTTGCTGTCCTTCCCTTTTATTTGTTTTTTTTCCTTTTTTTTTTTTTACACATATAACATTACTTGCTCTTTTCTTTGCACCATCTTCCACTCAGTTTTACTGTTCTCCTGCTTTTACTCTCTCACTTCAGCCTGTCCTCTTTGCTTGTGTTTTCTCAGTCACAACATGCCTATGCACTCATAACCTTTCACCAGTGCTGAATGCTCCATTTTTAAGCATTAGAATAATGCTAACAATTTACATGTTGCTAATATTAGGCATGATAAGTAGGTGATATTTTAATGTTTGGAAATTGAAGACAACAGAAGTGAAATGACCTGCTCAAAGCCACACACAGAACATAAGACAGAGCAGTGAGTCCAGAGGTCCCTTTTTTCTTGGCCCTAATTGTGCAAAGAGTTATTCAAGAGACTTAATTTTGCAAAAGCTTCAATCTCAGTGGGACTACTTGTGTGTGAAAACTGACATATGCATGTAAATAGGATTACTGTCATATTCTGTCTTAAAAATGTATTTTCTTTGGACATATATACTTGGCTTGATTGGAACAGATTTAGGGCGACTGGAGCAAAGTGCAAATAGAGAATCATAGGATGGCTTGAAAACAGTTAAGAAAATACAGTATTCAAAACAGATCAGTGTAAATTAACAAAAACTAGGAAGGCTCAGAAGACATCCAGGCACAAATTTCATCCTGATCTGAAAGACAGCCAAAGTTTTCCTCTGGTTCTCATTTTTTTTCCCATTTGTTTTACAGTGGATTAAAGAAAGTTGTGGCTTGTTGGTTAAACAATCGATGATCAAACATATTTGAATAATTTTTGTTTATCTTGGTCTTACCTTGGGTTTTGGAAGAAACAGTATGAGAGTATGGCATCCATGTAGGACAGGAGCAAACCCTATTCACTACTTACTGTAAGTGCTTGGTTCAGAGCACTGGGACAGGCTGCCCAGGGAGGTTGTGGAGTCTCCTTCTCTGGAGACATTCAAAACCCGCCAGGATACAGTCCTGTGCAACCTGCTCTGGAGGTATCTGCTTTGGCAGAGAGATTGGACTAGATGATCTACAGAAGTCCCTTCCAATCCCCACCATTCTGTGATTCTTTAAAAAAAAAAGAATAATAATAATTTTAAAAGTGCAAGATGTTCCATTGGCAGCAGAAACTAAGAAATCTTGATTTTCCAGCTTTTACTTCAGTTCCTCTGAAGTTCCTTCACCCTTGGCATCCTTTGTAGCACTGAGGACAGCCTGCTCCTTGGCTGAATTGGTGCACTGTGCATACTGCATGGCTTTCCTCTGTGCATGTGCTTGGTGCCAACCCTAGATGCTGCTAAATGATTTTTGCCTTTCAGCCCATCTTGCTGGGCTATCTCTTCAGCCAGCTCCAAGGCTGCATGCCTCTACCTCCCCCCTCAAGTATGGCTGAAATCATCCTCCAAACCCAAATGCTGTTTCTGTGCCCTTCCCCTTTCATCCTCTTTCCAAAATAGATGGACCATGCAATTGCATAAGTTTTATTTCCTTTGGAAAACTCAAAAAGAAGCTCTGTGCAGAGTGGCTTGGGACTGGGTTAATGGGACTAATTTCCCATTAACCATAATAGGAAATAAGCATGCTAGCATTTGGGGCAAATCTAGTAGGATTTGACAGGGTTGAAACTAGTGGAATTCTACATATATTAGCCACTTTCAAATATTTTCAGATCATATTCTTGCATGGTGTAAATCCAGACAGCTCTGTTAATTTTAATGGAGCTGTGCTATTTACAACAACTGCTGGTCCAAATATTAAAATTTAGCAAGAATCCTTTTCCTTAGTTTTAAAATTTGCTGTGTAAAAATACTGACCAAGGCAAGTTTTCTGATAAATTTTTAAAGATCTTAAAAAAGGGTTAAATTTTCCAGTGAAATTCTAAAGCTTTTCCATATGCAGGGCAAGCTGTTAAAGATCAAATCATAAAAGAGTGTCAACTTAGTTTTCAGAGGTTTTTCCTGTCTAAGCAAAAATATAAAGCCACGTCACAGCCCAATAGATTTTACTTTTTTTAGATTATATATTTTTTCCTCTGCCATATAACCCAGTCAGTGAAATATGCCCTGGGAAATGCTTTGTACTCACTTCCTTTAACTTTGTGTTGCAGCAGAACTGCACCAGATGATGCCAAAATAAATTTTGAAGCAAACCATAATTTCTGACAATGGATCTTACTTAATTCATTGTGGTAGGAACTGCCAGTGGTGAAATCAGCTCAGTCTTCCGCAATACCTACACACAAGGCAGGGATCTGGAAGCATTGCTCTTTATAACTTGACCTGGGCTCACCAGTTCTTCCAAACAACACTTTCCAGTGCTCTGTGTTGGGCATGGAGATTTCAGCATGGTATTAAGTTGGACAAGTTGGAAATGGGTTCTATGTAGTGGAGCCATTGCCTTGTTCCGTCAGAATGTGGGCAGGTGATGTAGTCCACTGAAGGGTTGTTAGTATGAACTTTGTTTGCTGTCATGTTCAGATGCTAAGCAGTAATCTAGAGTATCATTCTCAGAAATTGCCTGTAGAGGTTCCACAGCAATGTTCTTGCATTTATATATGTGTGGTGGTTTTACTTGGCTAGCACTTGCTAGCAGGCAAACACAGCCCTTTGCTCACCCCTCCTGCACCAAGGGGATAGAGGAGAGAACTGGGGGCAAGAGTAAGAAGACTCATAGGTTAAGGTAAGATCAATTTAATAACTGAAATAAAGTAAAACTTAAAATAATAATGACATTAAAATAATAATTATTATAATAATAGTAATATAATATGCAAATGAGTGATACACAGTGCAATTGCTCATCACCTGCAGAACAAGCCTAGCCTGGACAGATATATTCTCTGCTGAGTTAAAAACTGGCTGGATGGCTGGGCCCAAAGAGTGGTTGTAAATGGAGTTAAATCCAATTGGCAGCCAGTCACAAGTGGTGTTCCCCAGGGCTCAGTGTTGGGGCCAGCTCTGTGTAACATCTTTATCAGTGATCTGGGTGAGGAGATTGAGTGCACCCTCAGTCAGTTTGCAGACAACACCAAGGTGGGTGGAAGTCTTGATTTGCTTGAGGGCAGAAAGGCTCTACAGAAGGACCTGGACAGGTTGGATCAATGGGCTGCAGTCAACTGTATGAGGTTCAACAAGGCCCAGTGCTGGGTCCTGCACTTGGGTCACAACAACCCCATGCAACACTACAGGCTTGGGGAGGAGTGGCTGGAGAGCTGCCTGGTGGAAAAGGACCTGGGGGTGTTGGTAGACAGCCGGCTGAATATTAGACAGCAGAGTGCACAGGTGGCCAAGAAGGCCAACAGCATCCTGGCCTGTATCAGAAACAGCTTGGCCAGCAGGACTGACGATCCTGAACTAAAAAACCCACAAACTCGGAAGAACGAGAGCCCGAGGGAAAGTCGGAGAGAGCAAGAGAGGGAGAGCCCCTCACTAATGCACTGGGCATGGCGTGATATGATTTGGAATATCCCACTGGCATGTCCAAATGTCAATTTAGCTTATAAATTTAAATATTCCTTGCCCCTCCTAGTTCTTGAACTTGTAGACTCACAAAATTAGAAGTCCTTTAACATTTAGTGACAAAATGAAAACATCGATAGATTATCAATGTTTTTCTCATAACAAATCCCAGGCTGAAACCAAAACCCAGAGCTATTCTAGCTACTAAAAAGAAACCTAGCTCCATCTCAGCTAAAACCAGGACAATATGTAAGACCCTTTGTAAAACTGGGGCCAGTATATGGCCACTCAAGCAAAAAGCAGAGCCCACTCTGAGGAAAACAAGTGTCTCAAACTTTTACTTTTGAAGAATACCATTTTTGAAATCTCAGATTTTTTTTTAGATCTCTCACCTCAAAAAAAAGGAAAGAAAAGGTCTCTAAATTAGACTAGACGAGCTTATTTGACATTACTTGGAATAAGTAGCTATTTGGTTGGCATATAAATGTCTACTGTGTCCTTCAGACATGCAGTACTTGAAGTAGATTTCAAAATTGAGGATTTAGGCAGGAAAAAGAAAGGTAAAACCTGGGGAAAGCAAAGGAGGAGTAAATTTTTATGTTACTAATCTCTGACCACCTTTTTTTTCAAGGAAGAGAACAACTGCAAATGTAGATTTCTATAAAAGTATACAATAGCAGGCATAAATGAGAACATCAATGATAAATTACTCCAGGATGACATTTATTGTCACAGAAACATGTGGGTGTAAAACCCAATCTTCAGTTTGGTTTACTATGGAGGCTCAGTGCATTTCCTCATAGCCTGAGTAAGTGGATTAATGCAGTAACAAAAAAATCTTCAGTCTTCCCCTTTTATGTATGAAAGCAGTGTGTGTGTATATGGATGTCTTCTATCTCACAAGCTCATGCTGGAAAATATGACCCATCTGCAGTCTGGCAGTTCAGAAAGCAAATGAAAGCACTCAGAACACATTATTATTATTATAAGCTTTGTGATTTTAAGCCAGTTTTAGATTTGTGCAGGACCTGAAACCTGCTGGGGCTGGCCAAACTACAGAAAAAGGCAGTAGTGTAATCGAGGATAAATGAGGCAAACAAGGTTTGCCAACTTCTAATTTAAGTAAAAAGGACTTTGTCCACTGCATCCCTCCTACTTGCAAAGCCCACCAAGTGAGCTTACCTTCATTTATTAGGTAGATATATATCCCTGCATTTTTTTTTTTAATTTACCAGTACAGTAAGGCATGGGTTATTAAATTTCTAGCACCATTTAGCCTACTTCTACACTAATATAAATTCTCACAACAAAATCCCCTTCAACTTGCAGACTGTGAAGTTCACTCCACTCAGAAAAGCCTAGGAATCACTGAAAGACCTAGGAACCATTAAGCTGTCAGAGGGATGGTTGAAGGGACACTTGGGTAGCACCTAGATAAGCCCAGCCAACAGGTCCCATTAGCTGCTCTCCATGTCCATTGCACAGAGGTATGAGCTGGACAGAGTGAAACTCAGATACAACTGTGAGAAGCTCACATCTGTCTTTCCAAAGATATCCAGTCCCCAAAGTCCATCAGCACCATTAGATCCAAATCTGCTCTGGCAGCTCTGGACAGAAGTTTCTCCCTATAACAGCTTGTGACCAGTAGGAATTTTCTTCAGCTTTCTCTTTTCTCCTCCTGTATTTTCTGTGAAAAGAGAGAACTCCCTGTACTCTTCTTCCCCAGCTTTCAAAGGTCTCCACTAACTACTGAATGTTTCCCTGTCTCTCCACCTTTGAAGATGCATTGTGTGCTGGAAGGATACATTTTTTGCCTACCTCCCTCCATAACAGCCAGCTTTTTGGAGTTGATGCAGCTCTCCATTTCCCTCTAGGTGCTCTCAGCATTTGACTGAAATTATTAAGGAAGTGGACACGAGGTTGTGCTTTTGGGGTATCTACAGGATTAATTATTAAAATGGCAGATGTGGTGCTAGTAGGAACACTGAAGGCAGAAGGCAATTTCCATCACACTTCATTTCAGTGCTGGAACATGCATGATTAAGTGGACTTTTTGGAGTGACAGCACATGAGCCAAGTGAAAGTGGTGTGTACTATTGAACAGACAGGCTACATTTCCTGTCACCTGCTGAACGATGCCCACAGCTGTCAACTTTTAAGAGAAATAAAAAAAAACCCCACCCTAAAGCAAACAAAAATCCTCTAATAACCTACCATCTGGGGGTGCCTTGCTGTCACACGCTGACTTTTTAATGAAGCAGATTTGTCTGACAGTTACTTTCCCTCCTTCATTGTGGGCTGTGGTTTGGAGAGCCACAAGCACAATTAGGAAGTGTTATCATTTTCTAAGGTCTGTCATTCTCCCCCACACTCTGATATGAAACAAGCAAAGCCTTTCTGCTTTACATCTGACCTTGACAAGAGTGTTTTTCATTTCCTCTCCACTGTTTCCCTCCTAATCCTTCCTGAAAACATATGCCTGCTGCATAAAATAGATCCAGTGTTTTTAATTGGCATTGTCCTGGTGTTTTTGCCTGTGGTTGAATTTTACGTGCTTAAGGTCCTTTTAAAGGGATGGAGGAGACGATTTCTCCTTGGACAATACACCATCCATGATCCTTCCTTCTGTTATTGTTCCCCATCTCTGTGCTTGCCTGGAATGTAGCTGCTCTACCTGCTAAGATGATGTGGTCTGATGAATGCCATGCTTCAAAAACGTGTCAGCAAATCAACCATCCTCAGTGAGGTGCTTAAAAGCAGAGGCAAGAACATCATCCTGTTTATGCAGGTATTTAACAAAGCCTCTTTTTTTTCTCCTTAGGTGGGTCATCATGACTTGAAAGTGAGATATGAATGAGCATTTATTCACAGAAGTCTTCCACTTTTATCTCAAGACAGGTAAATGAACTGAACTCTGCACTGGAAGGGTCATAATAAACAAACAAAAGTTTTGGGATGCATTCTGTGTATCTTAGTCCCTTAAACTTCAAATATTTATGTTCAGCACACCCAGGAGAGGAATGCAGTGCTACAGAGCTCCTACCTCAGGTGGAAGCTCAGGAAGGTACTTCTATCTGCTTCCAGAAAAGGTGAACATTCATATGCCTTCTTCATCCACTTGATGAAATCAGGCCTGTATTTCAGTATGGCTCCCAGAGGATCTGCCTTCAGGACAAGGTGGACTCTGAACAGTGCCAGCTGGCTCTCCAGTGCCACCACACAAAGACTCAAGATTTCACTCAGCAAACTGTCAGAATCGCCCCAAAAGCTGCATGTCTGGAAACACTTGATCAGTCATCCACAGACTAAGGAAAAAAAAATAAAAATAGTACGAACCTGAATGAGATATCTGGAAAAAGTGACTCAGTGATTGATTGGGTCTTCACTGTGGTCTTAGGTTTGCTTCTTGTTCCTACATCATTTTTATTCTACTGCTGTGAGCCAACAACAACAAAAAATGTCAAGGCTGTCACAATTAGATGTAGGCATCTCTCTGTCCATTGACAAGTTGCTAGAGCAAAGCCAGAATGAAACAGCTGCAGCACTTAGACTACAAAGCTCTGTTTCTAGGAATGTATTCTCTTTTAGAACTACAACATCTCAACTACATCTTAGAAACAAATCTGAACATTTTATTCTGTAAAAAGCCAGTACTCAGCTCCCATGTTGCAAAAATTTGGGGCCAGAAGCAATTACTATGCACATTATGAAACATAGGTGATAGACTCTTATTTTTGCATAGGAAAGAATGGTCCTTAAAAGGCAATAAGGGTAAGGTTCATCCCTTGGAAGACAACCAGTATAAAATTAATCAATTTGCACAGACAAATGACATCTATAATGCTAATCCTAATGCTGACCCTAGATATCTTAGTGCTTCGGAGTTTGGATTCTAATTTTGCACACTCACAAAAGCAAGCAAAATTATCCCTTCTGCTGGGTACCAGGGGAAAAAAAAACGACAAACCAAACCAAACCAAAATCATACAATAGTACATTGATGTATGGCCAGTACCTTCAAATATGAGGAGGAAGCAACTGATATGTCACTGATGAGAACAAGGGAGGTACCTGTGGTATCATCTGCATTTGTCTATGGAAAAAGTGAATAGACTTCTTCACTTTGGGCTGGGAAGTAAAAGGAAAAAGTAATTCCAAGAAGGCAAAGCAAAGATATGCAAACCTTCTTCTGCCTGCACAACATCATACATAAGTCAATAAAGCAAGAACTGCAGGAAGGAGTCAGCTATTATACCTGAACATCAGACATGGTATCTCATGTCCACCATGGAGCTGATTTTCTGCAGAGGTATGGATGGGTTATTGAATATCATATTACATATAGTCAAGTTCTATTTTAGCTGCACACATTTATGCTTCATGATTAGAGCAGCTTTTTTTGTGTTAGGAATTTGCCTGACAGAGTAAGCCTTTAAGGAGAGAAAGAAAAAAGAAAAAAAAAAAGGCAGAAAAGACAGTTGGATTTTTAGGCCCTGCAGGAACATAAACTTTGGGCACCGAAGCCCTGTGAGTAGAGCCTGTGCAGCACACTGACTGCTGTACTCCAAGTGAAATCACCACTTCTCTTCATCCCAGTTGGGAGGCGAGCGGGTGAGGTGAGCCAGAGGGCGGACAGATGTGAGCATGCATTGGGGAGGCGAAAGAGGAGGGAAAGATGGAATAGGCAAATATGGAACATGCACAGAAGACTGGAAATTACACTCTTCAACACTTTTTCTTTCCCCTTGACAACCCAGCACCTTCAGATTGGATGGGTCAAGATTCATTACAATGTTGGCAACTCTACTCTCTTTTTTTAAAGAAAAGTTGAGCAGCTGGAAGTCTTGAAACATCAAGGGGTAGGGGAAAAAAAAAAAGAAAAAAAATGTTTCAACACAGGCTTGAAAGTGATATTCACAAGGAATAAATGCCATGCTGTCACAACCAGTGAGTCATACCTGCCATAGCTGACTTAACTGATGAACACAGTCCAAGCCTAAAGCTTCGGGACAGAATAAAGGCCTGCATTCAGGTGAGATTCTGCTCTTTGAAAGCAGAGATGTGTCTGCAGGAATTAGTTCTTGAGATGCCTGAGGACCTCAGAAAGCATGGCTGACCACACACCAAATCACTTATCCAGCTCATACACACAATATCAAGAGCCTGTAAGATTGGGCAAACATTAAAATCAGGCCTTTTGGGGAACAACAAAAATGGTTTTATCAAGCACAGGACTATCAGAGTCCTTATCAGACCAGTATTCCTTTGGTCTGGGACCTTGCACTAACTCTACCAGACATTCTCAAGGGACACAATTCCTGTAAAACTGTGAGATAGGTTTCTCCTACTAGCAGTATTTTTAACTCATGGCATACCTAGGAATTTGCACTCTCAGGCATGAAGAATGCTGTCATGGAGTTTTTATCCCATTTTGCATGATGAGGGATGTTTCCTTTCTTCGTGGCAGTACCAGACCCTTCTCAAATCCACTGTGCTTGTATACACAGTGATGCTTATAGCAGCAAGATTCAAAGACTAACTTTGTGATACTGTTTTGAACTTCCAGTTTATGTAATTTTCATGTTTTTTCTACCCTTCAATTTAAGTGACTCTAACATTATGAGATTATTGAAATAGGACACTAGAATGACCTACTTTGCCGTGTTCATTTTTTCTTCATCTACTATAACACCCCCTTTTCTCTCCCTCTGACCTGAGAAGTTAGTTATTTTTCATCTTTCAAAAGGAACAGCTTGTTATCTTCAAAAATAAACCATTGACTGTCAATACAAGAAGGTGTAGGGGCATGGTAAGAACATTCTGCAAAGTTGAATGATACAAGTACTGTCACCTCCACTTTCTGCCTTGTTCTCTATGTTCCTATCTCTAATATTTTACTAAGATGCACTGAGCAGACATTTTCATCACAGTTCTGTCTTTCTGACAAGGTAGAAAAGGTTATGGTTGTGTTTGTTCAGCTGACGTACAAAGACTGCATGGCTTTTAAGTATAAAAGTCTTGTCTTGAAACACCAGAAGGTAGATAAAGCTACACTGTACGACAGGATTTGTTTGCTGATGTGTTAGTGACCATCTGTGCAAATCCTCTATTTCCCCCACACACCTAGTGCTGTGCCTTGCAGAGATGAAAGCAGAACAGTCACTTTCTTCCAGGAAAACTTCTTGGCAAGAGATTTCAACCTCTGGCATAATATTTCAAGGCAACCAATTAGCTGGTAAATCCAGAAGCTAGCACATCTGGATAACCTTGTAGGCCACCTAAGTTGAAAAGATTTCCTGGAGGAGATGGCTGAGTTGTTGCCTAACTTGCTGGTAAATCCTTAAAACCAAATGCCAGAGGCAAAATCAGTCTTGACAATCCCTCTGACACAGTCACCCCAAGGCCTTTATTCATTTTCCATCTTCCTTCACTTAAAATAATCTCTGCATACCTGTGTACCAAAGTCAGTAGCAAAGGACTCCTCAGGACTTAGAGAAATGGCTCTAGAATAGCAGCTTCATGACCAGACCTCAAGGTGACCATGAAGATAGCTGCCTGTCCCAGAGCTGGGGGAACACCCAGCCTCATGAGGCACAATTGTGGCTGAGCCACCAGTGACGGTCTGGAATAGACACCCTGCCTGCCACTGCTTTCTATAACCTTAGTGATCAATGACACGAGGGAAAGAAAAAGTCCCAAGCCTTGGTCATCACAAAGAAAGATGGGCACAGACTTTGTCACAATCCACTTATGATCTCAGTGGAACTGTGTGGTTTGCTTGAAATCCAATATGCCTGCCAGCACACTGGCAGATCATTTATTTTAGTGCAAATGTCACAATGGCTCCATTGACAATAAATGTTCATTCTGGATTTGCACTAAGGAGACCAAGGACAGAATTTGTGCGTCTTCTGGTTTTTAATTAAATTTCTAGTTGTAGAACAAACTTAAAAAAATGCTTCTTGCTGAGCTGTAAGATACCATAGCAAAAAGTTGTCTTTTTCACTTTTTGCATTATGCCAGCACTTGCCATTTTTATTTGTAGTTTCCTTTTTTTTAAAAAAAAAAAGATTTTTATTTTCCCTGCGAACACCTGACGCAACACAGCCTACAGCACAGGGAATAAATAGATCCATTACCACCATCATTAGCTAAACACGGCTCACTTGCTCTTGCCATAAAGAAAACACAGTTATATTCATCCACAGAGAATGACCGCATTCATGGCACTTGGTATGCTGCTGTTTTTACTTCAACCCTATAGTTAGATTCTATATTTTAAACAGTAGAAAGGGGAGAAACTTCCTCAATGGAATCTGTTTCCTATTTCTTGGGACCACATAAAATTAAGGACACCCTTCAGTAATGGTTTGAGAGAAACAAAATCATGGGATCAGAAATACAGCTTGTTTTACAAATGGCTATTTGGTGCACTACAGATGGAGTATTTGTACAGCTAATTAATTTTTTTTTTACACTAAGTTGTTGGTTTCCTACAAAATGGACAATTCCATGTACTAGGTTAATGCATTCTCACATGTTAATTAATACTCACGGCATGAGTGAACCAGTATGACTGCTACACTGGGCTACTTACCTTTTGAAATCACACAAACCATGATGTACCAGGGTTGCCCTCACCTGTTTCACAGATTTCATGTTCAGCAGAGAGAGACCTGAATTAGAAGTGCAAGTCTCATAAAGCTAAAGGAAACAAACTCCTAATTTCAATGTGCTTTTTCTACAGTGGCTCCATAAGGAATTAGTCTCATAACCCCAGGGTTACATTCATAACCCCAGGATTCCCTTATGATTTCATTAAGTTATTTATTTGTTTGCTTACACCAAGTAGTTACTGTGCAATGAATGAATGGCAAAACATCAACAGCTCCAAACTCACTCTCAAATGATACTGATATGAAACCTTTTGTATAGCATCTCTTCAATCTCAAGGCAGTTTTAGCAAAACCTTGATCTGTTCTTTTCCAGGATGACAAAAACTGGGCCTTCATCCTTTAGATGGGACTGCATGAAACCTGTGGTATGGTGTATGATGTTTTCAGTATGATGGCTGGATTAGGTTACCAACTTGTAACTCCAGTGGCACAAATGTTTCCATAGAAATACATAGGGCTTTTATAAAATACCTATTTATATTTCAACATCAGCTGCAAAAATGAAGGAATCCCAGAATCTCAGTCACCAAGTCATCTGTTACATCAGCTCTGAACAAAACAAGCTAACAACTACTTCTCTGAATAACTTGAAGCTGTTTTCATCCATTTGACAAGAACAAAACTAATAAAAACGAGTGCCATTTTGATATCTATTGCATAAAGTATAATACTTCAGTGGTGTATTTCTTAAACACATTTCAACATTTCAGAGAAATATGAACTGTTATTTAGAGAAACTAATTGGAGATAAGAAAAGTAATTCTTTCATAGCCTGAAAACAATCCATTAATATTTGTTCAAATATATAGGTTTTCTCATTATATGTCACATACTTACCCTAGTTTTTTCTAATAGCACTAGTTATTCTAAATATGCTGTATCTTTACATGTGTGGTGGGAAATCAGGATGAATATCTCTTTGCTATGGTGTTGCAAAGAGAATATATACCTGATTTTGTAAAGTATCTGGAAAAGAGAAGCAGTAAGTGTGTGCTGCGGAAACTGAAATAAACCTTTAGGAAAAAATTGTAATCTATTGCAACATGAAAAATATCTCAAGTGCAAACCATTTGTCAGCTATGGGTGTAGGTCACTGCAGGCTGATACGAGCTAGCTGGCCCAAGGGTAAGAGAATCGGTTCTGCTGTCGTACTCTTCCAAATTTAGGAAGTATATTAAGTTAAGCAATGAACCCTCTTCTAACAGTCACAAAACTAGAACTACCTCCTAGGTTTTACTCACCTCTAGCAAATGAAAACTCTGGTTGCACTGAAATTGGAGAGGAGCTAAGATTTAAGGCAGTATCCCCACCAATCTCCAAGTTCAAAGGACCAGGAAGTTTGGGATCCCCTGGGTTTTTCAGTCTTTGAGCACAGAAACATAAAAAAGTGAGCACCAGACTTGTTGCAACTTTCCCAGACAGTCTGTGACCCCAGCAGTCTTCTGGCAACCTTACCCACTCACCCTGACCCCAGCTTCTTTCATGTGTGCTGTATGGAGTAGATAAGAGACTTTTTTTCCTACCAGGAAAAAGTTTTCATGGCTGTGCCAGCTTGTTCAGGTCTACCCAGTGAAAGAAGCTCCCAGGCACGAATCGAGGGGCATGAACCTGTTTGCTGTGGCTGCTCTGCATCCTCCCTCCCTTCTTCCTTCCCCCTTTCTCTCCAAGCAAGAGGTCTCAAAAGTTATGAAAATATTGAATCCCAGTGCTTTTTATTTTTAAACAGGGGGAGGAAAGTAGGTGTGGGGTGAAGGGGAGTTTTGGCAGTTGGCAAAGCACTGTGTCATGCTCTGACAGGAAGGACTCATCCAGCAAGCAAGGACAATAGCTCACTTGTGCTGGGCCCTACCACATCACTGTCACACAGGAAGGGTATCTGAAGGTAACAAGGAGCAGACCACTGCCCAACTATATTTTCACAGGAGGATATGTGAACCTGATGGATTGAAGGAACATTACACACTGGACCTTGCTGGGAGGCTGGTCATATACAATAACAAATTTGCAGTTAAAGAGCACAGGGGTTTAATGAGCTTCCCTTATTTCAAACAAACTCCTTCCCCTCACTCAAATTGGTGTTTTTTCTTTCTGACTCACTGCTAGAATACTACAGCACCTCAGTTATAATCCTAATTGAGCTTCACAACTAGCATGACATTTGGATTTCAAAGGGGAGGAAAAAATCACCCAGACACTTGCTGTTCCAGCCTACAGAATAACTTGAATTCAAGCTCACTGAGTATTTTATAGGCCTCTGAAACAGAACTGACACTTTTGTGAAGTTGTTTCTCTCTCCTACAAGACTCCAGTCATGGGATGTGCCATTTGCAATTACACAACCTTGTGAGTAGAACCATCTTCTCAAACTCTCTGTTTTCATCAGAATGACCTGCAGAAGCCATGAGGGGAGAAATAAACCAGTCTCTAAGTTCCACAAGAATTTCAGGACATATATTAGGAGGAGCTTTATTATTGATAGATACAGTCAGCAGTACAGAAATGTAGGTGTGAAAGGACTTGCCTGCTTGGAAATGTTTTATTTCATGCAACCAACAAGGACCTTTATGGTAGATGTTAAATCTGGAAAGAGTCATAAGAGAAGTTCCCCATACTTCCTTTATACTCACAATTCACAATGACATTCTCCCAAAATAGGCAGAAGACAGTAATACAGAACAAATAAGCTCAAATAGTACAGTGATACCACAGGAGGATTGGAGCAAGACCAGAACTTTGGAACCCTGCAGGAACACACAATTAATGAGGTGAACATGCCTAGAAATGGATCTGTAAGCCACATTGAGGAATCATAGAATCATAGAATGTATTGGGTTGGAAGGAACCTTCAAAGGTCCTCTAGTCCAACTCCCCTGCAGTAAGCAGGGACATCTTTACTAGAGCAGTCTGCTCAGGGGCCCACCAACCTTCACCTTGAATATCTCCAGAGACAGGGCCTCCACTACCTCTCTGGGCAACCTGTTCCAATGATCCACCACCCTCATACTGAAGAACTTTTTCTTAATATCCAACCTAAATCTGCCCTTTTCTACTTTAAAACCATTACCTCTCATCCTATAGTTACATGACCTTGTGAACAGTTCTTCCCCAGATTTCTTATGGGCACCTTTCAGGTACTGGAAGGCTGCTCTAAGGTCCCCCTGGAGCCTTCTCTTCTCCAGGCTGAACAACCCCAACTCTCTCAGCCTACCTTCACTGGAGAGGTGCTCCAGTCCTTTGATCTTTTCCGTGGCCCTCCTCTGGACACACTCCAACAGGTACACGCGCTTCTTGTGTGGAGGGCTCCAAAATTGGACGCAGTATTCCAGGTGAGGTCTCACCAGAGCAGAGTAGAGGTGCAGAATCACCTCTCAATCTTCTGGCCACGCTTCTTTTCCTGCAGTCCAGGATGCATTTTGCCTTCTGGGCTGCAGATGCACACTAGTGGCTCCTGTCCAGCTTTTCATCTCCCAGTACCCCCAAGTAATTTTCCTCAGCACTGCTTTCCTAGCCTGTATCAATAAATAGAATTGTCTCGACCCAGGTGCAGGACCCTGCATGTGGCCTTGTTGAACCTCATGAGGTTCACCTGGGCTCACTTCTTGAACCTGTCCAGGTCCCTTTGGATAGCATCCCATCCCTCTGGCATGTTGACTACACAACCCATCTTGGTATTATCAGTGAACTTGCTGAGGGTGCACTCAATCCCACTGTTAACATCATTAATTAAGACATTAAACAGCACTGGTCACAGTACAGATCCCTGAGGGACACTGCTTGTCACTGTCTTCTATCTGGACACTGAGTCATTGACCACTACCCTCTGGATGTGACCATCCAGCTAATTCCTCATCCACTGAACAGTCTACCCATCAAATCCATATCTCTCCAACTTAGAAAGAAGGATGTGGTGGGGGACTGTGTCAGAGGCCTTGCAGAAATCCAGATAGATGACATCCATAGCTTTTCCCTTGTCAACTGATGCAGGTACTCCACTGTAGAAGGCTACTTTGTTGGTCAGGCAGGACCTGCCCCTAGTAAAGCCATACTGGCTGTCTCAAATCACTTCCCTACCATTCATGCTCTTCAGCATCACATCTAGGAGGATCTGTTCCATGATCTTCCCAGGCACAGAGGTGAGGCTGACAGGTTGGTGGTTCCCAGGATCCTCCTTTCTACCCTTTTTGAAAATGGGTGCAATGTTTCCTTTCTTCCTGTCACCAGGGACTTCACCTGACTGCCATGGACTTTTCAAATATCATGGTTGTGCCTCAGGACAGTGAACTGCACCAGTGCATGATCACTACAGCCCAGACTGCCTCCAAGACACCTCTGATGAGCTCACTTGCATTGGTGACCATCAGGTCCAATATTGCTTCCCCTTGAGCAGGGCTGTCTATTTCTTGTGTTAGGAAGTTGTCGTCAAGGCACTCCAGGAGTCTCTTGGATTGCCTACAGCTCACTGTGCTACTTTTCCAACAGATTTCAGGGTGGTTGAAATCTCCTAGCAGGATGAGAGCCTGTGAGCTCAATGCCTTCTGGAACTGGAGTAATAAGGCTTCATCAATAGCCCCCCCTTGATCGGGTGGCCTATAGTAGACACCAACCACAAGGTTCCCCTTGTTGTCTCGATCCCTAATTCCTACCCATAAGCTTTCAATCTGCCCATGGCTATTATTTAGGGACAACTCTTCACACTATCTATTTCTTAACATAGAGGGCAACACCTCTGCCCCTCCTTCTTCTCCTGTCTCTTCTGAACAGCTGGTAGCTGTAGTAGTAATTATGGGATTCATCCCACCAAGTTTCTGTAAAGGCCACTATGCTGTAGCTTTCTAGTAGGACAGTAGCTTCCAACTCCTCCTGTTTGCTGCCCATGCTGTGTACATTGGTGTAGAGGCACTTCACCTGGGATGGTGGCCATGTCACCTTCTTAGATGGCCACCCCTTTATTCCCCTCTAAGGTGTTTCATGGAAGCTACCCTGTTGGCTCCTATCACCTCAGGAGCTTCTGGCTTGTCTCTGTAAGACTGCCTGTGCTGCAGTGCCCACCACATTCCTCAGGGCAATAGGCTGAAGGCCCTTACTATCATCCCATCCCTCCAACTCTGGTGTGTCATTGTGCTGCTTGTCACAGACAATCTGGTTATTACTATCGCCCTCTCCCTTCACATCTAGTTTAAAGCCCTGTCAATCAGCCCTGCAATCTCTTGGGCAAAGACCCTCTTCCCCCTTTGAGGAAGGTGTCTCCCATTTGATACCAGCACACCTGGTGCCGTGTAGGTCATCCCACTACCAAAACCCCCAAATTGTGCTAGTGACACCAGCCATGGAGCCATGTGTTTATAGATTGTACCTTCTGTTCCTTCCAATGTCACTGCTTGCACCTGGAAGGGGAGAAGTAAAAACAACCTGTGCCCCAGATTCTCTCACTAGCCACCCCAAGGCCCTGAAGTCTCTCTCGATCACTCACAGACTACAAGTTGCAGCTTTCTCATTGCCCACCTAGAAAATCAGTAGTGGGTAGTAATCTGTGGACCTTACCAAGATAGAAAGTTTCCTAGTGACACCCTTAACCCAGGCTCCAGGAAGACACAGGTCTCCCTGTGAGGAGGTTCTACTCAGCATATGGGACCCTCTGTTCCCCTCAGAACAGTCACCTACAATGATAACCCTTCTTTTCTTGTTTGTGGATGTGGATGTGATATGGGTGGTAGGCCTTTCTGACTGTGGAGACCCCTCTGGTGTAGACTGCCCATCATCCACATCCTCATTTGACTGTCCTTCCCTAACCAGAACCTCATACCTGTTGTTCAGGGGGGGCAAGGTGGGCAAGGAGGGAGTCCACCTGCTGCCCTAACCTTGAACTTGCTTCCATTCACTCTTTTCATTTGGGCTTCTGCCTTCTGCCTGACAGGGGCAGGATACAGGCGCCCCTTGGTCCTGGGCACTTTCTGTTGGATGCTCCTATTTCTGTTTCAAGGGGGGCAGAACCTGGCTCCATCAGTCTATCTCTTGTTCAGCCTCCCTGGTGCTCCTTAACCTTTCAACTTCCTCTTGTAGCATCTCCACCAAGCTGAGCAGGTCACCTACCTGTTCACAGTGCAGGCAGCAGTTCTCATAGCTGCCACCCACTGCTAGTGAAAGGCCCTGGCACTCCCTGCAGCCTGTCATCTGGACAGCTGTGTGTTTCTCTGGTTGCTCCATCTGGGTTCCCACATCCATTCTAGTGGGTGTTGGAATCCTGACCCTCTGCTGGGTGGACACCATAGCTAAGTTGCTATGAAAAATGCAATTATTCCACTCCCCTTACCTCTGAAACAACTGTCCCTTTGACCTTGGGGAATATTTTTTTCTCTCTGTGGTGGTTTCACCCACAGCTAAGACCATGTGGTCCTGCACTCACTCCCCCACCAATCTGGTGACAAAACAGACTCAATTAAGGGAAGAAAAATCAATTTAATTCTTTACCAATCAATCAGAGTAGGATAGTGAGACACAACACATCTTACAATATCTTTCCCCAACCCCTCCCTTTTTCCTGGGCTCAAATTTTTTTGCTCCCCATTTATCTACCTTCCCCCTCACCAGCAACACAGGGGACAGGGAATTGGGGCTGCAATCAGTTCATCTGTGCCGCTCTTTCTGGCATGAGGTCCCTCCCGTGGGCTGCAAGAGTCCAAGAAGAAAGTATTCCAATGCAGGCCTCCCACGGAGCCACAGAGCTCTTCAGGCACAGCTCCTGGCTCCGGCATGGGGATGACCAGGGGCTGAAGATGGGTCTCTGGTCCAGCGCACCTCTCCCCCACCCCAGCTCTGTCATTGAACATCTTGGGGGTCTTCCTGCTCATCAAACTAGCACTCAAAGTCACAACTGCCTTTGGGCACAGCTTTCCACTCCAGTGTGGAGTCCTCCATGGCCTACATGTGGGAATCTGCTCTGCTGTTGAACTTTAATGGGCTACAGGGGAACCTTATTTTATCTCCCCCTACTCTTCATACATGCTGATCCCAGTGTCTGAGGTTCCCTGTCTCCCCTCCTTCTCCTTCCTCCTGGCAATGATGCTCTCCCTCTTTGTTTAGGCTGACAGTTGTCTTTTGTTCAAGTCGATGGCCTCTCCTCATAGTTCTCTCCTCCTTTTCAAAACAGTCCTTCCCCTCACAAATATGGATTCAAGAGGCACTTCTCCATTGCTAACTGGCTCAGCCTGGTCTGGAGTTGGGTCCACCTTGGAGCCAGGGGAGCTTTGTGAAGCTTCTCACAGGGCCAATCACTGTAGCCCCTTCCCCCACTACCAGAAATGCTTTCCCTGCCCCCACAACCCAACACACTGACTAAACCTGACAAATGGAGTACAACCAAACAGAAGCAGACCAGTGAGGTGCCTGAGAAACTGAGAATTTGCAGAAACAGTTGCAAACCTCACAAAGTACGAGTGTCCCATCAGGCACACGTGCATCCTATGGCAATGCCTCTGTCAGGCTTCTGATCCAGCATGCACGGTGCAAAACTGCAGCACAAAACAGTCAAATGTCCTAAAGATGGCAAACAGTTGCAATCCTTTCATGACTAATTTAGGTAGCTTCCTCCCAAAATGGAAAACTGTGTGTCTTTCATAGTGGCTACCAAGTGCTACAAGGACTGGCAACTTCTGTCTGCAAGCATTCACTCAGCCAAGGAAACCACTTCAGTGTAACCTGCAGTTCAGTCCTGAAAAGGCAAAAACCGACACAACTTAAGTAAGTGACAGGCCACGGACAAAAGTATGCCTCCACAACACAACCAATGTGGTACATGTGCAAAATAGAATACATTATATACTCCATGGTAGTTTTTTAGGAGTACAAGTGTGGAAACTCATGCCAGCCTCCAGGAGAGGAAGCAAACCCAGAATTTTGTCAGATAGCTCTTGTTCGATGTCTTCCAGTGAGACTCTAGGCAGCAGAGATGTCCTTTATGTCTTGAAAGATAAACCATTGACAAGGTTCTGTTGTGCATGCAGAATTAAGAGCCTGGCCATGTCTGGCTTGTGACAGACATTCTTATCTTGGTTTGCTTCGCAATATGGGATCAGCTCTCCCAGTGATGAGCCCAGGGCCCAACAGGAATTATGGAAGAAGTCTCCTTCCTTTTGTAGCTTGGCTCAGTAATCTCAGACAGTGAGAGTTTTTTTCCTTTCTCCTCCTTGTTAATTTATTTTCACATAATCCCAGAGATGAGGGGAAGGAAGCCTGTCTTCTCATGCGACATTTTTCTCCTCCTGGAACTTGACTAAAGTCAAGAGGGCTCTCAATAGCCTTTGCTAAGGTGGTACAGAAAGGTGGCCTAGCACTTGTCTAGTCTCACTTTCTTGGGATAGCTCAGTAATACACACAATAGCCTTTTACTTCACCCAGACCTCTACACTGGTTGCAGGGAGAGGTCATCTGATGGTTCCAGGACACCATATGCTTCTCTTTACCTTGAAATAGCCATCCCATAACTCTCCTATTAGCATTAGGACCCACTGCACCACCTGTATGGCAACACCAATGGAAGAGAGATACGACCTTGGAAGAGCAACAGGCTGGTACAGAGTGTGATTTCATCTTTAAATGAAACTCTGAGCATGCCTCCATTTCTTCAGACTTTTCCTTATGTCCCCTCCCACTTCTCTTTTTAGAGGAATTAATTTTGTTTAGGAGTGTTTAATACGTGGTACTCTCACTTATGTGCTAAATATGATACACAATATTTCAAATGACGGTCACTTCAAGCTTCTAGCTTCTAAATCTATATACAGACATGTCAAACGTGACTTAAATTTTTAGATGTTTCAGACAAATAAAACTCATTCTGTTTTCCTTTCTGTTCTTCTTTGTTCCCTCCCCACAGGTTTATAATTATAATCAGTACTGGAGATTTTTGTTGACAAACATTAAAAAAAATAGAGAAAGGCAGATGGTGTAGAAACATGACTATTTGGCTTAGAACAGTCCTCTAAACATCTACAGAAAAATACCCAGATCTCTGCTTTTTTGTGTTCCAGATTTCTTTGATACACTGTCATTACTATTCCCTCACTGGAATGAGGCTTGACCTCTAGTTTTGAATTTATATAAAGTCTGGGTGGTATGCATGAGTTATTGCAAGTAAAGACCAATTTGACAAGTTAACTGTAATTATCTCAGAAAAAACATCTACATCAATGACTGGAGGAGTGGGGAGGAAAGGATGGATCATAGTACAACAGGAAAAGTTTAGATTTAACTTTGAAAGCAAGTGCCCTGCTCAAGCTCAACTGCCACGAGCAATAATTTCACCGTTAATAGCTGTTGCCTTAAACTAGAAAACATGAAAACCTTGACAATGACACCTGATAGAAAACAAAGTTTTAAAAACATTCCTAAGACCATACAACTAAATTATTTTCTTCTTTTTTTGACTCTTTATACTTGTGATATCATTTGTTTGCATATTTCAACCAATGGTACTTTTTTATAGCTGAAAAATCTTCCTTTCCAGGTATATTCAAATGAAAAGAAATAAAAGTTCTCTGCACAGATAGACTACCATGTTTTATTTATTTAGAGAAGAAAGAAAATTAGGAAGCAAAAGCAAGCACCAATACCTCAAAAGAACTAGAGTACTCCACACAGTTTTACATAGTGTAGTATGACACTGAATAAGAACCTCCTCAAAAGCCTTCACTTACACTTACCTAATTTAATTTACAGAAAACAAAGAAAAGACCTATTTCTACTAAGTTCTCAAGGAATTATTTTTCCATCCATTTTTTGTGTAGGAATTCAGAAAGGTAGAAACTTTCATGGAATCTTTTCCAGAGGAAAGAATAGTACTTGTTTGACATAATGGATTTTCTGGGAGGTTTTAAGTTACAGAGGAGAAAACTGGTCTTATTTGCTCAGCTTTTGGTGAAATGTGGCAGCATATTTAAAAATTTGTGGATACAAATAAAAGAAAACTTGAAGAGCACAGAAATAAAGTCTTCAGTTAAAGAATGCAAGATGTGGAAGAATTACATTCTAGTATTTAGATTTATTAACTATTAATGTTACTGTAACTACAATCATAATCCTCAACTATTCTGCACCTATACCCCACAGTTTTCTTAAACTTCCCCTAAAGCAGCTGCCAGTGACAAGGACAGGATATGAGATGGGATGGCCCACTGGTCTGAATAATTTTTACGAACCATTGCGAACTATACGACATGAAAAGCTAACCATTGTGATTACAGTTTTTAATTTACAGCATATTTTGGTAACCTCATGTAACTTCGTGAATTTAACCGTGGAAGCAACAAACAGCTGTCAGTGACAAACACCCTCTGAAACCGTGTGTTTAGACCAAGAATAAAATTGGCCCATATTATTTGGAAGCTATATTTCACTTTCAGCTGACTGCAATATTCCTTTGAAGTTTACTCTACCATGAAATTTTTGAGGAAGGGATGAAAAATAATCAGAAATGCATTGCAGGGTGATTACTATATGATTTGCTGGGGTGGTAACGTTGAACTTAATCTAGGAAGTTTAAAAGTTGTAAGATCTTCACAGTTATGGCAAACTAAAGAGAAGAGCAATAGCATAATGCCTACCATGGCTTATCTACAGGGACATGGTATCACCAAAAGAATCACTAAACTTCCAGTGGTCCACTTTACAATAATCTCCATATGTTCAGCTGAATTACACAAGCTTTGTGGGCATGCACTGCTTGAGACAGAAGGAAATGGAGTATTTTATTGCTTTAGGGTTAAACATTCTGTAATCCCTGCAGGTCATGGTTAACATTTAAAGTCTAAACCAAGCCACTGAAGAAAACAAAGCAAATTACTTCAGGGCTGACAGTCTGCTAATCAGACTGCAGAATTCTAGGTCAAATTACTTGAATGTGCTTAACTTTGAACACCAAGACTGCAAGTGAGAGTACACTATCTGAGCAAAATATGGACTCAGAATTTTGTTGATAGATTATTATCCCCTTAGATGACATATTATTGTCACAGGAGAGAGGGTTTGGTGCAGGGGTATCTAGATGTGAGCAATAGCAACTGCAAGCTAGCTGGGAAAGGGGTTCCCCCATACAATAGTGATGAGTTCTGTTTTATCAAAGCAATTATTTTCTATCAAGACATGTTTTGAAATAAAATTTTTAAGCATCATAATCACTGATAACTAAGCACATACATAAGAACTTCTCTTTCCAGAGACTAAATGAGACTTGCATTCAATTATTTTCTTGTGTAGCATTACACATCAATACTAATAGCATAATGGTAGTCTGATATGAATCGAAGGATAATTTGTTTTTCTGAAGGATCTTCTATCTAAAAAGAAAATCCCATCACACACTGTTTATATTACTTAACTTTAAAACCCGTCTATGAGGATGGTCTGGTTTAATAATTATTTGAATTACCCAAAAACTGAAAACATCTTCACAAGAGCTCAAGCAAATTCTTTTCTCCTACTCAGGTTAATTGTCAATTTTTAGAAAGCATCCAAAAAGTGTTCAAAACACTGCCCAAAGTACAGGAGGGCACATTTTTAGAGGGAAGACACTGAACTGCTGCTGGTATCCTGAGGCCAACAGGAGCCAGACGTCATACAAACCTCTGTGAATCTGGGCATTCAGATTACTCAGTTTGCTCAGGGTCAGCCTAAAACCAGAGCATCTCATCTACCTGTCCCAACATTTCCTTACAAGAAAAATAAAATATATGAAAGCAAGGAATATGCTAACTTGTGGGACTGTCACTGTAATGATTAGTGCCCAATCCCTCAACTAGACTTGTGAAAAGGTGTATTTTACTGTCTTTTTCTAGAATAAGGCACTATTTTGCTTATCACAAAATTTGTGCACTAACTGCTCAGTGACATCTGACTTAAGTGATAGCTTCTCAACTGTATTTCATTACCTGTGGCATTGAATCTAAGCATCTGTGGTAGTTTAATTTAGCTGGCAGCCAAACAAGACACAGCCACTCTCAGCCCCTCCTCCCCTGTCCCCTTCCCTCCCCACCCAGGGAACTGGGGAGAGAATTGGAGGGGTAAAGGTGAGGAGACTTGTAGGTTGAGATAAGAACTATTTAATAATTAGAGTAAAATAAAATAGAAATAAGAGTAATAATGTTAATAAATAAATAAATAAAGATTAGTTATGCATAGTATAATTGCTCACTACCCACTTATAATGATCCCAGAAGAGCAAAAAGGAACCCTGAAACTGAAATAGCAATCCTGGAAAAGCAAGCCCGAGTGACTCCCAAGAGAATCTCCCCCTTTCTGGTCAGCCCTGGTTAACATACTGAACATGGTGTAATATGATATGGAATATCTGATTGGCATATCCAACTGCCATTCTGGGATTTACTGACTACTACACTTTTCTTCTCCACTCACCCCTTCCAGTCCTCTCTTCTTGGAAACTGCCCAAGCACAGTGTCCTTGTACCTTATCAACATTGTTCTCATAACAATCCTCACTGAAACCAAAACACAGGGCTTTCTAGCTACTAAGAAGAAAATTAACCCTATCCTAGTAAAAAACCAGGACAGCATCTATGAGTAAAGCACCTTTCTTTCTGCACAGGTGATTTGGGACAGAATGGCTTACTGGTTCCTGGTAAGCTGAGCTGGCACAGGGCATGTTTCTGTATAGAATCATATAATTGTTTAGGTTGGAAAAAGACCTTTAAGATCATCAAGACCAACCATAAACCTAACACTGCTAAGTCCCACTAAATCATGTCCCTCAGTGCAAGTGAATTCTCAGAGCAGAAGAACAGTGATTAAAAATGGGATGGTGTTGCTCCCTCTGCTGTTCAAAGACTTCAGATCCCCCCAACTTTGTGGATTCTACCCCTTAATTTGAAGAAAAAAAAACAAAAAACAAACAAAAAAAAACCAACAGAAAAGAAAGGGAGGAAGATGTTAACAAGACACCGTATTGTGGAGGAGCCAGGATGCAGTTCATTATACTTACAGTGAAAATTCCCACCCTCACCATGATATGAGTAAACTGAGCAGGCAACTCTTAATATCCTTTCTTCCTTCTCCATGCCTTCCCGATTTCCTAAAACATCCCACCCAAAACACACAGCAGTACCAAGTTCATGGCCATGCAGCACTCCCAAGTGTTAGCACAGGGTCACCAAGAGAGATGCAGGCAAACAGCAGAGCATTGAGAGCTAGTTTCCAGCGTTCCTGGAAAAATACACTGGCTGCATTGTGTGTTTCTGGTGGAGCTCAGCTAGCCTTGCCTAGATTCCTCTGCTTTCCAAGAAACTGCATTTAGATACTAAGTTGTTTATGCACCTTCTTTGACTGACTGTATTAAGTACATCAGTATGCAGACGCTGAAATGTCTCTCCTGACTGTCACCAAGGCAAATGGACAGGACTTCATACTCTTATTTCACACACTAAGCCTGCCTTGCTCTTTTGCTGATTTCTCATTTACTTGTAAGATTGTAGGTTCAGGTGGAGACACCAAATATGTATAAAACACATCCAAGATCAGATTAATGACATGATGACATCATTCAAAAGGATGGGAAATTGAATACTTGAAACATCCTTGGATATGTTTGGGAAACACCCAGGTCAATGATGGAAAGCAGAACTTCATCAAAAGTGGACTTAGTGCCCTCAATGTACCAATGCTGCTAGCTTAAAGGGAGATGGGGCAGGGACAGGACACACACTGCACGCACACCTCCAGCTTTCATTTCAGCAACAGCTCATGAACACTACAGGCACCTTAACCTTTTCCAGGACTTAGAGAGCACTTGAAGGTAACTCTGGTGGACTTTGCATTATGTCGTCAATATAAGGTTCATTAGCGAAACACATTAAAAGGTAAATAGGAAGTTATAAATGAGAACACCTACCTTCTGTTGTCATTTCTATAGTGTTTAGAGGTTCCCAACCTGTGTCTGTCAGCACTTCCACAATACTTTCCAGTTTTAGATACTTTTTTCCCTCTTTTGGTTAGATAAACCTGTTGGGAACCTTAGGTGTTCCCTAAGAGAGAGCTGGAGCAGACTGGGGACAGTCAGTTCAGGGAGGTTAGGAAGCGGATCATAGACTCATAGAATAGTTTGGTTGGAAAAGACCATTACAATCATCTAGTCCAACCATAAACCTGGCGTTGCCAACTTCACCACTAAAGCATGTCCCCAAGTACCACAGCTACATGTCCCTTAAATACCTCCAGGGATGGTGACTCCACCACTTCCCTGGGCAGCCTGTTCCAAAGCTTGACAGCACTTTCAGTGAAGAATTTTTTCCTAATATCCAACCTAAACCTCTCCTGGCACAACTTAAGGCCATTTCCTCTTGTCCTATCACTTGTTATGTGGGAGAAGGGGCCAACACCCACCTCACTAGACCCTCCTTTCAGGGAGTTGTAGAGACCAGTAAGGTCTCTCTTCAGCCTCCTCTTCTCCAAACTAAACAACCCCAGCTCCCTCTGCTGCTCCTCATAGGACTTGTTTTCCAGGCCCTCCAGATGGTGCTAGGGGTACAAAAACCCAAGGAATACAGGTCATTACCCAATTTGTGCCCAGAACCAGCACTGGATTAAACTTTTGTCAGTCAAGTTAATGCCCAGCTGCCTATTTGGAATAGGAATTAGTAACAGAAAAAAAAAAAAGATTCACAAAAGGTACAAGGCAAGAGGAAGACCTACCTAAAACTGGACTATTAATGTGGGTGTTGGTCTCTTCTCCCAAATAACAAGCAATAGGACAAGAGGAAACGGCCTCAGGTTCTGCCAGGGGAAGGTTAGATTAGATATTAGGAAACCTTTTTTCACCAAAGGGTTGTCCAGCACTGGAACAGGCAGAACAGGCTGCTCAGAGAAGTGGTTGAGTCACCATCCCTGGAGGTATTTAAAAGATGTGTAGATGTGATGCTTAGGGAAATGGTTTAGTGGTGGACTCAGTCATGTTAGTTTTACAGTTGGGCTCATTGATTTTAAAGGTTTTTTCCAACCAAAATGATTCCATGATTCTACTTATTAAAAAGTCAGTTATTAACACGTACACATGGATGGGGCCTGCAATCTGACAGCTTGACCCTACCCAAGTGACCACCATTTCATGCCTGTATTTGCATGCATGGTGTTTGTTGCCATTCTGCAGGGACATCCAGCAGACCACCCTTTGTTGAGCAGATGTCAGCATGTACTTGTGTCAGTAGCTGAAGCTCTTAGAGGAAGAGGTTTCATCTGCTACTGCTTCAGTGTGTGCATCTGTGTGTTTTGGATGGGGTGCATCTATTTTGCCCTTGAGCGTGTTTGCAGGTCTTTGTGTAGCAGCACTGGAAAGTCCTACAAGGAGCTGCTTCTTGCAATCTGAAGCCTTGCTCACACAGTAATCACCTCGTGGGTGGTCTAGTGTATATGTAGGAAGTCTGATGAATATTTTGTGGCTCCACCCACGCAGCACTCACTGCCGTATTCAGCCTTAGGCTGGAGGGCAGATCAGGTTGTCTGTTGTCAAATTAAAGGGGCTTAAAATTGGGAATAAATCTATTTGGCTCTATAAAGAGTTTAGAGAACTATGCAATCAGAAATGGAGGCTAGGGGAAAGAAAAAATAATCTCATTGCAGATATATGGAACTTCTTAGCACAAAAGGAAAATAACTGAGTTACTTCCAGAAAAACACACTGCTTCTCATTACGTGATTTTTGAGAATGTCTATAAAACCACAGCTTTGCTGAAGAGTAGCCTACCTTTTACATTTCAGAAATCTGGTTTTCCTCAGAAGGCCTCTGACACCAGGCTCCAGTGCTTAAAGGGAGGGTTTGTGTGTGAACAGAAAGCTTATGGTATTTCTCTATATTAAAATTCTCACTTGCCTATGCAGCTAGAAGCTAGGGTTTGCAATTATTTTTTAATGTGTTCTAAGCAGCTATCTGCTGAAATTCACAAAATACTCATCCATCTGCCACATAATCACTAACAAGTCTAACAGCTTGGTTACATTACAGAATAAATCACATCTAAAATATTGAAGCCACCTTCACTGAACAGGTTAATTAGACATGGAATTTCTATACCCAGCTACTAAAATATTTTCTCAAATACCTGATTCTTATTTCCTGCCCCCAAAAAGAAGATAATGTAAAGCCTATAAATTGGAGTTTTATGTACAAATTTACTTAGTTATAGAGGCTAAAAGAATTCCAATTTCATACTTTGACAGCAAAAAGTCAGGAGTGGCTGAATGTTCCCTGATACAAGAAGGTAAGGGAGTAATGAGAATAGAGAAAAGCAACACAGACAACCGAGCTGCTCTTCAGCTCACTCCCAGACTCATTTTCTGTCCAAGCACGTTCTGTAACCTCAGGGAAGGTTACAAGCGGGCAGCCTTACCTGAAATTGTTTTATGTGCTAAACAGCAGCAGTCACTGTACTCCCACAAAGAGCAATAGATGAAGGGAGCCAGAAAGGTAGAGAAAAAGTCAGAAGGGAGAACTTTAATTTCTCGCTGATCAAAACTGCAATGGTAAAAGACTTGAAGTTCAGACATATACCCAGTTGTCTGCTGATGGCTTCAGTTAGGTTTCACATGAAAAGTGATAGAAGATGATTTGATACTTATATCACCTGTCTAAAAGCCACTAAAAGCTGCAAATTAAGCAAAGCAAAAGGGTTATATTAAAAGCAAAGGGACTTTAAATAACCCAGAGAAGTTGAAAGATAGAAGAAGAGACCAGCTAGGCTATCTCAGCAAGCCCAGAGCTCATCCTGGTAGTACATTTCCAGAGCTGTGCCCAGTCCAGTTTTAAATGGTCAGACAATGGGGTTGTCTCTCTTCTGCAAGACACACCAGAATACGCAGGTGTAACACCAACATTCAGAGATGCTGTGGCAGCACAATGTTGAGCATGCAGACAAGTTGGAAGAGAACTATCCTCAGATGAGTGTCAGCATCAGAGAAAGGTTGGGGCCCTTCTCAGGACGTGGGTGAGCTGTAGGAAAGAGCTATTGGTCTGTCCTCTGTAGAATCTGCTAGATTTGGCAAGAAACATTCTCATCCAATTTCAACCCCCTTAATACAGATAGCAATGACAGAGTGATTAGAAATCAAGATATATCATATGCAGCAGATTATTTACCTTCCTGATTTTTCATCCCATCAAAATTTTTTTATTATCTGCACAGTGCACAGCTTTGCCAACCAGCAGTACAAAGGCTTGTTGGTGACCCTTGGGCATAAAACCTAAGCTTGAAAAAGAACTGGAGGTGGAACTTGCTTGGACATCATCTGGTGTGTTGTGTAACAGTGCTGGGTAGGTCAAGAAGCAGTGAACACTTTTGTATCTGAGAGACTAAACAACCTATTGGTCAAAAGTTTCAGGGAATGTGTTTGTCCAGACCTTGTCCAGGGGGTTTGGACACAGTATAATTTCTCTTTGTTTTCCAGTCTTGTCTAAAGAAAGTGCAATGATAACATTGGTTTTGTCAGTAGAAACAAATTCAGTAACTTTAACAAGACCACAGTCCAGATGTCTCACATGGGCTAGAACAACAGCTTCAAGACCAGACATCAAATTAAATCTGGCCAGGAACGTCAAGGGCAACAAGAAAAGATTCTATAGGTAAGTTGGTAATAAAAGGCAGACTGGAGAAAATGTGAGTCCTCTCTGGAAGGAAACAGGAGACCTTGTCACCCAGGATACAGAGAAGGCTGAGGTACTCAATGACTTTTTAGCCTCAATCTTCACCAACAAGTTTTCAAGCCCAAGCCGCAGAAGGCAGAGGCAGGGACTGGGAGAATGAAGAACTGTCCACTGTAGAAGATCAGGTTTGAGACCATCTAAGGAAGCTGAACGTGCACACGTCCATGAGAATGGATAAGATACTGTGGGGAGTTTAGCCTGGCTAAACTGGTAGCCAAACACTGAATAGCCACTTGCTCACCATCCCCTAATGGGATGAAGAGAGAATCAGAAGGGTAAAAGTGAGAAAACTCATGGGATGAGATTAGAATAATTTAATAACTTAAATAAAATAATAATTACAATAATAATGATAATCACAGTAATAACAGGATATACAAAGGAGTGATGCACAGTGCAATTGCTCACCACCCACTGACTGAGGCCCAGCCTGTCCCAGGCTAGCAATCCCAGAGCAGAGACAATCCTGAAACCAAAACCACAGTCTTGGAAGAGCAAGCTCAAATGATCCAAAACAATCTCCCTGCTTTACAGTCAACCCTCATTAATATACTGAACAAGATGTTACATGATATGGAATATCCCAATGCATATCCAAATGTCAATTTGAGTTACTACTTTTCATATTCTTCCTCCCTCTAGACCTTGCACCTGCAGACTAGCACAACACGAGGAGCTTGGAAAGTCCTTCAACTTCCAGCAACAATTGGAAACATTATTTTGTTATCAATGTTCTTCTCATAACAAATCCCATATTGAAACCAAAACATAAGACATGGACCTACTGGACCAAGTCCAGAGACAGCGATGGGGATGATTAGAGGCCTGGAGCACCTCTCCTATGAGGACAGGCTGAGAGAGTTGGGGCTGTTCAGCCTGGAGAAGAGAAGGCTCCAAGGAGACCTTCCAGTATATGAGGGCCTACAGGAAGGCTGCGGAGGGATGTTTTACAAGGGCAGGTAGTGGTAGAACCAGGGGTAATGGCTTTAAACTGGAAGAGGGTAGAGTTAGACTAGCTATTAGGAAGAAATTCTTCACTGTGAGGGTGATGAGACACTGGAACAGGTTGCCCCAGATGCACCCTCCCTGGAAGTGTTCAAGGCCAGGTTGGATGAGGCATTGAGCAACCTGGCCTAGTGGAAGGTGTCCCTGCTGATGGTAGAGGGGTTGGACTAGATAAGCTTTAAAGGTCCCTTCCAATCCAGACCATTCTATGATATGATTTGATATGATTCTATGATATGATAGAAGACTTGTCATTGTTGCATTGACCTGTGTGTATTGTATACCTGTGAGTCTATACTGTGAATCCTCAGTTCCAAAAAGTAAACTGTATTAGTATTCATTCCCAGGAACAATGTGGATATCATCTTACCAGTAAAAGGGATTTTGGGAAGGCACTAGAGAATCAGAATCTGGATGATTTTATGTACATCTAGATGGGCAAGTTGTCATCAGAGATAGCTTGGCATTACCCTAAATCCCCAAGCAGTTACCTAACTCAGTCTCAAGGCAGCAACTATAGAAAAGGCAGCTTTCCGTGTGGTTTGAAGCAGTCTCAAGGAGAATATCCAGAGCCTGAACTATCTGCAAACTGAAGACAAAGAAGATTGCTTTCTGCCTTTGCAGTTTCCTCCCACAGTACCCACCCTGTGGTGTACATTCTAGAATAACCCAATGTACAGGGTCTATCCCAGCAGCTGCAGACCCTTCATTCTACACTTACCAACATTTCCTTTTCAGGTCTTTCTGGTGGACTCTCCCTACTTTTTGCCTCTTTTATCCTCTGCAGTGAATTTGATTGCTGCTTAACCTATAACATAGCATCAGCAAAAGCTATAAGGTTTATCTAGGCAGCAGCTCTGGAGCATGCTGTTTTGAAGGGGTTCTTACCCTCATTACATGACAACTCTTTATTCATATTGATAATTTGAACTTGGGGGAGATGGAGGGGAAGGGAAGAAAGGGTAGTGCTTTTGTCAGTTCTATTAGAGGTGCTCACTGGAACCAGGTCCCAGCACAGTGCTGCTCTGCATTACTGCCACACAGATTTCACTTGAAATTAAACACCGAATCAGAGCTTCTCATGTCATTTCCAAATGAAAAACAGGTGTTTCCAACCCAGAAATGCCATGCAAACACCATGTCATATTTTGTTTGAAAAGGTTAAAAAGCTACAAACCTCACAAGAAAACTGACTTGTTTACCAGTCTTTGAAACAAAGGAAACAGAGAAATAAGGACCCTGGTTTTTATTCTTTGTAAATCAGCATCTGGGAAGAGTCTCTGTCTGCTTAACTGACCTATTCTCTTCTCAGAATCCTCAGCATCCCTTCTCTGGGAAGTTTGTCTCAAAGCTGATTTCAATAAATAAATGGTTATAAAGTTCTGAAGAACTAACAGTTTTGCAAGATGCTGGTCTGTGCATGCACTACATATACTGGACACTCATGTAATTGACAGTAGTGTAAGCAAAATGCCTGCACACACAGTAGGAAGGACACCAGGACACAGCAAAGGAAGTCCAAGCAGTTCCTGGAAATGAGTGGAGAGAAAAGGACTTGAAACACTGCAGCTTTTCTCTCTGAATAATATGGAAGAGTGCTTGATATCAGGCCTTTCTAACCATGTCCAGGGAAATAGTTAAATAGCCACAGCTCTTGGATGAACAGAGAACATGGGTATGGAACATGGAAACTGAGTTCTGATAGAGAAATTGGGTTCTTAAGATTACACTAAGTCTTCCAAACATTGCAGCATGAAAACACAACAAAATCGCTGTTTCCTCAACATTAAAGTGATATTTCTAGAGGCAAATATACTCCTGAATGGCAATAAATACTAATTAAGAAGTGAGATTAAATAACAAAGCAAAACAGAGTTTAATGTCTTTAATAGATGCTCTTTTGTGATTAAGTTACTTGGAGGATCAGACTTCCATGACATTCTATACCGTGCTGTTTCAGTATCCCAGATGACATACTTGCTCTGATATGCTAGAAAGAGTCATCTTGGATCTTCATAATTCATCTAGGAAACTTAATAGCAACAGAATATTCACATAAAGCTGCAAGTATGTAAGTCCTTGAACAGGAAATGGAAGAACAGGAACAATTGCTGAATAAAAGTTACACCTGAGTACTTCCAATCCTACAGGTTACTGGCTACACTGTCCCCTGAATGTCAGTATTTTGGGGACTGTGGTTCTGGTGTTCTGTTTTTGTAGCTTGAAGTCACCTTTAAGTAAATCACAGTGTATTAGCTTGCTCTGCTCTCTGGATTATAATTTCCTTTATTCTTGTGTAAAATTAAACATTTTAAAGGAAATGGAAATTAAGTTGATTAGGAAGAGAACATGATCTTCAGCAGTGAGTAAGTTATCCTCACTTTTCAGCAATATTTATTTATTAACAAGAGGAGGGGTTTTTGGCAATGTAGATCGTTATAAATTGAGTACTCTGTATATTCTAGATTTTCTCTGTCATATCACAATTAATCAGAGTGGCTGGCATTCTATAAGGTTCCGGTATTTTAAGTCCTTTAACAGTTAGGTAGCATGGTGATTCCTATAACCTACACTCATTAAGTGGTTCTATATATTATAGGGACTCTCTCTTAATGGAAATACAATGGAAATAGTTGTTCTTATAAAGCATAAAACATTCAGCAGCTACAACACACATTTATAGCACAATTTTTATGCTCATGCTGATTTACAAATTCGCTGGGTAGAAATGCATTTGATGGTTAGAAATGCAAACCCCAAAACCTTCTGAAAAGAAATTCCATCCTTATAAGATGGCAACAACACTGCTTGTTTTCTTTCCCTCATAAAAATAACTGGAGGGCTGTGGACACAGTTATACCAGTACTGAAGACTGCTATCCACATCTCAGTCAGCTTTATTTAAAGGCACATGAGCTATCAGCTAAATGGCTAAAGGGCCATTTACTTTTACATCATTTACCAGATAGCCATTTTAAATTAAGACAAAAGGGGGCCCTGGAAAGTGGAAAAATAATGGTATACAGAATGGAGCAGAAGGAGTGCCTCAGTGTGCAGCAAGAACACCACAATGCATTTCTCTTTGAATCTTCATAATAACTCTGATTCACTTAGGAATTTCCATGACTTTATAGCAATATTTTATTGTACAGAGATCTGGAAGATAAGGCAACAAGCCTATTCTTTTTCTGAGTAAGTAGGACACATTTTCAGAAAAAAATTCAATATTTCTCCCAAAATAAATACCAAGGAACAAAGATATACAAATCTTGCCCCATTTTAGCAAAAATGCTTGCCTTTGCCTACACTAAATCTGGTATTTTTAATGTCAGATCAATATTTTCCACACTGAAGAAAAGCAAGCGCTCTTCATAATGAATAATGCTTCCTACCTCAGCACTATGAAGGGTATTAAAACCACTGGCACTGATAAAGTACTCCTAAAGAAGAAAAAAATATATGCATCCTCCCTTTTCTCTCACAAAAGATTGTTGTTGAATGCTACTCAGCATCCAGAAAGGGATCTAGCTGTACACAGTCATTAATACAAACATTAAGAACTGCTGGAGAGTTTTCTAGCATTAATTTCCTTCTGTAACAACACAGCCTTCTGCTCAGTGACATGATGAAAAGACAGAAAAGGACAGGAAAGCACAGATGTGTTGTGACTGATCCCTCTCTCAAAGAGGTAAAGACATTCCACATTGTCCCTACATTGTTCCCCTTCCTTTTTACAGTTTCAGTTCTCTCTTCTCTCTTCTTTCAATAGGCCCAGACTCCTCCCTGACAAATTAGCACAGATCCAATTCCTTCTAAAAATTCTGCTTTGCTTTACAAACAGCTAATTTATTAGCAAATATGTTGGACAATTTTCTACAGCCACCTGTGAACCTTCCCTAGCCACATCCATGAAGAGAAGCACAAAGAAGGCAATTTCTGAAAGAAATTAAATTCATAACAAATAAATTATTTTTATAACATGACTTCAAGCTAATGTCTAGATAAGTTAGCAGAAAATAGATTATGAGGTAAAGGGAAAGCCTTTTAAATCTGCCTCAGTACTGGCAACAGGTTGAATAAATTAAGTACCTTCAGTAAGGGCATGCAGTATCCCCCAGTCATATCATTATTTAATGTGCCTTATCATTTAAGCCATGGAGAACTTTATGAGCCACATTCAGAAGAGTTTTACTTCAGTGGCTGGAAGCGTTCCTTAAACCTTCTTGTTGTTTGTTGTGGTGGGTGGCTCAGACACATTTCTAGAAGAGGCCCAAAATGTTTGCTTTTTGTAACAGTGGTGTCTCATTTGGAAAAATCTGGTTATTTCTGTGCATCTCCGTGTGGGTCTGACCTACAACACTTAGTGGTATCAACAGGAAAACACCTCTGACTTTAACAATAAGAATTAATCATACCAGCCACCTGTGTCCTCCTTTTGCAGCCATAGTACTACCTTAATTCTATTTCTATTTTTGACAAACGTTATTTCTATTTGTACATCAAGGGTCAAGCACCAGTCTATAGCCATGTTATTGCAGCTATCAAAAGACAATTATTCTTAACAGCACAGGGTAAATGCCTAGTTTTTAACAAGCACTCTCATGACTTGAAATTCTGCTTCAAAGCCAAACAACAGGTTTTTATTTGGATTTTAATGGAGCTACTCTACCAGAGGAGAGCCAGAGCTATGATCTATTAAGGCAATCTTTATATGTCATGTAATAACATGATGTATATTGGGCCCAAACCCATACACATGGAGACAGATATTCATCTAGGGTAAGCCATGGTAGCAGTACTGATTTCAAAAGCATGTTTTACCTTCGTGATCTTCTGAACTGGTCCAAACAATGGTAGCTTTAAACACAGGCACAGCAAGGTTCAGGTTAAGACTGCTGGAAAATTCAAAAAGGCCATGGCTCAACTGTCTGATTTGCTGATATCAGAGAACTGAGCTAAGGGATGACTTTTGCTTTCTAGCATCTGTCGCAGCCCCTAAAACCTAAAAAAGTGGTAAGGCTTACCCTACCAGACATCTGTCCTGCTTCTTGTTAATGTCCTGACTTTTCTCATCCTTCTGTTTTCTCCCTGAGGCAAAAAACAGTCCTGTATCTAATCTTTGTCTAGCAAAGCTTTGTTCCCAAGGCTGAAAAGTCTTCACCTGGCTCTGATTAAGAACGACTCCATCAGGTGAGAGGAAAGGCTTTCTCACTTGTACAAGCCCTCTAACCTTGCTGTGAAGAAAACTCTGGTCATGCTAAACCAATGAGAGTTTTATCAGTTTTATTTTTATTAGATTCAATAATATGTTTCTGTTCTCCACATTTAACCCTTAACTGAAAATTAATTTTCTGCAGGCAGTAAAACTGATGTTTCCCTCTACAGAATGGAAAAAATCCATCCTATTAAAAATTACATAAGATCTCATTATTTGGATGACAAAGACAGCAGTGTTTGATGGTATTTTCAAGCATCTGTGCTCAAAGAAGATCTTTGTCTGAGTGGTAAGGAAAAGTTCAATACAAAAATCACTGTATTTCACTAGCCTGAGTAGACTTGGAAAACTCATTTATCAACAGGGTTACAGTTCCACAACAGCCACAACTATGTTAAGCTCAGCTACTGAGAACTCCAAAAAGATCAGTTTGAAGCTTTGCAAAGCTAATTTTCAAAATGTTAAAATATTTACACTAGGGAGAATATTCAGAATTCTAATAGTAAACTTGTAAAAATTAAGTAAAATGCAGAGAACTTTGGAAATGCCACCTTCTGGAAATAGGACAATAACTAACTACAATGGTCAGAAAGAACTTACTGCAGAGGAGGCAATTCCTTAAAAAAACAAATTGCTCTGATATTCCTTTTCATACTGTTCAGTTTTGAGAATCATTTACTGCAGTGCATTAATGATGGTACAACTGTTACTGTTCTACAGTGAATCAGTAGGAAATTTGCCATTAGCCTCAAGGGATGAGAAACACTAAAGTTCACAGCCATATCAAAAAGCAAGTGATAGGTATAAAAAAAGCAATTACATTATTCTTTGGAACGGAACAGAACAGAACAGAACAGAACAGAACAGAACAGAACAGAATAGAATAGAATAGAATAGAATAGAATAGAATAGAATAGAATAGAATAGAATAGAATAGAATAGAATAGAATAGAATAGAATAGAATAGAACGGCTCCAGTTGGGAGTGACCTACAGTCAATCACCCAGTCCAACTGCCTGACCCCTTCAGTGCTGACCAAAAGTTAAAGCGTGTTATTAAGGGCATTGTCCAAATGCCTCTTGAACACTGGCAGGCCGAGGGCAACGACCACCTCTCCAGGAAGCCTGGTCCAGTGTTTGACCACCCTCTTGGTAAAGAAATGCTTCCTAATGTCCAGTCTGAACCTCCCCTGGCACAGCTTTGAATTATTCCCATGTCTCCTGTCAATGGATCCCAGGGAGAAAAGCTCAGCACCTTCCTCTCCACTTCCTCTGCTCAGGACACTGTAGAGAGCCTCAGGTCAGCCTCAGGTCAGCCCTCAGCCTCCTTTTCTCCAAACTAGAGAAACCCAGAGTCCTCATTCACTCCTCATAGGATATGCAATATTAATTTGCATTTAGAGAAAGTTAGCTCAAAATCAAATCCTTTTCCTAGAAAATCATATACATGTTTTATAGACTAAAGTTCATTCTAAATTCAGATGAGTCACTTGCTACAAATTCCTCACTGCTGTCCCTAAACTACAGAATAAGCAATTTCAGTCAAATACAGTTTGCAATTAAGCCTTCTGTGATGAAGAGATCTTTCAACTAATTTGATTTTAGCCTTCTGAGTTGGTCAGTCACTGATGTGTGTCACACCTTAAAATTCCAGGAAAAATATTTTGCTGTGGAATCAAATTACAGACTTAGGAGCTTTTAACTTTAGCATGATGCTGATACAAACTACAAGGATTTGCCTTTTCAGTAGACTTCCCTTCCACAGGACTGCTAACCTGGCTCAAACATACCAATACTTTCAGCATGGAAAACACACCACATCTTTAAGGATTTAATTTCTTATAGGTGAAGAGTCCTCTCCTGGCCAGACAGCATGCAAGCATTCACATGCTGTGCTGCTGGCTCCAGCAGCCCTGCTTGTTGGCTCTCTGTTGACATCAATATCAACAAAAGTTTACAACCACACAGGAACAAAGCTGGAACATCGTGTCCTCAAAAATTCAAAAGGAAGTGCTCTCCTATACAGCTGAAATAGCCCTTCTCTTTCTTCATCACTACAAGAACACTAACACAAGAGAGATGGCCAACAGGGTTTTTTTGCAGCCTAACAGTACCCTACTGTGAAATGGCTGTGCCTGCTAGAAATCAAGATCCTGCAGGTTAAAATTTTATCTCATGACTTTTCAGCAGCACAGGATCATTCCAACTACCATTATCTAAGGAAAGGTTTTCAAGATTTTTTAAGTCACTTGTGACTGTAGACTGCAGCAGGGCATATATTAGCCATTAGTACATTTGATAAATGTACTAAAGCAATTTCAGCCCATCACTGATACCACCCACAGGACACTGTACAAAGCCTCCTTCTCACTGTTATCTTTAAAGGCAGGATGGCACTGCCTTATGCAGAGAATCAGCTAAGGCACTACACACCCTCAGGAGAACATGGCCTGCACTACACTGTTTCACAGATAGTGACTTAAAGAAGGTCAGACTATTACAGTTTTTACCACTGAAGAAGTGTAATAATTTATACCCTGCTAATCTCCAAGGAACACTGGGTCCAGTCCTAGTATCCATTTGCCTCCTTCGTGTACAACTCTTCTTCTCAGTTCCCAAATGCAGAATAATGGAGAAAGGAAAGACAAGGCAGTTTTTCAGTTGGCACCCAAAAATGTGCACCTGTAGGAAAAGTAGAAATAGGAGTTTTCTAGTGAAACTTCAACTTTGAGGTGCCCTAAGGGAGAAAAGAATAATTTTAAGCACAAGAATCTGAGAAACTCTTCAGAAACTTAAAATTAAACAACTCCTTAAATAGTTGGATGAACTATGACGACATAGGATTGGTGAATGGACTGAAACGTACTAGTTCAGTGCAAGTTACTGTGAAGTCCTTGCTACCTCTGAGCCTTAAACTCAAAATTGCATCACTGCTTATTGTCCATTTATAAGTTTTTTTCACACTTGGAATAGCCTTTTGTCTCACAAAGAGTATTTCCTCACAGCTTCACTGCACATCAGAGCAAGACAGAAAAACTAAGCAGATAACAGAACAGTGGAAAAATGCCTTTGTCACCTTGTGCTCCATGACTCTCCAACTGAGACAGGAGAAACCTGGTATTGTCACATCCATGTGACTTAAGCAATGTGGCTTTGCCTTTCATGTTCAGAAAGCAGGAAGGCTAAACGCAGGTGAGAAAATCACAAACATCAAGGAAAGTTATCCAAAAATAACTTGTTAGGGGGAGAGTCACCTACAGGGGACTCCATCATACATTTAATCATGGACATAATGCATAGGATAAAAGAAAATCAGCTGACAAGTACAATGGCAGCAGAATGAGGAAGATTTCTTACAGTTTTCCAGACAGTAACTTTTCAGAAAATCAAACAGGATTATTCTCTTAATCAATCTCACAAGCCTTTGTTTTATGTTCTTTCAAGTTATCTTGCATGTTGTTCATTGGAAGTATTTCTCTAAGTAATCATCAGCACAAGCAACAAGCACCACTGTGTGGTTTTTGACTGCCATGCAACACAAAACTTAAGTGCATGTTTGATGTGATTCAGGTAAGCAGAATGATTTCTGCTGAATAAATAAGTGTATGTTTGAGTCTATGGTTTCTGCAACACATGTCACTCTAGGCCACCAAATGCAAGAAAATTATTTACTCCTTGTTCTCTCCTACTAGGAGACTAGGTTTTCCTAAGGTTGCCCAAGTTATAAAGTGCCAGCAGTTCATGCAAAATAGGGTGCATATGTCTCATACTATAAGAGGTGGGAAGGTCTTTGTGACTCTGAGATAAACTGATGACATACTACTACATAATAGTATATTATATAGCAAATACAATATACTATTTCACCCCTCTAAGTCTTTGTCCACACATTTATCAGTACTTTTCCTGCCTAAAGGAAACAGGAGCACAAAGAAGTAATTTCTCATCTAGTAAAAGACATAATGGTGGCGTCATCCACCCAAACCCAGGTCATCACAAGGAACCTTGTGAGGACAGCATACATGGAGAGAGGCAGGAGGGACAGAGTGAGATTGGGACTCCTACAAATCACTGCTTCTGTCAAGATCCTGTCCTCCAGATGCCTAGGAAATGAGAAATCATTTAGATGCCGTGTGACACACACCCCTCTCACTTACTGAGCCAACATCAGAGCAAGACATCAGCCGTTTGCACAATATGCTGCAATACCTCTGCTGAGTCCTCACTTCCACCACCATCTATCCAGATTTACCTTTTTTCCTTGGGTTAGTTCCAGCCTCTTCTCCTGCCAAGTCAAAGTCCACCCCCCTTCAAATCTCCTCTTATTCCTTGTCCTCTTGCAAAAATATTTTCAATGCAAAACCCCAACTCTGGCCCTAGAATCTCTTCTCAAAACTCCCTCTTACTATTATTTTCCAACAGTTTCTCTCACACTGGGCATCTAGTCCTAAGTAGTCCCCATACACACAGATGTTTTACTCCTATAGCCTTGGTATTCACAACATCTTCCTTTCCTCTCTTAATAACCTGGTCTCAATAGCAGGATCAGTGGGAGGCAAGAGAAACTCCCTGAACGTATCTTCTACAGCTCCAGTTGCAGTTGCAGTTGTTAGAATCTGTTGAGGAATGAATTATTAGGTTTGGCTAAAGGAATACTATTAGGGCCTGGACAAACCCATCAGACTTTCATCAAGAAAGCTTACCTTAGCACTAAGGTCTCCATTCTATAAAAGTGAACTTCTTTCTCAAAGTCACAGCAGAGTTATTCCAAGGAAAAAGATGTAACACCTGGAATTCTGATTTTTACCTGGATAGGACTTAGTATTTTTCCTTTTATCCTGTTCTTAAACTACAGCTGTGCTACAGCTGAGGATAAAGACACTTGCCTCTCAGAACAGGTCTAGCTCTTCTGTCTTCCCTTATGTCCCAAACTGGGCTTCCTAACACCTCCTTAAACACAGTTTAAGCCAAGAGTTTCTCTCAGACTATTGTACCAAGCTGTCAGTTAAAGCAGTCTTCCAAATCTGTGATCCGTCAGGGAACACACAGAGGAAACTTCACCAATGCTCAAGTCACGTGAACTATGCCACGGGTATAAGGGCAGAACAACCTCCTTACCAGTATATTGTCCCCAGTATGCTGTAAACTATGGATAATTTTTAGTGTCTTGATTCACTGCAAATGCAGGGATTACTGAGAAAGAGGTAACGAGGCAACACAAGAGTTTTCCCATATGGTCTCCCAATGAAGTCCTGTTGCTCTTTGGCCTTTAGGTGCAAGAAAGCAAATTAACTTCAAGTTTCTCTCTAAGTATGAATTTCTTACTTCTTCTCATTTGAAGGTGAAATCCAAGGATATGTTTTGGAAATACTGAGAAAACAGGAAATTATAAATCATAAATTGCAGAGAATAAAATAAATTAAAGTTCTTTTAACTGTGAAACATTCCCAGAGCCCATGGATTACCAACAGAATAACCCATACTGGCTATATCAGCTGTGTCAACTGGTGTAGATGTTTTCAGAAAAAGCAGCAGCTTAAAGCACAAATAAGTTTTAGCTAGGACAACTTTGATTCTACAGTCACAATAGTTTGTGAGTTTTGTAAGAAAACAGGATAATTCTTTCAAGACACTCTTTTCACATCTGAAAGAGCAAGCAGCTCAGTATTGAGTAATTTTGGGATTAATAAGTTAACCAGACAGTTCAGTGTAAAATATTTGCAGTGTTGAATAGTCAGAAGCCCAAAGAACCAAAGCTGCTTTTTAACACAGATTCCAAAAGACAAAGAGAAGAGTATGTATGTAAACACACACCTAGAATATATGGCATTTGTCTCACAGTACTCCCTCCATATGTGATGAGAAGAATTAATGTGGCATAAAGCAGGTCTGAAGTCTTGGAAAATAATTCCTTTTCTAAGAGGACAGCAGAAACTAGAGTTGGTTTCCTTCTGAAGAAAAATTTGCAAGCTTGGTCTAAGGGTCAAACTGCAGACCGCAAGGCAGAGGTCAACCACAGTGTACACTGCTGTGGAGATCCTGAAGATGAATTTTTAACCTTTGCAATCATGTGCCTCTACTACTCATATACATGCAAGAGGCAATTAAAATTCTCAGGCTCTGATCTTCAGTGGACTCAGCAACAAGAGCAACAAGCTCCACAAGCTCCACAAGACAACCATGAACTATGCAGAAGTGGTTCTGGTTTTGTTTTAGGGATGCTGTTTTTCAGCATGTGGACATGCTCCAGGATGGCAGACCCTGCCCAAGTCCAGGAAAGTTAGGGGCAACGAAGTTTTTAAATGTCATCTTCTTCTATCTCTCCATACATGTCTTGAATGCACCAAGTATGCTCAGATGTAGATCTGGGCAAAGAGATTTACAAGCATATAGGCTTTCATTTTTCATCTAAGTCTTGCCCATTTTCACAGTCTAACTGGCTTCCTCCCCCAGGTTCTTGGAGCAAGAGGTTATTGGCTGTGCAGTACAGGGATCACATTACCTTCACCCACTACTACCACTTTTCAGTGGAACCAGTCCAGTAGCTGCTCTCCAGCAAGCTACTCTTCTGATCAACATATGCTCAAGAGCAAGTCCTGCTACTTTAGCAACCAAACTCTTTCATGACACTTTGATTCCAATATCACCCATGCCAGAGCAACACACTACTGAACAGAGTAAGAATAGAAGACCATCAGAGCTCCAAGCACTATGTATGAGCATATATTCAATGCTCTGCATTGGTCTGCTGTCATGGCAGGTCTAGATATGGCTACAGAAGTGCCTCTACTTTCAGAAAGGTCAGCAAGCCTGTGGAAGTTTCAGGATGAGACAGTATATACAACAAGTGTCAGGGACAGGGGTAAGAGAAATGGAAAAAGAGATTGTCCATTAGGGACTTTGTACAACAGAAGAGGCAAGCACAGAAGTTGAGCACACTTGCCACATGAAATAATAAAAATAATAGGTTTTTTCCTTCTTTCAGTTCACACACTTCTGTAAAGGAAGTTAATAGTTAAAATGCAACTAAAAACTGACTTACATGGTCTTTGCACTAACCAGAAAGCATGTGTCTTCCAAGGTGAAAAAACAGTTTAGGTCATCAGTAACAACAATATTTAAGGGTCAACATGTGTGAGTGCTTTTCATCAGATCACATTCTTTACCTAATTTGTTCCCATCACCAACTTTACCAGCTTGGAAACAGAACAATTAAATTCTGTAGGAATTATAATGTATTCAGTCTTCTCCAGCAACCTCTCTTCCCACACTTCTTGTGGGAAGTGGGTGGACTGTAGGGTAGGGGCTACGGGAGCAAAGTCCCCCCCACTGTAAGAGAAGATCAGGTTCATGACCACCCGAAGAACCTGAATATGTGTAAGTCTATGGAACCTGATGAGATGCATCCCAGAGTCCTGAAGGAATTGGCTGATGTAGTTGCCAAGCCACTCTCCATGATATTTGAAAAGTCCATGGCAGTCAGGTGAAGTCCCTGGTGACAGGAAGAAAGGAAACATTGCACCCATTTTCAAAAAAGGGTAGAAAGGAGGATCCTGGGAACTACCAACCTGTCAGCCTCACCTCTCTGCCTGGGAAGATCATGGAACAGATCCTCCCAGAAGCAATGCTGAAGCCCATGGAGGACAGAGAGGTAATCCAAGACAGCCAGCATGGCTTCACCACGGGCAAGTCTTGCCTCACCAACCTAGTTGCTTTCTAGAGTGGAGTAACTGCATCAGTAGACAAGGGAAGAGCTACGGCTGTCATCTATCTGGACTTCTGCAAGGCCTTTGTCACAGTCTCCCACAACATCCTCTCTAAGTTGGAGAGAGATGGATTTGGTGGGTAGACTGTTCAGTTGATAAGAAATTGGCTGAATGGTCACATCCAGAGGGTAGTGGTCAATGACCCAGTGTCCAGATGGAAGACAGTAACAAGCAGTGTCCCTCAGGGGTCTGTACTGTGACCAGTGCTGTTTAATATCTTCATTAATGTCTTCATTAATGATACTGACAGTGGGATTGATTGACACCATCCCCCACAACATCCTTCTCTCTAAATTGGAGAGATATGCATTTGATGGGTGGACTGTTTGGTGGATGAGGAATTGGTTGGATGGTCACATCCAGAGAGTAGTGGTCAACAGCTCAATGTCCAGGTGGAGATTGGTGATGAGTGGTGTCCCTCAGGGGTCGTCCATATTGGTACCAGTACTGTTTAATATCTTAATTAATGACACAGACAGTGGGATTGAGTGCGCCTTCAGCAAGCTTGCTGACTACACCAAGCTGAGTGGTACAGCCAACACACCTGAGGGACAGGATCCCATCCAGAGGGACTTGGATGGCTTGAGAAGTGGGCCTGTGTGATCCTCATGGAATTCAACAAGGCCAAGTGCAAGGATCTGCACCTGGGTTGGGGCAACCCCTGGTATCAATACAGACTGGGGGATGAAGGCATTGAGAGCAGCCCTGCAGAGAATGACTTGGGTGTACTGGTGGATAAAAAGCTGGACATGAGCCAGCAATGTGCACTCGCAGCCCAGAAGTCCAATAACCGTGTCCTGGGCTGCTTCAAAAGAAGTGTGGCCAGCAGGTCAAGGGAGGGGATTCTGACCCTCTATTCAGCTCTGGTGAGACCCCACCTGGAGTGCTGTGTCCAGTTCTGGAGTCCTCAGCACAGGAAAGACCTGGACCTGCTGGAGTGGGTCCTGAGGAGGGACACAAAAATGATGAGAGGGATAGAACACCTCTCCTGGGAAGAAAAGCTGAGAGTTGGGGTTGTTAGGTCTGGGGAAGAAGGCTCTGGGGAGACCTTACTGTGGCCTTTCAGTACTTAAAGGGGGCCTGTAAGAAAGATGGGGACAGACTTTTTATCAGGGTCTGAAGAGATAGGAGAAGGGCAAATGGTTTTAAATTAAAAGAGGTCACATATTAGGAAGAAATTATTTACTGTGAGGGTGGTGAGACACTGAAACAAGTTGCCCAGAGGGGTAGGTGGGTGGTGGGTGCCTCATCCCTGGAAACATTCAAGGTTCAGGATGGACAGGCATCTGACTAACCTGATCTCCTTGAAGATGTCCCTGCCCACTGCAAGGGGCTGACCTTTGAAGGTCCCTTCCAACCTAAACCATTCTATGATTCTGTGATTTCCTTGTCTCTGTTTCCAGTATGTTGCTGCTATCTTGCTCTAGATGAACCTGCTTTGGCAGGGGGATTGGTCTAGATGATCTCCAGAGGTCCATTCCAACCCTTACAGTTTTGTGATTCTGTAAGCTTTTTGCCTAATGGTCACAGGACTGTTATTTTAGGCCTCAAGGTGTCCTCTGGTTAGAATGCAAAAAGTAACATCTGCATAGTCACCAAAGGAATTTTAGTATTCTTAGGACTTGTGCAAATACCTTTTTGGGCTGCTCTTCTTCCATTTATATAGGAGGGGAAAAAAAAAGTCTTAATCTTTGTTTCCTGGCTATAAATATACTCACTGACCCTGTTCCACAAGTGTTCATGCTCTTGCATTTGGACAACAACCACTGCTGCTAGATATAAGGATTACCATCAGTTCCTGCAGATAGGAGGTTAAGCTCTTTTAAAACCATCTTCAAAACCAGTCTTCAGGTCTTTGCTGAGCCAGTGTTACTCTCTTGCTCTCAATGTCACCCTTAAGTTCAGTTTTAAATGTTCTCTGGATATACTTCAGCATGAGCCAATGATGGGGGAACCAGGAATCCCTGTTCTCTAACAACTCGACACTGCTGCCTCTTCCCCTTTCAGCCCTGTGAGACAAGCTGAAAATGAACCCACAGACTCCCCGCTTCATCCCACTCAGCACGGGGCAGCAGCAGCAGCAGCTGTGTGAGTTATCTGTCACGCCTCTGACATAACACCCCAGCTTGTGCCATGGCCACAGCGTGCCAGAGCAGCAAGCAGGCTGAACATTTCTACAGGAAGCACCAGTTCCTTGGCAAGACCATCGCAGCCAGCGAGTCTGATCCTCTCAAGCATGCGGCTGCATTTCCAGGCCTCCTCAGCATCACTTAAAGAAGCTGTACTATTCCTGCAGGTGCTCCTGGGCAACAGCTTGGAAAGCAAGTGTTCTGCCATACAGAGCCCTGGGCAGGGAGCTACAGCTGAAGATAACATTTGGCATGTAGGCCTGCTGTTAGGGAGGAGATTAAAGCAGACTGCTATGAGTGGTGAGGGAAGACGAGACTCCCACATGACATGCCGCTAGAAGCAGAGTGCAGGCAAGCGGCGAGATGGCTCCAAAGATGACTTCCAAGATGAGAGTGGCAAGGCCACTACAACACTAGAAACTGATGATCACAAATGCAAGTCCAACAGGACGTTACGTCCAAGAGATGGCTGAGGGAGAGGGAAATGATTCAGTGCAAACACTCAAAAGTCCCTGGTTCACCTTGCCTGCAGGAATCCCCATGAACACACTTGCTGTCCTTTCCGCTTTGTACGGGAGGCTACCAGAGTGGACAAGAGGGAAATGTCTCTAACACAGCCATGATAGCAGATGTATTTGAATAAAGATTTCAAGGGGGGGCAAAATCACAAAACAGAGTAATAAATAAACAGCCTGATCACAAATTTTTAAAAATGCAATAGATTTCTTCATGAACTCCTTATAGCAACAGTGCATCCTACTGCATCCTTAAGTGTGCTTCAGTTACACTATGAGTTTTTCTCTCTGCTCACTGTTCGCTAATTTCATTCTGAATACAGGAACTTTCCTCTGTAATGGCATGACTTAATTCACCATGGGAATTGTCATCTTAAATTTTATCCAGAAATAAGATTACAACTGCATACCAAAAACCAAACAGTCACAATGGAAAGTTTATGAGCTAAAATTTCTACATAGGAATGAGACTGCAAATATTTGTGAAATAGAGCAATTGAGAAGAAGAGGAGGAGAAATTAATTACTTACAATCAGAAAAACTGTCATTCTAAAACAAAATTTTATTGCAAAATTATGCTCCATACTGTGTGTTGCATTGCACTGCATGATGCCCCAGGAGTATACCTATCTTAATAAAACTTTTTAGGGTGTTCTAGATATTTTTACAGCCTACATACTGAGCTGCCCTGTGGAAAAGATCTAGCACCTTGGAATTTTGGCAAGAAAGGGAAATTTAGTTAAGTCTAGACACATATTGGTTTGAACTTTTCAATATTAATAAATAACGTTCTGACATTCCTGGAATCATTGAGTACCTTAGTTACTGCTTGCTGTTATAAGCAGAAAACACATTGATCCCTTAAACTCACTGCCACTAATTAAGTTAACTACCAACTACAAAATCAGATATGCAGCTCCAGTAGAACTTGTCTGATTGCCTAGCTCAACTGTTTTCATCAAAACTGCAGTGTGCTCACCATCAACAATATAGTTAGGCATGAATTCAAAGAAACAGCATCCAAAAGAATGACACACAGACCAGCTAAACTGTGAGACAACAGAGCTATCTCACTGAAACCACCCTCCCTGTTAACAGACTAGCAGAGCCCTTTCCTGGCAAGACGGTCTGCATTTGAAAAAATACAACACTGAATACAAACACTGCAACTTTTAAACACCATTCTCAAGCCAGAGCTGAAGAGATGGTATCAACTTCAGGTCACAGGGACTTCAGCTGCCGTACCATTTTAGTCACTCTGTCACATGTGTTTAAAAAACCCTACATCCATGTTTAACCATAGAAGGTTTTGTAACATTACACAGGACAAGCATTGAATCAGAATGCTGTGGTAGAGGAGGAAGAAAAACAGTAGGCAACAGCAAGTAACATAAGGCTGTCTCTCAAGTACCTCATAGCAGCCTGGGTGTAGCTATCTAGGCACTTTGCCTTGCAAACTGGCTGCTGAGGTGGCAGGAAGCCACCGTGACCATCCTGCTCTACCTGGCTGCAGGAATCCCCACCACCAGGCAGGAACATTGCTCCCAGAGTGTACAGAACGAGCAAGCAGTGCCTGAGGCATTATAATTTATTAGCGGTCCTTTTGGATGCTAGCTATTAAGAAGACATCATAGAAAGAGTGAGGATAAAAAGAGGACCTCCTGACAACTCCAGATGTGCAGGTAAAGGAAGCATAAAGGGATTCCCTACTCAGTATTACATATCTATTTCAGATGCGAGGGAAAAAACACTATTTGGAAGGACTTGCATCACTGATAACAGCAAAGAGCAAAAATTCACATAGGAAATAAATGCAGTGAAATGCTACTGCCATAATACGACAATACTGGCACCCAGTGGTTTTTAAAAGAGGTCATGCTTGGGTTTTTTTGTGGGTTCTGTTTGGTTTGGTTTGGGTTTTTTTTGTTGTTGTTGTTGGTTGTTTTTTTTCTGTAAAGAAATATTTCCTTATGAAACACTTTTGTGATGCATCTCCCAAACTTTGTCAACTAAGACCAAAATCTGTGATTTATTCCTAAACAAGAATGCAGAAAATTTTGTTTCAACTCTTCTTGATTCAGTTTTGACACTCAACAAAGTCAGTTGTTGCAGCAAGAAATAAGAAGATGCAGGAGCATTTCAGTCCAATAGAACTCATGCTCTGCCAAGAGCTAGGCTGAGCAGAGACCTTTAGTCCCGTCTGCTTCTGTCCAGGTTCCCACAGCAGGACATCTGGTTTTCTGCAGTAATCTCCCTCCAAGTCAGAGGATTTGTTGTGCTGGTAAGTCCTATCCTTAAATGACACATGCCATGCCCCGTTTTACTGTTTACTTGAGAAAGTATTCAACACAAGGTCCCCTAAACTTTTTTCCTGGTGCTATGCTAAGAGGAATGGATTATCTTTGGGCTATGCATATGCTCCATTAATATTCTAAGGTAAGCTCTGGAGTATGGGTAAGAATAGGAAAAATGCTTTTAGTCCACTATTTGTCATAGAACACATATTGCTAAGGCAAAGCTATTTTTCTTAATCTGCAGTAGCTGACTTATGCAAGCAACACCTGCACAGTCACAGAAAACCAATTAAGTGGTGAAATCAACTAAAAAAGAGATCCACCTAGCAAGGGCAAAACAGAAAATAAAGAGGGAAGCCATTCTCTGCTTTTCTCAAAAGAAATCTGAGGGACTCAGGGGCCACCACCTGCACAGCTGTACCTGGGAGGTGTTTAGAGAAGACTGCAGGAGAAAGCTCTACACACTCACCCCTTTTGTGGATGTGGTAACATAAGATTCAAGATTTTTTCCACTTCTTTAAATCATACTGAGACTGCAGATGCCACCTGAAAAACCTGCACTTATAGAGACTCAAGGGAAGAGTCAAGAAAACGCTTGACATGCAATATCTCCTTTGCATTGCAAGAAGTAATCCAAAGCCTACCTCCCCCCAGATAAAGGAGCAGTCAAAAGGACAAGGAAAATAGATCTTGTGAGGGGACCAACAGGAGCGTGGGGCAGAGGAAGGAAGAGGCACAGCCTTGTTTATGCAGGACTTCAACAACAGCAAAGAGTTGCAATGCTAAGTAGGGAACACAGCTGACGAAGCCACGTGGCTTTGCAGTGTGAAATCCAGGAGTGAGTAGAATAATGCACGGATTGGGCAAAAGAAAAGGCTCTTGGAGAAATATGCTAGCAACAGTAACTCTGAAAAGAGCTTTCTTCTGGCCCACAGCAATTACAGGTTGAATGGTCTTAGGCACACATGCACATGCTGCCCAGAAGACTGAACTTCCTCTGTCGTCCACACTGCCACTCTGGCCTAGGACTGTAGGAAAGCAGTTCATTCAAGGTTATGCTTTTGCCCTCTGGGGTATGGTAGGCAATGGAAGTGGCAGATTCATGGGTTTTGTGATAGGGATTTTTCCATCCAATCAAAGCATCTTCTTTTGGTTGCTACGCATCTGAGCCAGGCTACACCTTTCAAAAACATAATTGCAGAAGCTTCTGCAGACCATTACCAGCATAATGGGTTTCTGCTACATATTTGGTTTTATTAAAAAAAAAAAAAATAATTAAATCCCCAAATTCTGGCTTTCTAGATGTCTATCTCAAAATAAACCTCCCAACAACATATTGGGCTTAAATCTTAATCCCTCAATGCATTTAATCTTATTCACAGATGTAAACATATACTTTGCTCAACTGGAATCTTTACCGAAGCAGTAATGCAAATAAAATTACACAACTCACAGAAATAAACACTGTAAACTTCACTGATGTTCCTGTCTTTACAAGTTGTTGAGTCCTAAAATACCCAGGCCTTACAACAAAACAGAGAAAAGACAGATGTAATTATCACTTTATTCTGCTTGGAAAAACAGTGTAAAACTAGATGGTTCTGTTGAGTTAGAGAATTATGGGTGAGCACAGTTTACAAGATGAGACTTGTGAGAGCTTGAAACATCCTCCTGTATCTACTCAGGTTTTTTTAGGAAGCACTTGGACACTGGCTCACATTTGACTCAGCTCAGTCACATACAGTGTTCCAATTTATTTACATCAGAAAAGAGAGAATACAATAACCCTCAGGTGCACTGCACGAAAATGGCTTAGACTCAGACCTTGTTTCCATAGATAACACAGTTGCCACTGGGCAGAAGATTATAAGGGCTACTTCATCAATGTGTGTTTTATCTCTTCCCTTTTTTTGTTTAAGCAGTGACACTTCCTTCGAACAGAGATGAGTTTTTTATTTAACTGGAAAAACAACAGAATATAAACAACAGATTATTTTTTTTTTATTTGACCAGTTTTCAAGACAATAAATCCCACTGTATTAAATATAATTCAAATGTGAGACCAGATGTTTTCATGTTTGCAACACATTCTTTTGGCACAGCCTGTCAAAACAGTCAGTCTTGGAAAATCTGAATCTAAATGTTTTCATGTAAGTGGCCTCCAGTGTCTTTGTTAGTCCAGGCAGTTCAAAACCTTGTAGTGTTAAATTAAGTATCCAAGGGTCCATTCTGATCACAGTATCCTAATACACTCTTTAACTTAGATGCTAGTTTAGCTTCTATCTCTCACTCCTTTTATATCCAAGAAAACCTAATTGTACTAATTTAAGTGGGTGCTTAATGAAATGGTTTAACTGATGTGCTGTTTTAACTTTTGGAGGGAGACAGGGGTGACAAAACAGCACTGGAAGAACAATGGTAACTTCACTTGGGTAAGAAAGAGTACTCCTGAAATCCTGGAAAGAGTATGAGGACGTTGCCTGGTTGTGTAGGGACAAGCTCAGGAAGGCCAAGGTGCAGCCGGCATTGAAATTGGCAAGGGATGCCAAGAAAAACAAGAAGAGCTTCTACAGGTATGTAAACCCAAAAAGGAAAGTAAAAGAAAGCATACCCCCCCTGATGAGCAACAATGGTGATCTAGTAACAACAGCCGAGGAGAAGGCTGAGGTTCTGAACAACTTTTTTGCCTCAGTCTTCACTGGCAATGTGTCTCCTCACAGCTCTCAAGTTGATGGCCCACAAGACAGGGAACAGGGAGACAAAGTCCCTCCCACTGTAAGTGAAGATCAGGTTCATGACCACCTGAGGAACCTGAACATACACAAGTCTATGGAACCTGATGAGATGCATCCCAGAGTCCTGAAGGAATTGGCTGATGTAGTTGCCAGGCCACTCTCCATGATATTTGAAAAGTCATGGCAGTCAGGTGAAGTCCCTGGTGACTGGAAGAAAGGAAACATTGCACCCATTTTCAAAAAGGGTAGAAAGGAGGATCCTGGGAACCACCAACCTGTCAGCCTCACCTCTCTGCCTGGGAAGATCATGGAACAGATCCTCCCAGAAGCAATACTGAAGCATGTGGAGGGACAGGGAGGTGATTCGAAACAGCCAGGATGGCTTTACTAAGGGCAGGTCCTGCCTGGTCTACCTAGTGGCCTTCTACAATGGAGTACCTGCATCAGTAGACAAGGGAAGAGCTACGGGTGTCATCTATCTGGACTGCTGCAAGGCCTTTGTCAAAGTCCCCCACAACATCCTTCTCTAAGTTGGAGAGAGATGGATTTGATGGGTAAACTGTTCAGTGGATAAGAAATTGGCTGAATGGTTGCATCCAGAGGGTAGTGGTCAATGACTCAGTGTCCAGATGGAAGACAGTGACAAGCAGTGTCCCTCAGGGATCTGTACTGTGACCAGCGCTGTTTAATATCTTCATTAATGATATTAACAGTGGGATTGAGTGCTCTGGTGAGATGTCACCTGGAATACTCCGTCCAATTTTGGAGCCCTCCACACAAGAAGGACATGTACCTGTTGGAGTGTGTCCAGAGGAGGGCCACAGAAATGATCAAAGGACTGGAGCACCTCTCCTGTGAAGGTAGGCTGAGAGAGTTGGGGTTGTTCAGCCTGGAGAAGAGAAGGCTCCAGGGGGACCTTAGAGCAGCCTTCCAGTACCTGAAAGGTGCCTATAAGAAAGCTGGGGAAGAACTGTTCACAAGGGCATGTAGCTATAGGATGAGAGGTAATGGTTTTAAAGTAGAAAAGGGCAGATTTAGGTTGGATATTAGGAAAAAGTTCTTCAATATGAGGGTGGTGGATCATTGGAACAGGTTGCCCAGAGAGGTAGTGGAGGCCCCGTCCCTGGAGATATTCAAGGTGAGGGTTGGTGGGCCCCTGAGCAGACTGCTCTAGTAAAGATGTCCCTGCTTACTGCAGGGGAGTTGGACTAGATGACCTTTGAGGGTTCCTTCCAACCCAACGTTTTCTATGATTTTAAGGGAAGAGCACTTCTAGAAACCTTTGCAATTCCCAAAGTCAGGCTAGGCACAGTTCTGGGTGACAAGTAAATATGACACCATAGCATGTCCCTCACTATATGCTGCATTTCAGTCTTCACAGGTGAGAAGGAGCCTCAGCTCACGCTCACTCTGGCCTTTACCAAGGTCTCCAGTGTCCTGCAGAGAAGGCTGGAGGACCATTATCTCATTGCCTCATTGAGCAGGCACCTATGCAGTTTTCATACCTTCTAACGATGGCACAGGTTCACTCTCCCTCCTTACTTCCTCCAGACAAGTTTTGCAAGGAATTCAAAATGACCTAACATTGACAGGGAAAGAAAAATTCCTTAGCTTAGAAGGGAACAGAAACACAAACAGGGCTGGGAAAACTAGATTTTAACAGGATATGTCTACTGGCTTGAGTGGATGTGATATTTATAAATGTAGGATTTTGTTTCTTAGATTCAAGCATTCAAATACAGTTTTGTCTTCTACACTTGTCTTTTTGTTGTAAAAGGCTGGAAAGGGATTTTTTTTTGTTGTTAGAAAGATGTAGGTTAACACAAGGATTCAAGAAACCAGTGTTTTCAAGGGAACACATGTTTCACTGTTGCCTCAGGAGGTGGCCATTAATAGATAAAATGCCAGTACCCAAGGTAAATTTGCAAGGATTAACAGAATGGAGAGCTGTTGCACACCTGAATTTAACAGTAATCTTACTGGAGCATTTCCACTTCTACAAAAAGCAAGGGATTAAGCAGATGCCTTGAGCTCTGAAGTCTCTGTTATTCATACAGTTTAAGTTTGTTGTTTTTTTTTTTCTGAGAAATCTCTTAACTTTTAATATGTATTTCCAGTTATAGTCACAGCAATTACAAACACAGAAGGAATCAGTCCTGCTCTTGTGGCAAAACATTTTGTGCTACACAGGTCCAGAAATTGTACTGTAAATTCATAAGGAGGGTACACAATGGTGGCTAAGAGCAAAACATGGTTTTATTTTGTGTTCTTTTTAATTTTTCTTTGCTATTCCCTTAGCCCTGACTCTTGTTACAGAAAAGCATGGCTTTGCTTTATATTGTCTAGACTCTTACTTATTAACAAAAGCAAATAAAAACCTATATCAAAATTAAATCTTGTGATGTATCCTTTTAGGCCTGAGGGACCTACTTTGGAATTTGGGTAACTCTTAAATAAAAACTTAGTAAAGGTTGTTTGTTTGTTTGTTTTCCCTTAAGACTGTAAATTCAAGCAAGCAAATCTGAGACCTTGTATTTTTCAACCAATATTGTCCAAAATTCTCATGGATTTTTTTTTCAAGGATGGTGACTTCTTTAATACAGACATCCAGAAATACCATTAATTTTGTAATGCACAGGTTGCTTCTGTTGCTGGTTTTATGACCAAGGCAGGTCCTCCTTGTTCACTATTTGAAATTTGGCTTTATTACTGAGGTTTGTAAGGTCACAATTCAGAAGGCTGGTGTTTAGAAAACTGCAGCAGTTTAAAGGAGCTCACTGTGAAATGTGTACTGAATGTGCTATCAGCAATAAGTGATGTCACAGACACACTGAGCTGGAGAAGAAATCTTTACATGCTGAAAAAAGGGTCATTGAAGGAAACCTGCTTTCACAGAAACCATGATGACAGCAGGGAACTGGTCTCAGTGACATATCAGTGACAACTCTGTGACAGAAATCTCAGTGGCCACAGCCTTGATTCAACCTGTCTTTTGTCCCCTCCATGCCCTAACCTCAAACTGAATCCTTCTGAAATTTGGACCCTTTTTCTTGGAAACAATTTCATATCTATAGTGCAAGTACTGCCTTCGTTAGACAGGGTCACAAGGCAGGCAGTCAGTGCTCTCCACTCCCCAGGAAAGTGACAGCTCATCAGGAGGTGCAGATGGGAGACTCAAGGGAACAGCTCAGAGGGCTGATACTTTCTCAAGATATCTTCCCAATGGGGCAGAGGTGCGTGGCACTAAGTCAGATGCAGAGAATGAGGGTATCACACAACTAGCCAAAAATGAGAAGTTCCTCACTTTTCAAACTGAATGGTGGCCAGATCTGAGGGCAGGGATGGCTCAAACTGTGCTGCAGTAAGTGGTCTAGCACAAGCCTTGTGTGGATCCCAGCCTACCTCCTGGCCTTTCTCATCTTTCTAGCTGTGTTTCTTCAGCCCAGCTGACTCTTGGAGCCCAGATACTTTGCAGCCCATCTTTCCTGCAAGCCATGGGCACACAGGAGGAAAACAAATCTATGCTCCGAGTCACTCTTACTGCTCTTCAGTGCAGCTCAACAGGAAAGGCAACACACTGGCAATTCAGCGAGCCTTGCAACGTCGGAGTTATCTCTACCAAGCACTGTGCCATGGATTTGAATTAAAGTTACGTGGTTCAGTCAAACATATTAACATGATGAAATAAAAAAAAATGACTGCATTTTAAAATCGAAAATAAAAATCTAAGTTTCCAAGGCTGCTACAGCCTGTAAAGAAACATAATTCAGATGATGTGCAAGACACAGAAATCAGTTAAGCACTACTCAAATAACTTACTACACAAGTTTTATAATATTCATACATTGTAAAGAACACCTCTCAACACTTTAGTCCAACTTTCAAAACAAACTATGAACCTGTGTTTCCGAAGGACTTTCTGCTATTCCGTGCAAGCCTCACTGGAACTGGGTAAATGTATTTTTTCCCAAAGTGCTCAACTTGGCACTCAAGAGAAAATTGAGAACCTTCATTCTATCACTTACTCAAGTCTGCTGCTTCAGACAACCTCCAATGGCCCATGACTCATAGCATGTTCCACACGCCTATCAGCTCAACACATTTCTTCTCTCTTGCCCTTGCTGGTAAAGAGTAGGAAAAGGAAGAGCAAGCAATGGACCTGCTGCAGAAGGAAAGAGGATGCACATATACATTTGTATGCATGCACATAAAATATATGACCATGTGTGACTTCTCTTTGATGTCTGTAACACTTCTGTCTGCTGAAGCGCATGGTATCAACCATAACCCACCATTTAGTGCAACAAAATTGTGAAGCAGCTCACATCCAAGAAACTCCTTATATTGGCCAAGTTTGGTTGTTTGTTTGTTTGGGGTTTTTTTAATACACTTGGATGTATAAATCAAACAACTGCTAAAATATACATCTGCATGGACACATTAATGTCTAATGCATGCAGGGACTGCAAATATTTTCTAGACATGATTAAGAGGCCAAGTGGACATGAAATCCTAACCTTCTGAAGAAGTTGTGGGTTTTTTTTTTTAACAGATCCAAAGCAGCATTTTAAGTGGAGTTACTTTTGTGTTGTGATTTCTAAGGTGACAGGCTGTATCCAGCCTAATTTGGTAGGAACTGAAAGCTGCCATTAGCTAACAGCTACTTAACAGCCCATACAAAATGAACTGACTCAGTTAACTTGACCCACACAGGCCTAGAGTCAAGAGAATCGGAATACCTTTTACCTTTAAAAAGGGCACAAGGACCAGTAAATGCTGTACTTCCATTCTGGAGTGCAGTCCTGGGTCAGTATCTAGCTAACAAAGGCATTTTAAAGCATTCCACTGAAAAATTTCTGGAGTATTTTGTCCACTACTGATTTTCACATTTTTTTAAAGTGAGAAATCACAAAAAAATTTAGCTGAAATTCACATGTTTATGATGACATCATAGACAGCTATTTTCACATACTTAATTCTCACAAATGGCAGGATGAGAACTTTTAGACAAAGTTGTCACACTTAGAACTGTTTGGATTTATCCCAAGAGCATCTAATAACATACAGAAATTACCTAGTTCTCAATAGAGTTTCTTTCTAGCAGACAGGCAGACAGCAGGCTCTCTATACTCCAGGCAAATAAACTGACTTTCAAGGAGGAGCCTAGTTATGTATGCATAATTCTATGCAGCATGCAGTTCTTTATGTTCTTCTTTCTTCTCCAGTGATTGGTTTGCCAAAAAAGAAAACAGATTATAAAACAGATAATTAAATCTTTGCTTTAACCTTGCATAGAAAATGTCTTAACGTTGTTTTGCTGGGATTAATACTTAGTCTTGAAAGTGCAATACAAGCAGCACTACATGCTTCTGTACTTATCATTACTCATATTAGTCACATCTCTAAAGTTATGTAACAACTGAGACTGTGTTACAATAAAATTCAAGCAATGCTGAAAGCCTGTGAAGTCAGAAACCACTTGTTGTGCGGATGGCTCACAGAAATGTCAATATGGCAGCTGTGTTCCCATAGCTGCTCATGTCTCTTCCCTTCTTTGATAATCTTCTGCTTCTCCAAAAGATGTATAGGGACTTTATACCACAGCCACCAACAAATAAGGAACAAGACTGTTCTTGTAACACTTCTCTAACCATTAATCCATACTTTTTGGTGCCTACATAATCACCACGTAACTTAGAAATTCCTATGAGTTTAAGAAGTGTATTATCTATATAGTACTGAAAACACACAATAAGTTAATGTTAAGATTGCACATTCAGAACAGAGTATTAAATTTAGGCCTACTTAAGTATTCTCCAGTTGTTAGAAAAGCTCTGCAGTTTCATGTTGACCACCCAGGACCTTCAAGCAGTTGCTTTCCTTTGTATCACTGAATAGCACAGGACATGCAGCCATGATTTACAGACTCCCAGTAGCTCTGCACAGCTGTGAAACCCCAATTTACCACATGCACTACTCCACAGCCCACAGCTCTGCCTCGAGAATGTGAAAATTACTCTGGAACAGAAATGAGAGTGAGTAGAAGCATCTAAAAACAGTTAGATGGTTGTTGCCCTCAACAATCCTGAGCAATCACTGTCACTGACTAGTAAAGTATCACAGATCATTGCTGCTAATTAAAGATCAATCATTTTAATAACATTTTCCTGAGTTTCCCAGAGTAATATATTCACACCACTTCAGGGTGGTAAGGTTTTTCACATGTGAAACCCAGCTCAGCAATTAGTCCTCACAATACCAACAGAGGAAAACACCAGCCCAAGTTTAAGGAAACCACGTCCCCAGAGTAGCCTGGCTTACCCACAGGGCAGAGATGGGACACGGAAGCATGGCACAGCCAAGGAGATTTGAGAATTTTCATTGTGATCCTTGCTTTACCAAGCAATTCTTCCTCTTCTTTGGAACATTTGTCTGGAAAAAGGCCAGAAAATAGAGAGCCAAAGGACCCTCTAATGGGTATGCTAGTGAAAAAAAAAAAAGTGTTTATAAAGGAGCTGGATACAAGACACTGATGTTTTTGTCATGTCACATTACTTCAGTTCAGCAATGCCATCTGGGATAAGTTACTGTACGTTTGGTACTGGACCTATATTTGTCTCCCCTGAAGCGCATGTTCCTGATTTAGTATTTTTTCCTACTTGGTTTTATCTACTGGAACTGTCACAGCTGCTAATGCTCCAGAAGTTCCAGGAAAAAAAAGAATTTCTGAACCTATGGCCTTTGTTTTTTCCAAGAAAGCTCTCACAAGTTAGACCCCACCACACCATCTACATTTTTTTGTATGGAGAAATGTTACTCCATGATGATAACCAATATGCATTTGGCTCATTTAAGCTCTATCACCTTGTCTTTCAGCAGAGAGAGCAGACAATGAAAACAAATGTAAGTTTTTCACTTTTGTATCAGATATGGCCATACAGCCTACAGACCTACCTAATCTGAACACAGACAGGCTTCACATGCTGCAAATTATGTTGCAAAGCACCAAACAACCTGAGGAAACCAAGCCAGAGGGTCAGGGTTTCTGCAACTATTCTTGATCCCCTACTCAGACCTTGAACAGCTTTGGCCAGGGGGAATGGTCTGGCGGTTTCCATAGCAAGCACACGGCAACCTTGGGCATGTCACCATGTAACTGCGCAGCAGGCTTCAAAAAAAGCAGAAGCTGGTGAGCACCGAGCATCCACAGTGCATGGGGTTGCTGTTTTGTTGCGGCTTTTTTTGTTGTTTCCCCCTCCTCTCTGCAGCTCATCCAGCCCTTTACAAGCTGAGGCAATTAGCAGTTCTCTGCTGTACGTGGCAGGTAGGGATGAGGCAGGAGCAGCTGTCAGGAACCCACACATAAGGGTGGAAGGGGAGGGCTGGGTGGAGGACAGCTGCACGCAAGGCTGCCTGACAGCTGAAACTCCCCAGAAAGGCAAGTGCTGCCCTGGTGAGGAGGCCATCAGGAAGGCGAAGGGGGAGAGCCCACAGCAGCCACGTTAATGGGCAACAGGCATGGAGGATCTGCGGCTGCCCCCGGGACACCACCCGGCTGGGCAAACTGCCCATCTCAGGCCCCATGCTCTTCCACCCCCGTACTGCTGCGGGCAGCTGTCCTCCGACCCGACCTGGCCCACACTCTGCGGGTCTGAGCCTCCCCTCAGCCTCCCCATCCCCCCCGCCGCCATCTTCCCGGGTCACCCCAGGCCGCCATCTTCCTTCGGGCCTCCGGGCGCGCGGGGGCAGCGGTACCTTGTGCAAGTCTGCCATCTGCTGGTGAGCGCGGGGCCAGGCGGCGTCACCGAGCCGCTCCCGCCGCCCCACAGGAGTAAATACCGAAATACGGGCTTTTTAAAAAAACACCCTAACCAAAACAATCAGCTTTTGCACGTAGCACCCCATGATTTCTCCTACACGCAGCTATGGGATTTGGCTTTCCCTTTGCCAGCGCTGCGCCCCGGGGTGTCCCGACTCCCTGCTGCGCTGGGGCGCTCAGAAGCTCTGCCAGGGCCGGTCACTGGGAAAACCCGCCCAGCAGCGGGGTCTAGAGCGCAGGGCAGGCCTAGGAGAGGTGCCTGAGGACCGGGGGTAGGCAGTGGGAAGCCTGAAATCCCTGGGAGCCCCACAGGAATCAGGGGTCACAGCCCTGCTGCTGCCTGGACGTCTCTGCACCCCCATGGACCCCCCTCAGTGCTGGGGATTCCACTGCCCGTTGTCCTCTCTTCTGGCTGCCACGCTGCTGTCAGTGTGAGGAACACGAGGACTGCGAGCAAGCCCTGGGAATCCAGGCAAAATCCTGTCCCTTGGTCACAGAGCAGCTTGTTAAAACTGAAGGTGGAATAATTTTCAAGTCCAGCCAGACAAACTGTTTGAAAAATGTTGGCTGTCTGATAATCTCTCTTCCTTGCAGGAGATTGCAAAATTGAGATCCTAATTCCTCAGGCATTCTCATTTTTGACCTGAGGAAATGCTGTAGCTCTGAGAAAGAAAGGAACCGTACTGATCACATCCCAGCCTTTCTGCTGGAGCTCCCCTCTGCGGCCTTTACCTCCAGGTATGGAGCTGGTTGTTGGAGATGCTGACATTTCACAGAATCACAGACTTGTAGGGGTTGGAAGGGACCTCAGGGATCATCCAGTCCAGCTCCCCTGCCAAAGCAGGTTCCCTACACCAGGTTGCACAGAAAAGAGTCCAGGTGGGCTTTGAACATCTCCAGAGATGGAGACTCTACAGCCTCTCTGGGCAGCCTGTCCCAGGGCTCCGTCACCCTCACAGGAAGTGTTACTGTTATTTGAAGTAATTGTGTATTCATTTGTACTGAGCTAAACCCAATAGCTGGACAAGAAAAACCCCCCACCTATGATTGTAGATGACTTTAAATGTTTTATGACAGTGGATTTCAGTTTGTAACCAGCAGATGGCCATTAAAGATCATTACAACTGCCATTTCCTTCTGGTAACAGGGAGTAGTACCTCCAAGTTCTGGCTCTCATGACAGATGTAGCTACCATTGTTTACAGTTGAGTATTTTAGTTATCATTCAGCAAAAAGTGCTGCTAAGGAAGCCAATAAACCAGTGCTGGAAACCAGCTGATTGCTGCATGACTGGTAGATTCTTCACAGGTGTTTCTAGATTCTCAAATGTGGTCCTTAGTGATTCCCTGGAAAGGCTGACTGGTGCCCAGTAACTAGTTCAGTGTCTGATATGTTTTTGAATATTTTTATTTGCTGTTATTTGTCCTGTTAAGAAGTAAGGAAATAAGAAACTTTGAACTAGTTTGCAAGGAATGTTCTGCAGCATTTTGGAAATTAGTCTGATTTGTTTGGCTTTGTTTTGTTTACACAAATTTGTGTAAACACAATTTGCCTTCTTCTTTCTTTCATGTCTAATTTGCAATGTTGACACGTCTTCTAATTTTGTTGGCACGGTGATATTTCCTTCAAGCCAGTGTTGGAAAGACAAAAAGGCTGTGTAACATGCTTTTCCTTCCCAGTCATTTAATTCAACATGCTACCATATCTCTAAGAAACTCAGTGTTCTTAATAATCTATGGACATTGTATGAATGGGATAACATTTGAATCACAAGTACTTTAAGGTGTTCCTAATACCAATCTCATAGGCATGACACTGATTAAAGAAACAGTGAATTATACAAATTGCATTTTTGGTGTAATTTATTAGATTTTTCTCATGTTGGTTCATGAGAGCTGCATTTAATGGAAAGAACTGCATTTGTATTTGTGTTCGTGATAGGATGGTATTATTTCTCCTGTTTTAATAGTTGTGTGGAATCCTGAGATGTTTGGTGTTACCATAATATGTTTCTTATGCTTACAGTTGCTTCTTCAATATTTTATATTTCACAGTTCCTACAAAAGATGGTGTTTATTTCTTAGTGACATGTTCTGGTTATATGTAAAAACCCACCATGCGTCCAGTTCTATATCCAGTTTTACACAGATCAAATAGAACTGCATAAAATTTACTTCATGACTCCATGTTTACATTTTTTAATGAAATAATTTTTATCTGACAATCTGCAAGGGCTTGGTTGATAATTGCTCTTACTAGCCCCCATGTTTAAATTTTAATTCCTCCCATTCTTCCTAGTGAGTAAGTCAAAGCATCAAGGGACTAGAATAAGATATTAAATTTTTAAGATAAGATATTAAATATTAGTGAGAGCTCAAAGTGTTCTGTTGATTCAGAATACCGTATACCTTTTCTACATGATTCCCCATTGTATCAATTGATACTGTAAAATAAAATAGGAAGATGGAAAGTGAAGCTTTAATACACAGAACACCAGGGAATGCCAAGAAAGCCAGTGGACTTCTGTTGACTAGACCAGAAAACTAAACTTCTGTTTTTCAGGTGCTCAAGCTATGCAGAACTCCAGTCTGTTCCAGCACAGCAAGTGGCTTGCTCACTAAGGACTGAACTGCGGCACTCACCGTGTCTCCTTAGCCTGCACTGTTATCTCTAGTGAGTCACTGAACATTTTCATGCCTTAAATTTCCCATGGTGTAGCATAGACCTTAAAAAAGGGCAAAATTTACTAAGCACTGTCTTTTAATACATGTTAGACTATTTTGAATCATATCACAGAGCCAATTTTGAAGAAGACATACAAAATATTACCTCATGTATAGACATGCAGAATACTAATAAATATCTGAGGATGGACACAGATACCATCCAGGTACTACAGTGGCTGAGCAGTGGTTAGCAGCTACAGTTTAAGGTAGTGATATTGCCTTATAAGGCATAAAGTATCCTATTTGAAGGACAAACTCTTGTCCTGTGCACTACTAAGTCAACTGCATACTATAGAATTATGATCTGGAGCCACTTGATTGAAAATAGAAGGGATTATCAAAGCAGTCATAGTAGCCAAAAATTTTAAAGTCAGGATCAGTTGCCCTTGACTGATATTGTCAATTGTTTATGAAGAAACTTCTGCTTTCTTCCAAAATGAGTAACTAAGGGCCCTGCTATTTTATATCATTAAAGGAGATGGTGACAGTAGAGCCATTATTAGAAGGCTGAAAATGTTTCAGGTAAAGCTCTATAAAATGCAAGGAAGATAGTTTTTTTCTTATTTTGGAACTGTTCACAATGTATCATTTCTTCTTAAAAAGAAAGAACCAGAAATGGTAAGAAATTACTAAGGTAATACATTGTCCTGAGGAAAGCAGGTTTTCAAACAGGGATCTTAGAAAATGTCTAGGGCTGCAGCTTGACTCATTGTGGGGAAAAAAGAGGTGTTTTCCAGGCACTAAAAACTGTCTTCTAAAAAGGAGTGAAAATATATGAGAAGAAACACTTTATATCTATGTTAATAACTGCCTAGTTGGAAACAGGAATAACTGCATTACAAACAATATTGGGATACTAGAAGGTGAAAATTGTATTCAGAATCTCTGGTGTTTGAGCTCATTTTTAGGAAAGAGGCCAAGAGCTTATAGTGATTACTAAATTTTATTTAATGTCAGCTTGCAACCACTGTGTATACATGCACCTGTAAGTAATCCTATTTATTCTTACTCTTGCTTTTTAGCATTACTAATTCATAATGTGTTGTTAGAAATAGTTTCTATAGAGCCAATCAAGAGTCAAATACATAGCCATTTTTTACAGTTCTGTAGGATTTCTGACCTGAACATTTTCCTGCAGAACTTGTGTTGAACACTAAAGTTTTTGTATGAATTTTAAAAATTACAGTGTGCAAATACTTGTTATATACCATGTGTCACCTTAGAACTGAGAAGCCAGTACAACTCAGCTGCAATCAACCTTTCACCTTTATGAAGCATTTTTTTCGAAGTTCTAGGTTGTTAGTTAGTCAGTTACTTGCAGCCTTGTTTAAAAAGTAGGAATGCTGAAGATGAGCAAAGTTCAACAAATTACACTAACACAGAGCAGGTCTGTTGCAGAGTTGGAACTGTTCCTCATGTCTGCTAGCCCATAATGTTATATTAACACAATGCCATCCATATTTTTGAGCTAGATAAAGTCATGGAAGTAGCACACCAGACCATTCAAAATCTGTTCATATAGGGATATCAATGTCATTTAGGTTTTCACTGGCAGTGGCATCTTTGGAGCATTTTTATTTCAATCATCTGAGTCAGTGGTAGCAGCCTGTGGACTGGCATGCCATTCCCCACCTCTCTTTCTTTCCTCTAAGGAGTTTTGGTCTGTCCACCATTAAAGATGTTCCTTAGTTGTAAACTCTGACAGACTGCTCAACTGAGACTAGGATATGAAATTTTTAAGACTCGAGCTTTTGAAATGGCAACTCGAGGGATCAAAATACCTGGATCATTTAGTTAGAAAGAAAAAGTCAAGCATGTATACAAGGATAAAAAAATAACTTACTTTGCAAAAGCATTGAGTAGGTCTCCTACTTGTGGTAAATCAGTATCCATTAATTATGAGGCATTCAAGAGTCCTATTTTAAGCAACCATCATAAGTTTATGTTAAGTGTCTGCACAAGTGCTGCAAACTGCCTCCTTGGCTTTGACTCAGGAGATATTCTGTAAAACTGTGCTGCTATCACTCAGCTGTGCTTATAGAGAGGTAGAACATGGCATAACAGTTTCAATGGCAGCCAAATTATTACCCCCTCCAAGTGCCATTGTTTTCTGTAATTAAATGTAATGAGCCTGGGTAAGTTTCTTTCCTCTGGGACAAAGGGTTTTTTCTGTTCATTTGTTTTCACTCCGATACCTTAGAAGCTTCAAAGCAGATAATACAGAGTGACCACCCTCCTGCATCTTCTAGTTACTGACCATGCCCTCAGTTTTTAAGGTATCCCAGCTCTTCTGAGGTCCCCTGTAAAATCACTTTCCATTAAAGCCAGACAAATAGGTCCCTTCTACTAGTCCCATCTCATAGAACTGATTTTCCTCTTTTCTGCAGAAAATAGCTCTTACAATAAGTGCTGCTAGCAATCTTCTAAGCAGGTTACCAAATTTTAAATGAAGGTGAAAAAAATGCTTAGAAAAAAATTGAGTTTATTCTGGCAATTGAGATAGGCTATATATTCCCCATAATTTATTGGAGTAATAAAGTCCAACTGCTCATAAAAAAGAAGTTAGAAAGTCCTGAAAAACTTATAGTGGCACAATGATGCATTCTTGGACAGCTTTGACAAAACTGATTAGCTCATGGAGTGGGAAACAATTCTGAAGGAAATTGCTTGAAATTTATTTTGGTGTGCTGGATGTTTGATGCAGTCCATAGAGGAAGAAATTCATGTTACTGTTTTGCAGCCAACACTAACTCAAGGCTTGTGAACTCAATAGAAAGATACAAAAACATAGAAGTTTCTCCACTCTGATTTATCTGCATCTTAAATATCTACTGCTGTAATACAAATTCATTCCTTATATCTATTTCCTTTCATTCAACACTGTGACAAAAGCAGAATAAAAAACTTGTTTCTAAAGAATTCACCTTCTTGGTGTTGTTTCTTTGGATGGCTCTAACCATCAGTATTGTTACCTCTAACAACAGAGACACAATTCACCACTAAGGCAGAACAGAAATTCTCCAGTAGCAGGAAATTAATGTCACATGTACAGAATTATGTTTGCAATTCCTGCTATCCTAGGACTAAAGGAGTTAAATAAATATATTCTTGAACTAACTAAAAGTAAGCATGAGTAGAAGAGCAACATCTTGGCTGATGAAAGCAGCACAGAAAAAAAATTGACTATGTTAAGAATTGTAACATCTACCCTGGCTAAATCCAAGTCAGGGAGCTTTCAAAAAATTACAGAAACTTGATTAATATATATCTGTAAAAATGTTGCTTTTTTGCTGTTGTGTCTAAATGTCCCTGGTGTGAATCTGGATCTTTCTCTTCCATTCTAAAACCAAATCCATTAGTAAGAATACAAGGCACAGGCAGAAACAGGCATTTGTAAACACAGGTGAAAAATCTATATTAAGTATGTGACTAGAATTTATTTTACCCATAAGAAAACTTAATGTGCATGGCATGGCTTAGAACACATTTAAATAATACAAGCTGCTTGCATGGATTCCTGCAGTTTGCCCTGATTGCTGAGACTTCTGTTATATCAACAAGGGTCTTCTTTACTATTTCTTGTAGATCTCAGACAATCCAATTATGTCAGAAAATCCTGAAGCAAAGTGGAGACTCTGTATTCACTACAGAAGGCAGCAGCAACAAATGTTGGCAGTTCTCATGTGAGATAGAGAAGATGCCCTCAGTGGCATCACAAGGTAAGTCCAGATGTGCTTGGCTCTTGCCATTGTTCCTTTCATAAATCTAATCTAATACATCTCTTGCAATTATGAATAGCACTTTCCCTATTAATCCAGAGCAACTGAGACTCAGTCTTCCTTTAAGGTCCTTTTCTCCCTGTCAACTAAATCAGACCAAACTAGTACTGACACCCTTCACTGGGGAGGGCCAGCAAACCCTGTATCTCTACCTATGTCCTTGCTTGTCAAGTGTCATTCCATACGATTTCTCATTGCCATCTCCCAGTACTTATGAGACCACAGGGCTATCTTGCAGTCTCTGCTGTGCCAGTGGCCAGCATTCAGCAAATCTGTTGCCTCTCAATTAGTTTCATCTAGCAATCAGGGTTTTCAGTCAGGAAAATGAGGACAGCATAACAGAGCAGTTGGAGTATGTCTGCATCCCATCAAGGTCACTTTCAGACCAGAAATTCAGTGAAACACTTTGTTCAACACAGAGATACAAGCACGTCCTCACTGTGTGATGCCAGACACGTGTGAACCTTTGTTCTCATTTGCTTGCTGCCCTGAATACTCCTTGGTCTGCTCCTTGTTGCTTTAACCATAAACATTTTGGCTATTTCAATTATTTTAGAATGCATATAGCCTGTAGGATGCCACACAGTCCTATTGGTCATACAAGTCTAGGCAACTCTAAAATAAATTTTCTTTCTCTCTTTCTTCTTCCTAGGCTTTAACATTTATAGCCTTTTATAGCCACTTTTACTTGGGCAGAATTACCACTGGTAGTTAACCAGGGTTTCTGTGCACAGTTACAACACATACATTCCAATATTCCATACATTGTGTGAGTATATTATATGATTATTGATCATATAATGACTTCAAAAGAAGTCGTGATCTTTACTTCTTTTTTTTAAAACAGAAGTGCCTCCCAAGCACACAAGAATGGAGTGAAAAATGTTGCTTCTTGAGAAAGTCAGAGTCTAGCCTACTGGCTACGTGCTGTGTCCATAGAGTAATGCAGTGAAATGGTGCTGCTAATGACAGGTCATGTTTGTTCCATGGTTGGAAATGAAAATTATCTCAGATTGCTTTTAAGAGAGAAGAGAATCCTCTTTGCAGGACCAGAAAGATCAGATTTTAAGTATATCCTAGTCATAATACATAGAGATGTAGCTGTTTCACAAAAGCTCACTAACTCAGTTAGCTTTGTGGGGGTTTTTTTTGAAACAGAACAAGGTGCAAGTTAAAGAACCAAACTTATGTTCTGGGTATTTATTGAACCACTGGTACGCCAGAGGGAACAAAAATAACCACTGTGTTATTTAAGAGAATGATCCATTTGTGTTTAACCAAAGCCACACAAATAATCTTCAGCTTTATGCTAGCCACAGCTCCCCAGTGGAATTTCAATTTATATCTCTTATATAATCAGAGGACACTTTCAGGGGAGAATTTGACCCTAAGGGAGACAGGAGGACTGGAGAGACTTGCTAATGGTCATGTGGTAAAAATAGCCTTTTCATAAGCCCTGCAAGAACCACGGAGAATGCCTTGAAACATGCCCTAGCTGGTATCAGAAATAGCCGAGCTGGAGATGAAAAGCATCCTTCTGCTCAAATGAAAAGGGAAAAAAAAAACCCCTAAGATATTCTATAATAGTCCCATGAGTCACTCCAATGTGCCAATGAGTTCATCACAAGCCACAATTTAAAATGGCATCCCTTTCTCACCAGCACAGAAACATACCAGTTCCCTGGACATTCAGGATCTCATGCACCCCTTTTCTCCTTAAGTGTGGAATATACTAACATCAAACTCATTTCAGGGTTAGTAGAATTCAGTCCTTATAGCAATTTACTTCCTGGCTTTGCCTATACAGCATATCTATTTTCCCTACCCTTTCTGTAGGTAGCCTGGCTCTTTAATCCCCTCTTGTCTGTCAGTGGTAGGAGATTTGTCCTGTTTCATGCTTGGAGGGCTAAGGATTTTGTTTATCATTCTTCTAAGTGAATTACTTGCTTCTCTCAACTTTCCCATTAAGTATGAAGCTGCTCATCCAGCTTCCATGGCATACAAAGAAGGAACTAATAAGATGAGTTTTTTCTTCCCACTGAAGTACTGAGAACAAAATTTACACAAGTTAAAAGTCATCTCCTATTAACAGTATAAGCACCTGGGGCATGAAGAGAGGGCATGCCTAGTCTTTTTTATGACTAGGGAAAAAGTGGTAGTATCAACAAATGCAACTATTTGTAGTGGTCAAGCATTAGCAGAAAGCTATCGTTGTTAAAAACGCTAAAGTGCCTGTATGAATTTTACAAAAATCTCTAAAACTACAGCCAGCCTGAAGCAGGTATTTTGGAGTAGGAGTGTGCCTGGAAATCAAAGTAAATCAGTGATAATATTGTTCATTTTAAAAATACTATAGAAAACCCAGAGAATCCCAAGATACTAATAACATCTGTGTTTGAAGTTAACTATGTATAGAATTCTGTCCTGATAGTTGCCTACTTACTATGAAGACAATTTCTTGATTGTTTGTAAAAAGTAAGTCCTTTATAATAAATTAATAGAAACAGTTTAACAGAAGATGCTGTGGAGAGGTATCTCTATGAGGTTTTGTGCAAAGTGTTGAAATTTTTCTTTCTGAGTAGAATTTTGCTTTATTACAAATTTACTCCTGAACTTTTTTTTTACTGTGGAATTACAGCTGAGATGTCCTTGTCAGCGAGCGGCAAGAGCAGAGTGCTCCACAAGGGAAGGATATCCAGGAGCCAAGGGTGACAGCAAAGCAGGCAGAGTAGTGTCATCCCAAACAGGGCTCAGATACACAGTGCATGAAGAGGGCAAGCATGGCAGGTGTGGAGATAGTAAACAAAGTAAGCCAGAAGTGGAGACTGACAGACGAGGCAGTCCGTGGTGATGAGACAAGTCCGAGGTCAAGCCAGGAGGGCAAATCCATGTGTCAGGGTGAGGATTCAGATCAAAAGGGTGCCTGGCCAGGTATGGGCATAAGTGCAAGGTAGCTCTGTCAGAAAATGTGTGAGAGACCAGCCTATAAGCGTCTCAGAGAGAAGACTGGAGAGCCCCTGCATAGATTCTCAGGCATCTCTCCCTCACATAGTTTCAAGGCTGGAGAGCTGTTCTATCAGGCCCTGAGACCAGGCTGCATAGCTTCTAGGAGAGAAGGGTACGCTCAGAACTCTGACAGCCTGTGTCAGGATTGTGAGTGTTTCCATTTGTTACTCACTGTACACCTACTTCCACAAAAAATAAAGATTTTTCTGAGAGGTAAGTGTCAGTAAACCATGAGGAAAGTCAGTAGGCATCAGGCCTCTGGCTGCTATTGATGCCTCTGAGAACCTTTTGCTTTAGGAAGTTTAAAAACAATGAATTATTATATAGGAATTAAATTTTAAGGGAAGTGAGGGGTCTGGAGGGAAGTGTAAGATGAGAAGATACAACTCAACTCCTAACTAATATTTGTCAGAAAAGAGGGATGAAATAGTTCATGGCAGAATCATACTGACACCCCATGCTCCTTGTTAACCAGACTACCATAGAAACCATTGAGGATAGCAGTCTGGAGTGTGCTCTCTGAAGGGGGAGAGATACCAAAAGACAGAAGAAAAAGCTAATTAGCTAGTAGGCCCAGGCAATACAAAAATGAAATACTAGAAAGTAAAAATCCTCTTTATAAGTACTGACTTACTATGCCTGCATTTCTCCTTTTGGTGTGTTCTCAAGTTGTCTGTTCTGGGACTAGCATATCACCGGAAAAAGCAAAGAGATGTACCAAGGATTTTGGTCAAACTAGGCTCAGCCCTAAATCAGATGATAGTTGCACGTGGCTACACAAAAGGATACCTTATTTTATTCCAACAGGTAAGTCACACTAGCTATTTAGGTTTCAAATTCAAACTAGTTTTCTTTTCTGTGTCTTCTCTGAAAGCGTTTGAGGTGCTGTTCCCTCTGCAAAAGCTACAGTGCAAATGGTAGATTGGTCTCTGTTTGGGTGCTGAACATGACAGGAGTTGTTGCTGGCTCCTCAGTGTTTTCTAACAGAAGGAAGGCATGTCTGACTTCAGCAGAGAAAGTAATGTACCCAAAGAACCAGAGAATCCTAAATGGCAGAGAAATATTTTCAGGTTTAGTAGTGTCTGAAAATCCTCAGCTTCTCCCACCAGACTTGTCCTGACAACTAATTGGTCACAGAAGACTCTACAAAATGGCATTATTCCAAACTGGACATTTACCAGTTTTGCTCCACTGGAGGCATAGATTTAAAAAGCTCGTTGAAACAAAGCTTCCATCAGCAGAAAGACTGGGATATTAAAAAAGACTGTTTTTTACTTCTTTCTGGAAATGTGACATTTATTTTAATTACAGGATGAGAGTGTTCTCATTATTATGGTCCTGGGCTTTTGGGGTCACTTCTTTGCACCCAAAGATCCAAGGAGAAAGCATTAATTCCTACTGTTGAAATATCTATTCTGCTTAGACTTAGGCATTCTCATTAAACACTCTTTATTTCTGCATCATGTTGCTGAAACTGTGATAATCTTTTTTCCCTGTGAAGAAATGTGAGAATACATTTGTGTAAAGCATCTTGATACATAGTACCTGGTAGAAGCCAGAATGGTAAAGTCTTCAAGCATGTAAACAGTACACAGAACATGCTTACTGTTCTCTTGAGCTGAAGTAGTCTTAAGGACTGAGCTGAAATTATAGCAAGATAGAAGCAGGTGGGACCATGGATAAAACTTTCCAATAAGGGAGGGTAGTGAAGCATCGGACTCTACCACAAAGGAAGGGATAGAGGCTCCACTACTGCAGGTCATTAAAAACAGGCTAGGCAAACATCTGTCTAGCCTGAGAGATGCAGAAATCATTGTGACTTGAGGCAAATCTGTTTCTTTTTGGGCCTGGTCCAAAGAGATGATCCAAAAGGCTAAATGATCCTTCAGTTACAAAAGGACAAGAGAACCCCCTGTCTCAGTGACCTCTCAGTGTCTCATGTGAGAGATCACGAGAGACCCTAGAAATATGGAAGCATTTGTGGCTTACAAAGCTGTCTTTTTCAGGGTGTGTGCAATGTCAATAAATGTGCACTGCTAATGTGCTTCAAAATATGGGCAGAAAATCATTCACAATTCTGAAAACAGAAATGAGTCATGAAGTGAGAAGTGAGAGGGAGAGGAAAAACTCATTAAGGCAAAATGCAGGTTTCACTCCCCTACAACTACTGGAGCGACCAGTGGATCTTAGGAGCACGATGCAGGTACGAACAGAAATGTCCCTCACCTGCCATCTGTCACTGACACCCAGATCCTCCACAGTAGATCTTAAAAGCAGCCGAGTTTGCTCTTCTTAAGCACTGCAGACATCTATAACATTTCTGCCTGTGTGGGAGGACTGAAAGATAGGAAGCTATGAGAACATCAGTGATGTTCTGTTCAGTTGCTTCCCAAACAGAAAACCCAAATTATTCTGTGCTGAACTGGGACTGACTCTTCTTAAGCCTCTCAGGCAGTTATACTATCAAATTGAAATTCATTCTCACATTCTCAGACTTGCTGAATGCCCTTTGAACAACTACAGCACTGACATGCTGCATTATAGTAATAGAAACCCAATGATTTATTCAAGTAAATCCCTTGATGCAGAGATCCTATTTAAGTTATGTACTTAGGCTAGGATTTTCTAAAGGTTAACCTGGATCACTTTGGAAGTGAAGTTCTTGTTGGTTTCTCTGAGAATTGTGAGTTCAATTTTTCTTATCCAGTCTCTTTAACATTTTTCAGTCATATGTTATGTCAAGTTATTAAGACCAACAGCATTTTCAGCTAGAGAGATAACCAGTTAGTTACCTGGTAGTTTTCTAGCTGTGAGTGTTCTCCTTGCGAAATTCCAGATGTCATACTTCTTTCCACCTTCTCTTTAGAAGAAGAAAAAATACAGATTGCTTTATATGATGAGAATCCTGGAATATTGCTTTTCATCCACAACAGCTCATGAACTGGTCAATCCTCTAAACAGATAATAGTGCATATTCTTCAAGTATTTCTTCTTCAAGTCTGTGACATGTCCCAAATGACAATCTTCATATAACCTGCAGAAAGTATACCTGCTACTTTTTATTTCAAGTTTTGATATTTTCTAATTCATTTTTAAAATTAATTAAATATTTATGCTTGTTTAGTGTTGCAGATGAAACCCAAAGTGCAGCAACAGAACACACCTTCCCGTGGTGCCCCATGAACCAGAGTGGGCTTGAGGAATGCATCTATGAAAGCATAAATTTGTTCAGCATTCAGAGTAACTTGGGAGTCCAGCGAAGACTTTCTGCCACCTTACCAATGAGTATCATTTGCATTTTTGAGGTTTCTATGAGTTTGTGAAGTACATATAGCAGAGTAGGTGATAGTCAGAAGTAGTTTCTTAGCTCTAGTTTTCAATGTCCCTAATTACCTTTTTATAAAATTCTTTCTCTGATCTGTCATGCTTTCATACTGCCTCCCAGCTCTATTCCTTTGTGTAAACTATGCAACTGTTTGCTCTTTCTGCTGCAATTGAGGTAAACTGTCATTAAAGATTAATCATCTTACATTAACCTTTCAGATCTTTAGTAACAAATATGTCATTACTTCTTTTTTGTTTTATGATTATAATGCTTTTAGCCCAAAGCTGCTTCCTTTAGAATTCTCTCAAACTTCCAGTATTTGGGAGATTGCATGAGAGAAATAGAGAGATACTACAAAGTTAAGGGATGGCGTGTGTGCTTTATGCAAGGCTCAGGAACCTGCTTTCTGCTCTCCAGCATTTCACCAAACCCACACTTGTTGTCTGTTAGAACTCCCAGCAAACTGAGATCACTCTACTTCTGAAGCTACTGATCTACTACAAAACTTACGGTGATGTTTAGTTTTTGAAGTAAAGTACCAAGAATTCTGGAGAAAATCAGATTTTTTTTTGTTTTTTTTTTTTTAAATCTTGCTAATCCAGGCTCAGCTGAGGTCTGAGTCTCACTGAACCACATTAACACATGTGTGGGTTATTTAAATAAGAGTGGATTTGCAACCAGAATGGATGAGAAAGGATAAAAGGTGGGAGGAAAAACCACTGACCTAGTTAAAACTAACGTAGCAGAATCATAATAATAAAAAAGAGCAATTGTAGCCAGGTCAGTTTTGATCTAATTGTCCATTTCGTCTTATAAGAAGCAGAAATCTTGGAGGACCAGCACCACAGGGAGTGCGCAGAAGATGCCCACGTTTGAAGGCTTTTTTGACACACTTACTTGTTTGTGTCAATGTGGAATTACAAGACAAGATCAACACCCTTTATGTGACCCTTTGCTACATTACAGAGGACAGCAAAGCGCTTTCTGCAGGATAAAAATGCATCAACAAATGATTACGGCGACCCAGTGGAGCTGTGATCACTTGTAGTGCTGTGGTAACATGGCCATACACTGGAGACCTGGGAATTCCTTGTGGCTGTCCAGCGCATCACTCTGCTCTTGAGAAGGGGAGGCCACCAGCTGCGGCCACCAAACTGACAGGTGAGAACCTAAGGTTAGGAAGGTTCTGTGCTACACCGCTCTTAAGCACTCCATTTGCGACAGCTTGTGCATCAGGAGGGAGCTGATCTGCTGCTCTTCTGTAAGGAAACCACTAGAGGGGAGCGTCAGAGAGCTCTGGCCACCCTGCTCACCAGTGGGTCTGTTATATCCCAGTAAGGAAGGCACTCAGACTCTGTATCATTTGGAATGTTTTTTTAATTAGAGCTAACACTATAAAATGAGAATAGGATAGATAATCTTATATCTCTTTAGGTACTAGGAACCTGGAGCGCTGTAGCATTGAGCAGGATGCCAACCCATGTGGAGGATGATATTACTCTGCATAGTGGTTTTGCATTTCAAGAACTTAATCTTCAGCTACTGATTTTACAGATGATAACACAGTTCTGATAAATGGTATCGTTGTAATTTAATCCTTCTGAAATTTCAAGTCAACCCTGGTAGTGATTTTTTGAGATTGTTTTTTGTTGAAAATAAGTGTCTTGCTAGAAAATTTAATGTAATTAAAAATAAAGCAGTTTAAATGTTTCTGAACTTTCTGAACAAGAAGTTGAACTTCAGCTTCTTGTCAAGGCAAGAACCATCTGCACAGTTTGAATGCCAAAGTAAATAAATATTTCAAGGATATTTGAAGCTTTCATCACAGTAATTTTTGTTTCAGTATATTGCTGGAAATTGCTTTCCTAAAATACTTGAAAGCACATAATTAGCAAGTTGTATTCAACATTATTTTAACCATTGTTGTTATTTTCTGCAAATATTGCATATTTATATTTCAGTTATAAGATTATTATCAAAATGTTAATTAAAATGCATGTTTTTACCAATATCTACAGTGATGCTGCTCATAAACTTTGAAATATTTTTATTTTCCCTTTATTTGGTAGTAGAAGTTATTACTGAGTTAAGGAATGAAATGGAAATTATGTAGCTTAAGGAACCATCTAAGCACAGCCAACACAGCAGAAATAAATTTGTAAATGTAAAGTTATTTGATAAACTTCATTTCAATCAGTAGAAATTACTGACTTTTTTCAGGTTTAAGAGATCTTTCTAATAGAAGAAGCTGAAGAACTGTGTTATTGCACTAAGCCAGCCAAGTGGGCAGAATTCACTTAATCTCTGCTAGACTTACTCTGACTGTTTTAATAAACTTACTCATAGTACAGTGCAATGTTAAGATGTGCAAATTATGTGACCACATATAACACACAAACAGAAAAAGGAGCAAATGTAAAGCAAATATTATTATGTTTGAGATGTCAATCTCACTTTATTCAAATCTGTTTCTGATTTTCTTTATATACAGATAGACCTAAAGAATGTATTTCTAAGCTTTCAATCCTTTCCTTTTACCAAGGTTCATATCTTTATATTGCAAAATAGTCCTCACTGGTTTTCTTTTTAAAATTTCCAGTGCTTAAATGCAGAGGTAGCAATGTGCTTCTGAAACAACTGGGATAGATTGCTAAATCACCAGCCATTCCAATCCATCCATCTTTAATTCATGATTCCCAGACCAGCTTCTTGTACATGCTCACTCTCCAGGAATTCTGAACTTGGTGGCAGACAAGTAGCTATAAAGGTAATGTATGATCTTTACAGTCCTTGAATCATGGTATAAATGTCATGTGAATATTTGACAGCCCTATTAAAGAAAATAGGATCAGTCTGGTAATCTTTTGGCTGCTGTAGACTCTTAACAAGTTGTAATCCTTAGCTTCCCTGCCAGCAAATTCCTCATTAAGCACAAGATATCCTAAAACAAATCACCAGTAAAACCTCTCCAAGATGTTAGTATATGTAGAGTTCTTTTAAGCAGATAATTCTAGCCAAAAAAGGGCTTTTTTTTTCTTTTCTCTTTCTACCACAAAGCCAAGCTTCCATATATTGCAACCTATGATTTGGTTGAAATGGTCATAGTGAAGCACAGGAAGACATAACACAAATGAGTTAAGGATTTAACTGCAAACATAAAATTTCAACCAAATGTGTATATTAGTATATTATCAAAGTATCTTTTAAATAAGTAAATCCAAGCAGAATTTTTAATTGATCTGCAGCCCCTTTCAAGATGAGCTGGGCAAACATTGCATTTTTTCATGCAATTTTGATGCAATAAATAGTAAAGTCCAAGCATTTTGGCTAAGATTCTTAATGTCAGTTTAGGCTGAAAGCCAGAATTCCAGAGAAAACACAGGGAAATATTCAGGAGAGCTGAATCACAACTGAAGTTCTGTGTTGGCAGTGACTTCAACAAACAGAAGCAGTCATGGACATATATGTCTTTGTCATACCAGCATGTCTAGGCAGAGGTCTGTTTAACCCATGTGTGCAGCAGGTCAGTTCTTAAGTGGAAGTTGTCCTACACCTCCAGGGACTGAGAAATTGATGTCACAGGGTCTGATACAATTCAGATTGGAAAGAACCTCAGGAGATCACCTAGTCCAACCTCTACTCTTACAGTTTATCTTACATAGGTGGCTCTTTCTTACCTTGGAGTTTATATACCTCTCCTCTCCCAGGCCAAGGTATGACTCTGTGTTTATTTCCTCAGAATCGATTCATCTGCCTAAGGGTCTGTTGCCATCCAAGTTTGACAAGGGAATGAAATTAAATCCTCCCACTGCTTTTCCAGCTTTGAGCTGATGGGGGCAAAAAATTCAATGTTCTGAGAGCTGGGCTGCCCTTAAGACAAATGTTGATGTTTCAGAGAGGTTCAGCTGAGGTGCAGAGGGGTTTTTCCACTCTGCACCAAGAAGAAGAGGGGTCAGGGAGAAGAGGAAAAGAGGAGGCAGAACAGCTGCAGCAGCTGGAGTTGCCAGGATCAACTTGCCTAGCAACACCCCGTCTTAGGTGAGGGCATCTAATTCAGTAGCAACAGCAACATCAGAAGCAGCCCTGACACTTGCTGAGCTGGGTGCATGTTAGGGAACATGAGAGCTGTCAAAACACCAGCCTTAGGGCTCCGAAGCCTGCTCAGTTTGTTGGTAGGTAAACTACATAGATCTGCTTACCAGAACTTATTCCTGTGGTCTGTGCATAGGGAAAGAACTGTATATGGCTTATTTCAGTGAGACCACTATTTATACCAGGCAGTTGTTGAATGTTATTTTAGTAATGTAGAAAACAAGAGTAATAGAAGGATATATTGGAAAAATGAGTTGTATTATTCCATGAATGCTGCGATAAGTTACTGTATAATTCAGTAGATTATTATCCTTCAATAATATATAGAAAAATTATAGAAGATTATTTGAATAGATACTATTATCTCTTAATGGAAGTGCAATAAGACCAGGGTGCGTTATCATAATATGTTCTGTTCTCTTCATATATTCCCTAGGGAGTGTGTTTTAATACATGATTAATAGATATATGTTATAATGTATAGTATATATACAGATACGATGTATATTCTGCTACTGTTGCAATGCTATCTGTATGCTGTTATGATGCTGTATTCTGCCTATAAGAGACTTATGCAATCTTAGTATTATCTAAATTATATATTTTAACATGTATATAATTAACAGTTAAATTGTGTTATTAAAAATATAACAAAAATTACTCATTCAAAGGGTTTAGCTCTAAAAGATTAAAAGAAACTGAGCAGTTTGGAGCAGAGGGGATGCCATTTTAAAAGCAAAAAAACCCCTCTTTAGATCAAATCTCTCTGCATATGATCCTAGAACCACCTGCTCTTTGTAGCGAAAACCTTCTGCAAGAGAAGGATTAGTTAAGTCCCCTTATTGTTTCATGGCCAATTTCTGGATAGATCAACATAATATACTGATCAAGTTAGTATGCCCTTAGAAATCTGTCATATTTTGCTCCAGAAGTTGAAAAGAATAAAATACACCAGATTATGTTTCTGCATTTGGTTGGATTTCTTTAGAAGAAATATAAAGTTTGGAGATGGAACTCACGCTTCCCCTGTTCCCGTACTGTATTTTTTGGAGTCTACTTCTATGCTATTTTTCTGGCAGGTGATATTAGTGGAAGGGTGGCATGATTTAGATAACAAAGACTATGACTGTTGGCCCCTGGAAAAACCAGATGAGTATAACATGCTGGACTGTGGAGGTAAGTGCTAAAGCTGCTAAAGCTGCTAAAGAAAGATCATCTCTTGCTTGGGAAATGGTTGAAAATCCAAAATTTAAGTACTCAGAATAATACTTAACTCATGATGGAAGTTATGCATCATGGAGAGCATCTGAATCAGTGTCAACCTCTCTTTCTAGAGGAATAAGTGAAAGAAAAAATACTTCAGAGCAATTATTTGTCCAATGTTCATTGGTTCAAAAAGAAAAAGTAATAGCAACAGCTGAATCTCTTCCCCCAGAAAGAAAATGAAAACATTTTATTTCTCATTAGAAAACCAAATGCAACTTAATCCAAACAAAGCAGGCAGGCAGCTCTGCATTGCAGCAAATTCTATTGAGTCATTGCTGAAATTTTGAAGTGTCAGTTCAAAAGTGGACTGATACAAAGGTTTAAATCCTCCAGCCAGGAAGCAAAATTACTGAATCTACACATCATGCTTTTCCACCTTGCTCAAAACTCTGTTCCATGGGTACTTAAAAAAAAAAAAAAAAAATTCTGAGATCTTTTACTTATTCCAGTCAGTTTCAGAAATGAATTTACATGATGAGATAATAAAAAATGGAATAACTTTTTATGTTGGAAACTGAAAAATAATTCAAGAGCAACTGAAATATAGTAAATTTAATTTAAATATAAGAAAAATCTTTTATACTGTAAGGTGATCAAACAGTAGAACAGGGTACCTAGAAAGGTTGTGGTTTCTCCATCCTTGGAGATTTTAAAAATCCAACTAGACAAAATCTAGAGCAACCTGCTTTAGGGGACCCTGTCTTGAGCAACACAGGGTTGGACCAGATGGTTTCCAGAGTTGCTTTCCAGTTTCAAGTATCCTGTGATTTTGTAACTATGACTCATTAATAATGATGTAAAGAAACAGTTTTGCTTATGTTGTAAAATATAAGGCTAGAGACAATGTGTTTCAGTAGGGTTTTCAGGAAAAAAAAAAAAAAAAGAAAAAAAAAGAGAGAAACTAATGCTCATAAAACACTCCAGGAAATATACTGCTGGGTCACACTCTGAGCTCAATATTATAGTCAACATTTTTGAAAGAGTTCCCTTGGAATAGTAAAATTCAAAGACTATCTAGCTGATTGTCAACTAAGACTTTTATCCCTGTGTAAATTTATTATTGCTTTAACATTGAAACAACCATTTATCAGAACAGATGACTTGCTTAAAGCTGTTCTTACTAATAACCAAAGTGTGAATTGAGTACAAGGGGAACTATTATGAGTAGGTTGCTTAATTAACATATACCCTTTACAACCAATTTTAGAGTGAACTCCAAGCTCTATCCTGCCTTTCTCTGTGGTTCTTCTTTGTTATCTTCTGGGCATTGCTAAAAGAAAAGCAAAAGAGATATCTTGTAGCCTCATAGCTGTGGATTTAACACAAGATCTTCAAAGCATTTAGATAGGGGTGTATCTATCATGAAAGAATAATTTTGTTTATCTTTGTGAGACCTTTAAAGGGAAGTAGAAAGTAATTTAACTGAAATTTATGCTGACCTTTTGCCTTCATTCTCTCATTCTCTGAAGCTCAGCTCTCTTACCTTTTAGTGCAAATCACACTAGCATTTTTTTTTTAAAATCTTTGTGTTGTAGTTTCTCTCATAGTGTTAGCATTTATAGTGAGTGTTTACTTTTCAAGGCAGATGTGAAATCAAGAGGTTGTTTTACAATTTGCTTCTTTATAACTGACAGGGAATTACGTTTAGGGGGAAAAATAGCAGCTTCGCTAACAGTGCAGGTGAAGAATGCACCTGTAAAAACAACTCCAGAGTAATAAAAGAGTTTGTAATTGAACAACAACAACAAAAATGTGAAGGTCTCTTGAAGAGCAGGTTTACCCATCCTCTGCAGAAGGGATTTAAAACTTCCTGACAAACTGAGCTACACACTTGCATGATGTAAGTAATTTGATGTGGTGCAAATTAAAACCTTCATCCAACAACATGGAAAGAGGTAGGTGAATGGAGTGGGAAGATTTTGATAGTATTGTTTAAGAATATGGATTAATGTGGTGGGTTGGCCCTGGCTGGGTGCCAGATGTCCACCAAAGCCCACTCTATCATTGCCCCTCCTCAACTGGAGACAGGAGAGAAAAATATAACGAAAGGCTCGTGGGTGAAGATAAGGACAGAGAGAGATCACTCACCAATTACTGGCACTGGCAAAACAGACTCAACTTGGGAAAAAAAAATGAATTTTAATTTATTACCAATCAGACAAGAGCATAATGAGAAGTAAAACCAAATCATAAAACACCTGCCCTACCCCTCCCTTCTTCCTGGGCTTAACTTCTCTCCCGATTTCCACCTCCTCCCCCCAGCGGCACAGGGGGACAGGGAATGGGGTTGGGGTCCGTTCATCACACGGTGTTTCTGCTGCTCCTTCCTCCTCAGGGGGAGGACTCCTTCCCCCACACCAGTGTGGGGTCCCTCTCACAGGAGACAGTCCTCCACCAACTTCTCCAGCGTGAGTCCTTCCCATGACTGACAGCTCTTCACCAACTGCTCCAGTCTGGGTCCTTTCCATGGGGTGCAGTCCTTCAGGAAGGGACTGCTCCAGCGCGAGTTCCCCACGGGGTCACAAGTCCTGCCAGCAAACCTGCTCCGGCGTGGGCTCCTCTCTCCACGGGCCACAGGTCCTGACAGGAACCTGCTCCAGCGCGGGCTTCCCACGGGGTCACAGCCTCCTTCGAACATCCACCTGCTCCGGCGTGGGGTCCTCCACGGGCTAGAGGTGGTCACCTGCTCCACCATGGACCTCCAGGGGCTGCAGGGGGACAGCCTGCCTCACCCTGGTCTTCAGCACAAGTTGTTGGGGAAATCTCTGTTCTGGTGCCTGGAGCACCTCCTCCCCCTCCTTCTTCACTGACCTTGGTGTCTGTGGAGTTGTTTCTCTCACATCTTCTCACTCCTCTCTGGCTTCAAAGTGTGCAGCTTTTTTTAATTTATTTTTTATCTTCCCCTTTTTCTTAATTCTGTTCTCACAGAGGCGTCACTGGTGGGCTCAGCCTTGGCTGTGTCGGACATGGGGGAAGCTTCTGGCACCTTCTCACAGAAGCCACCCCTATGCTCACCCCTCTTACCAGCTACCAAAACCTTGCCATGCAAACCCAATACATTTAAAAACTTCTCTGACCTCTTATCTCACTTCATTCCCAGGCTCAGAGCCCTTAATAAGGTGTCCCAGGCACAAGAGACGTGACTGGGATAAATCATCTTTCCCAGTAAGAGTGTGGAAAGGGAAAATGACCGATATCTGAGTAGTGCTGCTTCCACTGTCCTCTCATCTAGATGTGATATGGTTTTATAAAATGAGAATGCTTTAATAAATATATAATTATTAGTAGATATAATTTATGTCTCATAAAGTTAAGGGTTTTGACTGATATTCATATGGTCTCAAGTTGTCTGTTCTTCTTCCATAATGAGGTGAGCCTTAGTGAAAGCAGACAAGAATGAAGAACAGTGTTTATTACCTGATTAAAGAGGAAAGCAAATATATCAGGACAAGCCGCACTGCATAATACTGGGAGAAAACTTACTTTAGATAACTAGATTTTTTCAATATTTTCCAATTACTTGATCTTTTCTCAGTAATTCTGAGAAAAGTAGTTAAAAAGGACTCAGTAATTCTCACTGAATCAGAGTGAGAATTATTCAATTAATGTACATTTGTGATTACCTATGCAGCCACTAAAATGCGTGACACTTTTTGACTCATAAAAAGCAATGGGAACAATAGATGGAAATCGCTGCAGATAAAGTTTTGCTTTTGTAACTTACAAAATGCAAGATGCATACATCTGTAAAGTAGAAATATATAGCAAATACATTGGACCACAATGGTGTTTTTTCTAGGCCTGGAGATGTCGTGGATTCAAAGACCTCCAGAAAAGGCTGTGAGTGGAGAATTCTTCAACGTGACCTATGCAGTCTTTGCTTCAGACAGCTTTTATCAATATGCAGTGCAAAATGGAATCCTTTCTCACAGGTACTGCCTCCTATAAAAATGCTTTCATGGTCATCATGAGTATATGTGGATTCTGTGTGTACTTTTGGAACACATGCTCTAGGCTCCTTGCCAATTCCTGGCATCGCTTGAAATCTCTTATAGCTCTGTTGGCCCTGATATATGCCCCTCTGCAATGATTTTGGTCTCAGAACAGCCATCATGGCATGCTTGCCTGCATGGTCAAGGATAGGGCACATCATTCTCTATCTGCCTTACTGTCTCAGTGCAACTCTGAACATCATTTCTTGCATTCTCTACACAAGTAATTTACAACTGAAGTTTAAGCACAAGTCCCAGACTGTGTCTTATTTTAATCGTGTGTTATAAGTGCACAACATGGATATGAAAAATAGGCTGTCCAAACCCTGAATACACTGAATTCAGTGATGAACTTCTTCTGATTTCTGTGGCATTGAAATCTGTCCAATGCTTATATATCAACTCAGAGGCTCTGTTGGTAACTGTAGACACAGAGGTTAGATACAGAATGTTTAAGTGGACAATTCCAGATCACTAACAGGCTAACACATCTTGATTTTACACTTTTGTCTGTACATAGCAGTTCTCTGTCCATATATTTCAATGTCTGGTACAGAGGTTGCAGCTGAATTTCCCCACCTTCTGTGCTGTACTTGGTTAGTGTAAGACATGTTTATGGAAAACCTCACATATTTTCTCTGCCAGTCTGAGTGTTTATGTTGCAAAGTTCTGATTGTAAAAGCTGTTATCCAGAGATATTTGTTTTCTTATTGAAAGATGACCTATCATCCATTTGCAATGGCAAAAAGTTGATATCCTATTTTGGCCATATGTGTAATATGGTTACACGGTTTTGCAAAACTTATCACATTTTCTGAAATTTTTGGGCAGTAATAGTTCCAAGAACTTAACCATAAAGCGGATTTTTTTCACTGCTTGGAAGTGAACCTGGATGTCTAGTCTTTCCAGGGACACCCACTCCCTTAAATCAATAAGGAACTTGGGAAATTCTGCTCTTTCTGTACTTATACATATATCTTGCACATAGAGATTTATTTAAAGTGAGAGAGATCTATGCTTTAGTTTTTCAAAGGGATCAAATCTTCACCTCATTTTAACTAGAAGGTTACCTGGTTGACTCTTTACAGTGACAGTTTATAGTGGCTGACCCAAATATGGCTGAGGAGGGCAAGTCAATGTATGGGTACCAGCATAGCTGGGTGAAACCATGATGAGAATAAAAAATACAGAATACAGGGTAAATTTTAAAAAGCAGCCATAAAGACAAATACATGATGGAATTATGAACCAACTTGCTTAAGTTTTGGTTTGTTTTTGTTTTGTTTTTTTTAACTCCTACATGGTCTCAAAGGGCAAATATTTTATCTGTTTAGATGTCTTGGGGATTGACAAATTTTCTTATCTCAGGTTTCAGTGAGTTTGTAAATCTGGCTATAAATACAGTCTACATCAACCTGACCCTCTATGTTTGTCTTTATTTCTTATAACACAGTCTTCTATCTTAAATCTACTCATTACTGGCTAGTTACAAACTGAAAACCAAATCTTGGTGTTCTGACATTGCTTTATCCATTATAAGTGCATAACATTTAAACTAAAACCTTTAACTAAATCTGGCTATATCTATTGAGTAAACAATGTTTGTGGAAAATTATTTTATTTTAAAGGCAAATTTATTAGAGTGATAACCAACTGAAAGTGTAACTAGGAAGTGGGGAAAAGTGTTGCATCACACATTTCCAGGTAACTACATTAATCTTTCAGGGATGAACTTTCAAAAGGCCCACCTTGTTTTGCAGAACAGTCTATTCATAAAGTTCACTTTTTGTTCTCAATTTTTGGTTTGGGGAATTGTACTTGGTACTCTTGTCCGATATATTTATTTTCCTTGGCTGTTTGGGTTGTGGAGCAAAGACTGGAGCTGAATGATATGTATGAATCACATGCATGGATGAAGGTATAGCTGAAAACACTGAGAATAAGAGTAGCCAGGGACACATATTTCTGATAATGCAAGTAGAGTAATGGTATCTTCTGTGCCTGATGTAGTGTTGCCAAGAAATCCCATCTGGTCACTGTGTCAGTCTGGGGAGAGAAGTGGAGGCTGGTTCCTGCTTGTGGCATGGTCTCTGATGAAGTCCCTACCACTTGGTAGTAGACAGTGATCTTCATTGCTCTAGGAGCACTTCAATCAGAAGCAAGATAAAAGGGAAAGAAATAGTGTAACAGTATTTATTCCACTGCATATGTTTTTGCTGCTAATTTTTCTATGCAGGGTAAATAATAGACTCTCATATGCTTGTTGCAATTTTGAGATATGAGGAATGAATATAAAAGTTTTTCTCTCTCTGCTGCTTGGCTAGCAACGCTACTGCTGCAAAGGAATTCTGTGAGGAGCATGAATGCCCTGCCAGCTGGAAAGATGCAAATGGGGAGAACTGCTGTGTCTACCATGCCAACATTCATTCCTGTCCTTTGGCCTTCATGGTTAGTATAAAGGTGCAGCATCATGTGCTCTGTTCTTGTGACTGTATGAGACATCATTGTAATAACCAGGTTCAATTTTATGAAGTCTTTTTGTGATTACAGTTAGACCAAAGTTCACCAAAACCACTGTGGTGATATTTGCCAGTTTTTGTGTTGGTTTTTGTTGTTGTTGTTGTTGTTTGTGGGGTTTTTTTGCATTGGATGCTGAGGCTGCAAAGCAATGGCTGGATTTTTGACAGTCAGTATTTAGAATCTCTCATTGTGTTTACTGGGGCCAGTTTAATCTCTTCAAGATTGACTCAGCTCTCTGTACAGTCAATACAGAAAGAAAGATCATTTAATTCTAAAGGAAGCAGGGCCAATTGTCAGTTGGAGGTGTTACTGTCTCTGCAGCTTATAGAGAGACCCTGAATGATTTGCTTGAGTTTCTGAAATTGAGCGGGACGAGTATTACTGACTGTGAGTTGTAGAACTGAAGCCTGTATACACATGTCCTTAGACTGAATGATTTTTCTGTTAGATAACAGCAAAAAAACCCCAAACGAATCCAAATACAGGATAGGAAGTTGTTCATGCACTGTAAGCAGGATTCATTCTTAACTTGTGTGCTTGGCTCATTATAAGATCCTGCCCCTCTTTGAATGTTTGAAGTTCTGTTTCTAACAATACAGTTGGGGACACCTTTTTTTTTTTTTTTCTGCTTTTATCTGTGAGGTAAGCTTTACCCTGCATAATAACCTCCAGACAGCTGCCCAGTCTTCCTAGTTGATCTCCCTTCTGGCAATCTGACACATTCTTCATGATCAAAGATGGTGTAACAGAAAACCTAGTCTACCTGTCTTGCAGCTATTTCATGTACCCTTCGGTGTGTTAAGGCTTAGTGTCTCCATGAGAGCTCTAGCTTACTTCTTGGCAATCCCTTCTTAAGGAGCTGTTTCATTAATGACTCCCTGGAGACCTTAGCTAATACCAGGACTTTAGTTTAGATGAGGAATCTCTACTGGAACCATCACATCAAACTTTTGTCTAAAACTTGTTGCTTGTGCTTTGGCATTTTATTAGATTTGGTTATAGAATATAATTTTATTTGCTGTTAGAGAACATAAGTAATTCTAAGAACATAAAAGAAGAGAAGCTATGATTTTAATTGTGTCATGGTTTACTGACATAACCAATATGTCTGATCAAGGGTAGAGGAGGAATATGTGGTCCATGGATCCCAGATGATGGCCAGATATTTACTCACACTTTGTCTACAGCTGGCAAGATGAGCCAAAGGAACTGGACTGCCAAGGTAAGATATATTTATTGCATACAGGATTTTACCTGGTTTGCTTTTTTCAAAGCTTACTTGCTATTAGTTTAGTGCAGTTCATATGCATATTCCCCATATCACTTGTCAGTGTTATGTGTGTAAGTGATGCATATGGCTCAGTAATATCAACTCCCACTGACTTGACTTGGAAGTAACAGCTTTTCACAATACTAGTCCTCACACAGTTAGAAGAAGTAAAGGGGTTGGGAGGGAAGAGAATAGCATATTCTGTCCATTTAAGGCCTATACTAAGAATATATTGCACTACTGACTGGACTGTGTTGTGAGTTAATATGGTCATTAGGGGGCTTCTACCCAGCAGAAGTAACAGGGAAGCAAGCATGGCAGAATGCACGGGCTGATAGCCCTCCTTGGTGAAAAGAATGCACAGCAGGAGGGGAATCAGACCTGCCTTTCCCACAAGAGTTCTCTCTCCTGCTTGTGATTTTCTCTCCAGAGAGAACCTGTCCTTTCTGATTCTGAAAAGACACACACATTCTTTGGCAAGACATCACTATTGGACAACTGTTGTTATAATAGCCCACTGCCTGCAAATGAAGTTGTGATGCTTGCTGGTTTGTTCACTCGTTTGGCAGGTTGTTTTAGTTCACGTGGGTGTGACTTCTCTCATCGCACACATCAGAGTCGGGAGAATGCAAGTTGCTCTGGAAGCAAAAACCACAGTCCTTCCTGCAATAGGTATGTTACTAAATGAAGATGTGAGGGAATTGCTTGTTGACTGCAAATCACAATGCTTTTATCATTCATGCAAAAGGGACTCCTACCCCACCTCACCACTGCAAATATGCAGAAGTCTTCCCAAAATTCTTCTTCACATAACACTGTACATCTGGAGAAGTGTTTGAGCATCTAACCTGTGTATGAATCTATAACAGTAGGAAGCCACTCTTGTCAAATAGGTGAGATCAAATATCATGACCAATAGCTTCAGGTACCACAAGACTTGTCTGCAGTTAATGGGGATATGAAAATATTCTTCCAGCTAGTATGTTGTGAAGATCTTGACACTCTTTGTCTGAAGGGTAGCAGAGTAGTCAAGCATATTGTAAAGGTAGAAACCCATCTTGGTTTCCCTGTTCAAATTAAAATTTAGTTGCTCCCAAAGGCATCAGCCTTTCATCACTTTTATACTAGCTGTATGCAGGGAACCAAAAATAACCCAAAATTCTGTTAGCAATGTAAAATGTAAAAAGTGGACTTTATTTAATACATTAAACACATAACCTGAAGAAAAATATTGGGTAAAATAGGAATATCATCACAGTACTCATCAGCTACCCCTCCAGAAGTTTGAGAATATATTTCCCAGTGTTCTGAAAAAACAAACAAACAAACAAAACCCCCCTCCAATGTGGATGGAAATATTTAGCTATAAAATTTGCTATTCATTTCAAGACAGCTGCAGCTGAGTTTACCAGGAAACTTACAATTTATCAGAAAATAAATTTTAAAAATGCAGCTCTACCCCTGAGGCAGAAAGTCACTTCTGTGATTATCCTAATATTATACTGGAATCAAATGGACCGAGACAGAATTATTACTGAGCAGTGGATTTTGTTTTGTTGAGGCTTTATAAAATATATATATATATTACATAGTGACAGAATAATACCTTCAGCTCATCTCAGAAGGCTGAAGTACAGCATGATATTAGTTCAGTTGTAGAGGTAAAATTGAAACACCATTCCAGTCATTGGAGAATTAGTTTTGTCCTTCAGGGCTTTTGTTTTAAATCACATCTGATACTGTTGATAATTTTCGTAAGACCTCGGAGAAAAATATATCCTTGAAGTATGGGGTGCAAGGTTTCATTCTGCAGTAACCAGTGTCTTCTGCTGCTGCTGAGGAAGGGTCACCAGCTTCCAGGGACCTCAAAGGCTGGATTAAGTGCGAAGAATACAAAAGACAATGCCTCCCTTGAGGAACTTTAAGCCTCAGAAAAAATGGAAAATTAGATTTAAGTGATTTATACACAAAACATGTCAAAGGCTTTGATGTAATTAACTATTTAATCTGATCAAAGAGATCCTGTATCACTTTAAAAATTCAGATTATTCTTTCAGCTGCTGGGGTGCTATCTCTGGGTTATTTAAAATTTATGCTTTCTGGTACTCTGAGGATTCCTAGCTCAAGAACCATGTGTTTAAATCTGAATACAACCTCATAGATGGATGAGTCTGCCTTAAAGTATTCTGATATATGTTTCCTTTTCTAATCAGTCTGTGGAGATGGCTTTTGTGAGGAAGAAGAAGGCTGCTCTATTTGTCCTGCAGACTGTGGGGAATGCCCACTGTCTGCTGATGCTAAGGTAGCAATTGCCTTACCAATATGTTTAATCTGCACTGGCTTCATCTTGACAGTCATGGTAAGTATTCTTTCTCTCCTATTTAATTTTTCATACTTCCATGATTTGGTTAGTTAGAGAGGAGGTCTCTCTTAATAGAGAGTTAGATTTTCTTCTGAACCCAGAACCTGTGTGCTAGGTACAAAACCAGAAGGATAGGAAACAACCTTTTTGGCTTCTTTATGAGGGGATGCTCATTGTGCTAGGAATTTTCATCCTGTAAGAGAGGAGACTGAAGAGGAATGGAACAGAATGATGGATATATAGTGGTGAAGGAAGAAGAGGTTTTTCACAATATGGGAACTAGGGAGTGCCAGGAAAGTAAGAATACTTTTCACTCTGAATAAAACTGTTATGAAATCAACAGATTCAAAGCCCTGTGGAGGCCAGAAGAACAAATGAATTAAAAACTAAATTAGGTAAAATCATAAACTGATTAGCTTCACAAGAGGCCATTAAATCTCAGAGCCAATATATAATTTATAGTGGAAAACATTCAACTTGGGATATTCCTAAAATAGATATAGATAAAATAGATAATGAGAAGAGGATCTTTCTTTTGTTCTTCTTGTTGTTTGTTTGTTTGTTTTTATAGGCTCATTTTCTTAATGTTACTGAACCACTTTGGTTCAGTTCAGAGTGATTAATTTTGCATAGTTATCAATTATTATAATAGGCTCATGAATGAAAACAAAAAGGGAATGGGAAGAGAAGTGTATGAATATAGGAGAAGGAGTTTTGGGTACCTTTATGTCTGTAAAAAGAGGAAACAGCATGCTATTATGGCTTATTACTTCACAGTGGATATGGGAAAGAAGTTCTACATTCCTTATGTGTCTCCATCTTGAAAAAAAAAAAGAAAAAATTTCTGAATTTCCTAAAAAGGATTTAGCAGGTGAATATGGCAGTTGTAGAGTCATTGTGTTGACTGTGTACATAGCACATAATTTATTTGGGGTTTGGCCTATAAATCCTGTAAATTGATAGGCTCCTCTTTCCTCGGGGTTTCCTTCTCTTTCCATCTTGTACTGCAGCTGCAGTGAGCATCTGAGTTATGCAAGTGCACTGAGAGGGAATGAGCAGGAGAAGGCTGATGGCCCACTGAGTAATGTACTACAGGAGGCCTGAATCACAATTAGATTTTGTCTCTATTCTGTGCTTCTCTGTGTGGCGTTGTGAGTTAGGAACTGAAGCACTGTTGAAAACTGAGCACTTATTATCCACAGGGCAGTTGTGACAATGTGTTTATAGGAACTGTCTTGTAAACCAATATGATCTGATAGAAATGTGTAATTGGACAGATAAGAAGTTCAGACAGTTTTCAATAATTGGCATTTTAGAAAGAGCAAGGCAATTTCTTGGCCTTGCATAGATTTATTTAAGGGTCTTGTCACAAAATTTACCTATTATTTCTGCTATTCTTCTGTAGGTTTTGAGGTTTATTTTTTTGTTCTTGTATTTCTGTATGCTTATGCCTTCTAACTTCTGCAGTAGCATCTTTTCTTTATGTTTTATTGAGTTGATAAGTAAACAAGGTACGAAAGATCCTTTTATCCAATTCAGTGATCAATATCATGTAAAAAGAACCATTTGTGAAACTAATGCCTTCTTTCAAGAAGAGGAGAGGATTCAAGAAAAGGAGAGGATTCCTTTGATATCAGTGTCTGTAGCAAGCCTAGTGGTCACTCCTAGCTAATACTTCTTTGTTCAATGTGGTGGGTTGACCCTGGCTAGAGACCGGATGCCCACCAAAGCCACTCTATCACTCCCCCTCCTCAAATGGGCAGGGGGAGAAAATTATAACGAAAAGCTCGTGGGTGGAGATAAGGACGGAGAGAGATCACTCACCAATTACTGGCATGGGCAAAACAGACTCGACTTGGGGGAAAAAGAAACAAATTTACTTTATTACAAATCAAAATCAGAGGAGAATGAGAAGTAAAACCAAAACTTAAAACACCTCCCCCATCCCTCCCTTCTTCCGGGCTTAATCTCTTTCCCGATTTTCCACCTCCTCCCCCCAGCAGCACAGGGGGACTGGGAATGGGGTTGGGGTCAGTTCATCACACGGTGTTTCTGCCGCTGCTTCCTCCTCAGGGGGAGGTCTCCTTCCCCCGCACCAGCATGGGGTCCCTCTCACGGGAGACAGTCCTCCACCAACTGCTCCAACGTGAGTCCTTCCCATGACTGACAGCTCTTCACGAGCTACTCCAGTCTGGGTCCATTCCATGGGGTGCAGTCCTTCAGGAAGGGACTGCTCCAGCGCGGGTCCCCCACGGGGTCACAAGTCCTGCCAGCAAACCTGCTCCGGCGTGGGCTCCTCTCTCCACGGGCTACAGGTCCTGACAGGAACCTGCTCCAGCGCGGGCTTCCCGCGGGGTCACAGCCTCCTTCGGGCATCCACCTGCTCCGGCGTGGGGTCCTCCACGGGCTACAGGTGGTCATCTGCTCCACCATGGACCTCCATGGGCTGCAGGGGGACAGCCTTCTTCACCATGGTCTTCACCACAGGTTGCGGGGGGAATCTCTGCTCCGGCGCCTGGAGCCCATCCTCCCCCTCCTTCTTCACTGACCTTGGTGTCTGCGAAGTTGTTTTCTCTTACATCTTCTCACTCCTCTCTCCAGCTGCAAAGTGTGCAGCTTTTTTTTCTCCCTTCCTTTTTTTTTTCTTAATTATGTTATCACAGAGGCGTCACTGATGGGCTCGGCCTTGGCCAGCGGCGGGTCCGTTCCTGTAGCCGCTGGCATTGGCTGTGTTGGGTCGGACATGGGGGAAGCTTCTGGCAGCTTCTCTCACAGAAGCCACCCCATGTCCCCTCCCCCACTGCTACCAAAAACCTTGCCACGCAAACCCAATACATTCAATCATACCTTTGCAACAGAAAATGTAAATGTCTTTTCTCAGAAACCTTTTGACATAAATGGGGTGACTTAATTTTGATTCAGTGAGATCTATATTTTTCATAAATTCCTACTAAATATCAACACAATCTCCACACCATGTTCCTATCTGGGCTTTTGTTACCTGATTCAGTGAATGCACAATTCCTAATATTAAATCCCATACTACAGAAAATGATGGTGGTAAAATGCTACTCTGCTGCTCCTCTTTTGAAAGCATTTGTTTTCCCTTTCTCTGTTAGTTTTGCATGTCAGCTCTCCAGAAAGGCTATTAGATCCATGTCTTCTTTACAAAGCAGCCATATTCTTTATGCTGGAGTATTTGACATAATATGCCCTCATTTGTGGATCGAGGGCTAATTCTATTACAGGATATAAGATGTACTGCTTCTTATCTTGGGGTTAGGATGTAATGTGTTCTTGTCATGCAATCACGTAGCACAGGACATTTCCATGACATGAGGTGATGTAAATCACTCATCTGATGCCCAGGCTAAGATGTAAATGTAATGAATAAGACATATGACAGTAATTGAGGGTTTGTAGCCAATGCAAAATGTGACATGTAATTAGGTTCTAGAATATAGAATGTACAATTTTAAAGACATTTATTAGATGCTATTTTCTTCTAAGCCTGTTATTAATACTCTTGGTTCTAATGGTACTCCTAAGATATATGTTGGATGCTTAAACATCAGATTTTTTTTGGATACTTATAAACTTTCATATTTGAAAAAAATAAACTCTGGTATTCCTTCAAAGTCAGTAGGGCTAAATCAGGAATGAATTTGATTTATTTTTGTAGTGGTTTCAATATCAGAAACAAAAGATGTTTTGGGATGAAAGCTGGATTATAGACTTCACTTGCATCAAACAAGGTTAGTGACTTGTCATTTTGATACTATGAACAGTTTCCTCAATAATTTTGAGAAATAATCTCAATAGTAAGTACATCTTCATGTTTTAAAGGTTTTACAAAAGGTGAACCAATTTGTGAAAGACACATCTAAAGTTTTATCCCTAACCTCTGTGAGCTGATCACCGATATTTTTATTGAAACTTTAGATATCAAAGTGATGTTAAATAGTTTCTTTTTTATGGTGATTTGTCAGTTAAAAAAGACAGGCCTATCCAAAATCAAAAGGTAACCTCTGTACCTGGACAAAAATTACAGTTGCTTCAGTGGATGTACCATTCTGTATAATTGGTCTCTCTAAGTTGCCCTAGATTTGCACAAATATAATGAGGGATATAATGAGATCTTAATTTCTTTCAGTGTATGCCATCTGTGACAGACTTGCTACAAAAAGTGCCCCGACTTTTTTACATTTGCTTTCTAGATATAAAATATTATTTAAATTGTTCTAATTAAGCATGTTAAGAATAAGATGTTATTATATGCTTTACTATGCTGCACTTCAAATAGATACTGATTATTTACTTTGCTGTTCGTTGTTTTAACATTCAGAAAGAAAAAAATGCTTAGACCCTCAGAAAGGGTAAATCTGTAGAAATCTTATGAAATTGGTAGGTCTGTTCTGATGTACCCTCTCACTTTCTGTCCTTGTAAAGAATTGCTAGGAAGACGTCTGTTTTATCTGTGTTATGTCATTGTGTTGCTAGTGGGAATGTCAAGACATTCTTGTGCTAATATACAGTAGACATACTTTCAGCCTTGGATTTGAACATTATTTTCTGTGTAGTTTTGGTATGATATCCTCCTTGCTGTAAAGAACAGATGTTGGCTTAGAAACTAATTTGAGTACATAAACCAAACCAAATTTCAATCCAGATTAGTGAAAACAGAAATGGAACACTCAAGGTCAATACAGCAAAAAGGAACACAAGCAAATTTTCAGCCGATAGCGAATTAGGAGAGGTCAGAAACATCACACGGGAGGAGAAGCAACAGAAAGAAACTGAGGGAAATTAGAAGCATGGTCAAAAAATAGTACATTAAAAATTAATTTGAAAAATCCAAGATGAGAGACATAGATTTCTTGGAGAGGAACCTGCAAAGCAACAGTACTGTTTATGACCTAGGAGTGATAATTAACAACTTAAGAGTAATGAGGACTGATAATACTATGAAATTTGGAAAAAGACAGTATGCCTTCTTTATGCAGAGATGCCCACAGCACCCTGAAAGGTGTGGTTATCTAAGTGGAAACATAACAGCAGTGCTCTACCCAGGGTATGTAGCATGTACGATGAAAAACTAGCTTTATTTTTTCAAGATAACTCCTGGTTTTGGAGCATTGCACCATATATATATAAATAATATATATTTTTTCTCAAAGTTGTCTCAAGGATTTCTAATATATTTCTGGGTGGAATGCCATAGAAAGACTCCAAACATCAACACAATTTTGAACTGCATATGGATAATACTATAGTGTGGGAACATGGCAGTCCTCATGTAAGGTGAGATGCTGAACTTCTTCAGCCACACTATTGGATACTGATACCAGGGAAAGCTGAGAGGTTTGAGCAATGCTGAGACTAATTGGCTAAATCTGAGTTTTAATTAGAGATTATTAAATGATATGTAATTCATGAAATTGGTTTTGAAATCCATTTGGTTACCTTGAGCTGGTCAATAGAGATTAAAAAAACATATGTTGAGATCACTGGTTTTTGGTGGTTTTTTAAAATCTGACTGTATTGTTGCTCTTCTCTGACTTCCCTCTGGTGTCAGAATCACTTCCCACATCACTGTACTTTACAGTCTTGTAGGAGCTCCAAATAGACTTGTTAAAGTATGGCACAGGGCTTGCTCTGCTTCCCTGGGTTCTGTCCTTGGCATCTAAGTAGCAGCAAGGGTTAATCATCCCAAAAGCAGAGAAATTAAACTTGCATCAAATCCTGAGGATTAGTGGGAAAGATTTCTGACAATGAATCTCTTCTGGAGCTTTTTTACTTTTTATGGAGCAGTTGCACTGCAAGCAATGGCTTTCTGTTTTAAGTGTTAACAAGACCAGCCAAGATGCAAAGACTTGGAGAATTCTCTATATTTGTCTGCCTCTGGAGTCTCTAGCTGGGCAAAAATATACATCTTCAGATGCCTTTTCTCATCCTACATCCCATTTAGATGACATAGTATGGACAACAACAGGAAGCATGATGACTGCTCCCCTAGCACCCAGTGAGTCCAATGCCAGCTGTACCACTGCTCTGAGCTCCTGCACAGCAGCTGCTAACGTGTCAAGGAAACAGTACTTCACACAAACTGGGAAATAGTAAGTCAATACTCATATACTACAGTTTGACCTTGCTTTCCTGTTTCTCCCTACTTTACTATTGGAAGGTAGTGGAAAAGTTTGCATTTCTTGTTATGCCAAATCCAGAAAGTTAATAAAATCGCCTGACTTCTGTACTGCATACTGGCGGTACTGTGGAATATCTTCTATGCCAGGCTTCTGTTTTGGCTGTCATTTCTCCTTCTCTCTTGAGGACTTGTTAAAAGTCTGTGGCTGCATAATGTATCTTGCATCTGTTAATGAATGGCCCTTACCATTCAAATGTATTTGGAACCAAGGGTTTTATGCAGCCATTTTTTCTAAAATGCAAGCAGAGCACAGCTAGGTTCTTTGCACTAAAGAGTGGCATCCCATACAGTAGCACATTAGAAATCCTATCCTTAAACCAGCTGATGTGACTGAAGACAGAAAGCATTTAACCTCTGGATAACATTATAAAGGTGCACATCACATAATCATGCAAGCAAACAGTATAGCCATATCCTGCTATCCAGAAAACAATTTTTCCCATAAAAATAATGTAACTAGGGGACAAGGGCAGAACCTGGGCAAAGATTGAAGTGATACACAGAGGGCAAGATCTGTGCTTTGCAGGATAGAGGAGTTTACTTAGGATCATCAGGTAGCGGAGCAGTTATCTTTCCAGCATGAATCACTGTTCTGGAAAATCACAGCAATTTCATTGATAAGACATCGTGTCCAGCATGGATCTTTTACAGTGAGCATTTTTGCTGCTTCTTTCTGAATTATGACATTTCCATCATCTCCCTCAGATGAATCAAGGTCAAACACATTTACCAAGGGTGGAAGAAGTAAGAATGGGGCATTCAGTCTCATTGGCAAAGCACCTACATCTGCTACAGCACAGACCCTGTACTCTGCCTTTGTATGGTAGGGATCACTTAGATTTCTGCATGTATCTCCACTGGATTCCTTTATTCTTCCAAGGAAAATTGCTTTGCTGTCTGCCAAACTCAGCTGCTTCATCACTGAGAATGCTTCATCCCATGAGAACAAAAGGATGTTAAGTAATAGTGGTGCATCTTCAAAACAGTAGACAGAAGCAAGAGTTAGCAGGGATATTGCTATCTGTTATTGCGTGTGTTTCACTATCTCTGACATTTCCTTTGCTGCTACTCCGTCATCCAACTGCCTCAACTGACTCTGACACTCTCACATTCCAAATGTCATCCACAGATTAAAGGTGCTTGAATATAATCATTAATGCTTCCCTTATCGTAGAAACAGGGCCCTGACACCTGTCATGCACTCAGATTCAGATTTACACCCACATATGGACATACTCAGATTCTGTGCCTCATCTCTAGAGACCTGAAGCTCCCCACTGCATTAAAAATATCCAGTCCATTTTTGTGTTCTGTCTGCCTTATGAAGTTGGCCTAAAAATCTGTGAGCAGCATTTTGTTCTGTTTCAGTGACGGTAGAAGAGTGGCCATAAAGAAAATAATGAAGAAGACATTCACACTGTCCAAATCCATCCGTAGAGAAGTAAAGCAAGTGAGGTAAGAAGTAAAACCTGAGAAGTGTATGCTGTTCCATTTTTACATGGATTCTTTAGGGCTTACATTCTGTCCAAATGTGACTGTAAATTCATATTCCTCTTTCTTTCAAACTGTGCTTGGACACCAGATCAAAATCTTCTTATGCCTGTTTTACTTTTCTCTCTACACTGCAAGACAAAGCACTTGATTCCCCAGTTACCCTACAAAAAACAGGAGGGACATCCATGAAAATTGCTGATGTGCTGTGATTTCTGATGATTTTCACAGGGAACTTGACCACCTCAATCTCTGCAAATTTATTGGAGGTTGTATAGAAGTGCCAAATGTTGCCATCGTGACAGAGTACTGCCCCAAAGGCAGCCTGAGTGATGTTCTGCTCAATGAAGACATTCCTTTGAACTGGGGCTTCAGGTAGAAAAAAACTTCTGAAAAGCTAAATGACACAAACTGTGCTATGTGCTGTTTAGGACAAAGTATTAATTTTAAATAAAGTTCTTGGATAGACAGACCTGCACTATGATATGGAGAGAATGGACAAGAAAGAAAGAAAGTTAATTCAAACATCCAGGCCAATTTGTATTCTAGATTTTTGAGCTCACCTCTAGTTATACTGAAAAACTGTTTTAAAACCTTTTTTCCCATATAACTTTATTTTTTTTCCCTGAATATCTTGGGCATCCCCATTAATTAAAAATCACTGCATCTCTTTTTGTGAAGACATGTTGGTGAAATGGTTAGCATACCTACCAATGCTTTATTATATTTACCAATATAGAAAATGAGCTCACATTGTCAATGAAATTTCCACAAAGGAAATGACATTGTTTTTTGAGAATAATCTTCTTGGCACACTCTTCCTATTTCTGCCTTACATTTGCCTTCAGTAAAGAAAAAGATTGTTGGGGAGGAAGCCCTTCAAATAAAGCGAGAAAGTTAATAAAAAATTGTTTCTCTTGTAGTAAAAGCACTCTCAAGGATACAAAGGAACTGGGAATTTCTAGAAGAAACCCAACTGCCTGAAGAGAGGCTAAAGGCCTATGAACTTAGACAACTGAGTGGGAGTTAAGGACTTTCAGCAACCCACCTTAAGTGTTTTTGAAAAATGATCATGAAGACACAAATTCAAAGTTATTGTGGTCATAGGGAAGCTTTCTGTCAACTTCAGTAGGCTTTGGAGCCCCTCTTGAGTGAAGGTTTAGTAGAAATACTGGCTAATACTAGAGCCACCAAGATGATTAAGGGAGTGGAGCATCTCCCTTATGAGGAACGGCTGAGGGAGCTGGGCCTCTTTAGCTTGGAGAAGAGGAGGCTGAGGGGGGACCTCATTAATGTTTATAAATATATGAAGGGTGAGTGTCAAGAGGATGGGGCCAGGCTCTTCACAGTGGTGTCCAATGATAGGACAAGGGGCAATGGGTGTAAGCTGGAACACAGGAGGTTCCACTTAAACTTGAGAAGGAACTTCTTTACTGTGAGGGTGACAGGACACTGGGACAGGCTGCCCAGGGAGGTTGTGGACTCTCCTTCTCTGGAGACATTCAAGACCCGCCTGGACACCTTCCTGTGTGAACTCATCTAGGTGTTCCTGATCCTGCAGGGGGATTGGACTGGATGATCTTTTGAGGTCCCTTCCAATCCCTGACATTCTGTGATTCTGTGATTCTCATTGATTTTTGTCTTTCAGGTTTTCTTTTGCTACTGATATTGCACAAGGAATGGCCTATCTTCACCACCACAAAGTGTATCACGGACGGTTGAAGTCCAGTAACTGTGTGATAGATGACCGATGGGTTTGTAAAATTGCAGGTAAAGAGAAGTTAAGAAAGAAAATTTCAAAACTATCTAACGTGTATGGATTTCACATCCAACACTCCTCCCAAGCACCTCCATGTGGCAATGCTGCTGTACCAGCCTTCACTATAAGTGCCTGGTGCTGAAGGAAGTTTCATATTACATGTTATCATGCCAGGGCATTTAACACGTGCCACTGATGCACACATCAGATCTCATAAATGATGGAGACTGTCAATGTCAGTCTCAGAAGAAATTCTGTTTCATTCTCAGTTTTGGTACAGAGAGAATCTGAGCCATCATCAGTGCTGTAAAGACATGGAATAGTGCTGACTAATTGGTAAACACAAGGTAGTGTCTTGGTGAAAAGCAGACTCAACTCAGAGCTTTTGAGTCCTGTACACAAAACTGAATTGTATTCTCCCAGAGGCAAAGCTACAGGTCTGGTCTGCTCCTGGTGCAGGAAGACACTGCAGGGACAGGAAAACCACTGGAGAGTCTAGTTTAGTTTGCAGCTGCCCAAGGGAGTGAAAGCAATGATCATCTCTTCTACTTCCTCCCCATAGTAGTTACCACAGCGTATAACCTGCAGCTGACTTAAAAACAGCAGCAACAAATTTGTCTTTCAATGTTTCATCCTGTGACTAAGGCTCCTACACAGGGTTACTGCTGCTTCTCCAACTTGTTTAGTATCCTGCTGCCTTCAGAACTGCCTGCTTTGCTTAAATCCTGTTCTGGAGAAAAGCATAAAAAATTTAGATACTTGGATTATATCAACTGCATCACCTTAGCATAGCTCCTCTGAATTAAATGGGATCTCTGTGAAATTGTTCAGAAGTTAACTGGTAGCGCTAAAGAGACTTCAAATATTCATAATTTGTCTGGATGTGGTAATGTTAAACAAACCTCACATAACACCAATGTGGGAGCTATTTGAAAAACTCCAATGACCTCCAACATAAAGAATGAAGCTATTTGACTATCTTAATTACAGATCACTCCAAAAAAACCCCCAGACATCTGCATCCTCCCTTTCCATACACTCAGCAAACTGCAGTTTATATCAGAAAGAAAACTGAGGTCAGTTGGATTTTTCTGTTCTCCAATGCTGTCACATGCTGAGAATCTCTTCTACGTTAGGCTAAAAGTATAGCTGTAAGGATGTTTCATATTTTACTGTCTTTGTTCTGAAGCTAGTGGTGTGCAAGGAAAGCTCACCATCTGATTTTCAGTAGTTGTACTCTGTCTGACTTGTAATTACACTAGCAACCTACCACCGCAGATAAAGATCAGGGGACAGGTAGAACAGAAGCCTAGATTTCCATGTTAACTCTTGCACTTACATGACCCTGTTCTCTGAATACGATTTTATAAAATCATAAAATAGTTCTGATTGATTGGTACAGGCCACGTAGTTCAACTTCCCTGCTGTCATGCAGTCTCACCTGAATGTTTGGTTTTCAGATGCTGTATTTGCAATTGGTTTAGAGGGACAAGACCACCAGACACACTTTATTTTTAGGCTAAGACATATATTTCAAACAGTGCAAATTAATTCCTTTTGACTAGTTGTGTTACTGTCTACTAATGCACATGTTTCAAAGTACCCACTGAATGTTTTGCTCCCTGTTTTCTTCCATGTTAGATTATGGTTTGCAGTCATACAGAAAAGAAGATTCTCCTGAGAGGTCAAGCTCAGACCAGCAGCATTTGATACAGATTTACACAGCTCCTGAAATCCATTCTCTTTCAGACTTTGAACCCAATTCTATGACAGACATCTACAGGTATTTAACTTTTCTTGTTTCTCACACTTAATAATCTCTTTTCAAGTTGGGTATTCTTTAAAAGCAATTAGTCTCAGTGTAATTCTGTGGTCACCCCAGGTATATGTTTGATTATAATTTAAAAAGGATTGATCCTGGAATACAGAACAGCATAGATATCACAGATCTTCTCTTTCAAGGTAGATAACCAACTACTGAATTCACTGACATTATATAAAAGCAGAGGTGGTATGATGATTTATAAGGAGTTACTCTGGACTGGTAGATGAAAAAGGTATAAAGATATGCTATTATCTAGTAATCTTTTTTGTTGTTCTTGTTGCTGTTTCTTATGAAAAAAAGAGATTATTTTAAATAAAGACAGTAAACTAAAAGTTAATAGCATCAATTTTCCAGGCTATCATGATGCACATATGCATCCCATAATGCTATAATTAGTGTCAATACATTATTTTGCTGCATACACCCAGTGAAAATATTTGGTTTGCAGAGAAAAAAATAGAGGTAGGAAAAGGAAATGGATGCACTAGTGAATAGCTCCATTCCTTCCCTTTTGAAAGCCTTTACAGGAGATCACTTTGCAATGGCTTATTTGGCTATCAAGTTTAGCCTTACCAGTGATGGATAGCTTCTATCCAGCCACTTTTCAGATAAGCAGGATTACAAGTGACTTGTCAGAGAATCATTATGCAATTAAAAAGTCATTGAACAAGATTTTTTTAAAAAATACCTCTATTTCTTGCTTCTAGCATGAATTTTCTGTGTTAAGTAGGAAAATCACTGTGTTCTTCATGTATTCTGTTTTATAACGATACTTCCTCTGTCTGCTTATTTCCAGTAGGGGGAAAATGCAGAATGGTACTACAACATGTTTTGTGGCCCTTTTCTCTTACTTTTTCATGCCACATTCCCAGCCCAGCAGAAATCTGCTATTTCCAAGTGACTTTGGTAGCTAGCAGAATGTAAAGAACTAGTATTCAGTTAGGGTTTGGAATGCTGACAGTGCAACAGATTTGAGCAGAATAAGGCATGGTTGTTAGCACTGTTTATTAACAACATTTACAAAAGAGTATCTAATACTGACTGTTTTCAAAAGTTCTGAGTGTTACTCTGGCCTGCACAAGGCCACAACAAATGCTTACCGCCTTAATGACCATTATGGAGCTTTTATTGAAAAATTAGTTGCAGAAACAGAGAATGTTGTTTAAGTCTTCCCTTTTTTTTCAATTAGGATTCATTAAAAATATATATGGATTGAAGACATGATTTTATATACAGATTTACTGGATTAATGCATTTTAATCCCTCATAGAGAAATGTGTGCATATACAATGTGCTAGAACATTATTAATTTTAATCCATTCTCTCAGATTATGTAAGCAAGAATTTGAGGTCTCAATAGTATTTATATCTATAGGCTTAAACATGCTTTTAGAATTTACTTCAAAATAGCTCAGTAAAAGGCTGTTTGTCACTGTATTGATATTTCTGGCTATTGTCATTTGTCCTGTGTTGGTCTTTACTTTTTGTTTGGACTCAGTGATTTATGGTTGGACTCAGTGATCTCAAAGGTCTTTTCCAACCACTATGGTTCTGTGATTCTGTGATTCAACATGGACTGGTCTTAGAAAATACTGTGCTCCCACTAAGCATTAATTTCAGGATTGTCTTATGCATTACAATTTATCATTGCTCCAACAGCCAAAACACAATCAAGAAAACGTTGCCTTGGTGCTTGTCTGGTTCACATTTTGCCCCTGCTCAGGTTAGATATCCTTACTTGACTTTGCAGGCAACCTGGTCTCCTGAAGCTATTTCTTGCCAAGGATTGCCCTTAAAATAGTGCTAAGAATTGATTTGCTCATATCATAGATGACTACAATGAACTTTTGACCGAATCAGTGAATGTTTGCTGAATCTAAATTGCTGTCTGCAAAATCCAAGTCTTCTTTTGTTGTACTGCAGTTAATACAGTGAAAGATGAAATCAGAAAAGGGAGAAAAGCAGTGTGCAGTCACGGAAGAAAGATAGATACGCACCCTATAGTATGAAAAGGGTTCTCTTTTTAACTGAGCTACTCTTTAGAATCTGCTTTTTAACACAGTTGATGTTTGACGATATGAGCAGGAGCTAAGCCTTCCTGATACATGCATGTGGGCTCGCTGGCCAGGGAGCAGTGTCCCAGTCTTAAAATCCTCAGTTTTAATCTGTGCAAAAATTCCATTAATATTCCTGAAGGTATGGCCCAAATAAAAAAAAAATAAAATAAAAATGAGTAGAAACTGCAGGAGTGGGACTTTTAATTTTGTGTGCTCTTACAGATGAATCACTTGCTTTTAAAGTTCTCCAGGGAATGTGTTGGTCAGATGGGAAAGCTAAAATGGAAATGAGAACAGGAGCACAAAAACAGTTCCTGTTTGAGCTGAAGAGGCTGTTTCTGGTCACAGTTTCTCTTAGACTGTCTCCTCTTGATTTGTGATACTTATGTGAATTTCACTATCCACTGTGTTAGGATTTCTTTGAGCAGTGCTGCTGAAGCTGAATGAAATCAATACTGCTTTATCAGACTTACCATAATCTAATTACTCTCCTTGAAAATCTGTTTCAGCTTTGCTGTCTTACCAGGATTGGTATTCCTTTCTACTACCAAATCACCCCCAAATTAACACAAAAATCTCAACAGATTAATTTCTACATTTTTCAGCATGGTTTACACACAGTATTTTATTTGCCAGTGGTGGTCCAAAAGTGGATTGTAAGATAGATAGACATACCCCATTACACAGCTAGAATGCCTTACAGAACAGAGCAGCCATTAGCAATACAACAGATTGCTAACCAGTATTTCCCATAAAAATAAATGCTATCAAGTAGAGATGCATGCAGGGAGTTAATTATTGCACAGTTTCAATATATAAAGAGGCAAGAGCATCTTTATCAGGATTGCTGTCTGGAGGAGGTGCTGGCTTAGAGATCACTGTTCTAAAACATCTCCAGTGAGTTCAATAAGGAGATTGAACACCCAGTTGTTATGGCATTTTTTTCATTCTTCACCCTTGATGAATGTGTTTGAACTTGATTGATCTGAGAAAGAAGATGATGATGAAAATATAATTCAGAAAGAATTAGCAAAAATGCTTATCAGAAAGGAGCTAGTCTGGACACACTCTTTCATCATTGACTTTATGGAGATTTTCCAGAACAGTGATCTATGTTGAAAAGAAGCCACTCCTTCACCTGATGATCCTAATGAACCTGCTCCTGCCCCTTGAATAGAGCACAAACCTGTCCTGTATGTTAATTGGTAGGTATCATGTTAGTCTCTGCATATAATGGTATCCCTCTGGATACCATTAATTATTACAGAAAAATTTGCTTTGTTGTCTATCAAACTCAAATGCTTCATCTCTGAGACTGATAACTGTGAGAGGAGACTGCTATGAATGATCAGCGACAGATCTCTGAAAACACAGGGTAGTAACAGATAGCAGCACTGTTGCCATCCTGCCTTTTGGGATACTGGGCTTTTGGTGATTAAAGGGGAAAGAATAAGAAATCATGGAAAGAAGAAATCACTGACTCCATTAACTGTTATTTCATTTTGGATTGCTTTTATTCTGCAGTTACGCCATCATTTTACTAGAAATTGCCACAAGAAGTGACCCTATGCCAGTAAGTAAATATGAACTTTGAAGTTTACATGACAATTTTGATTCAGTTTCTGCTGAAGATGCAAACCAAATTCTGAGTAACTGCACTTTGATTTATTTTTTTGAGCATGCAATTTCCTCTTGACTTTGTGGGTGCAAGTTCAGTTCCGAATGGAACATGCAATCAGGGCTTCCTCATGCACCTACCAGTCTTCCCTTTAGGATTTTGAAGAAAAGTGTATGACAAAAATAATGTAGCTCCAAAATTGCCTTTTGGTTAGCTCTGTGAGGCTTAATGGCAGCGAGGTGGAGGGGGAAAACATGCCGTAACATCTTCCTTTTTTCTCCTATTGTTCCTTCCCTTTCCTACCATGCACAGACCCTTTCAGTAGAGTCTTGCAGTGGTAAGAATATGCTAGAAGAGCAAATGAGCTGCTCTCCAGAAGGAAAATGTCTTCTTTGCACATGTCTTGTGATCACTACTAAATGGCAAACACAAAAAAACGTACCTTGAAACTGAAACCAGATGTTCTGGATATGTAACCGTGTTCAGTCTGAAATAATTTGCTTACAAAGAATTCTAACAATGAAGACCTGAAACTGCCATTCTTCCACTTCTGATAGTTTATGTTAATAGACCAATGTAGGCCTTGTGGTTTCTCAAGAGTTTCCCAATATCTTGCCAGGTATTCCTTTGATTCAAAAGTTGTTTACCTCATACAAACACTGAGATTAAAGTCTTTCAGCTTTTAGACAAGCATACCCAGTTTATACTGGGTTATATATATATGTATTTTTTAATTATTATTGTACTCTCATGTAAAAAGGCTGATTTGGAAGTGATAGGGCAGATATCATGAAAGTAATGGTGATCATAGTAATATATTTTCAGTGGGAGTTATGAAAAACACTCCACTTATTTCAACATTGTTTAATCTCTTATTCTTTAGAAAGATGATGTGCATTCATCTGAATGTTCTTGGTGTCCACCTTTGACGGAATTAATTTCAGGAAAGGCTGAGAATTCTTGCCCATGTCCCACAGATTACATAGAGGTTAGTAAGATACAATATTGTGCACAAAAATTCTTTACTGAAGTGAATTTATCACAGAAGTTTTATATTACTTTTGATGAATGTAAACAATCCAGAAGTCAGGAAGTACATCTCAAACAAGGCACAATGGAATGCTTTAATATCCTTAATAAAAAAACAGCCATTCTGACAAATTGAAAGTTGCAGCTGTCCCCTCAAATTGTCAGTGTAATAAATAATATTCAATCATTGATTTTTTTGTGCTATTTCATTTTGTTATAAAGTGTTGAGTTCCATACATATTTTATGTTAGTAATATCTACTTAGCTGACTGGGAAAGGACTTTCCAATAGTGAAATATGTGCCACAGGCAAAGTATGAGTTTGGTTTGATTCTCATGTCTATGTATTCAATAGCCTCAAACTGCCTAATAACAGTACACCCCCTCCCAGTTCCACTAAATCAGAACAAGACTGTGTCATCCTTATTTCAGCCTATGAACTATGTAATTCACCTTTGGTGGCTTGTAGCAACCTAAATGTAACAAAATTCTCATAAACTGCACTGAATTTTAGTTGAGAGTTAACATTCTTAAGAAGTAGTTGAGTTTTTAATCTTTGGTGATTTTTGTGTACAGACAAGTCCCCTGAAAACGGTATGTGACTCCAACAGCATAACACTGTCTTGAAGCACAAGAACTTAAACAGTGTTTGGCAGAAGGAATGTGAACATCTAATTAATGATTTCTCGCAGCAGCATTTTAATGAACTAACATCTTTCATTCAGAATAAACCTGTAGAACTTTGGAGACCTCAGTATAGCTCTGACACTTTTCACCAGCTGCAGATAGGGTTTCACATGCACAGTGTGCACAGAAGAAACAGGAGTATTAATTAGAAACACTACCAGTGCTTGGAATGACAAAAGGCTGTTTACTTTTCTCACTCTCTTTCCCTGCTACAGTTAATCAGAAGGTGCAGAAAAAATAATCCAGCCCAAAGGCCTACATTTGAACAAGTAAAGAAAATGTTGTACAAGATGAATCCTAATAAAGTTAGCCCTGTTGACATGATGATGACTCTGGTAAATTCACTTTTTAAATCCAATCCAAGTCAATCTGCTCACTTGCCATAACTTTTACCTCTATCCTTCAGGGTTATTTTTTGATCTCATACTCCTTGTTTGATGAGAAAATCCACAGTCGTTCATTCACCTCTGGTGGGCTGATTGTAGCTGCAGTTCTGCTTGAAACCCAGCTTTCCTTCTTATTCCATTTCTATCAGCTTTTTCTTAACTTTCTCAGCTTCTTTGGGGCTGAACACTTGTGTTTCTTCAGTCAAATGTTGTTTGCTTTTTAATGCACTTGTAGGAAACTATATTCCCCTTTTCCAGTGACTTGGTGGTGTTCTTACAGTACTGGAGGTATAGAATCCCTGTATGCCACAAATAGCATGTTGACAGATCCATCTTGAGGAGGAGTATCTTAAACCTATCAGCAGAGAAAAGACTCCTGCCTCCATAGCCTGTTGTCTCACACAGAACAAGAATGCAAAAAGCATAGCATAGCCTAGCAGGACAATGTACAAAACAGAACTGTGAGCTTTTGATAAAAGATTGAGCCTTAGATGCCTTCAGTTTTGGTAACATATTTTAATCCATGTCTGTAGTTTCATTTCTGCAATGGATTTGACCCCAATGTTTACATGGACTTTAAAAAGTCTGGAAGTGGCTTCTGTCCTCTTATGTGTAAGCAACAATCTCAAATCTAGAATAATAAATTTACCCAGGGAGAAATCTGATCTTCAGAATTTCTAAGAAATAGTTAGCTACCTCAGACCCAATTCTTTGCTTATCTGAATGTTTTCCAAGCAGAATCATTCAAATGCTGAAACCCTATCCAACTATGACTGTTTCAGTAAAAAGATTATTTTATGTGATTCTCTATGTTATTTAGATGGAGAAATATAGCAAACATCTGGAGATACTGGTTTCTGAGAGAACCCAGGATTTAATGCATGAAAAACAGAAGACTGATCGTCTGTTGTATAGTAAGTTATATAGCAAAAGTTCTGGTTATTCTTCTCAATAGTAATTTGATTTTGACTGTCTAATTACAAACAGAACACCTTTTATGGATGATTATTTAATAGATAATATTTAGTTGTCAATGAATTAGATGCTCCTTGCAAAGCTGAAAAGATATTTAGCTACTTCTTATATTTTTCTCATAAAGATCAGTGCACTCATCTGAGAGCTAGACTCCAGAATCCATAGTGCTCTCAGTTCGATCTTGCTTGGCAGTCCTTCTGTATAGTTATAAATATCAGGAAATTGCTTTTGGACTGAGATTACTTTTGATGGTGGTGTATCTTCTAGAATTCCACAAAAAAAAAAAAAGTGATAAAGGAACAGGTATAACACATAGGAGAGGAAAAATGAAAGGCTGTGAAAATGCAAGATAGGAGAAATTAAGAAGATTAAAAAATGAGAGAAGAGATAGTGAACAAATCTAACACAGGAAAAAACCACTAGCAAAGATACTACAAAGAAAGAGTTAGTAATATCCCAAGACACACTATTAGAATCTAAACTTACTCCGACTTGGAATGTATAGATATTGATTTGTTTGAGCTAAAAGTTATGGATTATCTGAAAAAAATGGATTTGTTACCAATGAGATTTACTGTGAATTCTCACATGACAGCAAGGCAGATTTTGATGCTAAGGAGTGATTTCACTTTCAGAACATTTCACATTTAGGAACATTGCTTTTATTCCTTTAAACAAACGTGCATTTACTGTGTGCTTTTATCCATATCAGAAGAGTAACAACGCTCTACTTTCTACAACAGGTATGTTGCCGAAGCAAGTAGCAGATGATCTCAGGCAGGGAAAACAAGCACAAGCTCAAAGTTACTTAAGTGCCACCATCTTTTTCAGGTAAACAAAAATGAAAGATAGGACTAGAACTGACTCCTACTGAATAAACTTATAGGCTTCTAGAGGAGGTGAAGCTCCTCCTGAGTAAAGAAATTCTATCTAAACTGCTGTTTACTGTAGCAGATAGCAACATTTAACTCTGCAAATAAGTGTCTTTTAAAATTCTCGTACCTCTCCATTTTTCCTTACAACTGCCTAAGTAGAAAATAAGATTGCTGTGGAGCTCTAACACCCAGCAGCATGCCACTTTACATGTGTTACACACAAGCATGTATGTTTCATAAAATAGGCCTAAGTAAAAGTTCCAGCATTATGGTGTGTAAAGGAAACTTGTCTGTCCTTAGAGTCCACATGGATATACAGCCTTTGACTTGTTATGTGTGCATGAAGCAACATACAAGTTGCATGCCTTTGCTTGTCATGAATGGACAGATATTAAGTTCCCTTTTTTCATTTGTACACAGTCCAAAATTGAAGACTCCTTAGTCTGTTGCAGATTAAATTCTCTCTTTATGTGGTGGGTTGACCCTGGCTGGATGCCAGGTGCCGACCAAAGACACTCTATCACTCCCCCTCTTCAACAGAACAGGGGAGAGAAAAATATAACAAAAGGTTCACAGGTTGAGAGAAGGGCAGGTAGAGATCACTCATCAATCTCTGCCACAGGAAAAACAACACTGACTTGGAAATTAATTTCATTTATTGCCAATCAAATCAGAGGATGATAATGAGAAATGAACCCAAATTGAAAACAATTCCCCTCACCCCTCCCTTCTTCCCAGGCTTAACTTTACTATTACCTCCTCCCCGCCAGCAGCAAAGGGGGATGGGGAATGAGGGTCATCGTCAGTTCATCACACATTGTTTCTGCCTCTCCTTCCTCCCCAGGGGCAGGGAGGACCCCTCACACTCTTCCCCCTCACCTCTCATGTAGACAGTCCTCCACAAATTTCTCCAGCATAGGTCCTGCCGATGAACAACAGATCTTTACAAGCTACTTCAGCATGGCTCCATTCCATGGTGGGCTGTCCTTCAGGAACAGACTGCCCCAGTGTGGGTCCCTCACAGGGTCACAAGTCCTGCCAGCAAACCTGCTCCAGCCTGGGCTCCTGTCTCCATGAGGTCACAGGTCCTGACAGGAACCTGCTCCAGCGTGAGCTTCCCACAGGGTCACATCCCCCTTCAGGCATCCACCTGCTCCGGTGTGGGGTCCTCCATGGGCTACAGGTGGTCACCTGCTCCACCATGGACCTCCAGGGACTGCAGGGGGACAGCCTGCCTCACCCTGGTCTTCATCACCTGATGCCTGCAGCACCTGTCCCCCTCCTTCTTCACTGACCTTAGAATTATAGAATAAATCATAAGATTGGAGAACGGTTAGGGTTGGAAGGGGTCTTAAAGATCACCTAGTTCCAATGCCTCTGACAGGAGCAGGGACACCTTCCACTAGACCTCATCCAACCTGACCTTGGTGTCTGCAGTTGTTTCTCTCACATATTCTCAGTCCTCTCTGTCTGCAAAACATGCAGGTTTTTTTTCTTCCCTTTCTTACTTATGTTATCCCAGGGGCATTACCACTGTTGCTGATGCCCTCAGCCTTGGCCAACGATGGGTCCATCTTGGAGCTGCTGGCTGTGTCAGACATGGGGGAAGCTTCTGGCAGCTTCTCACAGAAGCCACCCCTATGCTCCCTGCTACCAAAACCTGTCCACACAAACCAAATACACTGTAAAAAATGATTTACTGCATTGGTAAACTAAAAGACTTAGGTCAGTCAACCCTTTTAAATGGAAAGAAAATGTTTTCAACTTAAGTAGATGTTCGAAGGCAAAACTATTCTGTAAGATCTGTAGTGAAATAAATACCGAAAAAGAGAATGTTGAGCTAGTTCTGCTGAGAAATTTGTACTGTATGCTTAGAATTGTCAGTCTGCAATGGTTAAGACACTAGATGAGTATATTCTTTTTGTTGTGTTTTGACAGTGACATTGTTGGCTTCACTCAGCTGTCCAGCAACAGCACACCTTACCAAGTGGTAGATCTCTTGAACAAGCTTTATACTACTTTTGATGAAATCATAGATAACTATGATGTCTATAAGGTGGAGACAATAGGAGATGCCTGTAAGTTCCTTGAGCTGTGGACAATGATGGGGCATGGGTATTTCATCAGGATAGAGGCTGATTTGATGACAAGGAAGAACAGATTAAGAAGATTTGCAAAGTTTATTACTACTGGGAAGACCACACAAAACAATTAGGGGAGAAGTCCTAGCAAAGCCTTAGCAACCTTTAGAAACATTTTCCTGCATAACTTTCATAATTTCTACAACTGATGAATGTTGTGGATGGGACAAATGAATTGAGTACTACCACTGCTGTTTATTTGGTGCCTATGACCCGTAAAGTCTGACTTTAAACCTTGGCAAGAGATTAATCCCAGCTGTCAACTTCTGTTTCACAGGAACACAACTGAAAAAGTTACCTTCTACATGGGAACATAGATGCCCTTCCATAAGTTTTATTATCTCTTTTTTTGCAAAGACCATGACAAACTTCTCTTTCCTAATACTCTGCAGGGGCTTGGCTACCTCTTTGTTTTGGATTTTTAGGAAAATGGCTTCTTATTTGCTACTGTGGGGATCTGCTGGGGATTGGCTAGCAGTAAAACTGAGTTCCATCAAAAACTTAGCAGAATCTATCAGGTTTTTTGTATAATATAGACAGGAAATCCTATAAAAGATGTGGGGGGAAAAAAAAAACAAACAAAAAACCCACTCTTTTTTTTTTCTATGGCATGGTCAAGCACATTCTGAAGTACAAAATTCCTGGACAAATGTACCCAAGGGATCCTGAAGAGACCTGTCTCTTGTCCTACACAGTAAGTGCAGGGAGCGTAAGACATCTAGTGGGAATCATTGCCTCTCTTTACAGTCCCTGCCCAAATTGAACAGCTACTTTCTACTACTTGTTCCACTTCAACCATCCTTAATGGAGACAGGGAGCAAGAAAGGGTAGGAGGTAATAAATCTTATGGAAAATTAAGAAGGAAATCCAACATTTTTCAGAGATAGGGTAATTACACACATGAGCTGTTGCCCCATCCTTTATTTGTTTATGGCTTTCTCTGTTCAGCAGGCACCACTGTGCCACAGAATATGAAGGAATAGACCTTTATTTTATTTTTTTTTTTTTCAAAATTAGGCACCATCCTTTGGTAAATCTCTGTGTAATGTCAAAGGTTAACACAGTTGCATTTTTATGTTAAGATATGGTGGTGTCAGGAGTACCCAAAGAGAATGGGATCCTTCATGCTGGTGAGATCGCAAGCATGGCTTTAGACCTTCTGGACATCTGCAAGACCTTTAAGATCCCACACAAGCCCAACACCCTTCTGAAAATAAGAGCAGGAATCCATTCAGGTATGTTGAGAGGGCTGCAAAAGAGTCTTCCTCTGGTTTAACAAATGTTTCTGTAGTGGCATTTCCCCTCCTTTAAAAATAAAGTTAATTTATTGACATGGGATAGAACACCTCATAGACCCCATCCCAGCAAAAGAAAATTATTGGATACCTGAAATATTGGGAACACAATGCAGAATATAACATTGGAAACTCCCCATGGCCCCAGTGCCTTTGCTGATGTGAGTGAGGACTGCCATTCTCTGCTACTTTTCAGCTGTTCTGTTCTCAACACAGCGAGTCACTTCTTGACTTTTTGATCTAGCCTTCACTCTCAGATCTAAACTGATGTGTGATTGCAACTCTTTCTTGATAGACAGCCAGGGTTGGACATGTGCTGTACAGCCCAACATCTGCAAGTTAAGCAGCTTACATTGTCTCAGCAAGAGATCTGATTTTCTATGTTTTAAATCCCCTGGGGCTGACATGAAGGAATCAAAATGCTCATTTTCTGCCTTCAGCAGGAGCAGGTTACATCCTGCTCCTGCTTTTCCATATGACTAGTGAGCGTTGCATGTACAACTCCTATTGGCAGCATTCCTTTTTCACTGCCCCTCAAAATATTCTGTTGTCATGCAGGTGCCTTAATTCATGCACACTACCTGCACCCCCTTATCACTTCCCCCACTGTTCTCCTTTGAGGCCCTTTTGCAATTCCCTCCACGGCTCTGGAAGCATCTGTAAGTAGGTGTATAACTCATACAAGACAATGCTAACACTCAGTCTTGTTCATGGATGAGATATAAGGTAATGTGTGAAGCAGCCATGAGGTTGTATGTGATTTAAAACCACAAAATGTCTTGTTTTCTTTTCTTTAACAGGAGCAGTTGTAGCTGGAGTTGTTGGGACAAAAATGCCACGGTATTGTTTATTTGGAGATACTGTGAACACAGCTTCCAGGATGGAATCTACCAGTGAAGGTAACAAGGAATAAACTGCAACCACCCCTTAATGAGTTCTGAAAAAATGTTATGCTGAGTTTTGAGTCTTGTCCTATTTCAATGACTACTAATCCTGTAAAGAGGGTGTTGATTTCTGCATCCCATCTGCCTATGGATGAATCATGCCCATGATATTCTCTACAACCTTTGTAACAAGGTCCCCTCATTCCCCAAGTCTCAGAAAGGGATTTTCATGGCATTGAAGTTCTCTAGAATAAAAAAGGGCAAGACTCTGATAGAATGAGAGGAAACTCACTGTTTCTAGTCTTGCTGGCACCCAGCTGAATTTATAGTAAAAATATTTTAATGACTCTTCTTTTTCACTTATAACTTCCTCTAATGGAGAACACAAGAGATGGTAGGTCACCATGGGAGCTGTGTCTGTCTTTAACCACTATAGAAGGTTATATATGTGTCCTCCAGCAAAGAGATACGACAGAAATCTCTGAGGACTACACCATGGAGATATCCTCACTTTCACTGCTTTCCAGGACATAACAGAGCTCCATGTTTAGTTAGCAATCTTCATCTTTAACCAGTATGAGCATTTGAACTTCAAATTCTGAAATTCTTTAGCCTGATCTACAAGAACTGGGGGAAAAAAAAATCAAAAATAATTTTAAAAAAAAGAACGAGGGAGTGATTCAAGGTCAAGCAACCTTTCATTCATGAAATGAGGGTGAATAGTTTTACAGCTTACATTACAATGGTTTGGAAATTTATTTGAATTAGGCAAAATCCAAAGTGTTTTCAAGTTTAATTTCATAATAAAAAACGATGCTTGCAACATCTATCATGATCCACTGTAAAACAAGGCAGAAAGGCAGAGAAGTCCTACATAATGGATTTGAAGGTTTAGCATGGGGATTTGAGAATCAACCAAGATCCATTCCTTCTCACCATTTTAAACATCAACACTATAAACTTAAGTATAAAGGCAAACAGCCTTACCTTTAAAGCCTTTTTTCTCCCTCTTTTTCTGACCATGCACGTCTGAGGACATTGAATTACATTAACATGTTTTAACTCTAAGATGATCACTTTAAAATAGATTAATTTATTACTAGCAATGTAAATTAAAATTGCTATCAGCTGGAATCTGAGTACTAGTGTCTTGTTCCCAAGATGTTAAAATATCATGTATCTAATGAAAATAATATTTTAGAGATATGTATCTGGATGTGGTGAAACATATTTCAGACTTCCTGGTCTATAGGGAATGTTTTCAGACTTCAAGTAAAAAACATTTAAACACACAGAAAAAGTGGATATTACAAAACAGTAATTTTCTGGTAGAAGAAAAACCAGTAAGACCATCTTAGCCAGTCTTACTATCATCTGAGATCTTTTTTAAACAAAGAAGCATAATGATTTCCTTTGTGTCACAGAATGTTAAAAGCAGGGAAAAAAAAATTATTTTGCAATTTGCAAAATGTTGGCAATTACATGAAGATAAAATCCCAACTAAGGAAAAATCACATTGTTTAAAAAAAAAAAGTGTAATTATGGTAATATAGTGTCTTCCTCCTGTTTTTATTTACAAGTGTGGAAGCTGAGCAAGTAAGGCAGTTTCTTTAATGTTTAGACTTCACTGAAAACTGTGTGTGCAAAGAATGTGCTAGCTCTGTATTGGCCAGCAGTTAGAACTATGTATGATTTAACTCACAAGGTGAAAAAGGTGCTTGTCGGTATCTCTGGCCAGGCAGCTATGAAGAGTGGAAAATAATATTAGATGCAGGATGTGAAGAGTAGTGTTTGTTGACAGTCATGTCCTGAGATGCCCTCACAAAGAGTCCACGGTACTGGAGCTTGTGTGCAAACATTTCAAGTAACAGATGCATGACAGCAAAGACATGAAAAAAGCAAGGGGGATTTCATTAATGAGTCTTGAAGTCTTTGGCACACGGCAGGGGATGGGTCTGTCTTAGATGTTTAAATTGTTATGATAGTATGACCATTGTCTCTCTCTCCAGCTCTTAAAATACAGTGCAGTTCAAGTGCATACCAGCTGCTGGAGCAGATTGGGGAGTATGTGTTAGTATGCCGTGGGAATTTACAAGTCAAGGTGTGTATGCAACATTTATACTCAGCTTTTCGTAGAGGAGAGTGTGAAAGTGTTCTGGAGTCCCTGAATTTTAACCCCTGCAGTCCTCTATGTCTCAAAGTCCTCGGGTTAGACTGTTTCCTGTTCCTGAAGAGAGAAGGCTCAAGTTTTAAACCAGGACCAAATCCATGGGCTTGTTCATGGGACAGTAATTCAGAGATGAAGGACTTAGCCAAAGTTGGCAGGACTGCATGGCACGTCACTTTGTCATAACTGCTTGAAGTCTAAAAAAGTCATTCAGAGACATCATAAATCACCATAAGAGTTCCATAAGAGGACTAACATACTTCTGGACCCAGTTTTGGGCAGGAGTTCAGAGAATTTTTTTAATCCATAGTGCTGTCACTATCTTTTAATGAAAAGTTTTATGCCTCAGTGTTCCTGTATGTAAAATGGCTGACAGACACATCAGTCTCCTTTTAGGACTTGCTTTGAGTTGTAGTAAGATCACTACACAAATGATGGGTACTATTGTAACCCTATGACTCATTTTCTTCCTTAGGGGAAAGGAGACATGGTAACATACTGGCTTGAAGGTAAGAAAGCCTCTGCCACCCAGAAGGCAGTCACCAGCACTTCTACAACTCTTCAAGACCCCAACAGAGCATCGTTCAGTTTGATACCGGGTGTCCTTCCCAGTGATCCTCTCTCATGTCCTGCTTACTAGCCACTCACTCCAGCATCCATCCTGCTTTCAGTCTGTTAGGTCATCCTGCTGAATTAGAAAGTAAAAAAAAGAGATAGTACACCTCTTTGGCCTTGTGGATATATTAGCTTGGAGTTTACTCACAGGTATCTCTTTCCTGTGACAGGAAAAAATACAAAACAGCAAAAACTCATCTTGAGGAATGCTACATAAGACTGGCCCAACAGCTACTAGGGCACAAGGAAGCTCCCAGTGTTTTTTGTTGATTTGGTTTTGCTGGGTAATCCCCTGCCAGCAGCCTCCATCACTTCAAAACCAGATGGCTAGACATTCCAGCCTGTAAACTGCTTCCACAGAAAAGAAGGAAACACCAGAGTGTTGCTGTTTAGTGGGGTGATAAACCTTGTGGATGCAATTGGTTTTGTGCTGTGAAAGGGAAAATAAGGTGTATTGTGTTAGAAAGCAAGACCCATTGAAAGAGGAGGATGAAGCAGTGCAATTATAGTGGATACAAATCAGAAGAATATGTGCTCCTGCTTCCATTTCATCTCCATTGCCTAGAACACAGAAAGAAGAATTAAGAAGAAAGTTTGAGCTACTTCCATAGAGTCAACACTTAGTGATACCTGCCATCTTGGTAGAGAGATCTGAAAATCTTGGGGAAGAAATGAAAGACATTGCATGCTGTTGTTAAACAGAAGAGAGTCCTACAGCTGCTCATGTCTTGGGCTGCTCTGGGATTTTTCTGAAAAACTGCTCTTCACATTAGCTTGTATTATGGAGTTGCTTTGACTAATGTGGTGGTGAACATACCATTGCTGGCTAGCTATCTGGCTGTGAAATCAGGCAGCCCTCTGAGTCACTGTGTAATTTAAGACACAGTTCAGAAAAGGTCATTCCTGAGCAAGCATTTCCTGTAAAGAGAGAGCCAACACTGCAAGTGGAGTAATCTCTTGATGAACTTGGTTCTGTAAGCATTTCTGGTGTTGACTTTCTTTAAAAAAAAAGCATGTGTATGGTGGACCTTGCTTATACTTTTTAGGGATTTATTTATGGTAATAAATTGCATTTATTCTGATTAACAGTCTAACAGAACTAGATACATGAAATAGAGGAAGGAAGGATACCAAGAGTCATAGCAGTTCCACCATAATGTGAACTGGATTGGCCAAAACTAAGTGAGAGGAGGTGCAAAGAAGGAAGTATGAGTGACATGGCACCATTTACTCCTCCTTATCCTGCTCCCTTACCCTCCAGTCTGTCCCTAATTCTAGGTTTGAGTACAAAATCACACACGTAGATGCAATTTTTCTGGTATAAATTTAGGTAGCTTAAACAATCAGCTTAAACAAGACTAGCTGTCCATGTTCCTGTGTTCCTAGCATACTTTTAATTCTGAATATGTGATGTGTAATAGTAACAGGAGAGTCACTACAGTCCTGTTTCAACTTGTATCAGAAGTAAATACAGTGCTAATGTTAGATATTTCAGAGATGCCTAGAAGAGGTAGAAAGCTAAATCCTCCTGAATTATGGAAGACTTACTTGAAATCCAGAGGGAAAATACAGAATATTCTGAGTGAAATTCTGTATCAGAGGTCTGTAACAATACTGCCACTTGAATGGGACCAGAATCTCAGCACGGGACATACACATAACTGATCTTGTCACATGAGATCCCAACATAAAGTCCAGCCAAACTTTTAAAAATTAAATTTTTTTATTGGTTTCACATTTTTTTCTAAACTTAAAAGATTCCTTTCTCTATTTTTAATTTCATTAGTACATGATACAGTACAGTTACCTTATTTGTAATCTTTGCAAAATAAACCTTTTAGTTATCCAGAACCCAGATATGTCCTTTAATACAATCACTTCTTTTACCCAAATACTACCTAGATATTGTGAAACTCTCTGCTCTGTTACAGTGCTGCATGATATATAATATAGTTTACATTATTCTTTTAATGACTTAGCATTTTTTATATTTTTATTAGAAAGGTGCCTATCATGAGGTCTTTTATCAAATGTGGATGTGAAAGCATGTCCTTTGTTATATGCTCATCTATAGCAGAACTTCAGCTTTAACAATTCTGTGTTTAACAGTTATTTTAGTGTTATTTTTAGAATTAAAAGCTTTAAAATGAGTGTCTCCTGTGTTTAACGTCTTCTCAATAGAAATGAGTGACGAGTGACCCTTAGCAAGCTTGTTGGATTGACAGCCTTCACCACTGACATCTCCTTGGGTAATATTCAAATCTGGCTGAAGATAGTAGATTGTTGCTGTCTTCAAGGGGCTTAGAGCCTGGTGGTTACCTACAAAAGAGGTACAGCTTGAAGAGCACCAGTGCCAGCCCATCCCTCTGTTTTGTTGTTATGCTTTCATCCTCTCCTTGAGCAGAGCATCTCCAGAATGACAACTACATTATTTTCTAAGGACTGTTGAATCTGTGGTATCTCTCCTGAGACTTCAGGCGGTAGGCCTTACTGATGTCAGTTTGATTGAAGGCTGTGATGCTCTGGCTGTTCTTCCTCCAGCAGACAGAAGTACAGTGTAATGAATGTTACAGATGCAAATGGAAGTGTCCTAAGTCAACTAGCAAGTATTTAAGATTTATCTCAGGCTTCTTCACAGATGCAGTCAATGGTTACAGCTATATTTCATTGTCAACTACCAAAGCAATAGGCAAGTTTCAGGAACATGAGCTCTATTTGGTAACACAAATTTTTACTAGGAGTTAGAGACAATGCAGCCATCATTAGAGATTGTATAACACAGCAAATTCAGCAGCATAAAGCCTGTAAGATGTGCCTTACTTTTATGTCCTGGAGGTGGCATAGCTGCAGTTCATTTTTTTTCTGTATGTGGCCACATAGGCATACCTATGTATAAGAATATATAGAGAGTGTATATATTATATATATATACACTCTCTATATATTCTTATATATATATAAGAATATATATATTATATTCTCTCTATATATAATATAGAGAGAATTATATATTCGTATATATGTAAAACATGTCTGGCTATAAATGTAACTGTATAGGGAGTGCAAATCAATACCCAGAATAAGGACACAAAAATGTTGACAGTTGTTGCCTCAGTTTTGAACTCTGCAAGCATCTCAGTTTTTGAACCCACCAAGGGAACACAGAGCGGTGCCTCACACAGAACTTCATATACAAGTGCAGGTGGTCTTTACAACAACTGCAAACCAAAACACTGTCCCATTTCACCCTCTAAATCTACATCCTTGTGTAAGGTGGTACTTGTGACTGATGTTACTGCAGATTCAGATCTCCAGAGAGTCCTGTTATAGCTCCTGGTATCTCTTACTGCCCAGGCAATGTAGCATGTGGCTAATGCTGGGTTTTGGTAGTGGAGGAAGGGGCTGCAACATTGGCTCCTGTGAGAAGCTGCATGAAGCTCCCCTGGCTTCAAGGCAGACCTGCCTTCAGCCCAGGCTGAGCCATTTGGCGATGGCAAAATGCCTCTGTGAATCCATATTTATGGAAAGACCAGTTTGGCAGGAGATCAGGAACATCAACAACAGCAAAGACAACAACAACCTGAAGAGGAGAGAGGAGGGGGGATGTGAGAGAGACAACTACAGACACCCAGGTCGGTGAGGAAGGAGGAGGAGGAGGTATGCCAGAGCGGAGGTTCCCCTGCAGCCTGTGGTGAGATGGCTGGCTGTCCCCCTGCAGCCATGACGGATAACAGTGGAGCAGGTGCCCACCTCTAGCCGAGGAAGGATCCCATGCTGGAGCAGGAGGCTGTGCCTGAAGACAGCTGTGGCCATGTAGAGAGATCAGGGTCAGGAGGAGCTGATACCAGAGCAGGGGCCCAGGGTAAGGAGGCATGCCAGAGCAGAGATCTGTCTCCAGCCCATGGGGCCCCCATGCTGGAGCCAGGGGTTGTGCCTGAAGAAGTCTGTGCCTCCATGGGAAGCCTGTGTTGGAACACTTTGTTCCTGAACTCTTTTAGCCTGCAGGAGGGATCTCACACTGGGGTGGGGGAGAGTGCAAGTAGCTGTGTCCCTAAGGAGGAAGGAGCACCAGAGACAATGTGTGATGAACTGACTGTAACCCCCATCCCCTGTCCCCTGTGCTGCTGGGGGAGGAGAAGGTAGAGAAATCGGAAGCAAAGTGATTTGAGCCCAGAAAGAAGAGAGTGGTGGGGAGAAAGTGTTTTTAAGAGGTGGTTTAATGTCCCACTATCCTATTCTGATTGACTGGTAACAAATTAAATGGAATTTTCCTTCCCCAGGTTGGGCCTGTTTTGCCTGTGACCATAATCAGTGAATGAGGCCTCCCTGTCCTCATTTCAATCCACGAGCTCCTTTGTTGTATTTTCTCTCCTCTGTCCCACTGGAGGGAGGGGACTGAGTGAGTGACTGCATGGTCTTAACTGCCAGCTGTGTCTAAACCACCACAGATATGTTTCTCTTTTCCTAAGAGATTATATCCCCACCAGAAAATGGGAAAGCAATTGTAAAAATGGAGCTGAAGAACTGAAGGTGATATGTACTTTATAGATCACTTCTTCACTCAGTGGCCTTTCATTGTCTATGGTCATGCAAAATAATACAGAGGATACTAATATTGTATTTATGATGTGGTGATTTTTTTTGAAAGATTGTGCATTTTGATTATTGTTTATTGTAGCTCCATCAGCATACAGGTAAGGATGCAGGCAGGTACATTAAATAAATCACACGACGCAAGAACTGACTTATGAAAGTCTTTAATTAGACGGATAAACCTTCACTATATTGTTTCAGTTTGAATGTTGAGAAGTAGATTGAATACCCACAATATTTTTAAAAATCCCAACAAGTAAAAAAAAAATGGTTAATGTATTTCCAGGTGTAAAACTTTCTAGATTTTATTCAAACCATTGGCACTGAACAAAACTGTGTTTTGCCATCACAAAGTTAGTCTTTATCCCCTATATTAGCTAGCAAACATCTTTTATTTAGCTTGTTATTGATATGTGTGGAGAGTCTCTAGTTCCATGGTTTTTGTGTAAACAGAAAAGTTATCTGCTTCTTCCTACAGCTAATTAGTCAAACCAGAAAAAAATAATTTATTTAAAGAAAAGTGGAATGAAATCAGGTGCTCTTTGCAAACAGTGCAAGGGCATAGTGTAAGTGTTGAATCTGACTCTGCAGTCAGCAGATGCAGGATCTCTTGAAGATCTATGTCTGGAGAAGAGGTTGGTATGAGGTTCCCTAGCATGTAGAATATCTCTCTCTCACCCCACTCAGACCCCCAAAAGGTATTAATAGCCCTTCCATCTGAATTGACCTCAATAGTAGGAGTCTTTGGTTTTTTCAAGAATGTCTTTCTGGGGCTCTTCCTTCAGACCAGTAAAAAGACAAGGCTATGCAAGATTATTCTGATTACTCTCCAGCTGGCTACCATCTGCTTTTCAGCTAATGAGTACTGTCCTCCTAATTCCCGTCTGAATTTTCCGCTATTTCACACCAGTCAGTGTAAAACATTGGGTTGTGCATTATTACATTCTAAACTGGAATTCAAAGATGAAATAATTTGCAATCCAACGTTCTCTCCAAAAAAAAAAAAAAAAAAAAAAAAAAAAAGAGGGCAAAATTCCCTCACCTCCTAATTTAAAATTTGCTAAAATGCATTTTCTGATGTAGAGATATTATAAAACAACCAGTTTGAATGTGAGAGAATGGGTTTTGTAGAACTTGTGTGGGAACCCTAATGACTGAAACCTTCCAATGAGCATGTATGTTATTTATTTAGTGTCCTGTACTATACTAACCACGGTCCTCTGGTTCAGACAGGGAACCAAGCTACCCCATCTTCTCTATTTCTACCTCACCTTTCCATTGCACTGGGTCTTAAACACATATGCATCCTTTTTGGAACTAACTTATAATGCTGGATTTAATAGTGTTCATAAAGTACTAAGTCTGGGAATAGAATAGGTACTTCCTAGCCAGAGAATGCCAAATATGATGCTACTGTAGCAGCATCCTCATGTCCATGAGTGCGCATAATTGCTGATGATTATCATTGCATTTCCTGCTAAAAGACAATGGTGTGCAAATAAGTGTTTTGATGAGATCTGAAAACAAATCAACTTACCTGGCATCAGATTTCTACTACATATCAGTTTTCTTCTGTAGCTCTTGCATTCTGCTTCCTGGCAGAAAAGCACTCTCTGTCCCTACCTGAGGAGCCTGCTCAGGGTAAGCTACCAAAGAGAAGCTGCACATATGGAAGAATGCACTAAACATATTGCCTCCGTGACCAGAATATAACACAGTTAATCTAACAAAGCAATGAAATACTGTTGGTAAGGCCTTTTTGGTCTCTTGCTTTCATGAATAATACCTCTTTTTCTGTTCTTGCCTCATTACAGCAAAGTACAGAACCAGATTTTCAAAGTATTTAACCTTCTTCCAGTCCCTAAGTAATGAAACTGGAGGTTGAAAAAATACTAGTACTGAATCTGTCAGAATTGACCAAAGGTTCAACGCTTTTACCAATGGTTTGGAGAAATGCTGAACACAAAGCATTGGAAAATTCCAGTTTGTGATCGGTAACAGAGACAGGATTTCACAGGTGTTATAACGAAACACCGTCCTGAGACATTTAAGCTCTGTGTATCCTATTGGAAGAACTGTGTGTCCTTAAAGAGCCACAACAGACTTCTTGGAAAAATGCTCTTCTCCTAAAGGATGGAAGGAATTTTAAATTGCAACAATAGACTTGAGGCAGAAAATTTGGGTGAGATGTTGGAAAGGGGTCCTCTGAGCAGATCTCAAATTAATATACTGCTGTGCTTGTGCATTCTGTGACCTGCTCTTGCAAACAAACATGTAATGTATATACAACTACACATGGTGCAGTGTTTGTAAGTAAAAACATTAAGCACAAACACTTCTGCATGCATCTGACAATAGGATAGTCAGGGCTAATCCATGGAACTGTTCTGAACAGAAAATAAACTATGATTTAAAAACCAATGATAGGTGGATCTCATTGCCTGGTAAGGACATATAGGGTCTGGAATTCCTTTACTGAAAGGACTGGTAAAGGTAACACTTACTGATGAAAGTTTGCCAGAAAACATTAAAAGTGAATTCCAGATCTGCTCTCTGTGCTGTTTCTAAAGACCAGACACAAAAGGGCCCATGGTACAAGAGAAGTAACAGAGCTGCTGACTGCCATCCCAGTAGGGATTGCATACTCAGGCTGGCTGCAGAGTGGAAACGGGCTCAGTATGACCTGCTCTGCAGCTGATGTGTCATGCTGTGTATTAAGAACATGTTCAGAAAACTCCTCTAGTCTACATATTAGGGAACTCCTCTACAAGTTTTAATAATGATTGATATTAGAAACTTTCACAGAAACTTTTCAGGACTCAGAAAATCTCCTGTGTCAGAAATGCATTCTCTAGGAATACAGCTTTACTGGCAACGTGTCGAGATCCAAGTTTCTGAGGGCAGACTGTGTTCTGCACATAAATAGATCAGTCCCTAAATGCTAATGAAAATTGGGCTGGAAGTGCCTTTGAGGCCTGACAGTCAGCCATCTCCAACCCATCTCTACAGCATCTTTAGTGGGAAAGGTATTACACCGAGATGCAGAATGCCAGGCCTGTGCTGCAAGAACTGACAATTCAGTTGGATGTCTCAAGGTAACAGCGTACATGGAATGCATGATGTAGGGCCAGATTCTACCACTCTGGTCAAGAGCAGGAGCTCAGTCTGGTACCCACCAGGAGAGGGGTCCTGGTGGCTGTTACTCTGTTAATGACAACATAACAAACAGTTACTGGAGCAAGACTGCAGAGAGGTTGGATCAGATAGGGAGGAACTGCCTGTGGAAGAGCACCACATTTCTGCAGAACACAGATCAAGAACACAATCGCAGTCCTGAGGGACACACACCCTGAGCACATTCACCTCCCACTCGCTCCTTTCCAGGCAGAAAGGACCTGACACTGTTTAGCGCTCTAGGAGGACAAACTGCTCACTGATTAAAACTCCTGATTTCCTGTTAAAGGTTTTGCAATGATCAGCTTGCATGAGGGTAAAAATACTATTTACAACAATAGAAATTTAAACAAAACAACACAAAATTGCCCTGCATACAGCCGATCTGTGCATCAAATGTTTTCTTAAAAGGTAAACTCCCCTATAGCACTATGGCAAATGCTAGTCTAAAAATAAATTTCATATATCTGAGGAACATTCTCTGAAGGTCCAGATCACTGGTTTTCATCAAACACTAATATATGCCTTGTCACCCATACTGTAGGACCAAACAATACGTGGCCATTGACTTCAATGAGACCAGGCGTTGACCCCACAAACAGAGCTCCCCTAAAACTGCAGGCAGTGTTTGGAGGATAGCATGGAGAAGTGGGATTTTGACCCAGAGGTGTTTTAAACATAGCACAGACACAAAGAAGCTCTCATTTCCAGGTTGTGGCTTGGAATCACACCCTTAGCTGTGGTATCCTGAAGCTAAATTCAGACCCAGGACTAGAAGCTGCCTCTGAGAAGCAACATGATTATTCCTTCTTGTTTCGAGATTAGTACTGGTCCTTCATGTTCTAGTGGCCATCAGGAGAGACCACATGAGCTGAATGAAAATAAAGCCCCAGTAATTCTCTGGCCTGGGCATGGTACCTGCACAAAAAGCTTGAAGCTGCTGTCATGCCATCTTTGATCAAATAAGCAGTACATTTTTACTAGCAAAACTATAGCATATGAAAAAAGCTCAGTTAAAAATAATTTTAAAAAAACTTTTCATTTTTAAATGGACAAGTTCTTATTTTTAAAATGGCCACATTAATTCATTTCCATTTTGTTCTTCGCTGAACTAGCACAAAAGAAAGGAAAAAAAATCAGAGAGAAAGAGATTTCAGACTCAGTACTTACATATTTCTTTAACTTCAAATTTCCCCATGTTCAATAAAAAACTTTAGTGGATCATGGTGGATTACCCTAGAAATATTGCTTAAACTTGTATTTTGTTATAAAACCTTACCTCAGCTAAATGAACGGAGGAAGGTCATTGCCTGTAAATATCATGTTTTAAACATATTTTTTTATACCTCTTTCTATATTGTGGGAAATTTTTACTCCCACTAAACTTTGTTTTAATACAAACATTGTCATATTTCTAAAGTAAGAATGAAATAAAGCACATGACTCAGATCTGTATGGCTGGTCTGAAGTTATATATTTACCATTCCTTTTGTCACTAGATTTTGCTGTCTTGCCTTGTAAAACCCCATGTAACTTCTGACAGAGAACACCTAGTCCTAGACAAAATGGAAAAACTTGACCTTTTCCTATATATATTTGCAGAACTGAACAAATCGAGGTTCCCAACGGGCTGATGCTTTGCTCTCTTATGCAAGAGAAGCGATTGCTCACAACGCTGGCAGAGGCAGCATGGAGCTGGCTGGTAGCCTGTAGCCTGTGATTCTGTGATTCATGGTGATCTGATCTTCAGGGATGCTGAGCACCCAATGGGCACATGCTGAGACCCTCACCTGCCTCCCTTGGGAACAGAAAGTGATGAAAGACTCTGTTCCTCATCACGTTCATCGGCAGTATTTTAGCTGTGGGCTTCAGAGGTCGTGAAATAAGACTGCCCAGTGTCATCAAAGAGCTGCTGTGTACAATGCAGAATGAGGTCCTGCAGTGACTGAGCCTGCAGGAGACAATCTGCCTGCCAACAACAGAGTGCTTTTATGTAGAAGTGGGAGTTGAACAAGTCAGGGAGAGGGCCTGTGTCTGTGGGATTCCTTTGCTCAGTGGATAAAACTTGGGCTGTACAGAGTATAAGCGTTTATTTATTCCCACAGTACTATTGTTGCATGCCAGAGCGGCAAAGCTGCCTGTAACCACCTATTCAGAGACTTGACCTGACTCAAACTAGCTAGGATTTTTTTAATTTATCCTAATAGCATCTTGATGCCCCACCAAAGCCTGGCCAAAGTGTTAACATATTGTTTGGTCTGAAAGAAACCAAACCATCTTATGTTAAAAAATTGTATTTCCTCCTTCAGGAAACCTCTTCAGACACTGGTTGTCTGCATTGATTTGATGTAAGTTTCCAAAGAAACAAACTAGTAGATGCATAAAGTTTCCCTTCACTTTCCAAACAATTCCATGGGCAGTGAAGAATGGCTCACTTCAGTGGAAAATTCCTTGACACTTTCTACACAACATCTCAGTTTGCTACAAAAGAAAGGCTGGGGTTTTTTTCCTACTCTGGTAACACAATACATTTGTATGGTACAATTTATGGTGGACAAAAACCAGCTCAGTAAGAACAGTTACTGAAACTTCCATCACAGAGGAACTTTTTGGAGTTGTGAGAGTTTAGTTATAGGAACTGTGACTTTGTGAGATGCTGGCAAATTACTCTATGCTTTAGTAATCGTTACCCTAAGAGCTTAACCCTTAGAGTAGTTGCCTAACATGCACATTGTATTATACCACATCTCTGTTACCTACATAGTAGTGGCCAGACAAGATTTTCATACACAGCATGGAACATGCAGTTTACTGTTGGAGGACAGAATACCCAGGATTTGTGTTCGTGTATGTAAAGCCGCAGGCTCAGATTTTCAATGGTTAATCCTCAATTCTTACTTCATATTTTTCTCACTAAGTATCCACAAGCTGTGAACAAAAACCATTTGTCAGACAGGTCTTCTGTTCTCTCCTCCCAGCAAAGCAGGGCTTTGAGACCCCCTGAGTGGACTATAACCAGTCATCACCCATAGATAAACACTGGCATTTTAGAAAAGGCACATGAAATGATGCTTTGGGAAGAGTCAGATCCAGCTCTGAACACAACCCATAGAAGTCTATTGCCTAAGGGACTTTAGAGGTACTGAGATATATTTTAAGACCAGAGTCCACTGACATCTGCTCCTAGTCTCTGCAAGAACTGTGTCATGATCATGTTGCAATCTCCTTGTCAAGTACGCCTATAAAACCCCAAAGTGTTAGAAACATTCCAGTGAACTCAGTAGCAGTGGGGAACGAAGCTAAAACCTGTACCTTGCATGCTATTGATGATGGATTAGCCTTTGAAAACTCCCCTGAGCCTATCTGGCTCCTAGGAGAGTTTCAGAAGAGCCCACACAGTCTGCACATTGATTCCTTGAAGCAGAGGAAAACAAAATGCCGCCAGAAAGAGGAAGGAAGAGAGGCAAATCACTTCTACAACTCCCTCGCGCCAGCCAGCTATCAGAGTGCATGCTGACATCTCCCAATCCCTCCAAAAACAAAGTGACACTGTTGCTAAGACCCATTCAGCCATAGAGCACCACATTCCTTCCTACAGACAGCTCCAGAGTTTTGATTCAGCTCTTGATCTCAGCTGACAGCCAGGGCTGCCCTTTGGACAGTGTGCCTACAGGCTTGGGTACAACAAGCAGCAGGAAAGCAAAAGGGAGGGAAAGGGAGAAAATAAAATTAAAATGCCTTTTTTTTTTTCCCAAATGAAGAATTGAATTATTAAACCTTTAAACATGCTTGTTTACTTACAGAAAGAGTATTTCAGGCACAAAAGGTTTGAGTATCAGTCACATACCAGGTTAAATTGTAATAGTATCAGGACTGTCCCATGCAGTGTAGTCAGCTATATTATCCCCTATTAAGAAGCTGAAGTTGTAGTTTTTGTACACATACATCTACATAAAAGTACGCAACTTTCACACTATGGTCTCCTGGTCTGAGTTGACTCCAGCAGGGTTTATGTAACAACAGTAGCTGTCATAAGGGCTGTTCTCCTTGTAAGAGCAGACAATGATACTGTCTTTAGGAGCAACAAAAATGTTATCTTCAACGTCAGGGCAAGCAGCGCTGTCTCTGCTGGGAGAAGAGCTCTTCTCCAAGGCACTGTATATGGAACCATCTCCCACGAACACATTCCCCGGCATCTCTGGGTAACAAGTCTCCAGGTACCTCAGCATCTCCTCCTGCTCCACCTTTCTGATGAGGCTCTTGCACTCTCCCGTGGTGGTGGTGGTGGTGGTGGTGCAGATGGACACGGAGTCCTCACCCGGCAGCACTCTCCTGTCCTTCTGATATGCTTTCTTGGCCAGCTCATCGCAACTCCCCTTACCAGACTCCAAGTCTGAGGGGGTCCTCAGCAGCTCCATGACATCCCGGTCCTTGCCTTGCTTGCAGCAGGGACACTTGTTCTTGGGCCATTTGGTGCAGCCGTCGGTCTTTCTGGTGAGGGCGATGGCAGCGATGCCCGGCAGGCAGATAGCCGGCCCGATGGCCAGCAGCGGGATGTCCCCCAGGGTCTCTCCCTTGATGCCGGACACGGTGAACATGAAGCCGAACACCAGGAAGACGCTGACCAGAGCCACCACCAGCCCCGTCCGGGGGTTGATGTCGTCGGGTCTCATGGTCCGCGCCATCCTGCTGGCGTGCGAGGGGCCACTGCCCTTCACCGGAGCAGCCCCTCGGGGCAGGGAGCGGGTGTTCTCCGGACAGCGGACGAGCTTTCCCGGGAAGGGAAGGGCGCAGACCCACGACGGCCGGCACCTGTCGGCGGAGCTGCAGCCGGAAGGCGGGACGGGGCGAGTGGCGGTGCCGGGGCGGCGGGCGGGAGCCGTGCTGCTCCTCCCTCCCCCAGCCGCTCTGAGGGCTGCTCGGTGAGGCGGGAACGGCCCCCCCACCGCGCTCTCCCGCGCCTGACGGCGGGCACGCGTGGGCACGGGGGTGGGGTCAAACCCCGCAGAAGGGAGGAGCGGCGGAAGAAAGACCCAGGCGGCTGTTAGCAGCCGGCGGGCGGGCAGCAAGCGGCCGCAGGGGACATCTGCCCTTCCTCCTCCTTCCTCCTCCTCGCCCAGCCCCGCCGGAGCCCCGAGCAGCCGTGAGTACGTGCACCGCCCACGGGGGGCTGCGGGGTCGGGGGAGGGGGTGCGAGCTCGTAGGAGGGAGTGCCAAGGGGGCTGAGGAGTTGTCCCCGCCACCTGATGTTCACGGCGGCTTCGCTGGCAGCTGCCGCCGCCCCCCCGGGAAGGCTTCCCCCTCCCCCACCTCCCCCACGGCGGAGGGGACCGGGTCTGGGCAGCCCGCGCCCGACCCCCGACAGCCGTTCGTCCCCACGGGCACCGGGTCTGCGCTCCCTCTGCACGGGCCCCCATCCCCCAAAGCCCCTGCCCTTGTGGGGCTGGGATTTGCGGAGTAAAAACAAATTAAAAAAAAATTTAAAAATCTCCTTTTCCGAGTCAGGTGCAAGCGGAGAACACGGCTTTCGGAGATCGTGTGCTGCCACGGAATTTCATCTCGGGGGAAGCCCTCACAGATGAAGCCTCTATCGGTGTTATCCCCTCCCCAGGAATGAATCTAGCCGTTGGGATGCACCTCTCAGGGTTTCCTGTGGTGTCTAGAGCCCCCCATAAATCACCTATGATCGCAGAATTGCCTCGATTGGAAAACCCCTTTAAATCCAACCATTAACCTCACACTGACCAGTCCCTGACTAACCCATGTCCCTCAGCACTGTGTCTACACGACTCTTCAATCCCTCCAGGGATGGGGACTCCACCACTGCCCTGGGCAACCCCTTCCAATGCCTGAGAACCCTTTCAGCAAAGAAATTCTTCCTCACATCCAGTCTAAACTGCCCTGGGCACAACTTGAGGCCATTTCCTCTTGTCCTGTCACTTGTTCCTTGATTGAACTGACCGACCCCCACCTCTTTCCACCCTCCTTTCAGGTAGCTGTAGAGAGCAATGAGGTCTCCCTTCAGCATCCTCTTCTCCATGCTCAACAACCCCAGTTCCCTCAGCAACTCCTCATCACACTTGTGCTCCAGACCCTTCCCCAGCTCCGTTGCCCTTCTCTGGACACGTTCCAGCACCTCTATGTCCTTCTTGGAGTGAGGGGCCCAACACTGAACCCAGCACTTGAGGTGCAGCCTCACCAGTGACCAGCACAGGGGTAAGAGAACTTCCATGGTCCTGCTGGCCACACTGTTCCTTATCCGGGCCAGGATGCCCTTGGCCTTCTTGGCCACCTGGGCACTCTGCTGGCTCATGTTCAGCTGCTGTCAGTCACCACCCCCAGGTCCCTCTCTGCCCAGCAGCTCTCTGGCCACTTCCCAAGCCTGTAGCTCTGCCAGGGATTGGTGATGTCCAGTCTTTGTGTTTTGATGCACATGGGTGATGGTAATTCAACATAAGCCCCACCATTTGAGTGAATATAGGAAAGGATCTGAAATGTGTGGGAGTGTGGAAAGGCAGGAGCCTTATAAGCAGCAGCACTTTCAGGCGGGTTCATGTGCCAGTCACATAAAGGAGTGAATGCTTTCACAATACTGGGAGATAAAAGGAGTGATACCAGAAAGCGTCCAAGAGAATTAAGAGTATGAAAAAATGACATTCTGAACTAAGTAGTGAAACTGTGCTTTCTGTAAGTTTTCACGTTAACTTGATTCCTTTTCCTCATACCAGAAATTTGGAAAGCTCAGAGAAGTAATTTTAGAAAACACACAAACACCCCTCATCTTTCAGCCCTCAAAAGGGCTGGTTTTCATTCTTCCTCCCTACATACAACATGAACAAAGCACCTCTGTGTTGTACATTTCCAGGTTGCCTTGCAGAGAGCAAACACAAGAATATCCTCTCACTAATGGACACATCTCCTGCCTTGCAGGACACTTTCTTCGTAAATGAGGTGTCAAGTGATAGCCTTTGCTCTCTTAATTTGAAGGAAGAGTAAGTGTGGGAGCAGAAGTAGACATACTGGGAAGGGGTGTTAAAGTTGGTGGGAATGGCCTGGTTTTGAGATTTAAAGTTTGTAATGGACCAGGATCATCATTTGAACTTGTCCTCCAGAAAGTTGTCCAGTAAAATCCATGGTGAACCTCTCCATATTGAGCTGAGTGGGCTGAAACATGAATAATTTGGACTCTGTTAGGAATACCCTCCATCTTGACTGAGAGACTTAAAAATCAAAACCTTCCAGTTAGATTTCAGCACAATTTCTACTTTTGTCACTGTGCAGGATTTAGCAGAGCGAGCAACAACTGTAGCCTCTCCACTTGTATTTTCTGGAGTGAGAATTTGCTGCTTGTTTCCATCTGCTGTTACTCAGATACGCAGCGTTTATGTCCTCACATTAGAATGAATAATGCCTTTTTTACCATTCTAAATTCTAAATTTGGGTGGAAAAAAAAAAGGCTAAATTCTGGATGAAGGGAAATTATTAACCTTCAGCCAGTCTGTCCCCTGTAGCTAAAATATTATAAAGGTTGTAGTATGAGCAGTGTTTTATTGGTAAATAATGTCATGAAACTCACCATTCCTGCTCCCTTGCCTTTCTTCACCTCCCCCTTTATATTTAAACAGTCTTAAGATTTCCTGTTGGGTTGGAAATTTGGTCTTTTGCTCAAAAACAAACTATGTTGCTTGGGAATAGCAATTAGCTGTTGCTGTATTCATCAACAGTCCTTCAGCGAAAGGAAAGCTGCATCAGTGGATGGTACAAAAAAAGTAAATATCATTAGTGGCAGCAGTGGAGGGGAAAAAATACTCTAAGAACTGCAGTACATGTCAGAAGATCTAACAGGAATAAAAATGTCCCTTCAAATTTAAGCGACAGGGTTACTGAGATGGAAGAGAGAACATTGACTTTGGAATGGAAAGTTGTTAGTGGGCAGAAAATACTTACAGAAAATGGCAAGATAAAGGTGGAACTAAATGCCTCCAATTTGTCCTTTTGACAGTTGTTTCCAAGACTAACAGTATGAACATTGTACGCTTCCTGGGGGAATGGAAAAGGGAAACCAACAACCCCCTTCCAGGAAAGCATGCTACAATTGTTAAAAATGTCCTTCCAAGCTAGAAATCAAGAGATCCACTTGCAAAATTGAGCAATAATGCAAATGGTTGATTTTTCTATCCTGTTCATAACTAGAGAAAAAAAATACTCCTTTGAAGTGAAGTATGTTTCCACTGTGGTGCCTTACACAAAAGTTTTGTGTTAGCTAGCATGATGACTGAAAAACCAAAGTATTAATTGAATAGATGATGACAATGGCAGTTAACAGTCTTTTATTGCTATTACCCATATGTTACACTGTTCACTCAAAGCAAAATCGGAGCTGAATTTATGAAAAAAAAAAAGTGTTCTTATTCAACATTGTGTTTTTTTTCAGCTCTTTTAGAGCTCGTCTAATTGAATTAATCTCTGTGAAGATCTAGGATTCATTAAGACAAGGCTATTAATGGACATCCCTTACCAAGGCAGTTAGAATGCAGGTATTGATCATGTGTAAATAAGGATATTAAAAGGTAAGCTGGTATGTTCTGCACTGGGACATGGATTTCAGCTTGCTCACCATGTATTTCCTTTATATACTCAGATACAAACCTTTTTCCTGTCCCACATAACAGTGTAGTGTAACTGATAATCAGATGGTGCATGTCATCCTCTCACTGTTTGACATTCATAATTGAAAGTAGTGGCCACTGTTGGTAAAATATGTAAGCATTACTCAGGTTGAAAGCTACTACAGAGGTGTCAGCTACCCCAGCATCTCATGGCTGTGGTGTGGAAGCTGGAAAAATGGAAATTTGAGCTGACTTCAAATTGAAACTGAAGATTCAAAATAAAGAGCTAATTCAAAATCCAATGGCCATTGTAGTGTTAGCCATGTTAAATATTGTGGGTGCCCAAAAGTGCTCAACCCCCTTCTTTATAATCTTGATCCATTAAATATAAAATATATAAATTTGAATGGCCCCAAATGAGTAAAACACTGTTGAGCATTAACTAGGAAGGTGGGAACCTCAACATGTCAAAGATCTGAGTGTCCTCAGCAGCCCTGGTCTCATGCAGTGGTCTGAGGCCAGTGCACCTATATAGAAATAACTCATCCCTCCAGAAGGACTGGATCCCTCAGATAGGGATGACTCCATCTTCTTTTTTAACTCCACTGCTTTTGGCACTTACCACCTCAACAATGCAGATGTCTCCTAGCCTACATTTCCTGACCAGTTGTATTGATGCTAAAATATCAAGAATCAGCCAATCTGGGTTGTTACTGTTTCAACTTGAAGTAAAGCTTTAGCTCAGTGGCAGGCTATTGCTTATTTTGCATGGAGTAACCAAAACAGCTGTCTACCTAAACAACTTTGGACCCTACAGAATTTCTGGTTTTGTGTAGGTTTGATGGTACAGATCAGAAAAGAACGGACCAAGATGGATGTGGTGAAAGGGTACCAGCTGAGTGACACTTAGATAAATTTTCCTGGCACTTCTTTCTTTAAAACTTCTCAGAATCTTTTGTTTTGCAGATCTGATTGTCCACTTCAGTCAGTGTAAAAGCAAAGCTTTTCTCTGGCCTGGCAGTACTATAAACCCCATGGAAAAGTGTGTGTAGCATATTTTTTAGCATCCTAAAGGGAGACAGATCTGTGAGGTGGAGTTTCAAATTAATACATTACAACTGACAGCTGGCCTATCTATAACACCTCAGCCATACCATACCAAGACTCTGGAAGTCCTTAGTAACATCACAGGTAAAATTAGACTCTCCTTTCCACCTTCCAAGCTTTATGGCAATGCTAAAACTTGACACAACTTGATACTGCTTCTGAGTGCAGGATCGTGTAAGTCCTCCCTATAATCTGGATATGAAACACAGGACTTGTTTTGCTGACAAGTTCTGTGTGGGTTGGGATGCTCAAGTTTCAAGCTTTTACAGCGGTGCTCTTGTGCACACATTTGAGCCACCCCATTAGCTTGAGGTCACTGCCACTTCAAACCTGCTCGAGAGTCCTTACACTTTGCTCTCTATGGCAAGTACTCTTTGCTGAAGGTGGGTGCTGAATGCCACATCCATCTCCAAGCCACCTGTAGTATTGTGTTTTCTTGGCCACATCCACAAAAGAAAATACTCACTAATTTCTTTGTGCTGGGTGAATGTGAGCTGTGATCCTCATATGCCTTGCTTTACAGATTTATTTTTTTTCCCATTTGAAGAACCTTGTTGCCCAGCTCCACATACCAAAATTACCTTATTTTTATTTTTTTAGAGGATCTGTCTAGCCAGACCCTATGGCTCTTCCATCCCTTGTAGCCACTCTTAAAGCCCCAGGCAGTTATCTTTCACCTCGTCCTCAAGCACAAATTCACCTGAGAGAGGTGAATTTGGACCCTGGCTGTTCACTAATGCCCCTTGGTCTTGATCTTTGCAGGCAGTAATTTGTCCTTGACTGCTGCTTGCTGACTGATTGGCCATAGGTCAGGTATGGAAGGACTCTGATGATGGGAGAGTCAGATCAAGAAGCAAGTGGCCAAAGGGAATCAGCAGATGCCTGAAGGGCTTCTGCTTTGCCACGGAGCCATCATGCCAGGAGTGGGATTCAGAAGGCTTGGTAATGAGTCACGCATCAGCCTTGAGGTGACCTCGGGGACTTCAGCAGGGTTGCTGTGGAACAGGTACAGGCTGTTGCATGAGTCACAACTTCAAACAGTAAATATGCACATTGGAGCAAAATCCAGCCCATATAATTTGTCACAATCTGCATCATTCTGCCTGGTGTGCTTGCTCCCTTTAGGATACTTCTGATTAAATATACTTCATTTTTTCTGTCTAGGAGTACTCAGAGAAAAAAATGCAATAATCTCAGGAGAGTCACCCACAAGTACTGTGCATAATGATGAATAATAGGTATCTTGCTTTGTCCCAAAGAACACAGCAAACTGAGGCCCACACTTCTTAAAAGGGGACTCTAATTGGAGTCTCTTGTCTATGGAGAGAGAGGGAGGGAAAATAATCCATGTCAGGTTGTCTTGACCTAACTCTACAGAAGAAACTACTGATTTCTGATGTGCTGAAACACCTTTAAAACAGTTATAAGCAAAATAATGTAGAAATTACCATATATTAGGGCACTTGAAATGACTAAAACTCTCTGGGAAGCTTGCTGATACCCTTCTTGTCTGTTTAGGAGAAGTTAGTGAAAAACTAAGGGAACTGGTCAAAAGAGTACCAGCAATTCATGTTACTTGCAGGTTCTGGAAGACTGGAACTTTCCAAGCCCACTCAACTTGAAGCAAATGCAAATGGGTTTGAATATCATCAAAGCCCTAGTCTATAGCTCATTTAAACAATGCAAGTATCTCTTTGTAAAAAGTCATTCCATGCTGTGAAAGTGAAAGAAACAGTGAAAGCTTTGTCATAACAGTCCTGATTTCCTGCCCTCTGATTACTTTGTGCCACGTCTGCATCTTTGCCAAGATGTAGCAGCTAATCCTGGAAACTATTTTCCAGGCACATGAATGACAAGACAATAAGGAGCTGTCAGCGTGGATCCACAAAGGGGAAGTCGTGCTTAACCAACGTGTTAACCTTCTACAATGAAATGACTGGCCTGGTAGATAAGGAGGGAGCAGTAGATATTGTCTACCTGAACTTCAGTATGGCCTTTGACACTCTCTCCCATAAGATTCTCATAAACAAGCTGTTTATGTGTTGGATGAGAAGTCAGTGATGTGGACTGGAAACTGGCTGAGTGGGCAGACACAAGAGGTGGTGATCAGTGGTGCGACATCTAGTTGGTTGCCAGTGACTAGAAGGGTACCCCAGGCATCAGTACTGGGACCTTCAGCATCTTCATTAATGATCTGGATGATGAGGCAGAGTACACCTTCAGGATTTTTGCAGATGACACAAAACTGGGAGGACTGGCTGATAACAGAGGGTCATGCTGCCATCCAGAGGACCCTTGACAAGTTGGAGAAATGGGCTGGCAGAAACTTGATGAAATTCAACAAGGGGAAGTACAAAGTCCTGCACCTGGGGAGGAACAAACCCCCAGACACCAGTATGTATGCTGGGGGCTGCCCAGCTGGAAAGTAGCTTGGCAGAATAGGACCTGTGGGTCTTGGTGGACACCAAGTTGAACATGAGCCACCAACGTGCTCTTGTGGCAAAGAAGATGAATGGTACCCTGGGCTGTGTTATACTTGTTGCCAGCCAGCTGAGGGAGGTGGTCCTTCCTCTCTGCTCAGAGCTGGTGAGGCCACACCCAGAATATTTTGTCCAGTTCTGGACACAGTAGAGACATGGACATACTGGAGAGAGTCCAATGAAGAGTCATTAAGATGATTCAGAGACTGGAGCACCTATCCTATGAGGAAAGGCTGAGGGAGCTGGGACTGTGCAGCCTGAAGAAGAGAAGGCTCAGGAGGATCTCATCAAGGTATATAAATACCTGCAGGGAGGGTGCAGAGAGGTGGTACTCTTTTCAGAGGTACTTAGTGACGGGACCAGAGGCAGTGGGCACAAACTGAAACATAGGAGGCTCCCTCTGAACTTCAGGAAAGACTTTTTCACTGTAAGGGTGACCAAACACTGGCACAGGTTGCCCAGAGAGATGGTAGAGTCTCCATCCTTGGAGATTAATATTAAAAAGCTGTCTGGACATGGTCCTGGGTAACCTGCTGTAGGTCACCCTGCTTGAGCAGGGGGGTTGGACCAGATGACCTCCAGTGGTGCCTTCCAACATGCACCACCCTGTGATTCTTTAACAGCAGAGAAATGATGAGTGAGTGTGTGCCTGCATCGGCTGAGCAGTCCCTCCTCCCTGCACACAGGGACACTGGATGGAGAAGGGCAAGGTATATTCTGCTGGGGAAGGGGATGCAAGCAGCTCTGTTTGAAGGGAGTGAAACCTGCTCGGTGCACCAGGAGCTCTCCTGGGGAAGGAGTGCAATGTGATATAAGGCACGGGGCAGCTGGGTCCCTGAATAATGTGAAATGTGTTTTTTTAAGGAGGCAGCTGGTCTGATCCCTGTCAAATCCTGACACCTTCCCTCTGTGATCTGCTCCACTGCGACTGTCTGCTGTTACATGGCTGGAGGCACCGGAGCTCCTTGCTGCAGCCCCATGGTGGCTCCCCAGCTCTTGAACACTTCCCTGGCAGCTCCCCTTCCCGCTGCCTTTGGAGGATACCTGCTGCTTCACCTGCTGCAGCCCCACCTGCCAAGTATCTCAGAGGGGTTTCCTCCAGCAATGCCCTCCAGTAGCTGTAGAGCCACAGAGGCTCCTCAGAGGACATGTCTTGCCTCAACCCAGCTAGCTGCTGGTGGTGACCACTGTGAAGAACTTTGAGGCCTTCTGTGAAGTCCTGAGAGAGAGTGACGTGCTATGACACAGGTATCTGTCAGCTCTGCTGTCCTGGCAAGTGACGCCCAGAGCCAGCAGTCAGGGCAGCTGGGAATCAGACTAACGGTCTGTAAGTGCTGTGCAATTCACCTTCTTGTGTTTGGCCTTCAGGTGCAACAGAGACCGAGGTCAGGGAGTGGCAGAAGCCTATCCAGGCTTCCCTCCCACACTGTGAGCTGCTGGAGACTGCCCACAGAGGAAATACCATTTGAGTTTCTACCTTCAGGTACCAGCCATGAGGAGTTTTGGGGGAAGAAGAGGAGGAAATGATTGTTTGGAAGATTTTGCTGTGTTACTCCATGGATAATGCACCAAAGGGGTGGGAAGGGGTAATAGCTGTAAGGTCTCTGTGATGGAGTGAGGAAAAATCAGGAGATGTTCTGTTGTCCAAAGGAAAATGCCTGCACATCAGCATGGCCCTTGCATGCCATGGGCTGTCTGAAAATGAAGACGTGACTGGTACAGGGTTCATAAGAGCCCTCGTTGCCTCAGTAGTGGCCAGATGTGCACCTGATTGACCTTAGTGCCCTCCTGTCTCATTGGGCAGTTATGGGGGCAGCCTCATAGTTATTAATATTCCCTTTCTATGGATTCACTGCCTTTTCCTGAAGCTACACCCACAGTACCCATTAACTGACTAAATCACTGCAGATGGTGAGGTGATTACGACCATGAGCCAGTGGCGTTACTGCCCTGTGTCAGGGAGCAGCATTTAGAGGTAGGGTTATGTGTTCATTGTACTGGGAACGCAGCTGTGTGATGCTTTAGACATAAAATACATTACAGTGTTTACTGGATGAGGAGATGTGCAACCACAAAGGGTGAAGGATGATGGTGGGGGAGGACTTTACCAGTGTTACACACCTTTCAGTGTAATAGGGTGTTCTTGTATTTCAAAGGCATTTCATGTTGAGGGGGATGTTAAAGTTTTTATTGCTGTACACTTGGACTGATTGCAACACTTAGAGCTGATAAAACCCTTGGATGCTAATATCAAGGGATATAAAATGGTTCCTGATTGCAAGTGTGGGTGTAAATACACTGCTAATTCAAACCCGTTCTGTAGAACAGAGCTGTGTCTGAAGAAACAGGGAAGGATGCTGTGAAAACAGCTACATATGTTGCAGAGGAGGAGCAGACCACAGGATGGTCTCCAGCTAGCCCCTGGGAGTGAGGATTTGGTGCAAAAATGGCCAAACCTGGCCTCCTACCCACTGTCCTCTCCCCTGTGCTTTGACTGACATGGAAGCAGCCTGGACCACCCAGAGCATCTCCCTTCGGACAAAGATGTTTCTTACTGTCCCCCACAGGTGAGCTTAACCTTGCTGCTGGGTTTAGAGAGCACCAGTGAATATTCACCCAGTGTGTTTACTGTTACTGGCCCTTCCCAGCCCATCACAAGCCACCCACTGGTGAGTCCCCATCTCCACATTCAGTATCAGGTGTAAGGTGCCCTGTGTCCTCTGTCGAGGGCTCTCCAGCCTACAAAGGAAGTGCTTGGGCCACATGGTTGGCTCCCTTCTTACTGCTGCGAGGTATTGTGCAATGCATGTGTCCAAAAATATTTAATTCACTTCTGCCAAAGAACCCATTTTCCACTGGTGTGGTGGTAGGGAAGGCATGGTAACAGAAGTTTTATGACAGGCCTTTTTCTCCGTCCTGCAAAGCGCAGGCCATCTCTGCAGACTGGCAGCATTTTAGGTCCCCAGGGTACCGCAGGTGTGGGTGCTGTCTCTTCGGCTGGGCTTTCACATCCCCTCTCCCAGAAGCCCTGTTACAGCAGGACAGCTATCAGAGGTCTGGCCCCAAGACCTGTGGGTGAAGCTGATGCTAAAGAAGGAGCCAGTGTTCTCACGCTCCCCTGACTGCCACACCACAGGCAGATGGACACAGCTCATGCAGTGTCACTGACCCAGGATAATGACCCTTAGGTAAGCATATCCTCGGGATTCCAGTTGATCCCAAATGCCCACTTCCCAAGACTCATTTTCATTTTCCATTCAGGAAGCTTCAGTTGAAGCCACAGGATGTGGGCAGCAAAAGCTCCTTGTCTAGACAGATGGCTCATCCCAGGCATGGGCACTTGGCTTGGAGCTACTTCAACCCACCTCCCTATGGAGAGTGAGCGCAGGTCAGTCCGAGACCCTTGTCTGCTGCTCTCATGGTCTCTGAAAAGGAGCAACCAGCCATCTGTGTACACTGAGAAGTACCTTGTATTTTGATAGGAAGCTGCAATGTGGCAAGATGAGTAATTAATTAGCCGCGTGATGCCACCAGCATTTGCCGTCCCAGCTAAGAACAGACTAATTAAGAACCTCCCTGTGGTGTCTATTTTAGATAACCATTTACTTTAGTACAAATTAACAAAGGCTTTTCTAATGGTTTATTTCACAGGCAACTCATTAGATTGATTTATGGAGCAAATAGCAGGAACTTGAATAGACATTCTGAGTTCCCAGCCACCCAAAGCCCAGATAATTTTGCTGTAGAGTGCTCAAATTTTATCTAGTCAAAACACTTGCTTCCCTCTGATTTTTTGTGTCATTTGTTCTCAGACATTACCTTAGCCCAAGTCCAGAGGCTTTGAAAACTGAAGGTTACTGTTCCTAGGAACAGATTAATGTCCCAGCACCCTCATACATGAGTTGTCCAGCAGTCATTTGAGGTGCTTGCAGACCGAGCACTGTGAGTGCTGAGCGCACCTCGTTATCAGCATTGTCCATTTTGGCATCTCAGTGGAGGCTGAGGAACCAAACCTCATGCTGCCTCTATGATCCCTTCATCTGTGACCATGGAAAACACTGATGCATGTGCAGGGGTTTTTCAGGATCCCCCACAAAGCCTAAGAGAGTCAGAAAAGGAACTTGGATCCCTCAAGTGGCAGACAGGAATGTCCTTCCTTTCCACTTCAGCTTTCAAATGTTAAGTTTGACCCTGCCTAACAACTGCACAAGCACAGATTGCCTTTAGGGTGCTGCAGGAGTCTCAGATGTAGTCTGGACCAGAGTAGAGGCATCCATTGACAGTGAACCCAGAAGTGACCTGGTTACCTCCACTCCAGGACCTGTCCTAATGGGAAAACAAGTGCAGGAGGATTTTACCTTTCCTTACTGCCTCTGCACTGCCTCATGTTTACAAAGTATAGTTGTGAGGCTGAAATATTTACATTTGACCCCAAATCAAGAGTGAGTGGATGACAGCAAGACAGCAGATTGGACCTTATGTATCAATGGATCATGCAGCTTGGGAAGAGAACTGGGGCTTTGTACAGGAAAGCAAAGAGCATGAGCTGGAAGGTCTCATTGGAGAATAGGGCAGCACCACAGCAGCAACAAAATACTCTGTGTGGTTTTCAGCAGGGTACAGTTCTCCAGGAGACTGAGATCAGGTACTTCCCTCTGCACTAAAATTAATCAGGGAGGTCCCTGAAATGAATGAGCCTCTAATGTCTTTTTCCTCTGTGGGGACACTAGCTAGTTCCCTCATTTCAAACACATTAGAAACTTAGGTTAAAGCCTCAGGGATTAATTTTTCTTCCACATTTGGTTGAAGCTGGGTTGTGGATTTGCATATAGAACAAGTTCATAGGAGAAACTGATAAAGCTAGGGATGCCTCACTACAAGTCATCTGCTCAGAGCCACCTGTTCAGTGGTGTACAGATCTTCTTTGTGTGTTGATGAAGGGGAGCATTCTCATGCTTTTCTTCCTAAAACATTGTCCCAAACTAGAATTGCTCAATTCTTGTCTAGGTTGACTCATAGGAAGTGAAAACTCAAAACAGTAGTGGGATTATCAATTTGCATTTCCCAGCACCTAATTGTGTGTAATTTTTGCCTCGCTGTCCTCCACCCCCAGCAATTCTACATGAGCAGAAACAGGAACATTTCCCCAGTTTCATGGCAACAGAGCTGTACAGTGGAGGCTCCGCAAAGCCACGCACATTACGATTTTTATCCCCTATGGCAGGCTGGCAGTGTGTAAGCTTTTTCCATCCCAGTCCTCTCTGACTCTTTTTGGATGTAAGCAGCTACAGCAAATATTAAACATGATTTTGTTTGCTGTAGCTTCTGGCCTCCCTCCTCCTAATCCTTAAGGCTGTTGAAATTATGTCCTCCATGGCTGGATGCTGGGATGCTGGTGACCCACTTCCCCAGTCTGAAGGCATTGCGGAGCACAGGGTTGCTGCAGCGCCCAGCAGCTCTGTTGAAGCTGAGTGCTGACAGCCGGGAGGCAGCAAGGGTTGAACACAATTGCTTCTGAAATGCACATTGCACATTTCTCCCCAGCAGATGCTTCTGCCGTAGCTACGTGACAAAAGGTGATCTCCACTCATGAGGCCAGACTCCTCGCAGGTGTAAACTGGATCAGTGCTACCAGCTTCGGTTTCTTCCTGTTAAGGAGCTGTCCCTGTGCTCTTTGCCGAAAGCCTCTGAGGACCCTATTATGCAGGCAGCTTCTAGACCCTTTTTCTAAGGAGTAGCTTTATATAAGTGCCCTGTGCCACCCTGATGCAATTTGCACCATTGTCCTTTTCTGGCTGATCCCCTGAGCATCTCATTGTGGCCTCCTGAAGTCACTGGTGCTGCTGTGCTAACTCCTACCTGGCAAGCTCCTCCCTTGGCTGAGATCAGCCTGCCAGAATAGTAAATTCGTCTACCAGGGGCACACATGTCAACTGCTGGGTGCAGGTGCTGGAGCTGCAGTTGTCACTCCTTTCAAAACCATCAGCTGGATAGTTTTATTTTTTTTTAACTTTAAAATAGCTATTTCCAAGAATATTTGGTTTCTAAGGATGTTCTGTGCATTAGACTCCCACTCCCACACACCTTCCCCCCACCCTGTTGTAAGCTCACATGTCCTTTGTGCTTTGGTGTGCTAACGAATGGGGTACTTGGGCATGTCACAGTTCCTGAGAGTCTGTCTGGCCTCTGAAGCTGACTCAATGTCTGCTGCTGATTTTCCAGAGCAGAAAATCTTCATGGGAGCACGAGTTTAGGCAAAGTCTTGTGGGTGAGCTAGGTCTAAACTCCATGTGACCAAAACCCACTGTGCTACATACTTCCCTGCACAGGCTTGCTGAGGCCCAGCAGAGACAATGAACAGTGCATTGTACCTAATTATGCAGTTTTGTAATTTTCAGACTCTCCCCAAATATGCATCTTTGATTGCTAGGTACTATCATGCCTCCAGGTCCCAGAGAGTTGTATTCAGGTTGTTCCATACTCCTGGCTCTCTTCAGGGGCAAGGTTGTCTCAGGAAGAGTGCAGTCTCCTAAACACGCTGGAAACAGGACATAAGGCATGTAGTCCTTGGGCTTGAACTGGAGAGTATGATCCTATTTCTGTAGTAAGGATAGTGGTTCCTATTGGACATCTCTGTCCTAAATCCCACCCTGTTCTGCCCAAAGGAACCCACCAGAGCTGCTGTGTTATCTCATGGCTTGTTGCAGGGTCACTGTCTTCAGCAAAGCAAGTTTTTAATGGTGTTTTAAAATTGGTTCAGACCCTGTGTCCCAGTCAGGGTCTTCCACAGTTCCTCAGGGGCTAGCTGCAACACATGCAATCAGGCAGTGGAATAAAGTTTGGATAAAAAAATTCTCAGCAACATTTATTTGCCAGATTCATCCACTATGATCAAAGGCCCTGTCATGTTCCTGTTGAATCTAATGGACATTTTGCTAATAACCTCAGGAGATCAGGATCTGACTCTCCCTGATTTGTGGGCAAGACCATTATAGCTTTGTGAGAAATTAAATCCCTTCCCCTACTCTTTGGGTGGGGGGGAAAAGGCATGTATCGTGCTTCCTCCTTGGGTCATGCCTGTTCTCACAACTGACAATTATCTGAGACAGTAGCTGGGGTAGCATTTGTCAGAGGAGTGTGCTGTGGCAATGTCTCTCATCACCGTATATTTAGCCCTGAGTCTGGAAGATGCCTTGTACTAGACAGAGCTGAGCTAAGGTTACCTCTGTGATTGTAGCCGTGCATTTCTAGTCCCTGCAACTGCTGGTGCTGCGGAACCCAGCTTTGAACCTCCACTTCTTTTTACTCTTGCCTAGCAGATTTGGTGGAGGAAAGAATATGGAGATGATTACTCTGTCTTCCCCCAAGATTTATATTTCTGGAATATGTCTCAAATGTATTTAGGGAAAAGGAATGAAATTCAGCAGTATGACTGTGCAAGCAGAGCAAACATTTTGTTGGTGGTAGCTCTTTCTCCCTTCATGTTAGCATTGAATTTGTTCTGATATTCCTGAAATGATTTTAAACACCTAATTTCTTCTCTAGAGTGAACCAAGATGGTCACTTGTGTGGAAGTTAGTTTTTGGGAAGAAAGCACTAAGCCTCTTGTAAGAGCAAAGCTGTGCCTGTGTTTAGACTCATTCCATCACTCTCTGTGGCACTTGAAGTGATACCTCTTTTTATGCCTATCACTTTTTCATTTCCTTTGGCTGGGATCCCTGTTTCTTTCTGCTGAAATGTTTGGAGGACAAGCAATTCCCTGCCTGCCTGCAGATGAAATGAGATCAGCTTTCAGCGCCGAGTTGTATAACAGCTGCCCACTGTCACTACAGAGCAAGTTTTGGGACAGTGTCATCAGCTTTGTCAATCCATATATCCCAGGGAGATCTTTAGAGGATCAGAGTTTAAGTGTGCATTAACTGGATCAAATTCTTAAATCCAAGATCTGAAGTGACAAGTGGGACACCCAACTTTCATTAACCAAGCAAAACTGTCACTCCTTGATGTAAGCTGCAAGTTTCCATGAATTCCAGCTATCCATAGGTATGTGATCTCTTATTCCACGCTCACCTTGGTTTGTATATGAATGTGTGTGAATGAGCAAGAAAAAAATTATTATTGTCTTTGCAAATTTTACCTTTTTTTAAAAAAAAATAAAGCTTGTAATTGCCCAGTTTGCACTTGTGAAAAGCATGTCACAAAAAGACCAATGTGAACAATATCAGGGTCTCAGTTTGACAGAGAGAGTGTACAAAGGCCTGGTGGAAGCTTGCAAAGGTGTATTGTAGTTTCTAATAATAAAAATGCCTCACTCATCTTAGATGTGGGACACTGTGTCCTGGAAGATGGTTGGCCTCTTGTTATCTAACAGCAGAGCCTCCTCCAGTGAGGGCATGCCCTAAATTGCTCTTTGCAATTGCATTCCTCTCTGAACAAGGTGACAAGACCCCAAGGCTGGTAGGTCAGCACCACACAAGCTATATCAGATCCCAGGTGGCTTCTGCTAGGAGGATCAGCATCAGCCGGTCTTGTCTGCACCAGCCAGGCGGCTGATGGGCTGATGAGCAGTACATGGAGCTCAGGCAGCTCGTGATTTACATAGGTTTGCATAGACAGCTATGTAACTGAAACAGCATGTGCTTCAGATTACTTGTCTGTGGAGACCCTGCTACTGAAAATAAAGTCTCAGGACTGAGTTTGGGCATATTTCTCTTTGTCTAAACATAAAAGTTCAACTTGCTTCACTTACCTGGTTTGTAGTAGTTTAATTTTTATACAGTATTGTTCTTTCAGCCTAAGAGTGGCCTCACTTCATCCATTACCTTGATTTTTCTTTAACTGACTCAGTTTAAATAAGAAGCCTACCACATCAGGTGCAAAATTTACTAAGTGATTGAGATGTGGGCCTGCTCAATAGCTCGTGGTCTGACATTAACTCTAGGTCACTTCTCAGTAGGCTTCTGGGCATCCATAACATGACAGCTGCCTTCAGGGTAGCTAAAGGAATGAAAAAATTAATGCTTATTTATTTTATTGTAATTAATCATCTCATACTGTAAAAAAACTAATAAACATACCTTTGCCAGATGAGCAGCATTTATAAATCAGTATAAGCAGCTCTGTTCCTCTAAGAAAATCAATTGGTGTATTTTGATTTGTATCTTTCACTCATCATGCCTTGTCTGCATGAGATTAACCCCTTGAAATTATCTTGTCTCTGAAAAGTGATTGTGGCCTATTTCTTTGCAGCACTGTGTAGCTTTTAATAGGAAATGTCAACCCAGCATTCTGGGTGCTTTTGGACAATGGGTTACATTATGGAAGTTCCCATAATAATTTTTTTTCCAGGAATAAGCTGTTTTTTTCAGGCTGGATAAATTCCAGCTCAAGTAATTACACTCTGTTTTCCTCAGTTCCCCCAAAGGCCCAATTAATTCAGGCATTCTTAGCATAAAATTGTTACATGCTGCTACTGTACATGGCTAAACAGCTGTTGTACTTCCCCCCAACAGCGAATACATCTTGGTGGTGCATAAACTGATTCTCTTACATCACTCTGCTGTGGTGTGCCGGAATGATTTAAATGCTCGCAGTCTTCCAAGAAAAAGCACGTTGCTTACACATCCTTTTATCATGGTCTCCCTAATCCTGCTAGTCTTGCTTGTCCTTCACTGGTTTTCTCATTCAGAAGAGAAGATGGGAAGAGGCAAAACATCCTGCTAGTTAAATTCACTTCTGGATCTTGTACCACCGTGCGTGGGGATGGTCTCAGAGCACAGGGTGGCACGTTGCCAGGGCTGCTGGGCGCACCCGGAGGCTTCACTCACACCGCACATGTTGTTCTAAATACCTGAGAGGGCACCCGCTACTGAAGTAATTAGTTACGTCCGGGTCAATTAACAGACCTGTGACACTGATGTGTTAGCTGTTGTCTGACTGTAGTGACAGAGGGTTTTAAAAACCCAGAGAGTCTGTGGAGATGAGAAGCCTCCAGCCACAGTAGTGTGTGTTCTGCTTTTTCTTCTGAAAGCATTTTTATCTCTGCTTTTTTTGGCCAGGTCTCAGTGTGATCGTTGTAGCAGGAGCACGCTGCTTTGATGCCCACCAATTCCCAACCCTAATGATCTGCCGTGACTCCCATGGTTTGTAAAATCAGCCACAGTACTCATGCCTGTCCCGTATTGACAGACCAGAGCCAGCTGTCCCATCAGGGGGTTGTGAAAGGAGGGCTTTCCAGGCCTTGTCCAGCTTTGGAAAGCTTGCCCTCCTCATAACCACTGTGGTAGCCAGGCTGTTTCATCACCAGGGTGGAAAAGCACAGCCTCTTGCTTTGGTAGTTAAATGAAAAGCAACGTGCTGCCCAAAGGTCAGCCCAGGCTGCTGGGTGGAGCGGTGTCCTGCAGGCAGCAAGAGGGCTGCAACGGGAGCGGGTCTCGAGAAAATAAAGCTGGGCATGAGAAAGAGCAGAGAGGGGAAGTTTCTCTAGTATGTGCTTTGCTGTTTGACCTTCAGGGATCCTTCTGGGCATGCTGTGGGATTTCCAGTTTTGTGTGTCAACCTCCAGCATCCGCACCCATGTCTGGAAGATACAGTGGGGACAGTGCGTGTTGTGGAGCTGGAGCAGGCCAGGGTAATCCACACTTCTGTCTCTTCTGTGCCTGTGGATGCTTTTATCTTTCAGCCCACGAGGGGCTCAGTTCACCGTCTTGCATTGCTGGAGGGATAGGATTTCAGCTGTCAGCTTCTGAGTCAGGCTGGCTTGGGCAGGTGGAGCAGCTCTGGGAAGGAGATGATGCTTCAGTGCAGGGTGTCCTGCTTCGGGCTGTCTCTGATGTCCCTCAGTGTCTCACCTAGTGCTGGTTTACAGCTTCCTTCCTGCATGGCTGGCAGAGGTAGCTGTCATCCCACCAGACCCCTCTTCTGACGGTGACGCCGACATCCTTTGGTCACAGCGCCAAGCACGGGCTGCAGCCACGGAGGTGGTGTGTGCCCGGCCACCGGAGGGCCTGCCCTTCCTGCCTGCTTTGCCAGCGTCAGCCAGCTCACGTTTCATCCGAGTTCAGGCTGGAGGTGGACACATTCAGCACACATCCTTCCTGGGGAAAGGCTGTCAGCCCTGAGACTTTGCTTCCTCCAAGCCCTTGACTGCCAAGGCATGATGTGGAGCAACTGATCCAAAGGTAAACAAGGAGCTATTAGGAAAATAGGTTTCATTTCACACAGATAGCTGGGCAAATTGACTCCAGAATTTCTCATGCATAAAAGTGGAATCATACCATCTTTTTCTTCATCTGCCTGTCTTCATAAACATACTTGCATGGCACTGGGGTACCATGATGTTGCAAATCCAAAACGTTTCTGATTTCTTGGCGCTAGGGATGTGGTCTGTTTGCTTTTGGAGGGCTTTGCCTCAGCACCCAAGAGGTGTGAGACCAGCACTTCTCAGGGCCAGGAACACATTTCCCTGTCAGGAGGCAAGTTGGCAAGCTGAAGTTTGGCTGGCTGTACCCATGGTCATGTCCTTTGCTGAGCAACCTGATCTAGTTAAAGGTGTCCCTGCTTACAACGGGAGGCTTGGACCAAATGACGTTTAAAGGTACCTTCTAACTCCAACCATTCTATTCATTTATTTGGATAGCAGTGGTTGTGAAGGAAGCTGGAAGCAAAGCCCTGCCCCTCCTTTTCCTGGGGACATGCTTTGAAGCTGAGCTCCACTGCTGGACCCCACCACACTGCAGTGCAGCTGCAGGCAGAGACCTCTCTCCCCAGTCTTATACCTCCTCGATCTTGATTCTGACTGACCTCAGCCTCTGACCTCAACTCTGACCCATACTTGCCTCTCTGCACCCCAGTGCCTGCTAACGGGGTCCCAGATTACTTCTGCCCTGCTATTGCACCCAGCTCCCTGCGCACCCTGCTTTGCAGGGAGGCTGGCCTTCACTGCTCCCCAGCTACTGTCCCACCTGATCCAAAGGTTTGATTTCTGTCCTTGCAGACTCCCAGAGCCTTGTGAAAGTCTGTCCCTATGGGGGCAACCTGGTGACACCCTCAGGCTTTTGCTAGGTCTCTTTCTATGACATGCCATTGTGGTTTAACCCCAGCTGGACACTGAGCACCACACAGCTGCTCTCTTATTCCCCCACAGTGGGTTGGGAAAGAGAATCAGAAGGGTAAAAGTGAGGAAACTCATGGGTTTAGACAAAGACAGTTTAATAAGTAAAGCAAAAGCTGCTCATGCAAAAACAAAAGAAAACAAAAAACCCCAACAAACCAAAACCAAAGCAATAAAATGAGGAATTCCTTCACTACGTTCACTACTTCCCACTGGCAGTCAGGTGTTCAGCCATCTCCAGGAAAGCAGGTCTCCATCACACCTAACAGTGACTTGGGAAGACAAAGTCAACACTCTGAACATCTTTCCCTTCCTCCTTCTTCTTCCAGCGTTATATGCTGAGCATGACATGGTATGGTGTGGGACACCCCTTTGGTCAGTTGGGGCCAGCTGTCCCAGTTGTGTCCCCTCCCAACTTCTTGTGCACCCCCAGCCTCCTTGGTGGTGGGGTGGTGTGAGAAGCAGGAAAGACCTTGACTCTGTGTAAGCCCTGCTCGGCAGTGACTGAAACATCCCTGTTATCAACCCTATGTTCAGCACAAATCCCAAACATAGCCCTGTATGAGCTACTATGGAGACAATTAACTCTATCCCGGCCAAAACCAGCACACAGGCTGACCTCTTTGCCTTGTTGTTAGATACCTGCATAAATACTGCACATATCCCCAAACCTTTTTAGAGGTGGTGCCTCACCTGAGCTGAGGTGCTGCTCTTAGGTGTGGTGCCCATCTGGGTCTGCCTCTCCCTAAAGGCAGGCTATGGGGTAGGGCCGCTGGCCTCCTCCCCCACCAGCACAGCAGGGGAAACAGCCAGGGTGTTCCCCTGCAAAGGAGAAGGAGAGTAAGGAGCTGATGCTGGAGCATCCCAGTGCTTGGGGTTGGTGCCAGGGGCTAGCAGCTCTCAGGCCCCAGAAGGTGGCTGGTGCCCAGAGAAGCTGCTGAAGGCTTAGTTTTGGGTTACAGGCTGCTCAGCCAGAGCTTAATTTGCTCTTTACTTTGTGCCAGATAGGGAATCCCTGTGGGGAGCAGATGTTGGAACCAGTCTTTTCCCCTGGGCCAAGGGTGTGGTGTGGGGATATTAAATTGCCATTTTCAGGTTGACCTCCTGCCTCTGCGCAGTAGTCACAAGAGTCCAGTGGAGATGCAGCTCCCCTCGTCCTTTCCTTCAGCTTTCCCATTCTGTTGTCTTGGTTTTCTTCATCTCCTTGTCCTCTTCTCCTTAGCATCTGGACAACACAGACCCATATGGCTTTAACAGAATCTCATTAACCTGCAGCACTACTGAAGGCTCATGCTTTCTTAAAAACATACCACTTTCTATTTTTACCCTGTCTGAACTACAGGCACCTCAGACCAAGCTGAGGAGGTCTGACCCGCTGCTGTGAGCTGATCTCAGCTGCTGTCTCCATGCACAAGTCTTATCGTTCTGGTGCTTCAGCCAAGGCTTGAACCCCACGTTGTGTCTGTTCAGGCTGTGGTCCCATTAGGAGTTTGTAATAAGGCATCTAAAAAGGGTAGGAGGAAACCTTGCATTTTCAGATATGCATAGGCACATGAGGACCCTAGGAAATTTAAAGGAGAGTATGGGGTTATGTTCTGTTTCTATTTCAAATTCTCTTCTACCCCCACCCTCATCTATTTTTTCCCCTTCTGCTTTCACAAGTGCTGCAAGTAGTGAGGTCACTTACAACGCTATGAATTTGATGTGGTACAAGAGTGTGCTTGTGCTCTCCTCCGAGTGCATTGTAAGTTTGCCTTGTTTGCATGGCTTTTTAAGCAAGAGGCTGATAATACTTTGCATCATAATTAAAAAAAAAAAAGGACTCTCAATTTTTGTTTCCCTCAATCTAGGTTGTATTTTCTTTATTTAATGGCTGGGTAAGTAAATATTTACTGCATTTATTTCATGTGGTTGCTTTCCTGCTCAGTGATAATTAAATGCTTTTATGTAATACTTTGGTGTATAAATTTAGGGGGTGCAGTGGGAGTTATTTTGTTTTACCTTTCAGGTTGATTGCAAGCATTCTCAGCATTTACCAGCCATTGTGCTGGCAGACAGCTTAATCAAATGTCCCTTGTAGGCACTGATGGTCCAGCACTTCTAGTTGGAAGCATATGGTCCTTCGAAGCTATTTGTAAACTGCGTGTTTGTGAATGTCAAAAGAAGTTATTTTGCCTGAGAATTAAAAGAAAAGAAAGTCTAACACTGTGGGATCCAGCTGGACACATAACTTTTCAAACTTCAGGAGTTCTAAAATTAAAACCTGAAATTAAATAAAAATCAAATTTTGAAACCTTCCTGGGTCCCTGAGTTTCACCTTGAAAGGCCTTCTTAGCTTCTCAAACATCTAAAGCTCAAAGCACATGGATCGTACTGGTTTGACTGAAAACCTAATTTTTTGCAGCAGTTTTTAACTTGGGTGTTCAAAGTCTGAAGCAGAGGACATAAGGCATAGAACCAGATTTGGGTGCTTATTGTATTACCCAGTGAAAATTGCTTACATAATGTGAATGTATATAATAATCAATACAGTTCATGCCTTGCAGCATCAGATTGACTCTGAGACCTCACCACTGTTGCAGAGTGCACTGGCTCCCAAAACCAGGCTGCTCCAAGTTGGCTGTTCAGATGTCTAAAGTAGATTTTTTTAAAAAAATATATATATATTAATTGGGTAGGTGGCAGATCTCTGCTGCTTACTTGGAAATAGTCTGTGCTGATAGAGAGCTGCAGTTGGAGTGGGACCTCATAATTTATTGTAATTTATTTTTGTTATGGCCTAAACCTTCCCAGTTAAGAAGAGGGTTTCTTTTTTTCTTTCTCCAGCTGCAATGTAATGAGGTGACATACAACAAAAATCCGCATTTCCATTGCATACAAGGAGCAGAGAGGGAGCCCCAAAAGCCTGGCTATGCACAGGGCTCTTCTGCAAGTGACTGCACACATCTGTTATTCTTTCCCTTGTGGTCTCTGCTAGATCTGACACATCCTTTTTATAAGGGGCTGCTGTTACAGTAAGGTGTCACTTCAATCCCTCTTCACATGTGTTAATTCACAGTTGTTGGTTGGGTTTTTTTCACCATGAGATAATCAAGACATAAGGAGAGATAATTTTAGGATGACTCTGGCTAAGGCTTCCAGAAAAAAAAAATAATTGTGCACTTTTTATTTCTCTACAAATTTCCAGGTAAATTCTTCAGTGCAGAGTTCTGCTCTTGCCTCAGGACCTTACTGCAGTTCCTGCAGTCCCAGAGATGGACTTCACCCCATCAGGGAAAGCACGAGTGTCTCAGCAGTGTTCACGCCTGCCATGCAGCTCCTGTTCCAGGGCTCTGTGTTTCTGCACTTAGGGCTGTGAGCTCTGAACACGTCATTCAAGCACCTGACACTGCCCAGGATCACACAAAGTAATGCCTTGCAAGTTTTGAAATGCTCTCCCAAAGGCTTCTGCAAGGAGCCTTGTCAGTACTGCCCTGCTAGCATTCCCTCTGAGGAGGATGGAGGTTTTATTCCTCGTCCTTTGAGGCATTAGGCACAGTCATTACATGGAAAGGCTGGAAGCTGAGATGTTGTGACCTAAAAGGATAATCTGCTGGAAATTCTTGGAAGGTGAAAAGTTCTATGTGGTTTTACTTACCAGTGAGAGTGGAAGGTTTTCACTGCTGAGCTTGCCTATCTGTGAAAGCATGGGATTTAATTTCTTTCCCTTATCAGGACAATTGCTCTTGATTTTTCCTCCTCACCTTCCTGCTTTTGTGTATGGCTGCTGCTCCAGATGTGGCTTGTGCCTACTTTATACAACCCCTTCTGTCTTGCCATTCAAAGCTGCCTTCAGTCTTGAACAGAACACAACCAAAAGCAAAGCACATCATGGCCACAGAACAATATTGCCTCATGGAGCAGCTTTGAAATAGCCACTTTGGTTTCTCACTTTGCTTAGCAGCTTCTGTTTCAGATCATTTTGACCCAGTTTTTCCAGGGCTTGAGAACCCATTGCCTGCTGTACTTGGTGTCTGCTGTATGGCTCACTCTGTGCAGTGATTTGGCTTTTCCAGTTTCTCTGGCTTCTTTGCCATCAGCCAACAAAAGGGCAGACATTGAAGGTGTTTCAGGCAGCAGGTTGCTAACGTGGGCACTGTTCAGCCCGTGCCTGTGCATCCCTGCAGCAGCGTGAGGAATGATGGGAGGATGTACAACGTGCTGGTAGGAAGCAGATGATCTCAGAACCTGAAAGCTTTGCACAGGAGAGCCCCTGCCAGGGAATATTAAATATTACTCCATGTCCAGAAATAAAACTCTGCAGATACTATCATGCTGAAAGCTATTTGTCTGTATCTTCCCTTAGAGTTGTTACCCAGAGAACTCCTCAAGGCCAGCATGTACACCTCTTGTCTTTTTTATTATGATGCTGATTTAGACTGTATATGTCCTTTCATGTCCAGGAGAATGAATCTGTGTAGTTTTGCTTAGAGAATAATAATTTTTAAAGTTGAAGAATTAATTCTATTTTTAAATGGATTTAATTTTATCCTTTTTATCCTAGAACACGATTATTTTTAAAGGTAAAATAGTTCACTAGGTTCTAAGGTCTGGGCAGCTTAAAGGAGCAGTTATGGAACCTAAACCTTTACTTTCCAAGTTGCTGACTCAATTCCCATTCACATAATAGTGAGCAATGTTGCCATCTGACAGCTGCCTGCAGCTCACATCAAAATGAGATGGTGGTTCAAATCCAGTCCTTGAGGCTGGAGGGAAAACAAAGGAAAGCAAAAAAAAAAAAGCCCCTGTAATTTCTTCTGCAGGCTGGGACCCTGCGGGCACCTTTTACCAAGTTCCAAGAACAGAGATGGGGAGATCACACATGGAGCTCTCTGCCTGGAAAGCCTCCTTATCTCAGTGAGTAAACTCTCCGTGTCCTTTGCAGGTCAGGATGTGACTCATCTTTCAAGGTGCTTCTCAGCAGGGATGACCTGACTAGCCAAACAGTAATCTTAAAATATGGTGGGTGCTGGGTGCTTTCTGTTAGCTGTGTACCTGGTGACTCAATTTTCTCTGAAGAGACTCATGTTTAAAGAATTCTGTAATTTCTGAAAAAATGCATGTCGTTACTTTGGCGTTCCTGAAAACCCTTACATCTTTCAAGTGCAGCACACTTCAAGGTTTTGCAGGAGTAAGAAAGCAAAAGTTGACCTCTTAGATGGTTCAACTCCTAGGTTGGCAGAGGCACTGGTATATTGGTAGATTGATACAGTGCTAATGTGGTGCTGTTATAAGCCTGTATTTGTTGTCTTCAGAGCTTGCCTGTAATCAGAATATTGCTGATTTCATACCTTGATTTCAAGTTATTAAAAAACTGGATAGGTCCTCTAGGAGATAAGAAGATTGGAAAGGAAAGACTGGAATGGGCAACACAGGAAAAATAATCAATCAGCCATGCCCATGTTCCAGGAAACAGAAACTTCCCTGGGAAAATGTCTTTTCAATCACTTAGAGTTACAGCTGCCCACTGATAACCACAGGGCTGGGATGAGACATGAGATTAAGCCCATCAAGTATGCTGGATGGCACAACCTGGCTTATTTAATGAGTTGCTTCAATAGGTATTATAACTGATGTGAATTAATCTCTTCAATGCATGACTGGATCTCATGGTTAGAAGTCAGGTTCCCTGGGCTGGCAGATGGTGCAGCCTGGAAGATCAGCTCAGCAAGCAAGGCTAAGCCACTGGAAAGCATCTTTTCTTAGGAATAGATGTGTTTCTACCTGCTGCTTAAATATTAATCTATTCATTCTTTCTCTGATTCATTAGAGTGCTAGGGGATGCTGCCCAGTCTTCAGAAACAAATAAAATCAGTTTGCTACAATGTTGGTCTCCTCTGGGTGAAAAAAACAGAGTAGAAAAACCCGATCCACATGGAGTTTGCCCATCTCCTCACTCCTGTGTCCTCACAAGTTTTATTTAGAGATACACAATTCACATGCCAGCTGTCCCTTGCAAATGGTTAGTGGCAAATGCAACTCACCCCAGATAAGCACTCCTGATATTTCCTTCTTATACGAGCTCTGTCGTCAGACAGGAAAAGCCAAGGTACAGTTGGACTCGATGATCTCAAAGGTCTCTTCCAACCAGGTGATTCTATGATTCTGTGATTTGGGAGCCGAGGGATCCACAGTCAGTGTTTGGAAGGAGAGAAGTAGGATGAGACCAAGAAGCTAAGGACATGCCTTTTTGTTCAACTTAACAGTCCTGCTGTAGCAACACTGAACGTGTTTTATAAAATATGCCTGTGTAGGTACTTAAGCATGGTGGAATATGTTGAGCTTGGTTAGCGCTAAAAAGTACCTTCTTGATTCTTTGTTACCTTTGTTCTCATTATAAAGTAATTGATGGGTTTGTTGTCTTTGAACAAGGAAGCTCGCCTGATAATTTTGCAGCATTTAGACAGCTTTGTCACTGATTGCCTTTTTTCAGCGTCAATAGGAGGACATGAAGTACATTGGCTGATGCTTAAATCCTAGGGTGAAGCACCAGAAGCAAGTCAAGAAGGCAAACTGGAGAGCTGAGTTGCTGATTATACTTCATACCTTAAATGTGTTTCTGAAAAACAGAAGGCATTAGACAGGAACAGGAAAAATGTCTGTACTCTTCCACTCTTCCATGCACAAGTTCAATCCTGTGTTGGTCTCTTCCTCTTAATATATTCTGTTTAATAAAGGCCGTTGTTTAAGGCTAATTGGATTAGTTTCACACATCTTGGAAGCCATGGAAAGATGAAGAGCAACAAACAGATGAGATGTTCAGGAGAACCTCGCTTTCTATTTCTGGCTTTGAAGTTGTCCCAACCCAATGGCATCTCCCTGCCTTATGTTCCTTCTGAAAAATTCATTTATGCAGATCACGCTTTTGGTAAAAGCTTTTGTCTCAGAAGACATAAAACCTCCTGTCATGTTTTAACCCCAGCCAGCAACTAAGCAGCACACAGCCACTCACTCATTCCCCCACAGTGGGATGAGGAGGCAAATCGGAAGAGTAAAAGTGGAAGAGTAAAAGTGAGAAAACTCGTGGGTTGAGATAAAGACAGTTTAATAGGTAAAGCAAAAGCCACCTATGCAAACAAAGCAAAACAAGGAATTCCTTCACTACTTCCCAGTGGCAGGCAGGTGTTCAGCCATCTCCAGGAGAGCAGGGCTCCATCACAGCCAACAGTTACTTGGGAAGACAAATGCCATCACTACAAACGTCCTCTTCTTCCTTCTTCTTCAGTGAGCTTTTTATGCTGAGTGTGATGTCATATGGTATAGGATACCCCTGTGGTCAGTTGGGGTCAGCTGTCCCAGCTGTGTCCCCTCCCAACTTCTTGTGCACCTCCAGCCTGCTCACTGGTGGGGTGGTGTGAGAAGCAGGGAAGACCTTGACTCCGTGTAAGCCCTGCTCAGCAGTGACTGAAACATCCCTGTTATCAACACTGTGTTCAGCACAAACCCAAAACATAGTCCCCTGTGAGCTACTATGGAGAGAATTAACTCTATCCCAGCCAAAACCTGCACACCTCCTCACTGAGCTTGTGCAAGGAGAAGTCCATGAGCCGCCTGTCACAACATAACCTTCTTGCCTTGCAGCTTCTGCACACGCAATGCTGGGCAGTTTCAGGGTGGAAAGGTAACAGGTGATGTCCCAAACTCAGACAGTGGTTAACAGGTATTCTCCTACCACTGCTTAAACTGAGATCACTGACAGATTTTAGAGTTAGCCTTGCTCTGGTGTAGCAAGATCCCCTTATAGCTCCTGTCCTTGGGTGTCTGTACTCTCTCCATGCAGGCATAAATGCACTGATGATTTATTCCTGATTCAAATTTTTAAGGTGCTCCCAAGAAATTAGAGAAGAAAGCAATAATCCATTGAGCTACCTGCCATAAGCCAGCTGAGGCTGGCCCATGGGTGAAAATCAAGACACCAGATCATCCAGTGAAAATTAGAATGCCTGGGATGTAGTGGGAAAACTAGCTGGACAATTTAAGCTAGATACCTAACTCTTGAATGGCTTATGTTCTGAGACACAACACTTGTCTTGGTTTTCATATGCTGGCCTTACCAGTTTCACACCAGAGTAATTCAATTTATCCATGCAGGTGTGAGAGGACAATGACATCTGTAAATAGTTGATGATTTGTGACCATGGAGTATAAAATAGGTGCTATGTCATAGCTTTTAATTGCTGTGTTAGTTCTGTGTGCTGCTTGAATGCTTCATTCAAGGCTTTTAATAGCGGTAAAATACATTACCTTTGTTAAGAGTGAGGCTAAATATGATGACTGCTACATTGTAGAGTAAGAGTTTGTGACCTCTGTCCTTCTTCCTTGAACTTAAAAACTTTTAACTTTACTATTTTCAAAAGAACACTGTGTGAACTTAGCAAAAACCTGAATTCAATTAGAGTTTTTAAGTTTAAATTTGTGGCAAGAGGTGCTTAAACTTATTATAAATGCGGCAAAGTAAGGAACAGGGTTTTTTCTAATTCTTTTCAAAGGCACGACTTCATGTGTGCTGAGCTGATCACGTCAGGAAAGAGAGTCAAACTTTAGCTGGTGGAGGTGGCCTCATTTTCTCAGGGGCAGGTGGTTTCAGAAGTCTCTACTGGTGCACCTTGTCCCTTGGCAGGGAGAGGGAGAAGTGCCTGATTTAATGCTGGCACTTTTCTACATTCATGTGCATACCATCAGTCTTACTCTTTCTTCGTTTGGGCCTTTCACACAACACTAGCAGAGAAAGAAGCATTTATTTTAGTGAAAAATGTGATTGTGAAAATGTAAATTATCAGCAGGCTGCAGGCATAGCTGGCTCTCTTCTGAAATTAATTGTAACTCTCTTTTATTTAGCACTTGACATTGTCCATTTAATTCGGCACTGAAGCTTTATACAGGTTTCTAAAGCGTCACTTACAGTTTCATTATCTGACTTCAATGGCAAAAACCAAGATAGGTGAGCTATGTTTAACTCAGAAGAAGCAATAAAAGAACATATGCTTATTAAGCAATAATAGAGGAATCCTACTAAGCTCTTTCTAAAAATGCTTCCCAAACTCATTCTTCAAATGACTATTGGGTACTTTTTTCACAGAAGGAGCTAGTTAATATTTATTATCAACATTAGTGTGGCTGAGAGAGGTATCTTTGCTGATGACATTATAGTATGAGCAAAGCAGTTTTGAGATGTAGTTACTTATCTTTCTTCCTGTTGGATAAAAACTTCCTAATCTGAATTTATCTAAAGAAAAAATGACAGAGCAATTAATATACTTACTTACAGACTACCTGTGGGTGAATCTTGCACAGAAAACACAAGCAGGACTTTATACAAAAGTCTGCTGAGATCTGTGTTAAGGAATAGTGTTTTTCAGAGCTTTTACAATTTTGAGAATATTGAAAATTATACTTACTATCCATTCAAATGAAGAGTTCGTGGTCTGAGATACAGCCAGTTTATAAAGCACAATAAATTATATATTTGTACATAGACTTTGTGGTAATACATATTAATATGCCCTGTTGTATCTGGACAAGTAATAAATAATGGTTGTTTCAGAATTCTCAACTCTATGCTAACATTTGTTGTAAAACCTTTTTCTTTTTAATCCAGAAACAACATTTCCTGTGCAGTTTGTATTTTGTTTATTTTGTTTTATTTTGTTTGGTTGCTTTTTTCTGGAAGGATAAATTAATGGACCATTCAGAAAGAAACAATCCCTGCAAGGAAAGATGCAAATCAATCATCTGTGAGTGGCTGATGTTCCCACGCAGTCACTCGTGCTGGGCAGCCTACAAGGAGGGAAGAATACCCCTCTCTGCTGATCTGCTTCATTCTGAGGAAGGCAGTGTGCCGGTCCCTGCTGGGTGGAGTTGTCTCCCCTCCTATCCTACCCCAGACTGGGACTGTCCTTCTCTCCTTCTTGCCCTCCAGCATACTCCAGGCTCAGAATGAAAGCAAAAAAAAATGTTAGAGGAAAAGACTCACCGAGGGCAGAGAGAGCACCTGGAGAGACCAGTGACTGATAAAAATATCAGTGGCTGTAATAACCACCTAGGATGCACAGACTACTTAAAAGGAATGCAGAACAAGTCTTTGCAAAAGATTAAATTTCCTTCTTTCTCTGTGTAGTGCAGGTGAGCTGACAGTTATAAAAGAAAAGTCTGCAGAAGTTCTTGAGGAAAAGGAAAAATTTGTCAGTGGGTTTGAGAAAATGGTTAGACTGGTCTAGGGACAGCAGAATGCATGTCCTGCTGTGCAGTGCTGGTTCAGGAGCAAAACCTGTGTAAGCTGTGATAAGCTGATCCTGCTCCACTTCTGTTGGGTCCACCCCTGTGAGAGCAGGATGACATTATCACAAGCGTTTGTCTCCTGGACACATGAGATGTAAGGCAAAGAGCTCTTCTGTAGAAAGAGGCCGATGACTGCAGATTTCCAGGGAACAAGTTTATTTCTTTGCTATTCCAATTCATTGCAGTGGCAGCCATCAAATAATGATTGCCTCAGGTTTTTAAACATCAGACTCATCGCCCTTCAATCTGAGGCTGTCCACTGTGACACTACAGGTTTTTTTTCTGTTAATCTCTACACTCCCCCACTTTCATCCATTCGTAGCCCACCACTCCCATCACAGCTGTGGCTGCTTTACTAGAGTTTGAAAAGGCTTTAGTAAAGAAGTATATGTTAGCTGTTTTAGAACCATATCTGGCCTGGAAAGACACTCTGGAAAGACCCTGCGGAGGACTGTGGTTAGTTGCTAGCTTCCAGCTTCCTTGTGAGCACAGCTCAGGTCTCCTCAGCTCCTACACAGGTAAACAGGCACAACTGTATTTCCCTTCACTTGTTATCTTTGCAGCAGTTCTACAGAAGACTGTAAATTCCATACCCACAAAAATTTGGCTGTCTCAGTGTTACAGTTACACGCATCCACAAGGCAACAGTGCAGACAGATGTCCTTGGAAGTCATTACTTGCGCTGTCCTTTGGATCACAAGGCCTAATGAGCTGCAATTATTTGAGGAGAGGTTTATTATTAAGCTGGCACCTTTACCACTAGACCAAATCCCTCAGTTCTTTACTGAGGCAAAACCCTCCTGGTTGTAGTCTGAATCTGTAGGCTGTGGCTGGATGCTACATGTCTGAAGCAAAGCATAATAGTTTAAAATGTACTACCTCTTGAAGTCCTAAATGATTCCTAATAGGTGCTATCTATCAGCATAGAAATGGAAACAAGGACTGAAATGTTAACATGGCTTAGTTTAGTTCTGTCAAGGTGAAATACCCAAACAGGTTCTATCTATGGAGAAAAGAGCTCGGCCTTAGGAAGGCAGGCATTGTTGATTGGAAGCCATGGACTTTCTTCTTTTAATGATAATGGACAAATGCACTCAGGTGCAAATTTCACACAATATGTGGCCCATAAGCCTTTGGAATACAAACCCTGTAAAAATCCAGTTTGAAGTGGGTTTGTTGCAAGCAGAGATCAGCTGAACTCCACATTGTCAGGACCTGGTTGCCCGCTGCTACACTCAGGACTGTGCGTTAGAGTACCAGCTCCTCTTGGAGAGGTACACTACTTGGGTAACTCTCATCCTGCAAACAGGGTATGGTATGTGAATTTAAGATACTAATTAGAAGGTAACACAAAGTGATACACAAATACTGATTAATAAATAGCAGCCCTGCAAGGATTTTAGTCTGGAGCTTGCTTGTAGCTAGACTGAATTAATTTGCTTTACATCCCAGTTCTGCAAGGTCAGGATGCACTTTTGTGTGTGAACATGCCCCTTGAAATCACTGGGCACAACTATCAAGGTCATATCAAGCTTCATGTCTGCCCCTGATCTGAAGCATACTGCAGATGTTTACCCGGAGCACCATTTTTTAAATGATATGCTTTGTGATGTGGAATTTTCACAGTCAGTGGAGTAGGTAACATTGGACTCAGCAGGAGGATGGTGTATAGTCTTTGTTGCATCCAGAACTTGTAGCTGGTTGTATCTGGTGTGGTCCGTGCCTAGGGTCTGCAGGTTGAAGAAGCTGGTCTCAAAGATGTTGTTGGGTACCAGCTCTGGTTCCATAGGAGTTCATTCTGCATTAACCTAGGGAAATTCAATACAAAGCTGTTAGTATAATACATAACAACCATAGCAATGATGATATCAATTCATCAGCTATTTTCACCCAAAATCAAATCTCCTTGAGGTACACATTGAACTTCCCCATCTTTCTGCCTCACCCACCAAGTGCACCCAGGTCCTTGAGCAAAAGCAGTCCCATGAAGTGGTTTACCTTTACCTGAGGCAGGAATAACCCAGACTGGTTTTCCCAGCATATTTTTAATATGAACCACAGGGACTTTCTCCCCTTCCACAGTACGTAAAAGTCTTGATAGGGCAGGCCCAGTTCAGTTGGCAGACCCTCTGGTACTGACTGACCAGGTGGCTTTTGCTAAATGTGTGTCCCAGTGTTTGCAGGCTCCACCACCCATTGCTCTCAGCGTGGTTTTCAGCCGCCCACGGCATCGCTCGACTTTCCCGGAGGCTGGTGCGTGACAGGGGATGTGGTTACACCCTCTCAGTGCCAGGTTCCTTGGCCCGAGTGTCTGTGAGATTGTTTCAGGAATGAGTCCCTTTGTGTGACTCAGTTTTGTCTGGGGTGCCATGTCACCACAAGACCTGCTTTCCCAGGCCCAGAACAATGTTTTGGGTGATGACATGGGGTACAGCTTGTGTCTCCAACCACCCAGTGCTTGCTTCTGCCATGGTGAGCCCATGGCGCTTGCCACTGCGGGTTTGTGGGAGTGTGGCACAGTCAATCTGCCAGGCCTCTCTGCATTTATAATTTAGCCATTGTCCTCTGTACCAGAGAGGTTTTAACCTCTTGGCTTGCTTAATTTCAGCACATGTTTCACATTCATGAATGTGCAGTAGTGTCCATGGATAAGTCCACCCGTCGATCAAGAGCCCAGCTGTGCCAGCCAGCGATCCCAGAACAGAGACAGTCCCGAAACTGAAACCCCTGCAGAGCGAGCCCGAGTGAGCCCTGAGAGAATATCCCATCTTCTGATCAGCCCCAGATAATATACTAAACATGATGTGATATGATGTGGATTATCTCACTGGCACATCCAAATGCCAGTTTGGGGTTTGCTATTCACTGCGCTTCTCCCTCCCAGCCCTGATGCAGCTGTGAAAAGCCAAACACGGTGGCCTGGAGCTCCAGCAGCAACTAATGACATCGGTACTGTTATCAATGATGTTCTCACAACAAGTCCCATACTGAAACTAAAACAGCTATTCTAACTATTAAGAAGAAAATTAACTATATCCTAGCAAAACCAGGACACTTTGATAGAATTATTTACCCCAAGTCATGGTGAGTTGTTTATATGGATCTGGGACTTAAACTCCTAGGTGAAGTCTCCTTTTCAATTGTTTCCCTTTTTCCTGTGCTACAAATTTCTCCTTCTTGTAATAGGCATTTTCTACCTGCTGCAAGTTGCATTGTCCACCCACAGTTACATCTGAAAAATGACAATAGAGAAGACATAGTGTGATACCCTGTGCTTGAGAGCCTCTGTAGAAATGTGGAGTGACGGCAGGAAGACTGCAGCTGATGAAAAAACTAAGGTACAGTTGCATAGCTAGCAAATTATTTCAACAGTTTGGGTTTAAATCTTTGTTTTCCTTTTGGACTCTATTGCTGGCACTGAACTTTTGGTTCATAATGAAAAACAATATATATTTAGTCTTAATTTCTTAGTTTATAACTTCATTATTTTAGTTATTTTGATTACTCTGCTACATGAATCAGCACAAGGACAGAGTCAGAATATCATTTGGAATAGAGGACTAAGAAAAGAACTCTACCAAAAAACTCGTATGTTGGGTAAAAATACATTGTATTGACTGTAATCAGTAACACCCAAAGTGTGAAGGATTGTCCCTATCTGCTGGCAATGTTGTGCCCTCAGGTGCTGCAAGAGAATTCCTTCTGCTTTTCCTTGGAGTGACTGTTGTCCTCTTGTTCTTCAGTGTGATGCCTGCCACGGAAGAAGGAAATCAGGAATTTACTGCATATTTTTTCATCTTATGAAGCCCAGAAACCACTTTCAGAGCAATCCTGTATAGTCACAAAGCTGTACTGGGTTAAAAGATTACTGTGACATTATTATTAGAAACCGCTGCAAAAACTTACCAAATGAACTGTTAAAAGCAAACCAAACTCACTGAACCACAATAAAATTCATTAAAGGCTGCTTGGGGCAACATACAGTCTTTGAAGGTCTTTATCTATTTAACCATTCGTCTCACCCAGTGTCTGTGGCAGAGCCCTCCACCTCTCTTTTTATCTCATTTGAATGTAAATAGCCATTTCAAGAACTGCAACTTCCTTGTAGTGACAAACTCATTTGGTGGTGTGCCACTGTTAAATGGGATGATCTACTCACATGCAGAAACATGAATTAGAGGGGAAAAACACCTTTTTACTACTAAAGAAAAGGGGATGTTCTTTCTGCTTTGGGAACTGCTTGACTCCCTCATGAACTCTTGCATGCCCCTTTTGTGGTTGTTCGTCTTGAGGCAGAAGTTTCAGAGATGCTACACCATTTTTTCTTCAGATGACAAAAAAGGAAGTCCAAAATTGATTCCTGTAAGCAGAGGACTCAGTTATATGCCACTGTGCAAAATATAAGCAGTAGCTTGCCTGTGCCTTAGGGCATGTGCCAACACCGTTGTCTAGCTTCTGCAACAGTTTTGTATGCTTTTCCTTCGCTTTAGTTGCTCGTGCTCATGTGTTACACAGCTTTGTTGAGCCTCTGATGGTGAGTCAAGGTCGTGTAACATTGACTTCTGCTCAGATATGTGTGTTCCTTTCCACAGAAACATTTGAAGTGGTCACAGCATGGGATGTGTGATGGCAGATAGCTGCAGCAAATAGTAGAGTAGAACTGAAGTGGCAAAGCAGCAAGAAAACTCCTACCCTGTATTTGCAGATAAAGAACTGAAACTTGTCTGTCCAAACTCTTATGGGATTTTTGGCAGCACCACAACTCAGACAAACTGGTGATGTCCTTGGACGGGGTCCTCTGACATGTCACTCTCCTTTGGGCTCAGTGTTGTCTTCTGCTGTCCTACGTCACTCTCTCTTACAATTACCCTTCTGTCTGTCATACCATACATACATCTTTTTTCCTCTTTCACCACAAAATTTGTAGCTTTTGCTTCTTAGTCTGTGGTGACCTAGGAGCTAATTGTAATCTGTCTTGAGGTTTATATGTATTTTATGTCTGGTCACCACTGGGATTTTAAAAAGAGTGTTAGGTTTTCATTTACCATGAACTTGTATGTACCTACCAAAATGTGTATTTATACAGCTTTTAGGTTACAGGTGGAATTACATAAATAATAATGAAAGCATATAATTATTATTAAGCAGGCAGAGGGCTCTATTAAACTTTAGTTTGAACTTGTGTAATTCGTCCATTTTCAAAGAGTGTGTAATTCAGGAATGAAGCAAACATGTTCCAGCTTCCTTGCTGGTGTAATTTGGGATAAATTTATTATCATCAGCATGTTAAAGTGATTTAAAGCCAAATTTAGCCGACAGTTGCCTGGCTAACAACTTTATTTCCACTTTTGACTGTTTTCAATAGCCTCTATTAAATAACTCAGCTACAACATTAGCTATCCTTACATACTTTTATTAAACTTATAATTAACATGTATCCATGGGTACTGCCTCATGTTAGTGAGGCAAGGTCGTATTTGAAGGAGTATCTTTTGTATCTGTTGAAGCAGCTGTTAGTGTGGCTGCATACCTGGCTGAATCAATTAATCATTTCATTAAACAAAAGTCCTCTTAGCTATGCTAATCAAAAGCATGCTGATCACAATTTTTCCAAACAAAGCTCTGAAACCTAAACAAACAAACAAACCTCTTCAAGACTAATAAACCAGCCTTGTTCTGATAAATAAGCTATGCTTTATTAAAAAGGATTAAAAAGAAAAAAAAGATCTGAAGGGGATTTAATCAGCATTAGGAATGTATTCCTTTAGGGATGATGCTAGCATTGGCAAAATAGCCATCTACAGTGATCTCATTTGAATGGTTAATGCTGCCTAGACATAGCTATTTGCTGTACCATTTTGAATGGGACGGGAAACACATACTTTCTGCTCTGCGCTGCATCTTCATGGGTGAGGAGAGGATGATGAATGCTGAGCACTGAGTCCAAGCCCTTCTCATGACATCCCAGAGCAAGCTGAGACAGTTTGCATGCGCTTCTTCCATGAGCAAGCACATGAGCGCAAGCTAAACAGAGTTTGAAAGGGAAGGGGAGGTGGAACACATAACATGGGTGACAACATTCTTGTGTGCAGCTTCAGAGACAGCTTCCTGAGAGAGAGAGTAGCTCAGTGTATTAAGAAATGAAACAACTGGCATCAAAACTGCATTAATACTGCTATACAATATACTGAGCTTATATTATCTTATTTCTAATGACTAGACATCTACTGGAGATCTTCATAAATTACTTTCAGTCCTTGTCTTAGGAGCTTGATCCTGGACAATGATCCTTATGACCTTGTCTTCAAGACAATGCAGAACTTTTGGGCTGAAAGATCAGAGCAAAGATTTACTCCAATGTGGGAAAGTAAGTGGAATCTAAACCTCAAGCTTCTGTGGTTTCTGTGGTTACCTGGAACTCTCCAGTGTACATTTTATGATTTTGGTAGCACAATGCAGAGACTTTTGTTGCTGAGGTGGCCGTTTCAAATCCTTGGGAGGCACATGATTTTAATTCTTGCTATCCTGAAAGAGCTTGGCCAGAGTTACTGGCCAAGTAGCAGAGGCAAGCAGAAGGATGAGCTGCAGAGACAGAAGCTGCATCCTCCCCACTATACTTGAAGGAGGTATTTCCCAGTCTCTGTGGGGGCTTTGATCCCACTCCCATGTTACCTGAGAGAAAAAGGTTGCTTCTTGCTGCTGCCATCATCCTGACAGGGCTTCAGGCAAATATCAGGATGTGGAGCTGAAGATGTTTGACACTGACTCTGGCACGGTGCTGCAACTAGCAACACAGGAGAGAGAATAGTCAGGGCAAGGCAGAGACGAAAAAGCTCTTGAGACTGTCAGTTCTCTTAATATCTGCAGATAGATCACACCATTTTCTCAGTTAGCTCAGGACCATGCCATAAAAAAAGCAAGTTCTCTTTCTGCTTCCATGCTGTCACTGTGCAAGGTCCTAGTCAGCAGCATTGACATTTTTGGGTGTTTCATCTCTGTTGTGAGCAGTCATAGTCTCTGCCTTGGACTTCCAAGGACCAGAGACAACGGGAAGGTCTTGTTCCTCTGGTGGCTGTTGCAGAGGCACCCATGAACACACCGAGGAGCAGCTAGCCCGAGGGGACAGAAATTCATCCGGTGCTGCTGCTTCCCTTCACCCTGCGGTGCTGGAAAGCTGGCTTGGGAGCCATGCTGAAGAGTATTTTGCCATCTCGTGGCAGCTCGCAGATAAACCAGCTCTGAGATCATGAACGCTTGCTGCTGAGAAGGAACAAAGCCAGAATGAGTGACTTTCTGTTTTGGTGGCTGCAAAACGGCACTTGGAAGGTTGCAGCAGAGTGGAACAACCTGAAACACTGCTCTTATCACCATGCTGCTGGAAGTGCACAGCTGCCAGGGGAAGGAAAAGATAACTGCACCTGGTGACTGCCTGAACACCAAGGTGAGGGCAACAGCACATGGAAGCTGAGCTGTTACTGTGTGGACAGCAAAGGATGATCCAGCCACTCAGTTTTGCTCAGAGAAAAAGTCACTGGAGAGGCAAAGAAGCTCTGTCACCCCAAAAACCTTTGTAGGGGCACTGATGGGGTCTATGACAATTTTCAGGTAATTGTGGGGTGATGCAGCGTTAACATGGGAGATGCTAAAAAAACCAAGGAATCAAATAACCTGAGCCTCCTGCTGACCTCCTTCCCCAGAGGAGCTGTTGCTGCCATGTCCAAGGCCATCATCCCTGGTGCCAGGGTGAGCCAGAGAGAGGGGGCCGCAGGTTGTGCCCCCACAGGGACTGTGGGTCTCACTGTCAACAGCTTAGGCACTGCCAGTACTGTGGCTGCTGCTCGGGAGGACACGAGACCAAGGCCCCTCCACACTCTCGCTCCCAGAAATCTGCCTGTGGGGAAAACCTCTGCCACTGACCAAAGGATCCCAGAGTACCCGATGGCCCAGGAAGCAGGACCAGGCCTCTCCAGGGCAAGGCTCTCCCCAGGCTTCAAGAGGTGTGTGGAAGTGCTGCTGGTCTGTGTGGGCTGTGGGAGAGGAGCCACAAGACTCTGGCTCTTCCTAGCTGTGTAGAAAACCAGCATCCCAAAACAGATCCATTTAACTTCCAGAATTGTTCTTTTCTTGTGCTGTTTTTTAGCTGAAGCAGAGCTGGGTTTCTTTTTCTGTAGCTAGAATTGTGCTGCATTTTGCTTTCAGTCTGGGACTTGTTATGAGAGAGACACTGAGAACACACCAGTGTTTGCATTTTTGTCACTGGAAGTGAAGGACTTTGTGTACCATTAGTCCGCATGCAAAAGATTTAAGGGGGTGAAGAATATTTAAATTAATAAGCTAAACTGACATTTGGATATGCCAGTGGAGAGCGGCGACCAGGACGGGCAAGCAGGGCATGGTGCGGCAGAAGGGCGTGGCGCATCAGTTCACGCAGGCCAGGCGAGCAGGGCAGGGTGAAGGGCAGCTCATTGTAGCTCTGCTGATAGCAGCACTCCATCGCAGCAGCTCGCCAACTTGTGAGTGTGGCCCAGGCTGCCTCTGACTGTGGTCTCCTCCAGGCAGAGAGCTTGCAGCAAAAACACTCTGGTGACCCAGACAGAGGGCCCGCCCCGAACGGTGGCTGTTCAGGTCTCTGGCTGCAGGGAGTGCCAGAGCCTGCTGCTGCCGGGGAGGGAGGGAGCCATTCCACCTGTGTGAGGTGTGAGCAGGTGGACAATCTCCTCAGTATGGTGGTGAAACTCAAGGAGGAGGTCGAAAGACTGAGAGCCATTTGAGAATGTGAGAAGGAGACTGACTGGTGGAGTAACTCCCTGGCATGCCAGTCAGAAATGCCCCATGAGGATAACCCCCAAAAGGTGATGGAACCCCCACCGTGTCAGGTGGGGAGGGGGGATCTGAGGCAGCCTCTGCCCTGTTGCTGTCAGGCAGAGGCAAGGGACCAGGGAGATGAGGAGGGTGGGAAGAAAGTCCCAGTTCAACATCATGGGCGACCTCCTTCCCTACCTGCTTTGCCCCCTCAGGTGCCCCTCTCTAATAGGTTTGAGGCCCTGCCTCTTGAAGGAGAGGTAGGTGAGGACGTGGTGCAAGACACACCTACAAGGCCACAGAGGAAGAGGTGGGTGACTCAGCCCCTCAAGACTGCCTCTGACAGGAAAGAAAGGTCATTGTAGCAGGCGATTCCCTTCTGAGGGGGACAGAGGGCCCGATATGCAGGGTTGACCCTGCATCACTGTTATCATTATCACTACTATTTCAATATTAATATTATTTTAAGTTTTATCTCTGTTATTAAACTGTTCTTATCTCACCCTACAAGCCTCCTTATCCTTGCTCCCCAGTCCTCTCCCCTATGTCCTGGGGGTGGGGGGGAAGTGTGTGAACGGCTGTGTTGGCTGCTGGCCAAAGGCTAGTCCCGTGAAACTGTGACACTCATGAATGAAAATCCCCCTGTGAAGAGCCTGGGGCACCTTCCGTCTTCCCCATTTTGGTGACTCAGGGAGTTTTAGACATGGACTCTCCAAACGGATCCCACCCCACTTGAGCTGACCCACGCATACAGCATTTAGGAAGTTGAGCAAGTAGGACCATTCTGTGGCAGTCTGTAGAGCTGGACATGTCAGTGTCTTTTTTTTGTGCGTATGGAGATGAGTGTGTCTCTCACAAATAAGTGATAATAAAAATCAGTAAGGAGAGATCTTTTCTGCTTTCCTAGTAACTGTTTATGCTTTATTAACCTTCTTTCCTAAAAGCTATTTTTCCTTTATTTGCCTAATTGACCACAGGACTCCTCCAGCCTTCCGATGGATCCCTCCATACCCTCGGAGAGGATGCCAAGCTCCCGGCGGTGTCCCACGGGCTCTGCCATTGCCTACGGCAGCCCCTGGGTCAGGAAGCCGCTCTCCAGCTGCCGCTGGGTGACCACGCGTGCCCCGTACAGGAGGAAGCCCCAGCAAAGCAGCACCACGGCAGCCAGCACCTGCGGGACAAAGCGCACAGTGCGTTGGCGGCGGCGGCAGCACCGGCACCCCCTCCCTTACCCCCGCCTAGTCCCGGTGTCCGCCGACTCCACCGAAAGGAACACCCAGCCCAGGCGGCAATCCCGCCCTCCAGGCCGGGCGGCCTCGGGCCTAGTCCCGCCCCTCCCGAACGACACAGCCGGGCCTGGCCCCCGCCGCGAATCCCGCCAGCCCGCCCCCCAGGCCGCACACCCGGCCCGACACGCACCAGGCTGCAGAGCGGGCGCGGGTCCCGCCGCTCCAGCGGAGGCATGTCGGGGCCGGGGTCAGTGTCAGCCTCGCCCCCTCCTCGGCCTCCGCCCAGAAACGCCTCCGCCCGTCAGCAAAGTGTCACCACCCCGAGCGGAAGTGACGGCAGAGACCGGCGCCGCCGTCTCGCTCCCGGCAGGTAGCGCGGAGGCCCGGCGCTGCCCGGCTGGTGGCGGGGGGCAACCGTTCCCGTGGCAACGCCGCTTCCGCCGCCGCGGATGGCGGAACCGTTACGGCGCCTGGCGGAGGGCGCCCGCCGCCAACGCCGCCGCCCGCCGGGAGAGGAGCGGCGGCAGGCTCCCGGCTCCGGGCGCTGCCGGACGCGCCACTGGCTGAAGGCGGCCGTGGCCCCAGCCCGCACGGGAAGCGAGGGCCCGGCAGCGGTGAGTGCGGGAACGGAGATCGGCAGCAGCGTCGGGCCCTTCCGGTGGGGAGAGGGCGGCTGCCAGGCTGGCGGCCCGAGGCGAGGTGGATGGGAGGGAGCTGGGCGGGAGGCGTCCCGCAGCGGGTGGGTCGCAGTTTGGGTGGGGGGGGGGTGCGGGGAAGGGCGTGATCCGCTTCCCCCCGGTGCGTGCGTGCGCGCGCGCGCGCCTGTGGCACCTCCGCGTCCGCCGGAGCGTCGCTGCACCCGCAGTGCGTGCGTGTCTCTGTCCGTGTGCCTGCACGGTGCCCTTCGTGCCCGCTGTCCCACGGGTGATAATTGCCTGCCGCTGGGCTTGCCGCAGAGGAGGGGCTCACGAGTTTGGAAGTAGCACGGTGACTTTTTTCCTCCGAGTTGGAGCGCTTGAGGTTAATGCTGATCCCCAAAATAACTTGAAAATAGATGGAGTTAGTGCGAACCACGCGTGACAGCCTGACTAGATACAAAGGCGGCGCCTACCTGAGGAGGAGTGTCGGAATGACACCTGGACGTTTGTGCTTTACCTGGCGTAAAAACAAGGAGTCATTTAGGCTGGAGCATGTCCCTGGAGGACAATGTCTAGTCCAACAAGCTGTGTGTGGTCCAGCACAGGCAGAGGGTGCAGCAAGAGGACAGGTCCAGCAGAACTTGGAAACTGGTGGTTTAGTTTGAGTGCAATTCCTTGGTCAGACTTTTCTCCTAAAGGACAGAACTGACTGTTCTCCTGTTGTCTCCATATGTCAACGCTGGTCCCTTTTGGAAGTGTATTTCAGAGGATACCGTGTTTGTTAATCGTAAACTTGCTGACCACGTCAAAGCAGTTCTTTATGAGTGAGGAAGAGCAGAGGGTCCTGCCTGTTACCTTCACATATGCCAGCACGATTCAAGCTTTGTTTAAAACTTCCAACGCTGAAGAGGCTGATGTCACTGTGAAGAGAAGCCAAGCGAAGTAACTGGGTCCTGCTGCCTCTTTGTTTGGCGTTCTCTCAGGGCTGATGCTAGGTTTTTGATGCAACCTTAAAGGCAACTGTTACAGGTTTCTGTGTCTTGACTTTTTGTGTCTCTCTGAGACAGCAATGATCTTTTATCTCTTTCTTTTGTAGAAGATGACTTCAGAAGAGAAGGAGTTTTCAGAAGACAGCAACTTTTCACCAAAAGCCAGCACCAGCAAGCTGCCAACAGATGCGTCTCCTGACTCTAAATGCCCCATCTGCTTGGATAGATTTGACAACGTTGCATATCTTGATCGCTGCTTGCACAGGTTCTGTTTCCGTTGTGTCCAGGAATGGTCAAAAAACAAAGCAGAATGCCCCCTCTGCAAGCAACCCTTTTTTTCCATTTTCCATACAATTCGTGCTGAAGATGACTTTGAGGAGTACGTACTCAGCCCTTCAGAAAACAGCTCTTTTGCCAGCCCTGATGGCCGGAGATTCCGTTACCGCACCACCTTGACAGGGGAACGCCGCGCCGGCCGTTCCCCTTCCCGAAGGACGCAGTCCCCTCCGGATAACGGGATATTGTTCGAAGGGCTGTCGAGCGAACCAGTGCGGCAGAGAGACGGAGAGATTCAGCAGATGATCAGGAGGCTGGCCTCGAGGAGGCAGGCGAGCGCAGAGGGCAGATCTCTCCGGCAGATTCAGGAGGAGGACATGATCAGCTTCCGCCGAGCTCTGTACCGCACCGGTGTGCGCATTCGGAGTATTCAGGACGGTGGCCGCTACCGAGACATTTCAGCAGAGTTCTTCCGCCACAACCCTGCTTGCCTCCACAGGCTGGTTCCTTGGTTGAAGCGAGAACTTACAGTCCTGTTTGGTGCCCATGGGTCTTTGGTTAATATTGTACAGCACATTATCATGAGTAACGTGACTAGGTACGATCTGGAAAGTCACGCCTTTGCTGAAGATTTAAAGCCATTTTTGCTGAATCGGACTGAACATTTCTTGCATGAATTCATCAGTTTTGCCCGTTGCCCTTTTAACTTAGAAGCATATGATCAACACGCCAATTATGACTGTCCTGCGCCATCATATGATGAAGGAAGCCACTCGGACTCGTCAATTATTACAATATCTCCAGACATGGCATATTCTCAAGGGCCAGATAACAGTTTGTCTGTGCCTGGTCTTGCTCAGGCCGCTTGGGACGATGAAACTCCAGGGCCTTCCTATTCCATTTCAGAAGAGGTTCGTGCAACCATAGCTTCTCCTCTGGAGACGTCAGAAAGTTCTGATCAGGACTCTGTTACAAAGAGTCAAAGAACCAAACTGCAAACTCAGTTCCAGGCTGATGCTGACTCAAACGACAGCGACTCTTCCTCGGACAATTGTGTTATTGTTGGATATGTTAAGCCATTAGCTGAGAGGACACCAGAAGTGGTTGAGCTGTCCTCGGACTCTGAGGAGTCCATCAGGGAAGAGAAAAGGGAAGATGTGAAGAAACAGCCGCCAATCCAGTGTCGCAGCTGGAGTGACAGTGAACCAAGCAGGAGCTTCTCGCCACGTTCCCCCACGTACAAGGAGGACATAGGTAGTTGTAGAAGCTGCCTGTCTCCTGCAGTTGAGAAGACAGAGTCAAAAAGGGATGAAAATATCAAATGTAAGGTAAAAGATCTGTCTCCACATGACTTGAGCTGGAGCTCCTCTCCGGGGAGTGACACAGAATGCTTCCCTTGGAGTCACAGATTGTCTAGAACAGGAAAGTCCAGGAGCCCACAAGCCTCTTCACGGAACAGTCGAGGCAGTGATGGCCGTCGGTCTAGGAAGGAGCATCACAGCAAAAGCCGACTTAAAAAGAGACGATCGAGAAGCAGAGATAGTAGCAAACACAGGAGCAAAAGAAGCAGCAGGAGGTGGAGGGCTCATGACACCAGAGCCTCTTCAAAAAGTCAGAGAGTCTCTCTAAGTCGTGAGAGCACTCCATCCAGAGGAGTAAGCAGATCACGATCCCGTAGCAAAGGCCGTGGCAAAAGGAGATCCAGAAGCAGAGACAGTGATCGCTATTATGTAAAAGACAGTTACCAAAGTAGATACCACTGGGGTTACACTTTCTGTAGTCGAAAAGCATTTGGAGATGGCTATGAATCCTCCAGCAGGGGGAAGAGTCAGTCTAACGTTCTCTATTCAAGGCAATCTGGTAGTCCAGAGTATAGGATACGATCAGTTATTGAAAGGGGAGAGCTGCATAGCCAGAGAGGACGCCACGAGAGACACTATTACTATTATGAAAGATGCAGGTCAAGGAGTCGATCAAGCAACAGGTCAAGGACCCCTTCTGGGGGAACTGACAGAATGAAAAGTGACAAGCCTGGTGGAAAAAGGAAGTACAAAACTCGCCACTTGGAGAATACATTCATGGAGAGCACAAGTCTAGGAAGAGAAAATGACCCCAAGAAAGCTTCCTCAAAATTCAGTGACTGCTACAAAAATGAAGAAGAAGATAGCCTTTCAGACAATCGAGTCAGCAGCGACACAAAGCGTAAAAAAAGGAAAAAAAAGATGCGGAGTCCAAGTGTGGAGATAGTCTATGAAGGAAAAGCGACAGACACAACAAGGCATCTGAAAAAGAAAAAGAAAAAGCACAAGAAGAAACACCGCAAACATCACATGAGTAACTCAGCACGTTCTTCTCCAGTGGTGATTACAATTGACAGTGATAGTAGCAAGGAGCTGGAAACTACCGAATGTGACAGCAGCGTTACTTGGACAGGCACAACTCGGATAAATGAGAGGGAAAACAAGTCTCCATCTTCTTTTCTGAAAAGGACAGGATGTGAAGATGTTTACAGAGTTGGTGAGGAAGCTGGAGGAGCAGCCAAAAAGTACAGTATTCCTGCCAGAAGGGTAGACTTAGATGGTAACTGTAGAAATGCTGATGTTGAACTTCAAGAAACAGCAGCTGAGAGCCTTAAAGTGGCTACCAGCAGTAACAGCCCTCACGCAGAAACTGTAACCAGCTACGTTCCAGAAGCACCAGCAACGCCTTCCAGTCAACTGCCTTGCCCCAGGATTTCCTTCCCAGAGTGTCCAGAGAGACGACCATTGATACTAAGAATGCCAAAGAAACTTGTCAACAGATCCTCTTGGTTGGATTTCCCAGAAGAAAAAATGTAGCACACTTTTCATGGAACACTTCTTAAAATTGTGAATTTGTTTTAGCTACCTATTTCCTCTTGAGAACAAAAACACCTGATGTGATTTGTTTATGTTAAAAGATGTCTGGGAAATTTGTGAAACCTTTGAATGTGTATGCACTTTTAAGTCAAAGAAGATAGGATATTGCTAGTACGTAATTTTCTGAGAAGACTGTTTGGAAGTTCTAATTTCATAAAGCCATGCTGTATTCTTGTAGTACGTAAAATATATCCACAGAGTATTTCAAAGTTTTGTTTAAAAAAACAACAAAAATAGAAGCTCAACTCAAAAGCTGGAAAATGCATTTTATGAAGATTGCTTTTCTTAGACAAAGGAAAAATTGATCAGTTCATCAGAAATTATTCAGTCTGAATTCTACCATTATTCTAATTTATTTGTTTTAAGCTGATCTCTTCTGAAAAGTAGTCAACTATTTCTCTGTAGGTCTTCAACAGGACTTGCAGTAATGTAAAAGTGAGCAATGTCAAAATCTGAGTAAAGCAATAAAACTTTTTTTCTAAATGAAGTTAGATGTGTGGACTGTGTACTTTGCAAACAGAACATTTATCTTTCATTTCTGGATGTACAGCACAGACCGTTGGATGTTTGTGCTGTCAGGAATACTCCAGGTTGGAAGGGACCTCTGGAGAACATCAGGTCCCAGCCTTCACTGAAAGCAGAAACAACTTTGATCAGTTTGCTCTGGATTTGTTCAGTTTTGAATATTCCCCAAGCTGGATGGCCTGTCTCTGCTGCCTCTTCTAATGTTTGAGTATTCCCAAAGGAAACATTTTACCCCCCAATTTCCTTTTTGTATTAGCTGGTAGATCAGCGATGGGCAGTGTCACAGATGCTCGGTGCTGCACTTTCAAGAAGCTTCAAGTCTTGCTTTCCAGCAGGCTGGGGCTGTCTGCAGCTCAGTAGCTTTCACAGCCTTTGCTGAGGAGTGACAGGGGACCTGGAAACGACGTGAGGGTAGCTAGGTAACCTGCTCATCTAGGTGCATTCTCAGTGGTCTCCAAAAGGGGAGCTAAATTAGCTCAGGCAAGTCATTTGGACTAGCAAAGGCCGATGGGCAGTAGAGGAAAAGCTCCGCTCCTGGGTTTGCAGAGCTGATCTTTCTACTGCTGGTTGCAGCAGCTGGCGTGTTACACAGCGGCAGGAATCACGGCAGCGTGCTCCTTTCTACGTGTCTCATTGCTTCTTTTCCAGAAAACAGAATTTTGAGCACTGCTTTATAACACTGATTCCTTCTTCCTTTGTCCATGTCTTGGCATTGAGAGCCCAGCTACTTTCAGAGGAGGTGTGAGAACACCGACATATACACAGAATGTGCCTGTTAATAGGTCTCATCCCACCATGGTGCAGAGAAGCAGTTCCCAAGGTGAACTGGTGTTTACCCCCTGGGAAATGCTTTGTCAGCTTTCTGCCTGTCTCTGAGATGCTTTGGTTTAAGAGAGGGGTGACCTGAAATCAAGAGGATGGCACTGGTTCTGACTGAGAAAGGTCTTTCTTAAGGTAGTTCTCTATTTACACACAAACCCATCCTCACCCTCCTTGGTGCCCTGAACTGTGCGAAACAACTTCTTGCTGTGTTTTCAGGAATGCAGGTTTCTGCAGAGGCCAGACCTGAGAGTCAGAGCTTCTTCCACAGCTCTCTTGATTCTGCATTCCCAGCTGAGGAACAGATGGATGCTCCAGCTTCAGCCTCTGTCTGTGTTGAGTTTGTGGGCGGGTGAAGGGGGTTGGGGGGGTGGGGGGCAGGGGCCACCTTGTGAGAGCAAAAATCTCCCGTCTCCAAGGCAGAGACCCCCCAGCCCAGGCCAGTGAGCACTAGAGAACTCTGTCAATCCATATTGGTGAGGGGAAGGCCTGTCCTGGAAAGATGAAGGCAGAGAGAACCTGGAGGAGAGGCCGTTAACCTAACGTTGGCCTAAACAAGGCACAGACAGAGAGGAGAGAGCTTGGTTGCCAGAGGAAGGAGGAGGAGAGGGAGGACAGAGGACCTTGAGACACGAGTTCAACAGCATGGAGTAGAAAACAAATGAAGTCCCCTTCAGTCCCTGGAGATTCAACGGCAGAGGGGGAAAGGTAGAGAAATCAGGAGCAAAGTGATTTGATCCCAGGGAGGGGTGGGGGAAGGTGTTGAAAGATGTGGTTTTTATGTCTAGTGAGATGAATGGCAACGAATTAAACTGATTTTTCTTCCCCAAGTTTGAGTCTGTTTTGCCCATGACCATAAGTGAGTGAGCCCCACCGGTCCTTCATTCCTAACTGCGTGCCCCCTTTGTTGTGTCTCCCGTCCCATCTCACTGGGTGGGGGGAGTGCAGACATGGCACCTAGGAACACGGTTTAGTGGCGGACTTGGCAGCTTTATGTTTACAGCTGGACCGGCGGATGTGAAAGGTCTTTTCCAAGCAAAACGATTCCCTGCGTCTCTTCCAAGGGCTGCGTGTGCCTGCAGGCCCCTGCGCCCCAGCCCGCGGCCGCCATCTTGTGGTCAGGAGGCCGTTAGCCGGGGGCGCGCTGGTCGCATCGCCCTGCTCCTCGGAGGGGTCCCGGGCGCCCGAGCCGAGCAGGGCGGCCGATGCTGAGGAGCAGGCGAGCCCGGCCCGGCCGGAGCGGCGGCCGCTGCTGGGGCCCCTCCAGCCTCCCCGGCCCGGGGTGCCGCTGCGTGCTCCGAGGGCTGTGGGAGTTGCGTGTGTGCACCGTGGGCTCAGGGTGCGGCTCCTGAGTGAACCGCTCCGCGCTGCCCAGGGCCCAGGGGAAAGCGCCGCTTTGAATGGTAGAACAGTTTGTTTGGAAAAGATCGTTTCGATCACCTAGTCCAACCATAAACCTGGCGTTGCCAACTTCACCATAAAGCATGTCCCCAAGTACCACATCTTCATGTCCCTTAAATACCTCCAGCGATGGTGACTCCACCATGTCCCTGAGCAGCCTGTTCCAATACTTGATAACCCTCTCAGTGAATAATTTTTTCCTAATATCCAACCTAAATCTCCTCCTGTGCAACTTAAGGACGTTCCTTCTTGTCCTCTCACTTGTTATGTGGGAGAAGAGACCAACACCCACCTCACTACACTCTCCTTTCTGGCAGTTGTAGAGACCAGTAAAGTCTCCCTTCAGCCTCCTCCAGACTAAACAACCCCAGCTCCCTCTGCTGCTCCTCATAGGACTTTTTCTCCAGGCCCTTCACCAGTTTCATTGGTCCCAGCGTCCCAGTCCAGGAAAACAAACGTGTTAATGATTTTAATGGCGTATGTAAAACTGAGTAGCCCAAGAAGAAGCAGGTAGTTTGGTTTTGGCTTACTCAGGTGGAGGAACAGTGTTGCTGAAGTGGGAGAATAATAGATGCGGGTGGTAGTTTAGCAGCACTAAATTATTCAGCAATGTTGATTCTGGTCTAGCAGCTTGTTAGCTCAAGGAACTTGAGCTTAAGCTTGTTTGGAAAAATTTCCATTCCCTCACAAAATCTGCCAGCATAGCATTTTCCTGAGCAGAGATCTTTGAAAAGATCAGTGTTATTTTGTGGACCCTTTGAAGGTGGTTCCTGGTCAACTGATTCTTTCTGTGTAACAAGACAGTGGGGGAGGAGGAACAGACCCTTCCTACAGGAGCTGGATGTTTCACTGAACGTTGCTGAGCCAAAATTCCTGTCCCTAAAGCTGAGTGTTATGCTAACAAAGCAATGATAGAATTCTATTCCATTGCATACTGATGGATGATTAATTCATTGACTGTAAGAAGTAGAATGGATTGAGTGATTCAGGTTGGACTCTGGAGCTGTCTGTACTAGTCCCCCTCTCAGAGCAGGGCCATCTGATTCAGGTTGCTTGGGGCCTTGGGCAGCTGAGTTCAAATATCTACAAGGCTGACAACTCCACAGCCTCTCTGGTCTCCCCATTCAAGTGTCTGAGCAGCTTCATGGTGGCCAGAGATTTGCTTTGCTCCAGCTGGGACAAGCCTGGCTTTGTCTTCTCCATACCTCCCATGGAGGTAGCAGGCAAAAGTTCAAGGTCACTCGAATGACTATCCCCATTATTAGGTATTCTGCATTTGTAGAGTCATCTAGGTTTGCACCGTGACCTGGAGGACCTTTGCTTCACCACCTTTGGATTTGTATCTTTGCTGATGTCTAAAGGGGGAAAAAACCCCACATTTTCTGAAAACTTTGTCTGAAGATTCTGATCTTGTTAAACTAATGGTAAATTATTCAAAGTCTTAAACTTTAGGTGCATGTTTTTTTCTACAGTCTGCCAAACTCTGAAAGAAAAGAAAGTAGGAAAAAAAAAATTAAAACCACTGGATTGGCTGGCATCTTGTAAGATTTATGAACTGCTAAATTTGGAAAAATCATTGTGTTGTTGCTGGTGTTTTTCTGGCTCTTGTGCATGAGTTAATAAAAAACCACAAGTCACTTCCTCTGTGAGAGCATGTACAAGTAAAATTAAATAGGTTTAATTAATCTTTTTAACTGCTCAATTCATTCTGGATAAACAAAGTGTATATCAAATGATATTTCCTAGATAGGTATTCAGCTTTATAAAATGCTTCTCTTCACAGCTCTGCTTTTCTCATTATTGTATCGCAAATAGTTTTCTGGAAGGAAAAACTGTTCAAGCAAAACCTTAAACAGCATTCATTTGTCATTTTCCTGCATGGACCAGGCAGCAGCCTTCTGGATCTCGAAATATCTTGTCATTATGAAGCCTGTATTGAACTGCTTATCTTTTTTTGTCCTTCTCTTTCTCAGGTGGTGTTCCTTTGTGACTAATAATTTCCATCACACTTGCTTGAATTTGCACAGGTGAAAACTCTGCAGGAATCACACAGGTAATATGATGGATCATCACAAGCTTGTGATCTAATATGAATATGAACATTGTTGTCTATGTTGAGTACTGTCATCCACAGCATGAATTGGACAAATATTCCAAACGGCTCGCAATAATTTTCTTAGGAAAGGTAAAAGCAAAATGTGTTTACCGGCATTATGCAATGGGATGTGATGGTCATAGTATAACATTTGTTAAAATCTCAGGAGATTTTAAAATCTCTAAGAAGAGTTTAACTTTGTACAGAGGAAGACACTTCAGATTTCCACAAGCCATAATTAGTTGGACTATTGCAATAGGACAAGATGTTAGCAACCAAGAAAAAAACAGTATTTAAGTAAGCAGTCAGAAGAACTAACTAACTAACATATACTACATCTGGCAATTACACAGTGATTTAAAGGCAATCTCCAAAGCCTTGTACGAAGCTTTTTGCTGTCACACACCCATTCTTCCAGGGCTTTTAGGGACACTGGAACTCCATTGCAACCATATTTACTGTGTGTGCTTTAAACTGGAGTGAAGCTCTCTAAAATTTCCTAGTGAGACTGGCAAGCTTACTCTGAATGTACACATTTAACTGAAATTTCCCCAGGATGCACACTGTGTTGTTTTCTTCCCCCCCCCCCCCCCCCCCCCCAAATACTTTACTTCCCGCTCTCCCAGGACACAAACATAAAACAGATGAGTGATATTTAGGATGCTTCCTAATAAGTCCAGATACTTTGAATGATTGTTATTTTTAGTTACAGAACAACTTCCTAATGAAAAAAATGGCTTATTTTTAAACTACACACGTGAAAATAATTTGGATTGTTGTGCTTTTATGCAAGCAGCATACAGCTGTTGTTCTAGGTACAAAGATTGAAAGGAAAAGGAAATGCTGTCAATCCAGAAAACTCCTATAAAATGGATGGTAGACAGTTTTGGATAGTAACTACATTAGTGCCTGACAAACTGTCTTGCATTACAGAGATGACATTTTGTACCTGCTGCTGATTAATGCTATCTGTGCTACCATCTTGTGGTAACTGTTACTTTGCAAAAGCAGAAGGTACAGCTGTGTTTGCTCGTGGCAGAGGCAGTGAGAAAGCTACAAGGATGGATGTGTTTTTGGAGGTTTGTGCTTTCCTTCTACCTTGTAGTACTAAAATAAAATTTTATCAATTCAGGCTTTAGTGCAAAACTTCTACTGTATTTTCTGCTGTATTGTGTGTCCAAGTTTTGGTAGATGTGGGCTGCATGGTTGGCCTCTGTGAGAAGAGGATGCAGATGGTTCCAGCCAGCACCACAATGGGCCCACTACGAAACACAGCTGAGCCCGTCAGCCAAGATGGTGTCACTTCTATGAAAATCTATTTAAGAAACGGCAAAACATCAGAGAGTAGCGTGAGGAGTGAGGAAAAATTTGAGAAACAACCCTGTGAACACCAAGATCAGAGAAGGAGATGAGGAGGTGCTCCAGGCATCAGAGCAGAGACTTCTCTGCACGCTGTGGAGAGACCATGGTGGAGCAGACATTTCTCTGCCACCCGGGGAGAGGACCACGGTGGAGGAGGCATTTTCCTTCAGCCCATGTAATTAGAATTCACTGCAGAAAAATATTTTTGTGATGTATATCTGAATTTTTTCCATGTTGTGTGGATTGAAAAGGTACTGGAAGAAGTAGCTTGAATCTTAATCTAAAAGTATATAAGACGTCACCACAAAGGTTCTTGCAAATGAAGTAATTAATGTTTTTATTTCGACCCATGAGTTTTCTTACTTTTACCCTTCCAAAAGAAAGATCTGGTTGTGTACATGAAGGTCAAGGGAATTCTTGGCTGCAGTGTCCAGATTTTGCCTTACTTCCACAGTTGTGCAGTCTGAGTTAATCTGTGGTTATTATGTATGCAGTCTGAGTATGTGGCTAGAGAATTCTGGCAAATTGGCCATCTGAGAAATTGTACATGGCTTTCAAATACATTCTGTGTGCCTCTGACTGTACTGGAATGCAGATTTACAAGCCTTTTTAAGGCTATTTTGAGTTTTGACTGGGGTCTCCATGATCATGGACCAGTGACTGGTGGATGGTTTGGCTTTTGATGGTGCTGAAGTCATGAACAGAGCCGGGCAGAGACAGACAATTGTGTCTCCCAGGAAGTTTTTTTCTGTACATTTAAGCAAAATGGTGGTTTTTTGCAGGGTCTTCATCTATCTGAGCACTTCAGCTGTGCAGCTATGCAGACCATGTCTCTTCTTTTGCCAAAGGGATACATACCTAGTACTAAAACTCTTCTTCCTCAGTCTATCTGAGCCTCCACTGAGAGCAGTTAAGGCTTGGCCTGGCATGCAAGAGAGACATGCTGATGTGCTGCCTTGTGAATAGCTCCTGAACTAGGATGGGGAACGGGGAAACAAGAAGGCCATTCTCATTCGTAAGTATGGTGGCAGAAATAGATAAGGACTTCCGAATCCATGCCTTACAGCACAGCGAAGGAGAAAGGAGAGCTGATTTCTTAGCCAAGCCCTGACAGCCTGCCTTCAGGAGGGGACGCTGGAAAACTGATTTTAACAGGGATTCAGTAGCACCATCTCCAGCCCAGCCTCAACTCAAGCTAGTTATCAGCCTGGGCTGAGTCAGGAAGAAATCCTCATCACAGGTTTCTTACTTGCAAGGGATGAAGTTCATGTCTCCTCTATGACTTTCCATGGATTATAGAGTTATGGCTTTGCCTCCTCCCTCAAGACTGCAGCACTGTTTATATTGCAGATTTTACAAAATATTAATTACTTTGAAAATGGTCTTGCTAGTTGTGATGATTCTTGACAATAAAAGCAAGCAAGAGTACCGTCTGCTGAAACAAAAGTCAGTCAGCCAGTCTTTGCTGCTCAGCTTTTGCTACCCAGTCTGTTACAACTGTCACAACAAGTTGTCAGACTGTCACAATAAATGGCCCAAGTTTAGGATGTTTTGTTTAGCCTTGAAATGAGATACTTTAAAGTACATTCCAGTAGCAGAATATAATTAAAGTGGGGAATAAATTACACAGTAGTTTAAAAGTACTAAAATAAACAATTTTATGTTTGGTTTTTGGTTACTTGGAGTGACTTCAAATCACCACAGTTGGTTCCAGTTGGGAATACTGAGCAAATAAATACTGATTAGGAAATTATTGCCTGAAAGCCAGTAAACTAGGAATGTGAAGATTTAATTTGCTTATTCAAATTATTTAATTGATAATTATTATTCTTGTGCAAGTTAAGCTAGTGCAGCCCGCCAAGCATTCACCTCATTAGAGGAAAAATCTGGTGTTTGTTTGAAGAAATAGCAATGCCTAACCATTAGTATATTTTTCATTAGGTATTCCTCTTCTGTCTAATTTTCCACAGAAGTCTGTCATTTTTCTTTTTCTCCTTTTTTCACAGCCTAGAGTTGCCTCTGAGCACAGACATGTTAATTTAGCTTCAGCTCTCACTCTTCTTGCAGACACTGATGGGCCTACTGCCCTCTATAAGGTCTGTCACCATCTGTACAAACCTCTGTGTCGACTATCTCTACAGCCATACTTTATGCATTTCATCAGCACTCAGCATGGTCAAAACCAAACCCTTCTGAAACCATACTTCTCAAGCCTGCCTTCATCTGCCAAACCATCACCATCAGCAGCATGGGCCACTCGTCATTCAGACATATGCCTGTGGTCATCCTTGACCTCTCCTCCTCTTGAATCATAGCTACATCTTTGTGTTCCAGTCAAATGCTTTCAAAGGGACTATGCTTTCCATCACTATACACAGAGAACTTCTCACCTATGTTCTTGTGTTTCTGTCTTGGCTCCCTTCACATGCACATTTTAATTTCACGCAGGAGGTGAGCGCCCACCGATTTCCTATCCTTCTGACTGTGACGTTGTTAGTGTTTTGAATAATTTCATTAGGTCCCATCTCATTCTTTTCCTTTGACTTCTTTATGAAGTGAAGCTGCTAAATCATATAAAATTTAGTTATACCCTTAAGATCATATTGTGTGTCTCAGTAGGCTCCCATAGGTCGTCTCAGCAAATAATTAGCCTGTCCCAGTAAATCTCCATCATCTCTGTGTAGCCTCTTGCTGAGTAAGAGCAGAGGTATACCTTTCCTTATAAGACAGTTAACTATTGTTTAAGTTAACATGTTGCCCTAGAAGATAAAACTAAAGAAGATAAGGAAGTAATAACCACTGATGCAGCAAGTGCTAGTTGGAAGACCAAGAAAAATCAGTCTAGGATGGTATGAGCTGCCAAGTAAGCAAGAACAAAGAAGTTGGCCTGGGCTCACCCACAGGACTCCCGATGAAGAGGAGCTACGACCACTGGAGGAAGTAAACGACCATCAGAGAGACTGTGATTCTTGGATAAAGTAGTTAGATGGCAGCAGAGACCACACAATAAACCAATAACTGCGAGTAGTTCTCGGAATAGGTGTAGTTATGGTAGTAATCTCGGGAAAATCTATGAATATGTAACACCTTGTGTAAATCAATACTTGCTAAAACCGATGTTGGGCAGGAGCACTTTGATGGTGTGCTGCAATAAAGAATACCTGCTTTCTAAGACTCCAAAACCAGACTTAGAGAGTTTTCTTTACTGTCTTTGTCGGCTTCATGTGTGACCATGTTTTGCTTCCTGCTTGTCATCCTCTGCCCTGTTTGGTACTCCACTAGCATGCTCTGGTGCCAGTTTCAGTACACCTCTCTCTATCCTTTTGTTTGTGCTCAGTTTTCCATGCTAGTACACAAGCCCCTTAGGGTGTAATGCTTTGATTAAATTTCACTGATGCACTGAAACGTCACAAAGACGGCGGCAAGATTTCCAGATCAGCAAGTGGCTAAAATACAGATTGTCAGAATATCAGTAGATTCTGAAAGGGTTAAAAGGATCACTCAGTGCCCAGCCCAGTCTTTAACTCCTTCCCTAAATGTCAACTTCTAAGCACTTGCTGAGAAGAGCCACCACTGTGAGCCAGGATGCTCATGCCACTGCAACCAGTGTCAGGTTTGCAGGCCAGACAGAGAAAGGAGCTGCCAATAGTCTGTAACTGATGCAGCTGGAAAGGTGTTTCTAGAGTGCTTTGTCATCCTAACTCCTCTCCTGAAATGTTTGCATTTGGCATATGCTAGACAGACTGTATGCAATTTGGGAGTGGAAAGCTTTTGCCTTTTAGGGCAGGACATATCGAATAAATTACCAGAAATGAGGAAATAACAGTATTTCATATGGAAGATGTTATCATTTATACTAAGCTTTCATATGCACTTACATTGCATAACGTTGCAGAAAGAAGCAAAAATTATGGTGTTTTTAAAAATTAAAGAGGAAAGGTTACTAATTATTTTGTGTAAGGAATGGACAGGAAGTGGTGAATACACCATATAATGCAGTTAACTTTAAAAATCAATGCAATTTGTTTTGAAATTATCATAAGTGAATTAATATTATTGTAATTTATGCATACATACACAGAGATTCATTCTCTAGCCACATAATTGCATCAGAAACAGAGATTTAGAGTTCACTTGGATATTTTTATGTTTTAGCAGAGAACAAAAATGAGAACTGGAGCGAGCAACCTGTATATACATAGCACTGTTAATGACCTTACTCATGCCAGGGCGGTTGCTGCTGCAAATAAGCCTTGCAGAAGCTGACCATGAGGTAAAATTTGTGAAATTATCTCCTCACTGAACCAAGATAGCCTGCATAAAGGATAGATCACCCTGGCTCAGCACTGCTGTAAGCTTCAGATATTTGGACAAATGCTTCCCAGGACCTTTGTTTTGGTTAAACTCAGTCCATCTCTGAGCCAAACAGTTGCAGTGTGACCTCTGAGTTGCTTTGTTCAAGACATTAGGTCCATTGACATGGACTTACTGGAACGAGTCCAGAGGAGGCCACGAGGATGATCCGAGGGCTGGAGCAGCTCTGCTGTGAGGACAGGCTGAGAGAGTTGGGGCTGTTCAGCCTGGAGAAGAGAAGGCTCCAAGGAGATCTTATAGCGGCCTCCCAGCACCTGAAGGGGACCTACAGAAAGGCTGGGGAGGGACTTTTTATAAGGGCAGTTAGTGACAGAACAAGGGGAAATGGCTTTAAGCTGAAAGAGGGGAGGTTTAGATTAGATATTAGGAAGAAATTCTTCACTGTGAGGGTGGTGAGACACTGGCCCAGGTTACCCAGAGAAGCTGTGGATGCCCCCTCCCTGGGAGCCAGGTTGGATGAGGCTGTGAGCAACCTGGTCTAATGGAAACTCATGACTTGGAACTTGGATCCAGTTCCAACCTCATGACGTGACTTGGATCCAGTTCCAACCATGAGTTCCAACTCATGGCTGGAACTGGATAATCTTTAAGGTCCCTTCCAACCCAAACCATTCTATAATTCTGTGATTACAGGCCATATTGTGACATGTACCACACCAAAAGAGAGGTGGTCCCTATTGAAGAGGTCTTGCCCTCCTGACAGGCAAGAATGAAGGTCTGCAGAAAAGATGTATTGTCACCATACTTTTCCTGATGTGGAACTGAAGGATGAAAACCATGCCAGTTAGCCAAGTCACACAGCATTGAGCCACATCCTTGTGGTCCCTTGGCCAGGATCTGAACAAGAAGTCTTCCTTCTTGTTTGTCTCAAAGAGAAACTGCAGCCTCCTTGGAAATGAGGGGCAGCAGAAACACTGGGATTCAGCTTAGTAAAACTATTATGCTTAGTAAACTTATTTCCACTGGCAATAATGTGTTCAGTGTCACAGAACAGCAATAGAAAAATATGGTTCATGGATAAAGGAATCTGAGCAAATAGGTAGAAAATAAAATCTATTAATTTAAAACTCATGGAAGTTAAAGCTAACTAATTTCTTAGGAAAGAATGAACTGTGGCCAATAGCATGGCATCTTCAGTGGTGGTGATCAAGAGAAATTATTTTTAAGGGAGCATTGGATTGAAAAACATTAATGCTCAGGTGAAAGGCAGAGGCTCTTCCAGCTGATGCTTTGGTTTCTGAAATCAGTGGAAAAGGTGCTTTATGATAACTATTGTGGTGTTGTCTCAGTTTCACAAGGGGACAAGCAGTGTGATTTGTAAGCTGACAGAGACCAGAAGATGCACTGGACCCCAACAGACAAAATATTTAGTTCACATCAGTAGAACAAAACTTCTTTACAGATTTGAGAATCTGACTAGTTCCCTGTGTTAGTACTTGCAGGCTTTGGATATCCAGAAGGACTGTTTTCAACACTTGAAGTCTTTTTACAATTCCTATGCTATTTGTCAGACAGGCTTGCAGAATTGATCTGCAATACATCCAGTGTCACCTATTTGACCCGCCTACTAATGATATTATCCTCATGGCACCATATATTAGATTTTAAAATGACATAGTTAGCCTCAGATAAACAGCAAGGATTACCTTCCAAGACAAGACATTGTTTATAGAAAGACAAAGAGGTTCAGAGCTCTGTGGCTGTGTGTTCTGCTGAGCAGTGTTCAGAGCTCAGGGGGGCTTCTGTTGCTTTACATTTGCTGAATCCTTAGCTCCTATGAAATCTCCTGTCTCATTCTCCCCTACTAGTTTTCTCTCTTCTAAGTAGCCTTTCCCCCACTCCATACTTTCTTCCTACCAGCACTGAGGCATATGTAGACATGACAAGGCAGGACAGTTATCTAAGCATTTAGATTAGTGTGTTCTACATTAAATGCAATTTAATCTTTGACTGTATTTCCCTTCTGTGTTTTGGATTTTTTTTATCCTGATCTCTGTTGTTTTTAACTAAGGGTGTTCATTTACAGAATTACAGAATTGCTGCAACTGGCAGGTACCTCTGGAGATCATCTAGCTGACCCATCAAAGCAGGGTCTCTTGGAGCAGGTTGCCCAGAATCATATTCAGGTTTTGAGTATCTCCAGGGAGGGAGACTCCATAACGTCTCTGAGCAACCTGCTGCACTGCTTGACCACTCTCATACAAAAAAGTGGATTTTAAAAAAAACATTTAAGTGGAATTTACTGTGGTTCAATTTGTGCTCATTGCCTCTTATCCACTCACTGGATACCCCTGAGAAGATTCTGCCTCTGTGTTTGCTTCCATCTGGTTTATATCACATGTATGTGTATATTTGACCCCCATCTCACCTTTTCTTCTCCAGACTAAACATTTGCAGCTGTTACATCCTCTCCAAGCAGTCGAGTTAGCTAAGTTATTGCACAAAATCATGTACAATTCTGAAATGGTATTAACCGAAAGTGTATTCATTTCAATTTTGCATGTTATAAATGGTGTGAAGAAACACAACAATAGGCCACAGTCATGTTGAAGAATGATGGGATAACCTATCTGGGTATCAGTTCAGATTATTTTTAATTAAGACTTCTCTGTTTAAATTGGTGCCACTTCTGAAGTTTGAATTGGCCTAAATTTCCTTGGAAAAATTTGTGTTTTTTTCTAATTTCCTTTTGTCTACTACAGCCCAGCATTTGACATTTGAGTTATATTAATCTTCTAATCATGGCATCATTGTGACTCTGTCAGAGACCTAGGGATAGTGGGTTGCTTTTCTGTGCTCCTCACATGCTCCTTGCATAGCTGTGGTAACTGAAAGGAAAATGTTATCATTAGGATTTACTTCTGTTAAGTTAAAAATTAAGCATTTTTCTTATTTTCTCTATGCACTGTAATGAAAACAAAGTCAGGGACATACATGCCCTTCAGTCTAAAGCTGATGACTAAATTCAACCCAAACTTTTGATTTATTTTGGTTATTCCAAATATTTCTTTCTTGACTATTAGGATACAAGGAATCTACATTCTATTAAGATGGCCTCTCCATAGCTAAAAGCTTACACCTCTAATGATTCTTCTGAAAATGCAAATTAAATATCTTAAAGTGCAGGCACTTTTTCTCCTAAATGGTATCCATTCAATTTGTAAGAACAGGGGAGAGCTGCTCTCAACTAAAAACACTTCTTAATCTTCTCCATACTGGGGAGTGTGTTGCAGTGGTTTTGGCTGGGCAGGCTGGTCATTTGCTTTTCAGTGCAATCAAAATGTTTTGTGAGCCAAGTGCAAAAGCTTTTTAAGCAGCAAGGTCTGCAGTCCTGCTTTTCAGCAAGGAGGAATATTGTTTTTTCAAAGAGAATCTACTACTTGTGTTTGACTAGATATGATGTGAGGTTGCAGACATCTGTCTACAAGTGACCTCAAAACCTCGAGAAACACTGTCAATATGCCATGAGTTTTTTTCCTATTTTGTACCTAAACCTGGTATGATATAGGGAAAAACTTTGGGTTTGTTGACAGTGTTTCTTGAGGTTTTGAGGTCACTGGAAGCAGGTATTTGCAATCTCACAAACCTAAGCCTGGTACAAAATAAACACAGCAATCAGCCCAGTTCTTGGCTCTGACCTAGGGGAGCTGGATGGGATTACAGAGCAGTTACAACCTGCTCAGCTGAGGAAAGACTAATAATAGCTGAACCAACAAAGACTCTTCTGGATTCACCAGAGCTAATACTCCTTACTCTTATCCATGCAGAGCTCAGACCCTTGTGCCCTGACTGGAGCCTCTCTGCTGCTGTTTAGCAGCTTGCCTCCACCTCTCTCAAACCTCAGGGTCAAAAGAATTCCTGTACTGACCCGAACAATTTCTATGCAGGTTTTTTTTTTAGAAGAGTTGAATTTCCACCGAGTTTAGCTTTTTCAAACCATGCCCCTCTGAGAAGCTTTCTATGACCATATGGCACTCAGTAGTTATGAACTGCTGTTGTACCATTTCCCTCAGATGACTGCAGTGTTTGTGACCTGAATGAGGACCACAAGACTCCTTGCAAGTCCTGGCACAAGGACTGAGCATCACTGACAATGGCAGTCTTGAGAAACACTTGGAAGTTAAAGCTGACCTCTTCACTCAGCTGCTTCAGCCTGCAGCACCTGTTGGCCTATCACCTATTCAGCCCCCTGAAAATCTCTTTGGTGTATTTATGTTTTGTATTTGTTGATGATCAGCTTGAACTGTTTTGCTTTGACTGCACAGACACGTTGTTTGGTATGAGTTATCTGGCACTTCAACATGTTATTAATTCTGCTTTGTAAGTGTGAAACTTCTTATCTGATGCCAGTAGATCTCTCCTTCTGTCTTTTGCTTCCTTCACTTTATTTTGTTTTAAACATTCTCCAGTTCCCACCATCTGCTTTACATTCTTTACCAGCAACTTTACTTTTCTTCCAGGTAATACACATGTATTGCACCCCCCATGATCTAAAGCTTTCCCCATTTTGTCCATTAGAAAAACATTTAACAAACAACTTTCTAGTCATTATCACTAGAATTCCTAGTTTACCTGCTTGTAATATCCAACAGGGATTAAAAATTTAAAACTGCAGAAGAAAAGGTGCTTGGATATACCTTGGGAATCAGTTCAAATTTGCTCTAGAATACAATTTCTTAAAATAGATCAAAGTTTTTTGAGCCAAACATTCTATATGCCACAGAGCCTGGGAGCACAGAAGGTAATGGCAGTGATCCATCCAGCTCAGGAACATGTTTCTAAAACTGGGCACTATCAGATGGACCAGAGAGTGTAAAAACCCATCTCACTGGACAAATATGAGACTGCATAAAAAGTGTTCCATTTCATCAAATCTGATTTGATTAAGGACAAAATGATGACAGTTTGCCCCCATTGTCATGTTCAGAATGACCATGAGCATTCTTACAGCCCAAAGAGATGAACGCCTCTGAGTGCTTGAAAGCGTCTGACCTCAGTAATGTTTCTTGGCAATGAGTTTCACAAGTTAATTAGGCACTAACAAAATGCATTTCCTTCCGTTAGTCTGAAATGTATTCTCTGTTAGTTGCATAGGCTATTTCCTTTCCTTTTCTTTTTTGCTGTTACTGGTGGAAATGGTGGTGGTTCAGCCTCTTTTCCCTGACTGATGCCTGCCCAATCCACCAAGGACCCTTTAGGGGTCTTATGAGGCTGGTGAGGAAACAGGCACCATTAGCCTGTTAAATTCTAGGTGTCTCTTATGTATATTGAGTCGTTATATAATTGGTTTATAATTAAAAACTATTTGTACCTTACATGCAGAGTCTCTATGTGTGGAGCTAAAAGCAACTGTACAAACTGGCCCCAGAGAAGGTGGCAATAAGCCCTCAACAGACAGGAAAGCAAATATTGAGAGAAAATATTTCTCCAAAACAATTTGTTGCTGCTGTATCTGTTGAAATAAACTGCAAAGCTACCTGAAATGACATGTGGCAAAGAAACACTTAAAAATCTGAGGTAATCTTAAGAGGCATTCTCCATGGAAAGAACGTACAATACTCTGTGCACATGGTATTCAAGCAGATAGAGCAGTGCCACGGTAAGCAAGTTCCTCTCGACATTTCCTGGTAAACCTATGCCATCTGTGACAACCATACTACTGTTACTGCACTTAATCCAGATCTCTTCAATATAATACTGTAATTTTGCACTTCAAAATTCTTAGGATTAGAGGGACTAGAAGGAACAGTGTGGGTTTCCTTCTGTGTGCCTTTGGTGTACTATAGCCACTAAGTGTGCTTTTAAGTTGTTTATATGCTGCTTGCAAAGTATCTCTGAATGATTAAATGGACTTAGAAAGGGGCAGTAATAGGTTATTAAACCCTTTCACCCCATGTGCTTGTCACAGCTATATGCAGTAGGAGCAGGTTTTGCAGTCATTCTCATTACCACGTGCAGAAAAATGCCAGGACAAATAAGACAGAATACTGGCAATACCATCAGCATTAAACTTCTTGGTGAACCATAACCTTCCTTTAGGTGCAAATACTTTTCTTATAACAAGTGTAGAGAAATTGAGTGAACTAATAATATTCTGGAATCCTGAAATAAACATTGTTTTGTGCTTCATTCTGATTGCTACTTGTTAAATGGTATAATGCAAATAGTGCCACATGGGAGAAACTGGCAGAGATGACAAATATTGAAGTGGTTTGTTCAGTGTCGGGTCTGTATGGACAGATTTCTTTGACTGGTCATGTAGATTCCCAGTAGGATTAATAAATTCATATTTCACTCAGAGTTTATTTTCCTCCTTGCCCAGTGACACTGTTACTGTTCAGCTGTGCTGATGGAAAACAATGAAAAGTGTGTAAAAATTGTAAGGCAAAATACTCTGAAATATCTTTTACCAGCTAGTTAATAAATATTTCATTCAGAATTTTTATACGGAAGCTCTAATTGCTTGCTGAAAAGTTCTGGTGTCAAACTTGGAGACTAAAAGTTATCACTGAAAAAATAACTGGTCCAGGGTTATGTGCATTTCTCACAGCAGTATTTGTCATACAGTTACTGATACCATCTCCAAAACATCATTACTAGGACAATGTCTAAAAACTCTGATTATAAATTTAATACCTGGAATAGATCTGGTACTATATCTACATGTAACTGTCTAAAATCATCACCAGTATAAGGTTCCTGGTTTGATATCAGACAGACAACAAATACAGAAAAAAATATTAAAGGACTTTCTATCAAATGCATCAAAAATTATCTCAAGTATTTATTGTATTTACTTTAAATTAGCTGGTATGGGCTACAATCTGATCTCTGGAAGTCCATTATAACTAGAATCTGGGAGGATATTTACGCTGTAAGAATTATTGACAGCTGAGATATGTATCCTTCATATTCTGTGATCTCCATCCCAAACAAACTGAATGATTTGGAGAGATATATATATATTTACAGCTAAATATATAATAGTCCTGTAAGTAGTTATTGAACAAAAATTTCTAAAAGCCTCATTTGTAATGATGATTCTACAATTTTCTTAAGTTCTCATTAAAGGACAGGTCTTGCATTGGCTTAGATCATTGTGAAATACTGAACAGTTACTCTATCATCATGAACAAATCAGTTTCTAAATATAAACCTTGCATATGGGATCTCTGTGAATCCTTCAGTTAGACAACTGATGTTTACAGTTTGCTCTATTTAAAAAGCATTCCTTTTACAAGCTTACAATGTTAAAGATATATTTAAAAACAACTTGTTCACTTGGAGAAAAACGTTGTATTATGAACATGACAAATGGGAAAATCCCACACACTGATTTTGGATGTTGAATGCAAACCTCCAGAATGACTTGGTTTTGTTTGGGTTGATCATGCCATGCAGCTGTGGCAGAGAATGATTTTCTCAGCTGTAACTTTTGCAGTCTTGCCTGACTGATTTAGGTGGAAGAATTATTATGAGAAGTGTTTTCTTTACATAAAATGTCCTACTCTTATAGTGAAAGTGTAAGATACAGTTCTATTTGTAAACAACTGAGGCATATTATCTGCAATAGATCATGTAAAGGTATAATCACTGTCAAAATGACAAGGCAACTTCACAGAAACTGACTGCTGTAATTGACAGAGATGGTGATCATATTCTGAAATGGTTTTCTGATTGCATATTCATGATTCCTCTCTATAATATGCTGCAGTTACCGTGTGAGTTATTCTAAGCGGATGTTTTAACATGACTAGACTGACACCTTGTACTTTGAGATCTAATCTTTAGCACTGTTACCTCCACCTTTTTTTTTCCAAATAACTAACTCTTGACATGGGGACTTAGTTGTGGGACACATCAAAGAACACGTGCATGCAGGAGGACACCAAGCAGTTGCATCCATGTTGCCACAGGGGTGACAGTGGTTTCCTGGTAAAGCAATACCGCAGTGTCTGCCACCATACAGCCCACCAGTAGCTGTGAGTAGCTGGTGAACAGGCATGCAGCAATAGCAGAGAAACACGCTTTAATATGTGCCTGTGAACAGATAATTTGTCTGAGTTGCTCTCTGGCCTTAGGTAGCTCTTTGTAAGCTGTCTCTTTTATTAGCTAATTATTTGACTTGTCTGGCTTTTAGGTAGCTGCTTCCTACATGCTGTGCCGTAACCAGTGCATGATAAAGCTGCAGAGATTTGCAGTAATAAACTCCTGTGTCTGTCTTGTGCATAACAGAAGGCAACAATCGCTCTCCTTTTCTGATGGTGGATATTACATTTTCATTCAAGTTCAGAGAGAAGTTTGGAGAGAACAAGGCAAAGACATTGTCTGTTGCTATACTTCCTCTCATTGTTTGTATTTCTGTCACAATCAGAAGAGTTGGGCAATTTTCCAAATAAAAGTTAATTTAAGAAAAAAATTTTCCAGGAAGTGACATTTTATCAAAAACTGAAGCTCTACACAACAAGTACATTCCTGGAGTTTTTCCACATTGTATAATGACATACTCAGTGAGCAAGAAAGAAAGTGACTGTGAGGGGCATTTGTGAAGAATGTGCAAGAGGAAAGGTGAGGGAATTGTAGATTAATGCCTGTTTGTTTCTTTTTCTAATCCTACTGTTAAATGTACACAGAAAAGTTTTAACTTTATTTTAATGCAGGAGAAAAAAGAGGGCAGTTTATAATCTTAAAAATATCTTGTGCAATGACGAACTACTAATTCCTACCCACCCCCATTCAGGAGCGAAGAAATTGTGTACTGAGGGATAGAATTCAAGACTCAAAGGCGTGTGAGGGATCCTAAATCTACTATTGCTTTGTCCACTTACTATCTTGTTCCAGTTCAGCTTGCAGCAGCAGCCACAGAATTATTCAGCTGACCAGAAAGCTTTGCTTCTTAAGTTTGCTTCTGACATATGCCTACATAGGAGAATGCATTTAAGAAGATGCATTTTTAAGGAGGTTGGCTTCCTCTCATCTTCTGAATACGACAGTGTCTGTGGCACAGTGTTTAGCTGCTGCCCTGTTTACATTCTGCTCTGTCTGCTAGCCACGCAACAGCGACCAGAAGTGCTCTTCACCATTCCTGACTCACAAAGGGCTGTTTCCAAAACCCGACAATCTCATGATCTCCACTATGGAATAGACACCAGGATGCAGCTGGTAAGGCAGAAAGTCTGTGACCCTGCTGTATTTACATCGTAGTGTAAGAAGCAGGAAAGTTCAGCTCATTATTTCGCCAGAAATAGTCCCAATAGGTGAGATATCAGCTTTTAGCTAAGGAAACATACCTCTGTGGTGGGTTGACCCTGGCTAGAGGCCGGATGCCCACCAAAGCCCACTCTATCACTCCCCCTCCTCAACTGGGCAGGGGGAGAAAAATATAACGAGAAGCTCATGGGTGGAGATAAGGACAGAGAGAGATCACTCAACAATTACTGGCACGGGCAAAACAGACTCGACTTGGGGGAAAAAAACAAATTTACTTTATTACCAATCAAAATCAGAGGATAATGAGAAGTAAAAACCAAATCTTAAAACACCTCCCCCATCCCTCCCTTCTTCCGGGCTTAATCTCTTTCCCGATTTTCCACCTCCTCCGCCCAGCAGCACAGGGATTCGTGACAGGAACCTGCTCCAGCGCAGGCTTCCCACGGGGTCACAGCCTCCTTCAGGCATCCACCTGCTCCGGTGTGGGGTCCCCCACGGGCTGCAGGTGGTCATCTGCTCCACCATGGACCTCCATGGGCTGCAGGGGGACAGCCTGCCTCACCATGGTCTTCACCACAGGCTGCGGGGAATCTCTGCTCTGGCGCCTGGAGCACCTCCTCCCCCTCCTTCTTCACTGACCTTGGTGTCTGTGGAGTTGTTTCTCTCACATCTTCTCACTCCTCTCTCCAGCTGCAAAGTGTGCAGCTTTTTTTCTTCCCTCTCTTCCTTTTTTTTCTTAATTATGTTATCACAGAGGCGTCACTGATGGGCTCGGCCTTGGCCAGCGGCGGGTCTGTTCTTGTAGCCGCTGGCATTGGCTGTGTCGGGTCGGACATGGGGGAAGCTTCTGGCAGCTTCTCTCACAGAAGCCACCCCATGTCCCCCCCTCCCGCTGCTGCCAAAACCTTGCCACGCAAACCCAATACAACCTCTCTGCTCACGCCTTCCAGATTCTGTATGTTGCTACAGTCTCTTCTCTAGAAGCAAAGACACCTGGGACTTCTGAGTTGGCTTCTCTTCGCCAGCAGCACAGGCACATGGAAACAGGCTCCACAGCCAACAGATGACTTCTTAATGTAGGTGCAGCCCAGGCTGTGGTACACTCCATAGGGTTGAATGGTTCCCAGAAGAATTGGAAGTTATGTTGTGGCTTGTGTGGGACACCCAAGGCATCAGTTGTAGTTAATGCTACAGAAATTTGAGTGTTTGCATCCACTGGATCTATTTTGAAGATGTTAAGCCAGAAGTTTGCAGAACTTTCACCACGGGGATTCTGTTTACCCTTCTGGTTTGCAGGTGTGAGCATCTTCCAGAGAGCCTCTAATCTCAGGCAGAACAATCTTTGTAGCTGCTTTGGCTGAAGAACCAACTCCAGCATTTGGAAGGGTGAACTGCCTGGTTTCTTTCTCTTCTGTAACTGCTGTAGCACCCCTGTCCCTGGCAGTGTTTGTCCAAGGATTTCATATGCTCTCTATTATTGAATCTTCTTCCAGTAGAGCAGACCCTATATAAGGACTTCATCAACTTTTTGGGGCTCTGGATTTATGTTAAATCTAGTTCTTCTTTGTTTAGGTGTTGTTTTAAGGACACTGTACCAGAAAGACTTGGACATCCTTTTCCAGGTGAAGTTTGGTTGTTATGTTACCTGGGGGAGAGACATTAAAATGCTGATGTCCCATTGCAGGCTCCAGAAGAACCAATGTGTCTCTATTTAGATACAACCTGATAAGACAGGAAAAGCAGAATTATAAAAAGAAAAAAAAAAAAAAGTTCCACATTAAAAGGCTGATGTATGTAAAGAGAATAATTCAGCAAATTCCTAACAAAAGGTTATCCCTTAATATTGCTCGTTGAGAGGCAGCCTGACGAGGTTGTTGGTTATTGCTATGCAGTATCAAACTTTTATGGTGAAAGAAAATCAGTGCAGGCACGTAACACGGACTCTCCAAGGCTGTGGTACCTATCAGGACGTTTGGAACATTCATGAAGCACAGTTGTATGACATATCATATAACACAAACCAGAATGATATTATGCCATACCTTGGGTACAGTAACTCTTGCATCATGTGAAGGGTCAGCCAGTCCTTTGCACTGCAACTGTTGACCTCGAAACAAAGATGAGGATGTTCTCTTTTGCCTCTTTTTGTCATCTAGAAAATATTTGTGATTGTGCACATTTTGGGAGAGGTGACAAAAAAGAAGATAATTTTTATTAGATCATGACATATTTTTGCAATTCTGCCACTTTTTAAAGATGTCATATATCAGTGTGAATCATTATACACTTTGAAACTATAACCTGATAAACTTTATTCTGTTAGTTTTAATAGCCTTATCAATTTTTAACACATGCTGGAACTTTTTTGAAACAAACAAACAAAACAAAACAAACAAAAAACCCCAACCTGTAGTAAAACACAGTTTGTGAAAAATTGAAATGTTTTGTAGGAATTTTCCCTGTTTTGATAAAAAAAAGACAAGAAATTAAATCCTTTTAACATAGTTTCATTTTTCTTATGTCAAAATACTTAATAAATGTCAAAACAGCTTTTGCTTCAATTTATAGAGTTTATTACAGTAAATGTACTGTATGTGCATATATTATAGGTTATATTAGCATATACTTAATATTCCACCTTTAAAGTTTTATAATAGAGTGTTCTCTTTGAGAACAAATTTTTTTAATGATGTTGTCAAATGCTTAGAAGTTTATTAAATTAATATTTTTGGGTTCTAATTTCATGGTAAATTTTTAATTTCATGGTAAATGTATGAATCTTATGACTTTTGGTTTCTACATGAAGTAATATTTTTTCAGCTAACTGCTAGCAATGTCTTCAGAACACAAACTATATTTAATGAATTTTCTCCACTTTTTTGCAACGAACGAATGATGCACTATTTTTCCCACAAGATGGCAGTGATAAATTGTGAAATTACAGGAGAAAGAGCTATGGAGACACCTCTGTGAAAACAGACGACGGTACAGGTTTGATAAACCAACGAGAATTAGGAGATTACAGAGTCACAGGGGAAGATCCAGCTTTAGTTCACTCCTTTGTGGCCGGGCATAGCAGCATGTATTTTATTGCAAGTAAGACCATGCACCATGATGCTTTTAGATATCAAGCCAAGATTGGCTGCAAGGTCTAATTACAGTCATATAAGATATTTTTTAGCTGAAGTGTGTGTGTGTGTGTGTCCAGATTTCTCAATTTCTGTCTTACACACGTATTTTTATATTCATATGGCTGTAAAGCCTTCACATATGAAGTCTACCGTTAACCAAATAGCAAGAACCTACAAATTATTTTGCCGGGGGGTGGGGGAGGGGATGGGTGGGAAACAAACAGAAAAGACATCTCAGGGGACAAAAAAGGAGAAAGTAACTGCAAATATAGTGACAAACGCATATTAGAAAAGTGATATTTTATTAATAATATCGATTAATATTTTATCTTGGCAAATCTTGCTCTGAATCTCATTCAAATCAACATTAAAAAAATCTGTAAGTCATTGAATGCTGCATAGCAGTGAGTTGCCATAAACATACAATAAAGAGCCTGTTCAATTATGATGGTGACCTTTATCAGAATGAAAACAACGATCTTCCCTATTCCTGACTGAGAAATGCAAACATGTTTTCCCACCATCATCATAAAAATCCTGCAATTCTTCATCTAATCTTGGCAAGAAAGCAAGTGGGAGTAGGGAAGCCAAAATAACAAATCTCGAGCCTTTAGCAAAAGCTGAGGTTTTTTTGCCTTTTTTGTATGAAGCAGGGCAGCTTGGACTGTGGTGTCTCTCTACATGTATATGAGCACGTGCACACACACACACACACACACACACACACTCTGAGCATTTCCAGTTTTTCCAACCCTATTTCCCAGCAGAATGCACGTCTATATTCTTATGTATGAATGCTGTTTCACCATGACAATGCAAAAAATAAACATATTCTGAAGATGTCGGTTGATAGTAGGTCTCCATTAGGTGAAAAACAGCAGTCTGCACAGGGAGCAATGCCAGATTATGGTGGCCCAGGAGATGTCTACATGATTTAGGTGTCTACCTAAATAGCTACTGTCTATGAAGGATGGCAGATTTACAAAACTCTACTGTAGGATTTTTTGGCCCATCCAAATAGATACCAACTAATGTTAAGAATGGTCATTCAGAAATCATGGCTTGACCCCATCCAGAATGTACCCTCACTGATAAAAAGTCACACTCAGATACCTGTGTCTTTCCAAAGCTTGAGTGGGATGGCTGAGGACATCCACTTTCCAGTTTAAGAAGGGATCGTAGCTGAGTCAGCAAGCAGACTAAATACTTTCTTCTGACACTGCAAATTCAAGTTTCTACTTTGAGGCTCAAGATGGGTTTCAAACAAGATGACATTATTATAATGACAAGTCAAGGATCAGCTTGCCCTTCAAGCAAGGGGAGTGCTTAAACAACTTCAAAGCCAGTGATGCAGTAAACTTGGAAGGAAAGGCTAACTGTAGAGTGGGCAAGGAGGGGTATGGTAGAATGCAGGAGACTTGAGCTCAGCCTTTGTATAACCCTAAGTTGCCCTGCCTGTCCTTCATCACTGTTACTCTGTCTGGGCTTCGAGAGTTCTGTGATTTACAGGAATGCATGTTTAGAGGTCCAAAAGATAGTGGAAATCATTTCCCTATTGTTGAGCAAATATGGATGTAGGCCATGGCTTAGATTGCTCGCCTCGGGTGTAGGAAAAGAAATTCCAGCAGGAAAGGTGTTCCACAAGTCACCCAAAATGTTCCTACCCTGAGAGTTTGAGAGCTTTTACTAATCTCTAGCATAGCTCTCACTATAATCTATCATCTATATTTGAAATCCGTTGTGCTGCCAATGACATACAGGAAGGGAAAATGGTCATGATTTTCCTTATGAAAAAAGTGCACTTATTTGAGAAAATTTGCCTTATTCTTCTACCCTACATGTCTTTTAAAAATTTACATTAAATGAGATCCAGTGTTCTTTCAACACTTTGCCACCTTCTCTTTTTTTAAGCCTGTTTCAAACCCTTCCCAGCTTATCACTGTATTTGTTTCAAATAGAGTGCCTGGAACCTGGTGCAGTGCTCCTAGCATCAGTGCTTCTGACTTCACTGAGGAAGGCGTTCCCAGCACTGTTTTTACTGAAATGGCATTTATTATAATCTGGGATTTGTGATTTGATTTTTTTCACTATTGGCTAATGACTAAACTCTCACTGGCTGTGTAACTTCTGGATCCGTTGAAGGCTTTGAAAGGTAGTTTATATTTCCTGTAGATCTGTTTCTTGACCTTGATTACAATAACTTCTTTTTCCTTCATGGTATTTTACAGCTTTTCCGGCTCCACAAAGAATTTTGTTATCTCAATTCACTAAGACTTAGATACCACCTCTACTGAAGTCATCAAGAGTTGTCCTACTCTCATCAATGAAAGTTAAATCAAGTTCTGAATGCCTAAAAGCAAACTGATGCATCACTTACGTATTACACTGACAAATGCCAATGAGGTACAGGCTGTATCCTGGTGTCTTCTTGATATGCTTTAGTTTTTACCTCCTACTGAACAAAAGTGACTGTTAGATGCCTTTCTGTTTTCAAAAACACTTTGTTGCAACATTGAAAGACTGAGAGAATTCTGTTTGCTGAAGTGAAAGCTGACTTTCTAGATATATGCTTTTTGACTCATTACAGTGTCAAGCTGACACTGGTGTTTGGATGACTCAAAACAAGAATGTGAGGAGTCTGATTTCCATAAATACCTTGTTTTATTGCATTGGAGTATGCTGTTTTGATCTTTTTTCATTAAGGTGGTTTGGTTTATCAATATCAGTCATGAGTGTGTGTTTGTATTCTCTCCCTTTCTGAGCTTTTTAGGCTGACTTTGGACCTTCAGATGTTGCTAAAGGCAAACAAAGCACAAAATTATAGTGCAATTTAGCTGTATAATGGAGTTAAAAGCAAACCAAGTACACCATAGTTTGTACACGTCAGTTTATCAGAAGAAAAATGAATCTTGGCTCCTGAAATAAAGTGCCTGCAAGAAAAAACACAGGCTAAAGTTAAAAAAGAAGTTGCCTAAAATGTATTTTCACTTTTCTTCTGCCATGGTATCATCTCTTTGATATAGGATTTATCTCACTAAAAGGCAGGCTTCCAAATGGAAACTACTAGTGCTGTACCATAAAGGAGTAATTTTCTCACCATTTCCATGTCTACACTACAGTACGCTGAAGAGTTTGAAAGTTTTACCTGCAGTGTGAGTTGACTTAAATTCCTTTGACTGCACTGTCACAGAAGGAAAACATACTCATAAAAAAGTGACCATAAAACTTTGCTTGGAAATAAGTTTTTAGAAACTCTGGATTCCTGACAAATTTAGCAGCAAAACAACTGTTGCAAAGTACAATCAAAAGATGTAGGAATAGAAGTGATTTTGGTGCTTTTGATTCTTCTAATTGTGGAAACAAAGTACATCTCTGATGTGATGTTTCAGGTGTTGTTTGGACTATCTCGTAAGCATGTGGTGGCTTGTAGTGAAACAAGATGGAACAAATGGAATTGGCATATTCTTCTTCCAAATTCCTGATGAGGAAGCTGGATTACAAATTGAAAGGAATGGTGATGAAATGGGTGATATAACTAATTATGTAAGCTTTCATATTTGCACAACCATAGACTGGAACAGAAATTGCTCAGCTTTCCACATTGGAAAGTAATATTGTCTTGTGTGTATTACACTGTAAACATCCAAAAAAGCAATATGCAAATGTGCCAATAATTCATGTTCACACATCACTCAGTTTTGAGAAGGAGAAGGCTGAACCTAGGATGTGAGTCAGGTTCATATTGTAAAGAAAGTGAAAAAAAAAAATAAAGCTCTATTCTACTTTGAAAAATAAACAGAATGTATGGTCTTAGGGACATTCTATTTATCTGTTCATCATATCTTAATTTGGTCCGTTTACAAGTTCATTGAAACATTTCATGATAGCTGGCTCTGAAGAGTTCTTGGAACTTGAAAATGAAATTTTTCCCTTTACTTTTCACCAGAAGTAGGGATTCTGAGATAATAACTTTTCCAACTATTCTGTTGATAGCAAGTCTAAAGAGAGTCTAACCCATTCTCCAAGTTAGGTTTGTATACTGATGGGAAAGGAATAAAAGTATTTTGTTCACATAATGCTACCAGTGACTCTGAAAAACAACAAGGAGTAGAGCTACCAGTACTTTTATCATCACTTTCTAAATTAGAAGTTTTATAAGTAGCACAAGCTAAAGAAGGAGGTAAAAAGAATGAATTTGGTATAACTTGGTGAATTCAACAGTCTTGTTTGATCTTTAGTCTACAGATGAAGTAAAATGGTTTCTCTCTCTCTCGGATATTCTCAGAATTTAAGCCTATGTTTGAGTGAATCTGAGACTTTTCCAATTTCTACCTTCCTCTGATTGAGAGGCTCTACATTTTAAATTATTGCTTACAAATTGAATAGATTCACCATTATATATAAAAATTTCTAAACAGATCTAGAAACATAGAGCAAAAAGGCAATGCTGCCATTGAAACAGAGTATTGCCCTCTCTGAGAAATGTTGCACAGAGTAATTTTTTTTTTTTAATAAAAATAAAATGTATAGAAAAAGTCAGAGATGGTTTCACCTTTTTCTCTGGTTATTTTGTGAGAAATTTTTTCATTTTTCAAACAGTTTTACTGTCAAACTAGGCCACTCTTGAAAAAATCCAAGGAAAAAATCAAAACACTTGCATATAAATGTTGCAAGCTCATGTTTTTGTATTTGCCAAGTTTTGCCTGGTTTTGTATAAAAATTATGTGAAACTACAAATTTCTTACTGTACCACTCTTCAGAAACAGCTTTTTGGAGGAATATTTTAGAAAAGAGGAATAAAATCCCATATGTGTGTATTCTCTACCAAGAATCTTTCTTTAAAATCTTGTTTAAACAGTTTTTTTAGAATTTTTTTTCATGTCTTTAGACTTTTACAAAATAGAACCTTTCAGCCAAAAGCCCAAAATCTTGAATTGAGCACCTGTCCATGAAATCCTGCAGAGCTGTAATCACAGTACCAGTGTAGTAGTATGGGCTTTCTCTCACTTTCAACAAGGAACCTCCCTGTGGTATTATCAACATATAATCCATTTTTTGAAAACTGTCCTTTGCCTGCTTGGCAGAGCAATTCAGTACTTTCCTTACTAATCATGACACTTAACCACTTCAGAAAGCACTTTTTATCTTCAAAGTGCTCTGAAAGCATTAAGTGATGTTTTTTTAATGTTAAAAACACTGACACAGGGCAGGCAGGCAGAGAAACAGCAGTCTCTGCAGGAGCAGGTAAAGGGATGGAAAGGGCTGGGGTTTGATTCTACTTGAATTTGCCTACATCCAGCTTTTGCTGGTGCCAGGCATGTTTATATAGCTGGTAATTTCACATTGATTATAGCCCCCCAAATGCCTGCCACAAGGCTCTGTGTAAAATAAAGCTAGACCTGACCCCTGGTCTGTATCCCACAATCTCCTTTCCTGGTACACCAGGGCCAGCAGATCCTCCTGACTGCATCCTGGCCACCAAACTGACCAACCGCTGTGACCATCACTCCACTGCACCCTGTGACACTGACACTGACATCCCTACTCTCGAGTTTCCCTTTGCAAATCAGAGATGGACAGTGCTTGAGCAGTGGCATAGAATTACTGCTCCTCCTTCAACCAAATGAGGTTCAGCCTCCTGCAGCCTTCAGAGGGTGGTAGCTTCTTCACATAGTTCTTGCATCTCACTCGGTTACATGATAAAAGCCAAAAATAGACTATTACAGTGTATTGTGCTCAAGCTATTTAATTGCAATGGACCGTGCCACCAATCATGACTTTGTGTTATATGTAGCAGTGGATAGAATATGTAACAAATTTTCAGGGAAATTTTATGGAGCTGTGTTAAGTTCCTCCTATCACACATAATATATGACACCTGCAATAAAAAAGAGTTAAGTAAGTGATTCAGCAAGCAGCATGACTGATATGTGAACCTGAGAGTCACACTATCAATTAGAAATTATTTTCTTGCAGGCTTTTTTCCTTACCTAATCTGCTCTGTGACTGTGGTGTCACTGCTGGACAAATTACTCACTTTACCTGTAACTCACTTTCTCAAACTGTATGGTAGGGGGTTGCACACTTATCAATGTACCTAAAAATCTTTGGACAAACTCACCATCTTGCAGAGCTACTTGTCACTAGTGCTTGTCAGCAGTGACAAAACTTTACAGGCAAAAATATTTCTCCAGGTACAAGATACACTGCAATATGAGACTCCTTATGATTGCAGGAGAAATTACATTGACCTAATGGTCCTTGACACATGATGGTTTCCATAATGTCAGTACAATACAGCCAGACCTAAAAAAAAAAATGCTGTCCCCAGGGTAACTACCAAACCTCAGACTAATAATGACATATGCATCTAAATAGAAATGCTTCAATTCAATATGTACAGATTTGGTTTGATAATATAAATGACATCTGGAGATTAAAGCCCAGATATATTTTGACAGTGACTGACAATCCACACAATTTCTATACAAATCTTACAACTGAAAGGAAAAAAAAAAAGGAAAAAAATATTTGAAATACAAACAAACACAAACAAACCCTAAAGCATCTAACTTCCTCTTACTGGCGTGGAAACATGCAGCCCTAAATTATACTGTATTTCCTTCAGTGCCTAGATTCAGTGACAGACGTTTCATACCATCCTCTGAAAAGAAAAAGAAAAATGATATAGTTTGAAATACTTTTCAATATTTCCCATGCTTTAGAGTATAACCCATACATCTGGGTTATACTGGCATTTTCATGCTCTGTTGATCACAGTATGTCAGTCATCACCCTCTGTACAGAAGGTCTACCAACTCCCTAGTTTTCATTATATTTGTTAGCATAGAATAGTTTCTACCTGAAATGCTTAACCTGGACTTCTGCCTTTCTGAGTGCCAGGATGTCTGCACTACACTCCTGGTGGAGCTCTTACTGCGAAACAAAGTCTGTTTCCTACTGACTGCTTTAAAAATTCACCTTTTTCTCCTCTGTGTTTGAAATTCAGTTGATTTGTGAGTGGAGGATTGCTTTCATGAAGTGTTGATAGGCTCCTTCGAGGACTCTGATCCACAGAAGAAGATGCTAGAGTTTTTTGATCAGTGGCTTATTTTCTGGTTTGGATCTTGAATTTATCAGCTTGATAAGTTATTTGGTTTTTGGTTTTGTTTTACCATGTTTCTCCTTTTTACACACAAATACTCCATGCTATTTAGCAGAGGCTCTCTGGTGATTTCAGGATAGTTGAGTGGATAGGGTGGGAGAGCTCTTTGTTTTCAGAGACTTTCTGATATCAATATTGAATTTAGTGAATTCCACCTGCACTGTAAAACAACCTTGCACTTCTTTAAGGTAAGCATGTAGAGGAGTAGGTACTGAAACACTCAACTTGGAGTGTAGCTGCAGTTACCACCAAAATACTCCGGGTAATTGGTAGACTCCAGTGTTCACACTCAAGTGAACACCCAGTGTTCAAAGCAAGTGTGAAATACTTATTCTGCACCCTAAAGAATTATCTGCAGATGACTGAATGGGGGTGCATCATAGCATCTCCCTGGAAATGCATGTTTTTAAATGGTATTTTGTCCCTGTTTTCCATAGTCCTTCACCTGGGGCTTGCTATACCCAGCTCAGGATACTCCTTGTTGGCTGCCCTTCCCTCCTGTCCTTCTGGATGGAGGCAGGTGCCTCGTAGGTTGCCACTCCCAGAGCACCACTGCTGTCTGGCCACAGGTGGACAGCACTGCTGTGCTTCTGGGTGCAGATGGAGGGGCATTCTCCAGGGCCTCCAACACATGGAGAGTTTTCTCTGAAAATCAGCTCCTGGCCCCTGCAAGCCTGCAAGGGTCTGTGATACACACTCAGAGCAGATTTCAGGGTAGTCTTAGAGACTTCATGTTTTGTGGATCCTTGCAAGTTTCTCAAAGGAGTTGAAGAGGAGTGCACAGATAACAACTGGAAACATCCTCAAAGTGGCTGGTCATTGCCTGAAGGGTAGTCAAGCAGCAAGGGAGACAATGTACTTGATTATATTGGTGAAATTATTTTTTGTTTGTCAAGGTTAATAATTTTAATGTTTTACTCATATTTTAGTTTATAGTACATAATATTAATATAGTGATATTTCACTATTCCTAAAGAAGTATGTTTTGTTACCATGTGACCAATAACCATGGCCAGGTTCTCAGACAGTTTACTGACAGATTTGAAAAGGGGATTAGTCATTGTCTCCCTGCCATGAAATTATTTTTTTGTGTAGCCAGATGGACTTTCTGAAATTTGCTTTAAGTCTGCCCTACTGCCCATGTTTAGTCCCTTGCCTCAGTTTCCCCATTACTTACTATTTATATAGGGCTTCATATGTCAGTTGGTCACATTCAATGTCGTGCTGCACTTGTGGGCAATATAATGTAAAAAACTCTGTCTGACCCCAAAATACTGGTTAAATATAATTAATTCTCTAAGCATTCTGTTAAAATACATGAACCTTCCACTTGTACTTACCTTGCAGCCTAAGCCATCAGTATCCAGAATTATTTGTAGTGCTGTAACATCTTCAAAAACACCCTAGGTGAGTGAATCTTCTGTCAGTGTTGCCATAGCATTTCTGAAAGGAAAAACTAAGAGACAAAATTACTTGAAAACTGATTCAAACTTCACTGTCCAAAAACCACTTCTGAGAGACAGAGTTGGGTCTTGTCCCAGAGCAACAACTGGGCGTAAAGCTCCAGCACTGCTGATGTTAAGTTGATGGACACAGTTATCCTAGTACAGATTACTCTTGACCAGAAGAAGGAAAGAGCAGTTTTAAGAGGCATCAGCATCAAAGTCCATACTGATATATTGACAAGGGTAAAAAAAACCAAACAAACCAGCAAACAGTCAAAACTAACATTACTATTTGTGTATAAAATCTGTCAAGGGCATCTTTCAGTGACATTGAAAGTATTAACTGCATACTAACAACATATTGACTACAGTTGCCTTATCTTTTAAAGCTCTTGCCTTAAGAAATGCTTCATACCTGTAACTCCAATAAGTGAAGCAGTTCCCAGCAGATGTCCGATCATGTCCAAGGAAATTAATCTTCTCCTGCTAGGGGAAAAGAATCCAAATCAAGCAGAATTTTTAATTGTTCTTACACTTGCACTGAGGTAAACGGTGATTAGAAAATTATAAGACATGAGGAATTAACTTTCATGTGGAAAACCTCCCCACAATTTCCCTCCTAAAAACCAGAAAAGGTAATATACATCAGCATGCTTTGGTCACTGACATAAATATGGATTTACATGAGAGGATAATAACAGCAAATGGAAAATGTCATTTGCACTGAAAATCCTGCTTGAAATAAATGGGGGGAAAAAGATGGAAAAAAAAGGGAATTTCTTATTTTACAGTGCTGAATTAGAACTCGCAATTGTTTGCATGAATTTTCTTGTAGTCTTTAGCATTACTATGTGGAGGGTTGACCTTGACTAGAGGCTGGATGCCCACCAAAGCCCCCTCTATCACTCCCCCTCCTTCTCAACTGGGCAGGAGGAGAAAATTATAACGAAAAGCTCATAGGTGGAGATAGGGACGGAGAGAGATCACTCACCAATTACTGGAATGGGCAAAACAGACTCAACTTGGGGGGAAAAACAAATTTACTTTATTACCAATCAAAATCAGAGGAGAATGAGAAGTAAAACCAAATCTTAAAACACCTCCCCCATCCCTCCCTTCTTCCCGGGCTTAATCTCTTTCCCGATTTTCCACCTCCTCCCCCCAGCAGCACAGGGGGACAGGGAATGGGGTTGGGGTCAGTTCATCACATGTTGTTTCTGCTGCTCCTTCCTCCTCAGGGGGAGGACTCCTTCCCCCGCACCAGCGTGGGGTCCCTCTCACGGGAGACAGTCCTCCACCGACTTCTCCAGCGTGAGTCCTTCCCATGACTGACAGCTCTTCACGAGCTGCTCCAGCCTGGGTCCATTCCATGGGGTGCAGTCCTTCAGGAAGGGACTGCTCCAGCGCAGGTCCCCCACAGGGTCACAAGTCCTGCCAGCAAACCTGCTCCGGCGTGGGCTTCTCTCTCCACGGGCTACAGGTCCTGACAGGAACCTGCTCCAGTGCGGGCTTCCCGCGGGGTCACAGCCTCCTTCGGGCACCCACCTGCTCCGGCGTGGGGTCCTCCACGGGCTACAGGTGGTCATCTGCTCCACCATGGACCTCCATGGGCTGCAGGGGGACATCTGCTCCACCATGGACCTCCATGGGCTGCAGGGGGACAGCTGCCTCACCATGGTCTTCACCACAAGTAGCAGGGGAATCTGCTCCGGCGCCTGGAGCACCGCCTTCCCCTCCTTCTTCACTGACCTTTGTGTCTGTGGAGTTGTTTCTCTCACATCTTCTCACTCCTCTCTCCAGCTGCAAAGTGTGCAGCTTTTTTTCCCTCTCTTCCTTTTTTTTTCTTAATTCTGTTCTCCCAGAGGCGTCACTGATGGGCTCGGCCTTGGCCAGCGGCGGGTCCGTTCTTTTAGCCACTGGCATTGGCTGTGTCGGGTCAGACATGGGGGAAGCTTCTGGCAGCTTTTCTCACAGAAGCCACCCCATGTCCCGTCCCCCACCCCCACTACCAAAACCTTGCCACACAAACCCAATACATACTAAAAGCCTAAGGTTTCTATTGCTGATTTTTTTAACAACAGAACTGTTATGGTAACAAACACACCAAGGTCTATGAGGCTGTTGGTAATTCTATTCCAATGCTAGTTTCAATACCTTGAAATTGGGATAATTTATTAATTCAGTTAGATCCTGCTTGTTAAAGAAATTTATTTAAGAGTTTGGCACCTTAGATGGGACCCTAGGCCACCACTTTTGGATCCTCTCATCTCCAAACATCCAACTGCTGGAATCGGATGAGTTTACCTGGGACATTTGGAGTAGAGAGGCATAGAGGAATGAGTGTTAAAATTTCTTAAGCAGGTTTGGAGAAAATAATGTAGTATTTGTCCTCAGTATCAGGGTGGGTTAAAGTCCATCCCTTCCTTCATCATATTCATGATTGCATGAGTGCACATTCTGATGAATGTAAGGCACCCATAGAAGGGGGTTTGAGTCTCTTCTGGGTAGGGAGGAGTTCAAGTTCCTCTTAATAATATAAAAATGGGAAATAAACTCAGTGTAGAAAAGGGGTTGCTCTTGGCCAACATATTACAAAATTGGGAAAAGGTTTATGGCACAGTGGAATTGTCTAAAAAACACACAGCCAAATTATGCCATTTTTGAAAACGGATGATAGTTCAGCAGAACAGTGGCCACCACAAGGGACCTTCAATCAGCAAAAACTCACTTTTTTGCAGCATCATCTAAAGAATAGATCCCCAGGACAAATGGATTATTAGTATGTATGGGATAATTGGGCACGTGATGACCATAAAAAAGATAGTCAAAAACAAGTATAAAAACCTCAAGGAAGAATTTTGGCTGCAGCAATTGTGACTAATTTGACTGAGGTGCCTGCAGAGACAGTCTCTGCACCACCCTATACTCCACTTTCTCCCTCACTTGTTGCTTCTGCCGAGTTTTATCCTGTGATGTCTGATGTTATCCCCAAACCTCTTGCAATGCAGCCAAGCCGCATCGTGGGGGCATGTGGGGATGTGTGTGTGTGAAATGTTCCTCCCTCACCTCCAATGTTGTTATTGAGAGTATTGTTCTGTCCAGAGAGAAAGATAATTTAAAAGAATGCAGAATTAACCCTAGAGGCAGGGGTAAAAAGTGGACTGTCTGGCCTCAAGTTAATCCTAATTTGGATTATAATAACCAAACAGATAGAGATAGTTACTGAACAGTGGTGAAAAATCTGATAAATGTCATTAAAGTTTGCAAGGAGATAAGAGTAAATTGAACTAAAGTACAAAAATGCAGACAGAGACCTGATGTCCTGGTTTTTAGCTGAAGTAGAGCTGGGTTTCTTTTTCTGTAGCTAGAATTGTGCTGCGTTTTGCTTTCAGCCTGGGACTTGTTATGAGAGAGACACTGAGAACACACCAGTGTTTGCATTTTTGTCACTGGAAGTGAAGGACTTTGTGCTCTGTTAGTCTACAGATGGGGGGTGAGGGGGGTGGGAGGGGGTGAGGAATATTTAAATTAATAATCTAAACTGGCATTTGGATATGCCAATGGGATATTCCATATCATATCATGTCATGCCCAGTATATTAGTGAGAGTCTCTTCCTCTTCTGGCTCTCTCTGACTTTCCCTCAGGCTCTAGCTCTTCCAGGACTATGGTTTTGGTTCAGGATTGTCGCTCCTCTGGGTTCATTATGTGGGAAGAGGCCAGGCTTGGCTGGCAGGTCGTGAGCAGTTGCACTGAGTATAATTAATTTGTACATTTTGTTACTGTTATTATTATCACTGCTATTTTAATATTAGTATTATTTTTCTTTTATTTATATTATTATATTTTTCTTATCTCAACCTACAGGTCTCCTTGTGCTTGCCCCCAGTCCTCTTCCCTGTCCCCTGGGCTGTGTTGGCTGCTAGCTGAGGGATAACCCAGTAGAACTATCACACCTGACAACCATCCTAGTAATTTTGTGGGATGGCTCTGACAAGCTCTTTTAAAATATGGATAAATTATGCCACAGAATTTTAACTACATGCTCACAATAGAGTCACAGTGGATCAAGCGGCCCCTGATATACAGTAATATTTTAAGGAACACGTGTCTGAGTGGCAGGGAGAGAGCTTGCAAAAGATTTTGAGTGTTGCTGTATGTGATGGGCATGAGGAGAGACAGAAGGCTGAGCTGGTTAAAGAGAAGAAAAAAAATGTGAAAGAACAAGGAGGCAAGTCTCAAGGCTGTGATGTTAGCAAGAAATTTGCAAGTGAGAGACAAAGACTTAGGGGAGAAGACACAGGGATAGGGGAATAAGAAAAAATTCTGGAAGAGATTATTGTTGGAACCTGTACAGTGGGAATGACCACTCCTTGAAAGGGACAAAAGAAGGAAATTATCACCGGAGAGAATTGCCCTGGGAAGACTCACAAACATAATGACTGGAAGAAAGGGACCCTGCAGACCTTGGAGGGGGTGGGGAACATAAAGATTAGAGATTTTTAATATGTAGGTAATCGAATTGGACCAGTGGGGACATATGGGTAAAACGGAAGGTTGTGAAGTTGAATTTTTAGTAGACATGGGAGCTACCCTATCCCTTTTAACCTTTCACCCAAAAGGATCAGAAACTAAAGACGGAGTCATAGTACAAGGGGTAACGGGAAGGGGAGAGAGTCTGAGTAAACCTTTACTAGTAACAACTGTAAATAAGAGTGTTTGGGGAAGGTTTGTGTGACTCTCCAGTGTGCCTGTTAGGGAGAGATCTCTTGAGGCTCTAGGTGTGAATTACACTTGTCACCTGAAGGAACAGACTTAATAATCATGGGAGTGACTGGATCCTGTAGTGGCAGGGAATGGTTCCTGTGTTGAAGCAATAGCAGCAACAGCAGCAACAGCAACTACCATATAGAGAAGCAGACCACTGATTCTGAGTCACCCAACAAACTTTCATGTCCTGCATGAAATAAAACTGATTCTTAAACAACATGCTACACAAGCACTGCCATCATGAAGAGCATGCTGTTGTGAATTAATGATTTTAAGTGTGGATAGTATTATTTTTCAAAAAATTGTAATGTTTGAAATCCATCAACTTTAGTGCCTTTTCCCTCCGATAGTGAGCCACATCGTGATTGTGCTATGGTAGTACTTCACTCCGGCCACCTATGGGAAGATCTGCAAGATCAGCCTCTAGGAAACTCACATCTAACCCTTTTCACTGGTGGATCATCTACTATTTGAATGGAAAACAATGAATGAGCTATGCAGTGGTGGCAAACTTAGAGGTACTTGAAGCAGAACCTCTGCAACCTTTGGTGAGTGCCCAAGGGTCCAAATCAACTGCATTAGTAAAAGCAGTCTGAAAGAGACATAATCAGTGGGTAACTGTTTGTACAGGTTCTAAATACTGTCTTGGAGTGTGTAATGTAATGCCTATGTTATGGAAAGAGTGAGAGTTCCTTACGTTGATGGAAAAAAATATTTCTAATGGGACTGAAATCTGAATGCTGTTGGAAGCTATTAAGCTTGCAAGGGAAATCACTGCAATATGTTGTCCAGTTCATACCAAAGAATCAATTGAAATTGAAAGGAATAAGAAATTGGCAGATACAGAAGCAAAAGCTGCTGCCTGGCAGCCTATACATGAGTGTACCACCATAACAACTTCCTCTGCTCATGATTGGTTGATATCAATAATCCAGTCCAAGTTTATGTGGAGGTTACTCAGGAAGAAGAGACTTGATGGGAAAGTTGAGAGGCTGTGAAGAACGGAACTGGAATTTGGCCTATAGGAGAAAAAACTCCTTTCACCAAGAAAATATTTAAGGCTTTTGCTAGGTGGTTTCACAAAACAAAACAAAACAAAATATTTTTTTTAAAAAAATGAAGAAATGGCAGCAGTTGCTAACCAAACTGAGAAACTGTGGACAGCCCCCAGAATACATATGGCAATAGAACGATTTTGAGTTCTTAGCCTATGTTTTAGTAGTTTTCTGATGTAAAACCAAACAGGAGATTGGAGGATGACCATAGGCATGCTTCCAGTTCCAAAGTCTGCAGATTGATTATACTGACATGCCTCCTTTGAATAGAGTTAAGCACGTACTGGTAATCATGGATCATCTCTCAGGATGGGCAGAAGTTTTTCTCACCAGGAAACCTCATACTACGAGAACACACAAAACAGTCCTGCAGGAAATCATTCCCAGATATGGAATACCTGAAACCATAGAATCCGATAGAACTTATAATTTTTCAGCAGGAATGCTGAGCAACATCTATAAAAGTTTAGGAATACACCAACAGCTACATGTTCCATATTATCTGCAGTCCTTGGGCGATATAGAAAAGATGAATAGAACTCTTAAAAATAAAGTTGCTCAAACAGGTAATCAGGTAGGTTTGAAATAGCCTGAAACTTTAGAAATAGTGCTATGGGATATTAGAAATACCCCTCACCAACCTCTAAGGTTGTCACCAGCAGAAATAGTGTTTGACAGGCACTTAGCTGTACCTGGGACCTTTGTCCCTCCTGGCACCAGTCTCTTAGACGGAGATGAATGGTTCACCCAATACGTTCTGTATATACAGAAAAAGTTTGATGATAACAGGAAATATGTTCAGTGTTGTCAGCCCATACCACCTGAAACACAAGAACATGATATATAGCCTGGAGATGAAGTTTTGATTGAGGTATTCTAAAGAAAATCAAAATTAAAACTTAAATAGGAAGGGCAGCATACTGTTTTACTCTGTTCTTAAGTTTTAGGAAAGTAAAATAAAATACACCATTCTCATGTAAAACAAGTGGTGGATAACCAGTCAGTTGACAGATGACAGATTCCTGACAAATAGCAAAGAATTAAGTGGGAATTTCCTGAATCTGGTGCTTAAGACTGCTGTGGGAAATCTAAGGTGAAGAAATTTCTTGAACACTGCTTTCCAATGTACTGCACATGGTAACTTCCTTCTTCTGTGTATTTACAACGGTGAACCTGAAGAGGTCTACTGTTAAATATCTGGTGCCTTGCAGGAGCTGTGTTTCTTGATTTTTCAACTTTTACATCAAATTAAGTTATTACAGCATAAAGTAATAAAAAGCAACATTTGTATTAAACTGCAGCTGTTGTGTTTATTGATTGATACTAAACCCCAGGCATTATATTTCCTTTCACTTTGGGAAACAGATGAAATGGAAGTACCTCTTTGAGATCAATCTTTATTCTTTCAACAAAAACAAGAAAAATTCTCCAGTGTAGTCTGAATACTAGATATCTATGTTGGCCTCTAAAGGAACAGGAAGTTAATTCCATGCTGTGGTTCTTCTAATGGTGTTTTTGACCTGTCTTTTGACAACCAGTCCTTAACTACTCTTTTGTAAAGGGCTTTATTGAGCATTTACATTCCCCATGTGCAACAGTACTTTCTGAGGCACAATTTGTGTGTTTAACAGGCAGAAAGGGTTAATATGCACGTGCAGAATGATATGTCTCAGAAACGAAAGACATCTGCACATCTCATCATGCTTTGCTGTAAGTTCAAAGAGCATGGCTTGGCTTCTGAAATATAATAAATTGAATTTGTGAGCTGTCTTTTGACATCTAGCATCTGTAGACAGTGAAATCAAGAGAAGCAAAAGAAGAACTGGAGGCATGTGTGTTCTGCACACACCCAGCAGTTCTGGGAGTGGAAGTCCTGCACTAGCCCTAGTTGGAGCATAGACTTTACTTTGTTGGGCCTTTGATGTTCTGCAAAGTTGGCCTCCTTCTCCTCCCAGAACAAGAAAAAGGGCAGGTGTCGTGAATGGCATTTTCAGCCTTCTTGAAAATGTCCTTTCTTTTCAGGCTTACAGCAGATATATAATCATTTGGTATCTGAAATCAATGCCTGTCTTGCTACCCACTATCATCTCCCAGTTTCTGCCTAAGTTATTACAATATGTAAAAGAGTTCTAGGGCAAAGATCACACCACTATGCACACAGTTTCTTACACTTCCCTCATTTCTGCATACTTGCAGGGATAAGACTATCGGATATATAGTCTCACTCAGAAGGGTAGCATTTTGACTCTTACACTGCCAAATATTATAAAGTTTGTGATGAATCAATATGCTTTTTTGCTTTGTGCTTGCACAACAGCTGTCAAAATAGGGATACAATCTGTGAAAATAGTTCTCAGGCAGTTGATTAACAATCAGTGATGTTTCAAATGAGTTGCTAGTGCATTGGTATCAAAGTGGTATCTGTATATTTACCGGGTCTCAAATCACCCTGGTTTCTTTTAATTGTTATGTAGTGCTTAACTAACATTTTTTTCAAAGGAAAGTTATATTTCAGGCTCAATTCCAGCTTAGGCAAGCTTGGTCAGGAGTGAAGCTAGGCAGTGAAGTTTTTCCAGAAGATGCAAATTGAGCAGTCCTACTAGGTCCATCTGTAACCTGTGACTGCCAACAACTTGAAAACAGAGATGCTGTAGACCCACTGCTGCTCTTGGACCATCAACATCTCACCAGCTTGAGACCTCCTGCTGACTCTTAGTGTGTTCAGTTCACCTATAAGGAAGCTCACTTGACTCCGTGCAAAACATCTTATGCCGTAAGAGAGGCGGGAAGAGAGACTCAGCTGAGCTGACTGTACGAAGAGGAGGCTAACTCGGCTTGTCTGTAATTCCTGCCTACTGTGAGAAGGAGTCTAGCTTTCTCAGGATCCCTGTGCCAGCAAGGCCCTCCTCCTGGACCATACACAGTGCTCAGGGATGGACCAAGGCTTGGGAGATCTGTGAGCTACATACTGTGCACACTCATCTGCGTGCTCACAAGAGTGAAGGGCTAAAAGCCAGGTTGCACCTCTGTAAAGGAGTCTGCTGTGCTGGATAACGTCCTGGCCAATTTCTGCACCTGTTCCAACCTGGGTGAGAGCCTCTTGGTCCTTTTTTGGCCTGCAAAGTTTTGGTTTATATTTCTGGTTTGTACTACACAGAGCTCTGCTGAAGTGCTGACTGAGATCTGGTACTGGGTGAGTAATAAATGTAATAACAATTTCAAGCTGTCCCTACTGAAATACAATGTGAGTGTTGCACTGCATAGATAAACACAGAGGACTGGTTCAGAATTACCAGTTCTTACTCCATTTGTGATCAAAACTAGCTAGAAGTTCATCTTCCCCCAAGGCACAAGCTAGTTCATTAACCCACTGCACTAAGCAGACCTTGCGTTGACGCATTGTGTCAGAGATTTTTCACGCAGAACCTGTCATTCCAGGTAAGAAGCAGGTTTCTGTCCTTGGAGCTGGAACTAGAGAAAATGTCATTGCAATTTAAGCAACAATGATGAAAAGTAGCTATCTCAAATCAACAGGACTCTGTTCCAGCCCTTTATACTAATCCAAAATAAGTAAAGAACATCATGTTCAAAGAACTGATTTTTGTATAAGTCTTGACTCTTAAGTCTGTGTGCAAAAATATTCTTTTTGATCTGAGTTCAGTGGTTTTCCCACATATCTAAAAGAGTTAGCAGAATAGGTAGTAAATTAAACTGGAATACAAAATAAAGACAGCACTAGACAACTGTTTCTTCCTGATTTTACCAGCTCAAGAAAGAATTGTGTTAAGAAATTATTAATAGTGCTCTTAGAGCATGTGATTTAGTAGATTGTTGTGGCAAAGAGAAGTGAGGGGAGAGAGGTTATGCACTCTGAGCCACGTTTTTTCCTTGAGGCAAACTTCTGTGACTAGCAACAGTTTGAGCAGTCATTCTTTTTGTTCATGATAGATGCACTTCAAGATCATTTGGGTTTTCTGTGTTATTGTCCCTTTGCTTGACTTTGGAAATACATATGGGAGCTAAACAGGTGATACAAGAGTTTCCACTTTGTACCCTGTGGTGCTGAAGAACCAAAATTCTGTCTGCATTTTGGAGAAAATACAGAGTGTTCAAAAGTATGCATTGCATGTAGGTCTCCATGACAGTGGGAACATTTTAAAGATTACAGGTTAAATCTATGCACTACAAAATCACTGAGTAGCAGCATCTGCACTGTTGTTAATTGATAATGAATCAATCTATACACCTCCAGATGCTCAAGAATAGAGCTGGCCCCTGAGTTTATACACAATGGATTTTGCAAATTCACAGGTAGCAAAGAATTTCAGGATCTTTGGGCTAAATCAGTTTTTGGTCAATAGACATTTCTGTAATGTTATGTTTGCACACTACTACAAAATATGGTTGTAAGGATAGAGAGTCAAGTAGGAAAAGGTTATAGCTAGACTTCCCTTTGTTTCTTGTTTTGTTTTGTTTTTTAATAGCTGTGAACCTGTACATTATAATGTTTCTTCCTCATTTCAATCTGGTCTTGCCCTATTTACCTACATAAGCAGGTGTTGGGTTGTATAATTCCTCCTGGATTTTCTTTGATTTATTAGCTTTCTATTTTCTCTAGGTTTTAAATCAGCAGGGGACATACAAATCATGAAAAGCACTTACTCAAGAACAAATTTTGAGCTCACCAGTGTAAAAATACATATGTACAAAAAGAAACCTTTGGAAAATATTCAGAAAATGAAGGTGCATGACATTTCACACTGAAGCTGATCTGGAGCTGGTGTAAGTGTTTGTTTTCATATATATATATATATATATATAAAGGTAATACCTGTGCTGTGCAGACAATACTGTAGTTAAAACACATAGCAGAAATACTGTCATGCCCAGTCATTCAGCAGGGAAGAGAGTAACATTTTCCATACCTCTTTATTCAGTCTGCCTCCCATATTGCAGGTGACAGCTCCAGATCTCTGCTTGTCCAGCAGTGGTTCCCAACAGAACACAATGCTCTGGGAACTCCACTGTTGCAACTCCCCTTCATAAATAATAAACCAAAGCTTCAACACAAAGAATACCAGGACAACTGTCAAAAGAAGTGAGATTTGTTTATAAAGAGAACAAGAAGAAGTAAATGCATGAGGTAGAAGTAGTGGGAAAAGGCAGAGTCATATCAATTTTAATGTAAAATGGAACAAACCTCATAGGGTGCATTTCAGGGAAAAATCAGAGAATCTGAAATAGAAGAAGCTACATCAAAGAAAAAATATTAATCACTAGGTCATGAAATTGGGAGACTTTCTGGTTTTATTCTAGAATAGGAACTGAACTGACTCGCAGATCATTTCCCTATCTATTCAGCAAAGGAAGATGTAAAAACGTTTTTTTCAATTTGCACTGGGTGGAAGCTCGAATCAAAAATGCTACTTATATTCTCTTCTGAATGTTGGCTGTTTTTATATCAGCACAAAGATATCTAAAAATATAAAATGTAGTCTAAAGTCACAGTGAATCCTGTCTTTTGAGACCCCTCTGAACTGATGATTAGTCTTCACATTTATGATGATTTAAATATTTATAATGATTTGGTGTGGTGCAAAAGGGACTTATCTAGGCTTACACCTAAGAGTAAACAATCAACACCAAACAACATTACTGTCTCCAAATGAATTATTATCAGCTTCTGTTTTGGTAACTACATTGGTGATTAACACCTAGGAAAACACAACTGCTGGAAAGAAGGAACTAAATCCATGGCAACTTGATGTTCAGTTTTTAGCTTTCTAACGTGCAGGAAGGTAATTAGATTTTCTTTATGTTTTTATGATGTATAATAGCATTAGTGATCTCTGCGTCAGACATTTCCTGGCAGCTAATGGTGGGTTGGGTTAAGAGCCCCTGGGTTTATCTTAGACCTTTTACTCTTCCAGCCAGTCATTAGCTGCCAGGAAATGTTTGACTCAGGGGTCATTATTGCTTAAATATTACCTCTAAAAGCTTCTCATTACTATCAATTCATTTTGCTTTTGTGCTGTATTAGCAGGCCTAAGTAGTAATACAATTAACTATAATAACAAATCAGGCAAATAATAAAAGCTCTGCGAGCCAGGGACAGGTCCAAGACAAATGACTTTATTTTCTACATATGTCTAGTTTAGGGTTGGATATTGACACCATAAAAAAATCTAAACAGGAAAAGTAAGTACCAAGTGACCTACTACAGAAGAAGAAGGAAAAGAGGAGAAAAGGAGGGAGAAAAACAGTTTCACTGAAAGAGAGAGATACAAAATCAGCAGGAAAGAATGACATAATGCCAAAGTTTTAAGTGAGGAATTTTGCTTTCCTGACAATGAGAAAAGGTTCAAGGGTGTAATGCAGTATGCCAAGAAAGTGCAGATATTTAATCACCAATAATTCTTTTTTATCTTTTTGATTTTATATGTGTAAACAATGGCTTGTGGCTTGAGGCCACAGTATGAATATTAAACGGGGTACTCTCTTTGATTTCATTGCAGGTCTTCTGCAAGGAAAGAGCTCATCTGAAATTCCCAGAAGCAAATAAAAATGAAATACTGCCTCAGAATGAAGCAAAACTTTGTCCCTTTTTCACCTGGCAAGGCTGCATCTCAGTTTCCCACAAGCCTGCATTGTATTTCCATTGTAATGCATATTCCTTTTTATGCTGTTTCTATCAGCCATCATGCAACATGGTCTTTATAAAGAGTAGTTCAGCTTTTCAAACTAAAGCAGCATGAAAACAAATGTCAACACATAAGAATTTCTTTCCTGGAAAAAGACACAGGGGAAAAAATAGTGGGAGTAGGCAATTGATGTTGAGAGGACATATGAGTAAGTTTAAAGAATAAAGTGATTCATAAATATGTTGTAAGTATTCCTAACACAGATTTACAATGTGTTGCAGTAGCTGTTGGTGGTGGATGTTGCCAGTGTGTTGCCTCAGTAATGACAGTGTTCCAGCTAGGAGAGTCCAAAACTTATCTTGTATTGTTTCATATCTTCTCCTAAGAAAATATAGGCTGGTTCAGCAGCACAGAATTAGGCAGATTTTACTGTCAGCAAAAGATGGTCCTAGCATGCCCATTCTGACAAGGTGTTAATCTATGAATGGCTGTAGGAAACAAGACAATGACACAAACAAAAAATGCCCTTGATAGAATAATAGAATAATTTACATTGGAAAAGACCCTTAAGATCACCGAGTCCAGCTGTTAACACTAGCAAGTCTATCACAAAACCATGTCACTAAGCACCACATCTACAAGTCTTTGAAATACCTCCAGGGACAGTGACTCCACCACTTCCCTGGGCAGCCTGTTCCAATGCCTGATAATCCTTTCAGTAACGATTTTTTTTCCTAATATGCAGTCTAAACCCCCCCTGGCACAGCTTGAGGCTGTTTCTTCTTGTATCGCTTGTTACTTGCTTGAACAGACCGACCCCCACCTTACTACAACCTCCTTTCAGGTAGTGGTAGAGAGTGATTAGATCTCCTCTGAGTCTCCATTCTCCAGACCCAACAACCCCAGTTCCCTCAGCCAGGAACTCATCCAACTTGTGCTCCAGACCCTTCCCCAGCTCCGTTGCCCTTCTCTGAACACACTCCAGCACCTCCATGTCCTTCTTGGAGTCAGGGGCCCAAAACTGAACCCAGCACTCGAGGTGCAGCCTCACCAGTGACCAGCACGGGGGCACAATCACTCCCCTGGTCCTGCTGGCCACACTGTTTCTGACACAGGCCAGGATGCTGTTGGCCTTCTTGGCCATCTGGGCACACTTCTGGCTCATATTCCAAATTCAAAAGTTTGCATGCTTTCTGATTGCATTCATATACAGCAGTCAAAGAAAGGCATTGCAGATTGAAAACACTGTGGTACACCATGCACCTTTCTTATGCAGCCACTAGGCTACTGTCGAATTCCTTACCCATTTTTTGCATTATCTTCACCATATTTTTTCACTTCAACATTTACTCATATAAGGTGTTAATGGATGATTGAGTGTTCAGCGGTGAGACCTCCCACCTACCTGCATTTTAGCAATGTGTTTCTGTGAGCACTCATGCTCATCAATCTTTCAGCAAAATTTGGGCAAATATATTTTTAAATTATTCTGGATTTAAAGTTGTGCTTAAATTAAGCCTATATAAGCTAAAAGCACATTTAGGCATCTCAGATATCAGATCTAATCTGTTCTGTTACTATGAGTAAAAACAAAACAACAACACAAAAAAAGTGAAAGAAAGCATTATTTCTTTAAACATCAGTGTACCTATTCTGGAGATCACAGGGAATATACTGCCTTCATCCTGTTTATTTGATTGCATCATGATATCAGTACAAGTCTCACTCAGACCTGACAAGAGCTATTAACCTGACCCTGTACATTATTCTGCAGTAATAATTAGAAGAAATATTTAGCTATTTATCTTAATTCAATTCTGTTGTCTACAGGTATGTGCTGCAAATAGGACCCTAAATGAGTTTCAACTGCAGGTTGAAAGTTATTGCCTTAGAAAAAATGTAAGACTAAACAGTATAATAAAATTATCAATACTTCCAAATTAAGCCATTTTACAATTAATTTCAAGTTAAATTAATTAATCTAAATCAAAATTATAAAAAAAAAAATCTTCAGTGTTTTGAGGAAAGATAACTTCTGTATAGGAAAAGTAAAGCTACCCACAACTGAGAATCCCATTCTTTAGAGCAGAAATAAAACTGGTTTCCCCATCTCAAAGACTGAAAGGATAACCTCCATCTGAATTAGTAAACTGCAAGTTACTCACTCAACAGTTAACCTAATCAATTTTCTAATAATAATAATTTAAAAAAATCTTAGCAGTTTTAAACTCATTACCATGTTCACAGTTACAGACAATAGTCTTGAACCTATAAATGTCCTTACCCATCTCTGACTGACACTGGAAGAGCCCTAAGGTTGTGAAGTCTAGTTGTCATAGTTCAACTTGGCTGGCAGACAGATGCCACATAGCTGCTTGCTCACTGCTACCCCCATCCCCCAGGAATAGCTGATAGAATTAGAGGGGTAAATGTAAGGAGACTCATAGTGGATATAAAAACAATTTAATAATTGGAATAAAATAAAACTTAAAAAAATATTATAATGATATATTTTTATATATATATGATATATCTAAAGAATACACTAGTGAGAGATGCATGATACAATTGCTCACCACTTGTTGACAGTGATCCTGGAGGAGTGAAAAACCCTGAACCTGAAACTGCAATCCCAGAAGAGTGATTTTCCTGTCCACCTCTCACTTATATACTGAATATAGTGTTGTATGATATGGAAAATTCCATTGACATATCCAAATGCCAATTTGAGTCTGCTAATTTACTATCTCCACTCCCTTCCTCCCCCCACCAGTTCCTTCTGCTCCTGCACACAAGCAAAACACAAGAAATTGGGAAGTCCTTGATTTCCCAGCAACAACCAAAACTGTCAGTATATTATCAACATTCTTCTCATATCAAATCCCATACTGAAACCAAAACACAGCACTATTCTAGCTACTAAAAGAAAATTAACTCTACCCCAGCCAAAACCAGGACACTAGTATTCAGAAAATGAGGAACCATCACAGTGAAGCTTGCAGTGGAGGTTTGCATTTACCCTCCTTATGCATATGCATTACCTTGCAATCCTTTCTTACATAACAGCACACAAGCTTTTCCACAGGGCTCCTGACTCACTCAAGGAAGGGTAATCATTCAGTATTCCCTTTTATCCTCACTGGAAATGCCCCAGACCTCACTTAATGCATACAACTGAAAACCTTCAGTAAATTCAAAGTTAATAATTCCCTCAGTAATATTTCTGTAATGATTACTTCATGCTCTCAGAGACTGTGATTTGTTTAAAATGTGTTTAGATAACAGTCTGGACTGCCAGGAGCCTCTATGAGATTTTCAAAATTGGCTTTGTCATGAGGCACTGCAGCAATCTGAAAGCCACTGTGAGGTGATCATCTCCAGGAGGGAGTTACCCAGAACATCAACCCTCCCTTGCTGCAGGGAGGGAGGATTCACTCTCCCATGGCACAGCCCAGAGTCTGGCAGAGATCAATTATATTTCCCTTGTCTTTGTGCTATACCCAGCCAGTGCCACTATGTCATTGTCTGGATCTGGGCAAGGGGATAAGGAAGAAGCTGGGGACACAAAGGGTCTCAGGTAGAGGAGGTGTAAAGACCTTGCAAGAGGACCACTTAATTTGGGAGAAGTAGCCAACAGGTTCAGTGGTGGCTCTGACTGCTGTTGTTCTCCCAAGATCAAGGGCTAGCAGACCCTGTGAGGTGTGCATCCACCATGTCCTTGAATCTGCAGAAGTGCATCAAGAGAGGTCAGCCCAAGGCATGAGAATCCTGGCTGGGAAAGCCATTAATAAAGTGAAGATTGCACATGAGTAATAGAGAAGTATACAGTATACCTCAATATGGTAGTCCAAATTTGTGAAAATTCATTAATAAATGCCAATAGATTAGTATTTTTAGTAAGCTACAGAACACAATCTGCTTTTGGATGCTTCCAAGTAACATTGCAGAGGTCTACTGATATTTCAGCCATTTTAACCTTCAATTTCTCATATAATCATTTCAGCTTCATTATTTTTTGTTTTAGCATTGGTGACCACCCACCGGATATGTTTGCCTAATGCATTCGAAAGTGGCTATTGGTTCTTCTGCTTGTATATTCTTGTAATTCTGGTCTGAAAATGAATTAAAATAATTAAACTAGTGTCTTTAGAACTCAGTAGTCTGTGGCTTTCCATGTCAGCCCTCTAAGCTGTAGAATGGTTGCTGTAGAGTAGTTTATTTGAGGACAGAAATTCAAATGCTACGCTTCTGAACGCTGCACTGGGGTCTACAGTGCCATGCAGTTCTGGGATGTATGTGGCTAGGTGGCAAAGCCTGATCCTTGCTGATCTCCAACAAAAGAGGTAAAAGCAATCCCATACAAGTCTGCTGATTATTCTGCATTGCAGTGTAGTTGGTCATCCAGCTGTCCATTTTGCTTATCATACTATCACAGCCAGTAACACAGATCATCTATATTTAAAAGGAAAAGAGAGGCCAGTCTCACAGTTTACAGTAATTGATTATAACATGTGAATTATGCTTTAGAATGTCTCAGTATTGCTTTCCCTTTAATAGACTAACTGCAATAAAGTTTGTGTTATGTGAACCTACTGCTGTCTCCCCTATTATGGAAAAGAATCCTAAAACATAGTTTTGTTACCCATGTTTTAAAAAGCTAGGGTAGGGTAGGGTGCCCCAGTAGGAGATTTGTATTATCAGTTCTGAACATGCATGTTGTTAAAAGTCACTATTTACTGTAAGCAGAACGTGAGGAAGAAACACAAATCAGTTAGGATTGGAGAAAAAAAAAAAAAAAAAAAGAAAATAACATTTTAACTCAAATTCTTTGGCATGAACCGACAGCATATAACACACTTCTTTCCTACACAAGTGTTATGAGCTCATAATTTTCTATAAACAACCAGATGAAAATAAGTCTTGAGGAAAATAAGACATTTGAACTATTGTGGTGGGTAAACCTTGGCTGGATGCCAGGTGTCCACCAAGCTGCTTTTCCCCTCCTCAGCAGGATGTGAAGGGGAGAAAATAAGACAGAAAAATAAAAGAACTTGTGGGTCAAGATAAAGGCAGTTTAAATGAAGCAGAAAGAAAGGGCCACATGAGTGGAAGCACAAGAAAAACAAAATCAGCAAGTGATATCTAGCCAGTTCCTGGTAAGCAGGGCTTCAGTACACACAGCAGTCACTCTGGAGGACAAACGTTGTAAATAACGAATGTTCCTCCCACCTTCCCCTCCACCATTCTCCTAGGTTATGTTTCTGAGCAGATGTTATATAGTATGAAATATCCCTTTGGTCAGTTTGGGTCAGCTGTCCTGGCTGTGTCCCCTCCCAAGATTTTGCCCACCCCCAGCCTACTGGGGATGGGGGTGGGATGTTGGAGAGCCAGCCTGGATGCTGTGGGATCACTGCTCAGCAGTAACCAAAACACCAGTGTGTTACCAAAACACCAGTGTGTTACCAACACCTTTCTAGCTGCCAATGCAAAACACAGCACTGAGAGCTGCTATGGGGAACGTTAACTCCATCTCAGCCAGACCCAATACAACTACAGACAGGAAAATTAAACAATAAACACGGATGTCCAAGAGAATCCGTATATACATAACTGAAAGTCACTGAGCAATGTACCTATTTATCCCAGAGTATTAATATAATGGACATGATTTATAAACAATACATGCAATAAAAATAGATCTACCTGAAGGACAGAAATAATTTGGAGCCCAAAATGAAGGACATTTTTTTCCATAATTTTAAGACACTATTGAACAATGACTTCCCAAAGATTTGAAAAGCCAGGAGCTAGTAATAAACTCAGAAATGTCTTGCATTTAGTGCAGATAAGATAAATGTAATTTGTAGCTCTTAAGATACAAATAGAAAATATTAGTAATTACTCATTATTATGAACACAATCTTAAGTTTATATGGGATCACGGAAGTCAAAGAAAAATTAATTGAAAACACTGTGGGTGCTCAGGACATGATTTAGTTATACTCCAACAGCCTCATAATGTACACAAGGTTATGGCTTGTCAGAGCTAGGTGAGACTTCTATGGAGTTGATCTTCTGACTGTGAAGGAGTTACTGGGTACCAAAACAGTGTGCTTGATCTTGGACAAGGAGAAGCACATACCAACAAAATGGCCATGCCATTTTCTTTGGGGTTGTGGGGTTGAACCAATGGCAGGACTGTAAGAGCGCTTCTTTCTGCAAGCGAATTAGGTTTTTCTGTGTCACTTGATAGGGAAAATGGACAGGAGCTATGAGGACATTAGCATAGGTGATGCATAACCTTTCATCCCCACAACTCTTCAGTTTCAACCCAGGTTGGGACCTCCTGTATTTACTGCAGTGCTCCACCAGGAGCTGCCCAAAGGAGCTGGCTCCACCACGATTGAGGACAATCTCCCATTCTCAGCTACATTTCAGGAAAACATCTGATTCTCATTCTTACTTCTTCCACAGATAGATTTGGGAGAAACAATCTGAGTGGGCTTTTCTTTGTGAGAACAGTGGTTTTTAGGAAAGAGGGGAGGAGTGCTCCTCTCTTTCCTCTTCAGAGCACAGGTACGGGGCCAAATGCCTTGTTTTCTAAGTGGAAAAGATAATATAAGGTTCTGGAATGAAGTCAATGCTTTTACATTGCGGTCAAAAAGAACTGACCAAGCCTTGCTTTCGGCTGAGCAAAACAAAACGCAGAGCAGTCACATTCTACATGGTTTTATGTTTTCTAAATATCGGGATCCTTTTGCATAAATAGCTTTTGCACTGATTACTTGTGACCATTAATACAATCTGCTTTTAAAAATCACCAGAGAATCAGTGTATAAATCTGTGCAAATAGTAACTTTTCGAGCTACTTCAGATGCTTGATATTATTCCAGATAGTAATCAACTGGTAATTTGAATAATTTTAAAGCAAATAAAGTAACCTTTTAAAATGTGGAAGTTTTTGTTAGAAATCTCTGAAAGGTTTGGTTCCGGCATCTTTTAAATAAATAGAAGTCTTCACTTTGATGTAAATAAGTGCTGAGTCACTTTTCAACTAAAAAAGACCATATCTGCAAGAACAAATGGATAATTTACACATTTTTAAAAGCTCTGAGCAATTTATTTCAAAGTCTTACATAAATATGCCAATTGGCAGTCCATGTTCACGAAGCCACACAATCACCAGTTTTCAGAGGCTGACAGGTGCCTCTGGACATCATCTAGTCCCTGATCAGAGTAGGGTCACCCAGAGCAATCCACTCAGGACCACTCCCTGCCATCAGGTATTAACATGCGTGGAGAAAGTACCTCTATTTTCTCCATCCTGAACAGCCTCAGCTCTCTCCCCTCTCTAAGGCATGTTTCAGTCTCCTATTGCCTTTGTGGCCTTTTACTGGATTCACTCCAGTATGTCCCTGTCTCTCTTGTACTGGGGAGCTCAGAACTAGACTCAGCACTCTAGAAGTGCCTCGCTAGGGCTGAGCAGAGGGGAAGGATCACCTCCCTTGATGTTCTGGCAACAATTCTCTTAATGCAGCCCAGGATACTGTTGGCCATCTCTGGGGCAAGGGAACATTGCTGGCTTGTGTGAAAAATAACCCCCAGCTCCTTTTCTGCCAAGCTGTTTTCCAGCCAGTTGGCCCCCAGTGTGTATTGATACCCAGGGTCACTCCTTCCCAGATTCAGGACTTGGCATTTCTCATTATTGAACTTCAAAAGTTCCTCTTGTCACATTTCTCCAGCCTGTCCAGCTGCTCCTGGAAGGCAGGACACCCATCTAGCCTATCATCCACAGCTCCCAGTTTTGTGTCATCTGCAAAGTTGTTGAGGGTGCAGTCTCTCCTGGCATCCTGGTCACTAGGAAAGAGTTTAAACAGTATTAATCCTAGTATTGATCACTGGCATACACCGTTGGTGATGGTCCTCCAGCTGGAAACATTGTGCCATTGGTCACAACACTCTGAGCCTAGCTCTTCCATTTTTTCCTTCTCTTCTCACTTTTCCTTCCTGGAGACAGGAGTGATATATGCTTTCTCCCAGTCCTTAGGAATCTCACTGATCACAATGAGCTTTCAAAGATGAACAAGAGTTGCCTCAAAATGCACTTGTGGGTGCATCCTGTCACTCGTCATGAATTTGTGCCTGTACAGTTTGTTTAAATATTCCCTTAACTGGATCCCCCTCCAGTGAGGGTAGTCCTAATTTTTGCCCTCTTCTTTCTTCTCAGGACCTTGAACTCATGTCCTGGATTGTTTGTTCCATGCTCTATTTCCCCTTCCACAAATATTTGGATGATTTGGGTCACTCATAAAGATGGTCTGCCAAAATGAGGCTTCTTCCAGTTGTCTGAAGAAGGCATCATCTACTTCCTCATGATCAAGTGTTCTGTAGTAGTAACAGTAGTGTGGTCCCACCATAAGATTCCCTATGCTGGTCTTCTCTCTAGCACCAACCCGTCACATCTCAGTGGCTTATAATTCCTCCCTAGGTGGAGCTTCGTGCATCCCCACTGCTCTCTCAGTAGGTTGGGATGCACTGCTGCATCACCTGTTTTGGACAGGAACTGTTGTTCAGAATCTGAGACTTGAATCTACAACTTCTGGCTCTGGAAAAAGAATGGCACTAAGTAGCCCAAACTAGTGGACAAATCTGGCCTGTATATAAATCTTGGCTGCTGAGCACTGGCTTGTATATTTGTTTACATGCTTTCATAGGCTTTTTTAATGTTAGTAATTTAATGGGTGTGTCTCCACAGTTTTACAGTCCAAGCCTGGCAAATAACACTACTCTAAAAACAAGTTTTCAGTGTTAGGTAATTAATTACAAGCACCCTTTTTTATTCTTTCCTAAGTGTTTACATTTACACTTAGTTTGAATCTGCTTCTCCTTGACAAGTAGAAGAGTAAACTTCAGAGTGTGGTGGAGACACACAGCAGACTGGACATGATTAAGAAATCTGTCTAGAGCAGATACCACTGCATATCTAATCCTATTTATGGGAGATGTGTATTATTTCAGAGTTTTGTAAAACTTGGAAAATATTTTAAAAGTAGTAACTAAGTTACACATGGTGAGGGGGAGAAAAGGAGAGAGGAAAGTGTAGTTCTCAGAAACATTCGTGGCACCCTGAGTGACTAATTTTTAATCTGTTGTTAGATTTTAAGGCAGGGCTTAAATAAGTACGGGAAATTTATAAAAGGCATTTTGAAAGCCTTGTGCAGTACACTTGGTAGCAGTTAACATTTGAATACCAGCCATCTTTGCATATCAGCTTTTGAAACCCCAAGAGCTTTTGCCATTTGTTCCGATTAGGTCTGTCTTCAGGAGATAAGTCTCTCAGGTAATTTGAAGCACAAGCACAAAATGAAGTCCGTTTGATGGTCTGAGACTAGAAAATGTCTCTTACCCAATTAATTAATGCTGTTCTTTTAAAATTCCTGTTCATGTTTCATTTTATATGCCATTCCCTCAGATGTTTGAACCCCAGTGCACTTAAATCAGGATTTTTTTTTTTTTTTTTATGATTCTAAAGAGTTGCTTCTTATGTAAGTAGCTACACTTTTTACCATAAGCTAAATAATGGTCCAGATCCCTTTTCGTGTCTGTATGCACAGTGGCACACTCCCACCAGATCATTTCATATGGTATCTGCTGTAGGGTTTAAAGTTAAACTGACCTTTTTTACTCCAATATATTACATCCACCAGACTGAGGATTATTTAACAGCAGAAGCAAGAAGAGGATAGAGACAAAGGAGAAAGAGCTAAGCTCTCACTCTCTAATAGTGTTACCTGCTCTGTCTTCCTTTAATATTACAATTGAAGTTACATGCTCTGAAGATTGCCTTTAACTTTTGTACCTTTTATTCCTCATTGAATCTGTGGCTGCTAGTGCTGAGTGCAAAACTGATTTCCAGCTATAAAGTCACTGCATTATTTAAGCTCTCATCTCTATTATGTAGTTACTTTATTAATACTTTTTTTAAGATCATGACCTTAATTCAATGTTTAAAAGAACAAAGGCAAATGTCTCAGTCAGTGATACATTTCTCATTTTAAGGAGAGATAAACCTCCTGCTTAGCCCAGAATTGTGGAAGCTGGAAATGTAGGAAGCATTTCTCAGCATGCATATTCTGCAAAAACGTGCTCCAAGGCAGCAAATGCCACTTTTGAGCCTACTGCCTTTGTCAGCCATTTTACACATAAGTAATGTTCTTACGAGCATGGCAGACATCTTGCAGAGAAATAATATCACTTGTGCATGGTAATCAGCAGGAAACATTGCTAAACAGTACCCATTCTTTATTAGGGCTGCTTTAATGAGCAGGAAAAAGATACTGTTTTATTTTTGAGCACTGTGAAGGCATTAGGAAATTATACTGCTCTTGCAGGCAGATAAGGATATTAAAGATTTTACTTTTATTACAGACATATTATAGCTCTGAGAGGTAGTTGAAGAGATATAAAATTAAAGTACTGCACTAGCTAAAGAAATGCTGATAGTGGTCCTTAAGTCAGTAAGAGTTTTATGTGAAATGCCTGTGAAAGTAATTCATAAATAGCTGAGACTGGACCTAAGCCTTGATTTTCCTACTCCCAGCTCCTTCATTCCTTTCCCTTTTTTCATCTGTCCTGCTTTCATCTTACTGATGATCTAAATGTACACGGTGAGATGAGATACTGAAATTGGTAAGGTAGAAGTGCTTCCCATTAAACTACACGTTCTCAAAGGAAAATAAATAGGAAGCAGAGGTTTCTGTTAGGGTTTGTTAATGTAAAAATTTCTGCAACTTTCACTGCATAATGTGGGTCTTTATCACTACTGAACTTGTTTTTTTCTTTTCAGCTCCTGTAAAGCATAATTGCAACATTAAATCCAGTAGCAGACATTAAAAGGGTGCATGGGGTGATCTTTTAAAAGCCTGGGGTGCTCTTTGAAAAGCCCAGAATTCTGTGAAGCAGAGAGTACCAATGTCGCTCCTTGGATAACTGAAAGAATGAGGAAAGATTAAGAATAAAAATAGAAGTGAACTAGCCAGCATTGTCAGATAAAATTTGCCAGACTTTTGATCAGAAAAATATTTTCCATGACTTTTTTTTTTAATCAGTAACTAAGATCAGCAGTGTTATTTTTCACTATAAGAACTGTAGGAATTATTAACCATATCAGTGCTTTACCTCCATGTTTTTATTGGGTTATTCATTCCACTTATAAGATGATGCTTTTTTTTTGTTTTCCTAATGTGACTCTGCTTTACTCTTGTAAATGGAGTGTGTATGCTTACCCTGTGTTGCTTCATGTTTGTGGCTGCCCCCATACAGCTTCACCCTGACAGCTGTGACACACATGTGGCACTGCTGCTCAGGTCAAGTGTTGCTCCCCATTGTGATGCCCAGACCCCCAGTTGCCTCATTCCTTCTTAATGGAGTTTTTCCCATGTGCTGTACCAGAGCCTTGTTCATAACCAAATGATTGTTATGTTAGTTAGACTTTGATTTTGCCCAAGATTTAGTGAACAGTATAATCTGGAGAACTTGAGACTTGATGTCTTGGTGCAGTTGTGCTTGGAAAAAGTAACAGCAGCAGATCACTGCAGAAAACTCGATAGGTTATGTTTCACACAATATTTTGTATATTCAGATTAGTTGTTGGAACTCACAACTCTGCATTGCTATAAAACTTTATGAATAAAAACCTGATGTTCTTGCACTGACATGCTGGCACTTGTCCTCGGCTCAATGTTGTCTCCTTGGAAAGCCTGTGGGAAGTGCCATCATTTCATTGCCCACAATGCTTTGTTATCCTTAGGAAGTATGTGACACCAATCTGTGCATCTGTAATAAGTCCCTTGTGAAGCCTTCCATCACACTGCTGCCTCACACCTTAAAGGCTCTCCCCGCGACAAGAGCAGAACCCCACTGCTCACTGTTCAGAGGCAGGAGGAAGAAACCCATCCAGTGACAGATATAAACTAGCAGATATCTCTGGAGAGTTGTCATGCAGGAAAGTATGAGGACTTCAGAAAGGATCCATGTTGCTGGAGACAGTAAGTTGTCTGGCCATCTCAGTCTCCTCGATTTTGGGAGGGACAGATGCCTCATCCCAGGAGAAGAAGAAAGAGAAGGCAGAGAGGTTATTGCAAAAAAAATGTCCAGAAAAGTGAGGGAGGTTGCTTTTGCAATTTTGAAGATTAAATGGGAATTTGAAAAAAAAGATTACTGCAAACTTCTGTGGCACAGAGGTTAATTAGAAAGAAGAAAAAAAATCATATTTCTTTGTAAACATGCTTTCTACAACATAGATATATAAGAATGAATACAGAAAAAGAACCTTCCTAAAAGGCTGGTGGCCAAACAAGTGAAAATAAAAGTTTTCTCTTCTCTGCTCTGCCTGAAGAATTCCTTCTTATTGCCTCTCAGATTGGATTTTCCTTAACCAAATGAAATAAAATAATTTTTTTATGATCTGCCAAGAAATTGACTAGACTTAGAGTCAAATATTTTTAGTTAGGAGGTTGTTTACTTTCTAAAACCTAGAAAATGTAGAACATTCAAAAAAACCCCATTTTCTTAAAAGTGAAAATGTATAATATTTCACTTTGGAAATATATAAAAAAAAAAAGCTCTCTTTTTCCTTCCTCTGTCTCCCTCCCTCCCTGCTTCCCTCTTCTCTTTTTAAATTACTTTATTCTCTTCCTTTTTCTTCCTTTCCTCTTTTTTTCTGTCTTTCCTACAACTATTATTTGTTGTATTTTCAATAATATCCCTGGTTGTTGTGGTTTTACTAGGATAGAGTTAATTTTCTTCTCAGTAGTTAGAAGAGCCGTGTTTTGGTTTCAGTTCAGACTTGTTATGAGAACATCATTGATAAAAGTACCAATGTCATTAGTTGCTGCTGGAGCTCCAGGCCACCGTGTTTGGCTTTTCACAGCTGCATCAGGGCTGGGAGGGAGAAGCGCAGTGAATAGCAAACCCCAAACTGGCATTTGGATGTGCCAGGGAGATATTCCACATCATAGCACGTCATGTTTAGTATATTATCTGGGGCTGATCGGAAAGGGGGGGAGGATTTGCACGGGTTTTCTCTCGGGCTCTCGCTCTCCCGGGATTGCAGTTTAGGTTTGGGATTGTCGCTCCTCTGGGATCGTTATCTGGGAACAGGCCGGTCTTATCAGTGGGTGGTGAGCAATGGCCCTGGGTTATCACTCATTTGCATATCTTATTACTGTTATCATTATCGTTACTATTTTAATATTAGTTGTTTAGTTGGTTTTGGTTTTTGTTATTGTTGTTGTTTGGGGTTTTTTTTAAGTTTTCTTTTATTTCTATTATTAAACTGTTTTTATTTCAACCTACAAGCCTCCTAATTCTTGCCCCCCAATCCTCTCCCCTAACCCCTGGGGGTGGGGGGAAAATGGGTGAACGCTGTGTTGGCTGCTAGCCAAGGGCTAGCCCAGTGAAACTATTACACTGGCCAACCTCAACACTCATTTATTTGAAATATAAAAGAAATGCCAGAAAAAAACACCTGGCCATAATAGCAGCATTTATTTGAGAGACTATCAACATACATGAAGGTACAGGAAAAGTACTTCAGGTTGTAGGTTCACAGAAGCTACTTATTACAGTTCAAGAACTCTTAAAGGGGAATGGATCTGAATTAAATGCTGGGTGGAAAAATGTGTTAAGTTGACATGGAAAATGCATAGAGAGGAACAAACCTGTGCATACAACATTCGAACCTTGGACTCCAATCAGTGACTTCATTCTTATGCTGAATGTTGGAAAACTTCAGCCATCTGTGAAGTCTACAGCATGGCAAAAGTTGTACACTTAAAACAGGTCCTATGCTAATCGGAGTAAAGTTTCAGCTGTGAATCTGTTCTGGTGTTGTCCTGATACACATTGGCAATACAGTAACAACAAGTGGAATTCAGAGAAGAAAAATTAAATTCAGTCAGTGGACTCAACAATTACAATATTGCCCATGTACAAATATTGAAATTTATAATTTTTTACTGCTCCAGAGCAGATAACCTTATGCCTCCAGATAACACCTGTGTCATCCATCCTCCAGTTGCATGGCACAGCTTTAGCAAGGAGCAGTTGTAAAAAGGCATCCAATTATGGACTTTCTTCAGTCTCTCAAGCTTGTAAATGATGATGTGTCTGTGCTGACACTAATTACACATGTCCATCCAGTCACCAATGCTGAAATGCATTAGCAAATGCAGGCTGTAGGCAACCTGCTGTAGCACAATATCAAACTGGCAGTGAAGAAACTACCTGGAAAAAAGTGTCTCTCACATCAGTCAGAAAAATATCAGGAGTCAATGACAGTTTCTAATTGGTAAGTATGTGGTTGTTACTGTGTTTTATTTCTGGGGGGTTTTGGGATTTGTTTTTGTTGGTTTTTTTTTAAATGATCAGTAGCATCAATGTGCAATGTATCAAATAATTTCTGCTCTGAAGTGCTACAGCCTCGACCCATGGCAGGGGACTGGCCTTATGAAATAACTATCCTTACGTGTATCTTTTATTTAACTGTTCCCCCTCTCTATTTCTCTCTCTTTCATCCTACAGGTTTTGATTGGATTAAAAGGCTTTAACTTAAAGAATGCCATATTTTTAAACCTCTGATTTTTTTCACTGCATTAAAAATACCATCTCCCAACTCAGAAAGAAGAACTGGTGAAGACAGCTTCAATTAATTTCTGAAGTTTAACTGCTGCTTGTCACCCGTTACTTGCAGAAGAAAGATTTCCTTTATGGCCAACCCCAAGGACTTTCCACTGGTGGGGTGGAAAACAGTTTGATAAGGCTACGTTTTGGAGCAGGGATGTTAGGTAGAATTAAACCTCTCCTAGCTTCACAATTTGTGAGAGGAATTTTTTCCTCTTCAGAGCTTTAAGGAGGCTGATGACAGAGTGGGTGATTTATCACATAACAAGCTAAAAGTGGAGAAAAAAGGATGGGGCCTGGGGAAGGAGGCTGAGTGTGCTTGAAAGAAAAGAAAGCAAAAATTCTCTTCATAGTCCTTAGCAAGTGTCAGAATAAAGCTGACACAATTCACTCAATACCTTAAACCTAAAGCTTTTCACACCACTCAGGATTTTCTGGAGCTGATTTATGCAACCTGACATGAGCTCCAGTTTTGTACCATCTTTGAGAAACATCTCAGACATCTTTGTTGATCTGGGAGCTCTGGACAGGCTGTTGCTCCCAAGAAAGGGGTGAGCTGGAAGGGTGTGCTCACAGCTCCAGGAGGCAACAATCCACCTCTTCTCCCCAGCAATTTACACAGGAGGAGTCTCATGGATTCATCTCAGAAATACCAGTGAGCTCTTCATATAGGAAAGACAAGGTGTAGCCAACCCTCCATTACCACCTTAGGTAATATCCCATCCACAGCAGAAGTTTCCAATTATTTCTGTTTTCACCCACTTCTGTGTATATGTCTCCATCTGTATAATATTTTCTGAAATTACTGGCAACATCTGTTGGCACAGCCTTGTCTTTAATTTTGTTTCAACTTTAAAGAGCAAGTCCTGGCAGAGAGAGCTAAACTGAACATTTAATTCAGTTTCAACATTTTTTATCATCAGTTGAATTTGACTCAGTTGCATTCACCGTAACCATCCTTGCTATGCAGCAAATCTTCTCTGAGCAGGTTCATGCATTTTTCAGGTCCTTATATGATTCTGCAGTATATATAAAAAAAGTCTATGAATCTTTCTGCTTCTTGACACAGGCAAATAATTTTTATTATTCCCCTTGCTTCCTACATAGATATGGAAAACAGAAAAAATGTTTCTTATGGGATAGCAGATCCTGAAACCACTGATTCAAAAAACTTAATGTACATGAGTAGCATTGAAATGAGGAAATAAATTCATGTTTTAGGTTCAGAGCGAGTACTATTTAATCTCTTTCTGTATCTTTGAGTCAGGGATCGAGATTCTTTTTACATTAAAATTATGCACACACTTTGAAGAATAAACAAATATTGAGAACTACTCTTTTCAGGTTGTCTCTTTAGAATGATTTTAAGTTTCCAAACTTCCTTATGAGTTTATTTCAAAATAATATAACTCTTTTCTATAATCCTGTTTTGATTTTTTTTCTATGAATCTACTAAAAACATTTTAGATTAATAAGAAGAGCTGAGAGTTCACTACAAAGGAGGAATATTGAATACAGTTCTACAAAATTGTATAAAAAGCATAAAGTAAGCAGTAGGAAAAAAGGTAATTTATTGTTAGGTTTTCAGTTATTAGACTCTTAAATTTTAAATGGAAATATAAACAGGTTAAAAATGAATATGAAATGGCATGCAATTTCCAATCAGCATTTTTATCTTGAATTTTAATCTTAAAATAAAAAAAAAAAATAGTCTTCCTACACAACAAAACGACTTCAGATTTACCTGGTCAATATGATAAATTTTCTGACTCTGCTTCTCAGAAATTTCTGGATAGGAAGACTTCTTGATAATCTCTGTCCGAAGAGTGTTTTGTACTCTAGTCACTGTCCAAAGTCTTTTATCCAGGTAAAATAGTATTCTCCTCAAAGTGTTTGAGTGAACGATTTGTACTCATGACAAAAGGATAATGTAGTGCAATGACAGTGACATCATTGTTTAAAATCCTGAGAAATTTACTTTATATGGGAGTATACGTTGTGCTAATAGCTGTGCTTAATTTCATTTTATTGATATATTGCTGCTGACAAGTATCATTATCAATGCTTCATAGCACAATGTAAACCCATTCACTTTGCACCTGAAACAATAGTTTTAATGATGCTTAATGGTAATCAGAATAGTCTTTAAGATTTATTTTTTTTTTCTTCATGCTTACCTTTTGGAGCAAACAGTTAATTCCTGAACAATATCAGTTGTTACCTTTCTGTTGCTACTGATTCCTTACTTACAAGAAAATAATTAGGGACTGGCAAACAGAGGCAAAAATAGAACTTTATAAACTCAGAGTTAACAGAATTTGAGAGGGAAAATGTGGCTGGCATTTCAGTAAACCCTTGAATATGGTGTGTCTGTAATCCAATGAAAAATGTCAAGTAAGCAAGCTGAACTGTTTATATAAAAAAAAAAGTTAAAACATGGAACAAGTAATATTAAAAGGAAATTAAAGCTACTTAACTAAAATAAATTATACTAAGATTTTCAAGAATTGTATTTATTTTAATGTAACACATGCCCCCAGATCCATAGACTGTGTTGACAGCTACAGTTAGATCTCACATTTTAAAATGTCTGACACTGAATAATAAAGGATTTAAAGTGATCAGATTGTGAAGTTTTCATTTTGCCTGTAATCTTTTAATCCTAAAATTGCTGTATCTCCTTGCAGTTTTATTGCATGTTCTGTCCAAGGGAACATTAAAAAAAAAAGTATTTATTCAACAGTAAAGCATGCTGATGCACCACTGAGGACAAATGTTGCTGTGGTTATATATATCATGTTTAACTAGAAAATTTACTGTAACATGCAAGATCTTATCATATTATTTCAAATAAGTCTTGAGAAGAAAAAGCACAAATAAATCTGATAATATAGTTATATTTAATAGTTAAAAAAAAAAAGGACAGCTAATCTGTGATTACACTTAAGAAGCAACATGATTCATGCAATTGAAGGATGTCCATCTAATAAAAAGAGATTATTTTTTTTTTCCCTTGGGCCATCAGACCACAGACAATTTCATATGTAATAATTTAACTATTGCCTATTTCATACCTATGGGACAGTAAAGAAAAGAGGATGCTGGTGATCACAGAGATGGAAGATTGTTAAAATGTATTTAGCTAAAAGCAGTTTTAGATTCTGCAGTGTAATGTGTCAGGACATGGAAAGAAAGTTTATTTCATTCAATTATTTTTAAATGGAATAATTATCTTTCATTTTTTATACCAAGTGGTTCATGTTTCTTTTCAAATTTTATTGCTTCTTTATGTATTTTATGCAGCAAGACAGATTCCACCCACAAAAGTAGGAACTTGAAACTTGTGCCTTGATGCTTTTCAGTGCTTTGCAGCACATTGCAAAGTTAAAAAAAGAAAGAAAGAAGGAAGGAACGAACAAACGAATGGAGGGGAAAGAGGGAGAGACAAAAAAAACAGACAGAAAGAAGGGAAATTAATAAGGAAAAAGCAAACTGAAGAGAATTTTCTATATAAAACCATCCCTAAATACAACAGTTTCTGGGGAAACATTCTGCTCAGACTGCATATGTCCTCACAACTCAGTACATTGCCCCATGGAGGAAGCTGGTCCAGTGATTTTCATTTGTGCCATTATATTGTCTTCTTCCTCTGAAGTCTGTAATAGCTGTTTTGTAGATCCTGCAGTGCTGTGCCAGAAAAACACATTTTCTTCCTCTGCTGCAATTTAATCTCAAAAATATTGTTTGCAGTCTCAGTGAATGTACACTTTATCTTCTTCTTGTACAGATGATTTTGAAAGCACCAAATATGTATTTTCATCTACTGTAATGTTTGAATAAAGTTTTACAAGGGCAGACTGACTTTCAGGATAGTACAAGTCAATGAGTTTCCATCTTCATTTATTTGATCCTTGATTCCATGTCCCTTCATTACACTTGGGTCAGTGATTTTATCCCCTGTTTTAGAACTGAAATTCCCTGTAATCAGAGGATGCTGAACAAATTCTTCTCTAGTGTAACTCCACTGTAATCAAAGTACTTACATGAGGGATGAATTTGGCTCAGAATATTTGGCATAATGTCAATGAGTTACTATAGCTGCCCTGGGTCTCTTCATTTTCATCATCCTTGGCTGCTCTGCTTGGTACTTAAACTTGAGTAGTGGTCAGATTTATTGTCATTCTTTAGAGTGAGATTAAAATAAACTTGACACAATCTGAATTATGTCCTAAGGGTTCTTACTCATGTCCCTCTTACACCTTCACACGCAGCCAAAACTGAGCATTGAGAGTGGAAGGTAGGAGTTGAAGACATGCAGCATCCTTTACAATCAGAGGAAACGAGGGTAATCACATGTGTTAAACCTTGAGAACAAAATTCAGGGTATAATGTGCACTGGTTTTGCAACATATTATGAATATTCTGTTAAAAATGCCAAAATGTATCTGTAATTTTGATCCTTGCATGATTAAATTATACTTCACTACAGATTTGACTATTCTGTATAGCAATGTGGTAATGATTTTGTACTTTCTCTTCCTTTGTTGACACCACTAGAAACTCCAAAAAGATTTGGTGGTATTCCACTACATTTCTGTGCCTTATGTAAAAGATATAATTAGCATATTTTTCCATTGACATTTCTGTAGTGGACAATTATGTCAGTGATGTTTGTCCTTAACTTTACAGTGTAGTAATATTTGCAGAAGAGTTAGGAAAGGCACCAAATCACTATTTTTTGGTGCCATATTTACTTCATATGGAGATGCTGATTTAGTGCTTTCCTGGGTCATCTGCAAGATTGTTGTAGGATATTTTTCCATGGAAATATCAGGAGATACTTGTTTCTTGATGGGAGAAAAATACAGGCACATTTTTATTCCTTTTCCTATCACGTCCTCTAAAGCTGGGAATAGGTTATATCAGATGACATATTATTTAGGTGACATTAGATATCTCAAACCTATCATCTGGCCTATTCAAAAGCTCATGTTTAGGAAAAATCCCAGATTTTTAGGTCAGGAAGAAATCCTTCTCCAGCTGAGAGTAGCTATCTTCCCAGCATGATTTGATAATTTCACGTAGCATGCCTTCCTTTTAAGGAAAGTCAAAATTTGGTAGTGTTTCTAATATCTATAAATCTCTTTCTTATTTGAGTATCACATTGTAACTGCAGCTCTTGTTTTGCTGTTTGGGGTTTTTTTGGTTAGGTTTGGGGGGTTTTTTTGTTTTGTTTTTGTTTGTTTTTTCCACAAGTTAATTAATTTCTTATATAATATCAACAATATTGCTCCAGTGCTGGGATCTGTTGTATCAGGATCCAAAGCAGAGGTCCCTGCTAAGCCCTCTGTATTTAAGTGGTTTTCTCTTCATTACAGCAGTACTGATTATTCCTTCTTTCTTTATAAGTTGCATACTGGGTCCATAATGCCTGATGCCTCTGAAACAATACCATGTCGGTTTGTGTGTGATCTGAGAAAATTCAACCAATCAATTTCCAGTCAGTTTGTGTAATATCTCATTAGATATTGAGCTGAAGTATATTTAACCGTGACATCTTACAGAGCCAATCAAATACAGAATAACTGACTAACTGATCTGATGAAGTGTCCAAATTCATCAAGCCATTTCTATAACTAGCTTGAATCTGGTTAAGTTTCAGGAAAAACAGCTTGCAGAACAAACCATAAAATGAAAACAAAACAAGAGAGTGAGGTAAATCATATTGAATACCAACCCTGTGACATTCCTAGAGCAATGAGTTTGAGGTTTGTACTGAGTGCCTTAGTAGGCCATCACAAGCCATCTGCAAAAATGTCTCTTTGGACTCTAACGACAGGTTGGAGAGTGAAATGGAGCTGGTTTTGGCTGATAGTTTCCAGGACAAGTCAACAGGGCAAAGAGTGAGGAGAGAGGGGACTAGCTAGGACCTTGTCTGTCTGCCATAGATATTTGGCAGAAGACCTGAGACAGTGGATTTCCTGCTACTGGTCAGCAGTAAATGGCCATGGTTCCTCCTGGGACCACTGTACCAGAGCGCTATTTCCAAGGCGGAAAGCTCTCCAGAAGGAGAGACAATTGTCTACCTCTGACAATATCTTTCTGTGGAGAAAAAGCAAAACTTTCACTGTAGAAGTGTCAGTGTGTGAGAGTGTGCATTCTGTCCCACATTCACACACAGAAAGAACAGTGACGTTGCTGGGCAAACAGTGTCTTGATAAAAAATCCAGCCATTTCATAGAAAAGAAAACGCAGGAACAAATCTGTTTTCATATACACAAAGCATATTCTCGATCTATCCCTAAGAATTAGGTCAGCTTTGTAGTTTACCTTTTTTATGTCTTGGAGCATGGGAAATTCATTATTTTAGCTAAATTATTAATGTACTTTATATTCATGCAAAATAGCTTCATTTTTATTTAATATAAGTTTTGTTTAGTTAACAGGAACAGAAATCTCCCTTTCATGGTTATTTTCTTTTTGTAGTTGTTTGTAGGAGAGACCAAATTCTCCTGTGCTTTTGAAGGCAACCACTTAGACAAAAGAAATAATGTATTATTTGGGTTTGACTATGGATATATGTTGGTGGTTGTGTGTATGCCTCTCTCCATGGAAATGATATATGCTAATACCCTGTAAGAGGCAAATAATGGTCATTTTGATACCTACAATAGAATTTTGTGAAAAATAATTAGTTTTGTAACTCAAGAACCTCTAAAATAGCAAACAATTATTCACCTTTCTGCAATAGTAAAGATGAATAATATAGCGATGTGATTTAAAAATTGATCCTAGCTCCACTCAGCTGAGTATAAAGGAAAATATATGACCTGTTGAGGAGACATAGTGAGCCTGCAGTATACAATATATTGCTGTGAAAAGTTACAGAAAGCTTAAAAGACCTTGCTACTAAGAATGGAGTGTTGGTTTGTTGTTTTTTGGGGTTGGGTTTTTTTTAGTTTAGCTAGAAATTTACATTTGATTTTTATTTATTTCGATTTTAAAAAATATATAAATTTCTAGCTAAACTTTTATTTGTCCCTGAAAAAATTAAATTATAGTCAATAACTACCTCATACCAACAGTGCAGGTACAATATCCTAAATATTTTATTCCATGTATGTTCCAAGCAACACCTGTGAAAGGAAGTAACTGTCCCCGATACAGCTGGAGAAACTGGAGACTTTTCTATGACAGTATCATAGGCTTCCATGGAATTATTTTATATTGTTACAGAATCAGGCTATTGGCTCCATTAGAACTAGTCCACTATCTATTTCTACCTTCTTTAAGCAAAATATAAAGAACTAGGTTTACAGAAGAGCTTAGCAGTTTGCATTTCCCAGCAAAGCAACTAAATGAGGGGACAGATTTTTTGAACTCACCTCTCATTGACAGAGCTGAGGATTCCAAAATGCTGCTGAACTGCTGCCAAAAATTTTGTCCAAAAGGAGCTAATATGTGCTTGAAGCTGGAAATTTAAAAGTGCAGATGTGTTCTTGTGCAGATAAAAATGTGAAAGATTTAGGCAAAACCTCAGCAAAAGAAACTAAAGCTAAAGTGTTCTACTTGTTATTTGCCACCATCTCAGAGAGCGTACACAGTCAGTTTCTGCACCTTGGCTGACACAGGGTTATTTGTTAAAATATGATACTTTGGCAACATGTCTCCAACACTGTGATTCAGTTTCTCTGTAGCTATCAGAGGCTGATGGGCACTTCTAAAAGGGTAATGCCAAAGCACCTTGTTGCTGAGTGCATTGCAAGCTGGCATCAGTTCTAAGAGCAACAACAATAAAGTGGCTGACTACATCCCTGGCAGACATACAGAAAATACCCAACAGATCCTTACCTCAGACCAGGCAGCAGTTTCATTTTCATTCAGTGCAGCTATGTCTGATCTCTATGAGATAACAAGCATGAATCATAGAATCATAGAATGGTTTGGGTTGGAAGGGACCTTAAAGATCACTCAGTTCCAACCCCCCTGCCATGAGCAGGGACACCTTCCACTAGACCAGGTTGCTCAAAGCCTCATCCAACCTGGCCTTGAACATTTCCAGCGTGGGAGCAGCCACAGCTTCTCTGGCCAACCTGGGCCAGGGTCTCAACACCCTCACAGGAAATAATTTCTTCCTAATGTCTAATCTAAACCTCCCCTCTTCCAGTTTAAAGCCATTTCCCCTTGTTCTGTCATTAACTGCCCTTGTAAAAAGTCCCTCCCCAGCTTTCCTGAAGCCCCTTCAGGTACTGGAAGGCCGCTGCAAGATCTCCCCGGAGCCTTCTCTTCTCCAGGCTGAACAGCCCCAACTCTCTCAGCCTGTCCTCACAGCAGAGCTGCTCCAGCCCTCGGATCATCCTCGTGGCCTCCTCTGGGCTTGTTCTAATGAATCTGTATTTACATCTCTTACCTGTTTAATATTGCTCCCACTATAAATATTCATGAGGCAATAGAATGTAATGACAATAATTAAGAAAAGGTCAAAAAATACGAATGTGTTTTAATATACTTTCCTGCTCATGTACACTGCCTGTCTCACGGTCTGTCACTAATTATATGAAAGAAAATATTGAATGGTAAGGTTTAGTAATCAAAGGATAAATCTGGGGAAAAAAATTGTATTCAGAATTTTGATGGAATTTATCAAAAATGGTGAAATCCTGGCTTTTTTCATTTCATGTTTTACAGTGGTTTTTTTTAAAAAAAAATAAAGGGCCATCTTTTTGCCCTCAAGGAAGTTGTACCGTTTGTTCTTAAAATTGCTCATTTTCTTGTGACTTTGAAGCAAAAAGTCTTGCAAGCTATAGGTAGCAAAGATTGCCTGTGAAAAGATAGATACCATGTAAAGGTTAACACAGTAGAAAAGTTGGGTTGTCCCTGGCACTTCCAGGAAAATCATTACCATACAATTGTGCTCCCTTTCTCTATTGGTTTTTGCCAGAGTTGAAATGGAGGGAATCTTTCTTCATCTACACCCTCACTACTGCAAGTAAGAAATCTGTAAGAGGTGCATATTTAATCAGATGAAAGAGCATGAGTCAGACCAAAGCTCGTATCATGTGGCAGAAGCTCTACAAAAAAAGCCTGCCTAATTTCCAAAGGTCACACACTGTTCCTGTTTGGCTTTTATTCACTATGAACTATTAGCTATCAACTGTGAACTATTGTTGACAGTAGTTTATTCAAGTTATAATTTTTTCTGTAATTCTGTTGTAGCTCCACAAGTATAACTGGAAGCAGACTTTGCCAACGTCTCATCACTTTGGGCTGTTAAAACAAGCTTATCCGTTCAATCACTGCTATTTTGCAGCTTTGCTTGTCAGGCTAAGGGCTCTGGAGTTTTATCTGAAATGGAATAGCAGGAACTGGATTCAGAGTGATTGAAAATGCTAGTGTCCCCTTTTTTGGCATGTACATATCCAATGAGATTTTCCTGCTAGTAATTCTTTAAATGCTTGCCATTAACATTTTCCACTGTTTACTAGGGGGACATCTGGACACATCTTAAGTATTTTTAAACAGAAAATAAGTTCTTTTTCCCCTCCTTTCCCTCATCACTAAAAAGTTTCTCATCCTCATTAATGTGGAAATGGTGAGTCTTTTCTTCACTTCAAACAGTTAAATAAATAAAAAACCCTAGTGATTCTAATTGTGATCTCATTACTGCTGCTTTTAAACTGAACAAATCTTCTGAACTCAGTAGAATTAAACCGATTTTGAAGAGAAGTGCGGGAAAATTCCACTCCCTACATTTTTTTTTACTTAGGTCAGAGTGACTTACAGCTGTCTTAAAACTGATTAAGAAAAATGGCTGACTTGAAAGGTATGCTCTTAAAAGACTTTTAGAGGCACTTATGGAAAGCTGTACTTAATTTAGTGGGCATGGCACCAGAACGGTTATGCAGAAATTACTTTTTGAACTTGCAAAACTACATAGCCTGCGTAATCTCTTCTGTATGATTTTAACACATTCTATTGTTAGCACAGCATTCTTTTATCTTTTTCAGATATGTTGCATAAAAACATGGAAGAACTATTACACTGACTTTCTGTTAACTTTTCTAGGATTTTTATTTAGGAAGCACAGAGAACATACCCACTGAAAAGCCTGGAAATTAATTTCTGATAGTTTTGCTTACTATTTACTTTCCTCATTCAATTAATTCTCTTTGGGAATAACTCAAAGCCTTTCTGTTCACAGTCCTGTCAAAGTACCCTGGAGAAAAACACTTAATAGAGTTTGTAAGGGCTAATGTGCATGTGGGCAGCTGTTCTGATGCTGTACTATGCATTGAAGAGGCTGAGGATATAGGGTGGATTAGTGAGAATAACCTGTTGATATAATGAAGGCATAGGGAATTTTCATCTGCTTTGAGATTTCTGACTAATGAATTATGAAAGACGTACATAGCTTGGCTTAATCTTGGTGTTTGTGGACCCTGTCTGGAAGGCACAGCTGTGATATCCTCACCTTGGCCAGTGACATGTGGCATCCTTGCTCCATGCAACTGAATGTGAATTTTGCTGTGGATTTTACTGTGAATGGTTTCAAGCTGAAGGTTTCTCTGATGTTAAGAAGGCAATTCAGACCCCAATGATTGTGCCCATACAAGAAACTTCATGGATATAGTAGTAAAAATGGAGTGAGAAAAGATTCCACTGCACAGCTATGTTGCTGCTGCTCTCATTCCCTTCTTTATGTATTTGCTATATTGCTACTTCATCCTCATTATTTTATTTTTTTTTCACAATCTACCTATCACATAAGTGTGCTGTTGTATCCACAGGCGTGCTTGCCGCTTCTTTTCAGCAGCTGAGTACAGCAGAACTGCATCGTTTTAACCAGTGAAGCATCTGACCCTGCTTTTTCAATTGCTAATTCATTGAGTTCTGTGAAAGCCACTTCAGTGATTACCATTTCAGGAAAGGAAAGGAAAATAGAAAGGTTTTTCATGTACCTGACTGAACTGTTCAGATGGAGAGGAAATATGGAAATAATCTACACACCCATACGGTGCATCATCTATATGTGTACTCATGACATGAGGAAGGCAGCGTGAATGCTATCTCATCCTGAGCACACAGCTGCTGCATTCAGAGGCATTTCACAGGTGGCTGAGGCTTAGTTCCTCCTGGGTGTGTCAAACTGCTTCTCATTTAGGGTTTGTTTTGTTGTTTTTTTCCTTTTACAGGAAAGGACCTGAAAACATCCTTTGAAATGCTGCAAGTATGGCAGCTGTGTGTGTGAGCTGGGAGAGAGGAAGGAAGAACTGGAGATTACAGGAGGGATATTCTTACGTTATAGAAAATCTGCAAGATTTAACATATTTTCTTTTTGTTAGAAAAGCTCCCAAACATCTTAAAATATTATTTTTCCTCTGTGGAAAGACAAGGACATGTAAAGAAGAAAAAAACCCCACAAAACACCAACAAAAACCTCCCCAAACCTAACCAGCTTTCTGATGGTTAGACAAGAATATAAGAACAGCTGTCCTGAGTTACACCAATGTTCTGCCGAGGCCTGCACCCTGTCTCTTGCTGGAGCCAGCAGCACATGTCTAGGACAGAGCATTAAGAGGAGGGCAGGAAGGATGTTGTCCTGTTGCATGATTCTTGTCTCCACTGAGCTGAATCTTAGTGACTTCTTGATGTTGAAATGGTACACACCCATTTAGCAGACTTTTTCCCAATAAATTACCACAATCGGTTTTGAATGCAAATAAAGTGTTAGCATCTGTGGCATGCTAGGGCAGAGTTTCACAGCTTTGCTACATATTCTTTGAGAAAGCATTTCTGTCTATATTTTGAACCCACTATCTACCTTCTTAATTATATTCAAATGTGTTATCAACATAAATGATATACAGCTTAGGTGATGAAATTATTGTGGTTGTGACATATCCGTATTCAACAGGTGAAATAGTTGTTCTGCTATTTTATTTATGCTGCTAAAGTTTTACATTTAAAATACAGAATTCTGTATTGTGGTAGCTGTAATCTGATTCTATGAGCCTTTATTTATTGCCCAATGTATTGGCATGGGACTGGCAAGGAATAGGATCTATGTTTGTTTTCAATGTAGAGGTCAGTATTGGCAAAATGTTACCACACAAGAAAATAAGTAGTGTGAAATTTTCTCCTTCACCTATATCATGAAATAATCCACAGTGTTAACTACTTAATGACTAATGAAGAACTCTTGGAGTACTCAGTTACAGCTGAATTGATGCAGATCAGGAGCTCTCAACTAGGTGCTCTAAATCATAGAATCATAGTGGTTAAAAAAGACCTTTAAGATCATCGAGTCCAAACATAAACGTAACACTACCAAATCCACCTCTAAACCATGTCCCTAAGCACCTTACCTACCTGTCTTTCAAATACCACCAGGGAAGGTGACTCTACCCCCTCCCTGGGCAGCCTGTTCCAATGTTTGACTACCCTTCAGTGAAGAAGTTTTTCCTAATATCCAATCTAAACATCCACTGGTACAACTTGAGACTGTTTCCTCTATTCTATTGCATGTTACCTGGGAGAAGAGACCAACTCCCACCTCTCTACACCTTCATTTCAGTTAGTTCTAGAGAGCAATAAGGTCTCCCCTCAGCCTCCTTTTCTCCAGGCTAAACAACCCCAGTTCCCTCAGCCGCTCCTTGTAAGACTTGTTCTCCAGGCCCTTCACCGGCTTTGTTGCCCTTCTTTGGATCTGCTTCGGCATCTCAGTGTCTTTCCTGTGGTGAGGGGCCCAAAACTGAACCCTGCACTTGAGGTGCAGTCTTACCAGTGCCAACTACAGGTGTAAGGGGATTCACAAATACAGGCTGGGCGATGAGTGGCTTGAGACCAGCTCCAAAGAGAAGGACTTGAGAGTGGTGGTAGATGAGAAGCTGAACATAAGCTGGCAATGTGTCCTTGCAGCCCAGGAGGCCAACCGTATCCTGGGCTGCATCAAGAGAAGCGTGGCCAGCAGGTCGAGGGGGGTGATTCTCCCCCTCTACTCCACTCTTGTAAGGCCCCACCTGGAGTGCTGTGTCCAGTTCTGGAGCCCCCAACACAAGAGAGACATGGACCTGTTAGAACGAGTCCAGAGGAGGCCACGAGGTTGATCCGAGGGCTGGAGCAGCTCTGCTGTGAGGACAGGCTGAGAGAGTTGGGGCTGTGCAGCCTGGGGAAAAGAAGGCTCCGGGGAGATCTTATAGTGACCTTCCAGTACCTGAAGGGGCTCCAGGAAAGCTGGGGAGGGACTTTTTACAAGGGCAGTTAATGACAGAACAAGGGGAAATGGCTTTAAGCTGAAAGAGGGGAGGTTTAGATTAGACATTAGGAAGAAATTATTTCCTGTGAGGGTGTTGAGACCCTGGCCCAGGTTGGCCAGAGAAGCTGTGGCTGCTCCCACGCTGGAAATGTTCAAGGCCAGGTTGGATGAGGCTTTGAGCAACTTGGTCTAGTGGAAGGTGTCCCTGCTGATGGCAGGGGGGCTGGAACTGAGTGATCTTTAAGGTCCCTTCCAACCCAAACTATTCTATGATTCTCTGGTCCTACTGGCCACACTATTCTTGATACAGGCCAGGATGCTGTGGTATTTTTAAGGCATTTAGGTCAATTAGTTGCCAGCTTCTCACTGACAGAGAGCTTGGAGACTACATGACTTCAAAGTCTTTTGAAAATTTCACCCTCAGCAGTGGAGCAGTGTTGAGGAAACATCAATGAAACAACCACCCAAACCAGATAGAACTAGGCTTTGAGTTTAGTCCGCAATTATAATGCATGGCACACATTGAAAGTAGTGACATAAAGGTAGTGTAGCTTTAACAAAGATGAGAAACTGATGTGACCTTATTGGGTAGCTATTTTAATCAACACATGTGGAGATTTTGATATTTGTGGTAGTTTTTGTGGGGGAAGAAAGCTTCCTATTCAGGGATAGCTCACTTCAGGGGAGAGAAAGATCTCCTACACATCCCCCTACGCCCTAAAAAAAAAAAAAAAAAAAAAAGGAAGAGAAGCCCAGAATGCCTCCAGCAGGAATAGAAGCAGTGGTGAGCAAGCTGTGACCACCCTTGGTGACACCAGAACCAGTGGACTTGTGCAACAGTGCAAACATTGAAATGTTAATCAAGAATAACAACTAATAATAATGTCTTCTACCCAAAGCTTTCGTTAAAGCTCAGGGAACTGTTGGATGTCCTCATTTCATTGACAGCCAACTCACAGCTGGTAGACTGTCCTCTATATTCAGTTATTTTGATTAACAGCTGCTTAGTATCTGATCATTTTCATCACCTCTAATTTTCATCTTGAGGCGTTACTCCAGATTCATTTTGTTCTATGAATTGGAGTTTTACTAAACTCAACAGATACATAGATATGTAGTTTAAGAGCAAGTTCTAAATAATTTCTTCTGTCCCACATACATGCATACTCAATGAAGGTGCGTCTTCTCCAACACACACATACTTGTCACATACAGTATATGTAGTATTAGGACACTACCACTTACTATTTTTTTGTTGCACTGTTCAACTTTTTTTTTAATGCGTTATTCACTGTTATTAGAAGATTGTAATAATATGACTACACCATAATGATATAATAAGGCAGTGAGGAACAATTGTCTTTGACAGTTGCCAGTGTCTTTACTGTGTATCTTTACAGTACTAGTGCTCAAATTCCAGGTGTAACCTGTCAAATAGTTGACTCAATGGGCCAATACTCTTCTCCAAGCTACAGTACACATTAAGAAAAATTGACCACTGGCATGCACTATATGTACTGTTTCTTCAACTACACAGAAAAAAACTGGTGCAACTAAAGCAATAATGTCAGCAACTAGTTAATTACAGAATCATAGACTCATAGAACAGTTTGGGTTTGAAGGGACCCATAAGGCTCATCTAGCCCAATTACACTGCAATGAACAGGGACATCTTCAACTAAATCAGGTTGCTCAAAGCCCTGTGCAGCCTGACATTGAATGTTTCCAGGGATGGGTCATTTACCACCTCTCTGGGCAACCTGGTCCAGTGATTCATGAACCTCATTGCAAAAACTTTAAGTGTTGAAAGGACTCAATAAGGTCACCCTGTAGCATTCAGGCTGAACAACCTCAACTCTTTCAGCCTTTCTTCATAGGAGAGATGTTTCATCCCTCTGATCATTTTTGTATCCCTCCTCTGGACCCACTCCGACAGGCCCATGTCTTTCCTATGCTGAGGAATCCAGAGCCAGTATTCCAAGTGGAATTCCACCTGAGCAGAGCAGAGGAGCAGAATCACCCCCCTCGACCTGATGACCGCACTCTTTTGATGCAGCCCATGATACAGTTGGCCTTCTGATCTGCGAGTGCACATTGTCAGCTCAGGTCCAACTTTTCATCCACCAGTACCCCCAGGTCCTTCCCTGCAGGGATGCTCTCAATCCCTGCATCCCCCAGTTTGTATTGGTACCAAGGATTGTCTCAACCCAGGTACAGGACCTTGCATTTGGCCTCATTGAACCTCATGAGGTTCATAAGGGCCCACTTCTAGAGCTTGTTCAGGTCCTTTTGGACTGCATCCTCTCCCTCAAGCATATCAACTGGACCACTCAGCTTGGCGTTGTCTGCAAACTTGCTAAGAGTACACTTGATCCCACTAAGTCATTGATGAAGAAATTAAACAGTACTGGTCCCAATACAGACCCCTAAGGGACACCACTCATCACTGATTTCCATCTGAACATTGAGCTGTTAACCAATACCCTCTGCATGCAACTATTCAACTAATTCCTCATCCACTGAAAAGTCCACCCATCAGATCCATAAGTTTCCAATTTAGAGAGAAGAATATTGTGGGAGACCATGTCAAAGGCCTTACAAAGTTCCAGCTGGATGACATCTGTAGTTATTCCCTTGTCCACTGATGTAGTCACTCCATCGTTGGTGAGGCCATGAGGCTGTTCAGGCAGGACTTGCCCTTGGTAAAGCCATGCTATCTGTCTCAAATCTCCTCCCTGTCCTCCATGTGCCTTAGCATAATTTTTAGGAGGATCTGCTCCATGATCTTCCCAGAAACAGAGGTGAGGCTGACAGGTCAGAAGTTCCCAGAATGCTCCTTTATATTATTTTTGAAAATGAGTGCAATTTTACCCTTTTTCCATTCACCAGGGACTTCACCTGACTGCCATGACTTGCAATGAACCAATATTTTCATCTTCAGAACTTAGAGCCCAAAAGGATATTTCAGAGACAATCAGCATTTCACTTGGAGAAATGACCAGGAATGTGAAAAGTACGGTGGTAGGATGCCATAAAAGGCTTCCTCTTGAGAAATGGTCCAACAGTCTTGTCTTTTCTCACGAAGTTTCAGAGGTTTTTGAGAAATCCTCAGACTTTGGTCCAGCTGACATGAGGTGTAAGGGTTTTCACTGACAAGCAGGAGAGGGTTTGGAAAGGATATATTATACGGCCAGGGCCCATCCCAACCAGGCTGACCCAACAAGCTAGCATAAAAAATCACTGAACTTAAAAGGTTTGATAAAAGATGAAAAGTACTTAAAAAGCCTCAGATGTAGACAGCACTAAAGTCATTTTTTTTTTTTTATTTATGTTCAAAGATGGCCTTGACACACTTGCATCTGGTGCTGGAACAAAACTTCCTAATTGTTAATATTTCCCTCCTTCATTTCAGTTGTGCATAGCAGATTGAGTTCAGCTGTGGTGTGTTTGCACACTCGCCGTGTTTGTCATGTGCAAGTGGTTAAAAGTCTTTCAAGAATGGAGCTGTGTAGTCCTGCTTACTGAAATCTGCCTCTTAAACCATGATGTTGGTGGAGGGAAACTGAGCTGTGGAAACCTCACACCTTTGCGCTCAGTATTTCATGCCTGGTCAGCTGTATCCCCCTCTACTGAAAAATATTTTATGCAGAACTAATTTTATTCTGAGAAAGGCATTTCAGGGGCTGTTACCATACCTGTGATATTTGAAATATGAATTCAAAAGTCACGGCTTATCAATAAAAACACATTGACTTTCATAGAGGTTGTCTGGCGAATTTGAGTACAGCAGTACAAACATTTACTTACACCATGTTCACAGCTGATAAACTGTGGTTGCTAACAGTTTGTTAATTAGGTCTTAGTTAAGCTTTGTCCTTCCTGGTTTTGTGCAAACCTTTAACATTTGAGGATGCAATTTGCATGCATCAGTCAACACAAGCACTGAAGGAAGCGCTTGTTTAGGAAATAAGATAAGGAGGTGCTCTCTCCACTTTTGGGTTTTAGCTGCCACAGAGGTACTGGTTCCCAGGGTTCATAGCTGCTGCTTATTCAGGCGGCTCTGTGGTTTGTGCTGCATATTAATTTCTGTCCAACACGGGAATTCAATTTGTACTGTACATTTAATTTCTTCACAGATTTAGATTTATTTCATGTTTTCTGCTTTTAATTAACTCTCTGGCACAGCTGCTGGACAGGATATAAAAACTCATTGCTCTCCCTGCGTTAGGAGTACACCACCAATCATTTACCACTTAGATGGTGGTGCAGGAGCTATCGGTTTCCATGGCAACCAGGGCCGTGGTGATTGATTCCTTGCCAGTATGGCATCACCACAGGGAGCGACGCTTGTGATTTTTGTATGCTTGCAACATCCATCTAATTAAAATGGGATTAGAGAATCATCCCCGTATATGTTCAACAACTGCACTGCAATCCATTTATGTAAATGTCAACTCTATTCAACACAGTAGTTGGAGTGTTTATGAAAAAACAGTTGCTTTGCTCCCAGTGTCTTGCAATGGGTGGGGTAGAATAAAAAGATAAAAATGTATACAGCCTTATTTTGGCTACTTAAAAAAAAAAAAAGAAAAAAGAATAAATCCTTTCACTGATGGTGAAGTGCAATGCAAATCGTATCCTGTTTCTGAATCTGAATGATGTCTATAGGGAGCAAAGATGGCAGAGCTGTTATGGCTCTGCTGATGTGCTGATGGCTAACCCAGGAAAATGAGCTGAGCCTGTCCTGGAAATTCATTAATTAATTTAGTGTGTATGAATTATTTATTTGTCAAAAGCCTTTAATTCATGTGATTGATTTTAGTTCAGTGACATCTCCTGAGAGCAAAGTAACCCTTGTACTCTCATAATTTTTCTTTCACAGAGCATTCCTCATGTCTTATAATGGTTACTTGGAAATTTGTGAAGTCTTTACAGATCAGGCAAGATGATATATCTGTAGCATGCAAAGAGACTCCAGATGAGAAGAGAAGCTCAGGGATTTTTTGGAGGGCTAAAAGCGAAGTCAGATTCTTTGGAGGATTGCTAGATATAAATGCAAAGGGAAAAAAAAAAAAAGAAAATGACAGAGGGTGACTGATCTGTTAGGATTTTTTCTTTATATATCACCGTTTCTTCTGCATAACACTGACAAAATAGTCTGTAACATGAAAAATGACAGTTTGCAGTGCCTAATAGTCTCATGTCTGTATGCATTTCATTCTGCAATCTACTTCTGCATTATAAAACTTAGAACTATTGTATAAATTGTAGATAAAATTAATAGCCCATGGGATTTTATCTAAAAGCCCATTGATACTAGTCACATGACTTTTTTTAAAAGGTTATTTCCTCTCACAATGGAGGAAAACTGACTGTATAGTAGGCAACAATATACAGATGGTAGAAATGCCATGTACCACACAGGAACGCTGTGTTTTACCATGCTCCCATAATAAAATCTTCTCTCATTAACAAATCCAGCCCTAGTCTGGATGGCCAGAAACCACAGTGTCAGAGAACAGAGATGAATGATTTTGGTACAGAGGAGTCATGCTGGTGAGGCAGCAGTGAAAAACCTGAGCAACAGGTTAGAAGTATAGAAATTGAGACAACCAGCATGAGAACACAGTGGGTGTTTCTGAATGAAACTTCCTTGGAGTTTCTGACAAATCCATCCTGACAAGTTACCTGAGGGGACATGCATGATGCAACAACCCCAAGGTCTCCGTCCTGCCCTCTTTCTAGGTTCGGATCCCTCTGGGAGAAGACAGCTCCTCCAGTTGAATGTCAGTGCTCCTACCCACAGGGGTAAAGAGTATTTACCCTTCAGTCCTCAGTACTTGCACAGGTTTCACACAAAACTCCTTTTATGTCTGTCTGTAGCTGAACTTGGGGAATAACTCCTTAGCCCAACCTAAGCCTGAAGAGGAAATTAGGGATCCATCCCTTTGCCTCACAAAATGTGGATTGGGCTCAGGACAAGAACTCAGCCAGACACAGGTCACTCATTGCCGCCTCTTCTGTGTCCCTTTGACAAGTAAACGACTGTCAACACACCTGTGAATCTACTGCAAGTCCTTCCACAGAAACTGGACAGTTATGGGACTGAAGATGGGTTGTACCTCATGCAAGCTATAATAAGTGCCACAACTACTTTGGTTCAAAATTGCTTAATCCACCTTGTTGTCCACAAAAACATCAAAACCAAAACTAAAACCAAAACCAAAACAACAACAAACAAACAAAAAACCCACAGAAAAACGCAAAGCTAGTAGCAATAAAAGACCTCTAGGCATCTTCCTGCCAAACTGAAATCCCTGCCTTCCTTCTTAGGGTAAGCCCAGGAGGCATTCCATGATCTTGCCTTTTGATGCATTTTACCTGACAGAGAACAGTGTTTCCTTCAGGACTGAATGTCTTTCAGGTGGGGATTCAAGAGATTTCTGGTACTTACACTTGGTTTTCTTACAGGGAGGGGCTAGCTGTTCTCTCAGATCTTTAAAGACAGTGCTCCCTGTACATTCCAACAGCCCCATCACACCTGTCTGGGCTTTATGAGAATAAAAGAATCCACATCTCACAAGTTATTCCACTTGAACAGGAAAATGCTTTGGGACTTTATTATCCAAAAATTCAAGTGGCTAGAAAAATAATATCTCAAACTGCAGCATCATAAATGGAATAATTGCCTTCATAAATGCTACATTTCTTATGAAACTATGATCAGCAACCCCCAAAATAACAGATTAAAAATATTTTAAATCTACAGATGTGTGCTGAAGGGCACTAAAAAAAAAAATTTAAAATATTTTCTCTGCAAAACTGTGTTGGGTTTGGGGGGGAAGGGGAAGGGTGGTAGTGGGGGAAGGGCCACCTTATGAAAGCAAAAAGCTCCCCTGGCTCCAAGGCAGTGACCCCCCAGCCCAGGCTGGGCCAGTGAGCACTAGAGAAATATCTCTGAATCCATACTGGTGAGGGGAGGGACTGTCCTGGAAAGAAATAGGTGGGGGTGAACCTGGAGAAGAGGCCATTGACCTAAGAAAAGACGACCATTGGCCTAAACAAAGGACAGACAGACAGGAGAGAGCTTCACTGCCAGAGGGAAAGACAGAGACCCACACCCAGTTCAACCGCATGGAGTAGGAGAAGACCAATGCTGCATTAGGATTAGCTAGCTTGCTTCTCCCCTTTGCTCGATATCAGAGGCACCCCAGGTACTACTCTTACCAGCAAAAGTTAAAGCTGATGCTGAATCAGTCCCATGTTTGCAAGTAGCACTCTCTTGCTGTTTCTCACTGCAGGAACAAAATTAACTCAAGGTGATACAGTTAACCTGTCATAACAGCATGTAAAGGATAGGCATAAGGTTGTGTGAAACAAAGCTGCTAAAGAAAAGAATCTTGGTAAATAACTGGTCAAATTATTCAGTGAAAAAAATTAAAGTTTTTAAAATAACAAATACAGTAGAAGAAAGATTCAGATGATGAAACAACCGTGTGAAATAACAGCAATAAAGCTCAGTATTTTAAAGCTAAATACTACAGTGAAAATAAAGTTATGTAGAGAATGGAGACTCGGTCTCCTTGTGTGTAGCCAAAATCGTTCATATTCTGACAGACAAAATTATCTGCTCCAGCTTTGTCTTTCACTTCCTTTCCCAGACAAGGGGTCCTGCTGTCCTTCATCTCGTACAGTTAGCTGAAATTGTTGACCAGTAAAAGGTATCAATCAAACATGTCCTCTGTCTGCAGCACAGCCTGCAAGGACAACAGAACTATGAACTTTACTACCTTGCTGCAGCTCAGATGACTTCTGGAGAAACCAGTAGAAATGATGTTTAGTATTTCTTCTTAACTAGTCCTTGATGTCCCTGATGAACTCAGAATATTCCTTGTCACCTATTAACTTCAAATAGCAGCAGCATTTTTATTTTTATTTTTGAGTGTGGTTAACTGCCCACTCTGGACACAGCTGAGACAACCCAACCTATTTAGTTTAAGCCAGCAGAGAGCCTACAGATGCTCTGTTTAGGCCTATTTCTATATGAAGCATCCTGTGCTGGCAGCATCCTGTTGTCTCTGCAAATGGTGTTTTTAGTCTTTCACACAGGTAGAATCCAAATGGCATTTATCTTTTTATTTTCTGAACAAACTGTTACTTACTATGCTGACAGAGGACCATTTGCAGCATATCTTTTAGTACCCTTTTATATACCCCTAGCAGTGGTCTGAATGTAGGTTGACTAACCACTATTGTTAATTAATAGCTGGAGAGATATTGCTAGTGAAGTGAAACTGCTGATCTCAGCTTATTCCCTGGTGTGGAAAATTATTGAATATTGAAAGCAAGTGAGTTTTTTCCAGAGGTTAGTTTTTGCAGGTTCATGGCTAAAATATTAATGCAAAACTTAATGATCACATTGCAGAATTTTGCAATTAAATAAAGGACAAACCAGGGTCACACCTGAAATAACATTTGAAATATATTTTTGTGCCTCATATATGGTTTTATATTTCTGTCTCAGTTGTGGAGCTGATAGTGATCACAAGTAACACTGAGCTGGAAGGGAGTATGGAGAACTGAAAGGCACTAAGAGAAGAAAATTAATGACTAACAACCCATCACAAGTCCTGCCTTGAAGAATCTCATCTGCCATGTGGTCTCATGTTCTCCATTTCTGATGGCTGACAAGGGACAGAGCATGATTTTACCTCAAGCTGTGACACTAAAGGCTTTGGGCTCACTTGCAAAACACAATAAATTTTATGTTTGCTTTTTTCTGCTACTAAAGTCTGACAGACCATCTTGGCAGAAGGACAGCTTCATCAGCCCTGGTGCTTGTCCTATTTGTGCAGGTCTTTGGATCACAGCAAGTGCTTGCAACTTTTTCAGGGCTGGATGGAAGTTACTTGGGGCAAGTTGGTCCCCAGTCCTCTGAGAACACAGAACAGAGCTACAAATGGAGCACCATCCAGCACTGTGCCTACTTCAGGTCCCTCAGGAAAGTCATAGCCAGTAGTTTTCAATCTATAGAATGAATGCCAGTGAGGTTCTCCTTGCTGTCCTCCCTCACTGCCCGTTGTCTTGCAAGTTCACCTCTGTAGGGATGTGTATGATCTTATATGAGGTCTTAGTAGTAACGATATTTTTAAGAGACTTCATATGCCTGAAGCAAAATAAAAGGTATTGCTGGTTTTCCCACAGCTTAGAGAAAAATGTTAAAATTGAGGTGAAGTATTGGAAAGTAAAGAAACCAGCTTGCAGAATCTGCAGGGCAAAACAAAGAACTATAACGTGTCACCAGTGGTGGTTCATCTGTGTGCTGAGACTGGCTGGATTTTGGTCATTTTGGCACAGCTTTCACTACATTCTTCTACTAACCTTCTGGTGATGGGAACTACTTGTGTCATTCATTAACTCAACTACCATCATGCTTCTTCCCATAACATGCAGCCCCTACCCTTCTTATTGCAGTCTTACCCATTACCAAGCCTTGGTTGGTGGTTCCTTCCACCTTGCCATGACTTCTTCCATGCTTTCAGTGACTGTAGCTGCCTCACAGCATCCTCTTCTCTGCAGACGCTGTGTTTCCCATGGGTCTCCTGCATCACTTTCATAGAACAGAGGAATTACTATGTAGACTGGCCCTTTCCAGGGACCATATAGCTTACAGCTAGGGCTGTTGGGTGGCTCTGTGGTGGCTCCCTTTGCAGGACCTAGCCTATGACACTCCTTACACAATCACAGCTGAGGCTTTTGCTCTTATAAAGCTGCAGAAGGGGGAAAATATTTGGTTTTGAATTTTCATTTACTAATATTTCTAGGACCCTTTTTCTGGGCTTCACCCTCATGTCATGGAAAAAACCTCTTTGCTTCATCCTTTCTTTGTCTGTTGCAGTGATCCCAATGAGTTTCTCTGGTGCAGAGAATAAATTACCTTCAATCATTTAAGCTTCAGAAACTTCTGAATAAAGACAGTAGATTTGGCCCCTTTCTTTCATATTTGTCTCCCCTAGCATTCATTTGCAGTAAAAAACTTCTATATTAAAATACGTCACCCTGTATAGACCAACCCAGCCAGGCATTTCAAGTTAAAATGAAAATTGTACAAAAGGTAAGCATGGGATGACTCTCACATCTTTTGACCTTATGTAGGTCATAGAAATAATTAGCTCTAGACATATCATTGCACTGTATGCAGTTGGCACACAGGATATTGCCAGGTGTTGTATGTGATAGGGAATGTGTGGCCTGATTATATGTGCTAGAATCCAAGTGCTGCAAAATATCTCTTTTAAATGAGATGAGGAGCAAGAATTTAAAGATACCACTTAATTTTTCAACTGCAGTCAAGAAACACCAGTGTTTCAAGATGAATTTGTTAATCACATGGGACTAGGGATTGTATGTGGTAATAAAAGTCTAGAAAAACATTTCTCAGCAGACAGCAATAACTGTTTCATTCTGTTTAAGTATTTTTTTTCCTTTGCTAGTTTAATTTTCCCTGCCCTGCTGCCTGCTCCAATTTACTTAAGTTGAAAGTGAATGCAGAGCTGGTGGAAGGCACTGGATTCATGACTGTGGAAATGAAATCCATTCCATTGCGAAGGCTGTGTGAAATTTACCCTTAATACAGCAAGGCAATGCAAGATCTCAGCACCACTGAAGATCTCCATACTGCTGCCTTCAGAGGAGGTCTGAGTGGTATATGAGCCTCTCCCAGCCCAGCTACATGGCCATGACTGAGGTGGTGGTGGCAGGGCAAGCCCCATGCGCCGTGCCATCAATGCCTCCTAAGTTACTTAGGCAGGCAGGAACTTAGTGTTATAACTCACTTCTTTTCACCTCCCCATATGAACTGCTGGCAGGGATGCTGAGCATCACAAGCTTCAGGGCAGGGATAACCTTGTTTTCTGAGCCCTTCAGCTCCTTGACAGGAACCTTCAAGCAGTTCTCAGGTGATTATTCAGATACATCCTCCACTTGAGCAATGCAATCTCTTCTGTAGCTCTACACTGTGCTCGATGTCTCAGTGAGTGACTGACCATGCAAGCTAGTCGACAGCACACTGCCCAAAGAAATCACCTTGTCACTGAAATCAGGAATGAACTCCTTAACCAAGACCAACACAGCCTTAAGCAGCAGGCATTCTTTATTACAGTGCCAGATGCACAGGGGATCGTTCCACCTGTTGTGCATACCTACTTATCCCTCTACAAAAGCTTTACACTATAAAAACATGCATATTAATTTATTTTCCCAATAAATTATTAACATATTAATCACATTTCCAAGAACTCATTAATATATTTAAATGTCTTTTTCATATGCATACTGGTCGTCTTCAGGGGTCGTCTGACGATCATAGGAACTTTTGGCACTGTGCCCTTTAGCTGAATTTTTCTTCTGTGCATGCTTAGTTCTTCTTTTGGTCTGTTTACAACACTTCTGTCTCCACAAAACTAGTTTACTCCAGCATCACTACCTGATTTACCATATTTTAAAGATTCAACGCCTCAAATCTCCTTATTACCGTTTTTAGTCTATAAACTTGACGAGGCCTAGCAGATATGTAACTGACTTTCAATGTCACATTGTTTAAGCAGAAGGTTATGCTTTAGAACCATTTTTTGGAATGGTATCAATCTCAATGCAGACCCTTTCAGAAAATCTAAATCAAACTATGTAAATTCACTGCATCTTATTTTTCTCAATGCAGAGATGGGCTAAGCAAATTCACCCTCAAGGATGCCTTGTTTATTTAGAAACACAATGCCTAAAAACTAGTATGTCCTGCTCAGCCATGAAGGAACACTTTTCTTCAAATTCTCCATAGCTATTTAGTTAGAGTCATGTTTACATCATTTTTTATGCATTTATTGCAAGTATATATACAAACAGATGCTCAGTTTTTCTTCCCCAATATAGCTGTTTGAGAACAAGAGCAGTTTCTCAAAACCAGTGGTTTCTGTGCCTTTCCAAGTGTATCTATGAGCAAAGAGATTGTATCCTTCACTACTGTTTCCTCAAAAAGGAAAAAAAAAAAAAGCTAGGCATAATCAGAAAGTGACAAAGAAGTCACATAAAGAGACAGCTTTTCACCATATATGTTTATTTCTCAGATAATCAGTCATCATAGAAAGGCTTTTCAGGACTCCTCACCAGACCATTTACTCTTTCTGCTCATTTGAAACTGGTTCTGGTATTGCTATGCAATACCAACATTGAATTTTCCCCTGCACTTCTGGGACTAATAAACCTTGTAGCAACTAGCTTCACTAAGAGATTTCTGATCACATTAATGCGGTGTACTTGTCACTCTTTTCCCTTTACCTGCATCTTTTTCCTTCCATACACTGCAAGACAAGAGGCCTTCCACTTTTCTTTTATTTCAAAATCTATCGTTGTTCCCTTTTTTGTTTTAAATTGATGTTATCAAAGCTAAGGCATAGTCTAGCCAAAATACTGAGAAAACTGTGTATGCAGGCTTTTTAAAAATTATTTTCAAGTGGGTTTCTGATGATTTCTGGGTATCACCAAGTACAGAAATTTTGAAGCCTGTTATTAGAGAGGTCTAAATAAATGCTTGCATATATACTTAAGATCATCTGGTTTAGGAAAACCTGAATGGAAAATAGCACATATTGTCAAAGTGGAGCTCTGTGCTAAACATTAACTATACAAGGAGTCGTACAATGGAATTCCCTTGAGTCAACAACTTAGCCTGATAGCAAAGTCCTGAAAACTGTTCAAAATTATATTGTCCTAAACTGACAGGATTGTAGCCTTTAAGAGCATAAAAAGTCCATTAAACAAGACTGTTTTTGTATCAGGAATGCTTCACTAGATGAGCAAGAAGACTTCCTGGTTTGAATGTTGAGCTCTCTCTCTGAATGCAAGACCACCTTTTTGGAATGAGACAAGTCACACCCTCCTCCCCTTCACTGATATATCTGCAGTGGTGACAATCTTGGCCTCAGCAGCCTTCCTGTTGAATGGATCAGACTGGAGCTGAGTGAGTGACTCACACTGAGCAGCACACCTGCATTATTTAGTTCCTTTCTGGTGGCTAAATTTGAATGAACATATCTCAGTGATTTTGAATTTCTGGCTCACTTCTTCAGGAGGGGTTTGATCTGTTACCTTCAACCACACACAAAAGGTGAGCCTTGGATCTGTACTGTCTCACTTTGTGGAGGAACTGAGCCTTGTGAAAACCAGACTTTGCCCAGTGCAGAAGTGGAGAAAAGGGGCTTCCCGTCAGGATGAGAAGGCTGCTGAGCAACTAAGATGGCAAAAGCATCTCCACAGCTAGATGATAGCTTCATCCACGAAGCTTTGCACTAGCATTTGTGTGGACCTGTGTGATCTCTGCTCATGATGCTACTCAAGAGCCTGTTCTTCTCTTCCTTGGCACAGTGGGTCACTGAAGAGAGCAGTGCCAGCCCAACACTCAATTTCAGCAGCTGGATACGCTCCTCATCTGATCTCTAGAGGAATTAGGGCTGTACAACCTGATACACTGTCTCTGCCTCAGATTGGGCTTTGTACAATTTCATACCTTGTTTCCACAACATGTTACTTAGCTTTGTCAAAAAAAAAAAGAAAAAAAAAAGAAAAAAAAAAGAACAAATTTAATTGGTCTTGTGTTGAGAATTGAATGACAATTCTCAGAAAACTTCACTCTGTGGTGTGCTAGGGGTCTGTATGATACAGTAACAGGATTTTTCCCTGCTTCCTTAATGAGAAGCCAAAGAAAAACCTGAGGAGTGTCCCCTTGCCACCTCATATTTTTGTGGATAGAACTTAACTGCCTTATATTTTTGTACATGCCAAATGCAAGAGGATACAGCTTTTATTGTCACAGCTAGTGTGGCAAATCTCTTAACCAGGCTGTAACCAGGGCAGCCTTCTCTTTTCATAAGATGTGGCTTGTTCTGTGAAGACATGAGATGGTAAACAAGGTTCACAAAAAAAAAATATATGTGCTGAACCAGGATTTTTACTACTCGTTCAACAAGGAAATGAATCTGCCTTTGGAGTAAGCCATGTGGGAATGGGACACCCAGCTCTCCCCCCATTTTTGAAGGCAGGGCTCCTGTTTCCTCCTGTCTTCTTGTCAGTGGTCAGTGCTGTGGGAGTTACAATATCTGAAGCTATTAGACCTGTGGTTGTTGATTAGTACACCACCAGCTGAGTGAGGCTAAATCAAAGTGTCTGATTCTCAGAGACTGATGTAAAGGTGACACTGAAGTAACAGCGCGTAAGTGTCAGGAGTCCAAGATCAAGGAAAACAAAATAAATGTATATCTCACTATATTTCATGTTTTGGTTTCTTGTTGAAGCTGGGGCTGGATCGTTTCTCATTCATTAAGCAAAATTATTCCCATTGCTTAGGTGGTCCTGCTTGTTACTCTTCATCAGCTACCAGACTCTCATCTGAGAAGAGAGGACTTACTTCCCTGATGCTGTGACTTCACTGTCAAAGTGGTGCTCAAGTTTCCATGAGCTACCAAAAGAAGACAGTCCATTAGTTCCCTTACAACCTTAATATAGAATTAAATAGAATTTAAAAAAATAATAATAATAAAAAAATTAGAATTCAGGTGCTGGTTTTGGTCAGTTCAGTAAGTGATCTTCCTGCAGGTCATTTTTGTCTCTGAACTCTGTAGCCCCTCTGATGAGCATTGACCCAAATTCTTAAGTAAACTCCATGTGGCACAGGGACTACTGATGGCGTGAGAAAAATACAAGAAGCTTTTTAATACAAACTAAGCTAATCAAGATGCTGTATATTGTGCAGTGCAAGCCTATGGCAAACCTTTTTTCCTCTCAAAAAAGCATAGCTAATTTGCTAGCAGTCTTACTGAATGTCTACGAATAAATTAACTGATTACACCTGAGCACCTGTGAGAGGATACTTAATAAACAAAGGCAGAAAAATCAAGTTAAAGAAAGAAGAAAGTTGATTCCATTTAAAATAATTGGAAAAACAAGAAACTTGTTTTCTTTCCTAAACCTCATCTCCTTTTTGTATGACTCTTTTCTCATACAACTAGAAACAATCAGCTTCAGCCTCTAGCAAAGTTTGTATCTGCACTTGGTTATGATCAAGACCTTCAGAGGATGTTTACTACAAAAATCTCCAGACTTCATTTGCAAATTCTCAATGGCTAACTTTTGATCTTAACACTCACATGGTGAAGTTTTCTTCTAGGAATTTGAACAAGTACTACCCTTCTCATCCCCTTTGGCTAGGGGATTATTTGCCTAGGATAATTAACTGGTAATTACCTGGGCAATAGAGATTTTAATATGCCTCTGAAGAAAGATGGTAATAAATGTCCAGCTAGGCCAAAGATAATTTAACACTACAACAGCATAACTACCTGTTATGTTCTAAAAATTTCCTTAGATAACAGAAATGTCAAGGGTTAATTCTCACCTGAGAGGATTATTGTGCTAGCACACAAGACTAGTGGCACTCTGTAGAGTGGCCTGAGTGGGTGAAAAATACAATAAGAATTCAATTCTACAGTGGTGAAACAGCATTTCCTGTGCCTTCCAGGGTAATGGATGGAGAGAAGACTGTTGGATGGACATGAAATTCATTTTCTGGAGCAGGTTCTTTGAGACTCCTGTTCACATAGGCCTCCTACCCTTACCATTGCCTGTGGTTGATATGGAAAAACACACCAAAGCTTTTTTTTTTTTTTTTTTTAAATGAAAATAACAAAGTATGTTGGTTTGTGTACATATCATTCACTAACCAGAATGGCTGAGATAAGCTAGGCAGGTACTTAGGAATGTTTATAAATGTTAGCTTATACATGGCATTAAGGCTCCAGTCTTGCAAATTACTCCAAAGCACAAATATACATACAGGAATTCTTGAAAGGTCAAGATCCACATATGTGGGACAGTTTGCTTTATGTCATCTTGTTACAGTTTCTACCTCTTTCACATTCAGACATTTCTCTGCCTATGTTATGAAATATATTTTAGGGGGCTTATTGTACATTATAGAATATTCATAGGAAAAAACTTTTGATTCACGCAGAGTAACACCAATTCTAGATTGTGCCTTTTTAATCAGAGAACAAAATCAATACCAAGTTACTCATGCTAACAACAAAATCCAGTAAATCTGTCTCCCATATCTGTGGAAGGCTCTTTGAAAATGAATTATTGGCCAACACATGACCTGAATCTTTTTTAACAACTAACAAGAATGAAAAGTAAAATTAATATAAATAAGTCAAGAATTGCAGCATATTTTAGAAGAGAGACAAATGTGCATAAATACAAGTTTCACCAAGTATTCAGAATATAGGATATAAAATATAGAATCCAGTCTCAAAAACTAGACCCTTCCATCAGCTCCTGTGTGACATTGACCCTCTCCCTGGGAAGTACAGATAACAGCATTTCCTCACCTCAGGGGTGTGAAAATACCTATGGTCAATGCAGTTATTCCTCAGAACTCATAGTGATGGAGGTTGGCCAGGTATCAAAGAGAGATGGTCAGGAAAAATTTCAGTTTTAAAAAGATGATAGGTTTGTTTTGTGATTTGTTTGGGGTTTTTTTATGTCAAGTAATTAAGAAAAATGGGTTGAATCAGACCATCGAAGAAGTCGGATAAGAATGCTTTCTGTTGTTTACAACACAGCAGTGTACTACTATTTCCACTGAAGTCAAGTAAGTGTTAAGCAGGACACAGGGTGACCTGTCAGATGTTAGGTCTTACCTGTGAGTGGTTCAGGAAATCATTTCATGCTGCCCTTTCCACAAAGCATGAGTGCAGTTCAGGGGAAGAGGTATCAGAATTACCAACATAACTTCTGAGCTGCAGTTTCAAGTGATTTCAGAGCAGTCTGCAGCAGCTGGGAATACAGCAATACTGGAGGAGAGAAGCAGTGATTTTCCATGGGTTTTACTTCATTATTTGCACAGCATATTAGGGGAGGGAATCTTGAACCTCTCTTCCATTTCCCCTCTGCTGCTCTTTTTTGCTCTCTACAGTCAACAAAATGCAATTATCTTCTAAATCTTAGGTGGGGATGTGAACAAAGTATAAAGCTGGGGAAAATATCTCCTGTTACTATTTTGTTTATGCAAAATTTTGCACAGGGGTATTCCTATGTTTTCAGTAATTTTACAAAACAGTAGTCAGTTTTTTCGGCATCAGAGTCTGATTAAAAAACAATTCTAAGATACTATGTCAGAAAATAAGTCATTGATACTGACCTGAGGTTCCCAGAAGTAATTTTCTTGCAGGTTTTCTCTAACCATGCCAATTTAGAAGTTACATATCAGAGCAAATTAATCATGTTACCCTGTGTGTCATTCACTTATTGGCCTTTCTGAAGTCAACCTGCAGAGCCCAGATACCTGCTGTCATCTGTCATAGGGTTACTGTCTCTGCTAGTATAGAGTCTGCTGGCAGCAGAGTGGGTGACAACTGGGCTTTGTATGGATAATGCAGAACAGCAAAGCATTTTACATTTCTGCTTTTTATTATTTGAATTGGAAATCTCAGTCTTTCTCACAATTTAAATGAGAAAGGAGCACACAACCTTTTCTAGAATATTTTTTTTAAATTGATGAAATATATGGCACCTAATATTCCTTTCATTGGTAAAGTATTTCTGCACAATCTCTTCCATGGTGTTAACTAATGTCTCTTGTATTACCACAGCAAGGAATTTATACATTTAAGTCACTTTATGTTCTGTTTACCATTTTTGTGCTTAATTTCTCTTACTGAAATTAGAATATACCTTTCTCTTCTTGTGCAGTGCTAAATTTCACTTGCAGTATTAACATAAAGCTGTTGTATTTGGATTTCAGTTTCCAACAGTGTGGGTGGAGGGCACTGTTTAAATGTCATCTTAAATTAAATCATTTTCACAGGAATGTGAGCAACTACATTTAAACTTTTCTATTACCACTGGGTTTGTTTGGTTGGTTGGTTGCTTTTAATCTTTCTTCCACATTTCAATAAAACTCACTCAAAGATTTAAAAGTACCTGACAAAAATGTTAGGCTCTAACATAATTCCTCTTACCAGAAAATATTATTTTTCTCTTTCTTTTCTTTTCTTCCCCCCACGGCCCCCTCCCACCTTGTAATCTTATCCATGGGTATTCATTCTTAAGTCAGATACTGGAAGCTATAGAGGTTGTGGTTTCTTTGCTGTTAGTAAATTTATATACCTATTTTGGTACCTAAGAAGAATTTAGTAACAGTTAAGGAGGCACAGTCCACTCAGGTACAATGAAGCACTGAAAGCACGGAGTTTGACAAAATGTAATTACATTTCCTCACCCCTTCAGAAGACATATTCTTGAGAATATGCTGTTAGGATTTTGATGGGTCACTTGCTTTAAATTAAGAGTCCTAATTGGTTTTTATTGTTTGAATGATAAATGAACAGGGCACAGAGGTTAACAACTTCTTCAGTGCATGTTACTTTCTCTGAGCTGCTTTGCTGAGTGGAGGGAGGTCTTGGTGGTGAGGGTATTGATGTTGTGGGGAGGCAGTGTAAATGGGAGAGCATGTTCTTACTAGCAAAGCTTTGCATCTAGTTAGCCTTCAGTATTCATCACACATTTCCAATACTGGAAGCAGGAAAAAGTTCAATAAGCTGCCAAGGAAATTATGCATGCAGATAGTGATAAACTAGTGTATATGATCAGGCCCTTACTCAGCTCTCACTGGCTGCATTGGATTAGTGCACCATGAGTATTTCACAGCTCACCTCATGATTTTGGCTTTCTTATGTTGAGACCAGAAGACTTCACTGGAGATCACCCCACCAGACCTCACTGCAGTGAAGCCAGGTTAGTGACTCCACAGGACTTGGGACACTAGTCATTCAGAGACTAGTGTCCCATGAAGAGAACCTGAGGTCATCTTCACCTTGGAATAATGGTGCAAATTACGTCCTAGTGCTCAGCACCCTGTGGGACTCATGCTTTGTTGAAGACTTGGTTCTGAGAAGCACTCGCTTTGCTTCCGGAAGAAGACCCTCAAAAAATAATGCCATCAGATACTTCCTGAAATCCTCCCCACTCACCCACTCCATAACATCTTGGTTGCACTCAATCTGGAGTGCAGAGGGACAGAGTCCCTGTGCAAGAACAAACAGGATTAATCCTTTTGCAAATGTAACTGGAGTCTTTAACACTGATGATCAAACTGCATGATATTCACTTATGGATTATATTCAGGAACATTCCAACTATTGAACCAGTAAACTATGTTGACCATAGAGCAAACTAAAGCCCAAGAAAATAAATGAAAGCCAAACCTTTAATACACTGTTCCCTAGAAGCTAAAAAAACCCAGTAGCATATAATTAAAGAATTACATTTCCTTACTCAAAGGGAAGATTAAGTCTGTGCGAGGTGAGGCATCAAAACTCCCATTTGTGCCAAAAAATCATACCTTTGAGAGGAAAGAATTAAAAAAAATAATTACTCTGTAAAAAATAACACCCATCACTCATGGAGTGAATGCAGAAGGAAAATTAATTGATAAAGAGTTGCTTAATGGGTGGATGAATAGATACAGAAGAGTTAAAATTTGAGGGGTGGAAGTAAAAGTTGAGGGCAAGGTGGCAGTTTATGGCATGCTATTCCCCTGTTTTACTTTACCTTACCTATGACAAGCCTAAAAAAAGGAAAATCAGCAAGTCTGTCTTCATGGGACTATTTTAACAAAACACTATTTGCATGAGAGAGTTCAGAGTTCAAGTAAAGCTGGAAGGCTGTCACATTTCATATGTATAGGAACCAAGACATGATCATGAAATTGACTGGCTTGCAGATGCCCAGTGGGACAAGAATACTCCTGACCAAGACTACAGCAGATGACTGCAGCTCAGAGAGGAAGCAATTTCAAAAGGGAAATACCAATTTCTGTTTTTAGCCAGGTCTATGCTTCAGATACTGGAGCCAGGAGTACAGAAGACTAGCAAAGTTAGAATGGTCTGGGTTGGAAGAGACCTTAAAGATCATCGAGTTCCAACCCCCCTGCCATCAGCAGGGACACTTTCCACTAGAGCAGGTTGCTCAAAGCCTCATCCAACCTGGCCTGGAACACTTCCAGGGAGAAGCAGCCACAGCTTCTCTGGGCAACCTGGGCCAGTGTCTGACCACCCTCACAGGGAAGGTTTTCTTCCTAATAAAGAATTTCTTCCTAAGTATATGACTACTCTGGCTGCAAGCAGACCAGTCCTGGTGTGCTTTTAGGATCATTGGGTTCACATGGGCACCCATGTTGATGTGCCCTGCTAGATTGCTAGACTGGGGTAAAGTATCACCCCAACACAGACTCCATGCAGATGTGACACCAGCAATGCTCTGATTGTGAATAATTCATGTCAATTGACTTGTTAGACAAATTACAACATTTTCTGAATCTGCAAAGAAAGCATGATCATCTCAATTGTTCCTATTAGTCTAAATTGTTCAATGACGTTTTCTCCTCATGAGAGATACTTTCAGTTATCTTTTATAAATACATGCTAGGATTGTGATACATGAAGATAAGTAGCAGGTGGGATTGCTTACAGTTCAGCCCTTGTTCTTTTTCTACCACAAAATAACAAATTTAGGTAAATTTAAACAGTCAACATACAAGTTACCTACTATTTGTAACTCTCTGTTCTCAACTAAGAATATTTTCTTTCCCCAGCACAGGCTAACACACTGAAACCTTATTCCTTGTTATTACAAGGTTTATTAATTATTCGGTTTTTCTTAAATTTCATTTTAACTTTTCTGTATTCTTGCAACCACAGACATCTCCAATGTTAATAAAAATACATGAACATCTACTTTTATAATAACGTTTTGGAGGCTTAAGCAAATTTTTAGTCTTTCATGCTCTGACAACTCCTTCTCAAGTCTTATTTTGTCCCTTACACATAACAACAGCATATCTAAGGAGCAAGGAAAAGGGATATTTTACTCAGCGTAATAAGCTCAGTTCCAAAGGATTTCCTCAGCATGAAGCATTTCAGCAATTATAGGACACCATCCAAAGAGAAAAGAGAGATTCACTTTATTAACTTGTGTATCACTTAAGGTAAGTCTTTGTGGGTGTTGTTTCACTGCCTAGTTATTTTTCCATACTGCTTCATACCAACCAACAACAGAGATGATAAAAAGGGCAGGTTTCCTCTGGTTCTATAGCAAAATTCAAGAGATGTAGAGATTTCTTTTCTTTCTATGAGTACAGAGCATTTTTTTTATCCTTTAGCTTGCTGCCAAAATTGATGAATGCAGCTGTGGTTTTCAGTCCAGGCTTGCCCCTTTCTCCTACTTTGAAAAGTCACACTGAGTATTTTTGTGATGACTTACAGGATCTTTGCTGTTCCCTGGATTTTTGATGGGCTTACCAGCTGTTGCACTGCTTGCTTTCATAATTGGTATCTCAACTCTTCTTTTCACAAGGAGACCCTTGAGTCTGCTTCTTGAGTTATCCTCACAGATCTTGAAAATCTGCCCTCTGCTTGCTTCTCACAGTGGCAGTCTGGCCAGAGCAGCAGCCCCTGTACATCACCCCAGTGCATTTCCTTCTTCCATCTCCTGTCCTTACCTTCAGCAGGTCATCCCTTTTAAGAATGGGTATTTCTATGGCACAGTACTGAGTCATACAAAGGCAGTTCAGTCCCTTTCTTTGGACTGAAATACTAAACCATTCAGCCCTGGTACTCTGTGAGACTTACACTGGACAGTTACGTTAACGTTTTGTTAGGTTCCTCATACACAAAAGCAGCCCACTGTGAGATTTCAGTGGATGTCAAGCCACGAAATACAAAACTGTGAACAGGACAATCAATATTCACGTGCTGTTTCTCACATTCAAGGTACTTTAAATTCAGACAGCTGAAGATTCTTGTGCTATTTTGTATCTTAGATGTGATGTCTATCCATGACTCTATTTCTAAAAAATATATTCCTATATGGATGTCATTTTCTGTCCCTAAGTGCCCTTCTCAGAGAGCTTGCTCCTTAGGTCCCAATGTGGTCACTGCTCCCACTGGGCTACACAGGGAGCAGTCTAGCTAGGACCTACAAATCAAGAATTTATGTCCTAAGTCCCTATTTAGAAGTAACACTTAAAATTTACCAAGGCAAATGACAAACCTTGAACGTTTATCAAAACTGTATCACTTTATGTAAGTAAATGCTCTAAATGTCTTCATGTCACCATCTTTCAAATTGCAATAATAATCCTCTCCTTCCTTACACAAACAATGAGAAACCTTTAAAGTCTACACCAGGGGTCTATTATTACACTGATAAACACAGAAAAAAACTTTCTCAAATCTGAACCATAATTACTCTTCTGATCTTAACCCTAACAAATTCAGGAGTATACTTGAAATCAAATAAATTACTGTGATTCACCCAGCTGGTGAACCAAGCCGATACTTCTTATCATAAGCAGTGCCCACACGGCTGGCTACCTAGAGTGAATTCTGATAGTTCCCAGTACACACCTGCTGGCCCTTTTTGCTAAATGCAGCAATATTATGGCAAGCAATATTTCAGTCAAAAAAACCACCTGGGCATCTTGTCTGATCTCTTCATGATAACAGTGAAGCACTTTCAAATTTCTTCTGATGCTGTGCTTGAAAGGAACTGAAAAAAAAAACCCAAACCAAATCCTAGGAATTAAATTAGCTGGGCTTTTCAGACTCTCATTAGTCCACATAGGAGTTTCTTACCTGCTTAGAATTAAAAAGATTTTAAGAGCACACCTTATTGGAAAATGTCTTAAAAAAAAAGAAAAGAAAAAGAAAAAAAATAAACAAACCAACAACAAAACATTATCTGCTTTAAAGGCCAAATTTGTTTCACTTTGCATTGCACTGTAAAATGTGTTAAGCTAATTGTTGAACCATAAATTGTGTGTACAGTTAACACTGTCACTATCACTTCAATTGTTAGAGATGTTTTTATATGGTGAAGATAGTCTCCCAGTAATCACAGACCAAACGATTCAGTCTTGCAGTTGTGCAACCTGTGAGAGTGAATTGTGAAAACAGGTCTTTTAACGGGATACCACTGTGGCAGCAAGTCAATGCTGCAGTTACAAGTTTCGGTTTTGACAGAAACTGCTGAGTGTCAAACCAATTTCTTCGCTGTTATCCAGCTGATGGGATAAGCTCTTAAGTAGGCAATGGGTGATCTCAAGTGGAGGTAAAGGAGCAGAACAGACTTGCAAGAGGCTTGCTCAGAAACTACTGAAAAACCTTCTTATCCATTTCTCTGGTCTTATCTCTGGAATATTGTGTTTCAACTTTGCTAAACAGACAAGTCAGAAATTCTCAGAGGGAACAATTTTTTCATCAGGGAAGGAAGTTTCGTCAAATTTCAAAAGTTTGCAGAGACCTTTTGATTTCTGTGAGAGTGTGACAGGCTAGGCAGGGTTTTGAAATATACCAACATCTACCTGCTGGAGATTAAATAGCTCCCAGACTCTTCAGTTTCTGGTTCAAGTGGGAATTGTAGGTTTTCTGGGATTTTGAGATTTCAATTATGACTTTATCTGCGGGTCATAAGAAGGAGCTGGGAGACAAGAGCTGTAATCTACAGGCTCAGAGCATGGAAATTAGCACTTCCAGGGTTTTCAAACTCTGGCTGTTAATAAAGACCCAGTTTTCCCTCAAGTTTAGCCTAGAATCCTTTAAAAATCACATTTTGACATTTCTGAGAGTTATATATATATTTAAGTGAAAATTTGCAACTTCAAATTTATATTTAATTTCAAAAGTCCTAAATCCACTTCAAAATATAACTACTTTTTCTGCTTACTTCTTTCAATCACTTTGTGGTTATTTTCAATATATTTAATTTACATTCAACAAGATTCTCCCATTAAGGCTCTCCATTCACCCTGCCCTTTTTTTTTTTCTAGTTATGGCATCCAACTGCTGATGTCAAGTTTTTTTTTTAAGTTGCAAAATTGGCATTTGAAGTGCTTCAATCTCTTATCTTTTTTTTTTTTTTTTTTTCTTAGCCATTGTTGCTTTTTTTCCCTAATTCAACTCATCCCTTAACAGCCCCAGGATAATCAACGCTATATTGAGACTCAAGGAGAGATGTGTTTGGTCTCGCTTTTGCTTTTTGTTCGTTTCCTCTCTGGACTCCCTGTAATTCAACACAGTCATGTTAATGCACCTCCCTGTCCTCTCTAAACCTTCTCGCACCAGATTCCCAGAGCCATTTGCAGTCCTTGCAAGCTGCACCGTCTGTTATTAACCTTTGCTTTATCAGGGCCTATGTCATAGATTTGTCTTTTATTAATATGAAAATCTGTGTCTTCTAATTCTGTTCAAGCTGCAGAAGACAGATTCTTTCTGCTCATACATAATCAGCCAAGAGTACTTCCAGCAAAGTTGACAGTCCCATAGCAGCTTTGTGGTGGAAAAGGTGGTCGTTTCCCTTTGACTGGGTAATAATTGAAATCTGGGGAAATGTGGAGTGTATTTTTGAGGGGATGAAAAGCTATAGCAAAATATCTGGGCATTATCATTACCGTTATTTTCGTTCTTAGAAACCATACCCTCCTGACTTTTCCCAGCAGTGCAGGGAAGTGCTTTTATTTGCACTCTCGTTTGCCTGCCTCTGACTTATTTTCCCTTCCTCTCTAGTTTCTCCTTCCCCCATTCTTAACTTCTTTTCTGTTCCCGTCCCACCTATCCTAAAGAGAACCGCTGCAAAGCTCAGCCTCTGCTAATTGCTCACACAACAATTTTAACTCAGCTCCTGATTTCGAAACAGAAGAAAACCATTAACTCTAACCGCCCCCCCACTGAGCTTGATGTTCCTGCTAGATGACTCCAAGCACCAACCACCTCCTTTGCCTGTAGCTATTTTTAACTGCACAAAAGAGCTTCCTGTGAATGCTTAATACACCTATTCACTCAGGCAAATTCTATGTTGTTGGTTTTTTTTTCCACCATGACTCTTAATGGTGGGTCATTAGTACCTCTTTCCTGACAATTAGAAGCAAGAGCAAAAATAGAAACTCTTGTTTTGAAGTAGTTTGCTTCGTTATCTCTGTCCTGCAAAGAGTAACTTAACTTTCCTAGCTCCCGTTTTCACGTTAGATTCCTGTTTAACCCCTTGGGTCTATGAGGGGTTAAATAGAGCAGCCTTGGGCAGGGCTCTGAAACGGCGTTTAACTTGGGACACTGATGGGTGCAGAACCAGGGTGACCTGGATGACATTAGGAAGAAGGCAGAAGGGTAGATGGGAACGTGTTATTTGTCAGAATAACATCTCCTGCAGCTCGGTGGAATCTGTGATTCACTTGCCCTATGGATTGCACAGTCACAGTAAATGATAATTCCAACCAGCAAGCATTTAAAATATGGAGGACAGAAATTAATTTGGGTGCCAAATGGCTCTTTGGGTTATTCTATGAGGATCTGTTCAGGAGGAAGCAATGAACTGTTCACAGACACCCCGCTTTTATAGCTGGGAAGTGTGGTGATGCCTGCTAAACAGTTCTTGACAGACTGGAAAGACAGAAAAAAATGTGAATCATCACATACAAATGTATAAGAACTCTTCTATCCAGGGCCATGGCAAAGTCTATGTGAGACTGGTCTCAATGTTTTATTCAGGTTTCACTCTTCATAGAGCTCTTGTCTAAGTTTGTGCAACAAATATGAAGTCTAAAGTGAAACCTGAGGGTCGGTGGGCATGAAGAAAGCTACTCAGTCTGTGAGTGGTGTAAATAGGGACAGAGCAAAGGCTGGAATCTCTCAACTCCTGTTTGGTGTCCTATCCCTGATCTGTGCTTCCTCTGGTTTTCTTCACATTGTTCAGACCTACTTGGGTTTTGTTTTCAAGGTGAAAGTGTTTGGCAGAAGATTGTGCTGTTTGTTGACTGATCTGACACAGTGGCTCTGGCTTCAAGATAAATTTCCCGGGTAATAAAGTACTGTAGGAAGATATGCATATCTGTTAGCATTATTACTTCATTTTTTCCCAGCAGTAGAAAGGCACAGAACAGTAATTTTTGTTATGGTGCACATTGCATAGGCTTTAAAAGCAAAATAAAATGCTCAAAACCAGATAAAATAAAATCACAATACTGGCAAATGTAGCATACCTACCAGACAGAAAAGCTGTTCCAACTTCTGTTTATACTTGTCACGTGTTTTTTTTCTTAAAATACTTAAGAATCCGTGAATGAGAAAATGCACAAATAGCATTACGATGTGTAGTCCAAACAGATTCTAGCTAAGAAATTATTCCACAGCCAATTAATAAGAACCATTTGACATTCAACTGAAAGATGAAATTGTCTTCTAAATTTAAAGGGTGAGTTATCCTGAAGCTGGAGAAACACCTCCAGAGGTGGAGAGGGATAATACAGAAACTAAACTGCCCCAAATCTCAGTGAAAACTTGTACGGGTTACAGATTAGGGTCACCAATAACACTATTCTTCAATACAATTATATTTTAAGAGAATGACAAACAAAAAAGTCTATTCTTTGCATGTCTCCTTCTCTTTTTTCCTTGTTTTTTAATGTCCAGAGAGCTTCTACTTATGTTGTCTGACCTCTTATAAGAATCTTGGGTTGGAAACAGTAGAGCAAATGCAACTTTGGCTGAGCCTCCCCAGACTATTTCTTAAGGGGACCTGTGCACATATCATTGTTTCTCTCACTCCAGATCATGTATTGGTGCTCCAAGTGATTCGATTTAAAAAAGGAAAATTGCTTCACCTCAGTGAGAAAGGTCTATACCTCTGCATAGCAGTATCAGAGCCTCAAAACTAAGATGACCAGATAAGGTAATTTTGTGTCTAATCCTTTACCTGAAGTAATAAAACAGTCATGAGGATGTCAAAGCATAGTAATGTCTTGTCTTTGTGTAGATTATAACACATTTCCACAAGAGTATAGTCTTCTCTTTTGTCAAAATCAAGAAATAGTGGTTATAGAGGAAAAACAAGTTACTAACACTTTTCTCACAAACATATGGACTTTTTACCATAAATGTTTTTTTTTAATATGAAGCATGTAGCTATGGACTCAACAACAGCCCCGTGGCTAAACTGGATTGAACTAAATTCAGAGTATTTTACTTATTCTGGTGGCTTTGAATATTTTAAAATTTTGCTTAAACAAAATATGACAGTTAGGCTATTTTTTTGTTTAAGCCTGCTGAAAGTAACACTCCAACAAACAAAACACACCCATTTAGCTGCTTTACTTAAGTTCTCTTTCTGGGTCATACATAGACATCAAATTAATTCTAATTCTATTATTATTATTGATATTATTAATTTTACTCTTATTTTTATTAATTATCTTCTATGTACTCAGTTTCCATCTTCTTTTGCTTTTGCTGCTGACTGTTAGTGGAGGAAGATGAAACCATGTGAATGACTGAATAGTCTCAATATTAATGCCTGCAGTATAAGCTTCATTATTTATGGTTTACTGGAAAAAAAAGATGCAGTTAACACCATTACAGCATTGCCTTATGGAAGATGGTGCTCATAGTCTCAGAGGAGACAGCCTTGTAATCTTATTACAGGCTATCTGTGAAGTCTCATTGAAAAGTTGGAAGGAGAATTTAAGCTGTCCACTGGCTATATAGACATCATCCTTCTCTTGACGTCATACAAGGTTGCTACTTGCATCTTCAACCCAAATAGTGGAGCCTGCTCACTGTATTTATAGACGAGGAAAGGAAGGGTAGGTGAGTAAGAGTGCCCATTGGACTTACACTGGGAGTATAAGGATGAAAGTTTCTGATACAAAAGAAGGAAAAAAAGTGTTTCCAACTCTTTCCTTTTGCAAACACTTGCTATCAGCAAAGTCCAGCTCTCTCTCTCTGGTGTTGGTTAAGATGGGACCCAAGAAAAGACTGAGAGTTGGGCATCATACTTACTCTTTAAAAAGGTATCTTTGCTTGCTCTTAATCCCAAAGGATTTGACTGAGCTCAAATCCTTTATTTCTCCTGTATCCTCTACCACCCAGCTGTCTTCCCTTTATATGCAGCTCCAGTCTTGTGCTCCCCTCCATACATTTCTCCCATTTATTTTACTTCCTCAGCTGAGAGATGTCTTCTGTTAGTTTTCTCACCCCTTAATTAATGGATTCCCCATTCCTAGAGCATTGTTGCATACACAGGAAAACAAACCAGAGCCAACGTCACTCACTCTCTTAAACAGATGTTCCCTTTCAAAGTAATCTACCTTCTATTTCTGTGCCAGCTGTCTATAATACTCAAGGAGCAGAGGACTGAGTGGGTTATATCTGTAGAACCTGGAAAAGAATAGCATTACAAATAATTGCTTAAACTATTTGTGCTGACTCTATACCCCAAATTATGTGAAATCCAATATTATTGTAAACTCCTTCAGAGGCAAATATAAACATCAGTTTCAAAGATTTCTTTGGTATATTTCTGAGTGCCCTGTTATAAAATGTGCACAATGATAACGTTTAACGTTTAACTTCTTCACGGCTCCTGTTAGAAGTTAACCTTTATTTTTTTTCTTAAAGGAAGAAGCTCTGAATGGATGCGTAATACAGAAATTAAAGGAAATACGTCCAGATTAATGTAATATGATTATTGGAGAAGCAGACAAATAATTTGTTCTGACATTCAGTTACTGAGTGATGTTACAGTGACTTCTTAGTCACATGATTTTTATATTTTACTTTCCACCAGCTCACATAAAGACTTTCTTTTCCTAGCAACACTCCAGCCTTTTGAAGGATCTTCATCTTGTTTATTATCATTGACCAATTCTACTCCTGGAATTACTTCAAGCAATTTTTTTATTGATTGGCCTTCTAAACCTTGTAACCATTGACTTTGCATTTATATTCTTACACTGGCAGTCATGCTGGCTTTATGTGCCTTTTCCATAGCTACTTTTCTTCTGTATCTGTCCCCTTGTTCTTCTGTTTCTTTTCAGTGTCATTCTTTCTTCCTTGCCTCATGACATTAGAATTGGTGATTAATGTTTGACAAGTTGCTGCTTTTATGTTATTCCTTAAGTTTTACAATAAAATTTCAGAGAAAGGTGAACACAAATAAGAATCATACAGCTCCTGGGTCAGCAAGAAGTGTAATTGCTTATGTAAATCTGTGTGCAACTGGCACCATTTACATGTTTAAAGTTACCCATGTACTTCCTTCCTCTTCGAATCTGGGTCATAGGGAGGGGAAGAATTTGCTCATGATTATAGCTGTTTCAGAAGGCTTCACTAGCATTTATTTGAATAGAAACCATGAATCAGCTTATATAGTGTTCAGAACTCTTTTCATTTGCATTCTCCAAGTGTTTGTGAAAGCAAATTTTTGTTCAGAAAAATGTTCAATGCAAAATAAAACATCAGAAATAAGGGTGTGAATGCATGTTTGCATGAGTATTGACACTGGAAGCATTCACATGGCCATCTGGACAGCTCTGTGGGTTTGGGAGTTGTTCAAAAAATAGCATGTGATTTGGAAATTATAAATGGAGTGCAAATAGCGAGTAGCAAGGTGGTGACAGTTTCAGCATTAGTACAGTGATTCATTCAAGTGCAGTCCATGGAATGAAGTTTCACTAACTGCTACTCTTCCTAATTTACTATCAGCTGGGGTTTGTCAAGCTGGAAAAAAATGTTTTAAAAATAATGAAAATTTCTGTAGAATTCTATATTTAAGTAATTGGAGTGTGAGTATATGTGTAAAAAACTTACCATTACTCAAAACCAGTTCTACTGTTTGCAAAACTATTCATCACTTCACTTTGAATAGCAAATAAATCAGTTAAATTCCTGTTTCTGAACTGGGTTACTGTGATATACCTCCGAAAGAGCAATATGAAAACTGGATTTTTTTGATCCTCTTATGACATTCCTAGCTGTAGAAAGAAAATGTTGTAGGAAAAAAACAGATGTAGGTACAGTACATTTGCATGTAAACTTAGGCTTTAGAGAATTCATCTTCAAAAGACCACTTTACAGATGTCAGCAGCTGTGCCATTTGGCTTTATTATAACCATGACTTCAGTAATTGACTAATGTAAATATTAGTAACCTCCAGAGTTAATTGGTCCCAGGCTGAAACTGCCTCAACACTCTGCTCAAACAGCTCCTGGGCTTGGTTTGATACTAAGAACTGTCCAGAGTTCATTCCCCATACACAGTTCTGAAGCTGTAACCTTGTCTTGGAAACTTGTTTGATTTATTACCATAGATGTGGGCTTTTCCCAACCAGATTGCAATGGTTTTACCAGTAAAGATGTAGCCTAAAAGCTCAGAATGCAGATTAGTCCCACATTCATCATGAACTAACCTATTTTATTTCGTGGAGAGCAAATCTATTAATTTTCTCAAAATATGCAGTAATGAAACTCAAAAACTATATTATTCTTAACAAGGCTAAGCTGCAGCAATTTTGGGCATGAATGTCTTAATGCAAAAGCTGCTCTGTGTGGATGCCTCAGTTGTACCTTCTCAGTAAGTACTCAATCAGCTGATACTACAGGAAGCAGTCAGTGTTGCCAAAGCCCATGCTGCTTTCTTCATGTGGACAAGCTTTTAGCTAGTGCTCCTCTATGGGCAGAAATCGTGGGTTTTAAAAGAATAATCATTTGAATGTTAAGCCATGATAAAATGATTCTTAAGGGGAAGCCCATATTATCATTCCATTACTAACAACAGAATAAACTTTCAGCTGAGAAGAAGTAATTGAAGAAAATGGCCCACTCATATGTTGTTAATGAAAATTTGTTATTATTTCTGCACATTTTTAGAGATTTGTATCTCTTTTCCCATCTTCTACTTTTCTTCTATCTTCCAAAAGTATTTTCAGTGAAGAAACAAGTAGAAGAAATCCCAAGAAAAAACATTTGTGTCTCCATGTAAGCTCACCTTTTGTATGAACAGATACGATGTTTTACTTTTTGCCATGGCCAGCCCTTTGAATAAGACATAAGGGATATATCATGTTTGGCTCCAACTGGGAATAACCACTTTTTCTTAAGACCTTTCACATCTTGCATCTTATCCTTCAGTCTGCATCTCTTGAAAGTACCTATTAGTATTTTGCCAAAACCTGTTCCATTGATATGAAACTACTCTTGAAGTAAAATTGAAGAAAATGTGAAACTACTTTTGAAATAGCATTCCACAGAGCAATGAAATCACAGAAAAATCTACCACTTTTTTACTAAGTCATGTAAAAATGCTACAGAATTACAGCAGCAAATGTATTTGCAGACATCCACAGAAAAGGAAGTGAAGATCAAAACAACAATGTGTGCAATAGCCGTTACTTCAGTATTCATGGGTGGATCACATACGAATGACAAAACAGACATAGATGTAGAACCACCTGGGGCCCAGTAGTAGGATTCTCTTTCAATGGACAAGTTCTTTGGGAGTTCTCTTGGTATTTTAGTTACTTTCTTCAAGTATTTAAATTGCCTTTAATCTTCCGAGTAGTTCCAGGACTTTAAGGACAAACTGTTCTTCAATGGATTTGGTTTTGTTCTTCTAAGGAATATAATGTTGCAGTTCAAAGATGCAAAGCTCCAAGACCTTTACTGTTGACTTAGCTGCAGCTGAGCTTGGTGTAAAACATTACTGTGCTTCATCGACATTGAGTGCTCACATGCCACCTGCTCCCAAGGTCACTCTGATCCACCACTGCAAACAAATTATTTCATTATCCCTTTACATGCTTCTTGGGAGTGACAACCTTGTTCACAAAAAACTCATCGTTACAATTGCTTATGCTAAGAAGGAGCAGCTCTTGCTGGTAAAACTGAGTAAAAGAGGCAGTGGGAAAAAAACCAACAAAACCAAACCAACCAACCAAAAAAAAAAACCCCAAAACCACACAACCCCACAAAAACCACAAACCAGAGACAAAGCAAAACTGTCATGGTCCCTGACTAAAAGCCTCAGAAGCAACATCCTTAACCTCTGGCAGGACAAGGCATTTAGAGGTGGCAAGGGGGAGAGGAGGGCCAGAGGCTAGGACTCAGATACTGACATTAGGCTGATTCCAGGTGAAAACACTTATCCTCTCGTGGTGGTTTCACCCACAGGTAGGACCAGGTAGTCCTGCACTCGCTCCCCCCACCCAGTGAAATGAGAAATTAATCACAACAAAGGGGTCCTGGATTGGAATGAGGACAGGGATGGCTCACTCACCAGTTATGGTCACAGGCAAAACAGACTCAAACTTGGGGAAGAAAAATCAATTTAGTTCATTGCCGTTCATCTAAGTAGCACAGTGAGACATAACAACCACATCTTACAACCCCATCTTACAACACCTTCCCCCACCTCTCCCTTCTTCCTGGGCTCAAATCACTTTGCTCCTGATTTCTCTACCTTCCCCCCACAGCAGCACAGGGGACAGGGAATGGGGGTTCAGTCAGGTCACCTCTGCTGCTCTTCCCAGCAGGAAAGTCCAGGAACAAAGTGTTCCAAAGCAGCTTCCCATGGAGTCACAGAGCTCTTCAGGATCAGCTCCCGGCTCCGGCATGGGGACACCACTGGCTGCAGATGGGCCTCTGGTCCAGTGCTCCTCCTCCCCCGGCTCTGCTGGTCCACCTCTGTTCTGGAATTTAGTGTCTCTGGGGTCTCAATACAGTAACATCTGCCTTCAAGCTTGACTTTCTACTCCAGCATGGAGTCCTCCATGGGCTGCAGGGACCTCATTTACCTTCTACTCCTACTCCATACCTGTTGAACTGGGTATCTGAGGTTTTTTGTCATCCCCCTCCTTCCTCCTGGCAATGAAGCTCTCTCTTTATTTAGGCCAATAGTCATCTTTTGTTCAGGTCAATGACCTCTCCTCCAGGTTCTCTCCATCTTCTTATTTTCAAGACAGCCCTTCACCCCTTAAATATGGATTTGAAGAGGCGTTTCTTTAGTGCTCGTTGGCCCAGCCTGGGCTGGAGGTGGGTCTACCTTGAAGCCAGTACAGCTTCATATAACTTCTCATAGGGGCCATCATTGTAGCTCTTTCCCCCATACCAAAAATGGCCCCCACCTCACACACAAACCCAACACACCTCTGGAGAAGATGTTCAAGCAGTGAAGAAACTCTGTAAAGAATAAGGGAAAGAGCCAGTTGAACAGAAAATGTATTGAAGCACTTGCCCATTTCTGGCCAAAAAGCAAGTTGAAATTGCTAAAATTAACATTTGCTGTTGGAACAGGGAATTCTTATTAAGAGGCAGTCAGTCACAAGGAATGAAAAATGGAAACCTAAGCTTGTTAATTTCTATGTTAAAAAAATACTTTTTATTAGGTTTGGCTGAAAACATCTGTACCTGATGCTTTCCGCTATTGTTTAAATCAACCAAAGAAGAAAAGGGAGACAGAGAATTTCATTCACATAACAATTTCTGTGCTGTTTACAAAGATTTGAAGGCAACAGATGTAGAAGAGGTAACCACCTCTATATTTTGGTTCTCATGCAATAGAGAATACAATGAAAATAAATCTATGATGCTCAATATGGGTCAGTCAAAACAAGAAAGGAAGAGAACTGGCTCAGAGGAGGGAAGTTATTACTTTAAGTGAACAGAAAAAAAAAACAGTGAAAAAGAAACCAAAAACAAGATTAAAGCTAACATATATAATTTTTGCTATGTAGATAATATTCAGCTTTTGTGAGAAAGACAAGTAAAGATAGAGGGAAAGGAAGAAGAGTATTGTTGCAGAGCTGCACTATGCCTGATCTTCACAGAGGGAAAACATTCGCCAGTGAATTAATCAGAGTTAATCCTCTGCCCAGTAGTAGAGGCTGAAGGCAATGGTGTGAGAGGAAAGGAAGAGAAGAGCAGGAGGAAGATGCTGTGAGAATCAGTTTCCTGCAGAGAAGAACCAAGGCTACTGACTGCTAAATCCTCCCATTTTGTCTGGTCAGGGTGATGTTGCTGGGCTAGATCTTCAGCTGGGGTAAATCAAGTGAATCTCATTGATTTGGGCGGAATCATCCTAATTTATGTTGCAATTTCTACAGTTTGCTTATGCAGTTCTAGTCACAAACGAGTTGCTGGGGGAGTGTTGCTTCAGTTAAGAAAGGATGAGCTTTAGGTGCTGAGATTTCCTACTCTGAAGAAGTATTAAACTCACATGTTTAATACATTTTAAACATATTAGTGTGAGTAAACAGATTCAAACATATTTCAATGATTAAAACATTAAAAATCATCCTCCCTCCTACCACTGCACCTCCTTTGATTTGTGATAACACAGCTGTTCATCAGCTATGCCATGATCTGTGTCAATAAATTAATTGGCAATAAAACCACAAACTTTATTGTTTTCAGCAAAAGTTTTTAGCACCTAAAAACTTCCCTCAGTCTGGTTCTCAGCATTTGTTCAAAGGTCTGAACTTGCAGCAGGGAACTGAAGCAGTTGGGAAGGATGGAGATCGGTTCAGCTCTCTGCTGACAAAATGACTGTGGAGCCACAGCTCGAGACATTCTTCAAAGTACAGCTTTTTTGCCCACCCATGACTCTATCAAGATTATACATTACAGTTTTTTGAAAAGCCAGAAAAATTTTCTTTAACTCAATGTCTATTCCCCTAAAAAAACCTGATGAAAAGTGCTGATCAGCCAGGGCTGCCTCCCCTTGTACTGCCTGACATATGAAACCCATGAAGTAATCCTTTTTCACGACAACACCTACCTAGCAAGCTGGTCCCTCGCACCAGTATCCAGCTGGCCAACCTTGCCATCAGATGGTCCATCTCTGGTTTTGAACACAAAGATTTCTGTCTCCTGCTTCATTTCAAAACTCTTGTCTGCTGCCTTACACAGTATCACCTTTCAGCATTTTTGGTTTAGATGTTGCATGTTGATGCGTGGATTTAACACACATTTTTGTAATTGTCAGCAGCGTACCAAGCCTTAGGAAATCATAGAATCATCATAGAATGGTTTGGGTTGGAAGGGATCTTAAAGATCATCCATGAGCAGGGACACCTTCCACTAGACCAGGTTGCTCAAAGCCTCATCCAGCCTGGCCTTAAACACTTCCAGGGAGGGGGCATGTTTTCATGCTGTCACCTTTTTTGGCTGTTTATACCCAGAAGTTCCATGGTCTGTCTCTCACTGTCTTTGCTGGCAGGAAAGCATCTGTACTGTCCTCACCTACCTCCCTTCACTGGTCCTTGACCAAGTGTCCCCTGAGCTCTTCCAGTGCAGGCCTTGCTGTGATTGTGCTGCATTAAGGAAAGAATGTGGCTGAACATAAAGCCTATGGTTTTGAAGATCAGCTCCTCCATCTGGTTCATCATGCAGCCTCACAAAAGCAAATGCTGACACGTTTCAGGGGGAGGTGGGCACAGAGGGGCGAGGGCTGCTGAAGCTCTTCCTCTGTGGAGAAAATCTCTGCAAGATTGCTTGAGGATCTCTGGCCAGGGCATGGCCAGACTGAGAAATGACCTTTTCCTTGTTATTGCCATGGGGGTGTCAGTCAGATAACATCCCCAGCCTCATTCTCCCCATGGCCACACAAACATTACTCTATTCACTTTTTTAAAAGATGCTCCAATAATTTCACCTCCAAAAATCAACCTGCTTCTTCTTTGCATCTCTTTCAGGTTACAATTCAAATACACAAGCACCAGCTAGGTGTGTAGTTCTATCCTTAACTTGGAAAATGTCCCTTTTTGTACTTAAATACAGAATTTGAGGAAAACAGATAGTTTCAATGAAAAAATTTTCATAGCATAGACATTTTCTTATACCAGATAACCATTTTTGCTGAAAGCCCAAGTAATTTCACAAAACCTGAAGGATATCTATTCATTAAAAACTAAAACCAAAACCAAAATAAACTTATTTTAATTCACATTCTGTTGAGCATGGAAAACATATTTACCAGTCAACCTTTTCCTCAGGTTGTTTTTTATGTGGCTAATATTTTTGTTTTACATGCAAAAGTGAGGAAAGTTCCACAGCTGTGTATCCTTGAGGGATATTTTTAATATCTGAGTGTGGAAACTTTTCCAGACAGCACTAATAAAGATTGTTACTGTCTATAGTATAATCCCTTTAAAGTATCTCTCTCTGCTGCTGCAGCTGTGAATAACTCCCTTCAGGGGAAAAAAAAATAATCCTTTTTTTTTTATTCTGGCCCTTCACTACTATCTGAGTATTTGCTTTACAGCAGTGCTGCAGGTTTCTAATCTGAGGCTAATTAAATGCAAACACTTATGGAAAAAAATGGGTGTGATTTGCAAGGAGCACAGCAGTTTTGTGGGGATGTGAAAAATGAACTGAAGTAATGAAACCCACCTTTTACAGCTAAGGCTGTAAGGCAAAATTGTCTGTAGCTGTCACTCCACTGACTTTGGTGAGGTGATGCCTGGGGAGCCTCTGGCCTGGAAGTGTAATTCTGAATGTCAGTGAGCAACAGCACACGAACTGCGAGAGCAGAAGCATGGACACGTTTCACCCAAAGTGTGAAAGCTCTGGGGGCTGCACTTGCCTGACTGCAGCCCATCATCTTGCAGGGGCTCCAAGAACCTCTGGGGATCCCACCGTGGGCTGCAGTGCCTGGGGTGGGGAATTTCACTGTCTTCCTTGCAGCAGGTCCCTCTCCCTTGTTCAGCAGGTGTGCTGCTTCCCTGGCCTGGGGGCCAGGAGAGCTCCCTTCCCACTGGCAGCGTGGACTGTGCCCACGGAACCCGCAGGCTGCTCCTCCGTGGAGCAGGTGACAGCAAAACGCAGGCCTGCCTTCATTCTGCCCACAGCTTTTTGCCATTACAAGTGGAAATGGATAGCTTTGAGGTGGATTAGTGTAAACTACTGCAGATCTGCGACTGAACCAGTGGTAGGGGAGGAAGAGGTGAGTACGTTGGTTTTCTATGCCTTTATTGAGTTAATAGTTACTCTTGGTAAAATCAGTCAATTTTTTTAAGCTAATGAATATCTTGTAACAAGATTACTAGTCACTTTGGCCCAAGAGAAAAATTAAATAAGAATATATTTTGAAAGTGATTTCATTTTCTGGCTGAAGAGGATCGCAATTATAAGGAGTTGCTCGATTTGACTTCACTTCCTTATCTACCACAGACAACGTCAGGGACAGAGAATGTTGGAAAAAAAGGGTACTTAAAGGTCACAGCTAACAGTACCTTTACCACTTTACTGTTGTCTAGTGGCACTGAATTGGTCTTCTTTCCTTACCATGTGGATAGCAGGTATTGTCACAATGTGCATAGACATGTTTACAAAGTGCTGGCTGTGAGCAGGAGATGGGCATTGGAAACCGTTTACTGCAACACTATGCAAGGCAATGCCACATGGATATGTGACTGGCAGGAAGTCTCTTCTTTTTTTAAAAAAAAATTATTTCCCTCCTCCCCCTATAGCTGTTCTAACCACATAGTTTCAAAATGCTTTTTCCAAAGTCAAGAGACAGCATATGGAAAGGAGCCCAGGGAAGCATGGTCCTATTCCTGCTCATACAGCCTCACACATGTAAATATAAATGCCTCTTCTGGGAGATGGGGAAGGTGATAGCCGAGTTTTCACTTTCTCTTTTTGTGGTTGGGGACATGTGTGACAATCAAAGCATGCCTGGAAGACAAGGTCAGCAATGATAGCAGATTATACAGCTGAAACTCATGCTATTAATGCATGGAAAGGGTCAGCTGCCATTATCAGCAACCTCAGCAGCCTCTGGGAAGCTATTTTTTTGTGCACAAAGAGCATGGATGGGCAGGTGGGCTGGTAATGGTGTTCACACTGGAGGTGGGGATCTGTCTAAAGACCACAACTAGGAGATCTCCCAATGTCATCTGCCCTGCAGCTTGCACATGCAGCACACAGCTGCTACTGCACAGAGGTTTTAAAGCAGCATTCACCCTTCCAAGAAGAGGTTTACAGGGTTTTTTTTATTTTGTGTCTTATTGTGCTTATACACACATTGATGCAGAAATAACCTTTCCTGTATGTGTTGAGTTTTTTGTTGTTTTTTTCTTTTCTTTTTGCGGCTTGCCCTTGTCTATTCACTTCTCTTGAGAGAGCTCCAGCTTATGTAACTAACCCCTTGATACAAAGCGTGTATGGATCCACACAAGTAACTTATAATGTTTAATTAAACTAAACTGTAATCAACAGACTTTATCTTTTGACTACTGTGTACCAGGGAAGCTTTATCTGTTGAAAATTAACAGTAAGATTGGCTTGACTTTTAAAGACACCACGTGAGTTCCTCATTAGCGTTATTATAATTTCTGAATTATAAATATGTAAATGATGAGTTTCACATGGGAGATTTAATTCTGTGCTCTTATTTCTGATTAGCTGGAAATAAACTCTGGCTCTGTAAGATAATTGGTAACACTGCACACCAATAAGGCATTTCCTTACACTTCATCAGAAGCAGCTGAAATTAAAGAAGGCAGGAGCTGTTACATTTTCGACAGTTTTGTAACACCAACTTGTTGAAGTTTTAACTCAGCCATTAGTATAGTCTATGAATTATTAATTCTTTCTTATGTCAGGAACAAAAACAAACGAAAAAAAACCCTGAAGATGTAAGCCTGGAGTATAAAAGCTCTAGGAGCCAGATATCTCTGTCTCCCATGATTTTTTTCCTAATCTACTCTCCAAACAAAACACACATATTTAGGTCTTTGCAGGGATCTGGACTTTTAAATACACATCCCAGACATATACTTAACTTGTGGAATTGTTTAGGGAGATTCCCTTTCCCTTTCCTTTTCCCTTTCCCTTTCCCTTTCCCTTTCCCTTTCCCTTTCCCTTTCCCTTTCCCTTTCCCTTTCCCTTTCCCTTTCCCTTTCCCTTTCCCTTTCCCTTTCCCTTTCCCTTTCCCTTTCCCTTTCCCTTTCCCTTTCCCTTTCCCTTTCCCTTTCCCTTTCCCTTTCTCTTCCCCTTCCCCTTTCCCTTTCCCTTTCTCTTCTTTCTCTTTCTCTAAAATTTCTTTCTCTCTCTTTCCCCCCCCCCCCTTCATATGTTGGCATAGATGTGTTTGGCTGCATGATAGCTGATAAAGTGACATAGCAAAGGGTAATTACCAAATAAATGTGAGTGTGGTAGGTTGTGCAAAACACTAATACAAAACAAATTGATACTTGCATGAATTTTACTTTTCTTCATTGAATGCAATGGAAGAGACAGGACTATATGGAGAAGTAGTAGTCCATCAGCAGTAAACTGTCAAAATGCAAACACACTCTCCTTCAATAATTCTTAATTTTAATATGTGGCCACCTCTAGACTTTATTTTGTTACTTTAGTAATTGACTTCTATATATATAATAAAAAGTAAACCATAAAAACAAAAGTTCCCTACTGAGCTGAACAAAATTTGCACAGAGATCAGTTATTTTAGTATTTCATGACAGCATAGTATTTGAGAGATTTGGTGAAACTCATATTCTCTATCAAGTTTGAGAAGAGACCATTTTGTACTGAGCATGTGGATATCCTCACACTGTTCTGTTTGTCTTCTCACAAGGCAAATTCCAAGTCCCCTTTTTAGCAACTTGAGTTCAAATTTCTCTCAAGCACCTACCACCTCTCTCTCCTCCACACAAGCAGTCTTTTTGGCTTACGGAGGCCAGTCCTCCCCTATCCTGAGGCAGCTCAGTTTTATCAGCTTCCCTGTCCTGTCTTTATGTTCTCCTTTTCTTTTGATGCTGCCCACCCAGGTGTTTCACAATGCACTGGTCAGCTTTGTTGCTTGTCTTCACTACATTGTACAAAGCCACAGAAATAGAATTTACTTGAAGAGCTCAGACTGGATGGTGCTTGGTCATTCATGAGAAGCCCTTCTGACTCTGTGAAACCAGTAGAACAGAATCAGGAAAGGTTTCAAATGTAAAAGTCTGGTAACTGTTCACAGAATGTACACAAACTCTAATACTCATGCTTGTCATATGCCCAGGGTGGGTCAGATGTTCATATTTTCACGTCATCTATTTAAGGAAAAAAGTATCTGATTCATAATTATTTATTTACTCTTTTTTAGTGAGGATTCAACAATAAGTTTTTCTTCGTTCTAGTTTTCCAAAGTGCTTAAATAATTTTTCATCCACGCAATTTGAGCTTGCCTACTTGGAAAACCACCAGCTAGAAAATGTTAAAACCTGTCACATGAAAATGGAGTCACATAAAGAAATATTAAAAAATTCTGTTATCAACTCAGCCTCTAACAAGAAATTTTGATGATGTATGTAATTTTTTTGATGAGTTTGTGCAATTCCCTATTATTCCTTTATGGGTGAGATCATGTGAAATAGAGGAGGGATTATTATTGTTGTGCTGCTAACATCAACCCTTATTTAATTACTATTATTGAGGTGATTATTCATCATCAGTATTATGATTATTTTAATCAGTTTAAAAAGATCATTCTTCCTCTGTTCCTCAGCTTTCTTCTATCGTTATGATCCTCTTGACATTTGCAATTTCTAGGCAGTCGATTTAAAGTCTAACAGAGATGGAAAAATTCCTTAGTAAATCAGATGAATGCAAGTCTGCATTTTCTGATTTATAGTCACTCTACAATGCAGTAAAATAAAGCTTTTGCTTTAATCCATATTCCTTTTGTTTTATTTTTGTATATGTTCTGAAAAGTGAACCAGGGTACAATCCACTGAAAGTATTATTTTTCCTTTTTCAATGGACTGAGAAGTATGAGTGAGCCTCTTAATTTACAGACTGTTGCTGCAATGTTTCTTACTTTTAGGAGCTCTCAGTAAAATACAACATTCTCTAAATGCTTTTGAGAAACAGCCTCCTGTGAGGGTATAGGTGGCAACCCATGAGTGCCAGCACTACGTGTAAGTGCTAAGAGCAATGTCCATCCCAGGGGATGTATGGAACCAAGCTGGGCCCTTGGGTTTGTGTAGGAGCACAGCAGTGGCTGGGTGCACACACCTGCAAAGAAGAGGTGCAAACACAGCAGCGTGCACTATGTGTATGTTGTTATTCAATATATTATGGCCACTTTTTGCAAGTGCACAAAAGTGAGTGCAGATAAAAGCTGAGAACGTGACACAGGCCACATGATCCACACTGAGCCGGTACCAGAGCTATCACTGAAGAAACATAATGCAGAAATTTCTCAAGTGTAAAAGTAAAAAATTTTCTCTCTTTCATAGGGAAAACACTAACAAGACTTCTTTTCTTGATGTTTCCAAGGACAGATGTAAATATTCCAGGAAAAATGAGTTTAAGACTTGATATGGAAGAGCTGTACACAAACTGCAGCTGGCATGGGCTCTTCTTTGGTATAGAGGCATAATTTAGGCATTGTTTACATGTTGGTTTGATTCATTTTAATTCTTTGCATAAAGTGATCAGCCATCTTAGAAATATTTCTTTCTACTTTCTCCTTCTTGCACTAACCTTCTGAGAAGGCAGTCCCAGACTTACACTTCTTAAGAGGTTAAAAATCTTCTTGTTTCAAGTTTAAATTTATTCATGACAGCATATACTGCCATGACAATTGTATGTCCAGTAATGCCCTACAGCTCAAATGGCTGTTTCCCTCCCTGCCCTGTGTTGGGAATACATACCATGGTTAGAAACCATCATACTGGGACTCAGGCTTCATTTTGACAGACTAAACACCACCTCCTTCTCTCAGGGTGGGTTTTATGTGCCCTGCATCCCTGTGAGGCCTGTTTCAGCTTCAATTCTGTGTGTTTCTTTCTTGAAAAGAAATGACCAGGAGAGTACTTGGAAAATTGCTCTATTTATTTATTTTTTTTAAATTCTCTGCTCTGCTGGTCACCAGCTTCCCTCATCACTGACCACATGGCGTTTTAAGACTCTTGCTTAGGTCAGCTCTGCCCCACATTTAGGCCCAGCAGATAATTGCTCATCTGCTGTGATAAAAGGCAGAAAATATGGCCCACGTTTTCAGCAGCCAAGCCGCTGCCCTACTTAAAACATGAAAACTGAAGCAAACAACAGGAAACATTTCCAGAAAATAAGGCCTGCTTGACAGCAATGCAAGAGGCAATCTAACACTTTTAAAAACAACACAATAAAATTGTGCATGCCTCTACTCTAGAGAAAGCCCAGGTTATTTTCTTTGCTGGCCCTTCCCACCTTAACTCCTTAGAGGATCCACGTTCATACCCAGGGGCTCACGATGCAGAATTAGCTAGCCTAATTCTGGCTGCCAGATTTGTTAATTGAACTCCCTGTGAAGACAAAACGCTTCATCCATAATGTCACTATGATGTGACCAGACTGTAACATCCCATACCCAGGCTTATGGATTTTCCATGCTGGCCAGCACTTCACATCAAAGGCTGCCCTGAGTAGGGTCTGCCATGGACGTGGTGTTGAAACTCAAAAAAGCACCAGCCAGACTCAGGGGTCAGTCAGCTCTGCTAGCAATGGGGAACTAGTTCAAGCCAAAAAAAAAGGCAAACAATGCAGAAGGAAACTCCTATGTTTTTAGCCTACAATAGCAAAGATTATTGATGCAATATATGGCCATTTAGGGTTCAGTATAATGTGTAAAATGAGACTAAGCATTATGATTATTATTTCTAGCACAGACCATGTTTTCATGTGGCTATATTCCATCTTTTTTTTTCACTTCTGGTCTTGCAGGCTGTCTTCCTAGGACCAGGTGAACAAGGTTACAGCAGTGGCCCACATGGACAATTAATATCAGCTAAAAGTTACCTTACATATTTCCTACCTTTTAATTAATCTCAAAACATGGAAAACTAGGCAAACTCTGACTGCAAAGGCAATGGTTATGGTTTTCTGCAGCATATCAGTTCACTGGGGAGGCCAACAAGAATGTCTGGGCATCATGTGCACTTTTTTCTTAGTGGTTTTCACATCTCATTCACTAACCAACAAGTGTGTGATTTGTGACACAGAAACTACAAGCTACAAGCTTTCAGTGTGCTGTTGCTGAGAAACAGAGGTGTCAGTCTACACTAGTTCAGTCCTCTAAGAAGGGTAAGATATATTTGTAATTTTGAAGCCAGGATTTTGAATATTGCCAGTTCACAGCATCTTCTAAAAAACCAAAGCCTGAGGTGTGTTCGGAAAAGCAAGAGGGAAATATTGTCATTAAAAACTGTGTGCACGTACCAAGTGTCTTGACAAACATATGGTTACTGAGACTTGTAGGCATGAGTTCTGCCTACATAACTGACTACTACATGAGTCGAAATAAAGACATAGATGAGAGTATTTATAAATAGGAGGCTGAGATTCTAAGCAGTTGACAAATTGGCCTTTCATGCTGTAGCAGTAAATACAGGCAATTCAAAGATGCTTGAAATGAAAGTGCCACTGAGGCAGTCCCTTGAATCCTCTGCAAAAGGTGGGTGACAGGCACAGATGCTTAAGCACAGCCTCAGACAGAAGGAGGACCTGACTGACATCCCACCATGAGAGCTCACTGTGGAGAAGAATGTTGGTTTTAGCCTCCACAGAGCTGCAGTTGATGTCTAGGTCTCTCCTTGGTGGCTCTGTCAGTAGGGCTGATCTTGGTAAAATTACAGTCTCTTGGATAATTTTACCTTTTTTTAAATGTTTACTCATCTTACCAGTGCTGCTCTGTAACTTGTTTTCTCTCTTCTCCCTCTAGCCTTGTTCTTTAATCTCTATTCAACAAATATATGTGAGATCATTTCAGGGAGATAACAATCTAATTTTAGGAAACAGAGAGAGGCAGAGAGATAGATACACTCACAAGTCATGTTGAAATGGAAGGGGCTTGCTGATAATCAAGGTGACCTGAAAGCCCTGAATCTAATCTCAAAGTGTTTTAATGTGGGTTGCCTGTGGTTGCAGGATAAATGAAGATATTTGCTTTATGTCTGCAGAAGAGAGTTCATGCTAGGATTATTCACTGCACTGTGTTTTTCATACATTTTTCTTTTTTTTTTTTTTTAATGTCTCAGGCATAATTACTAGATGTGGTAAACAAAGCTAAGCAAAGCAATAATTCTGTCTCACATTACATTTGTTTTAGAATCACAGTCCATCAGGGGATTTTTTTTTCCTGACCTTCAGCAGGCTCACATCTTCCTCACTTGTTATTCCAATGAATGAACGTCTGTGCCTGCTACATGGCTGTATGAGGTGAAGCAGCAGAAATAACCAAGCTACCATGAGCTCAGGCAATTCCTACTGTCGCCTTCAATGCCAATTGCTTCAGGAAGAATTGCTTCAAACATGAGAAGAGGCTGTAAATTTGCTGTCCTTTTTTTTTTTCCTGGCATGCCCTTTTTTTGCTTATAATCCTGTGCTTCTTGCATAATAAGGTCACTTATTGCCGTGTTTCATTTATGAAGCAGCAACATCCTTCAGTCTAAGCCTTTCTTTTTGCTTACCTTTTGTTGAATTTATCTATGAAATATTGGTGAGGTCTAGGGAACTATTATTTTCTTTTTTTTACATGTTTCTTCACTGGTAGAAAGTGCACAAAAATCTTGAGATGAAGAAGAATTCTCCAAAATAATAATTCTTTTCATAACACACATAAAAGAACTAGGGTTTATATAAATCTACCTTAGGAATTCTTTATCAAGACTGCATTGTCTGGAATAAAATTAAGGTCTCTCCACACACACGTACATGTTTTCTCCTGGACAAGGAAGTGGCTTCTCTGAAATTGATGTCTTCATCAGTTGTTCTAAACAGTTTGCTTCTTATGAAGCTCTGCATTTCATGGAAACATTTAAAGACCTGCTCAATGTCCCATACTTCTCCTAAATAAAATTAAAAGAGGGCAAAGAAGGTCATGTGATTTTTTTTTTTTTTTTCCAGTTAAGGAAGTAAAGAAAATAAGTTGCAAAGCTCTTCTCCTATAGTAGCCAGGAATGCCTTTATCAACCTTGTGAATTCTTGTTTCTGACATACTATCATTTGTCCTCAATTTTGGAAGTTTCACCTGTACTGGAGTACTGGAGAAAACGAACAGAATCTTTCCCTTCACCCTAGAAGAAAAGTTGTAAAATAAGAATGGATGCTACTACACAATCCTGGAAATACTACATTTATTAATTAAAAGCCTTTATCAAACTAAAATTTGCAAAAACTAAGATTATGTGAGAATTTATGTTTTAACTGATGTATTTTTAGACAGGAAAATTAGCAAGGAAACATAAGTGACTTTCAGGCATCAATGGCACAAATAACAAAAGCCACAGCAAGGACTAAGCCATTCTGACTTGCATGCTGGTGCATGTGGTGGTTGAGGGGTTTACATCCAGTTTTCAAAAGTAAAAGCTGGATGTACATATTGGAAGATCCTAGACCCTAGGTATTTTTCTGCCTTCTTACCTGAGATCCTAGGATTTTAAGTTCTCTGATGTTCTAAAAGAACATCAGGTACCCAAGTGCTTTCAAGGATTTAGACATTAAAATGCTTTTGAAAACTGCACTTTACATTTGTTTCTGTAGCTCCACAAAGCTACAAGCATCCAGGGTTGGATGGGGAATTCAGTGAGTTGCTCTTGTGTCTAGCATTGAAAGAGCAAAACCATTCTGTTCAGGTAGAACAGTGGTATTTTTACACTTTAGTTTCATTCAGAATTGCAAGAAAAACTAATTGTGTTCAATTTTTTTGGCAAATGGAGCAGAATTGTATTTGGAGTCCACAAATGTGAAAAAATTAACTAAAAAAGATACCACAGGTGGAATTCCTGATTGAGAGACTCCTCCAGGGCAATGATTTCCTTATGCATGAGCATCTGTGCACAAGTCATATCAAAAGTTGGTGGTGAAAGTTGCCCCAAGAAAACAACTTGAACTGGGAGCCCTGGATTCAAGGATGGACTACTCCATATTGAGTTTTCTTTGTGTGGCTTCAGGCAACCCATGTTACGCTCTGTGTCTAAGTTTCCCACCTCTAATAAAAGGATAATAGCATTTCTCTTTCTCACAGGGTATGTGCTGCAGGTGAGTGCATTAAAGGTGGTAGGATCTTTGAACAGAGCATGGAGGAGATGGATGTACTTTAGAGCTTCTCTGAGGAGGAAGTAGTTAAGAAAGTGCTTTGAGAACTGGAGCCATGCATAATCCATTTATACTGTCTTTTTTCTTTGTTTAACTTTACATAAAAAATCACTTTGGTAGTATGTTTTGAACGTAGAGGTGGAATTGTAAAATGTTATTTTATGTGGCTATTTTTCACTTCCACTCTTAGAAGGTTGTATTTAATTACTCTTAATCCAGTGCAAAAAAAAAAAAAAAAAAAAAAAAAAAAAAGGAAAGTCAGAGATTCCAAAGTTTTGAAAATAACTTCAAGTAATACATGTCTATTTAACATAAGTATGAAACATATATATAACATAAAATTCCTGTTTCTCACTACCCAGAATGCTGCCAGTGATTCAGACCTTATATCTATTAGTTGTTCAGGATTGTTCTTTGTGTCCTTCCCAGGGTGGCTGTGAATGAAGGCAGTGAAAGAAGAAAAGGAGGGCAGGAAAGAAAAGGGGAGTGAAGCTAAGCAACAGCCCAGAAGGTGATTATCAAGTTAGTCAAAAGGATGATGTGTTGTGCTGGGAGAATGATTTCTCTTTTATAAAACTTGTCAGCTGATAGGAGCTGCTTAGAGATTTGACCGTTAGGGGCAGCCTTTGTGGAGGCAGAGCAGTGGGCAGGGTACAGGTGATGCACTTGAAGGGACATGGTTAATGAATGCTTCACAGTGCACTGTAATCTCAAATATACATAACCCAAAGTATACCTGAACATACACATGTGTTTTTATATGTATAGGCACATTTATGGATTTTTTTTTTAGAGCCTACACAAATCAGACACCCACATTGGACTTGCATTTAAATATACAACCTAGATATACAAAACCATGCAATTTAACATGTTTTGGTTGGTGTTTTTTCCATACTGAAAATATTTCCATACCAGTATTGTTCTTTTCACATCATCAATTTTGTGGTTATCTACATGGGTCACTTTTGCTTCTCCTCTCATCATGCAAATTATTAGCATGGTCCACAGTTATGAAGTATCTCTGTATAAAATAAAGTATTAAAGACAAAAATCAGTAGAAGACTGACTGGAGTGAATTTATGATTCATTTAAAGTGCAAAACTGTCCATTTAACCCTTACCAATATTAATTTTCTTCATCATGTAAACTTTATCTGTGGTTAGAAAAGCTATTAATTTAAATAAACTTTATCAGTCTGAGAAATTAATCATTTGATCAATATATCAGGCAAAAAGTTGAAATTACATACTTCTCCACCTTATCCTAGAAGAACTGACTACAGACTTTCTGCAAAAATTGCAATGAGAGTGGAAGGCAGTGCTAAAGAAATAAACAAACCCAGAAGGACCCAAACAAACATTTCTTGATTTGCCAAATGCCAACACTGGGGTGGATTCAGAGGTAGTGTCTCTGCTGTTCCCTTGTTTCCTCCCTCTATGGCTTGCTCTGGAAACTAAAAAGGGCCTTTTCAGATCTTATCAAAATGAATATTTAATCTGATTCAAATTAAATTGGTGGAGTTGTTAGTACATCTCAAGCCAGACTTTATTGTTTTGTGAAGCTTAATGCTCAGTATTAATGCAGATACGGGCAGCCTTGCTGACTCACTTGGATTGACAGTCCTTGCAGAAGGGCTTGCAAGAGAGGAGGGCAGCAAATCCTTTTTCACAGTTGTCATCCAGGAAGGTGAGATGCCTGACCCAAGTGGTCCCAGAGGCAGCTGGGATGGACACAGCCTGCCTGTGCCTGCCTAGGTTTGCACCCTGGGCTCTCCGAAGGGCTTGCAGAGGTCTTGCAGCGCAGTGGGAGTGAGGCTGAAATACCTCTGTCATCTGCTGAGGCTCTCTGCCGTGCAGCGCAGTCAGGGTTTGTTTTGAACAGAGGACAGAGTAGCCAATGCTTGCATGCAGGATATGTGGAAAAAGGTTCTGCAGGCAGATCTCTCCTTGAAACCTGCTTTTTTCTATATCCCGCAGAGAGGCTTGTGCACAAGCGAATGTGGTGGAGACAAGGTTTTTGATACAGAGCTGTAGGAGCGTCACAAAAGCCTGCTTTTCAGCCAGCAATGGGACGGAGATGGGGAGAATTTCAGTCTGAGGAATCTGGCACGCCACAAGGATAGCTGGCAGCACTCTCTGTGGGACAGTGGTGGTGGATTCACACTCCCATTTTACAGTTTATAGTTTTATATTTTCCACAGGTTCCATAGCACAATTATAAACAGTTAGATCCTCTCTAGTCCTCCTCCATGTTGCTCTGACTGGAGCTCTCAGCCTCCCAAGCTGGGTAAGGTTGCAATCGCGATGAGCAAAGGAACACTGTCTTGCTTGTGGTGTCTGTTTCTTTCCAGCCAAAACTTCAATGTAAAAAACTTATCATGTTTGTTTATGTTTTTAGAGACATTTGCAAAAAGATAGTTGGTTGTCAAACACATTTTTATCATACTTGGGAGGTTGCCATGCATACCTCTTGTGCTGCATACCTTCCAGTTTTGCCCATTTTCAAACAAAAGAAGAAAAAATAGAAGAATATTAGATAATGTTATATAAAAAACCTGAATTTATGTACAACTCAATTTCAGTGGCAGTGTTTAACTATCTCTAGTTAGACCAGGCTAATCAGTTTTTGCTGATACCCTAAAATTCTGTCCAGGTACTGGGATGGCTCAAGCTTGCTGATGGGAATTTAGTATTGGTTTTGGCTGATTATACTGAACAATCCCTTAGGATGAATGGTTCATGAACTGTCTGAAAGGAAAGATTTGGTAGATTGTAAGTAGCAGGTCAAAGCTTTCAGGGGATATTGACAGGTATGAAGGAAGAGGGATAATGTGGGGAAAGGTACTGAGATTAAAGTCAGAAAAAAACCAAGGAAGGAATAAAAAAAGGCTAGTTTATCACTGTATGTGTAATTTCCACCCAGCATGGCAATACAGCCTCCCTTTACAGTTTCCCTACCTCACCCTACAGTTCTTGTACTTACCCCTATGTATCCCAGTTTAGCTGGAATTTCCCTCTCGGTTTATCCAATATTGTATAGTGAGAGAGTTTGTTGAACCCCACTTTCCTGTCGTTGAACACTGTTTCTTGCTTTAATCAGCATACAACTTTCTTTCCTGTAGTAGGTATGGGAGATTTTTCACCTGGATTTGTGACTGGAACAGCTGCTGACAGCAGCAGTAGTCAGATGCAAAGGTATTTTTTTTCATGAAAACTGTGCAAGTGCACCTCAGTCTGTCCCAACAGCATAAGCTGTTGCCCAATTCTTGCTTTGTCAGCACTGGTAGGTGGTACTTTTGTTTCTTCCTTAGCTCTTTCTGTTATGGACCTACCTCCTCACAAGTCGAGTATATGTGTGATTTCAAGCCAGCAGGACTTGTCGCTGCTAATGTGAATAATGTTCATGGTAAGATTACCATTAAGAAAGAAACAGCAATTAATTATGCATTAGGGATGAATGATATGCACTTTTGTCAAAAGGTGGGAACAAGAGAAGTGTTTGGTTATAATAAAATCATTCCTCTAAAGGTCTTTTTTCTCATTCTTCTTCCTCTGGGGCCAGCAGTGTGGTGCACCGAGCTGCCAAGAAGGAAGGGATCTGGGCTGCTGGGTGCCTTCCCTCTCCCTGCTCCAGCTCTGCTCCCAAAGGAAAACAGCACCCAAGTCAGACAACTGTAAATCCCTGTTCTTCCCCCAGCAGTCCTTGTGCTCATCGCTCCTTCAATCATCTCCATTCCTGTTGCTAAAAGTTCCTTTTAATTATAAGTATTAATTCAACCAATATTGCTTCTTCCAGAAGATTACATAAAGTTTTTATATAAAAGTAAAGCTTTATTTAACATCTCATAAAATCTGTTTTAAGCCAGGGAGGGAGGGTTCTTTCTCATGCTTGTGTGCCTTTCTCATGTGCTAACACTTTCGCCCAAAGGTTTTTTGTAGCAACCATAAGATGTCCATTGACCTTTGAGGTCTTTGAACCTGAGCTGCTGGGCTGGGGAATGACAGAAAAGGTGCTGATCCTACATCCAGTCCTTTCTCTTCTGCACCACGTTTGCAAGGGAATTAGATTTAAACCCTCTGAAAAGTATTTTGAGATTTTCTTCTCTTTCTGTGATAAATATGTTACAGATTGGTGCTTTGCTTGTAGACACTATTTCCCAATTCTCGTAACTTCAACAGATCTATTGAACTCACACTATGAGTCATTTTAGTTCACAAAACAAACTTGTGAGTGGCATGTTTAGTGTAAGTAGATTAAAAAAAAATAAAAATTGGATTTTTAGATGCACAAAAAGCCGTATTGATAGGTGCACAGATTTCAACCAATCACACTTGCAGCAGTAGGAATTGAGTCAAGTGTTGGACTGCAGAATTTACTTCTCCCCTAAACTTGTTTCACATGATTTTGTTGGCCAAAGTTATCCTAGAGGTAGATGGAGATCTAGTTTGGTTGAAAGCTGATTGTGAACCTTGAAAAGAGTTTTTTAAAATGGCTCTGACTTGTATAGAGGGAATTACAAGGAAAATGTTCAGCAGAGCTCTTGGTCATTTATGTAAGGAGACATTTACTCAGAGCCCATACAACAATCTTTCTGCAGTGTCTCTAGTCCTGTCATGAGATCTATATGTAGGCATTTGGATATACAGGTCAGCTTGCACAGGGTGTTGCCCACATTGTGTCTGGAGACTGCATTGCCAGACTAAGAAAGTTTAAAGTACTTCAGTTGGCTAAGAATAATAGTAAAAAGAGAGCAGGACTGACTGTGATGCAGGTTGGCAACCAAAGCACGTTCCAGGTCCCCCAGGCTTGTATGGCCCAGCTTTGAAGTTCATATTTCCTACTACAGTTACCTGGCTCAGGTAGATTAGCAAAATTTTTTTACAGCTTCCAGTTTTGATGGCCAGACCCACACTCCCAATTTAAGCCTTATTCATGTGGGTGATCAGATGTTATTAAAAATGTACTCTGTGAACCAGCTAGACAGGATAAAAATGCTTTCTGTTTTAATTTTATTATTTTAACTTGATCAGAGGTAAGCATTACAGAAATGGAAAATAAGGTTAAACAAAAGAAATCCATAGAGTTTCTTTCACTCCTTTTTGTGGCTGAAACTGAGCTGTGATTAAAACCTTTCTACAAGAGTGGGAATGGCATGATGTTTTCAGTCCTAGCACATGCATGGTCAAGCTTATATTAAAATTAAGCCAAAACCAATGTGCATTCTGTACAACATAACAACTAATGTTTAAAATAAAGTTAGAGAAAGAATAATGAGAATGGACTGACACTTTCCACTGGAGCCTTTGAAGTTACAGAAATGCAACACAAAGAAAGGAATCTTTATCAGAAACTACTTGACACAGTCATAAAACTGTGTCTGGAAAGACATATTCTTTGACAAGTCTCTTCTTAATACTTTTTAAGAAAAGTGCCCAGTCAAAGGGCATTTTTCCATTATTTGAACCCAGCAGCTGAAGTGGGTTAGGTGCCATAGGTTTTCAGAAGAAATTGCAGCACATGCATTATGCTAGATCCTATTTAAAATACAGTGATACATATGAATCTTTGATCTTTCAAATATTGTGGGATCAAAGTATTCACTGTTTTGGATATAAACCTGTGCTAAAATCAACTGATTATAGCTCTGACCATGGAAAAGAACCTGGTACAAATGACTTTCAACTCATGTCACTCCAGGTAGTCTGTGCACTTTTGAGTTAATTAGCATCTCTTTGAACTTAATTTATTTCCTGTTGCGTGGTCTGGAATAAATATCAGTTACTAATAATCTATTTAAAACTCATTTTAGTGCTGGAATGTAACACTCAGAGGGAGAGACATGAACAGAAATGTGTTGGTGTGTGTAGTTGCTCTCCTTACTACTCTTAATATATATTAAAAAAAATCACATCTAGCACCCTGGTTCCCAGTTATTCTTAACTGGCAATGCTTCCTCCTAAATGAAGCACTCACAGTAGCATAAATTAATTAATAATAGTATTAAAAGCACAAGAAAACTCTGCAATGGGTCATTATTGTTATCAGTACTTATTTGATCATATGAAAAAGGCAATTTGAAGTTTTATAGGGAGGGAGGAGGAGTTATTTGCTTGTCTTTAAAGGGCAATTCTCATTAAAAATCAATTCAAAGTTATACAACAAAAAGCTCTAGAAAAAGTAGTGTAAGGTAGGGTACTTACCAGGCTGCTGAACCCTGTGAAAATTTTGATCATCACCAGTCAATGAACAGAAATGTTACACTTCACATTTTTTTTTTTTCAAATCAAAGTAGTAGGACACTAAAAATAAATTATAGAGAGCAGCTGTATTGACCCCATACCACATCTTTTCCCTCATTTTTCAGGCTGCCCTATTTCTCTAAGGAACACTAGCCCTCACACCCTACCCCTCACCTTGCTTTTCAGATGTCTCAGGACTTCCAGGTCCATATGTGTCTCCTGCTGAGTAACACTAAAGAGCCTTTCCACAGCTGGGCTTGTCTCCTCCTGCAACACACAGGTAGTGAGCAAAGTTTCTGGAGCACTGAGCCTTTTCTAATTGGTGTAGTCTTTGCCAGCACTGCTAGCTTCACCTTTCAGACTGCCCTTGGTATGGTCAGACAGAGCCTGGGCACTTTCCTGACCATGAGAAGAAATAGGTGGCCTTTTTCACAGTGTACAGTCCCAACAGGTCCTCTTTGCACCTTACTTTGATTAAGCTTATATGGGAAAGTCCTTGCTGGTGTACCTGCTACATGCACAAGGTTTTGAAGGTTAACAGGTCCCTGCATCATCTTTGAGTCCCTATGAATATGATTATGTGCATCCTAAAACCTAAGCATATGAATATGCTTTTAGTCATGTTTTCTGCACTGGATGCAGAAAACAAAAGATCAGTCAGAGAGGCTGGTAGCACACAGACTCTGTTTCTTATGAAATTGTCACCAGCAGTCCTTTCCTCTTAACCCAGCCACTTCATATTACCCTCCCAAGCAGAAAAACAAGAGAAGAAAAAAAAATGCCCTTAGTGAAAGCCATTCAGTAAAAGAAATACATAAATGTCACTCACAAAAAGCTACAGGTCATTATACATATAATTATGAAATGATTTTTTCTTTTTTTAATGCCCATGAATTACCAATGCCAACTTACATTTGAGGCTAACAGTGATTTAATACCACAGGAACATACTGACTGTAAGAAAGGGAAGATTTTACCGAGAAACTTAACAGGATTTCCTTTCAAACATTTACAGAAACAAAACTGTCTTTTTCAATGAAGCAGGTGGATTTGGTTAGAAGTGAGAATGAATCTTTTTCCTTCACCCTAAAATGCACATGGGGCATTGGGCTGAATCTTTACATCAGCTCAGCACTGGTATTTCTTAATTATTGAATATTACCTGGAAATGGACTTTTATTTTGGGAGTTTGTCTCTAGCACTTGCCATTTAACAGCTTCTGTTTCTAATTTCACTGTTCCTCACGGTTTCTTCAAAACAGCATTCAGTGAATGGAACAAGAATTAATCTGCTGGAATGAGCTGAAACATATGACTTTGAAAAGCATGTGGTCCAGCATACTCTGGGACTGGAAATGTATTCCCTGAACAGGCATTTAAGACAAGACTCATCTGAACTGCTCAGCGTATTCAGCATGTTGTTGCTGAAGAAGAATATTGTGCTCAAAAGAGGAGGCTAGCAGTGATTCTCTGAATAAATCGGTTCATGAGTTTGAGGAAAAGAAAAAATGAGTTTTCTCTGGAAAATATTTACTGCTTGATACTGCTGAGATCTTGCCTCATATAAAAGATCGACTGAGCATTGCCCTAAGTTTTTCTACAGAAAATTAATCAGTGTGAAGGCAGTATATTCCATTTCATCTTGCATGTCTGTCTATCTGTGGTTCCTTAAAGATATTAAAAGTTAAAAGAAGATTGAAGTGCCTATGTACCCAGAAAAAAAGATACTTCAGCTCTGTCAGGTCTATCAACAAAGTCAGAAGAGAGCAATTAAGCAGTCAGGGAAAGAAGAAAAAAAAGTCATGTAGTGTTTCAGTCTAGAGCTTTGTAAACGAGCTCTTAAATATATGATTCATGTGCCTCATTCATCTACGACTGTTCACACTATCCTGACACATTGCTGTAACACTAAATAATTTAGTAGTGCATTTGGCATTTGTTTCTTTCCTCATGCTGTCACGCAGAATCACAGAATCACACAGAATGTCAGGGATTGGAAGGAACCTCAAAAGACCATCCAGTCCAACCCCCCTGCCGGAGCAGGAACACCTACATGAGATCACACAGGAAGGCGTCCAGGTGGGTCTTGAATGTCTCCAGAGAAGGAGACTCCACAACCTCCCTGGGCAGCCTGTTCCAGTGCTCTGTTACCCTCACAGTAAAGAAGTTTCTTCTGAAGTTTAAGCGGAACCTCCTGTGTTCCAGCTTACACCCATTGCCCCTTGTCCTATCATTGGACATCACTGTGAAGAGCCTGGCTCCATCCTCCTGACACTCACCCTTCATATATTTATAAACATTAATGAGGCCACCCCTCAGTCTCCTCTTCTCCAAGCTAAAGAGGCCCAGCTCCCTCAGCCTTTCCTCATAAGGGAGATGCTCCACTCCCTTCATCATCTTGGTGGCTCTTCGCTGGACTCTCTCAAGCAGTTCCCTGTCCTTCTGGAACTGTGGGGCCCAGAACTGGACACAATATTCCAGATGTGGCCTCACCAGGGCAGAGTAGAGGGGAAGAAGAACCTCTCTTGACCTACTAATCACAGCCCTTCTAATGCACCCCAGGATGCCATTGACCTTCCTGGCCACAAGGGCACAGTGCTGGCTCATGGTCCTCCTGCTGTCCACCAGGACTCCCAGATCCCTTTCCCCTACACTGCTCTCTAGGAGATCATCTCCCAGCCTATACTGGAACCTGGGGTTGTTCCTGCCCAGGTCCACCACCCTACGCTTGCCCTTATTATATTTCATTAAGTTTTTCCCTGCCCAGCTCTCCAGCCTGTCCAGGTCTCTCTGGATGGCAGCACAGCCTTCTGGAGTGTCAGCCACTCCTCCCAGCTTTGTGTCACAGCAAACTTCCTGCCAGTGCACTCTGTGCCCTCATCCAGGTCATTGATGAATATATTGAATAGTACTGGTCCCAGTACCGACCCCTGAGGGACTCCACTAGACACAGGTCTCCAACTAGACTCTGCCCCATTGACCACCACTCTCTGGCTTCTTCCCACCAGTCAGTTAATAATCCATCTCACTACCTGCTCATCTAACCCAGAGCTCCTCAATTTGGCAGCGAGGATGCTGTGGGAGACTGTATCAAATGCTTTTACTTCTTCCCAGATTCCCTGCCCAAACACTTAGCTTATTACATTTTATTGCCTGTCAGATTTCATCAATTAAAAGGAAAAAAAGGAAAATTTAGACAGAATTTAATTGAATTATTTAATAAACAGATGTCAGGTGCAAATGCATAATTTATTTTAAATGTGTGTAATGGAGCTTTAAGGCTACAGTGATATTAAGTCAAAAAGCTTTTCTTCTATCTTTTAAGTTGCCAAGCTACTGCCTTCCAACCTAGTAGCAGAGTGGGAATAACATGTTCTTCGAAGATCCACAGTGCTAAATCTGAGCATCCTCTGGTCCTACTGACTTGTCTATCAGTTAAACTGGTTAACTCAAAAGTGAACTAGGTAATCTCTCTAGGTGGTGCAGAGTGAAACAATGGGTGGCAATGTTGCAGTATGGGCTGCAGTAGGAGAAAGATGTTGGTTCATTGAGTAATCAACAAAGTGAATAAATAATGCACCACACAGATAAATTTTAAATGTTCAATGACTTTTTTTGCTTCAGTTGTAACAAACAGATTAATTATGATCAGGGTTTTTTAATATTAATTAATGTTAATAGTGTTGAGTAAGAACCTGAGCCAGAAAAGAGGGGAAAATAATTTAAAAATATTAAGCCAGATTAGGTTGCTTGAGTTATTAGTGTCTGACAAAGTTGACCTTAGAACATTAAGAGAGGCAGCTGAAGTAATTCTGTATGTATTAATGACTATCTTCAAGAACTTATGGAAAAAAAAAGAAAAAGTAAAACATAATGAGTATGTAAGAGTGTGGAAACAGAGATTAGAGGGTATAGACTAGCCCAAATTCATTGCATGAACAGTCACTGGAATAAATATTTGACCTGTATAAACATAGAGCATGGTAGTTTTACTAAGCTTCTCCAAAATGTCATTAGCCTTTTACACTCCAAAGAATCACAATTTCTTATGATGACTGTAATATTTATCTTTTTTGGGCTAAGGAACAACTAAAAATTATTAGATTAGATGGCTCAGAAAAAGAAATAGTTCAAACCCAACTTTCCATGCTCCCACCATTAATTAGATTGTTACTGTGTTCTGGCCAAACGAGGAACTTTCTGAGGGACATCAGGTCTGTTCCAACCCCATGGTTCATGGGAAGTCTCTCTTTATATACTCATGGCATAGGCTTTGTGGTCGTTCCTTGCTCTCTTCCTTCCTCTCAACATTCCTGTCATGCCTCAGGAACTGCTGGTTACATCTCCATCCATGTTCCCTGCACTCCACAGTCTCAGGAACCTCTTCCTAAGCTCAGCTGCGCTCCAAGGGCAGCAGCGATCTCCCCCTCTTTTCCACAGAGTCCCCATCAGATAGAGTGTAAGACAATTCTGAACAAAAATGAAAGAAGTCACTGTCCAGGACCTTATCAAAAGTATCATGGACAACACAAGAGCTAACTTTTCTGCTTTCCTCAGCCCTGACAATGCATCAGTTGGAGTTTGCACTCCACCTTTGGCACTGAGCTTTAAGGCAGTTCTAGGCAAACTAGAGAAGGTTAAGAGCACAATAAAATGTGAAAAGACTTAAAAAATGTGACCTGTATGTAAGCAGTGAAGATTTCTTTATAAGGAAGAAAAGAATTGAAAGGAGGATATTATAAGAGTTGCCAAACATTTCAGAAGTTCATGACTCCCTCTCCATGTTTCTAGAGGAAAGGTTAACATGCAAAATCATTATAGAAATACTTATCTGGGAAAAAAAAAATACTTTGTGTTGAAAAGTAAAGTACCAAACAATTTAGCTATGAGTGTTTCAGGGTCTCTAACTGACACTGTTTTAATGCAGAAAATGGATGAAAATCTGCCTTGCATGATACAATTATATTTAATCCTTACCTAAAACAGCCTACAGATTCAATGAACTCTTCTCTTTTCAGTTTCATACTTTCATGGTTGCATGGAAAACATACAAGTCTGGTAAACAAAGCAGGAAGACTCACTTAGTATAAATTTCCACCTACCTGGGCATCATCTAGAGGCCTCCATCTTCTGCTTGCACATGAACAGGATCACTATTTTCTGTCAATTAGAAGAAACTGCTTTCTTCAAGGACACATAGCGAGGTAATAATTCTCTGAAGCTGTGGTGGGTTGACCCTGGCTGGGTCAAAATGCCCACCAAAGCCCACCAAAGCCCACTCTATCACTTCCCCTCCTCAACTGGAGAGAGGAGAGAAAAATATAATTAAAGGCTTGTGGGTGGAGATAGGACGGAGAGAGATCACTCACCAATTACTGGCATGGGCAAAACAGACTCGACTTGGGGGAAAAAAAAAGAATTTTAATTTATTACCAATCAGAAAAGAGGATAATGAGAAATAAAACCAAATCTTAAAACACCTCCCCCACCCCTCCCTGCTTCCCGGGCTTAACTTCTCTCCTGATTTCCACCTCCTCCCCCCAGCAGCACAGGGGGACTGGGAATGGGGGTTGGGGTCAGTTCATCACACGGTGTTTCTGCCACTGCTTCCTCCTCAGGGGGAGGACTCCTTCCCCCGCACCAGCGTGGGGTCCCTCTCACGGGAGACAGTCCTCCACCAACTTCTCCAGCGTGAGTCCTTCCCATGACTGACAGTTCTTCACAAACTGCTCCAGCCTGGGTCTATTCCATGGGGTGCAGTCCTTCAGGAAGGGACTGCTCCAGCGCGGGTCTCCCACGGGGTCACAAGTCCTGCCAGCAAACCTGCTCCGGCCTGGGCTCCTCTCTCCACAGGCTACAGGTCCTGACAGGAACCTGCTCCAGCGCGGGCTTCCCGCGGGGTCACAGCCTCCTTCGGCATCCACCTGCTCCGGCGTGGGGTCCTCCACGGGCTACAGGTGGTCATCTGCTCCACCATGGACCTCCAGGGGCTGCAGGGGGTCAGCCTGCCTCACCCTGGTCTTCACCACAGGCTGTGGGGGAATCTCTGCTCCAGTGCCTGGAGCACCTCCTCCCCCTCCTTCTTCACTGACCTTGGTGTCTGCAGAGCTGTTCCTCTCACATCACAGAATTCTCACTTCTCTCTCCAGCTGCAAAGTGTGCAGCTTTTTTTTTCTCTTCCTCTTTTTTCTTAATTATGTTATCACAGCAGCGTTACTGATGCCCTCAGCCTTGGCCAGCAGCGGGTCCATCTTGTTGCTGCTGGCATTGGCTGTGTCGGATATGGGGGAAGCTTCTGGCAGCTTCTCACAGAAGCCACCCTTATGCTCCCCCTCCAGCTACCAAAATCTTGCCACCCGAACCCATTACATTAACACAGCTGACATTTCTTACAAGTCAGTTGTCAAACGACAAATTAGCTTAAACCAGCTGTTGCTCTGAACCAAACAATAATTCTCTGTGTGGGTTTACAATGAGCTTCTCTGATGTGAGGTAAGTGGCAAGTGTTAAGCATTTGACTTGTACTTATTAGTCCAAATTCTCCAACATTTTTTCTAGTGTGCACTATCTCCAGTGAGCGGATATGTGTCACAGTTACACTTGGGCATGTTTTGCTTAGATAACCATTTCACTTTGGCCTGTTTTATCATTTTGACAGTGGAATGAATTATATGTAAGGAGACTCACACCTCTCTGTGTAACAAGTCAAACAACCAGAGAAATTAAGTGCTACTTGATGCCCACATCTTCTATTAGATGATCCCTGAGGAGCACAGCAGGAGAGTGCCTGCTTGTGTTCGTTCTCCAAGTTAAGGAAAAGCCCCCATTTGCCTGAAGCACATCCATGTCCATGTCCATGACACTGGTTGTGGCACTCCTGGGAGCACTACCATTTCCACAGACCATGACAGTACCTACTGCCATTTGCCTTTCTCCTGATATGCAACGTTATATGAACCAGAAAAACCTAGGATGGGATGAGACACACTTGCAGCCTGAGGACTGTCACTCTTTCCAATGCCTGTGAAAGAGCACTCTTCCCTTCTGCCTACCAGCACACACAGTGGACATCTGTTGACTTATCCTACCTAAAAGTCAAGGTGTAGGAAGAGACTATACCCAGATCTATCCCCAAGTCTCCAAGTTCAGGACGTTGCTCTAGCAACCACTGACTGGCTGGTACATGATGTTGGGCCCAGACCACCAATAAGTGACACTGATACATTTCTCTGTGGAAAAATCATAAATGTCTGCTGCAGAATCACAAACACTCATCAACAGTGGTGTCACAGGCAAAAGTTATCAGGTGGGGTAAATTTATAAACTAAGGTTCTTTCCTCCAAGGCAGAAGGCAAAAGACTGTCAAAGTGCTCCACACAAGACTCCAGTACAAAAGATCTCTTCTTCCACCAGAGACACCATAGACAAATCAAATGGTCTCATAGGCAGTCCTTGAAGAACAGCACTTTTTTTTTTTTTTTTTAAGAGTATGATCTAAAATTATATCAACTATTGGTTTTGTATGTTCTGATTGGATTAAGATGCAATCCTCCTGTCCTGGTTTTGGCTGGGATAGAGCTAATTTTCTTCATAGACACCTTCAGAGACAGCACCTACTAGTGGCAACCCAAAGACAAGACACCATTGCAAGACATGCAAAAGAAAGTGACACACTTTCAGGAATAAATGGTGACATGACCACTAAAAGTAGCAATAATTTCCATGATTCATACCATAGTTTATGTAGAGCCTCTTTCTCTTTCCATTATGATATCCCAACAAACAGGTCGTCAGAGTTTCTGGCTGCAGATGACAGCCCTGGTTCTCACCAGCCCTGGGGATGTGTCCTATTTGCACTCTTCAGGAGGGAGAAGGATCTGGGAGAGGCCTGACCTGCTTTGTGTAAAAGTGTTAGTTCCTCACACAGCTCTGTTCCCTGTTATGAAAAGCACATAGAGTCCCTCCATCTGTTTTCAGCACTCCTGGCCAGCAGCTCTGTCCTGATGGAGTCACCAGACTTACTGTCCAGTTCTCCCAAGGAAGCCAGATTCTTTGGAGACACATCCACATGAACAGTGAGAAAGTGGTGGTGGCATTGCCTGTGGGAGTTGCAAGGGACTTGGAAACACCTGAAAGCACAAAGTGGGAGTTAAGGATATGCCTCAAAAACACTTGGAATAGTGTTTTTGACATACACGCAGAACAGATCTACCCCTTTTATCCCAGACAGCAGGTCTCTGCCGCTCACATGGAGCTGTGCATGCTCTTTATTCTGTGGCGCATGGGGTACAATGCAGGAAATGAGTGAGAGGAGGGCAAAGGGAGACACATGGGCCAGGGGTGGTGGGACGTCTACAGCCTGGAAGATGTCCTGAAAAGAAATAACTGACCTTCCCTCTTGAGTCTTCCCTGTGTCTGTGGGAAAGGCTGTGGGACAGAGGCAACGGCCTCTCAGAAATGAGACAGTAAGCCAGGCCAACCTGGCTGGAGGGTAAGGAGAGTGAAGTAGGCATGCAGGACCTACCAAAGTCTGAAACAGCAGCATATGTCCACATGTATGTGACCCCAGCAGCAAGGCATGTTATGTTGTCTGCTTGCATTGCAGGCAAGTAGTTGGTAAGTAAATTTGTGTGGCCTGGCAACCCTTAGTCCAAAATTTGTCCACCTTCTTCAGAGTAGGGGCACAAGCAAATAGGATCAGTTCTGGAGTACACCAGGGCCAATTCAGTCCATCAGGGCAAACACAGCTTACACCCAAAGAGGGAGGCAGGTGCCCTCAGCTGAGCACCATCCCAGAGGAGTCATCTCTCCTGGATAATACAATGCTGCTGTTCAGGCAGCACAGCTCTCCACATCCTATGGTGGGTCTGAAGGGGGGTGATGGCCAGCAGAGCATTGTCACACAGGTGGGCACATTGCTGCGGTGACACACATGCTGGCAGACACCAACATCAGCAGGGACAACTGCTCTCCCTCTGGGAGATGCATACTGCCTGGAGGGAGGTGAGGGTGTGATGTAAATCCCAAGTAACTTCCTAGTCAGAGCTGCTTCCCAGGTGTTCCACCCTAAAGACATTGAGGGTGGTCAGGAAATTTTGCCTTCAGGATGCTTAGGCAGGAATACTCTGTATTACAAGACAGCATGAATATAGCCTGTGGGTACTTCTCGTGCTTCATTCCCTCCACAGTTATGGTCTTTAAGCAACAGTGTAAGATGGAAACTCTTCTTAAGCACTTACTCCCACTTCAGTATTCATGCAGGCACAATTCAGGATTTTTCTCTTTACATGCATGCACACAAGTCCATAGCAATAAATTATTCATAGAAGTAACAAGTATATTTTAAAAAAATAAGAAGAAAAACTGGTAACGATCACAATTTCTCTTACAGTCTTCCAGGAAAGCTCTCAGTTACAATATCACACCTTTCCTTCCTGAATTATCACTTCTTCACCAACTTCCTTTCTCTTTTTTGCCAGACTTAAGCACAACTCACACATGTTGCAGCCTAAAATCTAAATATTTCTGTTGTGCTGTTTCCAACTTCAAGTGAAACAAGAAGCTATCTAAAGAAAGAGATTAAATGTTACTTCAGTGTAAATTCTGACAATTTTTTTCTATTTGTTTCTTAGTATAGCAATAAATGACAGATAACCAAGAGCAGCAGCCAAACCTATGAAAATCAACCAAATCTTTCTGCTCAGACATCACCCTCACAGTTAAGTTGCTGCAAAATATTATTGTCACCTTCCCACATACAGGATAAGATAAGTCAAAATACAGAAGACAATGCAATGAAAACTTGTGGGATTGTGGATGTGCTGCAAGTTAAGCATCCAGGGAGTGTTTCCAAATCTTAGACTATTTGCTCCTAGGAGCCAGCACCATGGGGTTTTTTGTTGTTTTTTTTTTGTAGAAGAATGAGTACTAGGGAAGGGCAGGAAGGAGCTCTGAGAAGGTATTTAAATAAAGATAAAATTATAATGAGCCAAATTGTGGAGCCTTCTTAGGCTCTGATCATGACAAATATAATCCCATGATCTTCAGTGGTATTATAGACTAAGCACTGTAAGATTTGGCCTCAATAACAATAGCAATGAGAAATATTGAGACGAGATAAGTAATCTTCTTACTTTTTCCTACTCCCAGTACATTCAGTCCCCCTGACAGTTATCAAATTACTCATGTGTCTATCTGCTCCATAATATGGAAAAGTTTTAATTCTATTCAATGTATCAAATAATACTGTTCAAAAAATGTGAGCTAAAGTCACCACAGTATAAAAATGTGAACTTTTATTTTAATTAAGGAGCAACCTTTGATAAAGAGGAAAGCCACTAGCCTATGACATTTCAGTTTAAATTTGTTCTCTAAGAGGAAACCTGAAGCCTTTATTTTGCTCTAGGTAATAAAAATTCTGTATATATTTATATTTTGTTGGTGCTTTCTGCATATAGTATCTACAATCCAAATTTTGACACCTTTTTCCCAACGATAGTGTTGGGAAAGGGTAAAGTTGAGAAGAAACATCATCTGTATGGTATTCAGTTCTAGTTATAGACTCTGACAACTCTTGTGAACAACTTTCCCTGTCACATTTGGAACTAGATGAAACATTTCAAATAAGGTTTTGCAGAGGTGTATTGATTTTGATCAATACACCTTTCCTTCAAGAGGAAGGTTTCCAAGGTCCAGGGAGATACTTTCTGCTCTTTTCCAGCTAGGGAAGAAAGGACTGTTGCAATCTGAAAGAGGCATGGTTACCTCCCAGGAAAATATTTTAAATAGTCATTTTTCTTCTCTAATACAGGTGAGATGAGAAAAGGAGAGTGTGCATGTGAGAAAGAGTTCATTCATTTTGTCTTGTTCCAAATTAGAAGATAAGTTGTTCAAGACATGGACTGTTTTTGCTAAATATTACTGTGGTAGTTGGTGGCCTGGACCAAGAGAGAGGTCTCACAAGGGTCTAGCATTTCCCTTAGGGAGTCACAATATCTATTTTTTTCACCTTCTGCCAGATAAGGCTCAGTCAAAATCATGTTCCCCTGGAATCTACCATCTGGCAAAGGAGAAACTGAAGAGCTCCCATCATGTTTTTCACCCCCATTCATTGCTACAGACTATAAAGCGTGAAATGGCTCTTACTACAACCCACAAATGATTAAAAGCATCATCTTCCTTTTCCTGTCACTCTGTTTGGGGAATGCACAGCAGATATGCCCTTCTTTTTCTCATAAGAAAGCCTTAGTTCTTCTAGACCCCTTCAAACACACACAGTCCTTCTCACTCTATCCTCTTAAGATCTGGGACTTCCTCTTCTGTAGGACCATAGAAAGTCACTTGCTGAATCACAGGCTGTCCCCAAGAAGGATAAAACTTTTCTAAATAGTTCTGGAGAAGGAATAGGGGTATATTTACTTTCATTAGTGGGAATACTCTTTGGAAAGAAATGTGCTAATTATTCTGCCATCTTTTAGATTTAAAACCATAACAAAAACTGCAAAACCAGAGATGCTCCTCCACATATGCTGGATAAACAAACCCTGACTTTTATAGAGGCTTTTGGTGGGAGTTAAATTCATGATAACAATAGAGTATGTTCTGGATAAGGCCAGCTGGAAAGACAGTTGTTCCTCATTAACAATAATTTTAAAAGATTCTTAGCAAGAAATAAATTATTTAAAGATAGACTGCAAACACTATAGCCATGTGAAAATAGTATAGCTATATATCATCATTCCCTGTTTCTATTAAAGTGGAAACCAAGCCTTGACGTTGATTGACATGCACATAAGTCATATTTTTACAGGAATTTTAGGTAGTGACTCAAAATTGTCATCTCACCATTTCCATTCACACACTAATTTCCATTTTGTGGTGTGATTTTTCCTTTCATTATCACTCTATGTGTTTTCCCTTTATACACTGCATTAACTTCATTTCTGCCTTTCATTTTGTTTCCTTTGATACCCTAACAGCTGGGTTTAAGAAAGTGTCGCTTTTTTGTTGTTGTTGTTACTAGAGGCAAGGAAATTAGCACCTTGATGGAAGGCATGCTACATGGAGCGTATAGGCATTAGAGAGCTCTTAAACACATTTCATTTCACTGTGATTAGAAAAATTTAAAACAGACATCACAATTTTCAGCCACTTTACTTCCTTTTCTCCCCACATCGCTTTTGCAGAATGACAGCCGTAGAAACGTTCATTATGAAAACCAGCTCAAGCCTCGCCCTTGACATTGTTGTCAGAGGACAGCAGCAATAATGGACTTTTTCTTTCACATACGATCTCAGACCATGCTACAGGGGTTTAAAACATCCCAGGGTTAACTGCAGTTAGATCTTACAGGCTAAATCATGAGCAATGTCATGGGCTGGAAGGGCAGGAAGAAAATCTATGTTTATTCCCACCTTCAGCAAACAGAAATTATGCAGAGAAGCATCTAGGAGCTGTTGGAGTATGATTAACTTGCTGGGAGACTCATGGAGAAGACAGCCAGGACTAGATAGGCACCTCCAGCATACTGCACAGAGAGGAAACTGGCTCTTCTCCATGGGACTCCTAGAGAAATGTATTTACTCACTGCTTCCAGGGGACAAACCCACTCCTTATTGTAGATATTAGCTTTGTAAGTGTATAATGGGCATTTGTAGCAAGATGGGCTGTTATGGACTTTTTATAGGTACTCCCTAAAGGTGCAATAGGAATTTGTCTTTCCAGTCAGGATCCCATGACCTCTGAAATCTGCAATCCATTTTTCCAGTCATACAGAGAAACTTACTGTTTGATGAAAAGCTGCTAACTGGGAACTGAGAAGGGCACTCACACTACCTGCTTTTAGGCACCTGATATTTATGTTCAAAGATGTGTCTCTGTGGCTCCTTATGTAGTCAGAGAAAAATGTTCCCCTAGAAAATGATCCAGGGCAGGAATCTGCTTCAGGTGCTCTTTAAACTTCTCTTCACAAGCGACAGAAAGAGCTCAAGGAAGGTAGCCTTCTAATGTAGGCACTAAGGATACACACTAGGAAATTAATCTGTTATTTAATATACATACTTCATAGATGAATTAGACAGAAAATGGCATGTCTGATAGCTGAAAGCAAATAAATAGGAGAATACTGGTAAAATATGGGAAATGTTGTTACTTTAGGAGGACAGTGTATCAATGGTCAAAATAACTCAAATGTAGCACTTTGTATGGCCTCTCCTCAGTTCTAAAGGGAGTATAAGATGCTGAAGGACTCAGGGCCAGGGATAATCCATAATCAGGTGTGGGCACTGGTTATTTTGTCTATCCTTCTTTTAGCACTTGGATCTTGGTTTTCCAGGTCCAGGGCTGCTGTCAGCATCCCTTTTAAAAAATGTATGCAATTGAACTTTGAAGATTTGAGGTACCTCAAGTGCAAAGAAACCTCATGTTTTGCTTTTCATAAACAAAAATAAATAAAAAAGGAAAAGGTTATGATTGCTTCTACTATTCTTATTATACCTATAGTCTATATGGTGGTGCATGTGGACAAGTGCATCAATAAGTCCTTCTACAAGAGATTAGTACAGACCAGGCCTTATGAAGACACAGCTCCAATCCTGTAAAACTTTCACTACATCATCTAAATGGTTCCAGAAATGTCACACAAGACACATGCTTAAAATTAATCACATCTTTAAGACTACTCAACTTAATTGGGGTCTTTTGCTCTCTCCTACTGCTTCATCCAAGTGCAAATTATATCTGACATTGCTCACTCTTTGTTACTCACCTGTGTGGCCTTTTTAGTAGGTCTTGAGGTGAGTAGTTGTGCTTTGTGTGGAGAGCTGTATTAACACCAGGAACAGTTTAGGCATGCAGTGGTGAAAATGAAGTGTTTAAAAACAGTATAAAAAGGCTGCATGGGAGATTGGCAAACACTTAGGTATAAACCTAAAGAAGGAGCTTCCCAAGGCTACCTAAAGGCTTCCAGGAGAAGACATTTAGAAGCTGGCAATTACTTGACTCTGTAGGTTGTTAAAACTGAAATATCAGTAGCTCATTTCTTCTCCATTTGTTACTCATAGTAGTGTCTGAATCACTATTCCCATGTGACTTTCTTATGTCTTACTTTCTATAACAGTATAGTAAGTAAAACTCTTGTAGTCTTTGGGCCTCTTGACTGAAGACAGAAAGGATCTCTCCTTTTCAGAAGCTTTTGCTATGTTTTCACAACACTGGAGGATTCTGTCAGCAATTTAGAATCATTTTGGCATACTACAAGGGCACATACTGTACTTCATTAACAGAGACACTGTGAACTTATGAAATGTTTTAGAGAAAACTGCAGGATATTTAGTGTCATTTCTTTCCAAAAACATGCAAAGCCCTTTGGGGAAAATGTAAGCAGATGGTGTGTGAAACATTCATTGTTTTCTTATATAGAGATAAACAAATATTTTAAATTAAGAACTATAAGCAATCTTTAGGAAATCTCATCCTGAATTTACACCAAAACAGAAGACCCTCAAAATCCAGCATTCTTTCAGATCCTCAGTGTTTTCCTTCAGCCTTTTCCATTTCTAAGACCATCCTGCTGGGAATCCTACTGACTTGGAGAGAGAACCTTTGGCAGAAGTTCTCAGGTGGATAATCACTGAGGAAGATATATAAGCAAACAGAGTTGTGACCGTTAACAAAGAGACTGCAAAACCTGTTCTTGTGAGTTGTAGGGTCAAAGGCAGATGAGGGCAATAATGGTCCTGCTGTTCTAATGACTAACCTTGAGTCTTTGTAGCTGTTTGCAATGTCTATATTTTATTCTCTGTTTTGTACAGCTTTCTAAATTATCGCCACTATATGCCTTGGTTTACCTGACTATAAAATACACTCTTTAAAAACACATCCTAAGTTATTTAGCTCAGAGTCTATAACATTTGTAATAACAAACAGCAGTTAACCTTCTGACTGTAGTATCATTCTGATAGACCTAAATAACTATCACTTATTATTCACTGACTGGACTGTTTTCTGTCCAGTGAGGAGTAACAACCTCTTACTAAGTTTGAAGATCATGGCATGACAACTTTTTATTTGCATATTTCCAGGCACTATCATGTCCAGTATGGCAATCAGAGCATGAAAAAAGAAGAGGATCCTTTTTCAAAATGAAATAAATAAATTAATAAATTTTGAAGTTACATTTGAAAATGCTTTGTGTAATGCATCTTACTTTAGTAAAGTGTTTGGGTTTTTTTCATAGCAGCAGAAGTGATAGACTGAAGTCTAATAAAACTGCTAAAACTAAAAAAATCATGGTGTTAAATTTTTGTCTAAGCGATTGTGACACAAATTTGATGCAATCCCATTAACTTCCATAACACTGATTTAATAAGTTAACCCATATTTACACCAGTGTAACCAAGCATAGCTTAGTCCAAAGCACAACAAAGCACTTACTAGTACACAGTACATTGGTACAGGTGTTGAATGGGAATATCCCACCCTGTGGAAACAGCACATGCAGGGAGCTGAGTTCTGGTGAAGGAAACAGGCAAGAGGAATGTGCTTGGCAGTGACAACCCTGGAGTGGGATTTTGGAGATGGGTGTTGCCTCATGCTTTCTTCAGAAGTGTGTTCTCTGACCATACCTCACTTCTCGACATCTGTTGTAACACTAGCAGTTCCTTTCTCTTATTCTGTTTATATCTGGGGCTAGATTTTGAAACCCATAATGTCAACCAGACAGACAAAAGTGTGTTGATTCTGTGGTGTAACAGGATATCCTAATGAGAGAAGGCATGCAGTTTGCTGGATGGAAAACTCAGGGGCTCTCACAGTATCCAGCACAACAGAAACTTGAACTCAGATGAGATACTCAGTGCCACATTGTGTTGGGCTTGTGTGTGTGTGGAGGTGAGCTGTCTTGTTGATAGTGGGGGAAGGGCCACCTTGTGAAAGTGAAAAGCTCCTCTGGCTCCAAGGCAGAGACCCCCCAGCCCAGGCTGGGCCAATGAGCACTAGAGAAACACCTCTGCAAATCCATATTGGTGAGGGGAAGGACTGTCCTGGAAAAAAGTAGGTGGAGAGAACCTCGAAGAGAGGGCATTAACCTAACAAGAGATGACCATTGACCTAGACAAAGAGAGAGCTTCATTGCTAGGAAGAAGGAGGAAGAGGGGGAGGACAGAGAACCTCAGACACCTAGTTCAACATCATGGAGTAGGAGAAGGCAAAAGAGGTCCCTGCAGCTCATGGAGGTTCAGTGATAGAGCAGAAACCCATGTTTAGGCCATGGAGGACTCCACACTGGAGCAGAAAAGCTGAAACCAAAGGCAATTGTGACTGGAATTGAGACCCCCAGAGTCGCTCAACACCAGAGCAGGGGTGGACCCTTAGAGCCAGGGAGTGAGGAGGTGCATTGGACCAGCGACCTGTCTGTAGCCCATGGATGTCCCCATGCCAGAGCTGGGAGCTGAGGCCGAAGAGGTCCATGACTCGATTGGAAGCTTTGGAACATCTTGTTCCTGGACTTCCAGGAAGAACAGTAGAGGTGAACTGACTGAACCCCAATTCCCTGTCCCCTATTCCTCTGGCGGGGGGAAGGTAGAGAAATCGGGAGCAAAGTGATTTGAGCCCAGGAAGAAGGGAGGGGTGGGGAAGGTGCTGTAAGATGTGGTTGTTAGGTCTCATTGTGTTACTCGGATGATTGATAATGACTTAAATTGATTATTCTTCCTCAAGTTGAGTCTGTTTTGCCTGTGACCATAACTGGTGAGTGAGCTGTCCCAATCCCCATCCTAATCTGTGCCCCATTTGTTGTGTCTCCCATCCCATCTCACTGAGTGGGGGAAGTGATTGCAGAACCACATGGTCCTAATGTGGTTAAACCACCACACACATGAACATGAATAATAAGTTAAAGGAGATGGTTAAAGGAGAAGATGGAAACGGAAGGATTTGGAGCAGAGGTGAAAATAGCAAATAAGATATTGAAATGCAAGAACTGGAGTTCTGCATTGAGCTGTTACCTTGCTACAAATATTCATCTCAACTAAGTGACAAAGAATGATGTATGATGTAAGGAATGCTAATTAGTACATTTAATTGTCCCTTGAAGGGAGGAGGGTTACAGTCTTCAAGAGCTTAAAAAAATGCCAGCAAGACCCTGAAGTTAACCTGTAACTCACTCAGCAAATAACACAATTCACAAATCACAGACACCTCTAGAGATTATCCTGTCCTATCCTGTGCTCAGAGGATTAAGGTTGCTCAGAATGACATCCAGTTGGGTTATTAATTTATCCAAGGATGGAGAATACACAACCTCTCTGGGCAACATGCTCCAGTGCTCAATCAACTTCACTTAAAAAAAGGGTTTTCTTCTGTTTACATGTAATTACTTACACTTCATTTTGTGCTTCTGTTGTGGTTTAACCCCAGCTGGCGACTAAGCACCACACAGCCACTCATTCATTCCCCCTTGGTGGAATGGGGGAAAGAACTGGTAAGATAAAAGTGAGAAAACTTGTGGGTTGAGACAGTTTAATAGGCAAAGCAAAAGACAAGCATGCAAACAAAGCAATAAAAAGAATTCCTTCACTACTTCCCATCAGCAGGCAGGTGCTCAGCCATCTTCAGGAAAGCAGGGCTTCATCACACCTAACAGTGACTTGGAAAGACAGATGCAATCACTCTGAAAGTCCCTCCATTCCTTCTTCTTCCCCCAGCTTTATATGCTGAGCATGATGCCATATGTTCTGGGACACCCCTGTGGTCAGTTGGGGTCAGCTGTCCCAGTTGTGTCCCCTCCCAGCTTCTTGTGCACCCCCAGTCTCCTTGGTGATGGGGTGGTGTGAGAAGCAGGAAAGACCTTGACTCTGTCTAAGCCCTGCTCGGCAGTGACTGAAACATCCCTGTTATCAACCCTGTGTTCAGCACAAATCCCAAACATAGCCCTGTATGAGCTACTATGGAGACAATTAACTCTATCCCAGCCAAACCCAGCACAGCCTCTTGGCCTTAAATATGAGTTAACTAAGTAACTAAGTAAATAATTGAATGAAGCATGACAGTCCTGCAGATTTTTGAAAATTAAGTGAATGACGTGCATCTGAATAGGCTAATGTATGTGGATGTTGAAAAGCAGGAGCCCAGTATGCAGCCTAAGAGTAATTGGTTTTCTTAACTTTTTTTCTTGTGCATTTCCAACTCTCTAACTCCCATATGAGCTGGTGAGCTATTATGTAGAGGCTGCCTATTAGATATAAAGCTTTACAAGCTTATTGTTGGTAATGTCAATGTCATGAAGAAAATTCAGGCCAGTTAAAATATGTGGTACAAAGCTATCTAAAATCGTAAGTGTGGGCGTTTCAAGCGTGGGTCTTATCTCATTTGAAATTGAAATATGTTTGCAGTGCTTGAATGTGGGAAGATTAATTAGCACCTCTGTTTCAAAATAAGAAGGAATAGAAACCCATCACAAGGAAAAGGGGAAGTGACACTGTCAACAGCTAGGAAGAGAGAGTTTTTCAGCTGGAAAATAGTGCAGAAAAGAAACAAATGCATACATTTTTCTAATCTGAAGGCAAGGAAAATGGTATTTGATACTGAATGAGTTTTTCAAAACAATCTCATGGCCACATTTTTCTTAATTGCCAAGTAGCAGCAAGCTAAGATATTGAGTGCATTCTCAGGAAGCCACTTATTTTGTCATATTTCAAGCTTTCCCAGATTCCAGCTCTCGATTCCTCCAAGCAGGTAAAATGAGGTTAGAAGGCAAATAAACAAACAAGTCCCCATGCATATTATGGCAAACTTCACTCTGATGTATTTTGGTGAAAGACTGGGATGCATTAAGCATTCAGCAGTCCTAGGTGTCATTTTAAAGTAGCTTTCTGTTGCAGTTTAGGAAATAGAAGCTGCCATTTCCCTATTTCATCTTTTTCCTATGATTCTCTACTGGTTGGGAACAGTTCCCTTTGATATTTCATGTAGGATCACTCACAGATGCTTCTTTCATTCTTTATAAAAGCAGTCTCAAGACACTGATAGTTGGTGCCCCCTTCATTTACTATCAAAGGTTCTTAATATAATTTACTAAAATGACATTGAAAAGCAGCCTTCTCTTAGTGGGATGACCTTGTTAATGGGGTTTGGAGATAACAAGGTAGGTACCTATATCAGTGTCTTACAGTAGCAAGATGAAAGAGATGTATTCAAGCCCCCAAAACACCTGCTGTCCCACAGGCAATTCTCCATCTTGCTTCAGGTAGTTCAGTAGGACTGAAATGATGTATTTAGATCAATGGCTGCACTGGTTAACCCAGAGTGACACGATAAAATATTGCAAATTGTAATTTATCACAGAAAGTGAGCAATTTATGTAAAAAAAAAAAGGAATGGTGATTGTATAATAAATAAGTAAAGTAATTCTTGACACAAGAATTTTCCATGCAGGCACATCTGCATAAGCACACTTCCCCACTTTATTTTCCCTCCTGCCTAGATTCTTACCTTCTCCTCTCTATGAATCTGCAGGAAAAGTGCCCCAAAGTGCCCCTTTTGCATGTGCACCTTAACAGAAGTAAAGTCTGCCTTTGAAAAAGAGCTAGCTTTCCCTTACAACCAAATTCCTTTGTAAAGGATTGACATAAATGTTAGTGTTATTTGCTATGTAAATAAATTAACTCTGAATTTTCCCCAGCATATGAAAAATATGGAGTCTCAAATTATTTTGCAGCAAATCTTTAATATTTCATTTTAATCTGTTGAGAAGAGAATTTAGTGAAATGGCATATTGTGTATGTACTGTGCACAGAGCCTCCCTGAATTCGTTTGTTTTTTTCCAGCTAATATAAGCCCTACAGGGGCAATTTAGCTTAGTCAAAGTCAAGCTGCCTTCTATCAGCCTTTCACATCTTCAACAACCATAATAATTCCTGAAATTGAACATGTTTTGTAGTATCTTGATAGTGCTGATGTTGAACTAAGCAAATAAAGTCAGTTTGATTCTCCTAAATTCAGATTAATCCGCAAAGCACAAAATCATAAAAACTTTATTTTGACTGTGAAACTGAGCAGATATGACAGTAGCTGTTAGGGGAAAGCATGTGTCACACACACACATAAACTTACCACAGCAACAAGCTGTAACATTTTGTACCAGCTCTGCTTTCTTCACAGGAGTGCCTTTCTTCAAGATTGCATTGGGAAGAGGCAAGAGTGGAAGAAATCGAAAACTAAAAGGCTTGAATTGCTCCAAAAAAAGAAAAAATATTGAAATGGCAACTTAGGAAGATAAATAGTGAAAAGAGCCTCTAAGATGAGTTCCCTTAGTTAAAGGAAAAGATTGTCCCATAAAAGTTTTGTGCATTGAAAGTTAGTTACCCACAGGACAGAATTTAAGTATACCTATACAGCTTTCTCTAAGATTTTGCTGGAAGGCTGCACTGCATCTATCTGAAAACAGGTATCTAGTAAAGCCTGTGGAACAGTCACCTCAAGTTCCCTAATTCCTCGTGGGCTTGTGCCAACTCATTTTCCAATAACCAAATAAATACTTCAACTTCTCAGCTTTGGAGGTTAAAAAGTCCAGTCAAAAGGAACTATCCAATCTAATTTCTAGGAACATAAATACCCCTATGGTTTGAAGTGAGATTTGAGCATAGAATGCCAATATTTGTCAAACCAGGGAGAGGCATATAACCACACAAGAACATTGCATTTCACCAGACACAGGCATTCCCATAGGCAGGAGTGCACCCCTCCCCCCCCCCCAAAAAAAAAAAAAAACCCAACCAAAAACCCACAAGACAGAGAGAAAAAAGATGGGGCATTTCCAGTGCCAAAATTATTTATTTTTTTCTGCTAGGTAGCTTTATGTCCCAATAAGAGGCCTGTAAAATCTGAAATGTCAGTGATTGCCATCAGGTACCAGAAATTATTTAGAGTGGAGAAAGATGTGAAGTGGGTCAAAAGCAAATAATGCACTGCAGTCATGAACATAAACAAATAGGAGTTGGTACAGTAACTCACCCACATTTTTATTCTCAGTCAATCCTATGTATTCATTGTCTTGTTCTGTCTGTCTTAGTAGAGGTAAATTTGCAACTGCATTATAAAAGTCAAAAAAAGTCCCTTTAAATAGCTTTTTATTGTCAGTTTATGAGCTGCTGGTTGGAGGACAAAAGGGACACAGCATTTCTTTTAACTAAAGGCAAGCATAAAATAGTAGCACTCTTCCCCACCCAGCCTTTCCCAAAGAAAGCACAGAGGGAGAAGGCCTATGCTGTCAGAATTTGCTAATCAGGTAATAAAGGTACTGATTTGGGAGGTCGTAAAGGAAGTTGTTCACTTTTTAAGCAATTCTAGTTCGAGACACTGTTACATATTACAGTTAAAAAAGACAGAAAACGTTGGGGGAAGTAAAAATAATGTGTGGAAGTGAAACAAAGATTTATTAACCTGGAGACAATGGGCATATTAGATCACAAAGGGGTGAAATTCTGACACTGTGTAAACCATGGAGGTTTATCTCAATTTTCAACGGTTCCAGGACTTTGCCTGGTGTATTAATGACAACCAAAGTATAACAAAAATTTAAAGTAGCACTTTGCTTCACAGTGATAAACTGTAATCCAAATCAGAGTTCCTTATTCCACTCCAGATAAAAACAAAGGTTTGCCATATATAGGAAACGGCTTTAGAACCTTATTTATTGTTTTGAAGGCATTGACTTTGCAGGCATATCTGTAGATTCAGAGAATATTCACTGCAAGATAGTCTATAAATCACTGGTTACAGAGCATCATTGAAGGTAATGATGTTCCTTGAAAATGCACAGTAAAAACTTTGCAAAGATTTCATCCCACAGATTAAGGAGCCTGGAAGTGTGAAATAACATTGCACTTTTAGAGCATCACACCTTTCAAGGATGGACCATATGCAGCCTGTCCATTTGGAGGTAAGACACATTGTGGCTGTTTGTGACTTTAACCCAACAGCTGCTATTTCTGAAAATCCTCCTAGAGGAATATCTTCTGAAGATTTTGAAAAGAGGACAGAATTAAAATCCGACTGAAGAAACAATCCACTGCCAAATAACACAGTGCCTGGAGCAATTAAAATAAAACTTCTTTCAGATGTCACTTACATTGTTGCAGACTCCCATAAAAGATAAATCCTGACCTATTTTTCTTTTGTTTCAAAAATTGTTCCCTTTGACATTTTGTTGCTGTTGTAATTGTTGCCTCTCTCTCTCTCTTTCTCCCATTCCTTCCCCTCTCTGGTGTTCCTTATTCTGGCGTGTTTATGCTGTGTTTTCACTGCCCCATTTCTGATGCTCAAAAAGGGTCTGGCAGAACCTGCCAGGAGTCCAAAATGGCCAGGAGCATTGCAGTGCTCCTGCTTGGCTGGAAATGGCAGGGTGTATGGTTTAAGATGGATTCAAGCTCTCCTTTACCCAGGGGCAACCACCATCTCCATCAACAAAACAAGGAAAAGGGCTTTTAATTGCATACTTACCCTCACACTTGGCTTGAACACTTTGAAACTGGAAGGCTCTTCCCTGGTTTAGCAAGTCATGGGTATGTTAATTCAAAGCACAGCATGCACACAGCTCTGTGTGTGTGTGTCGTCGTGTGTGAGGCTGTTCCAGCTACATGAAATATTTAAACAAGACATAGATGCATTCAGAGAATAGACTGGTGATTGAAAAGCAGCTTGCTGGCAAACCCCTCCCTGGATTAATTCACAACCTCTACATAGGTCTTCACTTTTCCTCCCTGCTTGTTCAAGGGACTACTGCTACCTAGTGTGCCTCAGTCTTTGCCCATTGCTCTGTGGTAGCAAGACATGTTATCACATTGGATAATTTTTTTCATACACATAGTAATATATCACACACACAGAATCACACAGAATATTAGGGATTGGAAGGGACCTCGAAAGATCATCCAGTCCAATCCCCCTGCCGGAGCAGGAACACCTAGATGAGTTCACACAGGAAGGCGTCCAGGCGGGTCTTGAATGTCTCCAGAGAAGGAGACTCCACAACTTCCCTGGGCAGCCTGTTCCAGTGCTCTGTCACCCTCACAGTAAAGAAGTTCTTTCTCAAATTTAAGCGGAACCTCCTGTGTTGCAGCTTACACCCATTACCCCTTGTCCTATCATCGGTCGTTACTGTGAAGAGCCTGGCCCCATCCTCCTCACACTCACCATTCAAATATTTATAAACATTAATCAGGTCCCCCCTCAGTCTCCTCTTCTCCAAGCTAAAGAGGCCCAGCTCCCTCAGCCTTTCCTCAGACGGGAGATGCTCCACTCCCTTAATCATCTTGGTGGCTCTGTGCTGGACTCTCTCAAGCAGCTCCCTGTCCTTCTGGAACTGTGGGGCCCAGAACTGGACACAATATTCCAGGTGTGGCCTCACCAGGGCAGAGTAGAGGGGAAGAAGAATGTATATATATATATAAATGTTTTTTAAAAACCACTTTAAGTCTTTCTTAAAAGTATTGCTTAGATACAATCTGAACAAGAGGAAACAGAGAAGGTGGGGGAAAAGGGTTTTGGAGAAAATACATTTTCCTCTTGAGTGTGTCTGTGGTTAGAAAGCAGTACTTATCAGCTCCATAAATAATGACTTTGTATAATCTTACTGGTGGGAAAAAGTCTTCCTTGACAGCTTTGAGGAAAGTGGCAGGCAACTCAGCTTTTCAGAATAATTCTTTCCATTATTGCAGTTCCCTACACTGCATACTCTTAGGTGACACTGAGTCATATATTTTGCTCCTCACTGGTGGTAGGATATTGTTGGCACAAAGGTGCATTTAGATGACATTTTTGTCTGTCCAGGTACAAGAGGAAAGCATTGCTTTATGCATAAAACCTTAGAAGGGAGTTTTTTTCCATTTCCCTTCCCACTCTTTCCTTGCTGTTGTGACACAAGAGAGGATTGGTGCTCTTTTCTTGCATGAGATGCTGGCTTGGTGGGCAGGTTTCTCTGGGTCACTGCCACTGGACCTGATTCTGGGCCAGCCTTTGCCTCTCGTAGGAGAGAGGTTTGGTTTGGTGGAGGGAATTCCCTAACAGGAGTGGGCAGTGGATATGGACAGTCAGCACTTTGTCAGCTACCCAGCTTCATATATGTGCCTGTATCATCATAGAGAAAAGCCCAGATTTGACAGAAGCCCAGCCTGGAGAGGGAAACACACTCTCCACTTTTCCCCTGCCTTTCAAAGGATGTTCCCTACAACATGGTGACTGTTGAGGAGGGGGAAAAGGGGACATCAGCATTTTCACCTCTCTGGGAGGATGTGTTTTGCACCTTTAATACTCCTGTGGAAGCGGATATTATCTGGGATAGTTCACTATATGCTGCAGAAGACATCTAGAGACACCACTATTCCCACGTTTGTTCTGCCCAGACAATTATAGTGCAAATAATTCATGACAGAATAACAGACAGGGATCAGGCTCACTGTATCTGCATCACCATGGCAATGGCTCTACTAGTAAAAATGAAGAAAACTTACTATATAGAAATACAAAAAGGGTAAACCCCCACCCTTCCTTCTCCAATAAGTCTTTACTACCTTCACTGTCCCTTCACAGCTTCTGTGATGATAAATTTTCCTACCAGAAAGAGCAGTAGAGTCTCCATAAAACTCATTTGAGTACATCCCCTACCTGTGGGAAGCTAAAACGTTCAAATGCAACTCTCCAGTACATTTAGGATCCATTTGTACCACTGAAAACTTCTACCTGAATATATGTCTGACTCACACGTGAGTCAGTATGTAGTTCCACGTCCAGGGATCTGTCAAAATGGGTTCTGCATTTCATTAAGTATTATCTCATTACCATGGAGGATAATGTAATAATGAGACTGATTTTATACACAGGAGAAAGTAGCAAATATTCACATGCCAAATCCAAACAGAGGTAAAATAATTAAAGAGGTATGTAACAGGGGGAGATGACAATTAAATTTTACTAGAACAAGAAATTCTCCTTTATTCACAGCACTTCATCTGAGAAGCAAATTCAATTTTAAGATTCAGAAAATCACTCCATCCTTACTCCTAAATAATGTACTTGCCCCTCTTTGCACAGCAGCTATGGTTTCTAGTTGCAACTGAAATGAGATTGTGCAAAATCCATCAAGAAAATATTTCACTAGGCTGAAGGCATCTTTTTATGTTTTCCAGTGAAAGCACAAATAAGAAGCCTTCTCTTAGAGTCCTATCCATAGTAAAATCTTCAGATTTGACCTTCCAGCCTGGAGAAAAAAAGCTCTGGGGGGACCTTATAGTAGCCTTCCAGTACCTGAAAGGTGCCTATAAGAAAGCTGGGGAAGAACTGTTCACAAGGGCATGTAGCTATAGGATGAGAGGTAATGGTTTTAAAGTAGAAAAGGGCAGATTTTGGTTGGATATTAGGAAAAAGTTCTTCAGTATGAGGGTGGTAGATCATTGGAACAGGTTGGCCAGAGAGGTAGTGAAGGTCCTATCCCTGGAGATATTAAAGGTCAGGTTTGATGGTGCTCTAAGCAACCTGCTCTAATAAAGATGTCCCTGCTCACTGCAGGGCAGTTGGGCTAAATGACTTTTGAAGGTCCCTTCCAACCCAATACATTCCATGATTTTATAATTGTCTAACACCTAATTTGAGAGTAACACACTTAAGAGAAGTCTGGGACATTTATCAATGACAAGAAAAGCTATTAATCACTACTGTGAGACTGAAAATGTTGGTGTATTCATTTTCACCTATAGTAAAATAGTATCTCAAACAAGGATTTCAAGAACAGTGAAGAACTAATAGAACATATTCTTTATCATGTGATATTTTGTAATCATTAACAAAGCAAATGTTTAAATTTGGTTAGAGAACCCTCTGCCATGAAAGGAGAACACTTGCTGAAGTGATTTTCTAAGCCATGAGTACAATGGCACAGAAGAACTCTGCCATGGGAATTTGAAAACATGTATGGATAGTAAAAAAGGTCCAGTGGTGGAGTAAAAATAATGGTAACTTATTGTGACACTTGAAAGCACCATTTACAGCATATGTAATTCCTTTTTTCCTAGCACCTTGTGTGGAAGACAGCAGGTTTGCATATTTTAAGTGGTAATAATCAAGGCCAAAGACAAGTTTCTGTAATGTTGTACATGTTTAAAAAATGAAACAAAACAACTTTGTAACTTATCCTATTGGGACCTCACCAAAAACTTGAAAAACAACAAGTGGATGAAAAACAGATCTATCTTCTGCACGAGCCCCACGTCTGTTAGAAGCACTCTTAACAAATTCTGTGTTTGATGATAAAAAAAAAAAAGACTCCAAATCCTAACATTGGAAGATTCAATAAACCTGACACATTAAGGTAAATTTTTAAAGGTGTCAACAGTATAAGCTGAAGAGCCTGAATGACTATCACAGACTTCTGCAAGGCAAAATGGACGTGAGGAATTAAAATGCATTACAGTGAGAATGACAGAACATCAATATTTGTAGAAGGATATACCCGCTAGTTATTTGTTCAGTCTCTCAGATTACCAAGCTATGTGTTAAAACCTCTTTTAGATATTTGGTTGCCTCCTTGCCCCACACAAAGGAAGAACTTTAATAGACAAGGGTAGGCCTTGGGTATCTGCAAGTATATCAGAAGACTGAGCTCAGCCCAGGCTTTGTAGTTTGCCAGGGCCATTTGTCACTGTCACTCTTCCGCTTAAAACCAGGTTTTTCAACACAGTCCTGGGAATTCAAACACTAAATTTCCTTTGAAACTCTGAGTCTATATAATTTTGAAATTCTCATTCTGAAAGATTAAGTAGTAATGAGCATTAAACACTGCCCAATCTAAGTCTTGGGCGATGCTAAGGACTTTGTCTCTATAATGCTGACACCATATGCACCAACATGGAGCATTTAGAAGAGAAAAATCTCCCCAGTTTAGCAAATTGCCAATGTTGCTGAAACCTGTCTTGATCCTGGGACTAAAATCAAACTTAAAAGACATGAAACAAACCACAAAATTGCTAAATAGTGTGTCAAGTTGATTCCTCTTACAATTCAGACAGAATTATATTGTGCAGAACATCTTCAGCTACAGTATCTAGCCTAAATGTGACGACCCTTAGTGTGCCAATTTCTCCTCCATGCTCCAGAAACTATTTCGTGTTCTAACTGACCACAGTTACACATTTTGTCTGGTTTTCATCCTCTATTCTTCTTTCACTGAATTTTTTCCTATTACTTCTTGTTATTTCTCCCTAAACTGCTCTAAACAATTCTCCCACCTATTTTAGCATGCATAAAGAGAATTTTACTGTTCAAACATTAAACATTTTGTTTAAATATTAAACAGTACTGTTTTGTCTTGACTGTTAAACCTCTTTGAAAGCAGGATTTAAATTGGTTTACAAATCTCTGACACTGAGCTCCTGTACAGCTGGTGTCAGAAATCATACCATTTTCCCTTCAGCACCAAGCTAACTGTCCTAGCACTTTCATGTGGGATGGTTCTTTATTGTTGGGGCTAGGGTACTCTACGGAAAATGATTTTGCAGTGCTGCACTAACACTTTCAGAAGATTTGTTCTTTTTTTGTGTGTGTGTGTGACCCCTCCCTCCCCCCAATCATTATAGCAATACGTACATCTTTCTAATCATAATCAGTCACCTTGTGACTTCATAATCTCATTATGATACAGAGATGAGGTTGTGAAGCATTGGAATATGAATATGAGTGTTCTACTAAATTTTTCATGCAGACTGTGAGAATACCCACCGAGACAACTTCCTCACGTTCTTTTAAAACCATTCATAAATGTTGAAATATGTGTTAAAGGTAAAATTTTCTTTCTTAACCCTTTCATACCTCAGAAGGAATGTTTTGTTTGAAACTTCAAATCAAAACAAAGATTGATAAAGAGCAATCTTCAAAGTCCCTTGAGCTCTTCATTTTAGTTGACGTGGTTATACCCAAAAAGAAGGGATGTTACTGTGCATGTTTTTTTTCAGCATGGTAAAAATCTTTCCACTCTTCTTGTGTAATTCTTAAAAATTGGAGTCAAAGTCTCAAGACTTCTGCTGCTAATTCAGAAGAAAAAAGCCCTCAATTTAATCTCATATGCAAACCCTACAGAACCTGAATCTTAATTCAAGACAAGGCTTCTGGAAGGCTTTATTCTGCTCTGGTTCAGCCCAGTGGAAACACTTAAATAGATTTTAAATGGTAGTGCAGTAGATCCTAGGTTAGCCAGCCTGATGCTAGCAGAAAAAGAGCTTGTGAATATTTTTCACACACTGGGGCCCTAATACTACCTAATCATATTTAAACTCTGGAATCTGCTAACTCAGAAAACTTTGAAACTAGGTGGCAGTCATATGTGCATATTTTGATTTAAATATAACAGAAACCTAATAAAGAATGCATGACTTTAGGATAAGTATTCTTCTGTCCAATTGTCTGGACAGCAAATTTCAAAACCACTTGTTACAATTTCTGTAGCAATACTGGGCAGGATACAAATAATTCTGTAATTATCTCATGTTCTTTTGTTATTTACTTGAGAAGTTCTGGAGCATTGGTTTGAGTGGGAAATACTAACTTTAGGGACTGTGCTGACAGCAGCAGTTATTATGGATACTTGGTTCATTATCTGGACTCCTAAACATTATCATAATACAAATAAAAGTACTGAAAAAACCCCCACAAAGTTAATTTCACTTGGTTTTGAGTTTTGTTATTTTATTCAGATGATTCAACATCTTAGCACAAAAATTCTGATTTGAAGCCTGGAGAAATCAAGAGGTGGTAAGTACTGTGTTTTCAGTTAGTAATTCCAGTCTGGTCAAGGTCAGTAATGAAAGAAAACCATAAATAAATGGCAGAGCTCCAGTATGCCAGAATGTGTTATATAATTTAATTTAAATTATTACAAATGTCATCAACTTTGTAGTTTGGCAGACCAAGAGGAAAGACTAGAGCACTATGAATAATGGATATTTGGGGTATTTCAGCTGAGGCAAAAAAATGAAACAAAAAAATTGATTTCAGTCAACGCAAAATATTTTGTTGACTCAAGACAAGATATTTTGTTCCATTTCAGGAAATGTTTCATTTGACCAGACAAGAAACATTGTTTTTCATTTTCAAGTTACTGTAGTAGATCATGTTTCTTAAGGCCTCTGTCACTTTGAAACAAAAGTCATAATGGAGCTTTCCTTTTTTTAAAAAAAAAAAAGTTTCTTTAAAGCAAGGTCAGCATGCCAAGATTACTCTGATGGGCACCCACAGATTTTCCTGCCTATTCTCACCCTGGACTGCTATAAAACCCCTGGCATGGAGGTGCCTGGTGCTGCCCTGGTGCCGTGCACCTGCCCAGCTCCCTGGATTGGGCAGGGGGATGGTCTTGCCAAGTCCTGCCCTTCCATTCCAGAGGGAGACCCCAACACTCCTAGCACCCACCAGACCCTCACCCCTGTTACGCCCTGACATTGACACTTTCTAGTTCTCCTCTCTCACACTTCTGTGTTTTGGAAAAACAAGTTGCTGATTTCCTCATTAGAATAGAGATTGCTGCTTCCTTCTGAAGCAGCTTTGATGATTTATATTTGATAAGTCAACAACAAAAAAGCAGGCTCTAGAAAGATGAAGCTCAGGGTTATATTCTCAGTGAGCCATTGGCTCAAAACACGCAAGTTTTCCACTTTGTAAGGTGTAGATAAGTCCTACATATCCACCCCACCCAATGAATTTTCCAGAGCTTTATTAAATAATTGCAGAGTGCACTGAGCTCCTTGGTTAAAAGCTGGAAAGACTGATCAGCAGTGCGAGTGATCCAGAGGTACATTTTTACTGCAGACAGAACAGAGCTGTAGGAAAAAGCTCCTCAGACGTGTGATATGTGAAATTGATCTTTTGTCTGAGCTCCCTACCAGTATCTCAGCAATTTGCTTTCCCTGTGGATATCTCTTCTGTTCACTGCATGCTCTTCTTCCATAATCCTATTTTCAAAGAGGCCAGAGTAGAAAACAATGTTCAGTTCCTTGCTGCTCCCTTGTCTTACACTGTCATCACCAGGGTCATCTGTCCTGAGTTCATTGCAGTGTCATCCAGTTCACCACAAAGTCATCCTCGTATTGGAGTTTTACTTGTTTATCTAGCCCTTGAACCTGCAGCTGAGGTCTGGTGGTGGACACTGAGACACGTGCGGAGCATTCAGAGACCCCAGCAGCGCTCCTCACTAATGGAGAAAATGTAAAGGTTACTCCTCAGCTATTTCAAACAGTGTACGATTTTCAAAGACTTGCCAGAACAATTGCATTTACCCTGGTGGTGAAGTTGACAGAGCACAGATGTTGGCATACAAGAGGAAGTCTATGGGGCTTTTCCTTGGCCACACTGAAAATCTGGACTTTGATATCAAATTAAATTAATTAGTTAAATAGACAGATAGATAGATAGACAGACAGACAGATAGAAGGGATCCTATTTATGAGTTTCAAAAACAGATTTCAACACATTCCTCACAGAACCAAAAGAAGGCATGGAAGAAAAGGTGCTGTCTCAAGTAAACCACATCCAAAGCCAACTGAAACCAGGAATAAAATATCTCTTTCCTTACCATATTAGGAATTAGGTGAAAAGAATTGTGGCCAAGGGCAGTCTTTACTGGATCTTACATGCTTTATGGAGTTATTTAACAACTAGTGTGTAAAAATTTCTTGATGGTCTTATCATTTTATGACCCTGTGGTGGGTTGACCCTGGCTAGATACTGGGTGCCCACCAAAGCCCACTCTATCACCCCCCTCCTCAGCAAGATGGGGAGGGGAGAAAATAAGATGGAACACAAAAAAAACAAACTCGTGGATCGAGACAAAAGCAGTTTAAAAGAAGCAAAGCAAAGCTGCACGCGCAGAAGCAAAAGAACAAAATATTTACTCTCTACTTCCCATCAGCAGGCGATGTCTGACCACTTCCCGGGAAGCAGGGCTTCATACGCGTTGCGGTTCCCGGAGGACAAACGGAAGTAACGAATGCCCCCCCTTCCCCCTCTGTTCTCCTTGCTTTATTTCTGAGCATACGTCATATGGTGTGGAATATCCCTTTGGTCCGTTTGGGTCAGCTGTCCTGGCTGTGTCCCCTCCCAAGACCTTCCCCCCTCCCAGCCTACTGGGGGAAATGTTGGAGGGACAGCCTTGGTGCTGTGCGAGCACTGCTCACCAGTAACCAAAATACTGCTGTGTTATCAACACCCCTCGAGCCACCAAATACAAAACACAGCACTCTGAGGGCTGCCACGGGGAAAATCAACTCCATCCCAGCCAGACCCACTACAGACCCAAAAATGCACAGTTCTCCATAGCACATCACCTAACAAAGAAGTTATTACCAATTAGACATTTCCTACTTTTGTAAGAAGCTTACATTCAAAGTGAGCCCTAATGTGTAATTTGTATCTTATTTAATCTTTATATCATTTGTTTGTCTTTGCTCCAAGAAGTTTTTGACTACAGGCTATCTCTTCTTCAGAGAAGGTTTGTTTTTTTTCGCTGTAGGATAGTGCTGCTCAGCAATTTCTCTTCAGCAATCAATATCCTCATGTCACACAACCTCTGCCAACTATAGCACATGTTCTTAGTACGTTTGTGTGCATGTGAACAGTGTTGTCAGAGAACAGGGCAGGACTAACAATCATGATCTGCCATTGTTGACCCATCCTAGCCACCTCCAGGGAAAGGAAAACCATGTGTAGAGGGTTCTTGATTCAGGTTGCATTGACAAACTATCTCATCCTTAGAAAAATTCTGTGAAACTTAAAAAAAATTGCTACATTTACTCTGTGAAGATTTTGCTTAATATTATTTTTATTTTTGTTGGCAACAGTGTACTTCTTGTGTAGACCTGAATGCTTGATTAGCACTGGAAAGTTTGTTCTCATACAAATGACAAAGACCTTTCACCCTGCATAATACCTGGTGTTTCTGCCCTGTGCTCTAGTCATTCTGAAATGTCACAAAAACCTTAAAAAGAAATACCACTTTGATCAGTCATTTCCTAACCTTCACAGTCATAACAGAGGTTGGGAGCTAACTGCATGCTGAAATAAACTTAACATCTTAAGGAAACAGACACCACTGTGCAATGCTTGCTGATTTCTAATCACCATTGCAAACCACTGATGTGTTCACTTTCATGAAGTCTATTAAAAAAAAAAGAGTACAAACTTATTTTGTTAACTTTTAGAAAGTAATTTCTATCTTGCAGATACACAGAACGCAAAACATCCCTCTTGTGCACTAGAAATACACAATGGAAAAACCCAGTCAAAACCAACAATAATACTGAAAGCCAGCTGAAGAACTGTCATCCTCCTGTTTTCTTGAGCTGTACTGGTGAGGATGTCAGTGCAATCAGCAATGGGTACTGATCATAAAATCACACCAAAAGTGCATAAAACTGAGAAGTGCTATAAAATTACCCCTCATTCAGCAATAAAAATGGCAGAAGTCATGAGTAACTCTGGTGCTATTGAAGAAAGTTCTCCAGAAAGAGATGGTAAGAGTTTCACCTGCCTTTGTAAGGATGTCACTGGGTCTAGTAAAGGCAGATCCTTTCCAGGGTAACACCATCTCAGCTATCGTTATCAGTTTTGCCCAATGGTCCACAGTTTAACAATTTCATTACTGCAAACCCTGCAATGGTCAGAAACGTTTTAACTTTTGGAGGTGCCACTCCCTTTTATAATAAACCTGTCTTTACTTGTCAAAAATAAGGGAGAGAAATTTATGCATGCTAATTCTATATCTGATCTTTCAGCCAGACATAGCCAGAGATCAAATCCTGGAATGTGATCCTACCTGGCTTAATTTATTTAATTGGCATTGCCAAGAGTCCATTGCCTCTCTTCAGTTACGATGTACTAAAAACTAAGTTTGATAGACTTAATTCATATTTTTATACTTCTGTGCGATAAACATTTTTTGTCTCTTGAGTAGAAGTACAGCATTTCCTTTCCTGGAACCATGTAAGCACATTGGGAAGAATTTATTAGGAAGGACTGGGAAGGATTTACTAGCTGAATATTTTAGAGACAAATGGCAGTCTCAAACCAGCAGGTAAAATATTTTTTATTGAATTCCCTCCACTCATAATCTGGTTGCTCTTCTAGTCTTTTTACCTCCGTCTGTTTGATTTCATCAGCAAATGGATGGGATCTCAAACACTTCAGTCTAATGCTGGATATCTACAGGGAACTACAGTATACTAATTTAACAACAACAAAAAAAATGTGAAGAATAATACGGTAACATATAAAGATATATGACATATATACACCTGCATATGATATGATAACAGATACACACTTCGTTACAGATTAATTAAACTACCAAACAGTACTTTTATAAAAAAGTTTGTATATCATTCATTCCACAGATGGGACATACCAGACACAGGAAACATTTTGTAGATACCTTCCACCACCTGAGACCATCACATACAGCTGTGCCATCAGCAACGGTCACCTGATATGAGCTCAGGCTCAGGTTATTTCTATAGCAGTGCCACGTGACTTAGTGGAAAGGCAGGACAGACCTGAAGGGCAGAGGAAATAAAACCAGTGGAGTAACAGTTGGCAACTCTGAAAATAATGAGTTTTCTGCTCCTTTTATCAGTCAATTGTTAAAAAGACACAGGACTTTTCACTATAATAAATGTAACTTGCCTTCACAGAAAACAGCTGTAGTCAATGCTCTTTATTTTTTTAATGTTAGCAGAGATTGGCATTGGAAAAAATGAATGAATAATTAATTGCTTTGGTGAATAATACTGAGAGAAAACAAACAAACAAAAAGTTTCAAAAATCTTTTTATAGGGTATACTGCCATGCAAATTTTGAAGCCTCCTAAAGTTGTGTAGACCTTCCAGTTCTTCAACTAAATTCAGTTTCAGTTATGTTATAATATACTACTAACATGTAAGTTTTTCCATTTGCTACCAAAGTCCTTTGTAAAAAGAATTATTCACTACGGTATACCTCAAAACAGTCAGAACTCTTCCTCAGGTTGATTAGATTATCATGGTAGGTCCCTGCCAACTGAAATTTTGTCCTGTCTCTTCTCCTCTTTTTACTCTTCTCTTCTTTAAATAATATGCATAAATGGTGTAAGAATCTGGTTGTCATTCAGTCTTCCACAGGATATTATGCATGGCATGTCAGCATGCTTTCTAGGGAGAGCCCCTCTCTTCCCAAGTCCTCATGCACATCTTGTTAGTTTGTTCCTTCTGACTTGGCCACAAGTAGCTGAAAATGACAATAACACAGCCTATTCAGTCACATGTTATCATGGGTTTATTGCCACTTTTAAAAGGCAACACAAATTTTGTCAGTCCTTCTTGATTTTGTTGATCATCCTGTAATTAACTCCTCAATTTTCTTTGTCAAATAAACAATCTGCAGGGTGGGTGGGGTTACAAAAGGGGCAGACCTGAAAATTACATTTCACATCACCAATGAAAAGCTCACGTGAAGGTAATCAAGGTAATTACTGGACTGTGGGTAACTGGCTTCCCCCAGAGCTTTATTTGACCCCCAACAAGATCAAAAGCAAAATTATAATGTTTTTGTTGCTGAATAAGAAAGCTGTCTCTTCATCAGAACTGCTGTTCTATATATCACCTGTTTTATTTTTGTTTTCCACTAGTTGCCTGTTTTCATTCTTTTTTTCCTCTTACAATCTCTGATGTATGCACATGACTTTAGCATTCCACCAAAGCCCTGTAGCTTCTGCCATTTGCACTGTCAGCTGCTGAGTAGAGTGCATGGTCTTGCCACACAGATCATGCCCTTTTATTCTCCCTTACCCCAACAGGACAGATAAAAAGCAGCAGTCTCCATTCAACGTCATTTTAGTTTAGAGCTTCTGATGGATGCAACATAACCAACAGTGAAATGCTGCAGTGTAAGCTATGCCTGGGTCAGGGCTACCCGTGTTACAGTGTGATGTGCTCATGTTCAGAAGTAAGACTACAATCTAAAGTTTCCACCTTTCTCACATTTGAAATTACCTTAAAGCAATCTCAAAGACAGAGACACTAAGGGCTATCTCTGCTGCAAGTGGGCAAATCCAGGCATAAGGCCAAGTGCATATTTCAAAGAAATGAAGTGAGTGCAGCTGAACTCTTCTCCTTTCAGATCAGAGGACAGGCCTAAAAAGACTTCCTTGAAAGACTTTCTTGACTAGTGCTATGTTGTACTTTACACTTAGATGCTTCAGTGATGCAGATCTTGGCTTGTCTCAGTTTTTATTATTTCATTCCTTCCCAAGGGAACAAGAGACTAGTGAAATATTTTTTTATGCATACCTCGGCTCTTGCCATAAAACAGCAGGGGTGAAAGTCTGACTCCACTGAAAGTGATGGCAGTCTTCCAGATGGTTTCTAAATGGGCACATTTAAACAGTGGTACCCAGCCTCACAGGCTGGTCCCTGAGCAAAATCATACACAGACAAGGAAAAAACTTTGACTCGGTAATTGTCAGAGGAGTACTGTGTGGACAATTTTCTCTCCTACCTATCTACTCTCAAGACTTCTGTCTGATAAACATTTGAAATCAACACTGAAAACCTAGGACATGAAACTTGCTGAACATCACCAGATGCAGTTTCCCAAGTAAGTGGGGCATATTCTGAAGGTGTTGTTAAGGATTTGCCAGTTTTCTATTACTGCTGTTTCTAATTCCTGTAAAAACATACTTGGTAGCTTGAAAATTACTCTGCTCAGATTACTTTGCAATATTATAGCTGTAAATATGCAGCATCTATGATACAAGTGTGCAGGAAAAAACAATATTAACGACTCCAGTTCTGAACCTATGTACGTGAATGATAGAAGCAGTGAGCACATCTACAAAATGTTTTCTTTTTTGCTCTTCAGTTTAGGTTTATATTTCTGGACATGCTTACAGCTAGGATTAGTATGTGATGACATCACTTTTTGTATATAATTTTCCCACTGAAACAAATTCAGCCCCTGGAAAAGTAAGTACAGTTCAGTTGTTTTGTGGATGAAGTTGTACATGTGCACGTAGTTGTACATGTGCACAACAACAATTAGACCATTCACCTTCCTTAAACTGATTATTCACCATACACAAATTCCTTCCAGTTCCAGCGGTACTGGGACTCTGATATTTAAGAAGCAGAAGAGCAGATGCATTAATTCATTACCAATAAGACATTTGATTACATGTCTTTTACAGTCAAAAGGGGACTAATATTTCTTGTAAAGCTATTAGCCATTTGGCAGCAAGGCAAAAAAACCTAGTGAAATGCTAGTGCATACGTCTCCCATACCAGCCAATAAGGTGAGTGAGCGAGCTTTGGTAACAAATAAGGTATCCTAGCTATTAAATTAAGATTAAATGGAAAGGAATGAGATCAATTTACAAGAAAGCACTTTAAATTTAAACCAGACAAATAAAAGGCTATGAAAAATCTCTATTCTCCCCAAGCAAAGAGCTAGATTCCAAAATAACCATCTTGTCTTCTTTAAAAGACTTAATGGTGGAGCACCCTCAGATAAAGAAGACAGTAAATAAAGTATATGGAGCTACTTCACAAGCTAATAGGTTGAAAGTTCAATTTTTAAACTGACTCAAATGAAATTAAGGACCAGTAAATGAAGTACAACAAAGGGCTAGGGAATCTGAAGACAAACTCTCTGGGTTTAAGTACATTTTAAAACAAATTAGATTTCCAGAAAGCTCAGCACAGACCAAGAAAAAAGCCATCAGTGGGAAAGTGCAAAGACAAAATTGCATAGCTGAGGGTTGATTTGCACCTCTTCTCCCAGGCTGAACTCCAGTACTGAATGTACTGAGAATGGAGAGTGCTGGCCCAGAAATTTGTCCTGGAAATCAAACAGAAGGACCCAGTAAAGATTTCTGAACATGCTGTGAGGATTAATCCTTAACAGTACTTGCTAAGCCTTTTACTGCCATCAGGAACTAATAAGAGTTGGAGCTGTGAAGAGGAAGGAGGACTTGCCCAGCATTGTATCCTGCATATGTGGCTGGACTTCTGTGAAAATAGGTGTATGAGGGACTGTTAAAGCCAAAAATATCTAGCCCTTGTCTCTGAGAAAGCCAACCCCAAACCTGTGTGTGGTGGGTTGACCCTGGCTAGAGGCCGGATGCCCACCAAAGCCCACTCTATCACTCCCCCTCCTCAAATGGGCAGGGGGAGAAAATTATAACGAAAAGCTCGTGGGTGGAGATAAGGACGGAGAGAGAGATCACTCACCAATTACTGGCACGGGCAAAACAGACTCGACTTGGGGGAAAAAAACAAATTTACTTTCTTACAAATCAAAATCAGAGGAGAATGAGAAGTAAAACCAAATCTTAAAACACCTCCCCCATCCCTCCCTTCTTCCCGGGCTTAATCTCTTTCCCGATTTTCCACCTCCTCCCCCCAGCAGCACAGAGGGACAGGGAATGGGGTTGGGGTCAGTTCATCACACGGTGTTTCTGCCGCTGCTTCCTCCTCAGGGGGAGGTCTCCTTCCCCCGCACCAGCGTGGGGTCCCTCTCACGGGAGACAGTCCTCCACCAACTGCTCCAACGTGAGTCCTTCCCATGACTGACAGTTCTTCATGAACTGCTTTAGCATGGGTCCATTCCATGGGGTGCAGTCCTTTGAGGAAGGGACTGCTCCAGCGCGGGTCCCCCACGGGGTCACAAGTCCTGCCAGCAAACCTGCTCCAGCCTGGGCTCCTCTCTCCACGGGCTACGGGTCCTGACAGGAACCTGCTCCAGCGCGGGCTTCCCGCGGGGTCACAGCCTCCTTCGGTATCCACCTGCTCCGGCGTGGGGTCCTCCACGGGCTACAGGTGGTCATCTGCACCACCATGGACCTCCATGGGCTGCAGGGGGACAGCCTGCTTCACCATGGTCTTCACCACAGGCTGCAGGGGAATCTCTGCTCCGGTGCCTGGAGCACCTCCTCCCCCTCCTTCTTCACTGACCTTGGTGTCTGCAGAGTTGTTTCTCTTACATCTTCTCACTCCTCTCTCCAGCTGCAAAGTGTGCAGCTTTTTTTTTCTCCCTTCCTTTTTTTTTTTCTTAATTCTGTTATCACAGAGGCGTTACTGATTGGCTCGGCCTTGGCCAGCGGCGGGTCCGTTCCTGTAGCCGCTGGCATTGGCTGTGTTGGGTCGGACATGGGGGAAGCTTCTGGCAGCTTCTCTCACAGAAGCCACCCCATGTCCCCTCCCCCACTGCTACCAAAAACCTTGCCACGCAAACCCAATACACTGTGTCTGTGACTGTTTGAAAATCCTGTAGCAAGCATTAAGGAACAGGACAGAGCAATAAAAATAAGAAAAAATTACTGATTCTGCAGAAGTAAGCTTGCACTGGCTAGGATGGAGTTAAAAAATCAGGAAAATTCAAAATCATTCAATTCTAGCTAAAAAAAAAAAAAAGAAAAAATTAATCAGACAGAATGGAGTTCTTTAAAGAAGTGATTTTCTTCAAACTTGATTTCTGATGGCAATTGCCTGTGTGAACTCCCTGGCATCTGATAAAGAGCAATTTCCTAATCTTTCACTCTGAGAGAGTGTTCTTTCTCTTCTGTCTATTCATCTGTTTCCAAGAAATATGCTTGAACCTGATGTCTTCAATAACTTCTCTGTTAAAATGATCCATTGGACACAAACAGACATATATAAACACAGACAGCATGATCACACAGGCTTCAGTTCCACACAGACACTAAAAAAGGTCCAATCAACCTTTTCCACAAACATTTAAAAATCACAGGCACCTGGGGCTGTAAATTAAGGTGAAAATAATACAAATCTATTAATCCTACACAGAAGGGCAACAGCTTGCTAAGAAATCCATTAAAAAGAAGCAGCTAATATAATATAGACATTTAATTGTTGTCCATTAACAATATTTTGAGGGTAACAATTCCCCCCCATCCCCTTGCTGGGGGGCTGCCTGACCTGGCAGACAGCAGACCCCCACAGGAAGGCAGCCTGCTGTGGTTGAGTGCCAGTGGTCCTAATATTAAATTTTGAGCCTCATCCACAGTGAGGGTGTCTGATTTGCTCCTTTTCCCCATAAAGTGGCCATCTATTCTCAGAATGCATTCTCCAGGCTTAGCTGAAAACTTTATTTGGAGGTCAGTTATCTTCAAGGAAGTAAAAGCTTTTGCAGTTGTCTGAGGGTGGACATCCAGTATTTGGTTTTTATCATGGAAGCAAACACTTTCACCTTAATTTCTTCTCACTGGTCATCTGAATTATCACTGTGAGGATGACTGAGAGAACTGAGATCAAGCTCCCTCCTCGCCATTCATGGTTCTCAGTATATGTAGCAGTCATCTCTTTAACAGGCTGGTGTTGACTAGACCATCGCAAGTGATCTCTGCATACGTGGTCACCAGCTATGACATAGTGCTGTAGTTTTCATTTTAACAATAAGTTCTGACTTTCTAGCTGTTTTTTTCTTGAGATTTCCACTCATGCAATGCCTGTGTTGAGTCTTGACATCAGTTGATATCCCAGATTCATGTCTCTTAATGAACAGTACAAAATAATTATGTGACTCAATTTTTCTTGCATTTTATAATGAATTATTAAGGAAAAAAATTTTTGAGTTTTTTGAGTACAGAAAATTTGTGAAAACAATAGGACATGAAAAAGAATATAGAAAAAGTCTCAGTAAAAGAATTAATGAAAGAGCAGATCAACGGAAGAAGACGATTAAGAGACTTCACTAGTGCTAATCACTTTACATTAAGACAGTCGCAATGGGAAAAGCATGATTGACAGCCACATGGAATATAAAACACTTGACATACAAACAATGAAGAAAAAATTTAGTTCACAGTGATTCACTAAAGGGAAGAGGAAGAGGAAGAGGGAGAGGGAGAGGGAGAGGGAGAGGGAGAGGAAGAGGAAGAGGAAGAGGAAGAGGAAGAGGAAGAGGAAGAGGAAGAGGAAGAGGAAGAGGAAGAGGAAGAGGAAGAGGAAGAGGAAGAGGAAGAGGAAGAGGAAGAGGAAGAGGAAGAGGAAGCATAATTGGATTTGGATATTTTTCTTTTTCACAACATGTATATGATGAATATCCCACAGAATAAAGGGTTTCTAAATCCTTTTCTTCTGGTGGTAGTGTTTCTTGGTAGGAAACCAACAGTTTTAGGCCTAAGGAAAATAAATAGTTGCATAGCTGACTCACAATACAGTAGACCTTACAGTCTCTCATAATATGCACTGCAAGTACCTCAGAAACTTCATGTCCGTAAAAAGCCAAATACAGTCCATGAGACAATAGTCTTCTCTAAATTCTACCTTCTTTCACTTTTCTTTCTACCCTCTCAGCTAGCTCCTGGTGTTAACTGTTGAGATAAAAGGTGTCCCAGTTTCCTGCATACATTCTCTATTATAAAAGTATAGCCTTTCCCTGTTCTGTGCCATTTTATCTTGGGCATGAGACATTAATTTAATTTTGTATTCAAGATCTTTTCATGACATTAAATGCATTTGCAGCCTTTATATTTGTGAGTCTTTTCCACATAGGCTTTACACCTCTCACACAAAATTACAAGTGAACAATCAATTTACTTTTTAACAACAGGGGCTTTTTCATTTGTCTAAATGTTCCCCAGGTGTATTTAGGTCATCCTAAACTCTCATGTTAGCTGCACAGCCCTGAAACTCAAAACTTACCAACACATTCATTGTTCTTATGAACTCTATCCTGACTGTCCCTCCTTCTTATCAGATAATAATTATGATCTTTGAGCCCTGAGACCCTGCTTGTAATGTTTTTGCAGTATCTGTGATCACTGAGAGCATATTAAATGAGGGTGTATCCCAAAGACACTGTCTTGTCACTTCCACAATAAATATAGTCTAACAAACCAATATTGCTTTGTGAGCAATCTGTTCCTTATTTGCCAGACCAAACTTCATTTCTTCTGCTGCTCATTGTCCTCTTTGGACTTTCTCTTGAGGCTTCTCCTCAGGGTCACCATGTACGTATTACTGTGAATTTGGCTTTCTGCTCTGGCTTACCATTTCTGTATGAACTGGGGACCCTTTAGCTTGGTTTTGGCTTGGCTTGTTCTTGCCCCTCTTCTTATCCCAGCTGACATGCTGTCCCCACTTTGTCCCAGTTTTCAATAGCTGCTATTTACCTGTCTGCCCCTGCCCTTTGCAGCACATCCTCACCCCACACATGCTAGGATTTGTTCAGCACTTTTTCTAGAAAAGAGACCCTGAACTGGCCTCTATCTCTCCCTCCCTCTCTTTTTCTTTCTCTTGATTGATCTTCCACTGTGATAACAACACCAAGTAATCAAGAGTGTAGACTTTTAAGCCATTTACAAACACCTGATTTGTTCTGCAATTTCATCTGCTGTGAAAATTTTGCCATGAAAGTTTACTTCTAACCTTGTCAGACATATCTTTTGGATATTAACGTATTTTTCCCTTTCTCTTTCTTTACTTTTAAGCCAATCCTCACACAGTTTTCTGAAACCTCATGGCACCAAGGGGGTTCACATCAGCAGGTCTGCCTCTGACAGTTCAAGGGAAACTGTGGTTACAGCTCTTTATGAACTCCAATAACATAGACCAAGAAGTGTTGTGTGTTTTAAAACAACTCCACATCTCTGATTGTAGTGTACTGGTAAAACTGTAATGGAGACCTTTTTTCATTATTAGGAGCAAGGTGGTGAACATTAATCTGCTTTGACTGCTTGTGTGAAGGCTATTTTAGAAAACCTTTTAACCCCAGCCTGCCTGTAGTTTCTGTGTTCTATACTCCCTGCTAAAACTGTTTCTAATGGCCAGAAGTATTGCAGAACTCATTCTGCTTACCAACACACCACCCAGACATGTTTGGATAATACCTTTATTACTATGAAGATGTTTTTATTGTCACAGTTATGTTTGGAAAGGTGTTGTAAACCCAGAAAATGTTGCTGCCATTGAGCATCTACTTCCCACACAATCATTGTGCTTCTCTGAAGGTGTTAGTGTACCACAGAGGAAAAATCGTTCTAAGGACTCAATTTACTCCCTTCTGGAGCAATCTCACTACTATCCCCAACAAGAACTTCAGTGGGAAAAAAAAGAAAAACAGTAAAGAAAACCAAGCTTACATGCTGTTGCAACCTCAAGCAGAAACAATGAACACCCTACTGGGAATGCCTAAGGACAAGAAGGAGGTGTTATCAACTGCCTCAGAGCTGCAGCTTCCATGTCAGAAGTGGCTTTTTTTTCTCTAACATGCTAGATAGAAACCATCCACGGCATACTGAAAGACATTAAGCTGATCTGAAGATACGAGAAATACGACTAATATTCTGGATTTACAAACACAAATATTGCTACATGTGCATGCAGTACAAACATAGAAGCAGTGTGCAATTACACAGGCAGTGATGCTCCAGCTCCTTTTGCCAGCCCAGGAAATATTACCCTGTGCTAAAGAAACATTTTTTTTTTTTTTTTTTCTGGAAAAAAGGATAGGGAACAAGAAGGAACAACATAAAACTGGGATATGGAGTTACAGGGAAAAATGAGGGACAGAACATGCTTGACAACAAAGATACAGGGATGTCAGCTTTCAGAAGCAAGCAGATAAATGAAACAAACAGAGATCCAGTGGGACTAGGCACAGATTTGTCAGTTTTCTGCTTTAAAGGGAATTGTACAGAGTACACTTATGTATTAACTGTGTTTCTTTTAATCTACTGTACTTACACAGATGCACACACGAGAAGACAATTTTGGGAAAGGATGCAACTAACAGGAGTCTGATTGCTAAAGGCATAGCAGAAGAGGACTCTCTCCATGCTGAAGAACATTCCCTTGCCTTGTGCTTCCTCGGGGCTTGCACTCGTGCTGCCAGGAGCTCCAAGAGCCAACACTCAAGAGTTGTGGAGGTGGAGCACTGCTGTCAGCAACGTGTCCTGACTGAAAAAGCACAACATTCAGTTTGTCTTTCCTTTGGATTTCATATCAGCTACTTGCATTAGCATGCTTATTTAAAGTCTCAGATAAAGCAATGGAAACCTTAGTAATATCGTATATTTTCACTCTTCACAGTAACATGTCCACTGATGTTGACAGGCTCATTGCTACTGCATTTTACAGGCAAAATGATGACATCTTCTAGACTCCAGTGTAAGAGAGGTTAATGATTTTACCAAAGTAATTTGCAGCTATTTGCATGATTCATAAATGGTAAAACCACAACCGAATGTTTACGTCATCCCAGAAAACTGGCAATGAGGCACTCATTTCATCAGATCTGTTCAAGATATGGCACATACAGTAATGGATTGTTGGTCTAGATTTGGAATGTCACCATTATCCTTTTTTTTTAAACTAGTGCTACTATCTAAATTTATATAAGCTCAGCATCAGCTACCCTGTTGGTAGAATGGAGCAGAAGAACCTAACGTTATTGCTAGTTCACACACAGATCAGTGCAATTTATTAAAGTCCAGAAATTTGTAATTGTACCTGTTTGTCTTATTGCATAGCCAGACCTAACAGCACTGTGTGAGATCCTGAGTTGGAAAACTACAATTGGCAAGGGAGAGATTTGCATACCTCATTTTTATTAATATCATTGGAAAGGGAACATTCAAATCCCTCACCTTTGCTCAGTAGACTCTCCCTCCAGGTAACATTTTTTGCTGAACTTTTAAGTCCTTGAAAAGAAAATGAAAAAATACAGTGTCTTCAGAATAGAATTATTAGTTCAGAAAGATACTTTGATTGCTGTATTTTGTGGTTACTGACATACCCAAAAAAATAAAGATACAAATCATGTTTGTATTTGCCATTGTCATTAATAACTTGATGCATTGAGACTGACTAAAAAAAAATTCACTGTAAGTCCTCTGTAAATTGTCTGTTCTAAATATCACTCCTGAAAGCCCATCACTGAAAATTTTTTTTCACTTGAGTCTGGCAAACATTATGTGTCAGATAAAATTAAAAAAACAAAACAAAACACAAAAGAGCATTTATTTTAAGTTCATCTTATATTAATTCTTCTTCAAACTAGGTGTCATACCTTATAGGATGTCCTTATAAAAGGACAATTTATATTTATTATATTTGAGTTATATTTATGATATGTTCATGTAGGGTTATTCTTGTTTTATACCTGAAAATATGTTGAAATCTTTGGAGACTGGCACAAACTAACAATTTATCCTGACAGTTGTGACTTTATCAAGACTGTAAGGGTAATACTTTTCATTTGAATGTTCTACAGCACAGAAGATCTGTTATTGTAGGTTGCAGAGTCTGTTTATTAACTGAAAGCTTTCCTGATGGGTGAGGATATATGAGATGATATAAGCACAGTCCAAAAGAAAAGAATATATTTTAGCAAAACTACCATTTTAATACTGAATTTGGAAAGTATAATTGGAAGGCAGTCCACATGAATATGTATCAGGGATATGCAATTACAGAGTATAATTCCAGCTTCAACAAATATAATCCATATAACAGTTAAACAGTCTCCTAATTTTGATCTTTTTTGCATCTGTAATATTTGGAGCACAACAGTGCAAAGACTCCAAATGGATTCTTTTTTAACATTTCCACCTCAGCAATAGTTAGCTTAGAATAGATTTACAAAGTTATGAATGCAAATTAGTGCCTGATTTCAGTGATTTCCCTTAGTTTTTTTCCTGCTCCAGCATCAAGAATTTCAGGAGAACGTGCACCTTGAAGGTCTATCACTAATGAAAATATCTAATCAGAGTGGTACTCCTGGAAACTTTTTTGTAATCAAGGAACCAATGCTTACTTTTGTTATGCCTTACATTTTGGTGGTTGACCCCTAATGACTCCTCAAGGGACACAGCCTTGGAAAGAAGAAGGACCCAGAAGAGCTGTTTGATACTCAAAAACACCTCCTCCAAACTCAAGAGTGGTCCATCTCAGTGAGTTGAAAATGAAACAAAGGAGACAGGAAACCCAAATGGTTCCTGACTAACTCAGACATAAAAATGAAGTGTACAAGAGGTGGCACCAGGGCAGGTGACCAGGAGGACAGTGGAGACATTGATTTTGCAGGAATGGGATTAGGAAAGCCAAGACCAGCCTGGAGCTCAATCTGGAAAGGGCTGTCAAAGGCAACAAGCATGGTTCCACAAATACAGGAAAAGAAGGATGACTGAAGAAAATATGGCCTCAGTGCTGAATGGGGCAGGATTCATGATGGGAAAGGGCATAGAAAAGGCAAAGGTGCTCATTGTTTTCTTCACCTCAGCCATTGCTGTTAATACCAGCCTTCAGCAACCTTAGATCCTGAGACCACTGAGAAAGTCTGCAGCAAGGAAGACATGCCTTTGGTAGTGGAGAACTACATTAGGGAGCCCTTAAACTAACTACACATGCATAAGTCCATGGGGCCTGATGGGTTACACCCACAAGTGCTGAGGGCATTGTGAGGCTGCTCTTGGTTATCTTTGAAAGGTCAAAGATAAGTTGTGGTGGCTGGGAGAGGCTCCTGAAGACTAGGAGAAAGCAAGTGTCACTCCTATCTTCAAGAAAAGCAAAAAGAAAAGATGTGGGGATCTAGAGGCCAGTTAGGCTCACCTCAGTCTCTGGGCAGGAGATGGAACAACTAATCATGGAAATATTTTCCAGACATAGAAAGGACAAGAAGGTGATTTGGAATAGTCAGCACAGATTTATGAAAAGAAAAACGTATTTAATCAGCCTTCTGCAATGGCTTGACTGGTCTGGTGCTTCCAGGGAGAGCAGTGGATGTTGCTTATCCTTAGTAAGGCTTGTAAAACTATCTCCTATAACATCCTCACAGACAAACCTAGTGGTGTACCCCAGCAACTGATAACAGTGCTCATTAAAATCCTGGACAATGAGATAGATTGCACCTTCAACAAGTTCAAAAATGGTACAAAATTTGGGAAAGGTTGATGGGCCAGAAGAATGAGATGACATCCCGGAAAACCTGGGTAGGCTGGAAAAACAGATTGACAGGAACTTCATGAAGCTCAGCAAAGTGAAGTGCAGAGCCCTGCACCTTCAGAAATAACTCCAGGCACCCATAGATGCTGGGGAACAACTTTTCTTGCTAAGAATGCCATGTGAGTGCAGGTGGATGATAATTTGAACATGAGTCAGCAGTATGCCTTTAAAGCAAAGAAGTCCAACAGTCTTTTGGGCTGCATTAAGAGGAATGTTGCCAGCAGGCCAGTGAAGATGGTCCTACCCCTCTACTCAGCCCTGTTGAGACCCATTTGAAGTGCTGAGTCCAGTCCTGGGCTCCCCAGTACAAGAGAGACATAAGCTTACTGGAGTCCAGTGAAGCGGCACCGAGAGGAAGGGACTGGAAGAGCTAAGAGAGATGGAAATGTTTAGCATGGAGAAGAGAAGACTCAGAGGGATCTTATCCATAAATATCTGATATTGGAGAGTAAAGATGACAGAGCCAAACACTTTTCAGTGGTATTCAGTGACAGGATGAGAGGCAATGGGCACAAAATGATATATGGGAAATCCCACTTAAACATAGTCACTCCTTTTTTACTGTGAGGGCGGTCAAACAGTGGAGCAGGTTGCCAGAGAGTTTTCCAGAGAGTCTCCATTCCTGAAGATGTTCAAAAGCCAGTTGGACATAGTCCTAGTCAATCTGGGCTAGGTGACCCTGCTCTGAGCCAGTGTTGAAGCAGATGACCTTCAGAGGTGCTTGGCAGCCTCAACATTTCTGTGACTGTATGATTTTGCAAAGACTGAAGCTAAGCATGCTTTTGGTAGAGTTCTCAAGATTTCCAAAAGGGCAGTACAGCACTGTTATAGGCATTTATGGGCTAGGGACTTCCTGAGTCATGGGTAAAGAGAGACAGAAACCAAAGTGCTGTTACTATGAAGTTTACATGTTTCACCCTTGCAAATCTTGTAAGTACTTAACTACCACCAGTCATAAATATTCTAAAATTCAAGGCTCTGAGGTGGCAGAACTGCACCATGTTTCTTCTTTTGCACAGTGCTAGGTAGGAGGGAGAAGGCTGAGAAAAGCATCACTGCTTTAAAAGTCTTAGTCCTGTTAAGACAGATCCTCAGGTCTGTTAAGGTTTATCTCCTCTTAGACAATAGACATATTTTGCTTCTAGCTAAAAGGAGGAGATATGGGGGAAATACTCTAAACAAACAAATCAATAAACAAACAAATATCCTTTGACTTTTCTTACAAAATACCTGTGTTTGAGGCAAATTTGTTTTTAAGTCACAGTTTCTTACACACTGTATAAATGTCTTTTTTCAAGTGCTGGCATTAGCAAGCTGCCTTATGGATTATTTTTGTTGCCAAAAGTAATTGCTTTTTATCTCCTCTGTCAAAACTGGTTTTCATCTAACAGGCAAGACATATAAATTTAATAATAAATCATTTTTCTAATGCTCTTATTAATCCAAAACCACAGGTCGTTTGTGATTTTTTGTTTTTACGGCTTCTGTTTTTTCTTGAGAATTCACATTTTGGAATGAGTACCAAAAACTCTTCTTTTTTGGTGCCACTGGCATAAGCCTGCAAAGGGAAAGATAAATATAGCACAAACCTGTTAGGACTTTGTAGTTTAGTAGTCCTACCTTTATTTGCAAACAGAAAGAGACAAATAGATAAAGCAGGGCAATACACACAGGTTAGTATGCTCTCACATAAGCCTGCTCCACTGTCCCATCTGATGTTTCTGATTAATAGCTGGAAGAACGATGCAAGCTGCGTCACAGTTAAGACAGATGAAAGAGCTAGTATGCAGTGATACATTCAGCATTAGCTGTTTCCCAGCTATTTGATTGTTTGGACAAATCTGGCTTGGGGGGAGGGGGAAAAAAAAAAAAGATTAATTTAAACCTTGGCAATAAAATCTGGTCAACATTTCTGCATTCTTTTTTTTTTTTTCTACTTGAGAAAAATCAAAGCACAAAAACAAGTTTGGTAAGCATTTATGCTTTCTCTCCTCTCTTGTAGCTGTATCTCCTAGCACTTGGTGAGTGCTGGAACAACACAGCTGAGAAATGTTTGGGTTAATTCCCCATGAAGGTCCCCACATGTGAAGCCCCATGTGTATCACCTCCCCACTTGGCACCCATGGAGTGTGGCCAGTGTCACCTGCAGCCACTGGAACTGGGAGCAAGGTTTCAACTTCCTCAAGGATACTCCACCAGTTGTAAATAAACCAAAACTACATGACATAGCCACTCCCAAATTCTTCCTTGCAGCTACTAATGTCTCTTCCAAATTGAAGTTAAGTCCCTCTGATTTTTCTACGTGTTTGCTGACAAGTTCAACTGTGTAACACAAATACCTTGTCGCTCGCCAGCAAATGAAACCGCCTGTATTCGAATCACCAGCAGTGTTGGCATGTTTTAGACTAGCTGTGCTATATGGTGCTTTAATACTCCAACATCCACAGCTTTAGGAATCAAATCTGCCAGAGTTAGTAAAATGTGTGTTAAAACTACAGCTTTTGCTTTTTTTTTTTTTTTTTTTTTTTTTTTTTTTTTTTTTTCTGGTGGTTATTCTCTTACTTGTGAGCAACAGAGTGGCATTTTTATAGTTTTATTTGTATACAAATGCCTGAGACTGGGGAAGAAAGTTATTAATCTATGTATAGATGTAGCATGTCTAAGCTCCTCAAAGCATAATAATTATACCAATGCTATAAAAACTATTCTTCCTTTAGAAAACTAAGTGCTATAGTATTTTCACTTTTAGGTTTTATTCTATAAGTGTCTTCTTTGCACAACATCAATACTCAAATTCTCCTTGTGTAGATTTGGTTTGCTTGCTGGGAGAAATTGTTTTCTCCTGTTGCACCTCTGGACATGGCTTTGGTAGTGTAGCTGAAGATCTCAATAAAACTAATCCCTCAGGCTGTATAGACTAAGTTTTCACACCATTAACAGCAATATGATATTAAGGACAGTGTCCTCACTTAGTTTGCCTATCCTTCCCCTGGCTGTGTGTTTACAGCTTAAACTAGCACTGCTTGGAGTTACCCAGGTTATACCATTAAGAAGTCACTAGGTCTTTAATGAAGAGGACTGCTTTTCTGGAGATCACTTTCAAAATATTTGCTTTCTCTCCTCTCTCAGTTACCTGTTCTCATTTCTCCTGATTTGGAGGAGTTAAGATTTTAACTTTCCAGGGTCAAGCAGATTTCTGTGGCACGTAGTATGCTAGCAAGACCAACGGCTATCATTTCCATTTACCAGGGGTAACAGAGCTGAACTAAGAAAACTCACTACCAACAAAAGGCTTGCAGGAAAAAACAGGGACTATTTTAGCACTGAGGTTTCTCTACAACATCACATCTCCTCAGGCCACAGGCAGTACATAACTGATGCTTAAACAATGTAATGCACACACAAGAGGTACGGTGGAGGAGTAGGCATACACCTATAAATTACACAGTGAATTTCTGACCAATTCACTTCTTGAAAGGAGTAACTTATTTTTTTCTTGTCAGCTTACAGAGAATGAAGGTGACTGTTATCAAGTCATGCAGAAAGCCTACTGAGCAGTCAGAAGTTGGATCTGCTTCCTTAACCCCAGTAGCTGTCCTTTTACTTGACACTTCAATACAATTCCTGTAACAAAGAGCTTGCTCACTTCATAAAAATGCCATCTTTTAGAACTAATGCAAACAAAAAAAACCACCCCAAAGACATGAAAAGTGTCTGTAATAATAACACAGAGGAAATTTTTTCAATTATCAGTCTGTTGATCTGTATCCACAAAATAATATCAAACCCATAATTAAATTATTAGGCTGACGCTCAGGATACTCACATTTGCTAGTTTCCAGCAAAATACTTTCTATTTGATATATGCTTTCTTGTTCTTCTGTTAGTAAAATTGTAATACTTCAGTGCCAAAGGATGGTCTCATAAAGTTCCATGTTCTGGAGATCATTATATGCTAAAGATACAACAATGATGTGAACCATATACCTAAGGTACATAGCTGTTAATTGGGCTGTAGTACTGACCATGCTAGCATACAAATTCCAATAAATTATTTTATACTTTGCCTAATAATTATAAGGGGGATGCCACTATCCATATACACAGCTATACTATCTTTGGGTTTGCATACAATAAAGGAAGCAAAAAACATTGTTATAGAAATGCTAAGATAACATATGAAAATATAATAGGTGAGTTAATAATGTCCCCACAAAAACCACACACAGACTGAACAGTTTTCAAATTGTATATACTTTCTCAGGTGATCAAGGTATTACCACACTAGAGAAAGACAGATATATAACCATGGTGAAAAAAGCATCGTGAATAGTATAGGAATGGCCTAAATTATAACATATTAGCCCAATGTCAACTAAAATACTAGAAGCTATTTTTAGCACATCAAGAAATGAATTAGAATAGGGAAAGGCAGTAGTCTATTTTTGACCCTTCCATTTCTCTTAAAAAAATATATATATAAACTCCCCCCATAATACAGTAACAGATAGGAAATTCACATCAGTCAGTATGTGTGTGTGACATACAAAATGTATTCACTGCACCATGTTCTATTGGTTTGAGGGCTTCCTAAAGACCCCGTGCTCTCTGAATGATAATTACGTGGCTAGGATATAATATATCTACAAGCATAAAACATTGCAGATGAAAAATAAACTAGTTCAAAAGTAAAACTGTAAAAAATCTCTTTCCCTGCTCACTGTGCTTTTGCAGGTCAAGTCCTTGTTACAAGACTCATTTCCACCTAACTCTACAATTTTCTGGATTGCAACAGACATTGCCCTGTTGGGAAGCTCCTTCCATCATCTCTCAGACATAGCTAACTGCTCTTTTAACCTCAGCAGCCTTTTCTTATCTTCTATATCAATTGCAGATGGTGCCACTTTTGCCTCCCTCCCTCTAATTTACTTCCTCTGAGGAGGCTTAATGGAAGGACCATCCTTTCTTGAAATACATGAAATGAGATATTACATGTAAATGTGAATAAAATCTGTCATGACAGCAGTGAAAAAGAACTGTATAACTTATGTGTGTTTAAAAAGTACTGTGTCATGTAAAACTGAAACCAATATAATAGTCCAAATGATGAAACAGCAAAAGCAATGTAACACTGAAAACACAGGAACTAATCTTAATGATTTTCCAACTGAAATACACAGGACAGAAGAAGAATCCCAGTCCAAGAGTAGGGAAGGAGTTATATGAAGAATCTTACTCTGTGAATAAAATTTCAATTCCATTTCAGTCCAAACTTCTCAATTTTAGGTTACTAGCATGAGATTGACACAAAGAGCAAGTAAATGTACATCATCTACTCCCAAGGTATAACAAACCAATTCCACTACTAGAAGAAACTTTTAGAGGTAAAGTTCTAAATTCTGCAGTGATATTTCCAAACAGACAAAATGAAAAATTATTAAAAACCCAAATCAAGCAGACTAGGCACACAGACACTCAAGCTAGCTGTGAGTTCAGACAGTGATTAAAATGTACTGTTATATGTTTCATACACTAGCATGTAGTTCTACTACTTTTGTGTCTTTGAACATCTAAATACATATATTTGAAATTTTCAGAGCTGTGTTGGTAGATTGAATCTTTCTTAGTGAAAAATCTACATTTTTTACCAATTTGACTGCTTTTTCATACTGGTATTTCAAATTTCTGTTGTAACAATCATCTACACTGAGCAACATAAGAGTTTTAAACAATTAAAAATGAATTCCATGCTCTTACAAAAGTTTTAAAAGGGGCTTTTCTTTTCCTAGGGGCTTACTCAGCACAGCAATTTCCAAAATGCCTTGGATCTTGTATCATTGCTTCCAGCTTTTGATTGTTCATTCCTGTTTGTCTGGATATCAGCTCTTTCTCACCTTGCTGCAGGTTTGACTTGCCCCTCAGTCCAGACTCAACATACCAATGTGAACTCTGAAGCTACACACCTGTTACCTGGCTTCTGATCAAATTGTCATCTTTCTTTTTAGGACAAAAACATGATTTAGATGGAGTTCTACAAACCAATGTCCTAGTAGACATTAGGAATCAACAAACATTGTAGCTAACAGATTAAAAATTATAATTTTGTTGAAGGAACAGAAGGTGATAAGGTGTGATTGGTTAGCTTCTAAATCACATTAGTAGGTAGAGGCGATCTTTAGCAGGATCTTATTCGTGTTCTGTATTGGTTCTGTCTGAGATGGAGTTGATTTTCCCCACAGCAGCTCTCACAGTGTTGAGTTTGAAAGGTGTTGATAACACATCAGCATTTTGGTTACTGCCAAGCAGTGCTCACACAGCATTCCAGTTACATCTCCAACATTACCCCCTCACCAGTAAACTGGGGATGGACAAGATCTTGGGAAGGGACATACCCGGGACAGCTGACCCAAACTGAGCAAATCAATATTCCACACCACACGGCATCTGCTCAGAAATAAAAGCTGGGAGAACAGAGGGGGAAGTAGAGGGCATTCATTATTTATGACTTTTGTCCTCCAGAGTAACTGCTGTACGTACTGAAGTCCTGCTTCCCAGGAAGTGGCTGCACATCACCTGCTGTGGGGAAGTGGATAATAAATATTTTGGTCTTTGCTTTGCTTCCAGGTGTGGCCCTTGCTTTTTGCTTCTATTAAACTGCTTCTATCTCGTCTCATGGGTTCTTTTTTTTCCATCTTATTTTCTCCCCTCCCCGTCCTGATGAAGAGGGGAGTGATAGAAAGGCTTGCTGGGCACCTGGTGTCCAACCACCATTAACCTACCACATGTTCATTGTATGTATCTGCCATGCCAGTTCCTTTCACTAGTTTCTGTGACATTTCAGACACAGAGTTAAGCTGTACAGGGCAGTCAGTGAGTGACATTGCCCTCCTGATGAACCAAGGAGAGCCTGGGACAACAAAGGCGTCTTGATTCCTGTACTGAAAGCCCAAAGAGTACCAGGGCTCTTGATGGTATTCCAAATAACTTATGGGTAGAAGTTGTTTTCAGTCATCTCGTCCTCCCGCTTTGTGTTCATGAGTTGACCTGGTGACTGACACAAATCACTCACACTGTGCAGAAGCCAGGAGAAGATGGAGAAAATGTGGTGCCTTTAGGCTGATATGTCACATTGTAGATAGATGGATAAGAGTGGTGGGGTTTTAGAAATGTCAGTACCTTTATCTTTGAACTGGGTTTGCATGGCAAGGTTTTGGTAGTGGGAGGGCTACAGAGGTGGCTTCTGTGAGAAGCTACCAGAAGCTTCCCCTATGTCCAACAGAGCCAATGCCAATGCTCTGAAATAAGTTCACAGGATTACAAAAAGAACAGATATGATATAACAGCTTTTCTGTCAAGAGAGTTGATGAAAAGTCTGAGGTTTTGCCACGTGAGTACACAGAGATTGTTACTGGAGGCTTCACGAATTATGAGCAAGCTGAAGCTTTATCAGAGTATGTTAGACACTTGCATTCAACATGTGAAAATTGTGACCAAAAGAACAGGCCAAGACATTCTTGAAACTGAGCTAATAACCTGGTATAAATTCTAATCCTTTATCATTCAGTGAATGTCAGGGAAGCTACAATATTATAGAGCATGAATATTGTTTCTTCTGCTACTGAGTCTCAAAACTGAAGTTAAAGAAAAAGTTGAATTTCAACAAGAAATTCCTCCTGTCCATTTTCAGGTATTTGCTGACACTCAGTCTAAGCACATTTTTTTGCATGAAATAACAACCAGTTTTGTAAAATTCTTGCCATTTTAAAATTTGTGCAACTAGTGAACATCTATTATAGATAAAGACTATGGAAATTAACAAAGTAGACTACAGTAGAATAATTAAAGCACATATCTTTTCTTACAGCTTATGATTTTGTTGCCCTTTTCCTGTTTTATTGTATAGTGACTAGCTATTAATCAACCAACTCACTGTTTCCAGTTCACTTTCATTAAAAAACATGATTTAGATGGAGTTCGAAAAACAATAAAAAACAAATACTATTGCCTTTTACTATTAGACAGTACAAGACACAGCCCTAGCTTACAGCTAAAACATTTATTCCTGACCCAGAGGGCTTTACACAGCAAGGAGACTAAAGTTATTGAATACTACAATCCTCAGGAAAGTGACTATTTGCTTGTTTGAGATAATCACTGTCCGTTTACTGCCAAAATAGAGCGAAGTGCTCAAGAGCTGTAAACAGAGATTAATGTCAATAAATACACTATGAAATGTCCTGGAATGTAGGACCTTGCTTCATCCAAACATGCCTAGTCTTGATGGCAAGTAGGTATTGTTTCCATCCTGAGCCTAAACTGTTATCAAAATCTATTTTTCCCTTCTGTCAGTCTGGAGCCATGGTGTGACATGTGGACCAGGCTCCTCCCTGCTTAGGGGTGGTACCACTGTTCTGTGCTGTAAAGAGATACTCTTCTGACAGTTCACTGATGCTCTCCAAGAAGAGCAGAAGTTTCTGCTCAGCCTTCATAAAAAGACATGAGCTGCTGCATTGGGTGGCAGACAAATCCTTTGTGTTTATTCTCCTGTTTCTGTATCTTATTTGGAGGGAGGTGAGAAGGATGATGACTGGCAGTTTGGGATCTTTTCATTTCTGCTTTAAATTGCTCAGTTTATTTTGTGAACAGCTGTTTCTTAGGCTGAAGAGGGAATTGATACAGTATTTTTGTATGGTTTTGCATAATATTGCAGGTCAAAATCTGAGATGCCTTTGTATAAGATGACTATGTACACACACAAACACATACAACATGAGACACAAATAAGGCAAGAGTATAAGGAAGCCGTAGCTGCTCCTCCCTGGAAGTGTTCAAGGCCAGGCTGGATGAGGCTTTGAGCAACCTGGTCTAGTGGAAGGTGTCCCTGCTGACGGTAGGGGGGCTGGAACTGGATGATCTTTAAGGTCCCTTCCAGCCCAAACCATTCTATGATTCTATGATTTTCCTCCAACCTCCAACACATATTGATTGTCAGGACTTTTTCCTGTTATTTCACCAGCTAATGTATAGTGTTATGCAGACTGCGAGCTTGTGCTGTGCTCTGTGGAGCTGATCTTGAAAGATGCCATATTTCTTCTTGTTTGTTTTTTTATTGTTGGTTTGTTTCCTCCTCCCCCACTTTCTTGGTGGGGAAAACAAACCAGGAGGAAACCTGGGCCAGTGTCTCACCACCCTCATAGGAACAATTTCTTCCTAATATCTAATCTAAACCTCCCTTCTTTCAGCTTAAAGCCATTTCCCCTTGTTCTGTCACTACCTGTCTTTGTAAAAAGTCCCTCCCCAGCTTTCCTGTAGCCTCCTCAGGTACTGGAAGGCCACTGCAAGGTCTCCCCGGAGCCTTCTCTTCTCCAGGCTGAACAGCAATAGTTGTCCCCAGGGGCTGGTGTGTGGACAAGCCACTGTAGGTAACTGGTCATGAACTGCTGTTTAAGATCCTCACCTGTTCTTTTCACCTGTTGTGGTTGCACACCATTGTACTAGTAATTAGAGCAAATCAATGTTTTCAGATTCTTTTCCAAAACAAACACCTTTATATTGAAAAGTGGAGTTGAATTCATTTTTTGTATTTTATAACTATAGACTTACAAACAGCAATTCTGAGATGTGGAAAGTGCCATCTGCCTATGGTCATAAAAGTGGGAATAGTCTGTCTCTCAAAGGAAAACTAATATAACTGCTAGATCCATTCTTCGGCTTGACTTGTCTTTTAGGCGTCCCTTGCAGATTGGGGCCCCACCAGTGCAGGCAGCAGCAGACAGGGGAGCAGGCAGGGAAGCAGGCAGGTGCTTTGCACACTCACTGCACCCGCATCAGGACAAGTTTTGTTCTGGTTCTCTCTGGCTTTCAGCTCTGGCAGCTTTTTCACACACGTGGTTGTGTACCACAACAAGGGCTTTAGCAGATAAGCAGTGTTGTCATAAGATGTTCAACCAAACACTTTTAACAATGGACTGCTCCCTAAGGGTCTTATTGGTATAGGTATTTTTGCAAAAATAACTATATTTGCCCTTCTCTGTTTCAGGTTTAAAAACATAGCCAATGTATTTTAATTTACTAAATCTAGCCTGCTGATGACCATAGTAGTTTTGATGGTACTTCAGTATCCAGCTGGGTAAGATATTTAATTACGGAACAATCCCTTTGATATTGTTAAGCTACTTGCAAAGTATCCAATTATAACTGGAAAAAATGGCCTGTAGACTTTTCTTTTTTCTTTGTTCTGCAGCAGTAAATTTCACAGAATAAATAAATTTCATCTCTGTTTGTTTTAAATATCAGTTCATTTTGGTTTTATTACATTAATGGAACTTATTTTTTTAGATGAAGTTCCTCCCTATTCAGCAAAATATGTAAGCTTATGAGTGATTTTTAGCATGTGCTCAAGACTCATGGGTTTCAACAGGTCAGGTTATATTTAAAAACAAAGATTTACGTGAATAGGAATGGAGTGCTGAAATACAGACTGATTAAGGGATGTGGCTCTTCTAGATAGCTGCACACTGTCTGAAAATCAATCAGCAGAGTACATTTTAAAATGGTCTCTACATTTTTGGAAATCATTTTTTGAGGACATATGCATAGACACACACACACGCACATGTGCACCCCCACACGCAGATATTTATACATTTAAGTATACATTCCTCACCTAGAAGGAGAAACCAGCATTTATGTACATATGTATAGACTAGAAAATTGATCTAATTATATATCTAAGAGTTTCCTGTTCTTTTTCTTTACCTTTCTTGTGGCTGTTTTGACAAGAATTTTTAAGTAAAGATCAGCACCAGCTTAGGAAGGTGCAGCAGTAGAAGCTGGTATAAGTATGCTATCCACTGTTTGGTTTTTTTTTTCATTTTTCCACTTTCATTTTTTTCAGAGGCTGGCTAAGAAAATTGAGAAGTTTCCCTTTCCTCATTTATAATATCATCCTGGCTGTTGAGACTTGTTTATGAGCATGATCAAAACACAACAACTCCCATCTGCTATTGAATTTGCTTCCCTTTCTTTTTCTTTTTTTTTTTTTTTCTTTTTTTTTTCTTCTTTTTTTTTTTTTTTTTTAATTTCACTCCTCTCTCATCTGTGATTTGGTTATTTTCTGGTATGTAAAAAATGGCTATTTCAACAATTTCAGTGGTCTGGCAAAACAGGCAATATGAAAACCAAGAATAGACTCAGAAGTGAATAAGAGGGATACAACCTCAGCCGGTGTACCCCCAAACAGAAATTTGTCAAGAATACTGTGTACTAGTAGAATTTCTCTCATGGAAATCTTTTGTCTGGAAGTGTTACAGACACTACCATTGTTCACACAACAGATTTTTCTCATTTCTTTGATCTTTCCAATAACAAAAACAGGAGTCCAGTAAAATTATCTGAGAAACAGAAATAAAAATTACACAAAACACCATTGCAATGCAACAAACCATCATATCTGGATTCACTGAGCATAAAAAATATGTGTATTTGGCTGCATCAATCACTTTTGTTTAACTTTTCAAGTCCAGCTCTGATGACCATAGGTGGTTGACAGTCTGAACAAACAAAAGTTTTGGAAAAAGAAATGAGAACTGAACTGAACTTAAACCCAGCTTTTATAAACACTACTCGCAGATTTTATGTGCAATATTGACTGTCAGACCGTTTTAAGTGTCCATCACTCATAAAGCTTTGCACAAGAAAAATATATAGATAGCTTATTTTTTCCACCTCTTTATCTTCATGCTTTTTCAAAATACTGCTTCGTTAATACTGGGAGGTTGAGGTCTTGAGTTTTTCTGCTTTTTGAGGTTTTGGGGATTTTCTTTGCAGAATGTTAGAGCATATGGTGAGTGGGCCAGAAAGTTTGATTTCTTCTCGTATTTTGAGATTACTTATTTCCTGCAGCTTCCAGGTGAACCATATCTTTCTTGGCAGCTTTGATTCTCCTCTCATTTCTGGCATATTTCAGTTAAAAGGCAGAGAACTGCTGACCTGCATGGCACAGCCTCATTCGCTTTTCCCTGGGGTTAAACAGAGAAGTGGCACATCTGTCAGTACAAGCTTTCACATCTAGACAGAAAAGGAAGTAAATAAATAAAACAATGTCCGAAGAGACCTTCTGAGTGCCTTAAACTTGAGTGACTGGACTTAATGGTGATCCATAGGGTAGTTCTGCCTACTTTGACAGAAACATGAGCAAGAGCCAGGCTACTTCATGGAGACATGGCCAATTATATAGAAAGAACTATCATAAAAGATCACTGATAATTCAGCCTGAGATTTTTCAGTGACTTCACAGAGTTAGGTACGTAGCATACTTTCAACATCTCTGAAAACAGAGTGACTGACTAGCATGCCTCTCCATAAGGCTGCAGTAGCACCCAGCACATTCTTAGCAATCTCCCCAGAGATTAAAAGACTCCTTGAGCTGGAGGAAATATGTTGATTATGAAGAAAAGCTGATGCAGAGCAAAGGAAAAAAGGGAGCTAGCAGAGCTTTCTCACAGCACCCAAAACAAATCCAGAGAGAGTTGAACATTTATTTAGTGGGCAGAATGAGAACATCAGTAATATTATGTTAATCATTGTCAGAATTAAAATAACGCTGTCATAATCAATATATTTGAAGGCTGCAGAAACAAGCACAAAAAACCCTGTCATGGGACAGTAGTAACTAATGTTCTATGAAAAATTTCTGTCCACTGTCTTCTTACTGTACAGAGGGGATGCTATCTACCTATTTGGTGGAGAAGATTATGCCTCTCTTCAGTTACAGAGACTTTGATAGTCTTACTGTGAAGTCTGGAAATTTTAACAATCTCTGTAGGATTTCCTCATTGTTTGTTATCCTACTGTGCTTTTTCCCAGGACATAGTAGAGATTCAACAATCATTTCATGGATCATGTAACCACAGGAAAGAACCGCAAAATATTTAAATATTAATAAATTCTCAGTGTATTACTTTATAATAGGTAGTTCCACATTAATTCTGACTTTTTATCAGCAGCTTTCCCCATTAACCCCAACGGAATTTTGTTACCAGAGTGAGCTGTCTGGACTCATCGTTCATTTCTTTATGAAGGAGTCCACAAATAGCTTGAATCATAAAATCTTATAGACAACATTTCAAAAAAACCAACCAAACCAAACCAAACCAAACAAAACAAACAAACAAACAAACAAAACACAAAAAAATTGTACCAAAAAATCCAAAAGTTGGGACTTGGAAATCATATTATTCAGCTTTTACTGAAGACTTAATGGATCCTTCAACTACACTGTATAAAAGCTCTGCCAGTGGCACATGAGTAAACTGAATGGCTATTTAGAAGTCTTTTATGGTCTGTGAGACTGGCTATCCAGGTGAAAGGATTAAAGAAAAGACAATTAACATGGTAGAAAATGAGTAGTGTTATGAAAGTATTTTGTAGGAACAGTATGTTCTGCTAAATTTCTTTACAGATATCTGTATTTTGTTTCCTATAAATTTAAGCAAAATCTTGGAATGAGAAGATGTTCAAACTTGCAGACTGGCATATATTAAAATCGATTTGTCTCTGGAATGAGCCATACATTCCTGCAGACTCTTTTCAGCCTCAAGAGTTATGAAACCTTCAGAATTTAAAGTAGAAGGTGTATGGGCTTGAATGGTACACCACAAATATGTGATACTTTTTTTTTTTTGCAAGTTGTTACCTGCTCCAGCCTCCAGCCATCTGAAGAGGTTTTAGGTCCAACAGAAAAAAAAAGAAGTACACTAAAAAAGCTACCCAAGGCTGCATTTTCATACATAGTTGATATCTTTTCACTTTTTCTTAAAATACTGTGTGTGCTTATCATAACAGGCAATTTCACAACATACACAGGTTTGTTGTTCTTGTATATAACTAAGACTGCGTGACACTGGAGGACAAAGTAACACTGATGATCTGTGTGAGAAAGAAAAGTTTGCAAGTGATCACAAATTTCTCAATAAAATTGAATATTTCTAAATCTTGTTCAGTGATCTATTTTTAACATAGTACAAACTGCTTTAGTAAAACTACAGATCTGGTACTTTTGAAGATATTTAAGTATCCACTCCCATCAGCCTATGAAAGTACAATAAATTTATCAGTTTTTCACATAATCACTTTTGTTCCTCATGGTTATAACTTTCCTGTGCTCACATCCATATTCATGTCCTTGTTCAGATTCCCTGTCTTTCTTAAAAGTCCACTTTTGCTGAGATATTTACAGTGAATCAAGATGATTTACATATGGCCAGTTATTCTCTTTCCCCCCTATCCACTTGTTGGGCTCTTTAAATACCTAAAATTGGAGCAGAAATTATTGTTTTTGCCTGAAAACCTCTTGTGGATGCAAGCATTTTCAAATAATAGCTTTGGATAAAATGTTCTCACTTAAATTAAAAGTGGGAGGTTAAAAATAGTCTTCCTAGAAGAACAAACCCACAGAAATTTTATCCAATACATTTAATTTTTCACTGCATAAAATGAATTTTCCTGGTTTCAGCTTTTCCCCCACTTCCCCTATTTTCTCTCTCTCACAATAAAGAAAAAAATGGAGGATCAAGCAGCAAAAATTGAAATTGAGACAGGGAAAATTAGAATGATTGAGTCTTATTTTTGGACCTCCTCCAAGATCTAACTGAGAATTATTATTACTTTTAAATGTATACAATGAAATAATTGTGATTTGTGAAAAGAATCTTCATCCAACTATTTGCAGCTTCTAATAAATAAAAGCTCAGTAACAATGCCTGGTGTTTTTCAATTGCCACAGAGTGAAGGGGAAGAAACATCTATTCTGCAAGTGCCTGTAGAAACTTCCTTCTAATGCTGAGATTGAACTATAACGGTGCACTAGAACATCTGTATCCTCCATTTACCTCCTCTTAACTATTTTGCAGTGTTATAAAAGTTTTGGTGTGTCATATGTTCAAGAATATTCAAAGTTCCTGTATGTCTCGTTTATCAAGAATGAAATAATTTTGTGAAAATGAATGAAATAATGTATGCTTAGTTATGTGTCTGCTAAAATTTTTGTGTGTTCTATCATGTATGTGCTTAGAAAATGCATGTGTTGACCTTCTCAACAGTTTTGTTTATTGTGAAATGTCCTACATATTCCCTAGTAGAGCCTTTTGGGAAAAGGAGGAAAATGTGTCTTTTTTCATACCTATAATGGATAGGGCAAAAAGCAAATGGAATTCAAACCAAGCAACACTGAGGTTAAAGATAAGAATACTGTATGTGAGAATATATGTAAGAGTACTGTAATGTAATTAATATATGCAATATATCTTAATATATTAAGATATTTTAATATATTAATATGTAATATCTTAATATATGTAAGAGTACAAGGAAGCACTGCAGCTGACTGCCTGAAATACTTGCAGAGTTGTTGTAACTTGGTTTTTATGAGTATCTATCATGAAAGATAGAGAGAAGGTAGATGTAGCCATGGGCACGGATTAAATGGCCTCTTGAGATCCTACTCAGTCCTAAAACTCAATTAAACAATTACAGAAAGCAAGAATTTGCAAATAAATCAACTACTTCATTATAAACATTCTCACGATCTCCATCATATCCCCAGCTCTTAGCAACACTTGCTGCTTGCTGACATTTGCCACGGTGGGAGGGAGCGTGTGCAGTCACTTGTTTTCAGTAAAACTCTCAGAAAAAGGTAAGAAAAATCCATCACCACTTTCTCCGTTTTAGTATTGTGCAATATTTCCCTGCCCACTTAGTTTTCACTAGTAATATTCATCAATATCGAGAAACATCCATGAAAATTGGAAACTTTTGTGCCTATTCATCTATAAAATATATAAAATAGGATATACTGGTTTGAGAAATCCATATCCACAGTCTTTGAGTGCCTGATTTCCATTTCCATTTCCATTTTAGATGCAACAGGATATTTTTCTACTAATACTTTGATTTCCATTTTTATTGTGCACCTTCCTAAAAAGAACCAAGAGCTCCTTCATAACTAAGAAAAAGACACATCTGTTTCAGTCCCTTCCTTCTCAATGTCTTCTCCCAAGTACAGCTGGGAATAAAAGAAAAAAACAAACAAAAAACCATGATTTTGCATTTGCAAGCTTGAGAAAGGATCAATCCCTATTGCAAATTACTCCTTATTCCCAGTAATTGCAGAGCGGTCGTTGGAAGAGAGCACTTTTTTTTTTTTTTAGTACAGTTACAATGCAAACAATATTTTGTGTGGCTTAAGGTCAAGATTGTTGAGGATGGAGTTTTGCCCAGCTCTTCAGTATGTCCACTTTGTTCTTCATTCCACCTTCTCCATTCAAATTCCTCATATGCTCCCAACTGCAATGGCAGAAGCATGCCAGTAATATTGGTGGTGTTATTGAGATTAAAATACCAAGAAAACTTCAGTTATTCTTTCCTGGTGCTGCAAAGGCTCATGCTGAAGTTTCACACTCTGTTTCAGAATGGCTGCAAGCAGGCAGACACTGTGAGAGCTGCTGAGAGTAAATTAACCATTTACATGCTGGTGGTAATAGCTAAGCGGGATTATTTTCCAAATACAACAGAGGATTTACCTAAAGAGGTGAATCTTAAAGATTAGAAAAAAATATCTAAAGGGTAAGGATGGTGATAAAAGTGATGATAAATATTTTTATATCATTTTAAGATATAATACAAAAGTAACATAAAGTAAATTGCATGTGTATTACAAAGAATTTACCAATTCACCAACACCAACTTCACAAACACCAACTTTCCAAACACCAGCTTCACAACATCAATACTCTGTCAGGGATCACACACACAAGCAGGTAGCTGATTGCCAGCAATTGACGTAGGAAAGGAATTAAAAAATGATGTGTCTGTAGATCAGCTAGGACGTCATGTTCCAGCTCTAGAGGATGTGATAAAATTAGATAAGTAAGGTGGACATGGTGAGTAGAGGGTGGGATGCAGGAGAGAGAGGGCAGGTAGTCTCCTAGAAAAGGGCTACCTGTTGCATGGGCGCTATTGGCTCTGAGAAGCCGATCTTGTGATTCTAAAGGAGAGCGTCAAAAGACACCAAGGTGACTGCTGGATGTGGGCTAAAAACCTGGGCTTCACCCTGTCCAGGGTCTCCTCAAAGTCCTTTTTGGAGTGGGAGGTGGGATTCACAACATACACTGCAGGGCTAGGTGCCCTCTGTGGATTTTTGGGGTCAGTGGAGCAGGCTGACAAGCCAGAGGCACCTTTTGCTTTTACTCTTCATCTTGAGAGTGGAGGGGGAGATATAGAGGGGCAAAAAGCAGACTAGAGGGACAGCTGAAAATAGGAGAGATGGAACACCTGAGGGAGTAACATATTTCTGATCAGATTCCTCCCCCTGGCATCTCACACAAGAAGGTAATATACATATGGCAACTTTTCACTGTCCTTTGCTGGAAAATAATACAGGTGGCTTCCCCAAGCTGAAGAGAGGCTTCCCTTCCTCCAGTTCCCTTGGCAGATTGCACACAATTCCTAGCTCAGATGGAGCAGAGGTGTAAAGTTCTGCAAGCAAATACTCCACTGAGGTAAAATTCAAGGTAAGGCAATGCTACCTGCACGCATGTTGCAGAAGAAACAGGGAACAAAGCTGCTTTTCCCCACTTCCATCCCATGTCATAGAGAATCTCAATAAACTGTCTGCCATTGCTGGGTGGTGAGACAATGGCCTCCTGTTAGTAATGACAGGGAAATGAATAATACGAAACAGTAGCAGAAAATTGTTTAACAGGTATGTGAAAAATAGCACAAATGTCTAAAAAAATCCCAAGTGTAATATGAAAACAAACTAAATGTTAGTGCCTTGATACTACTCAAAAAAAGAGAAATGTTTTCCCATACAGCCAAAGGCACAATTTTATCATCTTAAAAGGTCTAACCTCATAACTGTAAAAGTGTATTCTGACTTTACCTATATATCTTTTTCCTGGGGAAAGGGGAAGGAGGAGGAAGAGTTGGTTAGTGCCACTGTGAAGGAAAATTTGGGACGCCATAATGGCAATGGGGATTACCAGGTGAGGAAACTACGGAGGAACAGGCAGGGAGAATTTAGGGATGTCATCTGCCACATTTCTTATATTCCTGGAGGGGCCTTGTACAATTTCCTGCTGTTTCACAGTCTCGTACGGTAGTTTGGTCTGGAGGCAATCTCTGGGAGTCTCTAGTTCAACCTCCTGCCCAAACTCTGCTCAGCCATGGGGTCAGAACAGAAATTCCCACCAAATCACAAATGGAGCTGCATGTGTGAAGGAGCCTCCTCTCTAGGGAAGATGGGTTTTTTTACCTACCTATAAACGTTTTTGTGTTAATAAAACAAGCAAGCCCAGAAGAAGACTGGAGATATTTTCAAATAAAAAACCTTTTTTTTTTCCCTTTATTGGCATTCTTCAGCTGCTCTGACACATATATAACAAGGCATTGAGACTGACCAAAGGTGCCTTTGCACAAATAGTTGTAATAATATTTGGCTTACTCGATAATTTGCCTCAAGAAGACTTAGAAGGTAAGCTTTTTTGATAAGGTCTTTCACTTTAGTTGGATATGAGAAACACATTTTCATGGAAAAGAGGAAAGAAAGGGAATAATGTTGCAGCAGAGGAGCAGAAGACAGAAACTGTGACCTATTTAATAGTTGCCAAAAATTTGAGTGAAATAATAGTTTGAATTGCTTATTGGGAAAGGGATTGCTATTTTACTGAAAATTTTTATTGAAAGATCATGTATTCTTAATTTTCACCAATTCTTTTTACATTCTGTTGTGATTTTCTGGACGATCTCTCTTCTCTCAGAAGACAAATCTTTCCTTACTAAAACTGGTGTAATCACCTCTACAGAGATATCAGTTTTGTGCAGTTCTAAAGGAGGAATTCAAATGTTACATGTTAGAAGAAGAGCCACCTGTACTCCATTTGCCACCTAAATCACACCAATGAGAGCTGATCATCTTTATTAGAAGTCAGTCCAGTTACATTTTCAAAGCAGTATGATGGCTTTTAAAAGGTGTTCAACAAGCAAAGCTCCAGGATAAAGAGGTACCTACCAAATAACTGCAACAAATGTTATTTTCTCATTTTGGCATTTGTGCATGCTGGCTTTGGCACTGGTCCTCCAGACATACAGCCTGGAGATGAGAGACGAGTGGGTTATATAAAACAGATTCTCTGCTACATGTGCCTGCACAGCAACATGAAGATAAGACTGTAGCAAATCAAGCCTTTCCTTAATATAGAGAACAAGGTGACAAAAGTAATGAAAACACTAATACAGGACTTTGTATCAACTATCAATCAGTCTACAAAATCTTTAAGGACCCTAAATATGCACAAATACGCAGTTTCTGAGTTGTGTCAAACCCCTTGCTATTCTGCACCTATTATTATTACCATATCTAGATTAAAGTTTGTGTGGATACACTTACTTATGTCCATGCAGACATACCTGGGTGGCACTAGGATTATTTTAGTGCCCCAAAATAAATTATCCTCTGAGAACAGTACAGTGCTACACCACCATGGGTGCACAATACCACAAATGCACTGTGTGCTGCTGAAGCCACACATGAACTGTAATTGTGTCAGGCCTCAAAGTGAGGGGATGCAAAGCAGAGGAAGAAGTGCTTCTTAATTCCTCCCCTCTGAAGACATATTCAAGGGGGGGAAAAAAAAAAGCATCAGGCAAAGAAAAAAAAAAAAAAAGAATAAATGCCAATGATGGTGCTGCTATTAATTTTCAGTTTCACAAAGCAGCAATTCGGGTGACAGACCTCCAGTACAATCCATTTTAACATCAGCTGCTTTCACTGCAATATTGTTCTGCCTTTTAACACTTCCCCATGGATTTCTGTAGGCCTTAGAAATGCTTCTCTCTTCTAGAGACATGCAACTTCAAAAAATCATAAAATGAAAGAGTGATGGTTTTATGGTGTTTTTGGCCTCGATTTCAGTTCAGTAACTGTCACAAAAATAACTTCCTAAAAATGATTGTGTGTGACAGCTTCCATATTTGTTCTACTTCAATCTTCTTTCATATCTAATTTGCTCAATTTAAAACCTAGAAGATGCATTTTCAGTCTGCCAGACAGCAAACTCAGCCAGGGACCTGAAAAATCAAGCTGAGATCCTTTTGCCTCCTAAGTTGTCTCCTGCTGCAAGCACTTGGCAGCTTGAACTTGACTGACAATTTGGTTGACGATGTGTAAGGTGGGGTGACACCTAGCTCATTAGTCTGTTCTTCTGGTGAAATTTTTACACTAGCAAATTGAAGAGATTGGCAGCTATGAAAATGCAGTTTTTCTTCTGTTTATCCTAAACCAGTGGCTTCCAATGACAGTTTCTTGTGTGCTTCCTGGTAATGAGTTTAGGCTGACTGATGAATATCTTTTTAGTCTGAGTGTTTAGAGGTAAGCAAACCACTGCAGAATCATGAATTGCATGAAAATATTGATGGTATCACTTATGCTTGCAGTGGTTCAGTATCGTAGTGGCTGTTTGAATTCAGATGGCTTCTACTTATTAGTAACCCACGTCCCTGTCGTTTTACTATGCATGCTGAATGCTTCAGCTCCTTCTGAAAGTGCCCAGCATGGACACTGGAATTAAAAGGCTTCCTTGTAACCAACATAAAAGGAGATGTAATTTTTATCAGTTCATATCAACAGAGAGCCATTTGGCACTGTCTGGTTTTGCTAGGATAGAGTTAATTTTCTTCTCAGTAGCTAGAAAGTGCTGTGTTTTGGTTTCAGCATGGGTTTCATTATAAGAACATTGATAACATAGTAATATTTTTAGTTGTTGCTTGAAGTCCAAGGACTTTGTGTTTTCCTAGTCTGCAAGTGCAAAGGACTGGCAGGGGAGGAAGTGTAGGAATTAGCAAACCCCAAAACTGGCATTTGGATATGCCAATGAGATATTCCATATCATATCACATCATGTTCAGTATATTAATGAGAGCTGACCAGAAAGCTGAGGGGATCTCTTGGGGATCACTTGGGCTCCTTTTTCTAGGATTGCAGTTTTGGGACTGGGATCAGTAGCTAGGGACAGGCTGAGCATCCGTCGCTGGGTGGTGAGCAATTGCACTGTGCATCACTTGTTTGTATATTCTATATATACTGTTATTATCATGATTATTTTAAGTTATTTTATTTCAATATTTAAATTGCTTTTAAGCAGTCTTCTTACCCTTACCCCTCCAATTTTCTCCCCTGTTCCCTAGCAGGGGTGAGATTCAGCAAGTGGCTGTATTTGGCTGCTGGCCAGGTTAAACCACCATAGGCACATTATTTTTTTTGCCATCTCAAGTTGCATATATAGATATGATTATTTTTTTGCCATTTCAGACACAGCTATGACATTGCTTATGGTTGGAGCCTGAAAATTATTTCTAAATTGTAGAATAGGCAAAATGTCTCTTTCATCAGTTATACCACTAGTTATGGAGAATAATTTACGGTGTGCTAGATGTAAAGTGGACTAATTCAGGGAGAACATGCAGGTTGGTCCTTCCTTCTGGAGAAGCCTTCTTGTGCTCCAAAAGCTTAAAAGTAAAGGGAAGAAAGCCTAACAAAGACAGTAATAAACCCATTTAAAAAGCTGAGCTTTCTAGAAGAGTATACTTTTGCCACTGATCTGGAGTTCCCAGAATAAATGGATTTGGCTAGCAGTACTGAGATGTACCAAGAATTTACCCCTGGAAGAGCCCAGACACCAACAATAACTCTGAGGTCTGCATAAAGGCTGGTTTTAGGCACATCTTTGAAAACATAACATGTTTTCTGTCCAAATCTAGGACTTAACTACTGAGAGTAACTCATGGTAGGTAAATTTTTCTGCTCTGTATATTTTTGTGTACTTCCCTTTGCTACATTTAGTTCTGAACACTATTTTCATGTCTCTGATAAAGCACAAAAAGTGATACAATAAATATAAATCCTAATATGAGCTTACAGAAGGAGGCAAGAGTGCAGAACAGAGCATTTATTTATACCATTGGTTTTTGTTAATTATGTTTTTCCCTCATTACAAGTTCTTAGACTCTGTTGTTGTAAACAAATGTAATTCTTTTACACTGTTATGAAAGACCTGGTTACCTCATTTGAGATTTGCCTCATCAATGTTCTTTTCCAATTTAGCCTTGCCCTTATATCTTCTTGCTGAGTGGAGAAAAGGGTAGAAAAATCATTAACAATTTATTATATACATTGAAATAAACAACCATTTAAGCAGTTCTTTACACAGTTGTATAAGAACTGTTTATACAGCCTTTTATGTATAAACACTTTCAATAAAATTAAGCAAATTACATATCCTGACAGAGAAGGTTGAAGCGTGTAAGTCACAAGGTGACATCAGAATCTTTAAATGCTTTCTTTCTAAAACAACTTTACACCTCTAAATATGATTCTTCTGTCTCTCTTTGTTTGCTTTGAATGAAATGAACTTCCTAGCAATATTAATAAAGTATATCCTTAGCTTGGCTTAGTACACTCCAGAATATTCACAAAATTATTCTGCTAGTATACAAAATTTATCTCCTAATAAACAAAATTCCTAAATACAGACAATGCTTGTGTTAAATAAAGTGTACAGGAAATATGAGATCACTTTTGTGTGATTATATTCTTTGCAAAAGGTCCTTTCACAAGGGTCCAGCATACTTCAGGCCTGTAAATTATTAATGTATCTTGTATCTCATTAGCTGTGTATTATGGAAATTTACCTAAGCTGCTACCCCTAGTTTCATTAAAATAGCAAATAGTTAAAAAAGGGGGAGAAACTTTTACTGTGTCTTTGCAATTAAATTGGTTTTGTAAGAATGGTAGAAGCTTACAGTTTTATGATTTCTTTGGCTGTAATTTAAAAGACTCATATGACATGCAGACTGATGAATAATTCATGCTTCATTTATTAGCCTGGTAACCCTATTGCTGGTCTCATAAAAATGAGGATAATACTTATTTCTCTTTCATGAGGCACTGGAGAACTGTGTGCATGCGTATGCATGTGGACATGTGGGTTTTTTGTGTTCATATATCTCAGTGTATGTTTGTGTACGCGTACTCAGATTAAAAATGAAGGCTATCCAATCATTTTTACTGTAGAGTACATGCACAGAACTACCTTGTGGATAGAATAGCTCACACATACATCAGCAACAAGGACCACAACACTAAAGCTCATCAGTAAGAGGCAGGTTTTCTCAGGAGCTGGCATTTTCACACAGGCACTAAGAAGCAGCTCAGCCCCAGACCATCCTGCTCAAAGCACAAAAGCCATCTATTTATCCTTGCTCACTCTAGCGTAAATATGGGAACAAATTCAACAAATGCCTTCCTGAAAGACAGTGGATGGATATTGCTTAGTCCTTCCCTGGCCTGTGTGCAGTAAAATTGTGACAAGGAGGCAGAAGAAGAATTATTACTGGAGAAAATTTTTCCTGAAAGTTCTTTAAGTACTAAAAACTTTATAAAAACAGTCCTGAACTGAAATACAAGCCAGTTTCCTCTTATAGAGACAGTGTACTACCTAGTCAGTATCCAACTAATGTTTTTCTATCAAAAATGTCAAATCTGTCAAAAGCAAAGTCTCTTGCTGAAATAATTCAGTTGTAACAACTTTCTCTTTTGCAAGAAAAATGGAGAAGACTGAATATGATTGACTAGATTGTTTTGAACTTTTTTGTTTCATGTGACCTTATGAAGCTGGAAAGAATCAGAAGGTAATGTTTCAATATTACTTAAATGAAACATTTTGATTAAACTGAAGTGTTTTTTTCCCTACTATTTCATTTTGCAGGAAATTTCTCAACCCCCCAACTTCGTAGCTATTTTTACCCTTTGAAAGTAGATTAGAGGTATCGAACCCATGCCATTAATAAGCCTTCATTTTGCTCCATAGACATATACCTAGAGTTAAAATTCTTTACATGATCTGCCCTAGTACCTACAGGGAGGCAAACAAATACAGACCCTGAGATACTCTCCTTCTGTAGACCAACACAAGGGGTTGTAAACTCCTCTCAGCATAGCTTGTAGAGCAGGTGGAAAGAGAATGACCCAAATCAGTTACCCAGGTGTGCTCGACTGATGAACTTTTCACACCTCTGTGAGTCAGCACAACTGTGCTGCACCCCCAGAACGTCAATACTTGTCAGCCTGGGGAAAGCCTGCTTCTGAATTTCTTCTTGTAAATGAACATGTTTATGATGCTGTTTCATTATTACAGTCATTAAAACACAACTAAAAGAAAAATCATTATTGAAAGTAGTCAAAATTATCTCTTAAGAAAAATATTTAATATATTGTTCTTTTAAAGCATATGTCAAAACGTGCATGTTAAACAAAAATTGATTTGTTTTACTGGAACAATTGGCCAGCCAGCCTTCTCCTCCAAATGCAGTCATCACAGTAATTACTGAGCAGCAAAGAAATTGCTTTATTGTGTCAGCAATAATGCCACCATTGATGCACTTCCTTAAGCCTTGAATCTACTATGATTTCTATATTTCATCCTATTACACACACATTGTATACAGCTATTGTCTCATTTTGTTTTACTCTGTACTACTGACTTTAAAAAGATATTGAACTCTTTCAAAAACTGAAGACAGACTAGTATGGCATGAGAGACACTGATTAACATTAAATGTCCTAACGTGATTTTTCAGTAAAGAAGCTGTAGTCCCCATATCTCTCTTGTGAAACACACATTCTGACTACAGAGCTGAGGTTGCCTTGTTAATATGACTGACCTTCATCCTGGAAACCCCTGGGCAAACAGTCCAGGCTTTGCATACCTACCAGCAGCTCCTGTTCCTTGTGACTAAAAAAGCTCCAATCATTAAGCCAAGTACATGCTTTAATCCAGATTTATGGATACCTTTACCCCTTTGGATCACCTCCAAGACATCCCCTCAAACCATGCATTGTTTAATACTGTTTCTTGAAACCTGTTCCTCTTCACCTCAGGCAGCCTGAAGCTGTATGTGGTTCTCTGTATGGCTGAAGTGTGTCCAGGTGGACCCCAACTGATTTCAAGACAATGAGCCAAAGTGCTGGTAAAAGCAGAAATAAGCTGCAGGTTTTCAGTTAGCCCTCAGCTTTAGCTGTGACATAAGCAGCCCTTGACCCTTCCCCTAAGCCTTACAATTATGGCCAAGCACTTCAGAAGCTTCATCTTTGACAAGACAAACTCTGATAGATGGTTAGTGTGGGATACAAGACTCTTCTACCAGGCCTATACTGGGGAATGTGGGCAAGGCCTCCACCATTGTCCAGCTGTGAGTGATAAGACTTTAAATCAGTGCTTTGTCTCAAATCTATTTGCTTCATTGTTGTTTGGATGCTTTTTTATGTTTGAAGAAATTAGGTGCATTTGAAGAGTTAGCAAATCTTCTACCACGGCAGAACCAAGTTTACTGTGACATATAAAATCAGGAGAACACCACGTGTCTGCACAATGGATGCTACAGCACAGTTTGAAGATAATTTTTTTAGGAACACTTCATATGAAAAAATAACAGGGATTGGACAACTAGATAAAAGCTACCAGTGAGACAGACCAGTAGTTCTGCATGACAGGGAAATCCTATGTGTCTGGTATCCATTTTTACTTGAAACTCCCTTCACCTAGCTTCTAGCCACCTCTAGGAATTCGTATCATCCTGTACACTCCCACTGTGAAACTGCTGAGCACTAGAAAAGTCCTAAATGTCTTTAATGCTTCCAGTGAGGAGCCTGATGAGCAGTCCCCTCTCTCTGCTTTGCTGGGCACTAACTCTTCAGAAGCTTTCATTAGGAGGTAGCCTGTAGTCCAGCTCCGCAGTGGATTTCAAGCCTAGATGGCAGATTTTTATTTCACCATTCTTTCTCGCGGTTATTGTATTTCTAATGCTGCGCTCTGGGACCTTGTGTGAAGGGCGCTATGTAAGTATAGGGATTGGATTGGCTGAGTAATTCTTTTTGACTTCATCAGGCTGTTAATCCTGCATGCCTGTGGTGATAAACCCAGAAAATCCCAGATAATCCTATATAATATTCAGGCAGGGCTGGCAACAGCTATAAATACATATCAAACTGTCAAAAAACATTATCATTTAGACTACTCTGCAGTCCTTTCCAAATTACATTAGAATATCCAGGCTTGACTTCAACTCTTCCTCCTCACCCCTCCTTTCTTCCCTTTTAATGACAGAGTGCTGCCTGTAGCTTAGCTTGCCAGCATAATAACGCACGTTTCCTGCACACCTACCTTTTTACTACAGCACCATGTTTACACTGGTCCTGCTTCCATATGACTCACAGGCACAGTGAGTAGTTGCAGTTCTGTACATAAGCAAATAATTTTTGGCAGTTTTCAAAACTAAAGCATCCCACTGCCAAAAGGCTTCTGTTTACCACACAGAACAAATGTTGTTACTCCTGCGATTCCAAAAATGCATCTTAAATACATTCTTTCATAAAAATGCTGTTGTAGTTTTAACATCTAATTAGATATATAACAAAATAACAGAAGATTTTTTTTTTCTTTTGCAATTTTATCTTGGCTAATAGCCAGACAAAAATAATAGTTCAGCATCTGCATTGCTCCACAGCAACCCCATACTGAATAAAATTATAATTATCACTAAACTGTCAGACTTTTCAATAGGATAAAAAAGCTCACCCTCCCTCCAAACTGTCTGTCTGTCCTTCCCCCCATTACAAGGGGGAAGTAGTCATTGATACAATAAAGCATGTATCTGGTAAGCAGTTTCACTGGTTAATTACACCAGTGTAAATTGCGGATATCTCTGCTTGGGTCATTGGAAAGATCTCCACAATAAAATGAAATTGTGTAGTACCCAGACTCTGAAAAAGGGTTATACACTTTTCTCATAAATGTATAAGAAGTGCATGATGTCCATATTTTCTGTGCCATTTTTTCACATGATTAGCTATCAGAGGCTCAGGCAGGTAACTATACTCAGGCTGATCAGGGAAAAGCTGCAACTGAAACACAGCAGACCATCAGTTCTTGACAGATCAGCTGTTGGAATATAGCCCTGTTTTAAAAACATTTGATCCCGTTCTTTCAGCTGAATAAAGTTCAGATTTTACTCCCTCTATGATGGCTACTGTATGTCCTATTTTCTTTCTGTCTGGAAACTTTCTGCAGCACACAGAGAAATAAAACATTGGCTCAATATTTCCTGCCTTCCAGCCTAAAATATTTCTGTAGCTCTTGCTTTAATTGCAAATATCACACTGTTTGTAACTGCATTTCATGTCTCCATTGCTCCAGCACTGGACTCATTTAGTAAGTCACATGCTAGAGGAGCCATACTCCTGAAGTGGCTAAGGCCAGCCCCAGCTGAAACCCAGTTCCTGCTGGTGGAGGAATGCATGGAGAGGCTTTCAGTCATGGTCAGACTCTTTCCTTACCTTTCCGCCCACCAACTATAATATCTGTCCTCCTGCTTTTTCATTTGCTCTGTAGAAAGTTTTATTTTAACACTGGAGGAAAATCAGACAAAAAGCACCAGCTTACAGGTTGGGTTAAAATTTTGCTGTCCCCAGGCTAGCAAGCTCCGACATTTTTTGGAGTCATTGCAATAAAATGAAAAGAAAGGAGATAAAGTTTACAGGGAGGACTTAAAGGTTTTTTCTTACTCTATTTATTATTCTGGGTTTTTTGGCTCATGTATGTGTTAAAGGTAGTGGTGTGGTTACAAGCAAAGCACTGTGCTGCGTTCATTTTCATTTCACGATTTAGACTTTCCATTTCTCATGAAGATCAGAGACATGTATGTTTGCTTTTCAAGCCCTTGGAATGTTGTCAGGCATTTTAGATTTAGCTAAACAGAGAGAAACTACATAGATCTTTTCAAAATGCAGAAATTTTGTTTGCATGTTAATTTTAGAGAGTAGAGGGTTTTCTGGCTTTGTTTTGCAAATACAAAGACATTTTGGACTTTGAGTTATTAAGCATCTGTCTTTTTTAGCTCCACTGTCCCTCATCAAACCCTATAACCAAATAAGTAATTATTATTCCCTTCTTACAGGTGAAAAACACAGGTACAGAGATTGTCAGTGATTGCACTGACAATATTATCTCGAGAAGGAAATGATAGCTAGGGAATTACATTTTTTGTTACCAAGAACCTGTCAGCAGTCAGCTGCAGTGTAGATTAAGTATTGTACATCTTTTTCACCAGTTCAAAGCCATTCAGTTTCCAATTCTGCCTTTCCACAGTCAGAAACAGGTTTTTGAATCAAAAAGATAGACCACATCAGACTACACACTCAGACTGATTTCTCCCCTAAAGATTTATTTATTCCTTCTATTAAGGGTCTTCTTAAAGCAGAACAAAAAAATTCTCTAGTTACTATGCAATTCCTTATGTTTAAGGAAACACTTAGCATGTTGTTTCCATTATTGATTTTAAGGCTAGTGTCCTGTAATGGTACATAGTGAAATTCCAGTGCACTTTTGTCTATCAGAAGATAAAAATTATCTCTTCCTCCCTAACGTCTCACATACAGAGAGTATTTAGCTAATTCACAGTACACTGTATGGGTTAAGAACTGGAAATAATTCTTAACAACAGCATGATATTGACCTGCTGGTGGATTTTGTGTGTGTATACATGAGAATATACTTGACTATGTAGCTGTATCCATATGCATGCATGTAAAACTCACAAATGTATAAGAAGTCACACATAGAGGAAAACATTCATTGCAATTTACAGCTGATACTGTTAGCTGGTGGTATATTGAGTGCTGCTTTCTATTTCTAGAGAACAAAAGATTAACTTCAGCATCCTCTGAAAGCATGTTGCACAGTATTCCTGTGCTTGGTAACATGTGAGAGTAGAAATATATAACTCAGTCAGCTCTGAAACATACTCTGGAATAGGTAGATTTTTATTTACTTTCTTTTTCTGCTTCTTTTTTATTTATTCTTCGCTTGTTAGTTTTCACAAAGAGACTTTGCTAACCAGATCCATAAAGTACGCCAACTACTCAAAAGGTATCCAGCCAGAGTATTTTTCTGAATGACTGAAAATGTGAACAAAAAGCAACTGTGTGAGCCAAGGTAAATTCTGGCAAGAGAGCAGCACACACACAGAGACAAAGAAATGCTGATTTTATTCAGTCCTGGTGACAAGATGTCTGCTTGACTTAAGGGAGCTGACTTTGCCCAGTAAGAAAACCAGTTGAAAAGCGTTTACAGAGTGTGAGAGGAAGACAGAAAGAAAAATCAGTGCAATTCCTTACTTTAAACTAGTGGCAGTACTGTAAGGATCTGTGCTGTTGCACTCATGAGATGAAGTAAGTGTCTGCTTGTTAGCACAATTCATAATAGAGAAGACTGATCAACTGGAATACAAACACCCCTTCTCCCTATGGGATTGCAGTCTCCTGACTGACATATTAAACACAGGCAAAAAAATTGAAACTAAGGCCCAGCATCTGATATTAATAAGGCAGCAGGATCTGTGAAAAATATGGCCATCCCATTAGCAAGTCTGCTGGATCAGAGCAACACAACCAGTGCTACTGCTGAGTGTCCCACCTGCCTGTTAGGTCTCCTGTTAGCACAGGCTACAGGTGGAAGAGCAAAGTGTCACGCACACTCAGTGCAGTGAGCAGACCCTTCGGCCATGGCCAGGATGGTGGGGGGAAACCTGTGAGGTGGCTGTGAGGTGGCTGGAGAGGGACTGTGTCCCTGGGAGCTGCAGAGCACTGTCATGCCACCCTGCACATCCCCTCCTGATGTTAGACTTGCCAGCAGCAGCAGAGGAGGGGCATGAAGGATGCCTCAGGAACAAACAGTGGCTGATGACAAATCATTTGGAGATACAATTCCCCATGCCCAGCGGTGCTGCTGAGACATTTGTGCATGACCGACACTTCCAGAGAAGCATTAGCGAAGTCAAGGGAGATCAGATTCATTGCTGTTGTTTTCAGTGGGCAAAGCAAACCACAGCAGAAGCTGGTTCTCCTTGCCTACAAAGGCTGTGGGTTTTTTCCCTGTAAACTTAAGCTGACTTATATTACTAATGAATTTTACCTGACTTAAGGACAGATTGCACTGAATTCTCTCAGAGAGATACAAATGTGTGGAAAACATAAAGGGTACTTCTAGGTCTCTGGGATTAGTTCTACTCACAAAAAGCCTTGGTCCTTCAGCTCCCAGAGAAGACCTAGCAGCATAATGAAATAACTCATTTTTACATAGGTTACTCAGCTTCTCTCTGGTTTTGGTTTATTTTCATGTGTAAACAAGATGTATGAAATCATCCTTTGTCTGCAAATGTTCCCATTAAATTTGCCATTTTCAATGGCACCAGTTTCCTGGTTGCCAGTTTCAATCACATTTAACACAGATGTTGAAGCTCATTAAACCCATAAAGGTTTTGCAGAAATAGCTGCCACATTGAGAGATGAGAAGCTGTAAGTTCCTCCTTTAGAGGGGAAAGGCTAGATAATTGACTAGTGTACCCACACAGAGAGAAACTAACATTTTTTCTAGACACTGAAGCTGGCTGACAACAACACACAAAACCAAATCACATAGGTTCTTCTGGCACACAGATTGCTGCTTCACAGAGGACATTGTCTTCTTCCTCACAGGAGGAGATGACCCTATAAACTGCAACACCACCATTGCAGTCTTATTACAATTCTTGAAATACTACATGTTTTTTTTAATGTCCGAAAAAATAAGTAAATACTGGTTGTTTATTCCTCAGTAGCTACTGAGGGAATACAGGTTTTTTGCCACTATGATTTTGGGAAGAGCTCAGAAATATGTGACTTGCAACTAAATTTTAAAAAAATAAAAAAACCTAATCAGTAAGAAATTACAAATAATATTTTAAAATACAACTTTTAGATAGTTTCAGCTAGGTTGGAAAGGAGTGGTGGTGATCTGCCTTGTGTTTTTTGCACACACAAATACTGCATAATATATTTAAATTCTTAGTGTAGAGAAAACCATGGCTGAGTTTTGAGTAACACCAGCTCCTGGATTAGTACAACCTCCCTTTCTCCTTACCACTTGCCAGATCTCACAAATCTCTGTCCTTCTAAACTTTCACTGCATGGGGCCTCTGTGCTGAAGCTAAACTAAGACAGATTGGCCCCACACTGTCTTTTCTTCAGTTGCCACTGAAGAGAAATTTTAGAATCTCTCCTCCTAGCTCAAAGGCATTGAGATGTGCATGTCCTGCCTCAGCATCAGAGCACCTAAAAAGGTACCTTTTACCTATTCACCATCCTGATAAGTGCCATATCATAGAAGGCACAATAGCTCTGACATCCAAATATCCATTTACTACATCCTAAATAAAACTCCACCCACTATCCTTCATACCAGCATCCCCATGCACTGTAACACTTCTTTTTTTTTAAATGGGATGTACTTAGAACTGCTCTATTGTCACCATAATAACATTAATCTAAGCAGCTTTTAAATAAGCCAATTATTCTTTATACAGATTAGGCCTAAATATTAATTAAATGATGTAGCTTAGACATGTCTTTTTCTAAGAAACAGTGTGATGCAAATGTTAATTCTTCCCAATATGTATTCACAGATGATAGATTTTTTTTTCTGCTGAATTTAATAAATCACTGCAATTTTTCTTCTCTATTCCCCCTACTTCTTTTTTTAAAGTAATAGCATAAACCGAGAGCCTTTTTGTCTGAGTACACTGAGCACCTTGGCATTTGACTGGACAGTTTAAACAATACCATAAGTAAAAAAAAAAAAAAAAAAAAAATCTGTTTATCTTTTACAGAGGTTTCAAATTCTCTCGTGTTCTGTGTTTGACATAGTACTTTTGTTCACCATCTCCAGGAGTTATTCTCTTCTATGCCACTAATTTATATTCTCATTGTATTTGCTGTGTTCAGACTTCTTTAAGATGAGCATATGTTAAAATATCATTGTGCAATAAAGTTAAGTCAAGCATTCCCTCTAAAATCTAGAATGTTAGGGTAAAATATTCAATCTTTACATCTGTCTACAGGCTTTGTTAAAATATTTGCTCATTATCCACTACAATCCAAAGAAATATAAGTGATTAATGCTCAAATGGAAGAATTCTCTTTAAGAATTAAGAGAAGAAAGAGATAGACGTTTTCTTCATATGCTCTACATCTGGATAGAAAATGACTCTCTCTGCTATGTGGTGGTCCCTCAAACTTTTCTCTCCCTTTTTGGGTGGATTTTTTACCCTTGTCTGCTACAGTCCTTCAGCTTACTTTATGATCTTGTTCATAGTTACCCCTGTGCTTTGGAATAGCTTGGAAACACTGAAATCTGCTCAGCAGACCTCATGAGGGTCTGAAACCACTACAGAGCCACTCAGAGGGGTACCAGTTGAAACCTTAGGGTTTCAACCAGACACATCTCAAGACCATGAAGAGACTCATGCATTTACTAAGTGGCGAAAAAAAATACCAGTCACAATAAACAGAAGTTCATAAGTGTGCTGTGACCTACTGCAGCTATAACAAATCCACATCTGCTGCTAGACCACCTCAAAAATCTGCAGCAATGGTTTATAGTGCCAGACCCATCTGTTCTTGTACTTCCTGGCTGAGACCCATCCATCTGGCTCAACCACACACTTTATTTTTTCCTATCAGCCCACCCATTACACAGAATCACAGAATGGTCAGTTTGAAGGGACCTCTGGAGATCATCTAGTCCAAAACCCCTGCCACAGCAGGATCACCTTGAGTCAGTAGATCAGAAAGGAATGCATCTAGGTGGGTTTATAATATCTCCAGAGAAGGAAACTCTGCAATCTCTCTGGGCAGCCTGTTTCAGTGCTCTGGCACCCTCACAGTAAAGTGAGGTTTTACGTTTCCTTACGTTTAGGTTGAACCTCCTGTTTCCCAGTTTGTGCCCATTGCCTCTTGTCCTGACATTGGACACCACTGAGAACTGTCTGGCTCCATCCTCCTAACACCCACCCTTTAGATATTTATAAGCATGAATGAGACCCCTTCTCAGTCTTCTCTAGGCTAAACAGACTCAGCTCTCTCAGCCTGTCCTCTTGAGAGAGATGTTCCAGTCCCTTAATCATCTTAGAGGCCCTTCTGTGGGCTCTCCCCAGCAGTTTCTTGTTCTTCTTGAACAGAGAAATACTCCAGATGTGGCCTCACCAGGGCAGAGTAGTAGGGGACGACACCCTCTCTCGACCTGCTGGCCATGCTCTTTTTAATTCACCCCAGGATACTATTGGCCTTCTTGGGGGTAAGGGCACATTGTTGGCTCATGGCCAGGTGCTTCTCCCCAGAGCTGATCTCCAACTGGTCAGCCCCCAACCTGTACTGATACATGGGGTTGTTCTTCTCCAGATGCAATACTTTACACTTGTTCTTTCTGAATTTCATTAGGTTTCTCTCTACCCAACTCTTGAGCCCGTCCATGTCGTGCTGGATGGCAGCACAGCCTTCTGGCGTGTCAGCCACTCTTCCCAGTTTCATTTCATCAGCAAACTTGCTGAGGGTGCACTCTGTCCCTTCATCGAGGTCATTGATGAATATATTTAATAGGGCTGACCCTCAGGAACACCACTAACCACCGGCCTCCAACTAGACTGCTCACTGACCACAACTCCTTGAGCTCTGTCCTTCAGCCATTTCCCAGTCCCTCTCACTGCCCGTTGCTCACACCCACTATAATCTGGTAGAAAGAATAGGCTGAAATCTTCTCTCTCCCAAACTAGGTAGTCTATTGCTACTCAGAAAGTGCAGTCATTTCACGTATGTGCAGACAAGTACACACATACACACATACAGAGATGTGTGTATACACAGAGAGATATTTACATATTTGAGGATTAAGTGTGATTTTTTAATTAAATTTCATATTGACATCACTTTACAAAGGGATTTTTTTTTTGTTTATGGATACTGTGGGGAAATCACCAAGTTGGTATAAATAAATTTGAAATTAGACTTTAATATTAAAATAACACTGCTCAAAGTTAGAACACTTAAAAGTACATACTACAGCTAGATACATCAAATCTGAACACATGCTCACCCCTCGATCTTTGAATGCTTGTGTTTTCCAAACAAGTCATAGTTGCAGAGATACTTTTTACCAGGGACCTCAAACCAAGCTTATTGGCATTAATTAGTAATTAGTCAACATTATTTGACATTTACTTAGTGACAAAATTCTTCACTAGCATATAGTCAATTAATGCAGCTGCATAGATTTCATGGAGTGGCACAGTATCCAGCTTGACAGAAAACAGAAAGCCAGAAATATTTATTTGTTGTTGAAAGCCTTTACAGGATATCTGCTCAAGGCCTCTGAAATGAATTTTTTGACTCTCCATATAGTAGACATCTCTTGATGTTTTATTGATTGTTATATAACCTTTTACTGCTTCCATTTCTTTTTAGCAAACTTGAAAACAGAAATCTAGGTTTTAGAAAATGACGCTGATGCAACTGAGTGTGAGCCTTACATTCATGCCACTTTACCAAAGCAGGGTAAGCTGGGTTCATAGAATAAAGGTAAGTCAAAATTTGTGGTTCTCATAGCACCTCAGAAGGCTACACAAAACTAGCACTTCTACAATAATCAGGTCATTAGAAGAGACATGTAAAAGAAAATATGAAGAAATTAAAATAAGAAAACAGGTGCTAGTACAGAACAACTTTTGAACTTTGGTGAGTGCCACATTGCATTTTTATGATATATCTGTGATACATTTCACATAAGTAGTTGTGACTGAGGACAGAGTTTGCACTCTGAAATATTAAAAATATTCATCCCAGGGGGACTTTGGCAGCTGTAATGCATCTAAGTATTTCTGTTGGTATTTTAAAAGCTGCTAAAGCAGGAAAATGCCACTTCCAACACTTGAAAGACCAAAGACAAGAGAACTTCTTTAAACTGTGTAAAAAAAGAGTCTGAAATCTATAGGTTTAAATAGGGCTAAAACTAATAATATTCAATGGAAACAAATAGAACATTTTAGAATTTGGAATTAAGCCTCCATTATTTCACATGCCATCATACTCCTGCAATAGCTTACTGACAAATAGAACCAAAAAATACTCTCACTGTCTTCAGAAGCTGTGGCAAACAATGTTTTTACAATGTGTTTAGTTAATTGATTTTTTTTCTCTTGCTTTTGCTAGCAAAAATATAATTATTTCTTTCTTGTGTTGGCCCCTTACAGTTAATCAGAAATTACTGTATACTGAAACACCTGCAAGATATGGTTATGCTGGCTTCTTTCACTGATCACCTTACCAAAGAAGAAAGACAATGTTAAGAATTCCTGTTTCTGTTTGGTTGGAGGTTGGTTCAGTTGCAGGCCTCTTACATTGTACCCCCACTGACAGTTGTTTGCTTTTGCTAAAGGTGTTTTTCTGCATAGTCAGATATTCTGGTGCAGGAAGATTAGCAAAAGAAGGTTTGTTCAAAACCAAGAAAACAATCCCTTTGCAACCACATATCAAGGCTGAGCAGCTGCATTTGGCTCTGGAGATACCAAGAATTCCAAACCAGTGAAAATAGAAATCCCTCATTCTTTTTACTGTCTCAGGTGGATCTCTAGCAAAGCTTGTGCTGTTAACCACAGTGCAGATCCTGTATGGAAGCAGCCCATTTCACTACAGTCACAACAGTTGTTGTTTGGGTGATAACTACCTCCTTCATACTCTTTTCAGATCACCAACATAAAATTACCTTTTCCAATGTTTACGTTTCTGGCATAGTATAGTATTTTTCAGGAAGGAGAACCCCCCATTTCTTATTCCAAAATAAACCTTTAGAAGGAAGACCCTGCCTGGAGGATTTTTCTAAATTCACCACCTAAATTTTCTAAATTTTCCAAATTCACCAAATTGGGGTTGATTTGAAACAAAATTGTCACCGGATCCACTGTCCTCTATACAAGAGAACATGTGAACGACACACCAAGCAGAATCACAAGCTTGTTTTACTTTAGACATAGTAGACATGTGGCTGGGCTAAAACAGCAGAGGGGGGGAAAATGAAGGCTTGTGCTCAAGCTTATAACAGGGAAATGTGGGGTTTCACTTTTCCTGACTATTTTTACTCTACTCTCCATAACAACAAGATTAGGAAGAATAATGTGTTCATTCTGGAGAAAGACAAAATTAATCCAGTGTCCTGGTTTTCTGCTAAGATAGGGTTAGTTTTCTTGTTAATAGCTAGAAAGCACTGTCTTTTGGTTTCAGTGAGGTTTGTTATGAGAACAATGTTGATAAGGTACAAGGACACCGTGCTTGTCTAGTTTCAAAAGCAAATGACTGGGGGTGGGAAGAAAAGTGTAGTAGTCAGTAAAACCTAGAACTAACAGTTGGATATGCCAATAAGATATTCAATATCATATTACATCATGTTTAGTATACTAACTGGGGCTGACTGGAAAGGAGGAGATTCTGTCTGGAATCGCTCGAGCTTACTTTCCTGGGATTGCGATTTTGGTTCCAGGGTTCCTTTTTGCTCCTTCAGGGTTGTTATCAGCAGGTGGTGAGCAATTGTACTGTGCATCACTCATAAGTATATAGTTGTTGTTATTGTTGTTGTTGTTGTTGTTGTTGTTGTTGTTGTTGTTGTTGTTGTTGTTGTTGTTATTATTATTATTACATTTTATTTTATTTTATTTTATTTTACTCTAATTTTTAAGTTGGTCTTATCTCAACCTACAAGTCTCCTCACCTTTACCCTTCCAATTCACTCCCTGATTTTCTGGGTGAGGAGGGAGGAAGGGGAGGGCTGTGAGTGGCTGTGTGTTGTTTGGCTGCCAGCTCAGTTAAACTATCACACCCAGAAATTATTCTAGGACTCTAGCACTCTCCTTGATAGTTTTGCCTGCTGCTTCTCTTTTGAAAGGAGTTCTAATTTTTTTATTTAAGAATATTTCATTGTCACTCTGATAAACCACAGCACCCAACTTTTACACAGCAATTTTCTTCTACAGACCTGGAACTGCTTTACATGAGAAGTTTCAGTACTGAGCTTGTGTGAATTACACAAAGGAGAAGCACAGTTAACACCTTATGTAAGCAAGAAATAGAAAGAAGGGCTCATTTATTTCATCTCCTTTCACACCGGGGATTACTTTCAATAGTACTGCTTTCATGTATTTTTTCTGGAGAAGGTTTTAGTGTCTCAAGCAATAGAGTTCACAGGGTGTTCGTGGCCATCTGTTCCTCCTGCCCTAACACTTTTCCTTTTAGGGTCCTTAATAGCAGTACTTTGTTACTGGTGGTTATCACAGAATCACAGAATGGTAGGGGTTGGAAGGGACCTCTGGAGATCATCTAGTCCAAAACCCCTGCCAGAGCAGGTACATCCAGAGCAAGTTGCATGGGATTGTGTCCAGGTGGGTTTTTAATATTTCCAGAGAAGGAAACTCTGCAATCTCTCTGGGAAGCCTGTTTCAGTGCTCTAAAGAAGTATTTCCTTACGTTTAGGTTGAACCTCCTGTTTCCCAGTTTGTGCCAGTTGCCTCTTGTCCTGTCACTGGACACCACCGAGAAGTGTCTGGCTCCATTCTCCTGACACTCACTCTTTAGATATTTATCAGCATGGATGAGATCCCTTCTCAATCTTCTCTAGGCTAAACAGACTCAGCTCTCTCAGCCTGTCCTCTTGAGAGAGATGTTCCAGTCCCTTAATCATCTTTGTAGCCCTATCCTTTTATCTACATAGAGGTAACTTTTCCTTCCATTAAGGAAATACATGTTTTGTGAAGTTCACATCTTATTTAGATGCACAACTGTTTCAGTGTGTGTTTGCAAGTTGTGATGCAGAGACAAATGAGGACATGCAGCCGTGGGCTGGCAAAAATGTCTGGGACTGTCTGCTAAACTCTGTTAGATGTAGACCTAAAATACATGTGTACTTTTAAAATATTTGATTTTTAATCTCTCCCCAGAGGTCAATATTCCCCAGACTCTCCCACTTTCATTGATCTTCTCTGTGATTTTTCTAGCTCAGCAGTCCCTTTCTAAGTGAGATAGTATAGTTTCAGGGAAAGGATATGGTAGTAACAGTCATGTTGCAGTCAGAAAGAAGAAGAAAATGCCTCATGCTCTGCAAAGTGCCTTTTCTTCCACAAGCAAGAGTTTAAGAATTGACACATTATTTCAGCATCATTCTTCTCCAAAACCTGTCAGGTATGTTAGATTACTTGAAGCAATTCTATATAACACCACCTCTTGCTCCTCACATATGCAGATGAGCTGAAAATCCTAATCACAAGCTAGTTTACTGCTCTGTCCCCAAGTCTGGACCCACAATTGCAGAACAGACCTCAGACCTGTTTCCCTCTCTGAGCATTAACTTACACCTCACTTCTCCACCTACACAGACTCAGCCTGGGCAGGGAAAATGTTTTGCCCTTCCATACAAATTCTGTTTGCGTTTGGCTTTCCTACAATAGACCACCAGATTTGCCACTTACCACCAGCAGATTTTGAGGGTTACAGTGTCTGCGGCATCTAAGCAGAAGTGACCAGAGGACATGCTTTCACTGATGGCCAACAGAGACAAGTCTTAATGTCATTACCATTATTTTTCCTATTATATTATCAAATCCTTGCACATCAAACAATTCTGATAAAATTTGCACTTTTTCTATAGAAGAAAAAGCTGTTAATTGTGACCAGATAACCACTATGGCTGTTTTGCCTAGGGAACATTTCACCAATAAGGAAGGTTCCTTGTGCAAATCTAAGACCAGATCTCAGTGTCAGTTCAAAAGATTCAGAAGTTTGGTTTGATTCAGATCCATAATAAAGGTTTTCATTCATTACATTTGTTGGAGCCTGTTAAGTGAATCAGTGACCAAAAGGACCCATAAAGATTAAAATTCTGACATTAAAAAGTACTTTCACATTGTAGCAGAAGGGCATGGGCAAATACAATCTTAATTATTAGCCTGACATTTAGTTTGAAACAGGAAAATGCCACTATGATTGAAGTTTATTTACTGAAGATAAAGGATGAAGGATGTGCATAGAGACTAGCTTTTAAAACTTGAAAATAAATTTGTTTTTTAATATTTCGTCACAAAGTACAATTGTGTCATATCTTTCTCTAGCAGTGATGCCTAGAGTGTGCACAATCAATTTTCAAGCCCTTCCTTCACTCATTTAATGAAAGAGCTGCTCAGTCTTGTTCATTGTGTCCAAGATAGGGCAGGTACCTTGAACCTGAATCTCTGATGGCAGATCAGATCACATGTAGATTTATTGTCTAGTTCTGAGTGCTTCACGGCTACATCTAGTCAAGTAAATGAGGTGGAATTTATGTCAAACAAATATAAATTTCAGTCATTTCCATTGCTTAGACAACATAAAAACCATCCTGATGAAAATTTGGCAAGTATAATTTTGATGCATTTCTGCAGAGCATTTCAGCCTCAGAGAAACACCATATTTTGTTGCATTACCACATAACAGTCAAGGACTACACAGTTTCTTCTTCAAATCCTATTTTGGCCACTAGACAGACAGTAAAACAAATTTGCTTGCATCACAGCTTTGATTTCCTCCTCTTTTTATTTTTTTATTTTCAATAATTAGGAAAATTTATATAATCAGGACATGGATTTTTGTCTTCATAGTAATGTTATTTATCCTTTGAACTTATCCAGATGCTCCATGGGATAACTTTTCTGAAGTCACTCGAGGCTATTATTCTAATCTCCCATCACATTTTCTAAGAGACTAACACATAGTACCTGCTAATTGACAGAACTGGCTTTCCAGAAGTCAGAACAGCTTTTGTTATGGTGTATCAAATGGTGCTTAATTCTCTTTCTGTTTGTCTCAGGTTTGACCTTGAACTGAACTTCCTGATTTCTGAACTGTTTAATAATCAACTGTATTTCACTCCTTCATCTGCTCCAGTATTTATGTACCAGAGACCATTAATCACATTAATCCTGCACTCTGCAGACCTTCCATGGGGGCACAATTTGTATGAATTTATTTCATCTGTAGATGCCTGATGTAGATTGGAGGGGACTCACCGCTTTTGACTCGACCTTGCACGATTTATCTGTATCCAATGGCCAGCCCATAATAAATGTCCATTGTCAGTGAAATAGGCCATGCTCCTTGAGTCATCCATGCTTTGAGTGTTAACCCAGTGGTGAAAGATGTCTCTTCCTTCAGAGAAATGAGAGGAGCAGGTGAGCTTGGTCCAGCTTTGCCTTTGGTTGGTGGCCACCCAAAATGTCCCTCAGTGAACATCTTTTATCTGCAGCACCTCTGCTGCTGCTGCACGTTGCTGCCCTAGCAATCCTCATTCCTTGCCAAAGAGGAAACCTCACCTCCTGCAAGCCTTACCATGGCACTGGGGTTTGCTGGCAATCCTGTTTATATGCCCTCCTGGGCTGCCTCATTCCTTTTACTGGGTAAATGTCAGTTTAGGTGCTGCTGCTAGTCCTGTCTGTAAAAGGAGAAGATAGGAAGATGGTCAGGTTCTTCACTTAGAGAAAATGTGCCAGACTGTATGAGTAAACCACAATAAAACAGTTTTGCCCTGGGAAATAATACAGTTTGTTCAGGATTATTCTCTCCATTCAGCTTACTGATGGATGGACACATAGCAAACATGGTAAGAGCTTCCAATACTGTGTGCCTGAGTTAGTCTCCTGAAGTGTCCAAAGCAAGTGAGCACAGAGGACTTTATTTTCTGAGGAGGTAGACTTCTTTGTTCCCATTAATATCATCTGTTAATGTATTTTTAAAGATATAGTTATAAAACAGCTTTGTACCTTTTCATACCTTTTTTGGTGTAAAGAAAAACAACTTTCCTGTTCCCAGTAAACCTGTGTATGAGTAAAAAATGACTCTGTGATAATTCACTTTAATGGAAGCTGGGGTTATGAAGTTCCACATCCAAACAGGGATTTAAGTGTTTTCATTTTTATGTATGTACATCTGAAACTTTTGGTTCTGCTTTTCTTGCATTTATATTGAGTTCTTGCATTTATATTGACATGTTAAACATAGTCAAATTCATCACAGCTAAATAAATAAATACAATTTTTAAAACCCACAAAATATCACCTTTACATTGATCAGTTTTTCTAGCATACTCTATTTCACCTTAGCCTACTACATCTTTCTCACTAAGAACAAAAAAGAGGGTAAAAATAAACACAGATGTTCATGGAAGTGCAACAAGCTTGATGCAGCACCTTGAGGGGATATCAGAGATAAGCAGCAGTTCGTATGGAGGCAAGATGATTAAAGGAGATATGGTCAAGATGTAAAATAAAGGATGACACAGAGAAAGCTAAGTTCTGCTGCTTTTCTGAAGTGCCAGGTGAAAAGTGCACTCACCATGGAAAGTCAAGTGCTAGAGGCTTCTTGGTCCCTCCAGCTAGGCTGGTTGACTTTTCAAGACTTTGTCCAAAGTATAGCTAATCTTACAACAGAGCAAAAAGTTCTGAACACTGAGGTGAAACAAAGAGCTTAGTCCTTCCCCAGAATAGGTAGTAGTGTCAGAGGGAAAGGAAAATGAAGCTGGTTTCATTAGAAAGTTTTCCATATTACATCAAAAAGAGGCCCCTGAGTTGTGATATTTTTCTCAAATGTAAGGAAAAGAGAGCAGTCTTGGATTCTTCTTACCATTGGTGCTAGGTGGCTGTGAGAAGCACGTGCTGAGGAGACTGATAATTAATCAAGGGAGGTACAGGGAGGCAACTTGTCCCAACCCAGTTCTCCCTGCACTCAGTGCACCTTCACACCTGACCAAACCCTGTTTATTGCTACTTTGGGGTAGAGATGGGTTCCTGGATGGCAGATCCATTAACAAATGAGTTCAAGGGAGTTTCTGGACACATTTTTTGGGCATCATGGCAAGGAGTGCACCCTGAGCATAGGCACAGTGCCCAGCTGTCACTTTTGCCTCTTTCTCCCATCCCCTGATGGCAGGTTAGAGCCAAAATGGGAGTTAGTATATGGTTTATAAGGCACCACAGCTGTGTGCCCACCAGCCCTCTGAATTCATTAACCAACAAACCAACAAACCAACAAACAGCAATTTTCCATGCAAAAAACTTAGACATTCAAACCTCCACACTCACATCACCGTCAAAGGCCCATCCTTATCTCAACCATAGAATTTTGCATTATCACAGCTGTCTTCATTATAAATAGTAAGCCCTCATGAACAGTATTATGTTGCTGTTGTATATTTCATTATTATTCTAAGCTACTCAATAATATGAATCCATATGTATGTACCTTGCTGTAGCTATGCTAACAATGTATTTCTATTCTGTTTCTTCTTGAGAAAAATTAAATCAGCTTAAAGCTTAAGAAACGCTTTAAAGATCAACCACATGGGTATCAACCAGATAATAACAGCAATCTACAAATGCCAAAAGTTAATAATCTAAAGGTTTGCAGGATCTTAAGATACCAAAAAATAATGCAATTTATTAAATTGAAACCTGAAAATAAAAACACATGGGGAAAAAAGAAGTACAGCAATTTTTAGGGCATTAAAAACCCGCACATTGGCTGTGTTCTTTACATTTTAAAGAATTTAAACCTTGATGGCATGACAATCTATTGGCAAAAAGATTTTACTGATTCAGACAGCTGCGTATGAGAAATCTTTCTCTCTCATCAGATATATGAAATAAGGACTTGCCAAGTGGGAAAGTAGAGGAAAAAAAGCTTTGTTTTGCTTGCATTTATTCTGCCTGTATTTTGAGAACTGTGAAGGAGGAGATTTTTAAAATGCAGAATGGTCTGTTCTAAAAAAAAATTTTAAAATTAGCCATTTATGTCATACATGTACATCCTCCCAGAAAGGAAAATAATCCTTTGGATGACATTTGTCATAAATCAAGGTGTAAGAAGTGTGCAGAGTCAAACTAAATCTTTTATGTAGTAAGAGCCTGTAGCAATGATACTCATTCCCTTGAAAGTTTCACATAGGAACCAATAATGAAGGTTCAGTAAGTCAGAGTCCATCAATCAAGCTGCTTATGTCCCATATTATAGGTTCCTAAAGCTTTGCCCCTTCTCTGGAGTTTTCTGAACAAAAATGATTTTGAAGCACCTGGTTGTCTCTCTGAAGTTTCAGGTTCATTTCTGTGTACAACTACTTTCACCCTGTGCCACCGAGAGGGACGATACTTCAGCTGCGAACAGCTGCTCTCAGCAGAGCTATGCTCTGTGTTCCTGCCTTGTGCAAACATCAGTGATGTGCTGTGGCATCAGTAATTCCCTGTTTCAGATATCCATCCACAGGGGATGTTTGCACATACACATCCCCCTCTGGATTCCATATAATGGGATGGCTCCAGTTTTAAATGTACCACATACTAAAACAGATAAGTCACAAATACTGTTTTAGTTTTCACTATAGCAGAGTATGTGCAATGACAGAAAAATAGCACTTTTCCAAATACAAGTCCCTTTGAGATCTTATTCTTGCAACATCACACCTACCCACTGCACTTAGTATTGTCTGTTGGCTAAAAAAAATGGAAAACTGAGTATTTCAAACAGACAATAAAATAATCACACAGTACTTTTGCAAACTGGAGCTTAATCATAAATCATAAGAAATCCATAATGCAGCAATCACATGGGAGTTAATTGCAAAACAGACTTTAAGCAAGTCCTCCCATAAAAAGATTAAGTGATCACATTTAATTTCAAAGGTCTTATCTAACATTCAGAACATGAAAGTATTGCAGACTCTTCAAACTAACGGCCTCTCTAGTCCACTTTTGGCATCTTTTGAATAAAAATGTATTAGGTTTTCTATAACTGTTCATAAAAACACTAGTTCTGCACAGTAGGAAGGTAAGTACTGTTGGACTTGAGCATAGAGGTCTTTCCCAATCTTAATGATTCTATGATTCTAGGTAGATATTAAAATATTTTGTAGTTTTAACTTTGGATAAGGATGTATCTGAAAGGTAAGCTCTAAACACTAAGTCAGTGTGGAGGAAAAGAAAGTAAAAGGAAAGGATAGCCATAGAAAGCTCAAAACAAGGCAGAGACAAGGAGAAAACTTGTATCCTTGCATCATTGGTATTGCTGTGTGCAAGATTCAATTAAAGTGAACTGCATCCTGGTTAAGTCAGTGGAAGTGGCATGAATCTCCTTGCATGTACCCACTGCAAATATTTTTGATCAGCAAGTCAAAATCCAGTTGCTAATATTAGACAAGGGACAATTTTGTTCCCTTACACTTTTCAGAAGTAAGAAATATATGTTTCCACCAGGTGGCCCAGCTTCAAGCAGCACTTGAGGAAAGGGGGTGACACCAACAACAAAAACATTCAATAACACAGATACCTAGAAGACAGCAATTACAGAAATAGAAAGGAAGAGGTCTTTCTAACAGAACAGTAATAACAAAAAGCTGTATCAGTGTTGGCTAAGAAGAAGGCAGTCTTCAACAATGCTGAAGAGCATGAAGCACATGGACCATATATCTTGCAGTCTGCATTCTCTCTTGATAATTGTATATTAAAACTGACCAAAGTCAGCACCAAATCACCTGCAGAAGCAAGGTACATTTTCTTCCCACGGCACAGGATGGGCTACAGTAGAACAGAAGCTGGTAGATAAAACATGTATCCTTCAGAAAATTCCTACAGCCAGAAGGAATTTCACAACTGAGTGATACTCTGTCAGATACAAAGGGAGGAGGAAGAGGAAAAAAGTTTTCAGTTTTCTCAACAGTAGAGATAGAAAAAAAGGAGAAACATTTTCTCTGTTCCCCAGTTCTCTAGATCAGGGAGACTAATTTACATCCACTAGTCCTTGCCCAGCCTACCAGATGCAAAACCCCAAAGGCTCTTCTCAGTCTTGCAGTTGTAAATAAATCTATAATATGGGGAATGCAGGACACCCTCAGGTTCTCCACACTATGGCTTCACTTCCTTCCTTCTGCATAATATTAATCTTTCTCTTTTTTTTTTCCCTTCTTCACAAAACTTCCTGAAAAAATTCTGCCCTCAGCCTGCTCTGCTCCCTGGCTGAGGGTGGTGGGATGAACCCTGGCTACCAGGTCCTGCCCACCTCTCAGTGGCACCATAACCTGAAAAAAGACTGAACAAGCAAAACAGGCATCATCACTGTCTATAAATAACTTTGTAGTATTTTGTGCATACGGTCATGGCGTGTTTGGGACAATAAGTGTGAGCTCCAGGATAACAGTGGCCTTACTACAGGAAACACAGTTTTATCCCCATCTGTTTGGAGGACAAAGATATTTTCAATTCCTCACCTTCACATCCTCCACATGTTATGAACAAATTTTACCAGTTGGCTCTTATTTCGCTGCTGGAAGTTGCTGAGTTCTTCTGGAATTTCAATGACAGAGCCTCAGGTTACAAGAATTTTATATAGTAATGCAAACAAGCACACATGACAAAAGCCTCTTATCTCTGTGGAATTGTGAACATCATAATTTTCAAACAATAAATAAAAGCAACTGAGAACACTGGTTCTCTAACATAGATGTGTAGGTGTAACAGAAATTATAGCACAGTGTTATTTCATCTCCTAACCTTTCAATCTGGTATGCAGTTCTGTTCTTTCTGTTTAGGATGGAATGACCTTTCTCTTTAAAAAAGATTATGAACTTATTATAATTACTTACCTCTCTTTGGAGGAAGTCCATGAAGCAGGTAGTCTCGCACATCTGAATTACTGATCACGTTCTGCTGGGCTACCCAATATTATTCACCTCTGTATTTGAAAATTCCAAGTAAGATTTATGTGCACATTTCGTGATGTTAAGAACTGATTTAATTCTTTTTCCTGACGCTCCCTGAAGTTTTCTTTCCACTCTAACTGTGAGAAGCAATTCAGGCAAGCAGTTTTACTCATTTAGGCAGTAATTATTCAGAAATTTCACAGTATTTATGTTCATTTCATGCAATCTTACACAAACACCTGCTAGTACACACTGTTCAGGGTCACTATGACATTGTACAAGCTCTCAAATAGAAAAACAAACCCAAATCAACAGCTCCTAGTGGGAATGGCTCCACAGTTCACTCTAACACTCTGCTGTGCAGATCTGGCACAGAAATAAAACAGTTCTTCTTAGACAAGCAATTAATGTTTCATAATATAAAGGAATATGTTTTCAGCCCTCAGATGTTCATGGCCCTTTGCAGACAGGAAGACAAATCGTCTTTTCCTCAAGATGCAACACTTCTGTGTACAGTGAAGCTGACTCAGAGGGTCTTACATAAATTCTAGTTTGGACAGGCTAGTCAAGCAATGCATGTATTCAAAATTTGAATAAGATTTATATGACATAAGTTTGGGTTTTGAGGGGAAGAGTTATATGTTTTTCTGTCTGCTTTCTTGTTTTACCACAGTAAAGTAGGTATTATCAAGGGGTTTGAGTTATTTTCTCTCTTGACTTCAACTAGCAAATTGTGTCCAAGGATGTATACTCATTGCATACCACAATGCAGAGCATTAGTAATGTACTGCTTTCAGCTGGGACAGCTAATTTTATTCTTAGCAGCTAGAATAGTGCTGTGTTTTGGATTTAGTATTGGTTTTGATATGAGCAGAATGTTGATAACCTACTGAAGTTTTTAGTAGTTGATGAGAAATCAAGGACTTTTCAACTCATGTTTCACTAGTGTGCAGGTGTGTAACAAGGACTTGTACAAGCTAAGTAGGAGCATATCAAGGGCAATGGACCCAAATTGGACAATGGGATATTCCATATCATGTAATGTCATGTTCAGAATATAAATGAGGGTTTGCCAGAATGCTTGCTCTCACTTTTCTGGAATTGTGGTTTCAGGATCTCTCTCCTCCTCCAGGATTTCTAGCCAGAAACAAGCTGGGCCTTGGTCAGTGTGTTGTGAGCAATTGCACTGTGCATCACTTGTTTGTATATTTTTTGTTATTATTGTTGTTGTTGTTGTTGTTACTAGTAATAAACTCAAACAAATGAGTGAAGCAAAAGCAGCCACTCACCACCTCCCACAAGCAGACCAATGCCCAGCCAGACCCTGAGCAACAGCCACCTTCGCAAGATCCACACCCACCAAGCTTTTATTGCTGAATATGGTGTTCTATGGAAGGTAAGACACCTTTGGTCAATTTAGGTCATCTGTCAGGCTGTGTCCACTCCCACCCTCTTGCCCACTCGTAGACGACGTGCTGGGGTAACAGTGTGGAACAGAACTTCTTGACACTATGCAAGTACAGTTCAGCAAGATTCAAAGCATTGGTGTGTTATCAGCAATGTTTTAGTCACAAACCCAAAACACAGCACTATATGGGATCCTATGGAGAAAAGGTCCAGTACACTTCTTCCACTTTAGTGACAAAGAAACTACTTGAATTGAGATATCTGAGCTACTGAGCTCAACCAGGCAGCTAAAGCAGCCAAAACACAGAAGCCTCCATCTCAGCTTGGTCAGTTAGTCTTATTGAACTTTAGCTCTACTGTAGAAATGCCACAGAACTGAAAGAAAATGGTGGATCAAGTACCCAGCACTGCCTAGCAACAAAACCATGATTTCATGGAAAATGAGGCTGTTTTCATTGTCAAATCTCGTTTTCTTGTTGCTTTACTTAACTAACGTAAGTAGTCAGTCTTCTGTCTTTCAGCATGTGATTCTTTGGTACTTGTTATCTCAACATGGTGTAAAGCTGTGAGAACATCTGGAATGTCTGCATTACCCTAATAACTCCAATCTAACTTTGCATCACATAAGGAAGGAGAATTTGATCTCCAGGAATTCACAAAACTGCAAAGGAACATCTGAGCTAAGGACAACTAACCACTCTACATTTTTAACCCCCTAGACATATCTAAAGCTACACTCATGCTATTCTTGCTGTATTTTTCCATTCCCTACTCTAAACTAGTCTACAATAACTGGTATTAAGCTCACAGCAGCTGTACCACTAAAATGGTTAACCTGATACCTAGTCCTCAATGTTTTCAAAAAAATTCTCTCCTAGCTAACACAGTCATCATAAAAAGATTTTTCCTTTTCTTGGCTGTAGCCAAGTACACATTTCAAGGCTATTAGCAGGTTTTCCCTTTCTCTGCCAAGTTTTCATTTCTGTGGGTGATACAACACCAGTTAATTCATTGGATTTTTTTGAAATCATGCTTTGTAGACCTGTGATCACTCCTGTCACTCTGTTCTCTCCAGTCTTTCTTAAATGGCAATGCCTCAAAAAAGGTAGAAAAGTGCTGCCCTGAAGGGTCAGACTGGTGTATCCATTTATCCCTATATTCTGGCTCCAACAGTGACAGTGTGAGATGCTACGTGGAAGGAGCACGTAAGTCTGGCCATTTAGCCAATACTGATTAGAATAAATGGATTGGTTTTCTTATTGTTCAGTATAGCCTTGATTATTTATCTCACTGTGAAGCTGAACCAGTAACCAGTCAACTGACATATGCCCATGACTTAACAGAATAGCTCACAAATTTGTCTGAGAGAAAGTCAGAGGACTAGTAGGTTAGAAATCAGGGATTATCAGTGACAGTATGAAGTTTTTCTCAGTTTCATCTCCACTCAGTCAAATCTGAAATAAACCTAAAGTCACTCAATCCTTTTGCTTTTAATGTCAGAAGAAACCAGAAATTTTAATAACACTTGAATAAATAAATATTTATACAACTGTCTGAATTCATGGATTCTGTTTACATTTTGGACAAAGATCAAAGATCTACTTCTTTTATTTGTTTGTTTTTCATTAAAACAAACTCATTGATAGAGATAGCAATCAAAAAAGTGGAGGCCTCAGTAACAAAAAAGTATAGTTAAATAAAATAAAGCTAGAAGATAATGGCAGGTGAATAATGATTGACGGGAAGATGAGTTGATAATCAGTCAGGGGATTATACAATAAAATAAATCATTAAAAATGTCTACAATTTAAGGAAATAAATATTTGTCTGTTCAAGAAGCACAGTCTTTGCAGAAAAGTGGTTAGAAATTGTATTGTTTCCTTTACAGGTTTACCAAAAAGACACTGAAGGAATGTTTGATCTGAGTGATAGATACCATGTTTTAAAATATATCTCATTACAAATTTCCTTCATTTGCTAATATGCATTTTATAAAACTATCTACTGCTTTATTTCTTTATAAAAGATTTTTCCTTTGCCAGGAGCTGTTTATTCTTCTACAGAAGAGTGTGTATGTCACAAGATACCTACACACCTCCTAATCAGAGTCATTCTTGCTGTTGAAACCTGCTCATCCTTTTTTCTTGGTCCATAGAGTCACCTCCACCACATCTGAGGATTGCTAGCATAAGTCAAACGGTGCAGGCAGCCGGTGACACAAATCAATATGTGATATGCAGTTTGTGACTGACATGAAGACTAAGAAGGGAAACAATCAGAAAAGTAAAAGTTAGTGTACTGTCAGTGTAGCCAGATGTAATCCTTGGATGTCATGCTCACATTACACCATCTGGAGTGGCCTGCATCTGGCTTAATTTTCATCTGTACAAAGTAATTCTCAGAACAAGAATATCTTCAAAAGACAGAATGGCTATGCACATAAGACACAAGGCTGGAGACTCAATTTTCACATAGAAACCTTTACCTAGACTGACCTTAGAGAGAGAAAGAGCATCCAGCCTTCAGAGCAGCATTGGTGACCCTCTTCCTGCTGAGATTCCTTCCCTGTCCTCAGGATGCTACATGGGCATTGGAACTGCCAAGCATCTGCTGCTGTAAATCCAGATTTTTCTACCTTGACTAACATTCAAAGACTCTCTTCATTTAAATACATCTTATATTTATTTAGTACTGTACATAAGAAAGCTTTTTTAAATATTTAATTACAATTTACTATTACCCTAACTACTTTGGAGAGTTTATACAGCTAAATTCTTTTCATTAACTTAGTTTGTTTATTCTAATTACTATCTGAATCATAGCATTCAAAGTAATTTATTATTAAAATTGCCTCAAGGTGATCAACAGAACATCTTCACTTCAAATTTTTCTACTCTTTCCCTCTTCTCAAAATGGTAAACGGATTTCAGAGGATGAAGCTCCTGGGAATGAGTATGTAGAAATACTGAAATATGGCCACAAACAAAACCATACAAAGACCTAAAAAGGTTTCTTTAATAATTATGCACTTCAGAAAGAAAGGAAATCTAGAATGCAGGAGGATTTTTCTGGCAGCACATATTACAGCAAAGATACAGTTATTAAAATACCTAGCCATTATATCCTTGCCACCTTCAAAGCAGTAGGTTCTTTGAGAGCTTAGACGAAAGGTAGAGGGAAGAGACTCAAGTCAGCAGGAGCAGGTAGATTGTTGAACCAAGGATCTTCTGCTAGGAATGGTATCATTAAACTTTTTCTAACAATACTGCTGCTGCCTTGCTCCCATCCACTTTTGAAAACTATCCTAAATCTGCACATCCTTCTTTTGTCTACCTATTCTTTTATTCTGTGTTCTTTTACTGACCTACTTCTATGTGGTGTTTTTACTGATTCATTTCCCTGTAGTATATTCCCTGCCCTGTGTTCTCTTTAGTTAACTCAGTCATGACAAAATAAGATCCCAAAATATTACAAACATGACAGAACATCCCATCTCCTGACTCTCTCTCATCAGATTTCTTTGGTCTGAAAGAATCCAGACTTCCCTTCAGATGAGAGTGGGTGGGTTTATGTCCAGATAAAACAATTAATCAAGAAACTGGTTTTGTTTAACAAACCCTTTCTAACAATTGAAGAATATATTTTCAGCCTCTTCTGCACAGTTTTATATTTGAAATAAGCAGAGAAGTAAAGTAGGAAGCTTCTTTCTGCTTCTGTTCTCTGCTGTAAAGAGGACAGAAATTTCCTTTCTTTGCACTTAACAGCTAATCCACAAAACCAATTTTTCACACTCAGTTAGAGCTGGCAGGACTGTATAGGAAACTGATTTTCTGCATGTGTCATGTTAGATTCAAGTTAAATTCCCTCACAGACTGCTAAAAGTATTCATCTCTACTGACTTCCATGGCATTGTCTTCACACAGGATGCTTAAGTACCTGCTTCTGTCTTGCAATGTCTTTTTTTAAATCCCAGGTTGTTTCTTTCACTGCCCAGAAACGTTGTGATACAGATTATTATGTTGTTTAACAGAAGGGCCTGAACATGAAGTCTTCATTGGAGTTTTAAGAGAATCATAGAATTGTTTTGATTGGGAAAGACCATTAAGTTCATTGACTCCAACCATAAACCTAACACTAACAAGTCCACCTCTAAACCATGTCCCTAAGCACCACGGCTACACATCTTTTAAATACCTCCAGGGTCAGTGACTCAACCAGTTCTCTGGGCAGCCTGATCCTGTGCTTGATAACAATTTCAGTGAAGAAATTTTTCCTTATATACAATCTAACCTTCCCCTGGCACAACTTGAGGCCATTTTTTATTTGGTTCTTTGACATGTGCAACACTATGTCAGTGAATCCGCAATGAAACTGTGTAGTGAGCTTTCAAGGGTAGCTCAGGGGCAGGTGAGCTATAAAAGGGACTGAACAGACGGTTTCTACCAGCAAACTATTTGAGAACTCAGCACTGCCTAGAGCTCATGCTCTTGGACAAGGAACAGCTCCAAATGCTGAACAAGTAAGTACTTTGTACAGACAGCTGCAATGTACTTTAACTGGTAAGTCCCAAAGATCTCTGGAAGGGAGATTTTCAAGAGTCATTTCTGAGCAGACAACAATTATGACATTTTAAAAAGACTATGTTTTCACAAAGCACTTCCAGGAAATCTGAAAGCAAGATCACTGAAAAGGTGTGTTAGAGGAATCTATAAAGAAATTCCTCTACAAGACTTCATGTTGTCTCTCCAGTTCTTCCCAACAGTGCAATTGTCCTCCATCCACCAAGACTAGCTGGTAAAGCAATGTGAAAAATGTACTAACTGCTCCAGGATACTTCAGATTATATTGTATTCACAGCAATTGTCACTCTGGAAGAGCTAAGTAGAAACATTTGTCAAAGAGTATGGTCTTCAGAAAAGAACAATACTTGACAATTGCTGTCCTATATGAAATGATTTAGAGTTTAAATATTCATTCTCTTCTGCAGCAGCCATCAGACAAAATGACTCAACTTTCCTGCATTTATTAAGACTGTCCTTCCATACATTTGATCCCAGGCTGTGTTTCTCATTGGTCCATCACTATGAACTTCATGACACTGCTGCAGACAAAGTTTACAAAAATGTGTTTTGACAAAACATGAAGAAAATAAAGCCTGATGCACTTTGCTCAAGAAAGTGGAATTTACATTTAGGACAACCTTAGGAAAACAGGAGGCCTCAGTGAAGGCCATAGCTCTGATGATGACCTGAGCTGACCTTCTTTCCTTTCTATGTTATGTTAATGTGAAAGGCAAAGACAAGCTCTGAAATCTGCTGAAGAACCACCCAGCAAGAGACTGTACATGTTCAAATACCTCACATCTACTGTTCTGCAGATGGAACAAGCTGAGACTGGAAAAGTCTTTGACTTCACTTAGGCCCTTGTTAGCCAAAGCTGAAGTCTCCCACTCTGATTACCACTTTCAGCTAGTGAGGATTCTTAATTACTGTCTTGGTAATTTAGTAAAGTGGATTGGGAAACGTAGAGATACTTTTGACTGAATATATCCCAAGCTAGTTGTGAGTCTATTGAAAGACTTTAAAGTAGGAAATTTAGCTTGATTTTCCTAATTTAAAAGTGTGATCCTAAGTGCAAAAGGATAAATAAAATTACAAATACGGAAAGTTTTGAAGGACACAAGAAAGGAAAAGAGTAAATATTCCTCATGTCTCATCAGTAGATACTCCTGGCAACTGTTGCTCTAGCAGCTTTTTTACTAGATCGTGAAAGTTGAAATGTAACGATTGAAATATTCTCCTTAGCTGACAAGCAGAGATCGACCTAATAGAGAAAGTTTGGGAACAATTAAAACTGTCCTTACTTAAAAGAAGCTGGATTTGTCTTAAGTGTTTTCTGTAACAGAATTTTTGCAAGAGGTCAGTGTAAATTCACAGTAAACAAAAGAAAGAAATCAACTTAAGAGATTCTTTTTTTCTGGAGATATGACAGCTGTGGTATAGGTGAGGTTTCTTCAAGAGAAAGAGGCTCATACTTGTGGGCTAAATAAATTTCTGACCTCCTCTATTCTAGCTAAACAGGACTATATGTTTTACACACAAGGAAGTTGCATATCTATACTGTGGCTCTAGACCATTTCCTCCTGTTTCAGATGAAAACTAACCTTGGTTTTGGCCCTGCTCAGAACAGAGGGTGAAGATCTCTTTTCAGCTTTTCCACCCATTTCATATGCCCCCATGATGAAATGGAGTGTGATTTTTCTAAGCAGCATCCATGTGGAAACAAGGCCACTTGGCTATAAAGATTAATTATGCAGTAATGCAGTCCCAGGAACATTCATGTAAATCAGTCACTAGAGTGAACCAATCAAGCTTGTGAATTAAATAGGAACATAAATACAGAGTTAATTAATCATTTCACTTCTTGCAAATGTACAAGGCGCTGCTGGGAGCTACACACCTCCTGCCCTGCCAAGTCTACCCAGCGTGTTCCAATATTCCAGTGGAGCAAACTGAAACATTGTTTAACAAAGAATTTTAAAATCCAAGCGAAAGAAATCTGGTAGCTGAGTGGTAAGAATTAAAAAGTTTTAATATTTACGACTAATAACATTGTTTGAATGAAATATATTGCCTTGTTCATTGAAGACACTATTCACATGCATGGATGCCAGACAAACAAATCACATTTCAATGCCCAAAGTCATATTTATTAAAAAAATGTTGAAAAAAAGTTGATAAAATCCTGCATTTGCTCTTGCGATGCAAAAATCATTTCTGAAGCAAAAAATAAGTACCCAGATTGCATAGAGTAAAATAGAAATTTGACTTTTTCAACAATACTGTCACATCCCCTCTAAAAAACCCCAAAATTACTTTCTCAACACGTAAAAATAAAATTAAAAATTGAACTCTAACTGTCTTAATTAACATAAACCTTACCTCTCTCTCCTTGGTCTTCAGTTCCTCAGTGACAAGCACTGAGTGAGGCTCACCAGTAATTAATGGTCAACACATTGTTGGTACCACCCAAAATCTTACTTGGAACCAAAACTACAGTGGAGGCGTTTGTCCATAACACACAGATCACCAGGCTTGAAAGTGTTACTGCTACTTAAAATGTATTTGCTACGCATACATGACATGTGATTTTATTCCATCAAAGCAGAAAGGGTTTTAAATACTACAGTTGAAAATACATTGTCAAAAACAAGCCTGTTGGAACAAAAGAGCTGGCAAAAAGCTGCTTTCTTTAACATTACCATAATGGGCTGAACCAAAACTGTTCCAGCTTTATGAATGTAACTTACTCCCACAAACATGCACATTGAAGACTTCCAGAAATAAATAATTCCTGAATTTGTAACAGTTGAAAAGAATCAGAAAAATTAAAAACTCTTGGAAAATAGACCTTAAAATGCAGCTGCTTCATTAGGTTTGACTAAAGACACTTGTATCAGTTCAAATCCTAGGCTACAGTTAAAAAAAAAAAAAAGATGCTGAAAGAAGGTGGAGAGTACTTGAAAGGTGCAGGCAACTCTAGGTTTCGTTCCCACTGCTGTTTGCACAGCAGTTATTAATATCTTGATTTTCTTCACAATTTACTGCTGACAACTAAGGCAGAGCAGGTTCCCTTTTAGTCTAGTCATGACCACTGTCCATGTCTCCCTCACCCCTCAGTTAAAGCATGCACACCTGGTACTGGGTGCACATCTGGTACAAAGCTTTCCAACCACTCCCAATCCAGGGTAGATACCCTTTCAAGATCCTGGTTTCCATCTTAGGTCAATCATAAAGATTTCTTTCCTTAACAGTAAGCATACTTAGTGAAACACTAGGCATAGCAGAGCTCACAGTGAAAGGCAGATACTTCATTCATATAGCCCTAGAGACAAGCATGATCTCCTCAGATTTTTCTTCTGTCAGACTGTGACAAAAATTTGTTTGGTTGTAAAAACTGTGTTCTACAGGCAACCACAGAAATCCCATAAATTCTCTAGGAAACATCAGGAGAATCTTGATCTTAAAAAATAAACAGTCAAAACCCAATGAAGACTGGAAAGCATGGCTGCTTTGGGGTTTTTCTCATTTAATTTGTGTACTCACTTTCCAGCTACCATGGTGACAAATGTATTATAAATGCATAAAATGACAGATTTCATCTTGACAGATAGCTTGATGAGATAAACACATAGAGTGATTTAGTAGGGTGCAACAAAGCTGATATTTTTCCTTTGAAACCAGAGTTTAAAAAATGTATAGTAAGTATTTTATAATCCAAGTAAATCAATCTGCTTTTTCAGAAACAAAGCAAATATCTGAAGATATCCAAAGACACCTTTTGGTAATTTTGCCTGTTTTTTAATTCAGGAGGAGGTGGCAATAAACAGAGATTTATTTAACATGCAGCATAAATATTCAACTTTGTATAAACAAGAATGAAACAATTTTTGTTCTGTTTTGGTTTCAAAGATAAAAAGAAGAGCACACCTAAGAAGTACAGAAATACCTTCCGTGTTCTACAAATACTGATGAGTTACTCTTCCTGTTTAGCCAAATGATTAGAGTGAATCTAATTCCTTGACAGCTTTAATTTGTTTTCCAGAAAGTGAGAGGCAAAACTTGATATCTGAATAAATACATATATTTTCCTTACAGATAATCCTTAATTTTTCCTGATAGACCACAGCTGAATTCACTCACTTGTCTTTAAAACTCTAGTTATAACAGATCTATTTTATTGCAGAGTTGGAGCAAGGGAGGTTTTAAATCTGAAAAATACAATAAAAGCTTTGTTTCTTTTCACATAGCATATTTTGCATCTCCATTTCTTGTGGCTGTACTATTGTGGTGCAGCGTCCTCTCTGTAGCATTATATGGCATGGCAAAACATCCATCTGCTCTGAAGTAAAAACAGAACTTACAGATAGCTTGTTGTTTTAAGAGGCATGAATTTCTACAGAGTTAGGAGGCACCACTGTGTTAGGGATTCAGACTTTGCTGAAGGGCTAAGCAGCTCGTCTTCAGGGTTCTATATTTAAGGGAAATGCTCAGTAAGTTCTGCCTCCGGGGAATGATTTTAATGCCCAGAGTCTGTGACCTGTGGTGGGAACAAAAATACAAATGCACATTTTAGGGGGAAAAAAACCCAACCAACCAAACAAACAGGTTTGCTGTCCCAGATATTATTTTTGTTCTAAATATTATTTTGCAGGACATGGAGATGGTCAAAAGTTTTGATTGATAGGAGGTAGGTATGGTAAGTTCTGCATTTCTATAAGAAGTTTTGAAATGCATTTTTTGTTTCATTTTAGAGCAATGAAAAAGAACAAAGCAAAGCAAAACCCCTTAACACCCTCAGTCCTGACAGACATGAGTCTATAAAGCAGTAGAAGGCCTTATAGAGAAATCAGGACCAGAACTGTGATATCAAAAATGAGAATAGCTTTTGATGGCCCCAGGACCACCTATTTGCAGTGCTTAAAGCCAGGACAGAAGGCATGTTCTTTGTTAAAGCTTCCTAACGGCCATGTCTTGACACCTTTGTGCTATTACCAAATACAGAGAGAGATTCCACACAGTGAAGTTTCTGGAAACAAAGGGCCACATTTTTTTTAGAGCATTTAGAGCAGTTTTCCACTATGAAAGGCCCTTAAAGAAAAGGAAAGGTGTTAAGAATACAGATAGCTAAGGAAAAATAGGAAGAAGAGCTTTCAGATTTTCCACTCACTGAGGATCTTCTGATCTGTCCCTCACTTAATTTCCGCTGATACTCCCTGAAAGAAGGGAATGAGAATGAATGAGTTATCCAGTCCTAACATCATCCAGTCATTGGAGCTTTTCTTAAAAAAAAAAAAACAACAAACCTATCATCACCACCAAAAGGATGCTGGCATGCTTGTTGCAAGTTCTTTTGGCATTCTAACAGCAAGTTAAGGGTACCTTCAGAGAAAGAGAGAGGAGAGAGACAACAAACATATCAGAGATGAGAATTTGCAGATATGAGCACAACTGCCAGAACTTAATTTCTTAAAGCTATAAATAAACAGCTATAAAGGCATCAGCTTTTTTTTTTTCCTCTCTTGTCTGCTTTACTAATACTCCACAAGTATCTGAATGTTTAATTCCATTGGGAGCAAGGAATTAATTAATATGTACAAGAAATTATAACTAGAATACATTTAGGGAGAGGAAATTGAAAGCTGATTTTCACAATGATAGTAATATCTATTGGTCTATGAAATAGCATGCTGTGAGAAGGCATTTTTTTTTTTTTTTTTTTAAAGCTGTAATGAAAATGCAAACAATTAACCACATTGTCATTAGTAGAATTTTCAGTTCAGGTTATACACTGCTTCTCTGCAGGTTTTTGAGCTGGTTTGAACAACCTAAGAGAATTTCTTTTCCCTCCAGCACTGGATGTTGTTCACACATTCTCTTCTCAGATCCATGATGTTTGAGGTTTTTTTTCCTGACAAAGTATTTCAGAAGAAAGGATTATGTTTTGTTGGGTTAACTCACGTATGAATAAGGGTAGCAGAGCCATTTCATTCAAGAATAACTAAACCAGACTAAAATCTTTCAACAGATGTTCCCTGTTATCACTAGCCTCTTTTCAGCCCAGCCAGCACCAGTACATGCTTTTGTGTTCTGGTGTGAGCTGATGGTGTTGACCACACTTCAGTGTCAATATTCTAATTCAAGTGGGCATGAAGACAATCCATGTAGGCAAAGTGCTGTCTTGTGTCTGTGGCATGAAGCAATCAGCCATATTGCTGCACATGGCTGAAGCCTACGAGTGAAGCCATGAAAGGAAATGAACATGGAAACATCTCATGCCATGTGGTAGAACCTGAGCAGATAATAAGGAGAATCTTGTACAGTTCTGCACCCTCAATCCTCATGCCATCCTCCTGCTGTCTTATTTAGTTCTGGTCCAGTGAACAGGCCTAGCAGGAATAAAACCAAGGTACACCTACCCTGGGAGCCAAATGATTTGTTCAAGACAGATGTTCTACTCGAAGACACAACCTAATACCACAGGCTCATTTCAGAAAGGCTGACAAGTAATACTGAGACAGTCACCAATAAAACACCAGCTACATTCAGATGAGAGTTGAAAAAGTCAATACATGGCATGACCAAATCTGTAATTTCAATCAGGTTTCAGAGGTTTCACCAACCTCTTCTAGTTCTCCACATTGCTATATAGTTCTTCAAAATATCACTCGCTGCTGCTTCGTATATCCCAAAAGACTTGTATTTCCATTTTGAAAACTAGTTAGAAATGTGCTTGTGTTCACTAACTGCATCATTGGCTCAGAGAAATCCATTTTAAGTCCCAAAGCCAATTCTTTAAACCTAACAAAGACTGGGGGAATAGAAAGAAACCCCTGTAGGAAATCCAGCATTGAGAGCCGGTGGCTTGTTTGCTCCAGCATCAGTGCCAAAATGTTTCTCTCTCTTTTAGTCTCATGAAGTTAGCATTCAGGGAGCTGGGCAATTCAGGGAGCTAGGCATCATTAAAAAGGAAGTATGTGAATTTTTTAATGTAAATTAATGGAAAAATTATCCCCCATTTCAGAATTCTTTCCTCTTTTTTTTTTTTTTAATAACTGAATAATCTTTCTTCAGTCTCTAGAAAAACATTCTTTGTATTCCTTAAAGCATGCAGAAATATGGGTCCTGTTTCTGCAGTAACATGCAAACTGGTTTTCACCACCATCATTATCATAATTTTGCAGAAATTCAAGATGTGCCAGTACAGCATCTGTGAGCTCTGACTGGAACATGAACATGAACATGAACATGAACATGAACATGAACATGAACATCCTAATGAACTTGTCCCTTGTCAGCCTTAGAAATTAGGTCCTCCCTGTGCCAGTCTATAAATCTGCCAATAATACTGCCATGCCATGGAATTTCTCGATATTTATCTGGAAGTACTAAAAATTAAAAGAAAAGGAGAGACATTCCACACTCTACCAGTCTAAGGCAGAATTAAAACCAGACATATCAACAGTCATGGCCAGTCAAATGGGTCAGAATCTTCTTGACTAACATGTTCTCAGGAAAACCCAAACCAAACAAAACAAAACTAAAAACCTTTCCATAGCCAAATGATGTCTAGAATTATATAAAAATTATACAATTTTTTTTTAATTTTTTTTTTAGCTATGAATGGTCCATGGCATGAGAAGAAGTGTGTGTGTGAGGCACAGGGAGAACCAAGAAGCGTGTAGTACATTCAACAGTGACTTTGGTTCAAATAAATGGGTAACTGACCACCCACTTCAACTTTACTAGAAGAACATTGGACTTTGAATGAATGTGACTAACTATAATCCTGATAAGGCATGTTGAACTGACCTGCGTTTCACTTTTAACAGTAAATTCCAATTAAGTTAACAATCCAGTTCTGTTAAATCAATAATAATAAGAAAAATTAATGTTTCAGAATGGCTTTATTCATTAGCAGGATGAATTTGCATCATTATTTTTCCCTTCTATTTTTCCTGAGTTATGCTCCAAGACAACATGTCTTGTTGTCACTTTATTTTACAACCACCAAGGGTCCCACCAGGCATGAGGAAGCCTGCACTTCTACTGTTGACAGACTCAAATCTTGCAGTCACACCAGGATCTCACTTTGATTCTCAGCCTCTTATTTTGTGCTTTTTTTGTTTGGTTTTTTTTTTCTTTTCACTATGGAGAAAGAGGCTGACCTTAGAAATTGGAGTCTTATTAGATTTCTTTTGGAGACAGATTTCAGACACCCTCCTCAATGCCTGAAATATTGACCTTAATCTAACTTTTGTAGAACTTTCTCCTGGACTGAGAATGCATCCCAGACATTACAGCCACCCTTCAGGATGCCTGAACAAAACCCCAAAAGCCATAGGAGCAGAAGTACCACCCTTCCTTACCTCTAGACATTCCTACTCTATCACTTTTTCACACCAAATCTTTCTTAACATCCCACAACCATCTTAAACTTCATGTGGCTGAACTGAACTCTTACAATCTTTTTGCACTCCATTGCTGTTGGCCTTGGCACAGTCCTCTTTGCTGCTGAAGATAGCACCACAGAGGAGGTGGTTTTGCTGCACAGTGTCCCACAGGACATGTAAACACAGCTGACAAAATAGTGCTCTATCTGCTGATTCCACATGGAGGTTGAAGCACCAGTAGCAATTCCGCTGAACACAGTCTAAGATTCATTATTCTTTGAGGGCACTGTCTGTGTCTTTATAACACATTTAGAAAGTGAATCATTATTTTGGAGTAGTAAATGGACCAAACAACTTGCCTAGGAAACTAACAGCACTGTCAAGTACTGCCTGATAGCTGATGAAGAAATACTTCATATTCCCTCTGAATCTGTCCCTAAAGCTCTCCTCCATTATGATGTTTTAGAAAAATCTTATGCTATTGCAGCCTTTTCCCGTCCCTGCTTGACAGAGCAGTCCCCTCCCATCTCACAGATGGATGGCAGTCTCTTGAGGCAGAGCAAGGCTTTTTGTTTGTGCTACCAAGCAGGTCTCCACACAATGGAGGGCCACGAGGGGACCACCAGGAGTTGACAGCACAGGGGACAGATGTGGCAACGGGAACCCCCAGACAGATAGGGAGTTCATTGCATTGTTCCCTCTCTCTCTCTCTCTTTCTCTCCCTTCTGCTTCTGTAGTCATCCTAGGATTAATTTACTATAATGATGGTGAATTATTTGAACGGAGTTACTCTAATTAAATTGTGAAAGGATTATATACTTATGTGTTCAATCTCTTTATGGAGAAAAAGAACTGAGTTTTTAACATAAAAATGAGGTATATTTAGGGCATACTAAACCCTACAATATTATCCAACTTCTTATCTGGCAAAATAACAGGCAATTAAAACTGTTAAGACCCACAAAGTCATGCGGGCAACTTCCGTCCAGCACCTTGAAATGTGCACAGGGAAGAAGCAGAAAGAGTCAAGCAGCAGCATCCTGACTGGTTGCCCACAAGGGTACCTTTGGAGGCCACACAGCCCATTGCCATAAATGGAGTCTGTTTGTGTTCAGGGCAGCTTTACTAGAAATAGCAGTTACTATCAACTTCTTGCACATGAATAGGGTGAGAACCACCAGCTGGGCTCCTTTTCACCTTGCTTCTGCACAGCTGAACGAACCCAAGTTTCTCAGCATGTCCTCATACATTTTGTGCTCCAGCCCCCAAAACATTTGGGGTCTTTTCTGATGTTTCAGATTGGCTAGCCACAAATGTGAGGCACCATTGGCTGCTAGTTGCTTTTGAAATGTCAGGTTGGCTAGTAAGAAAAAGACCAGCAGTCTGTTTCAGACAGTTTCTGACCATTTGATCAATGACAGACTGTGATGACACTTGGTTGGCCTGCTCTTGTGCTGCCCGTATACAGCCCAGCCACTAACATTCACATTGTTTCCCAAGCAAATGTGCATGCATGGTGTAACAAACCTATCCAATGTAAAAGCTGTTCAGAATGCACAAAAGAGTCATGTCTATTTCAAAATCCATTTACTACATTTTCTGAAAATATGTATGATTTAAAACATCTGTTTCTTGTACTTCTAAAATACTATTTAAAGAAAACACGTTGAGTCTTAGTGAAGTATGCAGAAAGAGGAAATGTCTCTTTGAGTCAGGAAAACAATACCATGAAGGATCGGGTGCCAGTTTCAGTACTAAAAAAATCACATGAAACTCTCCTCCAGAACTGAACTGTGGTTATCTGAATACACCGTGAGGAATACAGCCTGGATTGTCTCTGTAAGGCAGTCATTGGAAAGGAATTCATCTCACCATTGTTTGGACAGTAAATATGTACATTTGATCAATGTTTAGACATTCTTTGTGATCAATGGAGTGAAGGCTTTTTACATAAACTCAGTTCAGTTGAGCTGGTTTAGACAGTCACATTATGAAGGAAGGAATTTATCCCGATAAAGACATGTTTTTGTGAATTACAGAGGCAGACAGGGCACTGGATGTCCCCCAGGTTCCTGCCAGTGCCATTCCCACATCCTGTGCAACAAGCAGCCATCAGCAAAGTACTGGGGATTTTTCCAAGTATCTGTGTAGGTCTTCCTGGCAGCACAGTGAATATCACAGAGCAAAAAGATACAGCTGGGGGTGCAAAAAGGTCACAAAATGATACGATTGCATCACCAACTATTTGGAGATTAATAAAGGGAGTTGCTTCAGATGCAGATAATGTTATTCCAACTGTTTTGGTTCTCTGTATGTTTGCCTCTTCACAAGTGATTAGGCATTAATAATTTGAAGAAGAAAGCTCGTTAAGAGATTATGAAGGCTTGACACAGATTGAAGCACAGAACCACCCCTAAAAAACAGTAGCATGGAGGCATGTTGTGACACTGACTAAAGCTCTCTACAGAAAGCAGATAGTGTCTCAGCTACCCAACTTGGAGTGAGTGCTTCCAGTTAAAACCAGCTATTTCCAAAGGTCTTGAAATATCCTAGACAGAGCTGCAGAAAATGAAAAATCACCATCACTCCAAAGACAAAGGCTAATATTTTCGGAACAGATCAGTTTGTTTCCATCCCCAGAGTCATGGAGCCAGTACTGACGCCAGCAGCAGCTCCTATGGCTGGATTCCAGCTCCTTCACTCCTGAGCATGCCAGGAAGAACAAGCATCAGCTGCTTCTTTTGCTTGTTTTGTCCCTTACCTGTCCTTCCTCTCTGCCTCAGTCACCTCATCCCACTTGCTACTTTCACTGTCTTTTGGTAAGTGTGGTTTTATTGGTCACGTCTCACCCCCACAAAATAGAAAATCTCTTTCTCTGACAAGAAGCAAAGTCACTAAATAATTCAGTAACATGAAAACTGTGTTTCAGTTAAAGTGTCATAAAAAAATCCAGACCCTCAGCCTTACAGATCTTACAGCACTTTTTGCTCCCCTAATGGGTGTATCAGGGATCCTGCAGGTTCAAATTAGAGCTGCGTTAGTGTAATGGAGAAAACAAATCACCCAATGCTTTGACTGAATGTTTAACATCACTGAATTATCAAGATACAAGGTCAGCTTTCTCATTTGCACTCGCATCAGAATCCTGCATCTGCTTAGGACCAGAAGTCGATTCCTACAGCACCGTGTCAGCAACGGTTATCGATGGGGAACACAGCATCAATACCTCCGTGACCATGGCCTCCTACCGTTTGTCCTTTTTCCTTGGGAGTTGGATTATTTGATTAGACTTGTTCCTGTAATTTCACTCTGGCTTGTGCAAAGATGCTTTCCCCACCATGAGGCTGCAAAGGCAGCAATGGGAAAAGTTCAAAGAAAGAAGGCACGTTTCTCTGAAAAAAAACTCACAAAATTGATTTAGTTGATTGCTTATTCTGGGATCTCCTTGCTCCTTCTGCAAACCGCCTCTGCTCCTTCCACTTGACTGTGTCTGGTACACCACAGCAGACACAGCAGCTTTGGCCCACGTCTATACTATGGAGCTGGAGGAGGACGGGTTTTCTGCAGTGACTCATTCTGGGTAAAGCTGTGAATCATGTAGAAGAATTCTTTTAGTGTTCAGCTGCAAACAGACAATTTGATTTAACTGCCACATCTACACTCACTCAAACTCACCATGAGGCCAGTTTTCTAGGAGGCACCTTATATGATAGTCCTTCCACAAAAAACGCTGCCTTGCCTATTGCCAAGCCTACTGCAGTACTGCAAACAAAAGTAATGGAAAAACAGCTTTGCATTCTTTCCCAGGACAGAGTGGAGAGACTCTGAAGATCTGCAGTCTTGTAAATCCTCTGATCCTCAGAGTTTTTGACACTGACTTTGAACTGTATAATTGGAACAGCATTTTGTGAACATTCATCCATCTTTGGAAAAGTAAAGGCAGAGAAAAAAACCAAAAACCAACAAACAAGAAAACAGGTTCATCAAAAGGGTGGCAGGATTACCAGCTACAAGACATTTCTGGGAGATCTTCACAACACAACATGTCAAAGCTCAACATCGGGCAATACCTTGATGAGAAGGGGTTCTTGCTTATTCAAAAGGGTCAGTCTTACCCTCAAATCCTCAAAATTATGACTGTCACCTCATCATGTCAGGGCGCTACAATTTCTGCCATTTGGAAAGAGATGCTGAAATGTTTTATTTTAAAGCTGATTAATGTTCCTTGACAGATCACATGTTTCATTAAATTAAATAATGTTCCAATTAATTGATCTGTTTGCAGACATTCTTAATTTAGCAAATGCTGAGGAGAATGCTAAAATTACCATTATATTTCTGACAGAAGCACCACTAAATTCTGGTAATTGATAGCTTTGCTGTTTTCTCTGATGGCCTGAAAAGCTTATAAAGCTAAATTCTGTAATCATGTTCATCTCTGGAAATTAGTTTTGTGAAACCACACATTTAGTTCTTGCTGAGAAATCTCATTTTATTCATTTTTAACATAATTTATAATGCATAAACTAAATTAGCTTTTGTAGCTAAGCCAGCACATTTTTCTTTAATTTTTATCTCTTCCTAATATATTTTTGACCTTGAAAGCGGCAGTGTCTGTAGGATACTGCAGCCTAGGAACAAAGGAATCATTTCCACTCCATCACTATGGTTACACTTTCTTCTGTCTCCAGCACTGAGCCGGCTGGAAGTGTTGAATCCGGAGACCTCAGGAGGGCAAGAAAACTTCATTTAATATAATTTAGTTTTTATTACACAAACAAACACATATAACAGAGCCCTGGATGTAGCAAATCACTGCATTTTGTTTACATTGCATGTGAGACAGGACCAACAATAAAAATTGGAATATTATGAACCTCCAACCCTTCCAGGCTGTTTTTCAGCCTCAAATGCTCATGTCTGCTTGTCTCAAGCAGGTCAGCCAGAACACCATGCAAACACCAACACAGTCAGTGGGCTTAGCTCCATGTTAGCTCTGTGAACATCATACCCCACGCTGACAATGGAGATACACTAGAACTGAGAGTCACGGCTTCTCTCTGACCACTGGAAATTTGATTCAGAATAATTTTGAAATGTCCTCTAACGGCTTTATTCTGACCAAACAAAGCAAGCCATGGATCCAGGAATGTGAAATGCTGTTCTTGTGAAAAGGAAGAATCTTTACACCAGTGGTGTAAAGTAACTCTCTTTCAAGTAACATATCACTTAATTGGCAACTAAGTGGGTCAAAATTCTCCTCTTAGTTGGCAACTAAGAGTTGAGTGGGTCAAAATTCTCCTCCTGGTTCTTTTCTTAGGCAGAGCCATTACTATGTTATCTGACACTTTTTGCAGTGGAAATCTTGCCTTCTACTGTTTAAAAGGTACTCAGTATTTATGTAGTACTTGTACAAAGTCCCATAACAGGCATATCTCCTCACTGAAAAAAAATCATCCAAAAACCTACTTGTTAATGTCATAGTATACAAGATTTGACCTCTCATGTGAGCTTATGGGCTCAACTCATTAGAGGCTTCATTTAGGGCTAGGAAATGTTGCTAGGAAGTAACTAAACTGAAAAAGAAAAAAATTCTACTTTCTGACTTCAATTCAGCAAAGGCTTCCCATTCCTGAAAAAATTAAGTACATGTTGAACTCAAAGCATGGCATCTTCATTGATAATCATCAGCTCTACATCATGGTGTTTGAATTTCCTTTCTCATTTTCTTTGATAAATAATTTGCCTTGCATTGTTATAGAGTAAATTTTTTTATGCCATATTGAGATTTAAACAAACGTTCCCCTGAATGCTTTTTTTGTTTGGCAGGGTTTAAAAAGAGAAAAATAGAGACAAACTGGCAAAAAAATATCTGGCCCAAAAGCAGCATTAGATAAATTTTTTTGTTGTTGTTGAAACACAAAGTCCACAACATTTCATTTTAAAATTATTTTTCTGTGAAAACTTTTTTGACAAGAGCTTATCATTAAAATACTTCAGAGAAAACCAGCTCCTCTGGAGCTTTCATGTGACAAAAATTTTACGTCAGATTTTTTTCTTTTTACTTTATACAGTCCCTAGTAAATACACATGCTCTCCTCCTGCCCCACTAATTCCCACTGTGCTCTGTTCCATACTGCCACTTTCCTCTTGTTTTGTTGGCTATAGAGAAACCACTCAGTTCTTCCACTGTAGAAGATTGCTCTCTTTTCTTTTGTCTCCCAGTGATCAGTCCTAAAAGCAGTCTGCTGATTTTTCCCTTTTTCATTAAACACCATTATTCTGAAGCACTACTTCTGCAATCAGTGCTGTAAGTGCTTTACACCCAAAGCCCCCTTGGTAAGTCATGGCATGGGGCTAATGCCCAGCTGAGGCAATTTGCCTTTCACCAGCTCCAGGTGTGCCACAGACTACCTGAGCCTTCACAGTCTGCATTCAAAGAATTGTCCTGGAAGGAAGTTTGAGAAACAAATGTGTTTGAGAAAAAGAAAACAGACTGACCTTGTAGATAATACCTGTGAAGCACAGAGAAGAATATCAGTTGAATAAGTTAATCATTATGTATTATCAGCGCCTATCTACCAAGACCATTTTGATTTCACCGATTTTGTTGACAACAAAAGCACAGTCTTGGCAAAACACTACACAGAGCAGTTAGTGCTGTGCACATCAAATAAGCTTGGCAGCTGTAGCTTTGTAAAAGTCATGTGCCAAATAGACAAGAGATACAGGGTGAAACCTCACCACTACATTTGTCCTCAGCTGAGACACTACCTCCCACCTGCAATGAGCCCTCTCCAAATAAGATTTCTCACTTCATCCACCCAGAGTGCTACATAAATTAGCTGTACTGCTGAGAGGTTCTCAAACAAGGACATACTCTGAAACATCACACTAGGGAAAGTAAGGAACTCTCCTTCCTTCAGCTACATCCAGGACAGACAAATAATAGGGTTCAAGCATACAAGAGGGCAAACAGAGCAGGAAAGGTCTGTCCAGTACCAGGAAGAGGGAAGGGGTAACAGAAGAAAGCCCTCGACTGAGCCGTGCTTGGTCAGCCCAAAACCTGAGGGAAAGCTGTGGTCTGATTTCTCCCATGACTGAAATACAGAAGGTTAACATTTGATTACATGTATTTTCTCCTAATTTCTCTTCTCCTCTAGATTATCCAGAGTTCAGTACACCTTTGGGCTTGTACTAACATCTGTGTTTCTGCTTCTCTGACACAAAGTTAATTCATGTTTAAGTACTTAATGGAAACAACTCGGGAGAGGAGAGGAGAGGAGAGGAGAGGAGAGGAGAGGAGAGGAGAGGAGAGGAGAGGAGAGGAGAGGAGGGGAGAGGAGAGGAGAGGAGAGGAGAGGAGAGGAGAGGAGAGGAGAGGAGAGGAGAGGAGAGGAGAGGAGAGGAGAGGAGAGGAGAGGAGAGGAGAGGAGAGGAGAGGAGAGGAGAGGAGAGGAGAGGAGGTGAATCCCTCAGTTCTAGGCATGAAGTACCAGCAAGTATCTACACTTCAAAATATGTCTGGGCGGGATGCCTTGGAATTGCCTTAGTAAAGCTTAAGAATGCACTGTGGGAGATGATGAACTTGAAAAATGTGACTTAATCTTCCTGTACACTGTTGCCTCTTCATTGGGCAATTAAGAAAATAAAATCACCACATGCAGAGGAAGCCTCTATAATGTCCTCTTGGTATGTTTCAGAACCCTAAAATCAGCATCTTACTGTCCCTCCTTAGTTTCTCTCTGGCAGATTTCCAGCCAACACTCCTGTCAAACTGTGTTTCTTTTTTTTTTCTTTTTCTTTTTTTTTCCATTTCAAGTGTTTGAAATTTTCAACTATCATAATTTAATTTGGAATTATCTTCAGACGTTTCACGTAGGCTGTGAGTGAGAATAGTCTAGGGGAAAATGGTAATAGCAATTAACAGTAAGGGAGGTTCTTACAAAACTGTCTTTTTAGGAAAAGTTGTAATAGTATCTTCTGTCAATACAATTCTCCTTCTTATAAGTAACACAAATAAGAATGTGTGTTAGGAGCATCCGTATTGACAAATTAGCAGTGATTAGACCTGCAGAAACTACTTTTCTTGTGTTCCTTATTTGGATAGACAATTAAACTCTGATTCACACTTCATTTCTGCAAGTTTCCTCACAAGAATACGAGTGTGTTGGTTGTATCTTTCTGAAAGATGTTCATGTGATAGACCTAAAAATTAGTGTTTGTGAAAAAAAAAACCTTGAACAAATATATATGCATATATGTACATATACACTTCCTTTAATCACATGCGTATATGAAATACTCTTGATGAATTGGTGTGTTGGTCACAAATACAAAACATAACCCCAGAAATTATCATTTTAAAATTGCTTTCTGTTGTTTAGATCTTGGACTGAATTATTCCATGCTGGGGGTTTTCCTTCAGGTTGAATGGTTTTGGAAAGTTTAAATGTTTCAGCCACTTCTGAGAAAGAGGCAAAGGAAAAAATAAGTGCTTTGGACAACTTTTTTTTTTTTTAATTTAAAAAAAAAAAAGAAAGAAAACCTCATTTTTGAACAGAGAACACCATCTCCTCGCATCCCCTCATGTTTTGGAGCAAGGACACACAATTTTGCAAGGCAGTTAACTTTTTGACAAGAAAAGGCTCATTATTGCCACCGTACTTTTGAAAACAAACAGTTTCCACTTGCTTAGCAGAAACATGCCCAGCAGTGAGTGCAGCCACCCAATTCATTAATGCTTCAGTCTTTCAACTTTCTTCATGATCACAGCTCCATGCTTCCAGAGCCACATTGGATCGCTATTCAAACCTAACATAAGAGCAAGGAACTTGCTTTATTATTTTGAATGACCACCTTGCCACCATGCAGGCCTCAACCCGTCTAAGTGAGGAACAGTTTAATTTTGATTTAGAGAATAATCCCCAGACTTGCACAAAAGTGGTGAAAAGAATAAATTGAGATAAATGGCTGGGGAGAAGAGGCAAAGGGAGTCAAAGGCCAAGAATGGTAGGAGTGAGGAAGAATCTAGACCAGGAAAATACAGCTACATTTTTGTCTCACTACAGATAGAAGAGCCAATTCCCAGGTTCAACCTGTGGATTGAAAAAGTTTCCTGAGACCTTTGCAAAACTGTGTGATTGAAGGCAGTCATGATCATAGAATGGTTTGGGTTGGAAGGGACCTTAAAGCTCATCCAGTTCCAACCCCCTTGCCATGAGCAGGGACACCTTCCACTAGACCAGGTTGTTCAAAGCCTCATCCAGCCTGGCCTTGAACACTTCCAGGTAGGGGGCATCCACGGTTTCTCTGGGCAACCTGGGACAGTGTCTCACCACCCTCACAGGAAAGATTTTTTTCCTAATATCTAATCTAAATCTACCCTCTTTTAGTTTAAAGTTATTACCTCTTGTCCTATCTCTACCTGTCCTTGTAAAAAATCTCTTTCCAGCTTTCTTGTAGGCTTGTAGGGCACTTCTTCTCACAGAGAACGAAGTTGCCATCAGCACATTTCAGGAACCTCCTGGATTGGTTAAGCTCTGCTGTGTTGTCCTTCCAACACATATCAGGGTGGTTGCAGTCTCCCATAAGGTCCAGGGCCTGTGAACGTGAGGCTGCTCCTATCTGCCTATAGACGGCCTCATCTGCTCGATCTCCCTGGTCAGGTGGCTTGTAGCAGACCCCCACTGCAATGTCACCTGTCCCCATCCTCCCTCTACTCCTGAACCATAAGCTCTTGGTTGGCTCCTCATCCATCCCTAGGCAGAGCTCCATGCACTCAATCACAGAATCACAGAATCATAGGAGATGGAAGGGACCTCAGGAGATCATCTAGCCCAACAGATGTCTGTGTGCAAAACAGGACCAAAGTAAAATTGCTTGTCTGTCACTATATTTGCCATTATGTGTCAATAATTAGCTCTTAAACTTTGACCACATTATTGTGAATAAATACACATTTGCACATCTTCATCTACCCCTGAGCAGGTAAAAGTAAAGCCAGAGGTGACATTTTGGTGCAACTGAAGGCTATTGTAGAATTACCTTGAATTTGAGCTGACTGAGAACTTCACAGCATCCTGATGAGAGGCATATCACACAGAGCTAATATAAACCCCTTCTTCATAGGTTTTGTGCTGCAAGCTACCATCATTCCATTAGGCTTCCAGTAGTGCAGCAGAATTTACTGTACTTGCAAAATTCACAGCAGCACAACGAGGCTGTTTAAACAATCATCAGCAATCAGGCAGTTTCTGAGAAAATGGGAACACATCCCTCAGTGTCTAGAAACAGCTTCTAAAGTATAAGAAGGAGAGATGAAGGAACAGTGCCATGACATCAGAAAATTCAGTCACAGTTGGTACCTTTCTAGGAAGCAAAGAGTTCCTCATTAGGCATGTTAAAAACAATTAGAAAAAGAAATTGGAATAGTCTTCCAGTGTAACTTGCAATATTTTTAGCATATACATGTTGCATTACTTAAAATATGAAACAAGAGTCCTGCAGCCCGGCAACAAACAACTTGCAACACTCTAAATGCTAATGTAGAGATTAAATAAATAAATAAATAAATCAGCATACTGGAACTATTAGGTGTCCTTCAGGCTCTTGAGCAGATTGCAGAGAAAAAGCAAAGAGAGCCTGTCAACTTTCTTGTAGTGGTCATCAGCTGGAAAAGACCAAAAATCATTGGTTGATACACTCATTGATGGCTTGTCTTTGGTATGCAGATGCTGAAATACTAGATTTTCTGTACTACTTCATTTCATGCTATAAAAACAGCAAGAATTTCAACCATTTAAGTATGTCTACTTCCAACCCAAACAAGAAAGTACAAAAAATCCAGTTGAAAAGAAATACACTGGATATCCTGTCCCACTGCCTCCCCAACCCCCTCCCCACCCCGAGATTCCAGACAATTCTGAATTCACTTCAGTCTTTAGGCAGATGAATGGGGCTATATCTCAGCCATCTTCAATGGTATTTGGCTCTCTGTCACTCAATCTAGGCCCCTAAAGGGCAGCCTGAAAACTGAAGGGGAAATTTGCTTCAGAGTAGTAATTTTAGCTGGAATTGGGGTAGGCTCTGCAGAGAGCTGTCACCAGCTCAGCACTCCTTCCTGCTGCAGTTGCAGTAGGTGTTTGCTGGGTCCAGCCTTGCCCAGAACAACCAAGCCAGTGGAGACCACAGACCTGCCTTTGGAAATCCCACCTGTCTTCCTCCAGACTCACAGCTCTTAAAGCAGAAAAAAGGTAGTAACACACATGGTTTTTCTGACACCTTGAAGGTACTTGAGCTCTAGATAGCTGTTAGAGGAAGTGACTCAGCTGCACCAGCCACATGGCAGCAGGGATGGGGCAGAAAAGAAATGCAGTCACCAAAACTGAAGAAATCAAAGTGACTTCTTGAGTGGATCATTAGACAATTCCCTCCAACCTCCTCTCCAGGAGCTGCAATATAAATGAAATCTGGTTTCTAGCAACCTTTGCAGATTTTCTGTGTAATAATGGATTTGGTCACCTTCTCACAATAGGAACAATTATTTTAGGTCCTCCCTTCAGTTGTTTTAGTTGCTCAGGGTGCAGTTGTTGCTCGGGTTGTCTTCTGCATCCTTTGGCAAAAAGGGCACACTACTTTTCTCATGGCCTACTTCTGCTCAGAAGAGATGTGGAGCGGGAAGAAAGGCTCCAGCTCTGCATCCTCCTCTCATTTGGCAAGATCATGGAGCAGATAATCCTGGAAACTATGCTAAGACATATGGGAAGTGTAGATGTGATTGGTGACAGCCAACATAGCTTCTCTAAAGGCAAATCATGCCTGACCAGTTTGGTGGCCTTCTATGATGGAGTTACAGCATTGGTAGATAACAGAAGAGCAAATAATGTAATCTACTTGGACTTGTGCAAGGCATTTGATGTTGTCCTGCATTACATCTTTGTCTCTAATATGGAGAGGCATGGACTGGAAAAATGGACCTACTGGTGGATAACGATGGTTGCACTCAAAGAGTTGCGGTCAGCAGCTCAATGTCCAAGTGGAGGCCAGTGACGAGTGATGTCCCTCAGTGGTCAGTAATGGGACCATCCCTGTTCAACATCTTTGTTGGCAATATTGATATTGGGATTGAGTGCACCCTCAGCAAGTCTGATAATGACACCAAGCTGTGGTCCAGTCATCACACTGGAGGGATGGGATGCCATCCAGAGGGACCTTGACAGGCCTGAGAGGTGGGCCTGTGCCAACCTCATGAAGATCAAAAAGGCCAAATGCAAGGTTCTGCACCTGGGTTGGGGCAACCTCAAGCATAGATACAGGCTGGGCAGGGAATGGATTGAGAGCAGCCCTGAGAATAAGGACTTGTGGGCACTGGTGAACAAGAAGCTCAACATGACCCGGCAATGTACGCTCACAGCCCAGAAGGCCAACCGTATCCTGGGCTGCATCCGGAGAAGTGTGGCCAGCAGGTCAAGGGAGGGGATTCTGCCCCTCTACTCTGCTCTGGTGAGACCCCACCTGCAGTGCTGCATCCAGCTTTGGAGTCTTCAGCACAGGAAAGATGTGGACCTGTTGGAGCAAGTCCAGAGGAGGGACACAAGGATGATCAGAGGACAGAAGCACCTTTCCTATGGGGACAGGCTGAGAGAATTGGGTCTGTTCAGCCTGGAGAAGAGAAGGCTTCGGGGAAACCTTATCGCGGCCTTCCAGTACCTGAAGGGGCTACGGGAAAGATGAGGAGGTTACAAGGGCAGGTAGTGATAGGATGAGGGGAAATGGCTTTAATCTGGAAAACGGTAGGTTTAGATTAGAAATTAGGAAGAAATTCTTAATTGTGATGGTGATCAGAGACTGGCCCAGGTTGCCCAGAGAAGCTGTGGCTGCTCCTCCCTGGAAGTGTTCAAGGCCAGGTTGGGATGAGGCTTTGAGCAACCTGGTCTAGTGGAAGGTGTCCCTGTTCATGGCAGCGGGTTTGGAACTGGATGATCTTTAAGGTCCCTTCCAACCCAAACCATTCTGTGATTCTGTGATTTTTGTGTGATGTCCAGCAGCTGCAGGTAGGTTTTGCTTTTGGCCAGGGCAATACAGTGCAAAGAATCAGTAAAGAGACGCTTTTATGGGCTCCATGCCTATACCACAAGGGAAATAGCAAAGTAGCCATTGTAGAAACTGTGAAAGACCAAGTACACCAAAATCTTGCTGGAATCAATGTGATTTGATTCAAGACCAGCAGGAAGTGGCTCTTAAAGTGCATAGTTAATGTAGCACTTTTAGGATGCCATTAGTGTTCTGATATATTATTAATCAGACTAAAAAGGGAGAAAAAGACACAGCAGATACCAATTATGATAGCACAAGCTGTAAATAGCCTGCCTTTTCAATTTTTCAAGTCTTCTAGATTTGAATATATTAATGTTTTATTTAATATATATTAATTTCCTATCAAACTTCAAAGTGAACTGTCTTATCAAGGTCATTTCATGTGTATTGCATAGGTGTTGCTAAATGTCCTGGGGACATAAACAGAACTCACTTGATTTGCATTTCCAGATCTGTTTCATTTTTAGTAATGTATGTTAACTGTATTTAAAAATAATGTACAATATATATGTACAGGTCCAGAAAAAAAATATTACTACCACTCTGCTCTAAAAACTCAATAATTCTGTTAAGAATTACTACCATAATGCTGTAGGTGGTACTGAGCTGTAAATTATGTTGGACCAAGCACATTCCTATTGAGGTCAACTGGAGATTTGCTACAGACTTCTCTGGGAGGGGAATGGACATCCCACAGATTACTTAAATTGGAGTTCTATAAAGATAGTTCCTACATTCTTACTGTACCTCATATACCATTAACTTCTACAGAGAACTCTGGCAAAAGATATTTGGGAGCAAGATGAGCAACATACAATTCTTTGTGTTTTTCTGTAATAAAAGTACAAGACTAAATCCAGCTCCCAGCAGAGAAGACAAGGGAAAGAAGGGACTGGCTGATAAGTATTTCTGCAGGAATATCTTTCCCTAATCTCCTTTAGAGAATGCAGGGGATTATTTACTTTTCAGGGAATTATATCATAACTGCCACTAACTTGTCTTCTTTTCATGGTGGGTTTAGCCAAACCTGTTGAGTAGGAATATGCTGAGGTGAAGCAGAAGAGAAAACAAAAGGACTCCACTTGAGTCAAATATATCCTATTTTGCAGCTTCCTGCATTTCCAAGATACCTGGGCTTACTTGGACAGCATCACATTCCTAAATTCTACAATGTATACAGGTGGAATCAAACAGATTGCTGAAAAGATGATGCATAAAAGGCTGAGACTGCTGTTGTAATGAACCTGTACAGAAAAACTGTGTTAAATGTGTGGATATATTTATAATGATATCAATATTTACATAAATATATATAGCATGCCTATATATATTCCACATAAGCTATAATAATATAATTTTTTAAAGGTCAAGTTTGAATTATAATTCTAAAACTTAAAATCTAGCCCCTGTAATCCAAACCAATGTGATTCATTGTAAATGCTGATTAGCTGAAGCACAGTTAGCTTCTACTCTGCATGCATACTACCCACAGTTTACATAATACGATGAACACTGCTGTTCATTACAGCTTGACCCATATAATGTCCAAGATTCAACAGTTCTGGGAGTTCTAAGAAACATAATGACAAACTTTTGCAGCATAACCTCTGCAATTATATTCTTCTCCACTCAGCAGTTGTGATCAGTATCTCTGTCATGGACCTAAATAGTCTGCCTATATAGTTGGATGTTTAAATACTCTTTTCATGCTTCTGCAGGTAGAATAAGGAACACCTTCATGAAGAAATGAACTTTATAACTCCTCACATACAGGAAACCCTGATCTGAATCCAAACTTTGCAACTAGGCACTTTACTGAGTCAAGTAAAACATTCACAGATAAATTTGAATTGTGTGTGGTAGTCATTCAAGCATGATGAGACCTGACAAGCTGGTGAAATTGGGAAAATACTTAGGAGATTCTAGATACTACCTCTGGCAAAGGAAAAGAAAAAAGGGAGCAACTAGGTGATTTGGAACAAACTTTGCAGGTTATTATTCTAATAAAGTATCACCCCAGGAATAACCTGTCCCTATTTGACACAGCTCAGGCTTTTGCTTTGAAGCTCTGATGACAGGCAGGGAGGGTGGCTACTGCTGTTCTTCTGCAAGGGGAAGGTACCATCAGGGACCAGGGGACCTGAAAGTGCGACCACAGCAGTGCTGACGATCTGGATGTGCAATAGGAGCCGTGTAGAAGTTGTATATTTTAGCAAGAGAAAGGCACAGCCAGAGGGTAGAGTAGGGGGTTGATTTGCTAATTTCCTAATTAAGAAAATTAGAACATCACAGAATCACAGAATCACAGAATATTAGGGATTGGAAGGGACCTCGAAAGATCATCTAGTCCAATCCCCCTGCCGGAGCAGGAACACCTAGATGAGTTCGCACAGGAAGGCGTCCAGGCGGGTCTTGAATGTCTCCAGAGAAGGAGACTCCACAACCTCCCTGGGCAGCCTGTTCCAGTGCTCTGTCACCCTTACTGTAAAGAAGTTCTTCCTCAAATTTAAGCGGAACCTCCTGTGTTCCAGCTTACACCCATTGCCCCTTGTCCTATCATTGGTCATCACTGCAAAGAGCCTGGCCCCATCCTCCTGACACTCACCATTCAAATATTTATAAACATTAATCAGGTCCCCCCTCAGCCTCCTCTTCTCCAAGCTAAAGAGCCCCAGCTCCCTCAGCCTTTCCTCATAAGGGAGATGTTCCACTCCCTTAATCATTTTGGTGGCTCTTCGCTGGACTCTCTCAAGCAGCTCCCTGTCCTTCTTGAACTGTGGGGCCCAGAACTGGACACAATATTCCAGATGTGGCCTCACCAGGGCAGAGTAAAGGGGAAGAAGAACCTCTCTTGACCTACTGACTACACCCCTTCTAATGCACCCCAGGATGCCATTGGCCTTCCTGGCCACAAGGGCACAGTGCTGGCTCATGGTCATCCTGCTGTCCACCAGGACTCCCAGATCCCTTTCCCCTTCACTGCTCTCTAGGAGATCATTTCCTAACCTATACTGGAACCTGGGATTGTTCCTGCCCAGGTGCAACACCCTACACTTGCCCTTATTATATTTCATCAAGTTTTTCCCTGCCCAGCTCTCCAGCCTGTCCAGGTCTCTCTGGATGGCAGCACAGCCTTCTGGAGTGTCAGCCACTCCTCCCAGCTTGGTATCATCAGCAAACTTCCTGCCAGTGCACTCTGTGCCCTCATCCAGGTCATTTATGAATATATTGAATAATACTGGTCCTAGTACTGACCCCTGAGGGACTCCACTAGACACAGGTCTCCAACTAGACTCCGCCCCATTGACCACTACTCTCTGGCTTCTTCCCACCAGCCAGTTAATAATCCACCTCACTACCTGCTCATCTAATCCGCACTTCCTCAATTTATCAGCGAGGATGCTGTGGGAGACCGTGTCAAATGCTTTGCTGAAATCAAGATAGACCACATCCACTGCTCTACCATCATCCAGCCACCTCGTCGTGTTTTCATAAAAGTCTAGAAGGTTGGTCAAGCACAACTTCCCCTTGGTGAAGCCGTGCTGACTGCCCCTAATGACCCTCTTATCCTTGATATGCCTTGAGATGGCACCTAGGATAAGTCGTTCCATCACCTTTCCAGGGATGGAGGTGAGGCTGACCGGTCTGTAGTTACCCGGGTCCTCCTTCTTGCCCTTTTTGAAGATTGGAGTGACATTTGCCTTCCTCCAGTCCTCAGGCACCTCACCCGTTCCCCACGACTTCGCAAAGATGATGGAGAGCGGTCTAGCAATGACCTCAGCCAGCTCCCTCAACACTCGTGGATGCATCCCATCTGGACCCATGGATTTATGGATGTCCAGGTTGCTTAATTGGTCCCTGACCCAATCCTCATCAACTGAGGCAATCTTCTCCATTGTCCTGTCTCCATCTGGGGTCTCCAGGGTACAGAGCTCCTCAAGACAACTTCCGGCAGAGTAGACAGAGGCAAAGAAGGCATTCAATAGCTCTGCCTTCTCTGTATCCTCTGTCACCAGGGTACCCCCCTCATTTATCAGTGGGCCTACATTGCCTCTGACGTTGGCTTTATCTGCCATGTATTTGAAGAAGCTCTTAGCTTCTTCAAATACATGGCAGATACATGAGCCATGGCCAGTGATGGAGTTGAGGAAAATTCCAGTAAAGGTCCTTGGCCAGCTCTTCCATAGATATATCAACAGGGGAAGCCTTGACTAGACTTATTTGTCTGGAGAGGTGACACAGAAAATTATAGAGCTGCTTACTCATATATAAAACTCAGGAGGCAAATACAGCAAATAAAAGATACCTAAATGTGCAAAAAAAAAGGCTCGGAGAACTAACGAAAAATAATTGGAACATGTATCTCATGCATCAGCATCTGTATATAGAGTAGATCTGTGTTAAAATGCATCTCTGCCTCACTGCAGTAGTATTCACAATGTTTTTGCACGGTTTCAGGGCATATGCTCAGGAGAAGTTAAATATAACTTTAAAACTGTACAGGTTTTCTTGGAAAGCCTACAGATACAATAGCTTTTAAAGAGGTGAGGCAGGGTGAAAAATTAGAGTTTCAAAGAGATTTTTATTTTGTATACAGTCCTGCTTTTTCTGCCAGTAGGGGAGAATATCAAAAGCTGCCTGAAGCAAAACTCCCATCAAATTCTGATGGGAATTGAACATTCAAATCACAGCATAGCTTTGAAAACATCAGCCATAGAGTTTCAACTTCATACATCCTGTTACACTTCCCTGCCATGTTAAATTACTGTGGATAAAACACAACACTTCTTTAATTAATAATTTATTTATTTTTACTTCTCTCTCCTCTTCTTTAGAAAATGTTAAAAAACAAACAAACAAACAAAAATAATTTTTCCCCTTTCAGATTTGGTATATTAATTAATCTTTTAAAACCCAAACTTCCTCCATTTTTTTCAGTTTTCATTCATTCATGAAAATTTTCATTTTGGTTGGAAAAAAAATCACATTGTTCAAAAAGAAAATGTTATGTCAGTTATGCACAGCAACAAGTCTAGTCGTCATCTGGATGCTATTTCCCACCTTTCTCAGACATAAATATAAAAGTAAAGCGAGCACATAGAGAATTGCAAAGGGACAGAAAAAGTCCAAGAAGTTTTGATCATATGACAAGTAGTCAAGGTCTTATGCAACTTTAGAAAATCTCTACAAATATTTTACTGGGGTTTTTTTGGGGAGGGGTGTGTTTGGTTTTGTTTGTTTGTTTGTTTTTTCCCCTAAAAAAAACATTTATAATTGAGGTATCAGAAATTAAAAGGCCCCAAATCATACTTTTTGGAAAAAAAAAAAAAAAAAAAGGAATTGTGGTGACTTGACCCTGGCTAGATGCTGGATGCCCACCAAAGCCCACTCTATCACTCCCCCTCCTCAAGTGGGCAGGGGGATAAAAATATAATGAAAAGCTCGTCAGTGGAGATAGGACGGAGAGAGATCACTCACCAGTTGCTGGCACGGGCAAAACAGACTCGACTTGGGGAGAAAAAAAGAAATTTACTTTATTACCAATCAAAATCAGAGGAGAATGAGAAGTAAAACCAAATCTTAAAACACCTCCCCCATCCCTCCCTTCTTCCCGGGCTTAATCTCTTTCCCGATTTTCCACCTCCTCCCCCCAGCAGCACAGGGGGACAGGGAATGGGGTTGGGGTCAGTTCATCACACGGTGTTTCTACAGCTCCTTCTTCCTCAGGGGGAGGACTCCTTCCCCCACACCAGCGTGGGGTCCCTCTCACGGGAGACAGTCCTCCATGAACTTCTCCAGCGTGAATCCTTCCCATGACTGACAGCTCTTCACCAACTGCTCCAGCCTGGGTCCATTCCATGGGGTGCAGTCCTTCAGGAACGGACTGCTCCAGCACGGGTCCCCCACGGGGTCACAAGTCCTGCCAGCAAACCTGCTCCGGCGTGGGCTCCTCTCTCCACGGGCTACAGGTCCTGACAGGAACCTGCTCCAGCGCAGGCTTCCCGCGGGGTCACAGCCTCCTTTGGGCATCCACCTGCTCCAGCGTGGGGTCCTCCACGGGCTACAGTTGGTCATCTGCTCCACCATGGACCTCCATGGGCTGCAGAGGGACATCTGCTCCACCATGGACCTCCATGGGCTGCAGGGGGACAGCCTGCTTCACCCTGGTCTGCACCACAGGCTGCAGGGGAATCTCTGCTCTGGTGCCTGTAGCACCTCCTCCTCCTCCTCCTTCTTCACTGACCTTGGTGTCTGCAGAGTTGTTTCTCTCACATCTTCTCACTCCTCTCTCACTGCAAAGTGTGCAGCTTTTTTTTCCCCTCTCTTCCTTTTTTTCCTTAATTCTGTTCTCCCAGAGGCGTCACTGATGGGCTCGGCCTTGGGCAGCGGCGGGTCCCTTCTTGTAGCCACTGGCATTGGCTGTGTCGGGTGGGACATGGGGGAAGCTCTGGCAGCTTCTCTCACAGAAGCCACTCCATGCCCCCTCCCCACTGCTACCAAAACCTTGCCACGCAAACCCAGTACAAGAATGTTTATGATGCAAATATGACAAGCATTGTTATAAATAAATAACACATACAATCAAAGTTTCTTATTCAAAATCAAACAAGTTTAGCAAGTTGTTCCAGCTGCTGAGTTATATTGCTTAACATGATTTCTATTTTCTTTTCACTGGGCATTGCCTCTGTTGGCTGTACAACTTACTGAGTGGCTCACAATTTTCTGGCCTTCTAATCACAGCAAATTGAACTTGCAAATATAGTGTTGTGTGACACATGTGAAAAATAAAATACTTTATTAGATAACGACAAAAGACACTATAGAGATAAAATTATCAATAGATACAGTAGTAAGTGGTTAACATCATCACTACAGTCCTCAAGAATAGTCAGTTAACTAGCACTAAGTCAAAAAAGTAAACAATTATGTGAGCCATAGACTGGCACACTTAAGATTAGGTACTACAAAAAGTATTGTGTATGAAGTAAAGCATGGGCTACCACATCCCCAAGGAGTGTACAGGGCTAATGTCCAGCAGATGTGATAAACAGCTGTTCCAAGGTCTTTCAGAAAATTAAATATTCAAATGATGGGCCAAACACAGATAAGGTGAAATCAGTGCTTAATGTGTTAAGTCTTTTTCGGCACTATTTCATCTGAGAAAGACTTAAAGATTATCTGAACAATGTATTTATCTTGATTGCTCTCTCAGATAAACACTGAATTCAGTTCAAACTGACTGCTTGCTTTTTCTCAACATAATGAAGACATCTTTTTCATATTGAATATTCCTCCAGAACTTAGAGAAAAATATTTTCACATTTTTATTAAAAAGTGAAAGGGAAAGAGACATATGCCTACGCTGAGATATCAGTATCCCTTTACGCTCATTTGCTTGATGGTTAGATACTCACTCTAGTTATGGAGTGTTAACATACATTTCCTTTATAAAAAGAATGAAGCTGTTCAGCCTGCAGAACTATGCCTCAAGCTCCCATTCTCTTTAATCAAAGCAGTTGCATTTATTTTTAGGTACATAACTATGTATTTAGAGGAACATACATTACAACCCTAGTACCTTATCCCAGGTTCTTTCCCTGATTCCACTGATATTGCAGTATGACTTATGAGTGAGAGCTTTCAATAGCAAGGACTACAGGAGCCCCAGATCAAAATCATCTGCAGCCTGAGCTTGGAAAATGTTTTGAAATAGAAAGAAACTACATCTCTATGTCTCTTACAGTGTCTCATAGAGAGACAGAGATATAAATTCTCCTCACAAAGGAAAAAGTCTCTCTCAGATGATCAGTGCTGAAGCCACTGCTTTCCCAAATCCTAGAGAAGCCTCTTGTAATGAAATATAATGAACAGATCTGTAATAATTTTCCCAGCTCAAATTATTTGACCAGTCTGAAGAATGCTTTTAGGACAACGAAAATTTCTTCTTTTTTACCAGATAAATAATTGCCAATAAATGTTCAGATTAGTTTAAATTCATTCCCATTCCTTTTTACCTATATTTCCTTCTGAAAATATCACTGAACAGGTGCACAGGATAACAAAGCAAATTAGTAAATCTATACATTAAAAGTTAAAAACTCATCAAGTTTGCTACATACTTGACAGTCATAAACAATTCAAGTGAATATCAACGGAGGAAAACTTTAAGGCAGAAAGATAAAATGTTACAGTGAAAATATTTCTACATTAAATTATCCAGAAACAGTATGTTCCTTGTTGAGATTCCTGCTGGGCAACATCACCATCTGATGCTCAATAAAACAGGCTCATGAGCACAAACAGAAGAGAACAATTAATACAGAAAACAACAGCCAGTTGTGTACATCACCACAGAGAACAGATTTATTTTCAATTAACTTTATGAGCACAATAACCTGAGACTCTGTGTGCCACATTCACCACTTAACACCTGCCTTATGCATGTGGAATGTGTTGTATGTATAGAGAGAGTGGTAGGAATTCTGTGTTTTACCAAATACATGACTGTAATCTAAAGAAGCACTTCTGGAAAACATCAATATAAGGGAGAAAAATAATCAAGAGAACAGTGTCAAATGAAGAATCAGCATTTACAGGGCGATGGTGTTTAGTGCAAGATCAAGACCATTGCTGAGCTTGCTCACCAGAGAAATTCTGGTCAGCTAGTGGCTGAAAACCTTGGCAAATAAGAAAGAAAATTGGTCTCAAATATGTTGTAAGAAAGATTACCAAAGAATTACAATCAATGATTGCTTGCTAATTAGATTGCATACTATGTTGTGAACAGAGATATGAAACAACGGGTATCCTAGAGAGAGACAAAAAACAATAATGAAAGCTAAACAACAAAAATACTCTCCAGGGTCAAAATGCAGATAAAGGAAAGCTTAGCTAACCAGCAATGATGCATTGTCCTATCAGTCGTAAGCAAGGAAAAAGTTACATATCCAGAAGGAGAACGGAAAGGGCACATCAGTCATCAAAATATATTCATGATTTTCAAGTTCCTTCCTTTCTACCACTATATGTGATTACTCTGGCTAACATAATTCAGCAATGACCAGCTTTCACCTATCTACAAACTAATAATCACTCAGAATCTACTATGAAACACAGGCTCCACTTTTGACATCAAGTGCACTCATTGCACGCACAGAGGAGGAAACTAGACCCAGCTCAATGGGATCAGTGTTAAATTCTGTAGATTGTTCTTCATGTGTTTTACTAGAAATACTGTACAATCTTCTACATCTTTCTGTCTGGTGATGTTTTCTGAGCCATAACAATCAAACTGCTAATTTCTCATATTACATATGTGACAAGGTAAGGGCAAGTAGGAGCTTTCTATGGTTTGTTGTCGCTCTGTCATTCATTACATATTCTGAAGAACTGCTTTTCCTAGATCTCAAATATACAGGCTGCAAAGTGTGGCAGTCTGATATATATCTGAGAAAATTGAAAATACAGGGCTAGAGCAGAAGTATAAGAAGTATCTGTACAACAAAACTCCAGATTTATGCTTCTCAAAAGAACAGAAAATGTGCTCGAAGAGTCATTTGGCAGGTATGCTAAGATGCAAAACAACTCTGAAAAGCAGAGCAGGTGTCTTATAAGCTGCTAGCCGGAACCAAGAAAAAGAAAAATCACTTCCCTGACAAACTGAAATATGTTGTTAGAATATACAATTCTCACCCCAACATCTAATCACAGAGCTACTTCCTAGGAAAAAATTATCATTGTCTGATTGAATTAGCAATGTGTGATAAACTTCTCTTTGAAGTCACTGGAATCAGGACCTGACACTCCCTGCCATATAAGAGCATGCATCAGAAAAATTAAGCATAAATTCATGTTTATTTACAGTAAAGTGACAGGGAGCAGGTAGTTTGGATGACATGGATTTCAACAGGAGTGTCCAACTCTCAATATAGCTGCTGCATCTGCATTATTTACTGTGAGCACTCATTTTTAACTGACATCTGCATTGTAAGTAACTCCTCCACGTGAACTGTGGTCATTTTCCAATTCATACTGAAAGAAAATCAGGCTAGTGTAATTCACAGTGATCATCGTGGTAATACTGTACACTCTAACTTACCACTACCATGAAACCAGAAGTATGCCAAGTGAATACTCTCTCTATTTCTGTCAGGATAACTGCATTGTAGTTGTCTTCAGCTGGACAGATATCTATTGCCTTTTTCATATCACTGGGAACACAAGTTAATTAGATTTACAATCCTTGGTGAGCAAATTATAGGTACAGAGCAGTGTGTGGAAATAGCATAATTTCTTCTATTTGCTTTTGTTTCTTCTACCACTGTGAGATGTGAACCAGACCTATGGAAACAACATCATTCTACTCAATGGTGCTGCATTATTTTGTCTGGATGAGAGCAGCGAGAACGGCCATTTTCTCTACGGGGCATTAATTCTCTCTGTCCTGATTTTACAACATTCAGCCTTTGACTCCAAACTGTTCTGGGGCTGTGTGCATTGGCATCATGTGAATGTACAAACACATCATTGCAATAATAATGAAATTATGAGCCAGTGAAATAAAGAGATTATTTGTTTTGGTAACACTGCTTGGAGAGAATTCTAAGTCGCCTACTGTGTACATTTATAGTAAAAATGATAAGGTAAAAAACAGAGCATTGATCAGAAATAGCAATTCTCAATACTATTTTGATACCATGGTATCAGAATACAACATATTTTTTCTTCTACCTGAAATAGAGAAATAAATTTGATACACAATGTAATTCACAACAGCATTTGTCTAAATGGCCCCTCTTCTAGATAAAAAGTGTTGGCTGGTACGTGTAAGCCCACACAAACAGTCTTGATAGTTTCTTTTATCATTTTTTTTACTTAGTCATGCTGATGAAAAGCAACTAAATATGAGTGTTTCTTTCTGCTTTGTGACAGTCACAAAAACCAGAATTGGGAAGATTACATTTCAGATTAAAAATCAGTGTTGCAAATCTGCTTTGTTAGCCATACTTTTTGTCAGCTTTATAAGAGAAAAAACAAACATACTGTCCTGGTTTTCGCTAGGATAGAGTTAATTTTCCTATTAGTAGTTAGAATATCTGTGTTTTAGTTTCAGCGTAGAACTTGTTATGAGAAGAATGTTGATAACAGTAGTGATGTCATTAGTTGCTGCTGGAGCTCAAGGCCACCGTGTTTGGCTGTTCACAGCTGCATCAGGGCTGGGAGGGAGAAGCACAGTGAATAGCAAACCCCAAACTGGCATTTGGATGTGCCAGTGAGATATTCCACATCATAGCACATCATGCCAGTATATCAACCAGGGCTGATCGGAAATTGGGGGGATTCTCTCAGGCATTGCTCGGGCTCACTCTGCAGGGGTTTCAGTTTTGGGACTGTCTCTGCTCTGGGATCGCTGGCTGGCACAGCTGGGCACCCATCGGCAGGTGGTGAGCAATTGCACTGTGTATCACTCATTTGTATAGCCTGTTATTACTGTTATTATTATCATTTTATTTTAATTAGTAAATAGTTTTTATCTGAACCCATCAGTCTCCTTGCCCTTTTCCTTCCAATTCTCTCCCCTGCTCCCTGGAGTTGGGGGGAAGAGTGAGAGAGCAGGCTGTGGTTGGCTGCAAACTAAAAGGGTGAAGCCAAACCACCACACCCACTAAAAGACATTATACTGTTTCATTTCTGTGTGCATTTCTGTTTGTGTGATCCTTTTAGAATACTGAAAATACTCTTTTTCTCTAAGCACATTGTTACTTCAGGTGGTAGGTTTAGAGGATTTTTAGCTGGTGTTCTGAAAAGAGCTGAAATTGACACAGCTGGTTTTGCTGAACAAGAACAGCAATGTGTGATACACGGGACTGCCAAGTGCAAGGGGTGCAGCCCCAGAATCAGGTTCGTTGGGTGCAGCCACAGTGCCTGACAGGCAGCAGGGTATCATCTGCTCCTCTGACACCAAGTGGTCTGCGGGGCACAATCTCTTTCCTTTGAAAAAGATGCGTTTACACAGAGAGCCATGTTTGTGCTTTATTCTGTCACTTTACTGTTACCTCTTCCACTTCAGTCGTGTTTATTTAGCCTCAAGACTCAGTGTCACTGATAAACTCCTCTCTTATGAAGTAATATATGGACACATCAACTTCATCCCTCTTCTTGGTCTGCTGAAGAGCACTGTTGCAAAACTTGACTCGACTTTGTCATGGTTGGCCATACCACAGCAGTGAGCATGAGTGGCCAGGCTGCACTGCTGAGGTTAGGAAACTGCAGGCTCCCCAGGGTTAGGCAGAGGATGCTCTAGAGAGATGAGAAACCGCCAGAAAACAAAAGGTTCAATGATCTAGTCACAGGTATATTTTCTCCTGCATTCAAGCCAGCACTACAAAGCTGACATACAGATAACCAAACTGAGCCTCCCTGCAAAACTTTTCTAGGGTTAGAAAATCAACTAGTACATGAGAAGGTCTGGTTATGAAGCACATGAGAAATCACAGAGCAATTTGCTTGGAAAGCACAGGGTGCAGGGCAGCAGGAGCAAGAGACCTTAATAAGGGTATCACAGGTGGAAGGGTCTCACTCCAGGGTATGCACACAAATGCACACAGATGTGAAACAACCGGGAGAGACTGGAACTCCACATGCAGCCACAAAACTGTGGCTTTGCTGCAGTGACTGAGACCCCAGTACCTTCAGGGAGGAGATCATGGGGACAGGACAGGCACATCACAGAGGTGCCTGACAGGAGGGTGAAAGGCAGCTATATCAGCTGAAACTAGAGAGGCTTAGTCTGGATTTAAGGGAAAGCCTTTTTCCTCCCAGTGGGGTCAGGACCATCTCCCTTCTTGGAGGGTTTCCAGCCCCCAAAGGATATATCCCTGAGCAACTTGGTCTGACCCCATGGCTGAGCCTGCTGTGGGCAGGAGGTCTTCTGAGTCCGTGCTAGCCTGAATTATCCTCAGATCCTATGGTCCCAAACCTTATGATGTCTTCACAAAATAAGAGTTCTTCTTATTCTCCTGGTGGAGGAATAGAAATCCAGAAAGATGTAACTCTCCTTTAGGATCACAGGGAAAACAAGTTTTAAAAAAATCCAAAATACAAAACTGGAGACCTGGACTGTAGTAAAAAGTCCAGCATCACAAATCTCTATCATGGGTTCAGATTTGTCCAAGGTCATATGCAGTGATTAAATTCAAAATGCCCAAATACAAAACCTTAAATCACAAACCACCACCCAGAAAAAACAATTGTACTTTCAGCTATGAAAGAGCTTCACAACTATGACACTGGAAATCTTGGCTGTGTTGCTTAATAGGAAAGAAGATAACAGTAATTTCCAACATTATATGGTTTTTAATTCCATTTATCCTAAACTGTAACATGTCTAAAATATTTTTTCTTAGCAGTAGAAGAAACAAAAAAACCCCCAAATTTAAAAATTTTATTTCTCTGAAATTTGCAGCATTACTGCTGAGAAAAGTCAGCACTTTTTAAGCCACGCTTTCCTCAAAGCACAAAGATTGGCAGGAGCAGTTTTCAATTAGTTCAATCAGTTCAGTTAGCATTGAACCCCTGTATTTCATTTATGCAATAATAAATTTTAATAAAGGCTAAAACTGCTGCAAGCAACTTATACTGTTGCTTAATATTAGTAGAACATTTTGCCTATGCTCAACTACACAACAACTTGCAGGCACTTACCATATTGGGAAACTATAACTAAAGGCTCTTCTTAACTTTGCAGGTGTCACCATATGGAAAACACATCATCAAAACACAAAAGCAAGGAAAAAAAATCAATCATAGCTTAGGCATTGTAGAAATTTAGAAAGCACTTGATGATTCCTTCTAACCCAAACCATTCTATGATTCTGTGTTTCTATATTGCAGAATGGATTGTTCCCACAAAAGTGTAAACTGTTTTTTTGGGTTTCTCAGCTAGGGATGGTTCTTCTACACCATTGATGCAGCTACATGAGACATGGGATGGAGTGCCAACACTCAGCATAAAACACACACACTTTGCATAACACAGTGTACAATCTGTATCTGAATTCAAATGATGGGATTGCCTAAAACATCATCAGCTCAAGAGTACTATATAAACTCGAGTTATGTTCAGAGTCTTTCAAGCTTAAGAGCACAGAGAAAAATGATCCCAGTGATAAAGGTTTAAATCCCTGCCTGTTCTTCAGTTTCAAATATCAGCAAACTGCTTTTGTGGGCAGGTAATTTTCTCCATGGTGAGAAAATCTCATGCCTGGATGACCTACCTATATATTAGAAGAAATGAGGTTTCAACCCCTCAGTTTGCAAGAGCATCCTGTAAGCTTTCCAGCCCATTCCCTCATTCCCATCCAGGGTTGGGGCTGAAAACTTGCTGTTAAGAGGTGGGTTGCTTACAAGTTCTTCAGGAGTTTTGGAAAACTGCCATTGATACTTTCTGCTCTATAGGCAACCAGTCAAGTTTTTGGGGGAGGGACAGAGGTAAGCAAAGAGCATGTTAAAAAAGACCAGAACTATTCACTGTCAGGATTAAGGGTGGTGGCTCTTCAATTAACAGGATGATGGATGACTGTAATCAACTGATAAACACCTGATGCCTCCCAGGAACTCTCATCAAAGAGCTGAAACAAATTTTTTGCAATGTTGTTTCTGTCACCTATCATAACAAATGAAAGGGTAATTAGCAAAATGGCAAGGTAAGGAGACAAGGACCAGGTCCAGGTAAAGAGAAAAATTATTGTTCCTATCCCATAGACACCACAAAGACAGGGAGATGGTTTGTGAATCTCAAGAGTAACCAATATTTAATCCCTATAGGCTATGTAAATCATGTGAGTAAAATCATCCCCCAAAAAGATATCTCTATTGTTCTCTGAGCCAGCAGTTCAGTGTCACCTCTTTCATTAGCAGTCATAATAAACAGTTTTGAGACATCAAGTTGAGGTGGCAAGGGCAAGAAAAACATTTGAAGCACAGGATACAGGACACAGAGCTCTCACCAACCAATCTCTTTACCACAGGCAGAAGATGCTAATCCCAAACGTTTCTACTCCAAGTCATTGCAAAATAATTCTTTTTTAAAGGGGGATATAGAAGGAATGCTGAGAAAACAAGAAAAGATATGTTCCCCAGACCAACAAGCTGCAAAGCCTGGTGTCATTTCTCCATAGCCATTTCCCTCACCTGTCAAGAGCATGTATGTCAGAATTTTTTTGGAATAGGGAACATGTTCATTCTAAGGGAACAGGCATGACATTCATCTACAGAAGGTGCAATCCAGTGGTATTTTAGCACTAAGATCAGTAAAGATGGATAAATATTTGGCTCTATGGTATGATTTCAATTTAGGAAATTGCCTTAGCATAAAACATGCCTTTTTCCTATATTAATGCTTAAATCTGGGAAAAAGGAGGTGAAATTACAGTGAAGAGCACCTCTAGTCTTTTGCCACCTTATTTACCCCCACACTGCCTTTCATTTTATTTTCTTCTTAAGAACATTTCATTTTTGTTTGACAAAGTAAAAATTAATAAACACAACCAGGAAATGTTACACATAAATGAGGGAGTAAAAAAAAAAACCACCTCAGCACCAGAACTGAACACTGGGTGAAAAGTACAGGTTGACATTTTATATAGTAATCATAAATTTCAGCTACCACCACAGATGCTGGAAAATAGCACCTTTCTTTCACTATCCTTGCACTGTGGGAGAAATCAGTCTGTGTCCAGGAAGACTGCCGTCAATAACTCTGGAGACCAGGTAATTTTATTATCCCATAAAATTAATCTCATTACTAGAGCATTTAGAGATAAATTTTGTGGAAGGGAGTTTATAGGGATGAGTAAATGACAAACAGGATGCTCTGCTCTCAGTTTAATCTCTGGGTCAAATCTGTAATCAGGCTACCAAAAAGAATAATACTGCTCTTATGAGAATGTATTACCTAAGAGGTAAATCTTCATTTTACTGTGTTACTGTTATGTGTGTCCATGGAAAGGGGCACCACAGGCATGTAATGATATGCAAAATGAAATGAGGGATAATTCCTAAAGGAAACAACTGATGGTTGTGGGGGCAGTCAGTAAGATATAGACAGCAAGTTTGCATACTAGGTCAGTGGTTTGATACCAGGTCAGCTCAACCAGGCCTAAAGTCACTGCTGTTCGTCAGCTGGTCTTGAGTCATTGTGACTCAAGTCAGGAGCTACAACCCCAGTTCTAATGGGCAAATGTTCTTATCTGTAATTAAAAAAAACCTCATCATAATGGGTGTCCTTCCTTTTGCCTTGAGAAGAGGTTAAGTTGGCAAGGAAGCTGAACTAGATCCCAGAGACATCTTCACATTAGGAGCTCCCAGGCAAGCTGCTGAATGGGCCTATCTTTGCAGTGCTGGCTGCCTTTGGTTTTGTAGAGCAGTGTGAATAGGCAGATCCACAGTGAAATTGAAGACAATCAACAGCTCCTCAGCACTCACATTCCTAGACTTATATAAACAGGTGGGAATTTTTTATTTAACCAGTGCCATTTTGCTTTCCCTTTTAATTTGACTCAATTTATCCAGAAGTAAATTACCTCCTTAAAAATGTGTACTTATATACACACATACACGCATGTGCATACCTACCAAAAATACCATTGACATTTCTGAGAGGCAAGCAGGCACTCCCACAATTCAGGGCAGACAAACATTTCAGTGTGAGCTCATCCAACTTCTAGCAGAGGGCAGCACTCACATAACATTTTGGGAATGTCTTTTTCATCAGTTAGAGAGGAAGGAACCCATAAATAACACAAAACAAGCAAGACCTCATCACCTTACCTACACTTTTCCACAGCTGACACTGGAGCTGCCAGGAGTGCTGTAAGTGGGTTGGTTCTTCACTGTATTCAAGGGCTCTTGAGTCCTAACACACTCATGGCAGTCAGGCTTTTTCTCAATATGCATTGCAAGTGCATTCACAAAAGCAAAACAACCATCAAAAGTCACAGAGAACTCTCTCTTTTTATGAAGTGTTATTCCCTGACCTAAATCAGTCTTTGCCTTTGAATCAGTTTATGTTACTCCTATTTACTGGATTGATTGCTGCTATGGCAACCGCACATCCTGCTGTACAGACATAAGTATTAGTCCTTGATACACTCCCTACTTATGTTCTCTCACCAAATGCACTCTGTGCAAGTTCAGAATTAGAAAATATCTGGGGAATTAATTTGCTTTGACATTGCTGTTATCTAGGTTATATTGTTTTGCAAAGATAAAATAAAGCTGAAGGTGTAAAGTAAAGTTTACATTCATCCCACTAACAGCAAGGTCTAGGAACAGAACAGGGAACCAGCTTCCCCACAGCAATTTTTCTTATCTAGGGGTAGCAAAGTATCAGGCCAATGTCAAACCTGGAGTGCAGTTCAGAGAGCTAAGGAGAGACACTCCTGGGGTTTTAAGAAATTCCTAGGCAATTCATCTCTCAGATGGAAGAGGATAAAATGAAATGCAAAGAATCAGACTTCTAGCTATCTGTACGTGGCTGTTACTGGTTCAGACTGCTATCTACATAGAAAATTGGTGACATAGCCTAGAAGAGGCTGTGTCAGTCTTAGAAACATTTAATGCTGTTAATGAAGGTCAAATGACAGACGTTTGTGGGTTTTGGGCAAACAGCTATAAAAATGCATACCATTACAACTAAATGGAAAGTGTCTGCTGGGAATAGGCCATCCACAAAAACAGATCTTTCAGATATTCCCTTGCCAGGACCTTTGCTTTCATTCCACCAATTTCCACATCACCCTGCATGACTGATACAAATGGATGTTCACAGTAAGCAAAGAGACCTTCCATATTGGTTTTATAGGAAATCTCTTCCTTTCCTCACTATTTCATAGTCTGGACTGGCAGTCAGAGCTTTATTCTCAGAGAAGACAGAACACACTGTAGAATTTAAATGTGAACAAAACTAAAAGTGGTGTCTGGAAATTATCTTTTGGGCAGTACAGTTTTTAAGTGTAGAACAACCCACTTCGTATCTTTAAGCCTCCTTCCTCTACACCTCTTAAGTGGGAAAGAGATATTTCTGTTTCTATTAAGCTACTAAAGCTTGTATATAAAACCACGGAAACTGACATGTTTGAATTTATATTCACAGGGATTTTCTACAAAGGAATTTTCACCCTATTCTCAACTCTTCTGAAGAGCCACTGTTTTCTCGGGCATAAAAGTGACAAAAGCTTACTTTTCTGCAGAAGACTGAAATGTGTTGTTTTTTGGGGTTTTTTTTTCCTTGAAATGCAAGAAAACGCACACACAAAAAAATAATCCCTAAACCACTAAACTGAATTGATTGAAACCCCAGTAATAAAACATAAATAACATCTCCAGGGAAAACATCTCAACCTAACTTGTAACAAAACATTTTGTAGTACTTTTTAAAGCAAAAATAGGAGGACATACTTGCACGGTGGTTTAGTCATGGAAGAAAACAAGAGAAGCTGACAAAGTCAAAGCTGACAGAGTCAGAAGCCATGGAACTGAGAGTCTCTAATGAGAATCTAGGTGCACCTTGATCGATAGATACCCAAAAAAGCTAGAATTCACATTCTTCCTTTCTCCCTGCCTCCCCAGTAACATACAGCTCAAAAAGCAAAACAACCCATAGACAGGGAGGGGAAGAAAGGGAAATAAGTTACTGGTTTCCTGTTCTTCCCCTTTTTCAATAAAGAATCAGCATTCTCTAGACCAACTGCCAAATGGATCTCTTTGTAGGCATCTGTAGAACAGCACACTGAAGGAATTTATTGCAGGAATTTCCCCTCTTCCAAAGAGGGGAAAAAGTAGTTATACATTGATCTGCAAAGATCATTACATGGATTTCTTCAAAGCCATAAGAAATTGCTAACACACCAAGCACTGGAAAATATATTAACTTAATGACCTGAGATGGGATGGGCTGGGCAAAGGCTAGACTTAGTCAGTCCTCTGTCATCCTCATATGAAAACATTTCAGCACCTACCTGCTCTATCTGAAGCAGTAGCTGCTAAAAAGTGGGCCATGTACAGCATCTGTCTGTGACTATTTCCTTTCATTTTCTTCTATTGCTACATTTGTGACAAGCCCTGCACCCCGCAATCAATGACCCATCTATGATAGAGGCTTCTAAAATCACCATACTGCTGCAACAGTCAGGCCAGCACATGGTACCATATGATTTTTGCTTCACTCCAAAATACCTGGAATGGCTGGTCATTCTGCAGACAATGAGCTTTTAGTCATTGAAGAAGTCATTATAAAATGCAGGACAGAGATGCCTGAGCAAGAAACTGATTTGCAGGCTGATAAGCTAGGGGTTACCCTGCAGCAGCAGATTTGTCAGATGGGAAGAAACACGGTAAGACAAAGAAAGAGGAGGCAAAGGTGTGAAAGGAGCATGAGCTGGGACCAAGCACCTGAACATGATGCAGTGAAAGAAAAGGAGAAATAACAAACCTCACCTAGGAGAAGTCAAAAGTAGTAGGGCAACAAGCAAAGATGATTGTAGACTCTTCAGTCTAAAGGAGTATCAGAGGTGGTGGGACTGGAGGATGTAGGAAAGGAAGCTGTTTCAGTAACTGAGAAATGAAAATTTTTACACTGTGATCAGAAAATGGAAGGCAAACCCCTATACAGTCACTGTGGGGAGACAAAGATTCAATACATAGGCTCACCAAGGATGGGCCTTCATCACAGCAAAAAAAAGAGCAAAATGTGAAATCCACTGAAAGGTGCATTTGGCTATGCATCAGTAGATCTTGCAGCAATGGGTTATCCTATGGCATCATCTGGAGGGTATAGGTCTTGCTATGATAAAGTTGCTAAGCTGGTCATAAGGCTCCCTTATGATTTCATCACAGCTTCTTGCCATGCTAGGTGACACACATTTAAGACATTTATCTGTCTTTTGAGGAAACTCATAAGACCCAATTGTGAGTTGAAATACGTACTTTTATCTGTGTGTTAAGAAATTAAGGCAGATGGTCTTCTCAGCCATGTAAAAATATAAAAGCAACGATGGAAAAGTATCTTTTTGAAAAGTCACGTGGAAATTTTGACAATCTTACAATAGATAGAACTTACACTGAGGCATGGATTGTCTCATTCAAGAGAAAGATGTTTTTGTTTTTCATTACCATGACACTCCACACTTATGTAAAATACCATGGCATTTCTTCTTTAATTAGCCTGTCCTGCAATCTCATAAACAAATTTTACAGGCACTATTCCAAAGGTATCCACGTATGCCTCCCACATATGAATATATCATAGTTATATGAACTTACATTCATCCACCCCAGGTTACAGACAGGCATTAACTGTTCAGGTTACAATTATAAAAGTCATTCAAAATGTCAAACTACAAAACCTTATTACTTGCTGTTAAATAGTGTACCAAGCAACCAAAAAAATAATTTTAAAAAGGAGAACGTAGACAAGTTCATCCAGATGCTGTACAGAGCAGAGGGAAGAGAATGGAAGAGAATTCTACTTCCAGAAGATGCCCAGGTATGTTATTTAGGATGTCTCCAGTTAAAACGTGTTCAAGGCTTGGTAAAATACATATCTACATGTTCCAATATTTTGTGAAATCTGGTGATTCTGCCATTAAACCAAGACGGTAAGATCTGAGTTTTTTGTCTACATCTTGTATTTCTATCCAGTGCAGTCACTTGACCTTAAAGAAGTTGTGTCAGCACCTCTCAGGCACGTTAACCCATTGATCAGTTAACAAACCATCCTGAAGAGCTGTGTGAGCATCTGTGGGTGCATGCGCACATCTGTTTTATATCACATTGCTCATTCTCATCATCTCATCATTTGAGAAGTGCTAACATCCAGTGCTCCTCTATGGGGGTATTTTTTGACACAACTACAAAAGCCTTTCTGTATCTGCTGTTTTCTCTACACATCTGCCTATCACAGAGGAATTCAACTCTTTGTAGAAACAGTCTTATCGCTGAGCTATGTACTGTAACTGCAATTATACCCATAATGAATCTTACATGTATCTTTGCATAATCAAGCCCAGAATAAGTGTTGCAAGGGCATATTAGTAAGTGACAAACATTGGCTACCACAGTGCAGGGGACTTCAATACCTGAGGTAAGCTGATGGCACACTGCCCTGTGCTAATTCACCACTGCCTTCCTCCTTCACCACTGCTCCACAATTGTCTGTCTGTATGAAATGCAAGGTTAGACTAGAAGTACTTCACATTGAGTACACATGAAAGTCTTAATTGATCAGCATAATGTAATATATTATAAATATTATTTTTATATATATATATATATATGAAATGTAGCCTCAATTACAATGGAAACAGTAACTTCAGCTTTTAAACACTAATATCTGTTGGGTTATCTGCTTCCACAGCCGCATGTTCACAGCTTACACAAATTCACAGAAAAATAGCCATGCGAAACTCAAACCCATGTTGTGTAGTCATTCTATCACATCATAATTAGCATTTAATCTCCAATACAGGTAGAAGTTCTGTAGTCTACGGGTGTAACATTTATTTTTATATTGCACAGTGCTTAAAAGACTGACCATCAAACCTCCAGTGCCAGCTCTGCCTACTCTGTAGGGTTTTCTTCTGAGCTTAATTCCTCAATTGCAGATTTTATGGAAAACCTTCAGAGGCAGGTGGCAGCAGAAGGTCACAGAAGAAAAATGTCATAAAAGAAACATCACCCAGAGATGTAGAGATTGTATGCATGGTTTTTTGGTTTGTGGATGTATGCTTACATATTTTAACACTGCTTCAGGAGGAAGTTTACTCAAGCATTGCACAAATGTTTGTCAGGACACAAGGCAGTGACATACTTTCTTCTAGGCCCAGATTCATAAAGACAAAGGAAGCAGTTTGCAGACTCAGTGAGGAAACTCACTAGCCAGGCTAGACTGCAGGAAAAATCAGCCACAGAGCCACCCTATAACCTTTTATTTCTATTACAAAAGGCAGGAGATGTCCTAAATGGCTTTCAGAATTGTCATTATTAACTTGATGAAAGAAGATACCACTATCCTCAGCTGACACCTTGCTGCTTTTTCCAGTTCAGCAACCTGGTTTAAGATGTTAACCAGCTCTCTCCTGAAATGGGTATCCATTCTCCCAAAAATGGATACAGAGTGCATACTTCTCACCCACTTAATGTGCAATCCCTTTTCTTAAGAACAGAATTGCAGTTTCATACAGTGCAATAACTCATGTTCCATATGCAGTCTTACAGTCAGTGGAGCTTTGGCACAGAGCACTGGAACTTCAATAAACTGTACAATATTATATTGTGAAAGTTCATAATTTTACAAGATTTTCTTTCAAATCTGCAGGAAAAATAAAATCAGATCTTGACACTATGAAGTATGTTATGTACTTTGGTGGTTCAGATTATTTATCAAAAAAAGAGACAGGAAAAATTTGGGGTATTGACTAAAATATGACAATGTGCAGTTCTGAAATTGAATCTGTTGGAAAATTTTGTTTCATAAAGCTCCTGACTATTCATGTACTTCAAAGGTACTGAATAAGGGAAAAATCTGCTGTTTTACTATTTTCCCTTCATGAAATAGTATGCAGAGTATTGTAAGCAAAGTTCTTTAAAGAAGAAATGTTCACTCAAAAAATTTACATGTGCCTTCATTTGGTTGGTGGAATAAAGCATGAAAAGGCATATAGTTGACTTTGCCTTACATGTTTGTTTACACTGGCATAGAAATTACAGTGAGCAAGCCTCCTAAACATTCAAGGCTTCATCTACATTTGGAAGTTACACTAGGATGCAAGTAATTATTTAATTTAGGGTTCTAATTATGCTTTTCCAGCAATAAGCAAAGAGCCCTAAAGATGGCATAATTATACTGAAATAGAAGGTGATGCTACCAATTATTCTGTGCACTAGTAGATCTACTTCAGTACAAGTATTTCCATACTTGTAGAACATGATCTACCTGGGAACAGAGTGTGGTGTTGCTCTTGTGGTTACCATCACTAGAAAGCCAGGATACGTTATATAGCAGCTGCCTTTAAAGTATTAAGCATATACAAGGGACAGAACAATTTATTTGTAAATATCTGCACATATTATTTTCTCAATAAATGTACTACTTGGAAATTAAGAATATAAATATGACCCAAAGCCAAAATGTTTCAGAAAAACCCTAAATTTCACTCAGCATTTGCTGCCTTCTACATGAATTTCTGCTTCAACCAGAGATGGATTCTAAATAATCTCCCTATTGGCTTTGTTTTATGATACATTGCATTCTTGGTGGCCAGAGAGCAAATTATCCTGAAGTAATGATGCCATAAATCTAATGCAGCCTCACTGAGCAGTGTGAGTTTAATCTGATAACATACGAAGTGCTCCAACAGAATTTAGCTCCCAGCTCATGCATAAAAATGAGAAAAGTTTTTGAAGTTCCTACTAACAAGTGAACTTGAAGACTTTGTCCTATTTTCAAAGACAACGTTTGGAAACAAATGGTTTTGAGACACGTGGATCTGGGAAGCAGAAATGAAAAGCACTGCCATTTACAGAAAATTACACTAGAATGAGATTTCTGCTGACTTCTTTCATGCATCAATTATGTTCCAGAAATGAACAGACTATCTTATGAGGCATGTTCTGCATCATGAGAGTTGGGCTTCACCCCACTGAAACACTGCCCTATTTTATCATGTACCTGGGACCCACAGTTCCCAGATGTTGTGACACAGAGTCCTGGGGGAAGATCAAGATGTGTTAGTTGTGGGACAAGGTAGGTAGGGCAGCTTCTGAAGCAAATAGTGGCAAGCGGGTTGAGAAGTTTAAGCTGTAAAATCTTTACCTAAATTATTTCAGTTTAGCGGGGTCAATTTAGCCCATAATCCTAAGAAAGCTCAGTGAGACCAATTTCCCAGTCCAGGATCATCTGAGGGTGGTTTAAAATCTGTGTTGTCAATTCCAGCAGACAACTAATTGACTATTTATTAGGAACAGAAATTGCAAAACAATCTTTCAGGTCAAACCACAGAAGATGGCTTGAGCCTTTCATATTTACTACCACTGTATCTACACAGAGTATATCCTTGTTTTAAAAATACAGATTATCAAGCTGGAAAGTAGTACACTAAATCTGGTAGGTTTCCATATATAGCATACTACTTCATCTTGTAAGATGCTTACCTATGCCTCTTTTGTGTTAGTGTCAATATTTTTGCAGAGATTTACTTAGGAATACTGCTTGCATCTCACAAAAAATGTCACATTTTTCATCCACCCATACCCTATTAATATGGTAATTACATGTTCCATTCTAATACCAAATATTCAGGGTTTTTTTCTTTGAAAAATGCTGTAGATTTATAATCAGATCATTGAGAAGAGATGACATAGAGAGGAAAAAAAAAGTACGTACTGGGTTTATGAGACCTTAAGGAATATAACGGAGTAGCTGTAACCATCCCAATTGGATATTCCTAATAAAGGACCATCAAGTCCTTGTATAGCTGATTAAATAAATATATATATGTTTTCTTTTTAGTTTTATTAGACAAAACATGTTTTTCCCAAGAAAGCAATGGCAGAGCCCCTTGAGGACTTGCACCTCTCACTGTACACATATGAAACTTCAGTCTTCAACAGCAAAGAATACATAACATGAAAAATTATCCAGAGATATTAACCACATAATTACTAAATCTTCAGGGAAATAGTATTAAGAGAAATATAGGGCATTAAATCAGACTGTCATCAACATTAAGCTGGCATCACGAAGATCACTGGACTGGAAAAAGTGGAGGCAGCACCAAGATATTATTCAGACTAGCTCTGCCCAATGGCACATCCCATTCTGTAGTAGGCAGAGCAGAGTTTACAGCCACATGACATGCAATGAGCTCTCCTTCACTTTTCTATTTCTGTGTCTTCATGTTTCACAGTCCTTCAGTTTCAGAAACAAGTAGGAGCCTTTGCACAAGAATAAATGTGTTTGCTAAGAATGAGGCAAAACCTACAGAAACACCATAATTTGTTCCGGTAAGGGCTACCTAATTAATTTTCCCAGAATGTATTTACTAAATATGAATATGACACTTTCAGGATAATCAGAATCAGAAAATATAAAGTTTTTTGTCCTGAAAGAAGTTGCCTTAAATATATTTTCCTTAAAAAATGAGAATGCTCTTCAGTAAGTACACTTTTCACAAAGTCACAACTGACATAAATTTAGAGACATGAAGGTAAGTTAACCCACTGCAAAAATCCAGGGCATGGAAACTAAACACTTTTACATGATATATAAGGCCTGGAATGTTTCCAGATTTACACAAAGGTTTTAATTCCAAAATGCATTTCATAATTTTCCTGTACCCCAAATGCAGGAAAGAAGAGAAGAACCTCTTCCTAGGTTTGTTTTCAGTACCTGCTTACTGCATCCCCTCCTGGGCTGAGGTATCCTCTGTTTTAGTTTGGTGACTTACAATAACTATAGGGTATTGCCCTTTGGGAAAGCTGAGATGAGATATGTAGTATGCATTTAAAAAGAAAGACTATAACTAGATATAATAGGCAAAAATTAAAATCAATCATTGTGGATAAATTAATCTGAAAAATTAAAATTGCAAAATAAACATGTAGCTTTTAAGAATTCTCTAAAGAAGATTCGGTGCTTTTTTCAGTAAAAATACACCAGGTTTTAGGACAAAGTTGCCTTTAAATGCATTTTTAAAATATCTCTATTGACCTGCTTTCTGAAAGAGAGCTGCCAGTTTATGTTCAGCTCCAATGCAATTAGTCATTGCTACCAAACATACTGTTTTGGAGGAGAAGCTTTTATTTACGTAAGTATATGACAAATGTATATTAAACATAGATAAATAATGAAATGAACATAGCCCAAAGACACATGTTTTCAAATTAAGGGAAAATAGAATGTTCTTTTTATATGTGAGAACCTAAGTGATAACTTAGGTCTGCCATTAGGTAAAGAAATTATTATTCAAAGTTACAGATGTGATTTATTCAACTTAACACCTTTGTGTTGTTGATTTACCTCCAGTATCTTATACCAAAAACCTGGCAACTTTCTGCTACAAGAAGTCAACTTTTTAATGCTGAGTAGAAAAAACAAGTTATTATTTCTCTTTTCTTTTGGAGTTAAAAATAGGACCGTATTGCGTGTATGTAATTGGTTGAAGGCAGTAGCAGTCACCTAGGCAGCCAAAGAAAGATCACAACAAAGAGAGTTTGCTAGGATATCAGTTCTCCTTGTTACACAATTTTAGGTACAGAATCACAGCTAACTGAAATCAGCAGACTGCAAGCACTGCTGGGATAAAATACAGGATTTTAAAGCTGCGTTTCAGCCAACAACATAGTCCAGGTTTTGTAAGTGTCAAAGCTTGGTGTTCAATTGTAAACATAATCCTGGATTCAAAATCAAATACTAGCTATTGGGGCATAGCTATATTTATAAGGCTAAAATAGCAACAATTAAAGTGGGACTTAAAAGTTACAGTCAGTTAATCCAACAAGATGTGACTCTATGCCCATGGAGGGATCTTGCTAGGTCAACAGCTATCCTAACTTGTTTATTTTACCTCTCTACTGTCTAACAAAACTACCTTCTAACTGAAAAGTGGTACATACTAGCATAGCCAGATTACCATTTGACTTGGATTTGTTAGGGCTTCCTAAAAGAGATCAAAAGCTGTATTCAGTGGGGTAAACCTCCATCTGCTACAGCATCCAACCTATAATGTTAATAAAAAGCAAACTTTTCTACCTGTCTAAATGTCAGTTCAGCAGAGTATTATAGAACACATATTTGCAAAAGTGAAAGTATGAATAGTCACAGTTTACAGGTTGCTTGCTGGAGCATAACACATACTTGGTCCTGTTCCTATTCAAAACCAAACAGTTCAGCAATGAAGTTGACACATCTCAGAGAGGACCAGACCCAGTGTAGGTGTGTGTAGGTGGGCTCTTTACTTATCTGGAGCCATCAATGTCCAACATCACCTCCTCTCACACCATGGCAGTAGTTTGGAACAACAAGAAGCAAAAAATATTCGTATGTAGAAGCTTCTCTGTTCCCAAGAAAAGGGGACCCCTTCTCTCCCACACAGTTAGTTAGACATTGCCGTTGAAAGCAGTTAATTCAATTGTCTGTAGTGGTAAGAGAGACTTAAAAACATAGTAAACACACATCGCAGCAAGGCTGAGGAGTCTGCATCCACAAACACAGGTATGCCTTAGCCAAGCCTGGATAAAAAAGAAACATTTAATTTTGTACACCTTTAAAATACCAACCTACTTACACACATACAAAATTGATTTGTGCTCCAGCAGCTGCTAAAAAAAGGCAATGCCAATTTGTTACAAAACATGAAGCTTGGTTTTACATATTAAGAATACTCTTTACGCACCTACAATCTAAAAGAAGAAAAAGACAAATATATTGTTTATTCCTATTACAAATCAACTACTTCTCCCAAGTTTACTAGTAGATGTGGAGACCCTGGCATCTTTTGCTATGAGGTCTAGCATAAAAAAGGAGGATATTAGAAAATGTTGATAAATAGAGTGATCAACCTTCAAGTTACTGAGACAAAAGATAACAAGAAACTGTTCAAAGAGTATAATGAGGTCAAAAAACCCAACAAGTGACACAAAGCGAGGCTAGGAACAGACTGGCCAGAAAAAGAGATAATGAAAAACTCGTTTGCAGGGGGCTATTTGATGTAACAGTGTATATGATCAAAACTTTATATTTTAATTTTAAAAAAGACAGAGGATATAAAGAGCATAAATACACTAGCAGCAAAACCAGAACAGTTAAGGTAGGATATGTGGTTTCTGTCTTTCTAAGAAAAATGTTAAGCTTAACAAAACCAAGAATTTTTGATTCAATAATAAAAGCAGTATTAAAGAAAATGTCATTGGAGAATGCTGCTTACCTTTAGTTTTTCTGTAAGAAAGGAGCAGACCTTTTTTTAATATTCATACAATCTGTAAGATATACTTTAATGGACAACTGAACACAATTCCCAGCACTAAAAGTTGTGATCCAAGCATTTAAAATGAGACTATCAGATTTTTTTTCCCCTCAAACCTCGACTTACAATTAAAGTTGATTTCTACTCCCTTGTATTAGTTTTATTACATTAAGAACACCAGTCAAAAACAGGGCTGAACCAGTGTATTAGGCTTATAGTTTTTATGTCATGTCCTATTTAGCAGGAAAAAAAAAATAAAATCAGCAAAACCCAAACTTTTTTAGGCAAGAATTAAGAATTAAGTGGATAATAATATTTAGGAATTTTAATATGTAATGTTCTATGTAAGCCCAGAAAATGTACAGAAATTATAATCTTAACTACTTTAAAACAATGCAATCAAAATCAGTTACCTTTGTCTCAACAAGGAGCTCTAAACCCAAAGATTATGTTTGAAGTGAGAATTTTTATTCTTATTTTTTACAGTGACAGGAATGAAATGAGGATGGAAGATAAAATTACTGAATGTGATCTACTTACTGCTTTTATCAAATGCCCTGCAAAAGCAAATAATTCTGTAGAGGAATGTAATCTCCATATAATTTCCCATGCTCTGGGATTTATTTCTACACATTCTGTGCTTGCTGTTGCCAAGTTGTGAGCAAATAAATAAGCTACATGGGTAATTTTTTTGTGTCAACAGATTAATGTTTGTACCTCTTGGATCTCTTTTTGCTTGCAGAAATGAGGCCACAAACACAAATGTGTGGTAGAATATGCTCAAATATAGTCCTGGAATTCCAGAACACCTTAGCTAAGATACTTTAATAGCACAGAAAGCTCAAGTTCTCTATGTAGCAGGTGATGCATCAAGGTGATGTGTGAGCAGGAGGGAAAAAAAATCCAGCAAAATGAATGATGACACTGACCAGAACATTAATTGGCATTCTGGTGTCTTGCTCCTCACCACCTCTAGCTCATTTGCTTGTAGAGCATTCATGTCATTTTGTATTTGGTTATCACAAATGCTCTCAAAGCTGTGTTTACTAGCATCAGCTTTTGTTTGAACAACTCATGCCTCAACAGGGCCCTTCTGCAGATTTAGCGGCTCCAAATGACAGCAGTCCTTCATTCTGTGGGACCAGGGGATGGCAACTGTGCAGCAAAAAGTGCATTCCCCTGCAAGATCCTTGAACTCACACCCACTAACCTCTGGCATCTGATCACTAATTCATGTCACCTTTTTGACTGTGATATTTTGTTTAGTAAGATCATCAGAGGGAAATGAGAGTAATGGTCTCCAAGAGTTTCTAATAATCTCTAACAAGTACATAGCTTTCTCCAAGTGGGAAAAAAGCATCTGACAATTTCTGCACAGGCACATAGGCACCTTTCCCTGCTTTGGTCTGAACTTTCAGCATACAAGACAAGCACTACTAGCATCCTCAGTGTCACTGTCCATTTCAGGACAATATAAAACATTGCTGCCTTGCAGCCTTCCCGTACCTGATTACAAGTCTTATTCAACACTTTTTTTGCAACAGTGTCCATGAACCAGGATGGTGAGTTCTGGACAAAACTGCTGTCAGCACCAAGACAAGGGCCCTCATATAAGTAGAGGTTGGAAATAAACAGAACAACTTATCAAAACAATATTCACTATTTTCTGCTGCAACACATCAGGCAGGGTTGCCACTGGTGCCACATTTCTAAGAAAGCTATTTCTCACAAGTGTGATTGTTCACACATGCTCATTTTCTAGGGCACCCACCAGAATCTTAAGTGACAATTCAAGTAGAAAACAGTTTAACACCAGTTCTTCTTTCATAGTCCCTCTCCATTTGGCAGAGATCAATATTCTATTAACAATTTTGGAAGTACATTAAAAAAAGGGTTTCTTCTTTGCTCCTTGTGCAGCCAAGCACTTGTTGACATTTCTTCCTGCTTCACTTACAATGCTGAAAGCAATTAGCCTAACACACACCTCTTCCAGGCTCTTCCTACAGGTAAGATTGCTGGGACAGTTTAGCATTTAAACTCTACGTTATCTGAAACAGCTTCCATATTCTCTGTTGGTGCCAAGTGCCTCCTGGGGATTTATCACTCCTTTCAAGAGACTAGACTTTTTTACCTGGTACTGAGTATTTGTAATGCAGATATTACAAACCATAGCTTTTCTCGGCCATTTTTAATACATTCTGATAATCTAGATTCTTTGCAGGAATTAGCTCACCTCAGTAAACCCCTTAATTATTTTACCTACTACTAAATTTGACTTAACACTTAGTGCTAGTATTTTCAACAACAAACTAATTTGCTGGATAAGCTTAAACACAGCATTTAAGCACAGACCTCATATGCTTTAATATTTTCCACTGCTATCATTTTGCTTCCAATTATGTGTTTTCATGTTAGTATCACACTCGTTCCTGCAAAATGTTACAAAAGTGATAATACTTTAAATTTTTCTTCCATCTTTTGTTGAATTATTATGTTCAACCCTCATTTCCACACAGAAAGAGCCAATCTCTTCCTCTCTCACGAGCTTTAGGCATGAAAAAGGGTGAGCTTTAGGTGTAACCCTCAAACAGTCCATGAGCTTCGTACTGCCAAGGCTGTTTCTTCTCATCTGGGAAATATCAGTGTCTGCAGTCAGAAAACCATCCCGAAAACAGATCCCAGGCAACACAGAGTTTAGAAGGCAAGGGGATGCTGAACTCCTATTCTCACCTTACTTACCCTCTTGTCTCTGGTATTAACTGTTTCTCCCAGTCCCAGGCTGGAAAACTATAGATAAGCTGACATGTTGTAAAGCTCCTCTGTGTTCTCTGCTATTTGACTGGTGGCCCACATAGAGATAGATGTTACTTAGTTTTTCACAATTTGCCTGTTATTGGTCTATTTTGCAAAACAGTTCTCATAACTAAAAATCTAACCTTGACATCTCTGGAACACAGGAGGTTCTGCTTAAATTTGAGGAAGAACTTCTTTATAGTGAGGGTGACAGAGCACTGGAACAGGCTGCCCAGGGGGGTTGTGGAATCTCCCTCTCTGGAGACATTCAAGACCCGCCTGGACGCCTTCCTGTGTGATCCCATCCAGCTGTTCCTGCTCCAGCAGGGGGATTGGACTGGATGATCTTTCGAGGTCCCTCCCAATCCCTGACATTCTGTGATTCTGTGATCTCAAGAACTGTTGTCCTTGAATTCGCTCGACAGAAGTTTTTAACAACTTAGAACTGTATCACAATGTTGGTTAACGTTAAACTCTGATTTTTTTTTTTTTTTCTAATTTTATCTGCAGGTTTCAGTTGTCTTAAAGAGTCCTTACTGGAAAGGACTATGTCACAGTCTATGAAAACAAATTATTAGCTCATTCCCCTCATATTTTTAAATTTAAAAATTTATTTTCAATAAGGAAGAAGTGAAAAAGCAATTGCCTTAGACTAGGGCTGTAGTTTTATTGAGAAGCTAGGGCACTCAGCACTGATATAGAGAATCTAATGGTTTATTCTAGATATGTGTTTTCTGAATTCCTAGATCATTACCAGTAATAGTGTCAACATACCAAGCATATGACTGAACAAGAAAATCACAGGGAATGTTTTGCACAGGGAGTACCATTCCCCTTGCACTGCACAGAGGCAGCAATGCCTGTAAAATAAGCTAAATACTGCAAATGACAGCAATGTCAGGACAGGAAGAATCCATATTCTGCTCCAAAGCAGGTTTAAGGTCCTAGACAGCAACTCACACTACTTTTTTTAATTTCTAATCCTATTTGCATTCAAAGGTAGCAACATCTGAAGCAGTGAAGGAAGCACAGGAGAATAAAACCTGAACTGCTGCTGACATGGTCTTCAACATCATCCTGCACAAATCAGACCACTGCAGGCAAGAAAACTGCAGTTTCAGTCACCTGCTCCCTGACAGTCCAGACATATTCATTAGCCTCGTACAGGCCCACTTGACAAAATGAACTGCTTTAGGGAACTGACTGTTGCAAGGGCACTTTCATTAAGTGTCCCGATCCGATGTCGGGGAAAGGTTTCGATACGATCCCAAGAGCGAGATTAAGACACAAACGAGGTCAAATGCCGCATTCCCGAAACACCATTTATTACAGAAAGAATAAAGAGAATAGCGATAGGACAGAATGGAATGAAAGGTGGAAATGAAGCAAGGAGTCGGGATAGGGCAGCCAGAATAGTCACCACCACAGGTCCAGCGGCGAGGCGAGGGTGAAGAGGGGGTGAGGAGGTCTCAGTAGCTTGTTCCAGCAGTGGTGCAGCGTGGCATGGTGCGGTCAGACAGTCAGACGGTCATCCCCTCGCTTCTCTCTTTCTCCCTCCTGCCCTTGCCCATGCAGGTCCTCCTTAAGTACCACTTTCGAGGGCTGTGGTTACCATAGCAATGGCACATCTCTTTGTGCCCCCCAGCACTGGGGCAGGGACACGTCTGGGCAGAAGACCCCCTGCAAGCAGGGTGTCTTCACAAGTTGGGGTTTCCAGAACCCACTGGTCTTGTGACCATCCTTGCAAACAATCTTTGAGACAAGTCTACAGTGCAGTTCCTCACATTAAGTTAATTGAATTTTCGAGGAAAAGCATGCATAGTATTTAAATGTATTTTAGACTGCTGATGCCCCTTGAAAGATACTAGTTTCTTGAAAGCCTCTCCAGTAAAAATCTCCCACCAAAGAGCCATCAGCAGCAAAAACAACACAGCAGGCAAGGTAGAAAGCTATTTATTTAAACACCTGTAGTAGAAATCCCCAAAACAGCGGTTCCTGCCACGCGACAGATGAAGCCTTTTATAACACTGAATCATGGTGTGTGGCTGGAGACAAGAAATAGAAATCAAACCCTTGCCAGAGTCTTGACAAATCACACGTTTACTACAACAGCTTATTATGAGCACTGTTAAAAGAACATTTTTCCATTTGTCTTTTCACACATGCAATAGTTGGTCACAGCAGTATCTGGGTCCCTAATCTGATTAGCTCAAAGTTGTCTAAAACTCTCTACTCCTACAGCAGTCAATTTACAGTAAGTATTGAGCTGAAATAAAGTAACAATTAACAAAGTGAAAGTGGGTATAGACGTTTGGAACACAAGCGAGGAGAGGAAATGAAACGACAGATGCTGTGGGCTCTGCACTTCCAGCGTGCATCTTTTACTCACTTTGTCTGGCCTCCTCCCTGCGTGGAAACACCACATTCAGCCTTGCTGCCTACCTTGCTTGTGTGCATAAAGGACTCAACACCACAAACTACACAAAGCCCCTCTCACACAATGCACAATTCTGTTCTTTTTAGTCAAAATTGGCTTCTTTTTTGTTTGTTTTTGGTCTTTTCTTATTAGTGTAAGGACTAAGGAATAGAAAAATTCAGCACATCTCATGCACCAGTCTGAAGGCAAAAACAACACCTTGTACTTCCCTTTAATAAATACTGGAGTTGTCTAATTTCCAATTTACTACTAAAGCATAGTGCTATTCCTGCTCAAAACACACTCTTTTTAAGATGATATGGAAAACAGTACAGACAAGATACATAGCTAATGTTCCAAGACAAGAAAAAGCTACTGAATTAAGCATAACAGCTAAATTTTAGTGTTCTGTTGGGGTTTTTTAATACTCTGAAATTCAGAAAGCAACTCGCAACTCACAACCACTGGATTAAAACATGCATATAAACCTGTGTTGGCTTGGGGGGGGCGCATTTTTTTGGTAGTGGGAGAAGGGCCACCTTGTGAGAGCAAAAAGCTCCAAGGCAGAGACCCCCCAGCCCAGGCTGGGCCAGTGAGCACTAGAGAAACATCTCCGCGAATCCATATTGGTGAGGGGAAGGACTGTCCTGGAAATAAGTAGGTGGGAATGAACCTAGAGGAGAGGCTACCTGAGCAAGACAACCATTGGCCTGAACAGAGAGCTTCGTTGCCAGGAGGAAGGAGGAGGAGGGGGAGGACAGAGAACCTCAGACACCCAGTTCAACCTCATGGAGTAAGAGAAGGCAAAGGAGGTCCCTGCAGCCCGTGGAGATTCAGTGGCAGAGCAGAGACCCACGTGTAGGCCATGGAGCACTCCACACTGGAGCAGAGAAGTTGAGCCTGAGGGCAGTTGTGACTGGAATTGAGACCCCAGAGTCGCTCACAGCCAGAGCAGGGATGGACCCCCAGAATGGGGCTGAGTCTGCAGCCCGTGGTTGTCCCCATGCTGGAGCCAGGAGCTGAGCCCAAAGAGGTCTGTGACTCCATGGGAAATTCGTGCTGGAACACTTTGTTCCTGGACTTCCATGCTGGGAAGAGCAGCAGAGGTGAACTGACTGAACTCCCATTCCCTGCCCCCTGTGCTGCTGGGGGGAAGGTAGAGACATTGGGAACAAAGTGATTTGAGCTCAGGAAGAAGGGAAGGGTGGGGGGAAGGTGCTGTAAGATGTGGTTGTTATGTCTCACTGTGCTACTCGGATGATTGGTAATGACTTAAGTTGATTTTCCTTCCCCAAGCTGAGTCTGTTTTGCCTGTGACCATCACTGGTGAGTGAGCTGTCCCTGTCCTCATTCCTAACCCCGTGCCCGCTTTGTTGTGATTCCCTTCCCATCTCACCAGGTGGGAGGAGTGAATGCAGGACCACATTCCTACTGTGGTTAAACCACCACAAACTCCCACATAATTTGATATATCTAATTTTTCATATTTTCAATTGCCTGATGAAGGAAATTTGGGTGCTAACGTGAGGGCTACTTTGTAGTATATTGCTGTTTTGTATATTATCATATAAAGATTACATGCCTGGACAGTAAATCCATATATTAAAATTTTAAAATCATACAGGAGAGTTTACTTAAAATAATGAAAAAACATTTATCTAACACTGTTTATGATCCTGTGTGCCTCTGAGTACTGTGGGACTGAGTACTTACCAGGGTATGTGTAATGTGACAATGGAATTAAAGACCATGCAAAGTATCAAGCAGAGCTACAAGGATGTGTTTCCCTACCACTATGACGTGGGTTTGGCAGCCTTAAATGTCTTTTTCAAATATGTGCTGTACCCTACACACTTTTTTATGGAAAAGAAAAATAACTGATTGTAGCAAGCACTACGTGTTGAACCTGGCAATAAAACAGCTGCAGCTCCAGAGAGGGACTGGCTTACTTGGATTTGACAATGTCTGGAAGCCCCAAGTCCCCCAGGCCTCGTGATTGCCACCACAGGACTCCAGGTGTCTGCAGCACAGGAGGTCTGAGCCTGCACTGGTGGTAGCACCACCTCAGCCTCAGTATTCAAATGCTCTGATGCTCTGAGATGTTGCTGAACTTTGGAGAAGGAATGAAAGCACAAATTACTATTTTTCATCTCTGAAGTGTTCAAAATCCACTGAAAACTGAACTCTGGGATAAAAACATCATAAGACACTTCACTATTCCACAGCAAACTGGGGGATTTCATAAAAGTATTCATGAAGCAGTCAATACATGTATTTCTATTAAGATTTATTTTACTTTTATAACACAGCATGCCAGGAAAGAAACAGAGACATCACTACCAGTTGCCCCCATGTTTATTCCAGTCTCAGTATATTCACCGCTGGAAGGCACCAACCTACATAACATCACGCCATAAAAGTAAATCTTCACACTGAAAAGTGTGAAGATTGCAAATTGAAGCACCCAAATGACAACCTACTATTTATTCTGCAATTATATACAGTTGCCTCCAATGCCCTATTTTGATGATGTTGTTGTTAACAATATGGCTCAATCTGCCTTTCGCTCACAAGAAATTAAGGGGTGCTGGGCTGATTACAACCTTGGCAATTTTATTCCAGTTTCCAAATGCAAATCAGCTAAACTGATAAGACCTTTTTGCAGTTTGAGGAGCTGTGAAAACCTTGTGAACCTATATTCAAGCTAAGAATATTAACTTGACTTGAAAAATTGCATATCATTATGCCTTATGACTACCTTTTTTTCTGCCCTCTGCCTCAATACACTTGGCAAGGGCATAAGAAGCAGATGTCTTTATCCATGACTACAACATAATTTGAGAGCCAAACAAGCCATAGAGAGGGAAATAACTAGAGACTGGGAAAGGCCAAACCTACTGTTTCTGCAGAGGTGCACAGGGATGGGATTATTCCCTCCAAGCTCAGGTCAGAAGGGACTAGAGAACTGAAAACCACTCACAGAGGAAGCAGCTCTTGAGGAAGGGGGAAACATACGGCCTTACTGTCCTAGCAAAAGTGACCTTCATTTGGCTACAGAATCAGGCAAGATAAAAGAAACCCAACTGACTGAAACACACAGAGATTTGTTATGATTCAGTAACAGTCCACCGAGAGGACACAACACTCCTGAAGTCTCTTATCACACCCCAAAGATCCTGCGCATGAGTGAAGAAATGAGCCATGGAGTCAGTTTCACCCAGCTCTCACCTTCAGTCACCTCCTTTGCACACTTGAAATTAGAGGAATTTTATATGAAGACATTACAAACCTGATATATTGCCTACTTCAACTTGCATGTGTCCTTGGACACCAAGACATCCTCAAGACTGATGCAGTAAGAAATGTGGTATTTAAGATAGTTGAGTATCTTGAAAGTTCAGCATTGACCCAGGGGGCTTAATGGAGCCAACTAGGACATGGTAACTGACAGACATCTGCCCACAGTTGACTCCTATTCTCATCCCAAGAAACATTTACAGTATGGATATGCAATTCAGATAACAACTGGAGAGCATCCCACAGGTTTGTTACCAGACTTATTCAGAATTAAAATGCTAGGCTATTTGCAATCACAGTCATGACTTGTGTTTGACATGTAGGGCACAGCACAATTTTTCCAAGGAAAATTGATTAAAAAACCTAGTATAGTCTACTGGAGACAGAATGTTATTATCTGAATTTGGCATGGGTATGGAAATTAAATTTCTGCTCTTAAACACACAACTGTACAATCACAAATGTAGTCTGCAACCCTTAAAGAAACTGCAGAAATTCTGGGAGACACCAGCCCCTCTTAGGAGTGCACTTCCATGCAGTGCCCCTCTTCCTCTTTGCTCACAGACCGTTTTCCCCTCAAGGAAATCGTTAGCACCAGTTAACTCCCGAAATTACTGAGATTACACAGCTGCTGAGCTCCCCTGATCTTCACACCCTCCTACTTTTTTATTCTTCTAGCTCCTTCATATCACACACCAGCAACAGCAAGACAAAAAGATATTTTTTGCAGTTTTGAAAGCTGGAAGCATCTAACGCACTTGAAAGCAGGAAAGTTTAACTCCAGTCCCTGTGTTGCTGTCAAATTCATACTTTGATTAAATATAATGAATGGAAGATATATAACACTCAAATGTTAATAAAATGCTGCTTCTCCCACAGTCACTGTCATCTAATAAAAGACGTTTGATCTGTTTACAAAACAAATCATATTATTTTTACACCCATGGGTAGCATTTTAGTTGTAGGAGGCAACTTCATTCTAATTTAATGGCAAAGAGGCATGCCTAACTTAAATACCCACTATACCCACTCTCTGGCTTCAAGGAAATTGCATATTGTGAAGGGAGATAGACATGTCGGAGCTTGTTAAACTGTTAAAATTAATGTGTTTAAACTTTATTTAGTGTACACAATTTTACCCATTCTCCCAGAGCCCCTTAACAGATGCTAGATTTTAATGAATATTTTTAACATCTGTTGCAGAGGAAGTGGAATGTGTAGCATTCCTGATCAAAAATACAAAACCAGCCATCCCTATGAAAGTTAACTCCAACTCCCATTTACCACTAGAGAATCCTACAGGAACTCACAGTATTTCTATGTTTAAATCTAGTTACTGATCTTCATTACTACATAATTAGCTGTTCAAGCCTACATTTAATAATAAATTTCCTTGTAACTCTATAACTGGTACTTCATTCTTAATTGCTTGTTTTAAAGCAGTAGTTACAGAGGCGCATTGAGATAATGGCCTGCTTATACTAAATGCTATATATACTGCAAGAGATATATGAACCTAAAGAATTTATAGACCAGATCACAGGCTTCTTTAAGGAGAGAGTCAAGGCACTGTATAGAAACTACTATGATGGACAGTACAATGTCAGAGAACAGAATGATCTTGTATTTGTGAATACAGTTTGTTGTCTATATGTTCCCAGTAATTTAAAATACGCAACATCTTTCATCACTGTATTATTAAATACTCAAAAGAACATGCAAAAGTAGTCTGCAAACTTCCTGATTCCCTTGCATAAAACCACCAAAAGCTATGTCAGTCAAAACACCAGTCTGTCAGACAGTCAAACTGGCATCAATAAAGCTCTCTGTTTCCTTAGCAAAATACCACTGTCTCAAACTAGGAAACATTACATGAAGAATATACTAGCTTTGTCTAAAAGGCAGGTGTTTTAAGCACATCAAAATAACAGTGGATTAAGTTAGTTAAGCAAACATTCAGGCTTCTTTATGTTTGCCATGAATAACTTACCTCTACTACACAGAAGCTAGTATTTCTGATTGGGCTTTAGAATTGGCTTATCTGTTAAAGTTTTCTAACACTAGCAGACAGAGAGCAAAACATTTGTGGTCATCTACCTTTTATTGCTTGTTTTGGAGGCTACAAAGAGAACAGAGGTTCATACTAAGAAGACAGACTATTTTTAGAGAAGCAGTTCCCTCCTTTGACTTAGTTTGTGCCACTATATAGTTAAAGTAGGCTCTTACTTGGATGCTTAGAGCTCACATCTGTACACCAGCTGTCATTTCTACATGTAGAAAAAGATTTGTTTCTTTGTCTCCTTGTAGGTTCACACCTTCACATCTATAATACAGGAATGGGTAATGCATCCTGGCCAGCTGCAGGCAGCCAAACATCCAGTCACCACAGATATACCTTTAACTTTCCAATAGTCTGAAGAGCTGTCATTAGGAATACACTTTCTTCAACTTTCTTCCACAAAAACCGTGAAAATTCCTTCCTTAAAAATATCTTATGCCAGGAACAAAATAGATGTAATTACAAGCGAGTGACAGCTTCTCCCTGATTTAAAAGAAAATATTTTTTACTGCCTCTACAGGACCAAAAACATTGACTTTGGTAAAGCCATGGTAAAGTTGTGATTTTTACCTTCCTTGACAGAGCATGCAACAGGCCAAAGATAACAGACTTGAACACAATGAAATTACTAAGGGTATGCCTATGCAGCACAATAAAATTGTGTAGAGATATGTAAACTAGATTAAGGACAAGTACCACACTAACACAGGCATCTATTCCTGGTTAATCACCTCTATTAAGAAGCTGGCAATTAGCATGGGTGTAATGTAGAGCTAATGAAGCCATGTTAATTAATAGCACTCAGTCTACATGAGGGTATAAGGTAGGATATGGGCTACCTGAAATCAGCTTTAGAGACCTGGTTTACCCAGCAGCTATTTTTCCTTCTTGTGTAGTCAAAGTTAATATACAAATTTATATATAAAGTCTAATGTAGCATGGAGCAACCCTATGTTGCACTGTAAAGTTTTTGCAATTCTCTTCTTTCTACCCCTGAATTTATCTTGTATGAATATTTGTCATTCCCTTCAGAATACCATATGCAAATCGATACTGTTTGAAATCAGACGCATTCTGCTTTTCAATAGCAGAATTTGCTCTTGTAGGTTAGTAGGTCCTCTTTCAAGCCCTCTTACTAGTCAATAACATCACAAAGTTATCAAATAAACATCACACTGCTATTAAATAAATGTACTTTTTAAACCTACAAAATTAACTCCTGGGAATTGACAGAGCTCCAACCAGTTGTCAAAAAAAAAGTCAACAAGACGCAGCTTCCTTTTTGCTGATGTTGGTAGAATAAATTCTCATTTAAAAAGAAAATTTTATCTTTCTAGTTAAGACAGTTTATATTAATCTTCTGTCAGAGTATTTTTCACTTCCAACTTAATTTAGATCAATAAAAGTTAGATAACTAGATATGAAATTTTGGTTCCTTTAAAAAAAAATAAATCAGCGGGTATCTAGAAGACTATCTTTAGGGACTTAAGTAATTTGTAAGTAAGATTTAAATAATCTCATGCTTCAGATTACTGTCCTGCCTTTGCTAGGCTAAATTCATAAAATCCTGTAAAAGGTACAATTAAGCAAGAAGAAAATGGTTTCTTGAAGGCTTGATCAAGTGGGACCAGAGTACTTCCCCACAACTCCAGAGCAATTAAAAGTAAACACAATGCTGCAGATCAGATACAAGCTACTCTTTTTCCATGTTCTTCCTGGTTTGCAAATTCTCACTGCACTTGTCACTCAACTTTAAAAATATGTAAATAAAAAGGCCTTCAGACTTCCTCCTAGGTGTAGGCAGGGGATCACACAGCCGATTAACCTGCCCTGCCACCTCCTGCCTGCACAGCCCTTTCCAGATAGCTTCGGCCTCATATTCCCCCCTCAGATGCAGATGGGAGGTCACTCATGTAAATTTAGCAACAACTGCTACACACTAATGTGACTCCTAATCCTAGTCACAGAGCATCTGTTGAAAGTGGCATTGATTTTGTCCCAGCAAGTCTTCAAAACAATTATGACAGAAAGGCAACCAAATAGAGTCAGGTGCTCTCTCACTTCTCAAGGAGAAGAAAAGTTGTTTCTGTTTTCCTGATGTTTTGAATGGCACACGGAGTCCATGAGAAGCAGTACTTGAATTGCTTTTCAAAGTCTCCTTTCAAAGCACTTCACCTGGGGGGAAAGGTGGTCTTAGGAAAGCCAGAGCCACATTCCTGCTTAGCAGAGAGCTGTGGCCAGTTGAGGGTCACTCACATCGCTAAGCACATGCAAGTGTGCAATCCACTGACTTTCAGCCATCTTCACAAAAGAAAGGAAAATCTCATTTTAAACCTTGATTTGTGCTTATTTATTTTTTTGTGCCACACATCTGTTATGAAAACACAAGCAATTGGAACAAGATCAAGCACTACTCTCTAATGAAGGTCCTCTGCTGATAAAAACCTGCTTCTGAAGAAAATTTAGAATCCATCAGATCTGTGACTTCTTTTTGCCGTTCACAGCACATTGGATATTTGCTGAGTTTTTATGTACTTAATACCATCTAATAATTTATTATCAGGTTATTTTTCTGGCAGTCCATAAAGGACCACAATAACTACTGTATTAGCAAGTTGCTATCTTTTTGTATTTTAAAAAAATAATGTGAGTAAAATAACCATGGTCTTGTGTGCTGCACAGGAATTCTACCAGAACACTAAGAAAAATCAAGAGGGAACTTCTAGTATTTAATTATAAATTTAAATCACATTATACAGGTGAGATAAAGTAACAATAGACCCCCTAGTTATTTTTAAAAGTAAACTTTGTAGTTTATCTTGTTGTAATAATACATGCTGTACAATACAGAACTATCAGAAAATGCCCTACTTATGATGGATAATTGAAACTATGCTTACAACTGTAGTCCTCCAAATAAATTCTCCAAGTTTGGCTGTCTGGAAAACCTCCTACTCCACAGACTGAGATTATAGGGAATGCTTAAAAAGCATTTGTCCACCATGGCTTGGAGAAACTCATCAAAATAAAAGTATCATCAGAAGTTTTGTGCCTGATGGTGAAGATCCAAAAAGTACAGAGTTAAAGCTATCAACTTTGATTACTTAAAATAATTATAAAAAGTGTAATTACCTGCTAAGTTTCTTCATTGAAGTCACACAGTAGAGTCTTTCTGGTCATGCTATTTTATGCTTATTCTCTGAGAATGACAGATATTACAAATTATTAAAAATCATCCCTTCTCTTTGAAATTCAGGAAAAAAAATCCATCCCCATCAGTATTTGGCTTCCCAAACTTACTTGTCTCTGTTAATGTCTAGATTGTGTTAAATTCATCTTCTTGCTCCTGCATGTTTCCTCTGCTCTCTTTGACCTGAGAACTGCTCATATAAACCTTCTCACCCTGTGCAAGGCCATTCTCCAGGTGTAGCAGAGGCAGAAGACAATCATCTCCAAAGCACTGTGCCCTCACAACCGCAACACCACTTGACAAAACGCAGTGCTCTACATAACGCAGCCAGATGGCTGTGCTGCACACCTGCCAACCAACTAAAATACCTGTGCCCTCCAGAATCAGTTGGTGATAAAGTCATTGAAACTTCAGCAAAGAAAAAAAAAATATTCATGCAAGCAATTGACTAATACGAGTGTGGTTTCAGTTCACCGTCTTCAGAATCCTGGAGGTTTCATAACACAATTTTCAGGGTGTCAGATGAGGGATGATTTAGAAAAATGAATTTCTACATGCTATGTAGCAATCCACAAGGATGTACTTTCTGAAGAGTTCACACTTTCCTTTGTAAATTATAAAAAAAATTGAAACCCACTAGCTAGATAAATCCAGTGCTTTACATACTTCATATTACAATATATTTAGCTAGTTACATTTGTGTCACGGAGCAACCCTGAAAAACCTCCAATAAATTCTGATTATTTCATATAAATTAAAATACATCATTGACCCTGCAAGGATGAAGAATTATCAGGTCACAGAGCTAAAATTATTGTTAAATTTTATGGTTAATTAGATTATTGCAGACTATGAATATTCATGGTAAAAGTGAGTCAGTTTTCATGCACAGTCACAGGTACAAATAGACTAAATTTGTATCTGTATGGACATTGTTAACATCGACACTGTTGGCAGCTCTTTGAAAATTAGGATTTGACAAAACTATTTTTACAAACTTGGTCACATCATTTACATAAGATTCTTTTGTTCAAACCATTCCAGCTTCGACAATAACTTCAGTCCATATATATAGCTATACCACATAGGTTCTAAAAACATATCCCCTGAAAAACAACAAATTTGTTAAACTATACTGTTGCCCTTCCTTGAGGTCTTCCAGCATTATCAAAACAATAGCTTTTCCTCTGAGTCTAAAACATTAAGTATCAGGCTATTTGGGAATAAACTTTACAAAATATTCTGTTGTTATCTCCCTTTGGGCAGGGAAGAGATATGGATGTCATCTATCCAGACTTTTGTAAGGCCTTTGACATGGTCCCCCATATAATCTTTTTTCTCTACATGGGAAAGACATGGATTTTACTGTGGATTGTTGACCGTGTGGACTGTTTGGTGAACAAGGAATTAGCTGGATGATCACATCCAGAGGGTAGAAGTAAATGCTTCAATGTGTGTATGGAGACCAGTGATGAGTGGTGTCCCTCAGGGATCTGTACTGGAACCAGTACTGTTTAATATTTTCATCAGTGAAAGACAAGTGGGATCAAGTGCACCCTCAGCAAGTTTGCTGACTACACCAAGCTGAGTTGTGCAGCTGACACACCTGAGGGACAGGATCCCATCCAGAGACACCTGGACAAGCTTGAGAAGTGGGCCTGTGTGAACTCCATGAGGTTCAACAAGGGTAAGTGCAAGGTCCTGCACTTGGTTGTGGCAACCTCCGGTATCAATACAGACTGGGGGATGAAGGGATTAAGAGCAGCCCTGCAGAGAAAGACTTAAGGGTACTGGTGGATGAAAAGCTGGACAGGAGCCAATATATATTCATAGCCCAGAAAGCCAACCAGTTCCTGGGCTGCACCAAAAGAAGCATGGCCAGAAGGTTGACGGAGGCGATTCTGCCCCTCTTCTCTGCTCTGGTGAGACCCCACCTGGAGTGCTGTGTCCAGTTCTGGGGTCCTCAGCACAGGAAAGACCTGGACCTGTTGGAGTGGGTCCAGAAGAGGCCACAAAAATGATCAGAGGGCTGGAACACCTCTCCTACGAGGAAAGGCTGAGAGAGTTGGGGGTTTTGAGCCTGGAGAAGAGAAGGCTCTGGGAGACCTTACTGTGGCCTTTCAACACTTAAAGGGGGCTTATAAAAAGAAGGGGACAGACTTTTTAGTGGAGCCTGTAGCTATAGGACAAGGAGTAATGGTTTTAAATTAAAAGAGGATAGACTCAGATTGGATATAAGGAAGAAATTTTTTTATGATGAGGGTGGTGACATACTGGACATGGGTTGTCTAGAGAGGTGGTAGAAGCCCTATCCCTGGAAACATTCAAGGTCAGGTTGGATGGGGCTCTGAGTAACCTGATCTAGTTGGAGATGTCCCTGCTCACAGCAGGGGGGTTGGACTAGGTTCCTTCCAACCCAAACCATCCTATGATTCTATGACAGTTATGAGCTTGATGATGAACCTGACCTTAGACAAGATAGCTTCAGGAGAGCAATGAAGAGCTAGTGGGAGACAGGAACTAGAAAATCCCAGTCTAGATGTGGGTCAAAGTTGGAGTAATCTAATGCAAAAGCTTCAGTATTAACTATCATTCTTAGATGAGCTTTATGCACAATATACAAGCCAGCCTCCCCTTTACAAACTGCTTAGTAATCTGCATGAGGAAGAAAATCTTTCACCATTAACAGTCAGCTATGTGCAACCATAAACACAAATAATTCTGAAGGTTGAAAAGTTAACCTGCAAATAAAGAGGAAATGCTCATTGCTCCCTTTTTAAAATAAGCTATTTCCTAGAGATACTGATCTTCAGGTTTTAACAGTTCCTTAATTCTACTCTTGGTATTTTACAGGCTGCAGAAACAGCACCTAATTTAATCTGAGGTACACACAACTCAGGTTGAGGCCAGACTGTACTCGATGTGGGAGCAGAGGAACTTAAAGTGGCAATTCATGGAGAAATAACGTGGGGAAGATTGCAGTGTTTTACTTTGCATTCCAGACAGGTTCTTCCTCAACTCTTTAAAATGCTGTGGCTGAAAAAGTAAGTTCTTAAAAGATGCCCACACCACAAAAACTGAAATTTGCCCACAATGTAATTTAATCAGAGATAGGCCCAGAGATCTAACATCAAGAACCACAGCTTTTTAGCATCCTACCTCTCTGCTGGTTTGGGAGGTTGTTTTACAAGGTTGCTGTCTTATGTCTATACTTAACATATATCACAAATAGTGGCATTACATAATTCTGCTTTCAGGTAGCTGTGGGAAGCTCACTGCTTGTCTTTTTTAGGACACAAATCTATAGCAGGTCACAGAGTCCTTATCTGTCTTAGAGATAGAAGCCTCTAAGTTTGGAAGTTCTGCCAATCCTTTGAACCCAGGCTAGCCAAAAACGGGGGCTCTTGCAGATTGCTCCTGTTAGATCAGGACACCAGTGGAGGCAACATCCTTTGACAGAGCTCTGTTTTGCCACAAAGGCGGCCCTACATCCTATTTTCTGGAACATAACCAGAGGTAGCATTTAGACTAAAGAGCCCTGATTAAGCAAGGCCTTTTAGCAAAGAAACCCAGCTATTTTTCAGGGCTAAGCTGTCTTCTATGTCTGCTTGTAACATCTTTCAGCTGTGCTGAGCCTTTCTACCCCGTGTTCATAAATGAAGCCTTTGAAAAATAATAAAAGCTAGCCAAACTTCTCCTCCAACTATGCCCTGTGTATTTCTGGGAGATGGCTGTGAAAAGTTGGAGCTGATAGTTTCCGTAACCAGAACTGACCTAATTTCTACAGCTATTTTAAGATGAGAAGTAGCTGTCACCATCTCTTAACAATACCCTACCAATCTGACAACAGTGCAAGTGTCCTTTATTCTATGCGAGAAGCAACCCCACGGAGATCAGATAGGTTACAGTAATGTTCTTAGTACAAGAACAAGCCTTGACCATATATAAACACGTCTGAACTATGAAGTAATTTAGTCATACAGTAGCATCTGATTTTTATTTTTTTTTAAACTCCAGCTCCAGGTACAATGCAGAATTTAAATGACATATTTTGAAATATTGAAATATTGAAAGATTGAAATATTCTAATATTGGAAACCAAAGTGCTTTGGCACTAAGGAAGCCTCACAACTAGAGCTGGAAAAATAAACTAAATAGTTTTAATAGACTAAATAGTTTTCACTTAGCAAAGACACAGCAACATAAAGAACTTAGTACTCTCAAAAAGAACTATAGGCACTTTGTTTCTTAGCAAAACTTAGAAACAACACTCAAAGAAACTGTGAACATTTGTTATGAATTTTAAGATGTGTGTTATAACCTGCATGTTCAATAAGAGGTTAACTATTGTATCTCCTTTAACATGGATATAAACAAAGAAATCAAGTAAGCAGCTGAAACAGGGAAAACTATAACCCTTTAAAGAAATAAAAATCAATATAAAAATCATAATTGCCACATGTTCAAGCCAACAAAGAGGAAGAATTCACTGTGTTACCTGGCAGTTTGTCATCCACCAGACTAACATGTTCTCCCCCCTCTTCTTTTACACACATAGAAAATATCCTCTTGTCATCTGAAACTTTCATACAATATAATTAGTTTCTTCAGATTCTAGCCATTAAAAAAATTATCTGAAAACAGATAAGCTCAGTATTTCTTTCAGGTGTCACATACATAACTGTTATAAAAGCATCCTACTGAGAGCAGTGAGTTGTCCAGCACATATGACTGGTATTAACTCTTCAAAGGGATAGTAACAGACTAAATAAAAAACACACATACACACAAAAAACCTTTCAACCTGTCCGGACAGCAGGGACTGAGTCATTTCGCCTACTGTCATTATTGATTCAAATTTGAAATGCGTAAAAACACCCACAGCAGAAAACACTAGCAATTGAAAATGAATTGCTGTACTTGTAAATAAAATTCATTCCATTTAAGACCTCTGATGTCTACTGGTTCTACAAAACTCAGAAAGAAAGGTTCTCTCTTTTAACAGCTCCTTTTGAATCTAGACCTTTCAACAGACTGCACCACAATGGTTTATAACACAGGTGGAATCCAAAAACCATTGAGTTTCTACACCCTTTCCTAATAAAATATCTGTTCTTCCTTCTTTGTCTCCCCTCACCCCTGCCCTGAAAGAGCAAGAAACATGCTACTAATTTCTGCTACAGTAAGTCATCTGCTGCAAACCTAGTGTAAGATGATTTTTCCATTACAGACCATGCACCAATGCCTCCCATAAAAGTTGAGCAGAGGTATGGGAGGCTGATGACATCAATGAAAGGATTAGTGGTGCGGATGAGATCTGGAGACATGCCACAGGGGCTGTAGAAGAATTCTGGAACACAAGTTCAGGGCAGTTTTCTGTGGCAAAACCTCCTTTTGGGTCTCATTCACTACACAAGCAGAACTGCCCTGCAAAGTGTGTCAAAACCTAGATTAGCATTAATAAAATAACTAGGGTAAAATTGATTTAAATAATTAAATGAAATTGTTGAAAGAGGCTTTTTGGTTGCTCGTGGAAGAAGAATTAACTTAAGATCTTTACATCACAATTCGGTAATTGACACATGCGTATTTTTGAGACGGTATGATCATCTTGATGTCAGATATGCAGACTTGTGCCAAAAAATAGGAACAGCTTACAATTGCCACTTTCCACACAGTATTTTAATGGCAAGATTAGATATCCATACTAAATTAACAGCAGTTTTCTGCAAGACAAAAGTATTTTCCACACAATTATCCCTAAATATATCACTGAGCAGAAGGGCTACATTTTCCTCAGCCTTTATTTTTACTGTTGATGTACAACAGGAAAACTCTGTGCCCTTCATTGCCTCACCACTTTCACCTACAGCTGCATGTTGAATTTCCTCTCCACACTCAGGCAATGCGTACCTTCCTGGTGACTCTTCCTTGTTTCCAGCTTGTCTTCCATTTTCTTTATGCATCTGCAACTCCCTCAAGTCTTGCAGTCCCCTGGACACTGCTGTTGTGCCCACAGAGCTCTCGCTTGCCTCAGGTTATGGGAAACCTTCCCTATTTTGAAGGTCTCTTCAAAGAATTAGCAAGCCTCTTTGCAAAGAGGCTCCTGCTTCACATTGTCAGATATATCCTATCTCTGTCAAGTAGTTTTCACCCTTTGAGGAGGGTTCCCAAGAAACTCTATTCATTCATATGGTCATGTAGGACCATATTTTAATGGCCACAGAAACTTTAAGGTCAAGGTATAGTATTTCTATTTCAGACTGATGTGCAAAGATCTGTCTTTTTAAAATCCTCTCATCTGGCTTACTACTCAGACAGGAAGAAAATCCAGTTCCATCCAAGCTGAAATCAAAAGTGCAAAATATAAAGATATAAATGTACAGTACATATGAACACATACAACCACCCAACTTGCATGTTATCTTCCTGATTGCAGACTGACTGACACCGCAATTAATTTTAGCAACAGAAGTATAAACCATCCAAGTTGATTCAACACATTTCTACAGTCTAGGAATATTGTGTATGCATCTAAGAAGCTATTGCATTTTGAAGAGCTAAAAGGCATACATGAGGGAATTCTGTTCTAGACTTCAAATTTGAGACTGCTCTGCTGAATGCCCGTTTCTTGCTCATTACTCTATAGTGCTTCACAAAGTTGCCTGCAGTTCACCTAAACACAACCTACAGAATATTTTATAAAGTTCTTGCAATTAAAGTGATTTCAGGACACTGGCAATACTTGTGATGTCTCTTGTTCTGTTCTTGTGATAGGTTTCATAGTATTTCACAGTCAGAAAGCTATAGGAAGCACCTCTTGTCTCTGCTCAACAAAAAGATGTAAATCCTTCTGGTTTACAGATGCTTTTTGATGACAGAGGATGAGATGCAATGACCTAAATGTTACTTTTTTTCAAATTGCTGCTAGACAGCTTTGATTATTACAGCTCTATACCACAACTGCTGCCTCTTCCATATCCTACTGTACCAACAAAAGGTGGAAAAAGATTATTATATCTAAATAATGCACACAGTGCAAAATGCCATCCCATATTTTCCTCAAGAACATGGTATAAATAATCTCAAGAACACCAAAAGGACAAGACTGATCACATGAATGTCAGCAATGGGAAAGAAGACAATGACTAAATGTCAAAATACTACAAGTCCTGCAATGATCTCCTTCCTCTTATTCAAAAGAAAACCACACGACCTAGACTTGATCCTCCTGGTCTTTTAGCCAACACTGAGCTGGAGTCTCCTCTCAGTATATTTAATCCAAATACAGAATAAATATATCTTCAGTAAGAAGACAAAGTCTGTCTTCAACATCCAGTTACTCCTTCCAAGGTGGATAAAAACCACTCCAAAGAATTTTAAATAATTAAACAAATTTGAATATTATTTACTTATTTTGGAGTAAAGTGTACCCATACACATCCCCTTTATCCCTTAGGTACTGAAAAAAGACCATTAAATGTCTTGGTATACAAATAATAACAGTTGTGGCTAACAGTAGAACTGCCTCTGCTATTACAAAGTGCAATATGACTAGTAATGGAACTTGTGGGCTTCATGATTTATGAAAAAAACCCACAAGAGTTTCAAGTCCATTTGGAGACAGAACAGAAATGGAGCTTTAATTTCTTGCATCTAATACTACACCATCATCAAAAAAAAGAATTACTCACTCCCTGATCTGTATTTCTGGTATGGCCTCTTCATCCATCTATGAATGCAGATATAAAGCTGTCCATCATCTATATGTCCAGAAATGTTCTACAACAGCTTCTTTTATACCATTAAAAAAAAAAAAAAAAAAAAATCAAAGCAGCTGAGACTTGGTAAGCATTTAAGGAAAGATACTGCAGCAAAAGCACAAACATGACCACTTTCCTAGAGACTAAAAGCAAAAACACCATGCACAGCTAATTTACCAGTTTACCTCACATATTTGCAAGGAACATTTACTGATTAAATCATAAGGATCAATAGCCATGCACCAACAAGGGAACTGAAATGTCGCTGTGAAGAAATTTCCCTCTGAAAACTTCTTCCCAATTTACATTCTTACAGTGAAGAAATAACAAATTGGTCTGTAAAGCAGAGCAATGGAGTAGACAGAAATGGTTTTAAATTGCCACTTTAAGCACAATTTGTCTTCTTGGAGGGTTCTCAGCCATTCTGCATATGCAATCTTTTCTGAAATAGCTTCTCCAGTCACCTTAATATATACCATGTTGTCTATTTGTTCTTTGAGAAAGGCTTTAAGTCAATGCAAAATAAGCACTCACAGGACTAATTTCACTGTACACTACTTAAAAACACTGACTTGAGCTAGATGCTTGCCCTCTTGGCCTTGAAGGATTAGCTGCTTGTGCAAACAGTATAAGGGGGAAAAATAAAAACAAAATCTGCTTAAGTTCATCACACAGGGTGTTTTGATTTTGTATTTAGGCTGAACTGATACTTTTAAATTCTAAATACCATTAAGAGTCCCAACACTGCTCAAACATTTTTTTATGTATAAACCATATATATATATATATATATATGATTTCAGTGAATTTTAATACAAATTTTTGCTTCCAGAGCTTTAAATTCTATATACAATTTTAGCTCCTCCTTAATTACTTTATGCTAACATATAAAGACACAAAAAGCTTCTAACAATATGACTTGCATATATTTTCCTTAGGGAACCTTTTAATTTCCCTCCATACAGTAAGTCCCTGCTGACAACAGGAAAAAAACCACAGAAAATAAGAAAATCTCACTGTTTCGTTTTCTGTGAGAACTGCTTGCCCATTGCTTGTAACATAAGAGCACACATGCAAACAAATCAGTAAGTTCCACTTCAGATAAAAATAAAGCATTTCTCCAGTCCTGTGCCCTAAATTCTGGTTTAATGTAAGCTGATCAAGAGGGCCAAAAGTAATTTAACAAAACCTTGAAAAAAGAGCTGATCCCATCTCCTGGTCTCTTCCCTTTCCTATTTGAATATAGATAAATTTTATTGTTGCATCACACATGCTCATTGCCATACACAGGATATTACTCTCCCTTGGAATTCATATTTGAGGGTCATCAGAAACGCAAGAGTCCCGAGACGTCAGTAAATTACATCTCAAACTGTACAGAGACCTACATGGGATGCAGGAAGACAAAACGGCTCAAGTTTCTTGACTAAGTTGCAAACTATTTGTAACAGTCCAAAATGCTTATTTCACTAATGTATGAAATAAGTTGCAGTAATGGTTTAACTTAGAAAAGTCAGCCACTGTTCCTGATCAAAATCTCTTCTTTTCATTTCCTCCCCTACAGGAATATTTTGGTGACTGGAGTACCTGCTATGACTAGATGTGCAAAGCCCCCACACTGCTGGCAGCTCTCCATGGATGGAACTGCTCCCTATAAGGCCCTCCCTCATGGGTCCTACCACTTCCATTCCCAGATCCTCAAAATATGTCCTCAGATTCTGGTAACACAGCAGCATGAAAACTCAATTTTTCTAGTTGACAGCTAAGAAAAAGTCTGTGCCATTAACACTGGCATGTTGTCTTGGTTCCCAAATAGCCTGTCCAGGGAAGGAGCAGAAACGGGCAACATCATCATTTCTGGAGCAGAGAAATTCCTGAAACGGAAGCCAATGATTCCCTGGATGTCACAAGTTTTTATTTGCACAGGACGACCAGAGAAACAGTAGAAAAACCACTGCACATGAATGTTTAAGAGCCACAGATTACAAGCCTCTAAATGGGTCATGGGCTGTGTCTCTGGGATTCCAGCACCTCAGGTAGAAAGTACAGTACCTAAAAAAAGTCAGATTCAGGGTTTGATTGTTTTTTTTTTACTTATCTTTTAAAGCCACTGATTTTCAGAGACATTTCTACTTTAAAATGACCTTTCCACACAGAAAGACAGTAGTAGTATGAGCTTGGCTAAGATACTGATTTATACATTTTCTTCCCTCTGTCACTCACTTTTTGTAGGTGAGCCTTTAACAAATACTAGCAAGGTTTCTTGTTTTGACTGCACAAGGGAAAACAAAGCCCCTGGCAACAGAACTGCAATTGCTTCATAAACACTGTGGTAAGAAATGTAGCCCATATAGTATGACTTTCTAAAAACCTTGTATCTGGAGGATAGTAGTTTGCTTAAATGGATTCACGTATTTCCTACATAAAAACATGAATATATATTCCATTTCAAGCCACTCAATCACTGAAACAAACCGAAGCTTCAAAATAGAAGTAGTATATACTACAGTTTACTCCCCAAAATGTCTTTTTGGTTAAGCAGCAAGTGCAACAACTGATTTGCTTCTAGACAAATGTTATATTTTTAGTTGAATTATTTTAAAGGTATCTACATTGCTTTTTTACAGAAATACTTTTTTATTTTAAGATAAAAGCCCAGATGCATTCTTTTCTTAAAATACCCACAATTGTTTCTTGGATCAAAACAAGCTTTTACTTCTGCATCATTTTAAGTATATCTTCTTCAAATATTGAAATAAAACAACGTTTAATGTTGGAAAACATATTTCAATAAATGTAAGTTTTTGAAACGTAGCCTAGACACTCTGACCTGCATAGGGAACCATCAAAAATGCAGGAAGTGCTTAAACAACTACTGTTTTCTGACTAAGTATATGTAAAACAGAGGATGGACAACATTACAGTGCTCAGATTTACAAAAAGATCGCTAAGTTTTCTCAAGCTGGTTAGAGTATGAAATGCCAGGGCTGGGTAATTTGTACCAGTTCACTAAGTAATTTTTCCTGAAAACTATCTTTGCTTAAAGGCTGTTATCTGTTGGAATCCTGCTTGGTCCCTTGTATTTTTATTGGTAAAATTAAACAATTAACAGAAAAAACAAATCAGAAGTTTTCTGGACTAATCACTGAAACCCATCATGACCTGCTTTTGGACAGCTGTAATGCCTTGATAAAAGGACTGACAAGCCAAGAGTAATACTATTTTTTTTTGATAGGGCACTAATTAAAGCCAGGTTTTTTGTCTCCATAAATACCAACAGTGGCTACACCTAATACTGCTAATAAAAACTTTATTATCCAGAAAGTGGTGGCTTTTTTGGTCATTCTTATTATTGCAGTAGCTTCACTGAGATTACCTGAAGAGTTTCAATAGATTCTAATGACACTTTACTCACCACATACATAAAAAACCAAAATAATTTCTACAGAAAGTAATTTAAAAAAAATGGAGGACCTACAGCAGGGTACATAGATACATAGATACATAGGATTTCCTTCAGCCTTATTTCTGTATAGCAAAACCTCTTTGTGAATTTATGGACTTCAATTTAAGGGAGTGTTTCAGACATGATTTATTGGTCTCATCTGCATAAAATTATGGAAGTGAGTATTCCTTCTCCCACTTCTCCATCCTCAACCAAACATACACATTAACTACTGTTAAGTAAATGTCCTGGATTTAAGTATCTTCTTAGATATCAGCATGCAAAAAGAAGCACTGGCATTTCAGGACAGCAGAAGAAAGCTGTATTGGTAGACAGTACCATAATCTGGCATTATAGTGGGTAGATATGATCCCATAGCAATCAAATTTCTTATCACTTACTGCTAAAATTGTGCACAATGAATTATTCAGTTGTCCATAAAGAAAACTTACGGATTTAAAGATGTATTCAGTGCAATTACAAAAACTGTCTTCAAATAATCATGCACAGGCAATCTTCCACAGGACACAATCAGCATAGCCATGTTGAAGGAGAACGAACAGGACTGAGTTTGATTGCCCTTTAGAAACAGCTTATGCTACTGATCTGAGAAATGCCAAAGGTGCTCTCAGTTTTCAGATATCAGTTGGTTATTTAGCTTTAATACAACATGGTCAAAACATTTGGTGGCATGGAACTTCACATGCACACATGTATACACGCCATCTGTAAAAAAACATTTTGGTTAGCATTTCTGCTATAGCATGTGTGTGATACATTGGCTGTATTAAGAAAGAGGCTTATTTTCCCACTCCAGGAGTGAGTCTGAATAATTTACATACTTGGCACCACTGGACAAGCGTGTGAAAACCAGCACTTTGTACAGCTCACACACATGCTGATAGGCACACAAACCACTTTGAGGACTTAGTGGTTACAGCTTCTAGGATACTCATTAAACAGAGAACAACACTTTACCAGATTACCTTCTTCCATCAGGACTTCTCCTACTATACAGTACCAGCTGGAAAAACATTAACAATCCACACCAGAGCAACTCTGAATTATGTAAAAGATTGGAGATTACTTTTAAGAAACAAAACAGAAACCTCTTTCCTCAACCTGAGCCACTGATGAAGCAGGTCTGCTCTGCTCCACATCACGATCCAGGTGTCACACACACAGTGCTTCCCTAAAGGTCAGTCACCTGTGTGGCAGCCAGAAAAACCCAGCAGAAATGCCCCAATTTGAGTCCAGCTGGCAAACCAGAGACAGTGCCCATACAGGTACAGATGTTGGTGAAGTATTTAAGTGCAGAAGCCCCCAGACTGTTAGGCACCCTCATAAAGCTTATCACTCAAAAGAGCTGGCAGCCAGAATATCCCTTTCTGTATCTGCTGTGTCGTGGCAGAATAAAGCAAATGGATTTGTACCTCACTTCAACCACAGCTCATTTTCCTTGTTTAAACTGTGATTGTCTTTATGTGAGCAAAACTGACAGTTATGATGGTGAATAATGACAATGCCATTAATAGCCTCCTGCATAAAGCTCTCTATATAAACACAGGCCCTCATCAAGGCAGAGGCTACGATGTCAGTTTAACAAAAGCTGACTGACGTATTAATGAGACTCAATAGCAAAATTAGATCTGCTGTTCAGCAAGGGCTGATGGTCTCACTCTATTTGTGTTAGAAGTGCACAAACAGGCACCCAGGATTGCTGGCAGAAGACTGTCGAGGGTAAATGCTAGCCCTTCCCTCCATAGCATAGCAGCTCTGATTTACAAGTGCTACAGCAAGGGGAACAACTCAGCATTGGCTGACAATCAGCAAATACTTTCTGCTGGTAGTGGGCCCCCTGCAATGCCTAAGTTTAAGACAACAGCTTTAAGCATGGATGATAGACTCTGAGTGCCACTACTGCACCTCTTAACAGTGCATTTGGCTAGAGTCTCCTTGTCACTTCTCTGAAATACCAACAAAGAAAACACAAATCCTTTGGGCAAATGAAATTGAGGTGCAAATTGCAGTCACAGCTCCCTCTCTCATTGCAGTATCACTTCTTGTCTTCATAAACAACACAAGACTCACACGCCTACTCATGGCAAGTAGCCACAGTTCACGTCTGCAATAGGGAACCGTCACAACACATTACCATTGAGTTTCATGCTACACTGTGAGAGACAAGCTTCAGCATAGGAGGAAAAAAGGGAAGGATCCCAACTTTTTAATGGATCTGTATTTGGTGTTATTCTTCTGAAAAAGTCCCCTCCCTCACCTCTGCCATGACCAACAGTGGCCTGTGTGCGAGTAGGGAGGAGTGTATTGCTACAAGTGGTGGTCAAGTATCTGACAGCTTATGGTCCAAAGCAGCTACTGTTTACAGAAGGGGTAGATGCAGCTTCTGACAAATTAAGCCTCTTGAGGGAAGAAAAAAAGAAAGCCACAGGAAAAAGAGCACTTGGACCTAAGAGGTCAAGTTAAATTGACTTTGAAGTGCCCACTGAAGAGTTCACAGAATCTCTCTCCCTATTTTTCCACCACCCCCTAAGGTCCCTGTAATTACAGTTTTGGCTGGCATAAGACACACTTCTACCAACTCAGTTACTGATGCAGCACTATGTAGATGCAAGAAATCTTGGAAGCCTGAACACTTAACTTTGACCACTTAACTTTGTATCACCATTATAAAAGCTTGAAAATGTAACATGGATGTGAGCAGGTCACATTTCAGTTTGGTTTTGTAATGAGCATATTTACCCCACTGTTAGAGAAAATATTTAACTTTAAAGGGGACAACACTCTACTACTGATTAATTTACATCTAGATTATAATGATTGCTTAGCAATTGAAAATCTTAAATCGTGCCTTGGTGGATAGATTTTCAAGCATACCATGTACAACCCTGATACTGTCAGGATTTATACTTTTAAAGAAATATGTAAAAAAAATATTTTTCAACAACAGAGAAAAATATTTCATAGCCACTAACTGTCTCTATTCTAGAAATGTCTAATACAGAATATATGAAGCCAGATTAGCATTAGCGCTACACAAATATGTCTTATTCTTCAGAAAAATATCAGATCTAGTTAACCAGACAGTACTGGTGGACATGAAATTACTTTGGCATCACAAGTCTCAAAAAGGAAACTTGTGATGCCAAAGTTTGTCAAAAAGGACATAAACTAAACTCCCCTTTTTCATTCTCCCTAAAATTAACAATGTCTCTTCATGGATTTCCATTAGAAGATTTAACAATAAATATAAAAATGAGAAGCACTGAAGAGTTCCATTTAAAAAAAGGAAGTGCAGAACACATGCAAAATGAGGAAAAAATATCAATCCTCCAAAAAAAATCCATACAGCATTTTACATGAGCAAAATATAGGACCAGGCATGCTGGAAGTGCAGGGACAGTTCCTGGAAAGCCCTAGAGGGATGTGAGATACACATCTTTAAGTGGTAACTCACTTGCAAGCAGCAAAGACTACTACTAAAACAAATCTTTAGCTGGAAGCAGTGTCTCATCCAAAGGATGCTCACTGAACAAAAAGACAAGGAAATTTCCTTGACTTTGATTCTCAAAAGTAGATTTTTCTGAAATCTTAAACAACTCAGAAGCTTACTTGCTACTTATTAGTGAATGTGGCCATAGAGAAGAAGTCCTAAGTAACTAACTGTAGATTAAATGGGAAGTAGAAGCCATAACTGTGGCTCAGCAGGGCTTTTTGGCATTTATTCTCTTGTGCTCATTGGTTCCTACAGACACTCTGCTTAAGCGACTGAGAATGCAAATTGCTGTGACCAGAAGAGAAATACAAGCTCTAGAACCATGATTCCTTTCAGTGTTACTGACCACCAGTTCATCCAGCCAGTATGTATCTTGGAAGAAAAGGTCACAGTAGCCAAAACTAAAGTGCAATAAATTTTGAAGTAATTAGCTGTAGTACCTTTTTCTTGTTTATTGTGAGATGCTTGTACAGACCTCAAAGAAGTGACATTGCTTTCCTCATCTTGACAAGAAAAAGGTCACTCCTTCCAAAAACTGGAACCCATATAAAATGCTCTGTTTTACAGCACAATAAAATTTGCTTTTTATTTTACGGAATAACACAATATATTCAGATACGGTAAATATCACTTTCAAGGATAATCCATACTTTCATTTACATCATACTCTCTGTAGATATTTGTTATGTACAGCAAGCAGATATGTATAAACAATTATAGGCTGAGTGAGCAGACAGTTTCTGCTCTTTATGCATCATTTTCCAAATGTTTATTTAATGAAGACAAACCACTTCTTGCTGAGATTGCAGACCTTTTTAAAGTATACATTAATATTTCCAGAGCTTATTAAAACTACACCTTCTAAATTTTTAAACATTTAGCTATTACTGTCACAATTTCAAGGCAGAAAGGAGAAATGAATTACAACATATTACTGTGCATGCATTGATTGAGTATAGCCATGGTTTTGTAATCAACAGACATTTAAAAAGCCAGAACATCATCTACTAGCTCCCCATTTCTGTATAAATTTTTAGGCATTTTAATCCAGGATATCCTCTGTACTTTCTCCTCAGTATTCTTCAGTCTCAAACCCCAAAAGGTTAATATTTTCTCCAATATCATTCCACATACATTGTCTGTGTTTCCTTCTGAAATTAAGTATTATGTCAACAGAAATGCAAATGAGAGATATTTTAGGAAAACCTATCTCACAAAATTTAAAATATTATGCTTTAAAGATTTAACAAATCATCTCCAGCAAGACAAATATTTTAGAATTTTAAGTTCTTTGACCAGACATCAGGATAGGAAAGTAATGTAACTGCACTATTTAAAAAAACTAATGCAATCAGATATGTTTTAACCCAATGTTTAAATTTTGCTGGTTTCCTAGTGATTTAAGGAGGTTCCTTTCCCATACAGGGTTAAAAATGAAAGTACAAAAGAATCAAAGGTGCAGCACCACCAGTTCTTTTCAAATACCTGAAGAACATGTAGACTTCTCAACTTTGTTGTTCTTCTGCTTTTTGAAAGGAGCTGGCAGTTATACTAAATCTGAATAGTTAAAAAAGTTATTATGGATTCACATAGTACTATATTTCCTCAAAGACAACTCGATACGAAGCAAACTGTGGAACTTCAAGGCAGAACTTGCAACTTGTTGCTTGTATGAATAACCTGCAAGGGAAACCGCTTCCTATATGGTACCTTGATGCAGTCAGGTGCTGCAAAGCACAGGGTCATGAACCCTAAATAAGTTCACAGGTTTTCCGAATCAGACATATGCACACAGATAACCAGAGGTCAGGAGACTAAAACTAAACTATGTTTTTCTATTAGCTCTGTTTTCCAACCCTGCAGGAAAGGAAAAAACCCACCAACTGATGCTGTTGTTTGTTTCATTCCAGGTGAGGAATAGCCACATCTATCACTGCAGAAAAGTTTTCTATACAGATGTCTTCCATACACACAGGGGAAAAGGAGATGCTGGTCTGGTGGGCATTTAGGGGTTTTCTTCTATCAAAACCATACATCCTTCAGATGGACAGACAACAAAACCTATTAAATTCACACAGCTCAATCTGTTTGGTTGTGGTTTGGGTTTTGTTTGTTTGTTTGTGGTTTTTTGTCCAGACACCAAGTTGGACTACATACTAAGACCCCAGCTGCTCAACTGAAAATTAAAAGCATAAGTTTATCTCATTTATTTCCATGGACCCACCAATTTCCAAAAGCACTCCCTGATGTAAACTACTCTGGAGACTCACTTGTTTCCAAACAGAACCTAAATGCACATGAAGCCTTGGTGATCTCTGCTGGAGTTCAGAGTATCTAACAGCTGCAAGTAACTGCTCTAGCTAATTACTTCCAGCAACAAAAAGAATAAACAATCACTACAGGAAGAAAGTTCTCTGACAGTGAAATATTAATGCATTTTTATGCAGCTGCTGCTTGTCCTTAATTTTGGCTCAAATTTTCTCAAAGGTAAAACTCCTACTGAAAGTGGCTGTTTCTCTACCTGTTTTTACAGATTAGCAAAAGGGGTCACATGGTCTAGAAAAGATTTCTTGAAATCTTCAGCACTTACTTTTTCAGTCAAAATTCATTATAGAAAGCAGCTTTGTTTTCCCTGTTTCACACAATATAGTTTATCTCAGACTATTTACTCTTGTAGAATACCACCTGTTCATGGAAATATTTTACAGCATAACCTAACCATGGTTAAATTTTGCATTCTCTTGCTTCCTACAGAAGTCTGTTCATAACTTTAACTTCTTAGGAATTGCTTTTCACTGAGCTTGTGAGCACATTTTCCACAACTTCATAGTGTACCTCATACCAGACGAATGCAGCTGCTTGAGTGATTCTTCCAGCATTTGCTCTTTAGCAGTCACTGATTAGACATTTCAAAACAGGGGCATCTGGCATCATGCAAACTGGTACAGTAATCTGAAGGCACCAGGAAAGAAGCTTTTAGCAGCATAAGCCATGAAGAATAGCATACAATTATGCACAAAATCATACATCACTGTATCTCCAGCTAAGTGAAAACAGAAGTGTAATCCAGCAGTGCAGCAAATATGAGAGGACAGCAGCCAGGCCCTTGCTGATAGACTGGACAAAGCATCTGAAGTAAGTTTAAGGTAGGATTTTTATATTTTTTGTGCCAGTTCAATTAATTAGTTCTAACATTAAGAGCTTTTTAAGTACGGATTACTCCCACCAATTGAAGCAAATTCTGCAAAAGCATTTTTCTTTTGACTAACATTTATTATAGTACTACTGGAGTTCAAATTGAACCTAGTACCGACCCTTGAGGGATTCCACTAGACACAGGCCTCCAACTAGACTCTGCCCCATTGACCACCACTCTCTGGTTTCTTCCCACCAGCCAGTTAATAATCCATCTCACTACCTGCTCATCTAATCCACACTTCCTCAATTTATCAGCGAGGATGCTGTGGGAGACCGTGTCAAATGCTTTGCTGAAATCAAGATAGACCACATCCACTGCTCTACCATCATCCAGCCACCTGGTCGTGTTTTCATAAAAGTCTAGAAGGTTGGTCAAGCACAACTTCCCCTTGGTGAAGCCGTGCTGACTGCCCCTAATGACCCTCTTATCCTTGATATGCCTTGAGATGGCACCAAGGATGAGTCGTTCCATCCCCTTCCCAGGGATGGAGGTGAGGCTGACCGGTCTGTAGTTACCCAGGTTCTCCTTCTTGCCCTTTTTGAAGCCTGCAGTGACATTTGCCTTCCTCCAGTCCTCAGGCACCTCTCCTGTTCCCCATGACTTAGCAAAGATGATGGAGAGCGGTCTAGCAATGACTTCAGCCAGCTCCCTCAACACCCGTGGGTGCATCCCATCTGGACCCATAGATTTATGGATGTCCAGATTGCTTAATTGGTCCCTGACCCAGTCCTCATCAACCAAGGCAAACTCCTCCATTGTCCTGACTCCCTCTGGGGCCTCAGGGGTCCAGGGCTCCTCAGGACAGCTTCTGACAGAGTAGACAGAGACAAAGAAGGCATTCAGTAACTCTGCCTTCTCTGTATCCTCTGTCACCAGGACACCCACCTCATCCATCAGTGGGCCTATACTGTCTCTACTATTAGTTTTGTCTGCCATGTACTTGAAGAAACTCTTCCTGTTGTCCTTGACCCCTCTGGCAAGGTCTAATTCTAAGGAGGCCTTGGCTTTCCTAGTTGCCTCCCTACATCCTCTGACAACAGCCTTGTATTCCTCCCAAGTGGCCAGCCCCTCCTTCCATGATCTGTAAACTCTCCTCTTCCACTTGAGTTTGCCCAGCAGTTCCCTGTTTAACCAAGAAGGTCTCTTGCCTCCCTTCCTTGACTTCCTACATATCGGGATGCTTCGATCTTGAGCTTGGAAGAAGCAGTCCCTGAATGCTAACCAGCTATCTTGGGCCCCTTTACCTTCAAGTACCCTGTCCCATGGAATTTCCCCTAACAATTGCTTGAAAAGGCCAAAGTGGGCCCTCCTGAAGTCCAGGGTTGCAATTCTGCTTGGAATTCTGTTCCTGCCACATGAGATCCTGAACTTCACCATCTCATGGTCACTGCAGCCCAGGCAGTCCTCAACCTTCACTGCTTCAACCAGACCCTCCTTGTTAGTGAGGATGAGATCCAGCGTCACTCCCCTCCTAGTTGGTTCATCCACCATTTGCATCAGGAAGTTCTCATCGAGGCACTGGAGGAACCTCCTGGACTGTGGGTGGCTGGCTGAGTAGTCCCTCCAGCAAATATCTGGGTAGTTAAAATCCCCCACAGAACACAGGAGGTTCCGCTTAAATTTGAGAAGGAACTGCTTTACTGTGAGGGTAACAGAGCACTGGGACAGGCTGCCCAGGGAGGTTGTGGAGTCTCCTTCTCTGGAGACATTCAAGACCCGCCTGGACGCCTTCCTGTGTGATCTCATCTAGGTGTTCCTGCTCCAGCAGGGGGATTGGACTGGATGATCTTTCGAGGTCCCTTCCAATCCCTGACATTCTGTGATTCTGTGAACCAAATGCTCTTCACTTCAGTTTGCACTGGGTGTCAAAGACTGTTTCAAAGCAGTCTTCCAAAGCAGCAGCACTTACAGCTGAATCAATGATAAAATGTGGTGGACCTAGCCACAGTCATGGTATGGCAAGCATGAAAAAATAACGGTTATAGTAAGATCCTCTCATGATTAATAAACATGAAGGTCAGGAGAAATCAGCTCTTCTGCTGGAGAGAAGCAATTCCAAGGCTCAGCATTTCAGGGTCTCATTCATGTTCTGCACATATGCAAGAGCTTCATGACCTGTCCCCCAAAACAAACCCCAAAACAACCCCATCAGGAATCCACTCTCACAGGCATGGAGCCTTCGTTTGTGTTTGCGACCACATCCACGGGACACCACTGGGGTCACTGCTGTGCTGTGGCATTATCTGAACTATCGTGGCTGATCAGTGGTCTTGATTTGGAAATGGAGCCAGATGGCTTGTTGAGAATAAAATAAAAAGAACCTGGAAAATCTATAATTTCCACTAATGGGTAGGCCTCTAGTTGCTTTTACTAATCTACCTCTATTTCATGCAAAAGGTCCATTTCCCAGTGAATCCTGGAAAGAACAAATCTGTTTGGAATAGTTTATACCTGGATAAATATTTCATTTGCTTAACTTCTTTGTTTCTTTTCTATTCCCTCCTGTTGATTTGCCACAGTATATTTGCTGCAGTGTTCCAGGACTACTGAATTGTGATAGTTTCACTGAGCTAGCCCTTGGCTAGCAGCCAACACAGCCATTCACCCACTGTCCCCCCCAACCCCAGGGCATAGGGGAGGGGATTGGGAGGCAAGGATAAGGAGGTTTGTAGGTTAAGGTAAGAACAGTTTAATAATAGAGAGAAAACTTAAAATAATACTAATATTGAAATAGTAGTGATAATGATAACAGTAACAAAATATGCAAATGAGTGTCACCCAGTGCTATTGCTCACACTCCCACTGACCAAGACTGTCCTGTTCCCAGATAACGACCCCGGAGGAGCGACAATCCCGAACCGAAACCACAATCCCGGGAGAGCGAGAGCCCGAGGGAAAGTCAGAGAGAAGAAGAGAGGGAGAGCCCCTCACTAATGTACTGAGCATGATGTGATAAGATATGGAATATCCCATTGGCATATCTAACTGTCAATTAAGTTTATTAATTTAAATATTCCTCACCCCCTTAAATCTTGCACTTGTGGACTAACAGAACACAAAGTCCTTCACTTCCAGTGACAGCAATGCAAACACTGGGGTGTTCTCAGTGTCTCTCATAACAAGTCCCAGGCTGAAAGCAAAACACAGCACAATTCTAGCTACTGAAAGAGAAACCCAGCTCTACTTCAGCTAAAAACCAGGACAAGAATTTAGCATCACACTCAACTGACTGTTTCAGGTGACTACTCAGCTCATCATAGAACATCCCTTACTATGCACAAAACTACTGTTTTGACAGTACAGAACTGGAATACTCATTTTGCCTTTGATCTTGCAATTCCAACAAAACTGCATATAGATTCACCTGCCAGTGCTACAGTGGAAATCAGTAGGAAGTCTGATTTTCCTCTCCACAGTGACAATGTGCAATAAAGAAATCATTAGTGGTGGAATTTATGTAACAGAGTTCAAACTAAATGGTGGTTTGTTTTTGCACAGTTTATTTTCCTGCAAGAGACAGGGTCAAAATATTCTTTCCCTTGACTATGCTGGGAAAAAGTGAATCTTCTTAACTCTGCTGAACAGAACAATTAATAACCACTCTTACTGAAGGACAATTAATTATTAGTATTTCCAAATACCAAATACTAAACAAATAAAGCTCCCCTTGATCCAGTGTCTTAGGGAAAGAGAAAGCATTTTCACAGATAGAAGTCTTTAAAGATTAGTTTAACCTTTAACATTTTTATATATATGTGTATATATATGTATTTGTGAAAATCAGCTTATTGATTTCACAATGCACTCCATGCTGTATTATCCTTTCAGAAAAATCTTGAACACCAAGAGAACACACCACCACACAGGTTGGTAGTTTCATTAATCAGAGATTTTTACCTTAACCCTTCAGAAACAATTTCTAACATCTTAACTGAAACACAGTAAGTGGTGTACTTCCAGGAAAAAGAATCACCTGGCAGCTTCCAAAAATGTCAGTATATTTACAAACTCAATTTGAAATGTAGAGAGGAATATGAATGGCTACAGAAAAAAAAGAGATAATAGGATCACAGTGAAAAATGACCATTGTTAGAATTATTTTTGTTCTAGAAGAAATAAAGCAATTCTATCTCAGTGCCATTATTCTCTTTTGAACTCATCATTATTGCATAATTTTCTACTTTTCACAGTGAATTTCTGAAATTTCCTAGGACAAAGGCTTCTTAAAAGAAGAGAAAAAAAAGAGTAAGTTGTATTAATATTTTTCATTTATCATCTGTTTAAACACCAGTTTCCCCAAAAACCTTTAACAGAGTTCTGGAGTAGCTGTCCATAAACATTTAAGGCTAGGCTTGCCTTATTGCCAAGATACACACTAGATAGTGAACTACCACAACTGCAATAGCCCTGTGGCCAGATAGAAACTATACCAGGATGCACTGGGTCCTCCTAACACCAGCTTGACCTTTTACATGCAGTCCTTGCACTGAAGAGACCAAGCAAACTCTGCACCACCAACCAGAGATGCCCATGCTCCCATGCTACATCTGAAGTCAGCTTTTGTCTTGCCTACACTTCAGCTCCAAGGAAAGGCAGGGACAAGGGGTGACAGGTTCCTTAAACAAGCCTGCCAGACCTGGTGCAGGAGACACCTAACAACTTCCTACCTCTCATACACAAAGAAGAGGAGCCCTGTTTCACCCTTCCCACGGAGCTAATTGTATGTCTTTAGCACGGTACGACAGTGTGTGATTTCCTGACATGCGCCTTCGGGGAGCTGTTACAGCTGTGAATAATCTAGCAAGTTTGGAACCCACTCCTGTTAAAAATGCACTATGTTCTCTAAAAGAGCACACATACCAGAAATACATTGTGGGGGAAGACTGGCATGAAAAATATCATGCTTATGTGGCATATAACTGCTGCTCACACACACAAAAGCACACGGTGGATTTGACTGCATTACGAGGGATCTCTGCCTCTGTAAGCTAAACATGCAGAAGCATCACTGCTATGTTTGATATTTAAAACCACTTTGGCTGTTGGACCTACACTCCACCCAAATCTTCCTTTCAACTCTGGAATAGTGAAATGATTGTGTCTGAAGGCACAGAAAGAAAAAAATTACACTGAAGTCATGAACAATGCAATCTTTTCTTACCTGTAAAGACCTCTGCTGGCAGGAAAATCCAGATGAGCTTCCAACTGCTTAAGAAAGTGTCTTTCCAGCCTCCCCACTCAACGAGGTGGTTTGCTATTCTTTGGATCCTCTCCCTACCAGCACCTTGAACAGATGCATCTTGTCAACTTCACCCATACATCTTGCAGCAATAGAAAAACCATGTGCAGTCTAAAGTAAAGAAAAAAAAAGTTAGTATTTACACATCAAGGTAACTCTTATTCCCTCCTAAACCCTTCCCCCACGAATTGCTCCCTCACATTTGGGGAGATTTATTTCTATTTTGTACTATCTACTGAAGCCATGGTAGTTCCAGAGCAGCCAATTTCTTTTGAAACTTAATTTGTAGTAGTGAGGATTTATGATCTTCTGACTGTATCAGTAATATATGCAGTAGGGTGCAACTGTTATTTTAGGACAGAAAAGAATAAAAAATACAGACTTGTTTGAGCTGAATGCTGCATTTCAGTCCACACAGTAGGAAAGAGCACAGCCTCGGTGAAAAACACTTAGCTTGTAAACTCATGTTAGTAGCTAAAAGGAGAGAAAAACATACTAGTGTTCAGACTGAAATTAGACTCTCATATCCTTCTGCTCCTCTCTTTTCTCCAGAGTCTGAAAACCACATACTGGCAATAGTAATATACTAATATTAATAAATTTGAATGTGAAGCAACACTCCTTCCATAAAACATCATGCACAAAGCATCAGGCCAAAGTTGGAAGTGACAATACATGAGGAGCTAAAAGCTGAAAAAAAAAAAAAAAAAAAAAAAGCCAAAAAACCCTCCCACAAACCAGCATTGCTTCATTCACTAAGAAAATCAGATTAGGAGGGTTGAGAGAGTTCAGCTGGTGAGCACCTGTCTGGATTTACAAAGAACAGTTCAGGATCTGTAAGGTTTACCAATATTGGAAGACATTTAAGGGATGCTAAGGAGAAACAAAAACTCTCAAGGCCTTCAAAGTGAAGTGCCATTCACTGTGAACATGGCACACCTGCTCATCTACAGGCAAAGGAGCCTAAACAGACAGGAAGAATTAAACTCAAAGGAGACCAGATGATATTTCTATGGCAGCCTGGAGTTACTCAAGGCAAAGAGATGAAGAAAAATGTAGCTATCTTCTCAAAGCTCTCATGTACAAGTTGGTTCATTTAGGTAAAGAACAGCATGTCAGCAAGCCTGATGAAAATTCAGATTGGATGCCACCAAAAGACTCCACCCCCTGTCCTCCACAGCCAGGTTGAGCTGTTTCAGAAGCTGAAGTGCATCTCGTGGGGCTAAAACAAGCGCCCATAACCAGACTCAGAGCTGCTCACTTCATTCCATTTGTTATTGTCATTTTGGTGACTTCCACTGCATAGGGTATGCATTCCTGGAAAACCACCAGATTACAGGGTTCTTTTCTAAATAGGGTATTTGGAAAAAAAAAAAAAAATACAAATTAGAATTTGAGGAAGAATATTTTGTGACATGTCACCCTACTGCCATACTACTGAAGGACCTTTCAGGTTTCAGAGTCATCTAAGGAGAAAATGCTGTCAAATACAGCCAACACGGCCACAAAATGCCTCCCTGATATCATACACCATGTATTCTCTGGATCAGACCTTGTAAGGCTTAGATAATGCTCTAAGATTAGCTAAGCCTTCACAACCTGAAGTAAAACAAAACATTCCCACCTGGAATACTGTACAAAATTGATCTTCATCAGTGGAAGAAAGTACCTGCTAGTTCTCAGAGGCACGAAGTGAAAGAAAGGCTTTGCAGCAGCATCTGCAGGAACTTTGCATAGTTGGAAAAGTACCAATTTTTTCCAAGAAAACTGAGTTGGCCTTTAAGTACCTGCTATGGACCAGTTCCTTCACTGTCCTATGAAAATCCTTATCTAGAGCTGCTGCTAAGGACAAATGTCTGTAGAACAGAGAACAAAGTAAATTATTCTGATACATCTAACAATTGCTTCAAATTCTGTCATGCAGAAGGAAATTTAGGCAACCCTTCAATTCCTTTTCTAGGTAATAGCTACAAAATTTTAACAAATGCTTAAAGCAGGGACTCTCAAAATCTCTTCAAAGATTTACCATGACCATGACAAAGATCTCAAGAAGTAACACAACAGTTCACAGATGGCAACTGTCAACCAAAAAGGAAGTTAACTTCTAATTTATTTTATTCAAATTTTCTTTCATTAGAAGTTCACTTTTAATTTTTTAGTTTACTTTTAATTTAATTTTATATTTTCTGCTCTCCATGATTTGTATAGATTTCAAAGAAGCCCACTATCAACTGACAGAACTGCTGAAATTTGCTATCACAATTTGAAAGCTCCCTTTCAAGCTTCTGCTGCCTTTGCTTTTGCTTTTTTCACATCCTTTTTTATTTGCTTCTGCTTTTCTGCAGAAGCTATCTTGGTAGCACAAAAATTAAATACTCATTTTCCCAGAGAAACTGAGAAGAAGCCAAAGGACTAAAGACTGTATTATTTGAAACTGGAAAAGTCTTGATAAGCTTCAGATATAACCTGAATTTTCAAAAACTTTAACTTTCCTTTTTGGTGCAGACTTGACCCTTTTGGGGTTCCCTCCTCTGTTCCTCCAGTTGTTCTGAGGGATGGCCATACAAATTCCTAAGCGTGGTGGTTTCACCCACAGTAGAACCATGCGGTTCTGCTCTCACTCCCCCCAACCCAAGGAGACAGGAAGGGAATCACAACAATCGGGGCACGGATTAGGATGGGGACAGGGAGGGCTCACTCACCAGTTATGGTCACAAGCAAGACAGACTCAACTTGGGGAAGAAAAATCAATTTAGTTTGTTACCAATCATCTCAGACGCACAGTGAGACATAACAACCACATCTCGCAACACCTTCCCCCACCCCTCCCTTCTTCCTGGGCTCAAATCACTTTGCTCCTGATTTCTCTACCTTCTCCCCCAGCAGCACAGGGGACCGGGAATGGGGGTTCAGTCAGGTCACCTCTGCTGCTCTTCCCAGCATGGAAGTCCAGGAATAAGATGTTCCAAAGCTTCCCACAGAGTCACAGACCTCTTCAGTCTCAGCTCCCAACTCTGGCATGGGGACACCACGGGCTGCAGATGGGTCTCTGGTCCAGTGCATCTCCTCACCCCTGGCTCTAGGTGTCCACCTCTGCTGTGGCACTAAGCAACTCTGGGGTCTCAATTCAGTCACACCTGCCCTTGGGCTCAGCTTTTCTGCTTCATAGTGGAGTCGTCCATGGCCTACACGTGGGTCTCTGCTCCACCACTGAACCTCCATGGGCTGCAGGGACCTCCTTTGCCTTCTCTTACTCCGTGGGGTTGAACTGGTGTCTGAGGTTCTCTGTCCTTCCCCTCCTCCTCCTTCCTCTTGGCAACGAAGCTCTTTGTTTAGGCCGATTGTTGTCTTTCGTTCAGGTCAATGGCCTCTCTTCCAGGTTCTCTCCACCTTAGTCTTTTCAAGACAAGTCCTTCTCCTCTTAAATATGGATTTGCAGAGGCATTTCCCTATTGCTAATTCACTCAGCCTGGGCTGGGATGGGTACACCTTGGAGCCAGGGGAGCTTTCGTGAAACTTCTCACAAGGTGGCTCCTTCCCCCACTACAAGCCCCCTCAGACCCCCCAAACCCAACACACTAAGGAATCAGCTTCAGGGTTATGGTAAATATTGTTAAGCCATCTAGAATGTGGAAGACTGTGTTTTCAATCAGGAAAATAAGCAGTAGTATCCAGGAATGAGTTCTCACTATAAAATAAGTTGTTAATCAGCTGTGGATCAGTTTATGTTAGTTCCGTATAGGCAACCTAGTGGAACTAATCTGAAGATTAATTTTGCCCCTTCTGGTCTTCCTGAAGTCTGTAGAACACATAGCTTACATTGTTCTTAAGATTTTCTTCTGTTAAGTGCACAGATCTATTTGTAATAAATGTGCTGGTTGATGAGAGGTGGGATGTGGCACAACACACATCACCTGTAACTGCTGAGTGTTAACACAGTGAACAGGAATCTGAGAAAGCCTAAGCTCACTTTACTAAAAATCTTGCTCATACAAAAAAGACCACCATCAGTGGGCATCATTTGCACCAAGTATTACAGTTACTTTCAAAATTCAGATTTAAAACTTAGGTAAGTTTATGGCAATAAAACCGGATACTGTAGCTGTTTGCAATGAATACACAACACACCACCTCAAGAAAGAAGTAATTCAACCAAAAAGTCTCTGGAGACATAACTTCTCAGAAAACATTAACTGTTGAAGACACAAGAAAGACATGGACCAGTTAGAACAAGTCCAGAGGGGGCCACGAGGATGATCCAAGGGCTGGAGCAGCTCTGCTGTGAGGACAGGCTGAGAGAGTTGGTGCTGTTCAGCCTGGAGAAGAGAAGGCTCCGGGGAGATCTTATAGCGGCCTTCAGTACCCGAAGGGGCTCCAGGAAAGCTGGGGAGGGACTTTTCGTAAGGGCAGTTAATGACAGAACAAGGAGAAATGGCTTTAAACTGGAAGAGGGTAGATTTAGATTAGGTATCAGGAAGAAATTATTTCCTGTGAGGGTGGTGAGACACTGGCGCAGGTTGCCCAGAGAAGCTGTGGCTGCTCCTCCCTGGAAGTGTTCTCGGCCAGGTTGGATGAGGCTTTGAGCAACCTGGTCTAGTGGAAGATGTCCCTGCTGCTGGCAGGGGGGTTGGAACTGGATGATCTTTAAGGTCCCTTCCAACCCAAACCATTCTATGATTCTATGAAGACAGGCAGCTTGAAGTAAAGTGTACAAGTGAACTGTTTTTGATCTATCAGAATATTACCAATGTTAATCAAGGAGAGAAAAAAATAGTCTGCCATCACACTTTTGCTTGTTGTATTTCATATGATGGCACAAAGCAGAGGAGTAGAAAAGTTTTCACTTAGACCTATCTCCACCTTCCTTCTAACAGAAGAGGCTGCTACAGAATACCTTTCTAAAAGTTAATAGCAAACTTTTGAGACAGGTAGAGATAAAGAAATTGCACTATTTAAATTTTTATTAGAGAATATTGTCTTTCATAAGTGTTGGCAAATAGTCCTGTTGTATCAGCAGCTGGGTGGCCTGAATGTTTTGTTGCAAAAGCTTCTTCACGTAAACATTTGAAACATCCTTGCACTCAAGGCAAAAGAAATATATGTGCTGCACTAAGCAAGGGTCTTACTGCATAAATTAAAATAATTTAATACAAGTTGCTTCAAATTAAAATCCAGCTCTTTATGTTTTTGTAAAATATGCAGTGATTATAACCAATACTCTGCCAGCAGTTGTAGCAACTTTCCTCACAGCATTAGTCACCAAAAATGACATGTTGACTTAAATTCACTTCTGTATAGAAGTTACATGACATAGTGCATAAAGTATGAGATCATATGCTCTATTAGCTTTCTGCAGTTATGCTTGTTTTTTTCAGTGGCCTTACAAGTATAAAAAAATTAGTAAGTTTTCCTTACTCCCATGTATGTCTCAGAGCAGAATATTGGTCAAAACCAGAAAATAGCAGACTAATTACAAGACAACACACTAATACTTTAGACTTGATAGCATAGACAACCTCTTAACCCATTGAAATCAATCATGTTGCTTTGAAGTTACCTTAAAGTTTACATTTCTTTCTCAATTTCTATCAGAGCTACTAAAAATGTGGTCAACAAGTCAGGCTTTTCAGATTAAAACTGCTCTCCACCCCAACAGCAGACTACCCACATGCCCACCAAAAGACCCATCTCTCCCCCAGCTTTGTTTTAAGCTGCCTGGCCCAGATGATGTCTGATGTGCTAGCACATCTGCTGGCCCAAAGCATTAGTCATCACAGCAGCAGTTTTGTAGACAAGTGCCTCTACAGCAAAGTTTAATTAGGAAAACTTCGGAATAAAAATGGGCGCATTGTTCTTGATTTTGAAATGCAAACATTGAAATGTTGAAGTCCAAATTCCACAACTGGGCAAACAAAACCCAATGTAAAAGAAGGTGCAAGCACAGTCGGATCAACAGTGCTGACAGGGATGAAACAGCACTATGCCAGGCTATTATTTTACCCATGATTGAGTGTATCTGAAATTGTGTTTTCACTGTAACAGTTTGAGAAACGAACAACCTGAGATACTCTGCTAGTCATAAAATAAAGCTGTAGTTTTCTTTACAATAAGTCCTAACTAGCTACTGCTTTTCAAGATTTAACTTAAGTCACCATTCCAATACATTTAGTCACCTTCATACAGTGTTTGAACTGACAATACAAAGCAAAATAGATTTTAAACATCAGTCAGGCCTGCTCAGCAGTACAGGTATGAGTACCCCAGGCTTACCAGTACTTGATGGCCCCTAGGTGTTCTGCAATAAATACGCACCACGTACAACCTCAAAAGACAGCCATCCGCTTTAAACAAATGTGCCTTTCTCATTCACACTGAGAAATGGTCACTTGCCAAAGGAAGGCTCCTCTCTAGAAAAGCTGGGAAGTTCCTCTGTCACAGTTGATGTCATTGCATACATCTTTCATAGAGAGGCCACACAAGCGCCAAATATGTTTCTGCAGTAATGGAGCCCTTCCAGAAATGCCCCAGCTAACACTCATGTCCCCCAGTTACAGCTCACCCTCTCTGCCAGGATCATGCTACCAGCTTGTCTTATCTATGACTATTAGTCCCACAGGGATTTTTACAGATGTTGTTGGAACTCTTATTATTTAAGTAGAGAAGGAACTAGTCCTCTTCTACCATATCACATGAAGCGGTTTCATATTTTCTTCCTTAACTTTTTCAGAAAACTTTTCTTAAAAGTACTTACCTCTGTATAAATTTCTATCACATTCTTTTTTCTCACTACTACTCCAACTACCCAGAGGTGCTCAACTACATAAAATCAAATTTGTATTTTTCAGACTGACCTTTCCTCTGTGCAAGTGCACTTAAAACTGATAATTTTAGTGTTGCTCATCAACTGACTGCTTATCTGCAGCTAACCCTCAACACAGAAGCAGCTTTGATTTTAAACTGAAGTTATTTAAACACATTTTGTCCCCCTTTCCATATTAGACAATAATTCAACCATGGGTAGTTACACTATACTCAAACTGGTGTAAGCTGAGAACTAAAACTATCCTTCTGTGACAGAGCGCAAGCTGAACACACAGATGTCCCTGCTGGAATATGAACTCCAAATATAGCTCTTCATTTGCTGCCAAGTACTGAATCTTGTATCCTTTCAGTACTCCAGCCACCAAAGAACATAACCATACAAAAAGCCATCAGTACATGCTATTTCTATAAGTAAATATAAAGAGTCAGTTTGTTAACACTGGTTATGACTGTCATCTTGAGGCACTATTGCCTGTGTCATTCACAGCCTTATGACCCAAGCAAACCTGATTCCATCAGACCGTAGTGAGGGGAGATGCTCCACACCACAACATGAGCCACAAGGTTTTATATTAAAAAAATCTCACAGTAAAGATGTAAAAAATAAGGTGAAAAGCTATACTACATAAACCACTTCTGGAATTGTATTCTCACTGGTGGAAATTCACTCTCATTCAACTGAGCAAAGCAAATTAATTTAGGAGTATATGTACTTTAGAAGGGCAAGAGACAGTTGACTGATTTTTAAAGAATTTCTCAAGAGGTGGGACAGGAAGTGAACAGCAAACTAAGGTTAACTGAATAGTCACTCAATTAAAGAAGCCCAGAAATTAATGCAGTAATTAAAAGGCAAACGGGCATTGTAATCAAGAGTAAATACTTTCCTCTTCTCTCTATTTATCCTAACACACTAGGGCATTAACTTAGCTACGCTGAACAGCAGTCTGCTAGACAGAAAAGCAAGTTAATTTTTACTGAATGTATTTAACGACCCTCATTATTATGATGGCCATATATAATATGACCTTTATTATATCACCTGAAGTTTTGATTGGTTCATATCTGAACTGAGAAGATTCATCACTGATTCTAACATAAAAGACCAGCTTCACTATCTTACCTCCTTGTTGGTAACTAGGACCCTAAGCTACATTAAAAAGAGCTCAAGAGCTTTGCAGAAGCCTTTCACTCAGATTGCTTACCATTAAAGCAAAGGACAGTATGGTAAAAAACCTGCTCGTGACACTGTTTTCCCTTCAACTTTGTTTATTGATGTACTGAACATGAAAAAGTACAAAGGATCCAAACACAAAAGAAAACATGTACAACCTCTTAAATACTCAACAGAATATATTTTCTATTCCAACAGATGTGAATTAAGTCATACTATACAACTTCAAATAAATATCAGCCTTATATTTTCCTAAGTGCTCTGATAAACACTGTAAAGTGAAGCCCAATTTACACGCCTTCTCATCAATGCCGTTAGTTGCTACAGTAGTATAGGAAAGAAGCATATAGCTACTGTTTTCCTCACATTGGAAAGTTTGTGATTTCTATAGTATATACAACTTTTAATGCAGAGGATTAGCTTTAACAATCTAAAATGCACCTAAGAATGAGGAAGTGCTCAGGAAGCCAATTGATTTTTGAATAGCATTGAGTGGGTCAGCATGAAAACTCGCTTATTCACTTTAGCACGCGCTTCACAGTATATGTACTGTACTATACTGAAAATTTTTTTAACTACAATTTAAAAGAACAAGAACCAAAAGCAACTGCAAAGATAGTGTACAACTATGTTATGCATAGAACATTGCTTTTTCTAAGGGGAAGCATATGAGCATCTCAGTTTATACAAAAAGCAGGATGTAACTACATAGTTGTCAGTGCATCCGGGTGAAGGCATCAAACCCTCAGCTTTTTTTAAAAAATTTATTATAAGCTAGATGCTAATCAGAAAATATTCTGTATTTTTTTTTCTTAAATTTCTTCAATACATGGTAAAGACTTTCTATTTCCCCAAATAGTGATTTAAGCATCATACAAAGTTAAACTTCAATAGCATACAGGTATTTATGGTTTTTGTATGAAAAATGTAAGGAAATTTGTTCAAAACCTATGATTATACTCATTTTTTACCACAAACATATTTATAAACAAAAATGTAGCATCACCATAAACAGCTGAAGCTAGACTATCTACAGACGAAAATAGCAACAGATCTGATGCACTGTAAATTCAAGTCCTCAGGACAACAAAAATGAATAAGCAGACCTCAAGTAACAATGTTAATGCCATTTACAAAGAAAAAACTCATACAAAAACATTCAAAATTGAACATCACTTGGCATGTAACTTAAAAAATAAACTAAAATCAAAAATAGCCAAAAGGTTCATAACGCAAGGTCTTATTTACATTACACAAAGCTCAGGTGTTAGCCTTGAACATAACTTTCAAAATACCTCCAAATTTACCCAACTCTGGCCACTTTTGATGATTTGCTACCACGCAAACCATGCTCAACATCTTTTCTTGAGACAAAACAATTCTTCAAACAATAGCAAGTACATCACTAAACACCATGAGCTCTATCTGAAGGGAATTCTTTAGGAAGAACAGATTTTTTTTTTCCCCCATCTCTCAGTATTTTAAATTTCCTGCTTGCTCTTATATTCTATTTTTAAATTTTCATTTGTTTCAAAATCACAAATTAATGTGAGCCACCTATCACTTAATAACCAGGAATGATCAAAGACTTCACTGATGATTACAAAAATGAAACCAACAGTGCATCCCATGGACTCTACTTCTTAATACAAAGGTCTCAAAAGTATTTCTACATCATAAATCTTTCTAAATTTTCCTCAGCAACTGCAAATTTCCTGGTAAGTTTTAAAAGCTCACTAGGTGTCATATGAAGAGATTTCTCAAAGTATTCAAGTCAAAATATTTGTTCCAGGACCAGTAAAAAGTTTCTCCAAATTTTTATTTTTATTTTTATTTTTTTATAAAAATAGATGCTTTGTTAAACCCACATCAAAGAGGCTCTTATCTCTTTGGCAAGGTACTGCTTTATGAAAAGTTCTCCAGTATTCTTACAATAAGCTTTTATAATGTGTTCCCATTCCCCAACCCAAATGATATTTATAAAATAAATACTGCTTATAACTTTATAAATAAAATGTAAACTTCAAATACTTTTCTTGAACAACAAAACAGCAATGCATTAAGTAGTAAATTAAACACAAGGCAAATCAAGAAATAACATAAAAACAACTTAAGAAGTACAACACAAAGCCTCAATATTTACTCATAGGTTAAAGGCAGTCATATAGAAAGAAAAAAAAAAACTTTTTTCCTTAGCTGAAGCATTTTAAAAGGTTCACCTTCTTCAAAGAAGGCAATAGAATATGCATTGTGACAGGTAAAAACCCTGTACCTCTTGTCAATATTCAAACACAAACAATATTTAAGAAGTTTTAATTCAAATATTAGCAATAAAAAAATCTCACATATTCTTAGGATGCTAAGTAGTCATATTTTATCCCCATATCCACACTGGCATACAACAAAGGCATTTTACCAATGCATAAAGCTTCTTGTAAATTGCCTTTGTTGTATAGGTTTCGTGTATTAATGCACTGAGAATAAATTGTTAGGCTTTGTGCGTTTTGTTTGTTTTGAAGGAGACCTGCAATACTCTGTCCCCAAGGCGGTATCCATTCAAGCTGGCTATTGCCATGGCTGCCTCATCATAGTTTGTCATAGTCACAAATCCAAAGCCTTTGCACTTGTTGGTGTTAAAGTCACGGATGACCTTCACATTGGTGACTGCTCCGAAGGGTCCAAACATTTGCCAGAGGATACTCTCATCAGCATCAGGGGCCAAGTTGTATACAAAAATGCACCATCCAGTTCCTGCATGTCCAGGGATATTAATTCCAGCCAAACTGGTCATTCCATCAATGGTCATTGGAGGAAACCTACTAAGGAATGGGGAAAACAAAACAGAATAATAAAGTAGATATCCACAGATATTCCCAAAGAAATTCCAAAATAAACCAGAAAATTATACAGGGTACTTTTCATAGTGCGAATATGTTGGCCAGACTAATAAGGTTACATCAAAAAAATCCCCCCCCCAACAATATACTATACACAAGTAGGTAGAACAGTGCTAGGTCTGTCTGAAATTAAGAAACATAGAAAAGCAAAACAAAAGCATGCATCAGAACCAGTGAGGATTAGTAAGTCACACTGAAACAGGAATTCCACGACAAAAGGTTTGTCTCTTTCATGCAAAATGCACCAAAATTAACAATCTTGGCTGAAGTCTTAACATGCAAAAATCCAAGGTCTTACTGAAAAAGCAGGAGTACACAAAATGCTTTACATTAATTTGGTTATTATAAACCTAACAGTCCTTTATTACCTCTTTACTCCATAAGCCATGTTGAGCAGATTGTCCAGCCTGCAAAACATTTAGCAAAGTGTTCAATCTTCAGACTTTTCCACCCTTTAATCTTCAGGAAACTTGGTATACTACTGCCACATCCCTTGCACCGTACAGAACCTCATGCAAAGTTAAAGTATCACCACTGAAAGAGCTGTGGCACCTTATTACACCTGATACAGTTAGCGAACACAAAACAGATGTTCTTGTGTAGCATCCACAACCATAACTAGTTCAGTTCAGAAAATGCACCACTACCAGCCACAAGTTCAGTCTAAGTCAAATACTGTTAGCATGAAGTTACAGTCAGTGACCACCTCAGTGACATTTCACAGATTACTAACTTGTTTTGGATGATGTCTTTATTGAGGCTTCTGACAGTATGCTGACTTGAATACCCACACAGACTCAGGCTTTTGAAGGAGTAAAATAAGGTAGAACGTGAACTGCAAAAAAGATTTTTAATTTTCCTACTCTTTTCCAGAAGAAAGTGTTTTTAGAATATATACACACACATATATTAGACTGTAAGCTTTCTCCATGTATTTCTTCCCTCACCTTCCCCCACGCTGCTAAACTGTAGTATGCACTCATAACTCTAAACCCTTTGGAATTACCTAGCCAATGCCCAGAACATCCACTGACTACTAATCCTATTAATTATTCCTCAAATCCCTTGAAGTGCTTCCCTAAGAAAATGTCTGCCCTAAAGAAGCTCTGGTTTCATCCTGGCAATGCCCAGACATGTGAAGTGAAAGCCTTGTTAAAAGTTCTCTTCAGAACTCCACAAAACAGGAGCTTAGATAAAAAAAGGTACATCTGATTTAGTTTTTAGCTTACAGCTACCTTACAGACCTGTATCTTACTGTGATTTGTCTCCAGTAATGAGCTATATTATTTAACAACCATCACTGGTATACAGAATTCGAATTCAAGTGCTGCAGTAGTGGAACTACAGTTCTGCACAAAAAAAAACCTGGAAGAAAAAAATACTTGTCCTTGTTTGCGGCTAAGTAACGGTCTCAAACTACAGAGCACTAAGATTCTGCAATGAGCAAGGTTTGCAGAATGCACTGACAAGAAAGTAAGCCAATGAACTCCTGAAAGAGCAAAAGAATGGAAATTAAAAAATGCCTATCAGTAGACTTGGTGTGGATGACAGGTCTAGTGTCATTAACATTTGGGGTTGCAGAGGAAGGTGAAGAGTTCCAGAAACACGACCACTTACAGGTCCTTGCTGCAGAGCAGCTGGCTCAGGACTTCACACAGTAGTGATAGCACCGTAACAGTTTTCATCAGTTACCTGGACGACTTAAAAATACTCTGGAAAAATTCTCAGGGGCATTCACTGGAAAGATGCTTTAAGTTGCATATCCTACAGAAACTGAAGAACAAACACATATAGCTGCTTCTGAACATCCAGGTCAAGATTTTTCTTAACAAGAAAAGCAGCATTGTAGTGATCCTATTGTTTTTCACTACTGAAGTTTACACTGACTATTTTCAGGCCTCTCTCAACCGTTAAAACATAGACAGGGCAACTGCATTAGGTAATCCTGTCTGAAATGTCAACAATTAAGATTTCTTGCATGTGAAAGACATGAAAGATCTGAAGCACTGGTGCAATCTAAACTACATAGTCAGCAACAGAGCTGGAATGCTGCAACAACAGCAAAGCAAAGACCTAAAAAAAGACAGATTTCCCTTTACAGATATAAAAATTTAAAATTTGGCAAGGCTGTCTCTTTTAAAGAAGAAACAGAAACCTGAAGGCTTTCCCAAAAAAATAATAATATAAAAATCTGGTTTTGTCAGCAACCCTAGTTTACTCTTGACCAGTCAGTTCAAGCTTTTCTTCCTTGCACATCCATAAAAGTGAGAAAAGTATTACTCTCTGTGGTGGTTTGGGTGGATTCACCCTTTTGGCTTGCACCTCGCTGCCAAACACCGCCTGCTCTCTCACTCTCCCCACCCCAGGAAGTAGGGTAGAAAACTTGAACTAAAATACAGCTATTCTAACTACTAAGAAGAAAATTAACTCTATCCTAGCAAAAACCAGGACATTCTCCCTGCTATTCACTACAGACTTGGCACCTACTCAGTGCTTTTTGTCACCTTTATAATTTTAAGTGGAGCAAATCATAGTACCTCTTAAGACTGTTTCAGGCATCACTCTACACTTAGTATCTCAGAAAAAAAAAACAAAAACAACTTTCCAGGGAAATTTAAATAGGCATGCATAACATTAAACATTAATTCCTTAAACAAAAAACAAACACAAACAATCAAATAAAATTTTTAAGGTTCACAGCCTAATGTTGCAGGACAGGGGTAGTTTATTGCAGTTACGTAACTGCAAAGAACTTCAGGTCTTATCCAAAGAAAAACACTCCACAAGTTGGAGAATTTTTACAAATCATGATAGATCTACCTGGAGCATCTGTTAAACACAGATGCTATTCCAGAGTAATACCAAACACAGCTGAGTATCTGGGAACAAGCACACTCAGAAGAACTCAAGGAGTTAGCAGGCCAGACCTGCCAAAATATGCTGAATGCTGTAACACACAGGCTGTACAACACCTCCCTCATGATCTTATTTCATATAATGCACTTGGGTCCATCCTGCCAGTGCAACTTCTGCCCCTGTGCTCTGCTTATGGAACAATGGCAAGCCTGCTTGTATTCAATATTCAGCACACTGTTTAAATTAACCCTTTTATTCCCTAAGAAATGGTAAGAAAATCCACCAAGTAATGAATAAAACTGGTTATCCCTTCCCTTAGCAAAGAAAGCTTCTGCCAGAAGTGCAGTCCATGAACTCTGAACATTCAGCCTAAAAGTGAAGGTAGCCAATGCACAGCTTACGAAGTTTGGTGTATTCTCTTTGAAGCAAACTGGCAGCTGATTTTATTTCTTGAAAAATAAAACAGAAACTGCTTTGAGTCTATCACTGTTTAACATATGCCAGTCACATATCCCGGGGCAGAGAGTGGGAAGAAATACTCAAAATCACTGAAAAAAATTCCAGGTACTCATGAATGTATAGAACACAGTATTTGTTTCACTTTGTTCTCACCATCTGTCCTTTCCAATACACTAAATATCACATGGAACTGTATGGCTGTAGTTTCAACGTGATGGGAACATATAGACAAAAAACGCATGCAGAAAGTATTTGAGTAATCTTAATTATAAAAGTCTGTAGTAAGAGAAGACAAAGTGGGGCATACAGGATTTCAACAACTGACTAGGAAAAAAACGAAAGTCAGAATGGGGAGGAAAGTTAGCAGGTGGGGAAGAAGAGACTGGCTGTGGCACGCCATATGGCTAAGAAGAAAATTGAATTGCCTAGGTCAATGTTAACTAAATCAACTTGTACATTAATCAACAATAATCCAGAAAATTAAAAATAACCTTTAAAAAGGGAATTTTTTAGTGACTGTACAGAAGAAAAAGATGTAATCTTGGTTCAACTCTAATTAAGTAGGTTTATTAGATACTGAAATGCTGTCAATAGGATGGAATCCATTTTTGCTTTTAGCTGTATTGGAGGAGCACAGCTGAAGTTCAACATTTTCATGTGTTTCATTTACACACAGAAACCAGACAAGCAGAGAAGGGGAAGAGTGGAGGGAAACAAAAAAGCCCATGGGAACTTGTGGCTTCCAGCACAGTTGCACACAAGTATGTATGTGACTTACCTAAAACGTTGAGCCTGCTGAGCTAGAGGTGCTGGATACCTTCTGTTTGGAGAATGGTACAGCTGTGAAAGAATGGCCTGACTGGTTTTTTGGCTTGGATTGTTAGCAAACTTTACAGTGATGGGCTCTGTGGCACCTGGAGGTTTCTGGCCATTCAAGCCCTTGATAGCTTCTTCTGCTTCAATTCGCTTGTCAAACCGGATAAACCCCACACCTCTTGATACCCCTGCACAGGGTGAGGGAAGCAAAGGAAGCATATAATAATTAATTCAGTGACTATAGAGTATTAGATATTAACATTTGATTTTCATAGCCAATCACTACATTAGTGGCCAACTGCTGTGAACATTTAATTTTGAGCTTATTAGAACTGAGCTTTTGCTCCAAGTAGGAACACAGAGTAGACTACTTAAACATAGCAGACCAAAGGGTAGTGCTGAAAAAAAATTGTGAGGGATGAAGGCGAACCCAGAACTAGCTCCACTGTAACCTCTGTTCAGTTCATACAACTGTGGAATCTAAAAATCACAGAAATTCTGTAAATAGCTTAAGTCACCTGCTGCCCATCAGGAAGAAATGGCTTATGGCCTCCTGCAGCAGCCCTTCAAGTTTCCTTTGGAGCGAATATGCTGAGAGGATGAAGAACACAGTGCAGGTTCTAGATTGGAGTAATGGGAATTATGGTCTTGTTTTAACAGTCTGTCGTTATCTCTAAGTAAAAGATTCAGCTTCAGTGCACTACTGTACTTTTGTAGGCATTATTTTTGAGGGGAATTTTTCTTGGGCCATAAAGCCTTCCTTGGTATAGAAAAGTCAAAGACAACACACAAGGGGATCAGCAAGTGCTTATGGAAGCTCTTAGAAACTTCACACCTCAAATTTATACTGTTGCTTAAATATAAACACATTAGGTGTCAATACTTGAGCCAATTAACATTAAAGCTATTACAGTCAACACAAGTTAGTGGTACGCTTTGTTGTAATATTCCTAAATCCATTCAGAGTCCCCCTGTATTTTGGTTCATGAATAAATAGACAAGTCAGACACCTGTACTCACCTGATAAAGACATTAACAACAAAAAGTGTACTCTGTTCATAAACAATGATGATTTAAACCATCAAAGTGGCAATTAACAGGCATAAGAAAGCTTTGAAGAGGCAAATGTCACAGCTTCAACTTTGCATTTATCATCTGTCAGTTTGTGTCACAACCTTATTATTCACACCATTTTGAGTCTAACTCTTCCAAATTACTAAGAGGGAGAAGGGAAGAAAGCTTAAACCTGAACAACAGCCTATGCCACTGTGCACATACTAGGATTAATGAGTACTTACAGTACACATTTAAAAGTTTAACTACATTTACTTATTCAGCCCGTTTATCAGATCTCACTATTTCTATATATGAATACACAGGAAGATACTGTAAATAGCTATTTATTTCACAAACACTGGAAATTTGACTTACAAATCCACTGCTTCTACAAATCACTACTGGCCTTTAGTTTTCCTTTCCCTGCCTCTCTACACTCACCAATTCACTATTAAAACACCTTGTAAGTATTATGTATCGACACTGAGATTTTTGTTAACACAATGGAATTGCAAAGGAGTACATACAAGGGTCTCTACAGGTCAGTCAAGTGTCACAACACTGGCATGCACAATCCTTTCAAAGTAAAATCATTTGAGAACTTCATGACCTCCTACAGCTGAAAGCTGTTTGTCACCCACAGTGACATCTGATTTTAAAAAGGTACAACTACAAAAAAAAATGCAAGCTAACTTATTATTCAGGGAATAACTATGTGAGTAAATGAATTCTTCTGCCCCACACTCCCAGTCTTTTAGGAAGATGAGACCTAGGAAAGCCCTGCTCCTTTGTATTTTGCTTTGCAAACTCAGTACTTTTGTCATAAATTTGGCTTTTCATTTGATAGCTTATTTTTAGAACAGGCTTGCTGGAAGCAGGTAAGGTAGCAAATTATAAAGTTCCTCAAGATCAGCCATTTGAACCAGTAAAAACTCTTCAGTCCAAGTCTCCAGAGTAATCACAGTGTCACTGAAACCCACTCACTGGTTAAGACACATACTGTAACAATGCAACTGACCTGCCAGAGCTTAGTTCCTATAGACACTGCTAAGCACAGAACAAGGAACTCCAAGTTCATATTCTTCACTGTGTCCAAAGTTAATGAGGCAATCTTGAAAACAGTCTTAACAGCAACTACCAATCTCTGGGTCTTTTGTAATCCTAGCCTCAGAGAACCAGCTGTGCATTTCTGCATAACATTTTATTTTTATAAAAAAGTGTTTAATAGCATTTCATAAGGCGCAGAGGGACTATTTTTGCGCAGCAGCTTGGTAAGATTATAGCAGCTGTGAATTTATCACAAGCCATGAAACAGGCTTCAAACCTGCACCTTCAGGGTGGATATGACTCAAGCTGGCTCAGTACACGCCACAATCTATTTTTGTCCATGCATATTTATGAACAATTCCAGCAGAAAATTGCATTTTCTGGCCTACATACACCTTTCATACGTTCTAGAGACAAGACTATCGTACTGAAAGGTGAAATATTTCTTAAGCTGCCAGTCTAGAAATGAGAGGATGTGCCAAACTCTCTACTTACCTGTGACTTGGTCAACCAGAATACGAGAAGTTATAATGCGTCCATATTGGGAAAAGAGCTGTTCCAGTTCTTTCTGTGTCATTGTTTTTGGAAGTCCACTAACATACAAATTTGCATCTCTGATAGAAGCTGAACTTGGCCGTGCATAGGAAACCTTCCGAAAAAAAAAGTAAAAAACAAAACAAAACAGAAATAAAACCCTTTAAAAACAATTGAAATAGGACAGTGTTCTGAGACCTTGAAATGTTTAAGGGTGGCCAGAAGTTACCCTGTAACGCCAGTTAAGTGGGGTTTTTTAGGTGCTGGCTCCTGTGAAAACACTGAAGGAAAGCAACACAGACTAAATAGGAGAAGGTGACTACACAAACTTCTATATAATTTAAGGAGTACTTTCAAATAAAGGAGAAAAGCTAGATGCACATTCCAGCAAGCCTTGGTGGAGAAAGTGTTCTCAGCTTATTCTAAGATTAAAAAGACAAATTTAAGGAAGATTCAATAATGTTTTTCTTTTATAATTGAAAAATATAAGGAATAAAGATTTCACTTTCATATCTAGGTCAAAAACACAGACAGTCCAAAGCACTCAGAGGTTTGCAAGTGTTTTTCAAGGGCTGTGCCTTTTGTACACATGTTGAGCTTGCTATCAAATGACAAATCATTCAAAAGGTCAAGATAAACTCTGCTACATCACTTTCACAAGCCTAGGAATGAATGGTAGAAGTAGGAAACGAACTTGCATTTTGGCTGTTCAACAGCTTGAAAATTTCTGCAACACAGATGTCTTACAATCAAATATCATGTGACAATGAGATTCTCAGGTTCTTTTGGACAGACGTTTTTACCTGCTCCCTCATAGTGTCAGTCAGAAATATTTTATTAAGATTATCAATTAGATTCTTCAACCCTTGGACACATGCTACAGAAACAGCATGTTGAAGAGTTCAGTATCTCCCACTGAAGTCTACACAAGTGGTTTGTCATTATAGGGAAGATTAGAACAGAATACCCATGCTTATGAAACATGACAGGACAAAACACTTTATTTGGGGCTTTCACTGTACAAAATGTAAAGGTAAAAAGGCTCAAGAAGTGGTCAGATTTATCTCCTTTTCTTCCCTCTTTGTAATGCAGCATCAGACAACTCTGGGCAGCTGGAACTTAACTGCAATACATCTTTTCCCTAATCCTTTGACACTTTTTTCAAGTCCTCCCCCTGTCTCATTTCCATGCAGATCAGTAGACTCTTAAGACTCTTGTGGAAACAAAACAAATAGGAACTTGAGATAGAACATCCCAGAGACTAAACAAGGTGCACCCTGAACACCACTGTGATCATTCAAAGTTCTATCCAGAAGCTTTGTGCAAGGTATCTTCCAAAGCTGCGTTAACAGGGCTGACCTACAAATCTTGTAGCTGTCCAAGATCCAACTTAGAGCCCTGAGAGGCACAGTCCCTTGGTCATTTAATGTAAGAGCCACACAAGAGTTGAAGACCTGTGTTCAAAGTGCATGTCTTCTGATCTCCCACACAGGCAGCTGGAAATAACCTCAGACTTTTCTCCTAACTTCCTTTTTTTTTGGTGAAAATGTGCAAATTTAATTGCAATAGAAAAACTGGCAGTGTCCAGTTTTACAGAAGGAACGTCAGGATTTCCCAGTTTCCACACAGTTTGCTTTAACTCCAGTAAAACTGCACTGAAGAACAGTTAATCTTCCACTGAAGCTGAGTCCACTGAACTAAAGATTACTTAGTCCTCTTTCTCCTACATGCCCTGCACCCCCCTATTTTTTTTATTGTTATTGGTACGCACTAGGGAACTGTCCTCAGTTACCACCATCAAGGTACCAGGTAGAAAGCCACAGACCCTTTACCAAAAATGGATCTAGTGTCTATGATGCTAAGTGTAAAAATTTTAAAAAAAAAAAAAAAAAACCAAACCAAAAAAACCCACCGAATAATTAAAAATATTCCTGACATCTGGTCATGGAGGGAATCTGCTGCGTGACTCTAGACAATTCTTTCTATCTCAGCTTCTCACGTCACAGGGACCCTTCTATAATCCTGTCATATATGATGGGTGTTTTCCAGTATGTTAAATTTGGGTTTGTTGGGGTTTTTTTCCCCCTTTAAAAATGTCTGTTCTCTCTTGTGATTTTTCCAAGATACAGTGTGAACAAAAAAAATAGCAGTTCATTTTGTAGACTAGCTGCAAACTGAAATTAGATTTTCTATTCTGACTTGATTCTTGCCCTTTCAGTTAACACAGGATTATTCCTAGAAGACAGAATCAACTACTAGCTAGAGTCAGATTTATACAGGAATGTTCACAACTTGAGTGCCTGTAACCTGCCCTAAGAAGCCTCTCTAGTTATCAGAATTGTAGCAGTAAAAGTCATTATGGCCACTTTGCAGCATCATGAGTAATTTATCCATATACTATACAGCACCACTTTAAATTACAGCAATGATGGAATCCTGTAAACTACTGAAAACAAGACACCAGATAATAAGTGTTACATGAACAGCAGTTGTGTTCCTGCACAGAACACTTGATTTCCAAGAGCCTTTCACAAGGTAGATGAGAAATTTAAATTTCTTTCAAGACAAATACATAATTCTTACTCTTAAAACCTGCTAGAGTAGATTCAAGTCCAAATCTCATCAGCAACATTATCTCTTTCAGAGGAAGAAAGTAAAAGAGATACCCTACCATTGTATCATTTTGATGTTTTTGTTTAACTAAACATGCACTTTAGATGAATATTTTCAAAATCAAGCACCACAAGTACCAGTGGAACTACAGAAATAAAGATGAGGGGGAAACAGTCTTGCAAGTCAGACAACGAGAAGAGGAATCAGACTTCAAGTAGCAGCTATACAGCAGATTCTAACACAGCTGAGTCAAGTAACTGATTTTGCCAGTTCTGTGCTAAAGGGTTTAACACCACAGTTTTGTAAAAAATTTTTTTTTAATTGAAGTGGTATAACTGCTAGCAGTACACAGCTGTGCAGTCAAAGTCTAATATTTCTGAGTAGTATCTGAAACTAAGTTCTTCTTTTATTCTATACAGTCAGCCCTCACACTGCATACACTCATATTTGAAAGAACAGTTTCTAGATCTTAACTAATTTTCCTACTCTTCTACAGGCAAAAGTATGCACCTATGATATTCCCAGGTGCACAGAAAGTCTGAGAGGTAAGCTGCAGAGACAGGAAAACAGAGTAAAACTTGCCTCTACTCAGCCAAAGAAGCAGCAAGGACAGTGATGGCTATCCAAGAAGGAGAAGAATGCAACAGCTATGGAATGAAATAACTTGCCCAATCTGCCCACTTGGCTATGAGCTTCTTTAAGAAATAAAGCTCCAAGCCACCTGACAGGACAACCTTAAGGAAACCCAAGGCCACAGAATGGAAACAGATTGACTAGGGGACAGGACTAAACAGAATCAAGTCCTGAGTGATCAAAACCCAGCAGTTCTGAAGAGTTGAGCCAATGTTTGTTTTCAAAAGGAAACCTTCCACCCACCCCCTCCCCCAAAATTAAGCCTATATGGTAGGAGGGCACAAAGTCCATTTTGTAACTGAACACAATGAACTGTCACTAATGTAAAATTTGACATTAATGGAAGCAGGGGAGGACACTACTCAAAGTAGATGAAGAAAGATGTACAGCTGCATGCATCACTGGCACATCTCAAGTTTATCTGTCAGTTATAATTGTATCCAGAATTCAGAATCACTGGGAACTGTTCTATCCAGTTTTATTTAAAGCTGTCAGACACAAGTTTTTCTTTCCATATGCACTTGATCAGGTTTTCTGGAGAGAAGTCAGAATTCCTGGGACTGGTCATAAGCTAAAGAAGGAAGAAAAACAGTGACTTATCTTTATACTTAAAAAGAAGAGTATAAAACCGCTGGTCAAACAACATTTCACTAGTGACAAACTCAAAAATACCCTCATGGTTTGTTGAAGATTAAGGAGTTATTGTGGACTTCACACTAGCTTTGAACTCAGATAAATACCTGTTACTGGGCTGTTTTCTAAGCATGCATGCTTGCTTGCTAGGACTCAGAACAGAGGTTGCAGAATGTAAGCCTCACAAACTCCTTTCAAACAAGATAAAAGAAATCTGTACAAACAGAAAATACCAAAGGCCTGCCAAAATCCCTAAGCCATACTTTCCTGGTGCTACTGTTTTCCCAGTCTCCAAACTGACTTTGCTCTGAAGCAGTTCTATAGATTTTGACAGATTAAATAGCTCAATTTTCTAAATAATCTAATGCAGTAACTGGACTTTCCCCAGCTGCCCACTGCTAACTGTCAAAGTTGTTCTGATTCGACACATTAGACAGAACAAAACTGAGGAATTATAATGTAAACAGAAATAAGATAGTTGTGTTTTTTATGAAGAAAGGCACATAAAAAGCAAAGAAAAACCTTAAGTCAACTAAGTGGCCTGTAAGGCAATGCTAACACCTAAACCTACTTTCCCTCCTGGTCAGTGATGCTAAGGTAGGCTATGAGTAAATAACTAATTCACAAGGTGTGCCTGATCTGCAGTTCAAGCTCCATAGTGGTGAGAATGAAATTAAAACTCTCCCTTTTTACCCACACATCGCCCTGGTAATCACCACAGCCAAGCAGCACCAGCATGGATACCACAGTTCGTACAAAGCAAGCTGCTAGCACAGCTTTATAGGCCTGGAAACCACGCTGATGTCCCTGCTCACCATCTCCAGTGACTGAAGCATCACCTCCAAGCCAAAGGTCCACCCTAGCAAGCACAAAATCAAGCAAGCACAAAATCAAGCACAGGTGTCTGAGGGCCTGTTTGGGTGAACAAGGGATTAAACTCCAACATAAAACCCAACATGTACAAGATGTGAAACCAGAAATATGGTGTCCAGTTGTGCACAGATGACGTTAGGAAAGCTAAAGCCCACCTGGATTTGAATCTGGTGAGAGATCTAAAGGGCAACAAAAAAGATCTGTACAAATATACTGGCAACAAAAGGAAGACTGGGGAAAACATGAACCCACTGTTGAACAGGACAGGGAAACTTCTGACCAGGGACACAGAAACAAACAGGATACTTAGTACTTTCCTTGCCTCAGTCTTTACCAGTACAACTGGCCTTCAGGGATCCCAGGCCCATGAGACAGTACAAAGTCTGGAACAAGGAATGCTTGCCCTCAGTATAGGAATATCACACTGAAGAATACCTGAACTGCACAAACAAAAGGCCATGGGGCCTGAAAAGTTGGACCCACAAGCACTGAGGGAGCTGATGGATGTCATTACTGATAGTTGTCTTTGAAAGGTCCTGAGGAAAGGTGAGGTTTCTGAGTAGTGGAAGGAAGCAAGTATCATCCATCTTCAAGAACAGCAAGAAACTCTCTTTCTCTCTAGGCATCTACAGCCCAGTCAATCTCAGCTCAATCCCTGGAAAGGTGATTGAGGAAATAATAATTAAATTTTCCTCGTCACATGAATGACAAGAAGGTGACTGGAAGTAGTTAGCACAGATTTATAAAGGGGAAGACAAGTCTGGCCAACCTAACAGTCTTCTACAATTCATGACTGCCTTGGCAGTCTCACCTTGCCAGACAAGGTGAGAACAGTGGATGAAGTTTATCTCAACTTTAGTAAGGCCTGATACTCTCTCCCATAATAACGTCACAAAGTGCACATTAAGTACATCTCATGTACCTAAGTACATAGTAAATCAGTATTAAGTATGTACTAGTTGAGTAGGACAGTGATGTAGACTGAAAACTGGCTGAACTGCCAGGCTCCACGGGTTGCGATCAGTCACTGGCCTCCATCAATACTGGTCATTGTCTTCACTGGTGATGTGGATGATGGTGGAGACTGTACCCTCTGAAACTTCACAAATGATACAAAACTGGGAGGAGTGGCTGATAGACCAGAGGGTTGTGCTGCCATCCAGAGAGACCTCAACAGACTGCAGAAGAACCTCAAAGAAGATTAACAGCAGGAAAAGCAGAGTCCTTCCCTTGGGGAGGAATAATCACATGTACCAGTACATGCTCAGAGTCGACTGACTAAAAAGCAGCTTGGCAGAGAACCTTGGTGTCCTGACAGACACCAGGTTGACCAGAAGCCAGCAGAATGTATTCTTGCAACAAAGACAGCTAACAGCCACCTGAGCTGCATTAGCAGAAGCATTACCATCAAGTCAAGGGAGGTGATCCATCTTCTCTACTCAGCACTGATGAGACATTTCTAGGGGGTTGTCCCCAGCTCTGAGCACCCCAATACAATACAGTTATTTACAAATAGAGGTGAGTTCCGTAAAGGGCCACAAAAGTGATCAAGGGACTGGAGCACCTCTGATGAAAGAAAGTCAGAGAGAATAGGGATTGCTCAGACTGAGGAAAAAGCAGCTCAGCAGGATCTTAGCCATAAAAATCTGATGAAAGGAGTAAGTAAGATCGAGCCAGACTGTTCGCTGTAGCATCAAGTCAAAGGACAAAAGGCAACAGGCACAAACTGAAACACAGAAAAGTTCATTTGGAAATTTCACATAGATTTCATTCTGTAAGACAACACTTTTTCATGGTAAAGGGTGGTCAAGCACAGGAAGAAACTACTCAGATTGTGGAGTCTAACGCTGGAGATGTTCAAAACCCAACTAGACACAGGCCTGAGCAATCTGCTAATGGTGAACCTGCTCTGAGCAGGGGTTTGGACTAGAGGTGCCTCCAACCTCAGCCATTTTGTGATTCTGCAACAACACATAACAAATCTTAAGGAAATTCTTTGAAATGGACTTCTACCCAGAGTGTGGAAATAACATAAATCAAGTAGTTATAGCCAGGACAGAGGATTCCCACTCAGCCTTTTGTACAAAACCAATAGTTTCCTCCCTATTCCTTCCAAGAGGAATTCAAAATAGAGACACTGTCTTCCAATAGAGAATTTGCACTGTTGGACATATGCTGCCACGTATCAAGGATATAAACTTTGAGTCCCTCAGAAAAGGGGAAATCCACAAAAAAATATTTGTTAACTTACTGCAAGTTTACTTTATACTACACAACTGGTACCTGTCTAGATATAAAAATACCTGCAAAACTCCTCTCCCTTTTCCTCTGTCAAATGAGTAGGAATAGTTTCATGGCAACAGTCAATCCAGTGATGAGTCTACTGCCCATAACCTAGCTGGTAAATGCTATTTGGAATAGCGTTTGACATAGCAGTCAAGGCATATACTGAATACAATTTAAAGCAAGCAAGTAAATAAAAGCAGTAAGCTCTAACCAGTAAACACCACTATTACAAGTTCAGATTCACTGTCATTCTCTTTAAATTCTTTAAGTGTGTTTACAAGGTATTTTTCACATCTAAGAACATACACCAATCACAAATCACCAAACACTGAAAGCATCCCAGGGACTATTCCTGTATCCTAACTGATGGATACTGGCATTTGGGCAGATTAGTCACAGGAATAACATATATCAAACTGAAATCAGTACTTTATTACCAACATCCAAACACTATGGCTAGCCACCTTGCTAAGCACCAGAAGTTCTGGCCAGGCAAGAAATCTGAAAGAAACACAGAACTTCAGAAACCCAGTGTAACTGAAGTTTGACTTTCTTTGGCAAAACATTACTAGTGATCTGTGATTACTGGAAGTCAGCATCACAAGAGAAAAACAAGGACACAAAATGTTACTCATATAAAGGAACTAATTCCCATGCAAAAAAGCTTGGCTGGAGTACGGGATATACAGTTTCTATGCATTATTGATGTCAAAGTCCAGCTATTTCACTTGTGATACAGATTTAAAGCAGAGACTTTCCTGATTCATATCGCTATCTGTATCTTTTCAGTTCGCTTGTTCAATAATTACTTGCCAATAGTTCTAGATTCAATCTATTCAAACAATACACATATGGACTGAATTAATAGTTGTGTTAAAATATTACTTCCATACCTACTACAACAAGTGAATATTTAATAAAGAAACATTAAGGTTATGCAACGTCAAAACTGCTGAACACAATGCTAGTCAAGAAGCAGCCAGAAAGCCTACAATTTTAAATATTTAATGATGACACACATTACAACAGCACTGAACACAGCTACTCTGGAGACATCAATTTAAGAACAGTTTTACTGGAATTTTCCACTGTAGTTAGTAGGAAAGACACTTGTCTCTAGAAATGCAAACATTACACCAAATTCAAGTATTTTCACTGATTTAATTAATATTTCATTCTTAACATCAAGATGAACTGATTTACAATTTTCAAATCAAAACTGTGAACATTAGCAGATTAAATACAGAAGCTGCCAAAAAGAATAAAGAGACCCAGCCTCTACAAATTAATGTTTCATTTTCTTACTATCTGCTACTACTTCTAGGCACCCCAGCACCATACTTCCATCTTTTTTATCTTGTAGCTTATTACTAGTATAGAGGGCAAACAAAGTGTTTGTGTTACCTACAAGTCTTTAAATCTGAAATATTTATAATGTTAAAAGTAGGATTTCAATGTTTGCATTCAATGACTTCCAGTGTCAACTTTCAGTTTATAACACTGTTTGGATAGTCTCTGGTTCTTTTAAAATGCATGCTTCAGTGGAAGAAAAAAGAAAAAGAGAGAGAAAAAAAAATCCAAATAAATTACCACCCAGCCTACGCAGATGAAAATGGGTTAATTCTTCTTGCAAACCAGACAGATTTATATTGGGAAGAGGAATACATTAGCAATATATAAACTCCTTCGGCAAGCACAGACAGCAATGTTCTCAGAGACCATTATGCCAGTCAAGTGTTCTTGACTTGCACTTAAGTTAGTGTACAAGATGCCATGACTCAAGAACACTTCTTAATTTGATTTCTAGTAACAAGATGCTGCAGCACACAGCAGAGACCAGGTCTCAGCTGTCACTAGCCAGTGATAGGTTTTTGTCTGAAAGAGGAGTCCATTACTATATATTCATCAGGTTTTGTTGGTGCTTTAAGAGCCGAAGCTGCAGGCAGCCTCAGTCTTGAGCAATTAATTCCTAACCTTGAGTGAAAAATAAAACAAGCGGAAAAACAAGCAAGAACATGTATGAGACAGGAAACAGGATGTTTATGCACTGTAATTAGTAACCCATTAGAAGTAAAAGAATGGCTTATGAACAGGTGGAATTATCCAGTCATGTCAATTATTTAGGCGCGTGCTCACTGTGTGTGTGACAAGGGGTAACAAATCAAAAGTGAAAGAATGCCACGTGCTTGTGGTGTGCTGGAGGAAAAAAGGATGTATAAGCAGTGCAAAGCTTCAATAAAGTGCTGATGCCTGATCACATCTCGGTGTTGGTCACTTCATCCGCCACAAAGTTTACTTTTTTGTTTCCTCTCAAATGAAAGATAGTTCCATTCCAAACAGAGCCTAAAGGCCACTTTTCCTAGTATATACAACACTGCCTCGTCATATATGCACATGCTGTTCTGAGTTTTAAGTTCATGGTGCAAGATTGTACCAGCATTTGTTCCTGTGGGCAAAGCCTACTGGAAACAGGATAGACTTCCCTCTCTAAAGGCAATTTAGACTCAACTCCGTGGAACTACAAAAGCATACTACTCAGCCCCATTTATGTGTGTAGATTAAGCTTATAAATGTACCCATATCCCATTCAGGCTTTGTTTTTACAGTCTGTCCTGCAATAGGTAAAGCATTCAAAAAATGGACACAGAAGTAACAGCCCTTCATCACTACCATCAGAGAAGGTTTTGCTGGTTTAGTCCATGTCTCATGAAGAGTGTCAGCTCTGACAACCAGTGCCAAAGTTGCAGGCCTGAGGTCAGCCATGGGATCTACGTCTGTTCTGTGCCTGCACAGCTGAGGCCATAGACAGTCCTACCTGACAGTTTGCTCCTCCTTAAAACAGACAATTAGACCTAGATCTGGCAATGAAGGAGTAACTGGTGGGGGACCATAATGAACTACACTCCAGAGACAAATGGCTCATTAATGCACTGCCCCGATATCAGAGCTTTGTCTTCAAGGACTGCACAGAACAGGGTATATTTAAAAGGGACCTGCAAAGTCAGTAATTGTCTCAGGATATTGCTGCACAGAGTAATTATGTCAGTTGCTATGTGCACTCTAGACAAAGGATCCCCTACGTTCCTGGCACACAAGCTACGCTGACCAAGGCAGCCATTTCCACAGCCAAATCAACAGCCCAGATAGAACAATGTTGAAGCTCCAGTTCCTCTACAAGCTTCTTCTACAAGTAGGTGTAAAATATGACGTCAAAAGTGATTACTGATGGTCATAGTAGTTCACATAAGCATGACTCATCAACATAGGAATACTTGCATTTTATAAAGCTCTTCCTCTGAACTAGAGTAATTTTATCTACATAATACAAATTTGCCAAGAAGCAGTAGGCTAAACATACTACACTATACCTAGTAAGACTCACAAATATGAACACAACATTTTCCCCCCCACCCTACCAACTCAAAAACCGTAAGACAGGCATGCATTTTCCAAAGTTAAGGAATGACCTCTCTGCAGGTAACTTCCATTGAAATAAGCTGAAGTTTCCTTACAGATGTAGACTCTTGCAGCTTTTGATACATAACTGCTCACAGGAAGGTTTTCCACCTTTACATATTTGTCACTTTCACTCTTGTGCATGCTAGTGCACAGTATGGACACTAGATATAAAGCCTCCAGCATCTGAGGCTTCCACCCATTTACAGATTACTTACTGGACAGAGAGGAGCATCACTGATACAGCAACGGGTACTGGAAGCTGTAGAAAGATATTTAGCTTCATTCCTCTTTGATCCTGTTTCTGTATACGACTATTGTCAGTCAGGAGACAACCACCATAACCACTTGTGCTACTCTCTTGCAGCACAGCCCACGCTCACCCTGCTTTCAAGCAGGCAGCAAGTCGAAAGCCCTGGCTCTACAACAAAGCCAGGAAACTGAGACAGTTGCTCAGGGTATTTGCATCAGCATTAAATCTAAGGAAAAAAAACTGGTTTCAATTCTGGCTCTAAATCGTAGCTCAGCATTTCAATCCCCTCTTCCCTTTCACCTTCACCACTTCCTCAGAACAGGACATGATTTAGTCATTATTAAAGCATAGGCAGCAGCAAGTTCAGCACAGCAAAGCAAGTTTTAACAGAAACTCAGACCATAAGCAGGTTTTGTCTGGATTAGAAGACTGATGAAGGCCTAGGACAGCACTGAGACAGTAAAGACAACCACACTGAGAAGCTGAGAAAGCCCGTAAAATTAATCCTTGAGATGAAATTTTTTCTAAGAAAGTACAGGATTCTCCAGTCTGGGAAGCATTTTCTCCAAGTACTATTCCCAAGGTTATCTTGACATGAAGTACCCAAAATACCTCCCTGTGAAGGCAAGATCTCTTCCCATATGCTGAAGACTCACTATGTAAAGCACCTGAGTACCATGCCAACATAGGCAAGATGAACCTTTCATCAGTCTTACATCAATAAGTCATCAACTCATTTTCCCTGTCACCATCAAGCCAGCTATTATGTCATGAGTTTTCTAATAAAACATGGCCAGTTTTCATCAGTAGGCAAGAGTAATACTGATCAATAGTGGTATCAGATTCAATACAGGTATAGCAGTAACAGGCCTGATCACAGCTACAGTTTTTAAAGAAACTTTTAATGGGCCCTTCCCTTCCTCCACCCTATGCTGAAAGTACCCTGCTAGATGGATTCCCATTGCTTTAGATTAAGGGAGCCTTGATTCTAGCTCAGTCTCACCCTTGGTAACACCATGTGATCCAAGAGAACCATTTTTCTGTTGGAAAAAAGCAGCAGGCATGATGTTGGAAAATGACCTCTTTATGATATTTCAGGTATTCTCTGTGTAGTAGTTCCCAGTAGTTAAACTGGCTCCAGAACGATTTATACCCCTGGCTCTCTTACAAGCCAGACAAAACTAACAACTAGAGTTCACCATGTGTCTGACTCAGCAATCATGGACAGATCAAGTCAATCTTGCACCTAAGAAATGCACTATCCTGGTATCTTGTATGTTTGCATGGTTCCACCAGCTCTTTGAAGATATTCCTTGGAAGTGTCAGTGACATGAATTAAGAATATGCCTTTAGAGTCTTAAAACACAAAAACTCTGAAGCCCTGACAATTTTTTATGGCTAGACTTTGAAAAAAGTCAAAGCCATTACTCAAGTCAGCAAAAGGATCTTTACAGAGCATGTCACAGTACCAAATAAGGACTTTTCAACATTACAGGAAAAAAGTCTTCCTAAATTTGCTTTTGGTCTGGTTTAGTCTAAGAGCCAAGTGTAAAATGGTAGTACAATGTATTTTGAACATGGTCAGCTTGTGCAAAAGCTGTATTTGTGTTCTCAGAAAGAGAGTGTGACAGAAAGAACAATCAAGCCAGAGGACACCTATGCACCATGGTTAGCAAGTTCTGCAAGGATGGCTCAATGAATTTTAGATTAAGTGTCCACACAGGTTGACCTTGAAAGGGTGAACTGGCTTTCCTTCTCTGTTTCCTCCTACAGACACTGATGAAGACAAAAGGGGCTGTTTGCTGCAAAGGTTAAGATCAGAAAGGACAGGTATGATGGGCTCTAAACTGCATTATTTTCATTTGCATTTAAGTTAATTTCATAATCTTCAGGTAATTTTAACCACGTGTTACTTTAAGAGTGGATGAGGAGAATAACTGAAATACAGAATTAATCACATTAGTCAATTAGCTCTTCTCCAACTTTGATACTGCACTTCATCTCCAGTTGTCAGGTTTTGTTCCTAGCTCTTGACTGTGTCCTTTTCCCCCATGTTTTGTTCCTCATTTTTGTGTTTGTTTTCTTCTCTTCTATTTCTCTTTGCTAGATTCAAGGTCTATTCATTTCCATTATGCCAGCATTCCCTTATGACAGCCCTCTTCCAGCACAAATTTAGACTTAAGATTAGTCTTTATACATGACAGAGAGCAGAAGGACCAGGATTCTTCCTTAGGATTCAACCAATTAGAGACAGCACACTGTTCAAAGATGAAGGCCTTGTAAAACTGCTGCTGTATGTGCCACAAAGGAACACCAGAAAAAGGCTTTCACAAACTTGGTCTGAAGCGGATATGAGACCCAAAGTGCATTCAGTGAACAGAACTAAATTTAATAGTACGTGTTAACAACACAAACCAACTTGAAATCCTGCTTCAGGCAAAAACAGAACCAGAGTTTTTCCCAGAAGTGCTTCAGATTGTACAACAGTTTACCTATATTATCAGAAGTTTCACATACTATAAGAGAAGGACAATAATTGAATTCACTGACCTCTTTCTACACTAAAAGAGTACAATACTTCAGAGGACAAGAGGTCACAGGATAATATCCAGCCCTCCACAGGAACAATACAAACAAGAATAAAATCCCAGAAGAGCAGACCCCAAATTTCCTCTTGTTTTTGGAGCCAACATTAATCTGTTCAGAAGTTTTCCCTTTTTCTGAAGGAAACGAGTGCACTTCAACTTCTCCATGTTTGTGTCTAGGGAGCTGCTGCTGCTGACAGAGACACTAGCAAGCACATCCCTTGGGTCTTTCTTGCATTATTTATTCCACAGACACACCTTACAGAAATGCACAAAACATATCCACTGCTATTTACAGTTACCACTTCACTGGAGTATCTTGCAACCTTTCAGAAAAAGCTATTACTGCATCAATAAAAGACAACTAGAGTCAGTATATAATTAACATGTAAAAAAACCTTGAGAGCCACTAGCTTAATAGAGGTCAGTTTGTCCTAAGACTTCTATAATTTCAAAACTAAGTGTAGCCATATTTTGAAGTACTAAAAGCATTATTATGAAGAAAGTTATTTGTATTTAAAAAAGAATCCAGACACACCTCCATGCCTGGCATTTGCAGCATTTTGGACCCATGCAGAAAGCTGTATCCTTTAGAAGATTTTGCATAGCATGGGAAGGGTAGAGGACAAAGATGCATCATAATTCTCAGGAGTAACAAGCAGTTTTTTGTTGGTTTTGTAGGCTTTTTTTCCACTTGCTTAGATCTTGGCTTTTGAGTAATGCTTACAGTCTTTCTTTAGCTCCATATAGTACTGTGGGCCCCCTCTAACACCTCAATTTCTGTGTCAGAATCCAACCCCCTATGCAGGCTCAAGAAGGACCTTACTGCACCACTAAGGTTTCTGGTGGCAAACCTGCTCAGCAGCCATAGGGGTGAGCTGCATTTGCCTAAGGATCCTCTGCCCTAGGGAGAGCAAGGACAGACTCCTGCAACAAACCCCCATCAGCTGCAACACAGCACTTGGGGTCCAAACAGAAAGCTGTGCAGTTGCTGAAGGTCAGTGTAGCACATCAGTCTGACACATGCTTATTTTCCTTGGAGTGGTTAGGCATTAATGAACAACCATGCGGCTGTAACGTGGTTTACAAGAACTGACAGCAATATACATTCAAAACTGAATCTTCCTCTCAATATTATTCAGCAACATGAAAAACAAGCAGCCAGCTTAAGCTGGTTAAGTAACATTCAAAGTCTGAAGAGATTTGAATTTCAGTAAAGAACAAATTTTACCTAGGGGTGAAGAGGCATGTGTGGGGTGGGGAGGGGGTTTAAAATGGAAATGCTGTCAAAGCTTTAACTGTAACATAGCTAAAAGATTGTATAATTACCATTTATGTAACTCCTGCAGAAGTTTAAGGGAAAAAACCACCACCTTTACCTTTGTTCCAAGACAAATTGTTCTTCTGCTTCAGATCTGATAGAGGACTTCAATTTTACCTTGAGAATACAGTCCTGAGGTATTTAATTACCCTGTCAAGACCACTAAATGGTCTGGCACCATGCCCCCTCTCTCAATCTTTGCTGATTGATAGCATCAGTTAAACTCACTAGCTTTAATTAAACCTCCAAATAGGATCCCCTTTTGCTACTCACTAGATCAATGTTCTTTAGTGCTACAAGAAAAAAAAAAAATCAAGAAGGTAAGGAGGGTTTCTCTCACCTTCACAGCTCACTTGCCTCTGGTATTTTAATAGACTTTTTACACAACTCGTATTTCACAGCTCCCCAGGGATGTTAGTTAATGAAAAAATTACTACAAAAATGACACTATCAAATTTTCCTCTACAAGTATCAAAGGTGAAGCAAGGAAGGATCTCAATCTTTCACCTGCTGCACGAACTCAGAGATCAAACTAGCTTTTCCCCCCCCCCCCCCCACTATTTTGTTATTTTCCATTAAGTGTACACAGTGTTTTCAAGACTACTGCCACAGGTGGAGGTTTGTAAGGGTGGAGATCTTGAGCAATTGAGTTAAAGGATAATTCCTTAAAAAAATCAATCTTATTGTAATCTAAGTAATGATTGAGGGCACCAAGTGAAATTGCATTGCATAATACCAAGTTATAAGGACACTCTGCCTCACAGGACACTAATGAAGTTGTGGCACATCCCTCACTTCAAGTCTTCCCTTGCTGTACTGCAACTCTTTGGGCATTTGTAAAGCTGATAGTTCAGTATTCACTCTTCTTCTAAAGTCATAACTAGCTTTTCTCATTGCTCAGCTTTCTCTAGTAGGGTAGTTAACTAGATGATGATAGCAAAGTATGACCTTTGTGTTTCTAGCCAAAAAATTTGTCAAGCTTAATTCCAACAGGAAGTTGGCAGAGTGTTATATATTTAGCCTGATTTTTTTTTTTAATATATGCAAAGCTCTAAAGAAGTGGGAAGAAAACCTAGAGATTTAATACTTCAGATAAAATATTTCTTAAATCTCTATTCCCTTGACAGGTGATAATTACCCATGTAAACACCCTAATAGTCCAAAGAATTTAAAGAGGAAGGAATCTGACTAAATCTGATTTTTAAGAAGCATTAGCTAGGTGAAATACAGCTAGATAATCACTGCTATCTTATAAAAAAGGACAACTCCTAGGCCTCTAGCCTGGACAAACTATTTTCTTTCCCCTCTCCAATGCATATTTGCATACATGTATCACCAGCATTAATGTCTGCAAACTCCCACATGCAGACACTCCAGCCCCTCTCACACTGGAGACCTGGGGACAGGAGAGCAGGAAGCTCCTCAGCCCCAGCTCACCTGGCAAAGGAAGCACAAGCATGGCATTATTGTCATCTGTGATGTTCTCTTAGCAGCTACAATCCACAAAAGAGCACATCCATCATTCAAGCAGTCTAGCATCCACAGAGAAAAGCCAAAGAGATTTTCCTGTGTCTTCCTGTTACCCCTAATAATCTAGGTAAAAAGCTGTCTCCTGATCAGCATCTTACACAGGTCTATGCCAGTTAAACAATAGGCCATTCTTCTGCCCACCCTTCTTTAGACAGAGAAGAATACTACACTTATCTGTTAATGCAGAATTCTTTTACACCATACTGAAAGATATTCCTGGTTCAGCTAATCTCACAATAAATTCATTTGTATCTTTTTATTTTGAAGATGTTTTCCCAGGAGCAAGGGGAGGGGGAGCCACAGAGGATTTCCTCCCTCCCAAGCAGAAGTCAAGCCAACAAAACAGGCACTGAATTTCCATATTGGTATGTGCAAGTCAGTGACTCTCATATGCTGTTTGCTCCTCTGAGTTTTCCACATTTGGGAAGAACTGATCTTTCCAGGACAATCCAAATGAGAAAAAAAGTCATGTACAAGCAAGTGGGTAAAGAGAAAAATCACTCCAGGCACAGAAATCCACATTTTCACTGGCTCTTAAATAGAAGAGAGACAAAGTGCTTTCCAGCAGCAGCTTCTTCCTAAAGAGAAGCCACGGAAAATGTTTTACCTCTTCTAAGATACAACTTGTTTTCACACTAAAGTTGCATAATTAAATGAAGCCCAAACTTCACAGGCTACCTGCAATCCAAGTAACACTGTTTACACTGCAAATAAGCCATAAATTATGCCACAGAGGGCACCTAGATATATTGCCTAGCAGAGTAGGGTTCAGTATCTAACACACCTGGGCATGCCTTCAACATCAATGCATACCCACTCTACAGTTTTAATATTCAGGTCAAAACAGAAGGCAACACTATTGTCACCAGGTTAGACGAGACTACGACTGCTATGACTTGCTTTGGATCTGAAATTTGGTTAAGATACTTAGCAAACAGTTCAACAAAGTATTCCATAAAGCATTTCACAGGATTATGTTATTTTTAAAAAGCTATCAGGTAATAGGTTTTTATATCGCTACCCATATAGAAAAACTTCAAGCCAACATTTTGCAAATTCACCTTTTCAATATATTTTATTTCAAGAAAACAGTAGGTGGCATCCCCTCAGGGATCAGAGAAATATATGCAATGACTAACAGGTTAGTATAAGAGCAGTGGTTCAGAGGTATGTGTCATGGCCTCAATCTAGAACATCACACATCAGGATGAGAACAATGCCCTCCAGTGGGAACGCTCTCAATTCCACCACAATGTGAGGATCCATCACCTAACCAATGAGGATCATTCCAGTTTTATAGACTAACAGGAAACAAACATTTTCAACCATGTAGTGAAATACTGAACATTGCTACAAAAGTCCCAAAAACAGAGAGAACAAATATCTATTTTTTTTCTTCTGAAATCAAAATATTCACTAACACTATCCTACCCCATAATTTTTCCTATGAAGGTATATATGAAAGTCTCAATGGCATCCATTTTCTAAACTTGAAAGTAAATCTAAGGGTCGGATTCCAAGTTTGCCAAGCATTATTTTTTTCCAATTGAAGTACCAACTCTGGACAAATACGAATACTGTAGTCTATAAACTGTAAGTAGTCTCTGTAAAAATCCTGGCAGCAAGATCTCAGAAGTGACTCCCTCTACCCCAGATGTGATCCCTAAAGGCAACAAAGGCCTCAGACATCAACTTCACCTCTGCTCAGTACTGCCTCCAGGCTGATCTGTAATGTTAATTATAAAGTACTTCACAGTAGTCTGGGCATTTCTATTAGTTCACAGATAAAGGCAGACTCCTCTTGGTAACTCTGCTTTCATGTCACTGGCACAGAGACATCTTAGTTCTTTTAAGAGAAGTAACTGTCCAATATAAAAACACCTTAGTCTTAAAACATATTAGGGATCCCTGGGCCACTGCCCTTGCAGTGTGGAAGGAGGTAAAACCAGCCTCTTCAAACAGCTTGGGAGAATCCAGTCACAAAAACTTGGCCCGAAACCCAGCTTGTGTCCAAGAAGGAAGAAGGGTAAAGGAGAAGGGAGTAAAGCAATTTTTCCCCCCCTCAGGTCATGCACACTGATACTGATAGATACTGCTGAATTTAAACAGGGCTGAATGTGGGTAGCTAGAGTTACCTGTAACATGAACAAGTAACATTTACAGAAACTTTTTTTCTACCCGAACAGAGATGTTATTTTGGTGAAGCGGTCATCATTTCACCTTGTGAAAACTCAAATGTTTCATATTTTCTTTAGCTAAGGACATCTAAGGCACAAATCCCTGAAAACTGATACATAAGCTTTAGTTTCACTGCAGGGAAATTGTCTGGTATTGTTTGTAACACACAAGTCTGCCTTCATATCCTGGGAAGGCAGGAATGGAAAAGCACCAGTGTCATCACTCACATCTGGCTACTCCATTTTCAGGTTTCCCCCCCCACAGACTTTTTTTTACAATCAATTTTTAGCTGCAGCAATACAGTGACTGTCTGCATTAATCATTTAGCAAGGTGAAAGAGGATTAAGAATTCATATACTAGCAACATAAAGTAAGTAACTGGAAAACCCCCTTAAGGGATCATTTTGATTTGAGAGATCTGCCTTGATCCTCTGTAACAACACTGTTTTTTGCTTGGCTATTTAGTCACCAGAACTTCCAACTCACCACTCTGGAGAGATGCATTTTTTATTTGTCCAAGATATTAAAATGCAAGGATACAGCATACCTGCAACACTTCTGGAACTCAAATTTGCAAGTTTCAGTTGCAGTTTCAAATACTGTAATCCACTTTATGAAATCTCAGGAATCCAGAACAGGTAGCAAGAACAGGTAGTAATTATTCTAACAATAATTACTGCCATCTTATTTTTGTCTCAGTCATCTTTAAGTGTCTCTGCATTGCTTTTTAAGTTCAAACCTTTTTACAGGTGAGCTTTACCTTATGGCTCAAATATGATCCTAGTAAGAGGGCAGTCACTATCCAAGTGATCAGCTAGCAAACCCTGCTGTGTAATGAGGAAAAATGGGCTGGCTAGAACACTGATTGCCTTCAAGCACCAACACCTGTGAAACTTGTTCCAACGTCTGCATTCCCTGATAAATTTTATTTCACCTCCTCTCTCGCAAGATTTCAGAACCGAAACAATTACTCAAATGCATATCTGAACTCTTCTGAAAATGGAATAAGACAGTAGATGAAGAAAAAGTAACTCTTAAGATTTCTGCGTCTAGAAATTCAAGAAACTGAATTTACTAGAGAGGTGCAGGAGTTACAACACAAACAAAAAATCCCAAACTTCAGAGACCCAGAGACTAGAGCCCTAGGAGTCCAGTAATTCACAGATAAACAAAATAGTTACTTCAGCCTTTCATTTTAAGGATTTGTAAGACTACAAGACAAGACACTAGTAACGTAAAAAATGGAATATTAATAAGCAAGTTATACTGTTTTCTTTGAGAAATTAAGTACAAAGCACATAGTGCAGTGTTCAGACTATATTCAGTATTGTATTTCTCCAACTGAAGCATACAATAATTCCTCAGCTAAAACAATTCAAACTCCTAAACAAAGGACTAGCCATATGTTACATGGAGAAGTCGTGGTCTATTCTACTGACATTAGTAGAATGCTTCTATTACAACTGGAAAGGGAAAAAAAATCATGCATCTAATCAACAATAAGTCAAAACACTTCCATTTCTTTAAATCGTAAGTAACACTACATACCTTTATGGTTTTAGTTTGAAGCCTCAATCCATTCAGAGTGTTGATTGCTTTTTCAGCATCCTTGGGGTCAACGTAGTTCACGAAACCATAACCCAAGCTCTGTCCTGATTAAAAAGAGAAAGAAGAGTGATCGTTAGTACTGCAGTGCCATGCTATAGGATAATGGACACAATGAGCAAAAATTGCCTATATTATATTAAAGAACAGTATCTGACTCCAATAAAGTTTCAAAGGTTCACAAGACCTAATTTTTCCAGAAAAGTTAGTGTTTTTTAATGAGCTGCTTCTGTTCCCATGGACTACCCTAAATTCAATGCAGAAATGTCTACACTCAGTTTAATGAAAGACTCAAAACTTGCTATGAAAATAAGTTCAGGAGTTTGTTATGATCTGTTAAGACTAGAGGAAATGCAGGAGCTTCAAGGTTTAGACAACACCAAAAATCCATTATTCACTTACTTTTCAGCTTTTTTAAACTGAATATAGAAAGTATAGTGGCAAAATTCTGGACCAGTGCTTCAAAAATGAAATGTGTTTCAAATCCACTTCAGTATCAGAATTGAGCCAAATCTGAAGCCAAGCTTTTCTACAGATTTTATTCACACACTAAATAAAGTCTCCCAGTAACAAGGAGTTTAAAGGCTCATTTTGTTCCTATATTGAAAACAACTGGTACAAGTAACTGGTTATGAGAATCCAAAGATGCAGCGTTTTCAGGTTCTTTTAGCATTGGTAATTCAGATGATAGATGAACATAAAACATTAATTAGCTCTTAATGACTGAACCACAGCCCATTTCTAACAGTATATTCTGCCTAAGCACTTGTTACTATACACTTGGTATCTTAGCAGTAGTAATCTCTTGACAACTTTAAAACCTAAAGTATACCACTCTTAACTAGCTGCCTTCAGCATACACCTTCAAAATATTTTTAGCACAAAAGAATGTAAATAACATAGCAAAAATGATACCACTTCTTAAGAATACTATCCCTCATTAGCACAGACCTTTTCAAAAACACTCTCCCATACTCCTTGACCATTCTTTTTTTTTTGGAAACTGAAACAATTGAGTTCCAAAAAGCAGTCAACAAGCCAAAGGGAAGCATCCAATATATCTAATTCACAAAATCCTGGTTTGAAACATTAGCTTGGAGTTACACCAATATAGAAGGATGAACAGTATTACATAAAGCATAGCTTTATTACAAGTATTACAAATAGCAAATTCATTTATTGCCAGCAAAGGTACAAAGGAACCTATGCTGTATCGAGTTCTTGTACAGTAACTATACAGCATGTATTAAACAGCGTATAAAGCAAAAATCTGATGGGAAGTTTGTAACTGATTAAATAAGGCAAGAGAGGGTTTAGTAACAAGTCCACTACTGGAGGCATTAATAATTTTGTACAAATAGCACTAAAAGTTAGAGGACACTATAACTCCCTCAACCCTACCAAGCTACCCCTGTTCTTCCCAATCTCCTCAAAACAGCACACATAAACACAAAATAATTGACTAGATGAAGCAGTGAACAGGTTAATATATGCAAAGTTATTAACAAAAAACATTCAAAACCCAACAGGACAAAGTTGTTTGAGCATCCTGCTCTAGACAACTCTGCTCTGAGCAGGAGCTTGGACTACACAAAGTCTAGAAGTGCCTCCAACCTTAGCAATTCTCTGTTTCTGTAACAAATAATATGAAAATAAGCAGAAGCATTTCTGTACTCATTTACAGCTCTATCTAGGTATAGCTAAGTTCCTTATCCTAGAAGTGCCTTTTTCCTTTTTAGTTTGATTACAGTAGAGCAAATTCTATACCTGTCACCTCCATCACTCCCACTGTCTGCAGAAACTCTTCCCAGTAGTGTCTCCAAAAAAGCACAACTTAAAAGAATGTCTCTTTTTGTGCATGGCTTTTATTTTCGTCTTATCTCCTAATGCAGAAATGCTGATTTTTGGCGTTACTATTGATCTCATAGGAAGGAAAACATTTAAGCCACAATCTTAAAAGACATTAAAACCTCTAAGAGAAAGCAATTTAAGACTTTTGTAATACAGTGCTCACTAATTCCAGAGTGAAGATAAAAATAAGTACAGAAATTTCTACTACACTTCTGTTCAAGTCATCTTTATTTTTCCACATTAAAACATCTAGACCACTGCAGGCAAAGAGCATACCCAGCTGTTACAAAAGGTGTAATCCATGACCAATTTTTCCACAGACATTCTATTAGTGAAGCTTGATGAATATTAGTAGACTAACCTAGGAGGATGCACAAACCATATCCAGTCATTAATTCAGGACAAGCTTGAACTCATTTCTGCTGGTTTATTCTAAAATTTTGCAACTAAAAAAAGCTTTCACTGTGAGGGGGTGAAACACTGAAGCAGGTCACCTAGAAGGGTTGTAAAGTCCTGGAGATACCCAAAGTCTGACTGGACATGGTCCAGGGCAACCTGCTCAGGGAGAACCTGCTTGACAAGGGGGAGTTGAGTAGATTATCCCCAGAAGTCCCGTCCGCCCTCAATGATTCTGTGAATGATTTACTTTATTTCACTCCGTTTTGTTTAATTTGGGCTATCATCTAAAATTCAAAGGAGTTAAGATCTGACATTCCAAAGGACTTCTTGTTGAAAAGGCTAAGGTAAACCTTCTTTAAGAAATCGAAATTTTGCCTGAGGATTAGTGGTTCAATTACACAATATCAATAATTCAGAGTCAAAAATCACTTTCTTCACAGAAGCACATGACAGAGATGAACCTTGGCTCTCAACAAGTTACATCAATAACTGGAATCTGAACCTGATTTCTGAAATCAGATGCTTGAGGGACCACTTTTAAATCTTCCTGGTTGTGTTTAGAGAAGATGCTCGCTTAAGAGGTTTGCCAGATCATATGCAGATGGCTGAGTTTTGCGAAATGCTTGTCTGGATTTTCTAAAATGCAGCAGAACCAGCTATTTCAAACAATCCATCAGATACCCAAATTATTGCAAAGTATGTCTGACAGTGGTATTTCTCTGGTGGTAAAGTGCCAATTGGATTACAATAACTTAGAAGCCCAGTTCTTCCTAAGTGTTTCACTGAGGTACAGGACTTCAGTCCAAGCTTCTGCTAGTACCACTGTGGCTGTACAAGCCAGAGACGTTCCACCTGATTGTGGATTTGAGATGGCAAAAGAGCAGCATACCCACTGCACAAAAATTTTACTTAAAATTTGAGGTACCTAGCCAGTATAATTCAAACAAGTTCTCCTTCCATGCAGCTTTTTCCTCCTCAATGCCTAAACTTTTTGCTTACAAGACAAACCAAGTAGAAGCTACATGCACTTAAACCAAATCAGCCACCACTGACAATATCTAAAGAGGAACTTGATTATTTCACAATTGTAATGACTAATTTGTATTGCCTGAAGCCAAAGATTAAACTGAACATGAACAGGCAACAGGTCTGGACTCTTCCATCTGTGCCTCACAACAAAGTAACACAAGAAAAGGTAAATCTATAGTTGTCAACAAATTAAATAATCCTTCAGATTTAAATGTGTATCAAAAAGCAGTTTAGTCTCCTACTGTTTTAAGACAGGATCAACTCCATCTGGCTCTTGCCTCAGCTTTTTTTTTTCCAACTTGTGCTTAATGACACTAGAGTCTAAAAACCTCTGGCACCTCTCAGGGCTAGCTGTCCTGGTGCTCTGTCTACTATTTATGTGTTTAGGTATTCTGAATAGACAGTTTAGCCTTCCCTAGATATTCAAAATTATGGCCTACTCAACCTCAACACAGACAAGAGACTCTATGTGCACATCAGCTATTTACTCCCTAACTCATCTCTATAAATTTAGCTTATCCTCAAGAAAGGAGTGAATTATTTGTGCCAGTAAGAAAACACTCCTTGCCTTTGAGGGGAATACTCTGCTCATTTGCAGAAGTGAGCAATACTTCTTAAGTTACTTACATGCTCAGACTATCAGTTGAGCTGCTTCTCAATAGTTCTTGAGGCTGCTTCATTGCACTGTTTAAATATGCTTCTGTACACTTTCCACTACATTTTATGCTTGGGATACTATGAGTATTAGACAATGCAGTGTAGAATAAAAGTTAGCTAAGTGACTGGTAAAATAAATAATCACCTGAAGTAGGAAAAGTCAAAATTACAAAGTTATCTGGAAGGAATTAGGAAATTAATAAGAAAAAGCAGTTAGACTTTAATTTTGCTTCAACAAAATCTGACAGAAAAGCCTTAAACCCACACAGCAGTAGAAGTTCATTTCACAAGCCTGTAAGATAGCAAGGGACCTAACACAAAGGTTATGATTTGAAAGTTTATTTATATAATTACATTTTATGTTATGTAACTGACACTTGCAAAGTCAAATTGAACCATAAGTGGCAAAAAATCCTTTCAGTCAGGCATCTCTTTGAACCTAGACATGCTATATCCACCACTAAGTGGGTCACTGACAAACATTCAACCTGTAAGTATGTGGCCTACAAGAAAACACGAACTGGAAAGCACTATATTAGTCACTTTAATAGAGGAAACTATTCCATTTATGTTTTAAGTTTACAAGCTTCACCAGTATCACTTGACCTCCATGTGTGATGATGTTGCAAATTTAAAAGTGATTTATTAAATCATGCCAAGTTACTTTCTGGCATTACAGTCAATATACAGAATGGCTGTTGAGAGGAGAGGGGCCAAAAGTAATTTCAAACAGTTTAATTCAAATCAGTCTTTGAAAGGACTATTTAAGAGACAGACTGGAGATCCCTGTGCACACTGGAAGAGTGTAGACAAAGGAATTTAACATTAAATAAGAAGCAATTGAAAACCACAGTGATTCAGTGTTTAGGAGAGAAAAGTAGACAAACTTTGGGTGAGTGAAAGATCAAAAAAATTTCAAGCAGGAAGAGGGAAACAAACAGGTAGGAAGGTATAGCCATGGCCACAGTGCTCCTGAATTTACTACTGTGCCCTGAAAAATGACACTTTTTTTTTTCTTTAAAAACACACAGGCTCTAATTCACAGTACTTAATCAGCAAAAGAATCTCCACTAAACTAGGTCTATCCTGCCCAGGTTGTTTCATAATTGTTTACTATAAACAAAGCCTATTTAAATATCTAACACAGCTGTAAAAACCCAAAAGAAATCCTCTGCTATACAACATTCTGGGAAAAGTCCCAAATTGATGCTATCCACAAAGAAAACGGTCATACAAAGTAGGTGTGAAATGTTTTGCCTTTAAAAGTAGCAGCAACATTCCTTAAAGCAGAATAGAGCCCTTTTAATAGGAAACCTCTAAAAGACATTACTGCTGAATTACTGAATGCTTGAAAGCAATCACAAGCCAGCTCACTTCACCTGATAACCGTTACTTACTTATACAAAGCTCTCTCATGACCTTGGGGAGGAACAGGAGATCCAGAGACAATGCATTTTTTCCCACTGCCCTTTTACTACCCAAATTATTCATCATAGAGGGAGAAGCAAGAGAGTTGGTGACATGAAAGAAAGAAAAAGAAAAAGTAAATACTGAAGCTGTCTGAATGCTGATACATGTTACTACCTAGAAAAGTCCTCTGCTGGGGAAGTGTTCATGCATTAAACACTCCAGCCGCATGAAACAGCCTAAGTGTCCTGAGGCATCCCCCAGTTCAGTGCTGGAAGAATAGCTAGTGAGACCTATCACATAAGAAGAGAGCTTGCTCCAGGTAGGACAATTAGTAGGATGTTATGAGTGCAGAGCAGCAGGTCACCTATTTTCCTGCTGGCTGCTGTAGTCTAAAGGTTTCACTGGAAGTCCACTGCCACAGTAAATGCAGCTCATCTCCTCCACTTGACGGGGGAACCCATGGCATCACTTGGTTTTTGCAGTGTCTGCTGCCATTCTCAGTCACATACACCCCACCCCTACTTTGTTACCCACTTAGAGATCACATGTCCTGATTCTAACACCAGGCACAATTCTTTTTCTAGGTTCAAATGAAGTGTTGGCACTCAAAAAGCTGATGGTGTCTCCTTGCTATCCTCTGTCTACTGATGGACAGTTTTAAAGGGCTGGACTGCTAGTGGCACCTGCCTGTCCAAGGCAGCAGTTTATGCCTCAGCTGGGCTGAGGGCAGCGCCTGTAAATGGTAATGAACAGTTAGACACGTGCATGATAACGTGACAAAGGTTTTGCTCTCCCTAGATAACCTACACATCATGACCACTTCCTAGTAGTTTGTTGTTCTCAATTAATTTTTACTTCATCTTCTAATCTTCCTGTTTCTCTTGGAAATCCAGGACTTCCAGAACTGAGCCAATCCAATACTCAGTGTAAGGGCTGAGCAAGCTACCTTTTAGAAGTAATTGTTGATTAATTACCAGAGTACCCAGCTAGTCCTACACCTTGTCTGGCATTCTTAAATTCCTTTATTCAGACCAAACAGAACAGATATTAAACAATTTCAGATAATCACTTTTTCAATTAAAAAAAAATTAGAGCCAAAACAAATACTACAATCAGCTGAGCTCTCCAAACCTTTTCAGGATGTACTCACCTTCTGATAAGATAAGACTGAATGAGTTCTATGAAACAATCTTGTTCATTTTAAGGAGCAAATAAAGCTAGGTTTCTTTTTTTGCCTCCCCCACTTACTGATCCTCCTAACAGGTAAAAGTAATGGAATAAAAGTAGCCCCAGTAATTCAGTGCTATCAATGCTAATTCTTAGAAGAAAAGGAACCCAAAGCCATAATTCAATTTCAAATTATCATCTTGATACACATTACCAAAAAAAAGAAAAAATTTTAGAACATTTATATTTGGTCAATAATACATCTGAAAACTAATACCTACCACCAAGCTACAAAACTAGTTTCAAAATCTAGTGCAAAAATTTACCACAAGCACACACTAATTGTGTTCTGGAAAATTAAAAATCTCAATAGCAAATAATACATATTAATGCATTTAACTTCCACAGAGACGTATCAAAAATTTTAAGGTAAGCAGATAGTTTTTTTTAAAAAATGGGTTTTTTCTACAACAGTCACTGATTTCAGTACAGTAATGTTTCAATCATATGAGGTTATTTCAAGTTCAGCAAAAAATATCTTATTGCAAATTAATGAATAAAAAGAATATAACCAACAAGAACTACAGTATCACACAGAAGAAATGCTAAAAAAGCCTCTTACAGAAAAAATGCATACTATTTGCATCAATATCTGACAGTGAAGAACATCCTTCTGAGGTTAAGTAATAAAGTCCAGGAGTTGAAACCTAATGTCTAAGTCTACAGAAAAAAAAGTTAAGAATTCAGGCAGACTGGTGACTTTACTTTTTTTTTAATAATTTATCTTCAACTACATATGCTGCCTTCCATGCTTTACTCCCTGAAGATCTGTCAGCCAGTCCTTGACTGAAAGGGAATAGTCCACTTTGTAGTGAATATTTATACATTTTCTGCAACCAGCCATGCAAGTGTTCATTTTACATCAAACACTATTTTCAATAAACTAAGCATAACTTTGTTTAAAGCCATAAATTTATTTTGCTATGTATTAAGTTAATTGGTAAAGAGTCACTAAAGTACTGTAAGAACGAATCAGCTTCCTCTCTTTATAATCAGGACTAAGTCAAGTTCACAGAAACTTGATGTTAGGCTTTGTTCTGCCTTTCATGTTGCACACACTGGTGGAAGAATGCTGTTAAAAGAAATATATGACAACACTACAAGCCTATATAAAGGCTCTCATTTGAGTTCTTCTTAAGAAACCTTACCCATTTTACTCAAGTCTCCTAAAATTTCAGAGTGGAGACATGTTCCCTGACCAGCACACAAAAGCAGAAGTGGCATTACATAAAAGACTCAGTGTTATGCTAAGATCAACCTAAAAACTGCAAGTAGTCACAGCCTACAATGTCCTGAAGGCAAGCTGTGTGACCATGGGAAAAATCAACAGCTGGCCTGCAGTCCAATTTCAGGAGCATGAAAAGTTTGATAGAGTTTCAGATACAGGAGTAAGAAACACTCAAACCTTTTGTTTGTCTGGATTTGCAGAAGTGCTAAGGTGAACCTCCTAAGAAGCAAGCGCACAGAGCACTCATGTACAAAGACAGGGGGGGATCATTCAGCTAGTACCAGCTCTTTTTCAAAAAGTTTACTCCATCTTCATAAACCACCAGTCAACTGCATCTGATTTAAGCCACTGAGATCACCACAGTATTATTTTAACACTGAATAAGGCCAGAAGCACATACCCAGACATGCAATTCAGAATTGCAGGGGTTGGAAGGGACCTCAGGAGATCATCCAGTCCAACACCCTTGCGAAAGCAGGTACATCCAGAGCAGGTTGCACAGGAAAGCGTCCAGGTGGGTTTTGAACATCTCCAGAGATGGAGACTCCACAACCTCTCTGGGCAGCCTGTCCAAGGGCTCTGGCCCCCTTACAGTAAAGAAGCCTTTTCTTGAGTTTGTATGGAACTTTCAGTTTTCCAGTTTTTGCCCATTGCCCCTTGTCCTGAATTCATTTGCCTGCAGAACTGTAAAACTACCTACATGGTCTAACAAGAATGGCTAAAGAAAAAAAAGCACAGAATACCATCAGTATTGCTTTCTTCCCACTCACTTTTAACATAAATTATTGTTCAAGTTTCACAGCCCGTTGGAGTTTGCATTTTAAAAGCAGCTTCAGCAAAATGAGGGAAACCACACGAGCCACTGAGCAATCCCCAATTTAACTGCAATTTGCTCGTAGTTCCAGTAGGTGGATTCTATTTACTGAACACTCATAATTCATACACCACTCAGCTAGCAAGCTAAGAAGCTTGCTAGAAAACACCTGTAAACCATGATCACTACTAGATTTCAATATTCAGTACTTCGAGGCCTCTTTCTCCCAGACCCAGTTTCTCAGCTATTGCCCCGAACCTAGAAAAACAGAATTTGAAGAGTTAAAAGGATCAAACACTGATCAAAGCACTTTACAGTTTAACCTGCCATAGAGTAAGAAGATTATGTCTGTAATTAAACAGGTTATTAAACAAATTAACAGAGCTGTAAGTTGTCCTAAAAATCAGAATTTTTCAGGAAGAGAAACGGAAGTTTTATCTCCATGAGGTTCAACTCTACTCTTTTATTAACTCAGTGCCACCCTCTTGCCTTACATCTTGCATGGTCCTTCACATGTGAGGAACATCATCATACGCTGCTTCACAACACAAGCTTATTGGTATCAGATACAAAAGTAAGAGTGCAGCTCTAGTTCTTCACCACAGCAGGCACAGAAAGTGAAGGGCAGGGGGTGTTGTGGATGCTGAGATTTATAAAAACCTGATCAGAGATGTTCAGTAAGCCAGAAGAGACATTAACTGGGGGTTACCAACAGACACACCATGTCCAAATAGGAACACAAGCAAAGGTAGCATAACATTTGCTTATTGACAGTATAGGAGGCTGAACAACGGTAGCCTTGACTGTTAGGGGAGTAGAAGATGCTCCTGGGGAGCATGCCTTGTCACTAATTAGCTTGTCACATTACAAGTATAAGCTCCTTACTATGCTAAGGTGAAAGTATACCATAAAATTTGCTAAATTAAGTAACTTTTTTGAAAGCTGGCTTTACTCGTTGATTTTTGCCACTATTAGTAGTAAGACATTCAATGCAGCTGAGAAATTTTGTCTTTTGCAGCAGATTTGTTCCTTGTCAGGAACAGGGCCAGCACTGTTAAAATATTCTACCCTATTATACTACCTAGTGACCTTAAATAATAAGCAGGTAGATAAAGCATCTTGTTCTACCACTGAGGTGTTTAGAACTGTGCAATAATTTGTACATCCAAGTAAAATTCTATAGCATGACACTTGAACAGAAATTATTTTCACAAAATTCACACTAACACATACTATTGTTGGGGTTTTGTTTTGTTTTACTTTCAGACTCTATCTGCTACTTAATCTCTGAGTTTTGAAAGATGTCCTGAAACATGTCATGATTAAAAGTCTGGAAACAATTTTTCTCCCCTAGGGCACATTTTGCAAAAGTTAACTTATAGTATTGCTTTCAATTATATGAGTTTTTTTTCTGGTCTTTATTAATGATTGAAAACCAGTAACAAAATGATAAATGGTTGTCAAAAGACATTCTTTCCCTAGCTTAAGTGTTAACTGTCAACCCAAAAAATGTCCTTGCAAGTATGTGAAAGGGGAATTATCCTTCATCGAGTTTTACCAGTTGTTATCAACAAACAAATAAACCTACTAATCTGCAATACTGAGTAGCAGAAAACAAGCTGTTTCTCACTGTAGATGGTAAATATACACAGGAAAAGTATATGCTGAGAAAAGCTGACATTTTCACTATGTTCAACTGAAATACATCTCCACAAAGTAATTCTTACAGGAACACAGCAAAATTCTTTGGGAAGGAAGCTTTTTTTAATTATTTTTTTTTAAAGGAGGGGGAAATAATCAATGCATCTTGCTATAGATGCAAGACTTTACAATCATTGTGCAGCAACATTAGACTTCAAATGCATTTCAAAAAGGGTTGTAGCTTAATCTATATGAAGCCATAGGTAGCAGAAAGACCCAAAGAAAGAAAGGAAATAAAAGTAGCTTTTATCTTCAATAGCTCCAGAAACTCAGAAGAGAAGAAAGAATTCAGATTAAGTCCCATTCTGTTTTAGTCAGTTCTACTAAATGTCTCAAATAAGAAAAGGTAAAAAGAAAGGAACTGAAACAGCTGGTCAATAGTGTGTAAAACTTTAAGATAACATGGCGTGCCTTTTACAACTCTGAGTTGACAGATTTACAAAAACTGTTAATGGAATTGTTAAATGAAAAACAGGATCTGGGCTGTATTTGTGTCAGTTATTTTCCCTCTACATGTGGATTAAAGTATTATGTCACTAAAATCAGAGGCTTGCACATTTTTCTTCTGTTGCCTTCTACAATTTTATACCTATTTCTACTCACACTTGGCATACTACAGGAAGACAAAAAATCCATAGAAAGTAGTATTATAAAACTTTTTCTGCAGTTGTGCATGAAGAAACATGCTGTCAGCCTGGCAAATTTGTACTGTAAGAACTGCCAGTTGAGGTGTACCATGATGAAAGAAAATAATGTAGAAACAAATTGCTTTCATATAGCAAGGTAAATATAAATACATGAATCTAAATAAGGTTCCTTGCACATATTTAAGGTCTTGCTTCCATAATGCTGCTATACACTATATACTAGCTACTTCAAAACTTAATGGACCAACCATGAACCAGTCAGGACTATCTGCAGCTTGAAGCCTTATTACTTACCTCTCTGCTTGAGGTGGCTGAGAGGAGGTACCCACTTTTTGTAGGGACACCCAGGTCCTTATGATCCACATGACATCCTTGTAGTGAAAAGGCTTCTAGGTGTGCAGGTCATTAACACTGCTACCCAAACTGATGTAGACTTCACTGAAACACACCCTGATTATTAGAAATATATTGCACTAATCTCACAGCAGTTACCCTGAAAGGTGGTGATGCCTGTAAAGACTTCAGATTACTCAAGGTCTCTTAACACACACACTCTGTTCCACTAGAACTAACATTTATTCAAACAGCTGGCCTTGAATCACTAGAACACAAAGCAATATATACCAACACACACCTATGAAAGTAAGCAGCAGTAAGACATGACAAACAGGCAGCCTGGGGACTCCCAAGGTGAAAGCAAAGACCACTACCTCTGCTAAAAAGCACACAAGATATCCCATGTCACTAGAGGACCAGTGTCAATTTGCAAGACCCAATGCTTGCAGTAACTTACAAGAAGCTTGTGAAATCACTGACAAGAGTGAATTTTAACTTGTTTGCAGAAAAGTGTGACAGAATTTACACTGCATTAACCCCCAGCAAAAAGCACAGTCCTTGCTGTAGAGTATTTTAATGAAGTTCTGATTAACAACATTCATAGAGATCCCTAATCATATTTAGTCTTATAAAAAGAGTTCCAGTTTTAAAATATGAAGCCCTTGCTTATGCTGTATATTGAAATCAACTCATCAATTCAAGTTACTATTTGGATTAATAAACTGTTTAACCATTTTAAAAACAGCTTCTTTCCACAATGTCAGTAGTAAAAACTAACTAGGCATCTTGACTGAATGCCTGAAACAAACCATGTGGGCCTAGTCAAATGGTATTTTGCTACCTTTTTATTTGTAAAATCAAAGCCTGTAACTTCTGGAAGGTCAAAACAGTGTGACACCTGCAAGAGTGAAAAGCAAATGGAAGTGCAAAGACAAGTGCTCTCTTGAGTAACTCAAGATGACACCAAGTTCCTTCATGTCCACCTGCTTGCCTGACTCACTTCCAGGGGACATGCAAAGTGCAATAAATTATGCAGTTTACCATGATAAAGTATAGTTAAAGTTGCTAAGTTATTTTCAGTAACATTAAATAGCAATATGCAGAAATCAGAGAAGAATAACTATAGGATACACTATTAAAAGCTTTAACATAAGTCTCCAATAGTGCTCTGGATACACACTAAGGCTTGCTTGAAAACTACTTATTTCAGGATTACTCCTGCCATCCCAGACAACAGAAGAGGTACTCCAACCACCAGCTAAATAGGCCAATATTCTGCTGTTGCACTTTCTTCCAACAAGCGCACAAAGTTCAAAATTACTTAATTACTTTTGTTGCTACAACACACCAAGTCCCTAGGGCACATCAGAGACTGCATTTTAAGAGATGTTAAGAGCAACTCTACCCTTCACATCCACTCCCAGAAAATTTATGCTTCAAGGTATTAATTAAGTTGCTCCAGAGAAAAGATCAAACAGTCGCCATATACAAATATAAATTTGCCTCCAATCTCATTGGGGATTTTTAGTCAAGCTTCACACAAGGCATCCTGGTGGCAATATGCAGTAAAGGCTGAAAAGTTAAAAAAAAAAGCTGTGGAGTTTCACAAAAATAGCAAACCTGTTTATGAAAGTGGCAATGTTGTTGTGCTCTCCTCCTTCATGTGGTCTGCCCTGCATCAGGTACTTGTGCTATTATAAGCAGGTATCTGGAGTTACAGCTATTCACTGCCCTACCATCTTCAAAATTTTCATTTTTTGTCATGGGAAAGTATAAAACTTTCTACACTGTAGATAAATAGTCACTTTGCAGACTAAGCCACTCCACAGATACACGTTACTATGTGTCTCCTTTTGCTTCCTCTGGAACACTAAAAAAAGGAAAACAACTTGCCTAGTTTGTGTCCTACCTCATTTCCACATACAGTGCTTCAAGGCAGCAGCAAATCTAGAGTCTCAGACTAAGGCCTAAAGATATGACCATACTTTCTTCCCATATTCCTATAAGTCTACTTTAGATGACCTAAAATTAGTCTTACATTAAGGCAAGTGAAAGATTTAGAGTTGAAGAGTAAGCTAACAACTGCTGAAATCAACAGTGACAAGAGACTTGAAAGAAACTGCTGGGCTAGCTCAACTGAACAATGAGATCACTCTTGAAATCATATATAAAAAAAAAGCCAGGAGCTTTGCAGTAGCACTTACAAGGGATGAAGTTTCCAATAGCTCTGCTCTTGCCAGACACTAACTTAGGCTAGGAGTTTTGACATTGGTATGATAAAAGTAGAGAAAACTACGGAGGTTAACAAGTTTCACATGTTCTAGAGTCAAGCAGCCAGTCAGACAACACACTTTCTACTGCTTCCCCTGAGGACACACAATGTCTTTCCCTTGATGACCAGAGGATTGCTGTAGAAGTCACAGCAAGCCTAAGAGCCACCAGTAAAAGATGAGTGTTTCACTCATGCTTTGCTGAGACAGAGCACCTACGCCACAGAAAGAAAACGTCTTTCTCCCTCTTACAGCCTCAGTTGTTTGGTTAGACTACAATTCAGCATCATCACCAGATGTTTCCTCAGAGTCTGCACCAGATGAGAGTACTCTATAACCAAGGACCTGACAGCATAGTCCCTCTTAACGTTACACTGACTGTATGCATATGCATCACACAGACTGATTTATGACCAATGTCACTAGAATTATTACTGCTGTTAACATAAGCCCAACTGACATATCATGTCCAACTCTATACATGTTTTCTATTTTATTCTGTGACCAACCCAGAATCCTTTGCATTTATTACACGGTTCTTCAATGAAAACAGATCATGGAAGAGAAATTTCAGTATTAACAACTAAAATCTATTTCCATGCAAACACACTAACTACAGCTGCATCAATAATTTTCTGGAGGTGTTCAACTTACAGGCATTTTTCTTAGAATTGTAGCTCTAGACACCTGCTGAGTTATGTGCTGCATTTTGCATCTGCGCTATGTAATGGGACAATAATTCCAGCTATCTGATAAATCAGTACTTGTGGAAGACAAACTGAAATATGTACAATTAAACAATATAGATATGCCTGTTTCCAAAAGACTAAAGTAGAGAGGACAGAAGAAGAAAGAATTGTAACCCTTCTCTACTTGTCTGTCAATCATACTGTACTATTTCAAGATTGTTGAAGTCTATGAAAATTTTAAGGTTCACATAATAAAACTTGAAGAATTCTACTCTCAGAGCCTATAGTATTGACCACAAAGAAACCCCACTGCAATGGCAGTTATCAGCCACAGGTCATACTCTTATATGTATTTTTGGAAAAAAGGTGTGCAAGAGGATCAGGCTTTCAACCAACATACAAGCTGCACAGTAAGGCAGTTAGATGAAGTTTGAAAATTTGAATTTTAATAAGGGCAAGTGCCAGATTTTGCACCTGAGATACGGCATTCCTGGACACACACAGCCTGGGGAGTGAGACGCTGGAGAAGAGCCCTGCAGAGAGGGACCTGGGGGTTCTGGTCAATGGCAAGTTGAACATGAACCAACAGTGTGTCCTGGCAGCCAAGAGGGAACCCATGTCCTTGGTGCATCAAGCACTGCATTGTGAGCCAGTCCAGGGAGGTGATCATCTCACTCTGCTCTGCACTGGTGCAGCCTCACCTTGAGTACTGGGTGAAGTTTTGGGCATCACAGGTATAAAAAAAGATCTAAAGCTACTAGAGAGTGTCCAGAGGAGGGCCACTAAATTGGTGAAGGGTTTAGAGGGGAAGGGTATGAGGAGAGGCTGAAGTCACTTGGCTTGGTCAGCCTGGAGAAGAGGAGACTGAGAGGAGATCTCATCATGATCTAGAACTTCCTCCCAAGGGGAAGAGGAGGGGCAGGCGCTGATCTCTTCTCTCTGGTGACCAATGACAGGACCAGGGGAAATGGCAGGAAGATGTGCCAGGGGAGGGTGAGGTTGGCCATGAGGAAAAGGTTCTTCACCCAGAAGGTGGTGGAGCACTGGAACAGGCTCCCCAGGGAGGTGCTCATGGCACCAAGCCTGACAATATTCAAAAAGCATTTGGACAAGGCCATCAGACACATGGTCTGAATCTTGGGATTGTTCTATGCTACGGCAAGAGTTGGACCAGATGATCCTTCTGGGTCCTTTCCAACTCACAATATTCTATGACTCTATGAAACAGGCTCATATAACAGTGATCAGCAAGAAATGTGCCAAAATACACTGTCTTCAAGTTTAGAAGGAAATAAGTTGAAAAGCAGGAAGCAATGCAAAAAAAACACCAAAAAACCCTTCAGGTGGTGAGTACCTGTCTCCTTGTACTAAATGTCTATTACAAGGGAACAGCTATAGAAGCCTACACATGTGAAATACTGTTCTAGGCTAGATTGCTAATGTATTGGGTTTGCATGGCAAGGTTTTTGGTAGCAGTGGGGGAGGGGACATGGGGTGGCTTCTGTGAGAGAAGCTGCCAGAAGCTTCCCCCATGTCCGACCCGACACAGCCAATGCCAGCAGCTACAGGAACGGACCCGCCGCTGGCCAAGGCCGAGCCAATCAGTAACGCCTCTGTGATAACATAATTAAGAAAAAAAAAAAAAAGGAAGGGAGAAAAAAAAGCTGCACACTTTGCAGCTGGAGAGAGGAGTGAGAAGATGTAAGAGAAACAACTCCGCAGACACCAAGGTCAGTGAAGAAGGAGGGGGAGGATGGGCTCCAGGTGCCGGAGCAGCGATTCCCCGCAACCTGTGGTGAAAGACCAGGGTGAAGCGGGCTGTCCCCCTGCAGCCCCTGGAGGTCCATGGTGGAGCAGATGACCACCTGTAGCCCGTGGAGGACCCCACGCCGGAGCAGGTGGATGCCGAAGGAGGCTGTGACCCCGCGGGAAGCCCGCGCTGGAGCAGGTTCCTGTCAGGACCTGTAGCCCGTGGAGAGAGGAGCCCAGGCCGGAGCAGGTTTGCTGGCAGGACTTGTGACCCCGTGGGGGACCTGCGCTGGAGCAGTCCCTTCCTGAAGGACTGCACACCATGGAATGGACCCAGACTGGAGCAGCTGTCAGTCATGGGAAGGACTCACGCTGGAGCAGTTGGTGGAGGACTGTCTCCCGTGAGAGGGACCCCACGCTGGTGCGGGGGAAGGAGACCTCCCCCTGAGGAGGAAGGAGCGGCAGAAACACCATGTGATGAACTGACCCCAACCCCATTCCCAGTCCCCCTGTGCTGCTGGGGGGAGGAGGTGGAAAATCGGGAAAGAGATTAAGCCCGGGAAGAAGGGAGGGATGGGGGAGGTGTTTTAAGATTTGGTTTTACTTCTCATTCTCCTCTGATTTTGATTTGTAATAAAGTAAATTTGTTTTTTTCCTCCAAGTCGAGTCTGTTTTGCCCGTGCCAGTAATTGGTGCGTGATCTCTCTCCGTCCTTATCTCCACCCACGAGCTTTTCGTTATAATTTTCTCCCCCTGCCCAGTTGAGGAGGGGGAGTGATAGAGTGGCCTTTGGTGGGCATCCGGTCTCTAGCCAGGGTCAACCCACCACAGCTACACACATCCTGCCTTGTTTTCTAGGTAGTACAAACAGGCATGCTAAACCACAAACAAAGGCTACTATTTCAAACACTGTCAGAAAGACAAGAAAAGCTCACCTATCACCAAACAGGTTCTCTTCCCAATAAAGTTATGAATTTTATGAGCACATGATTATTATAACAGGAGAACAGTACAGGAGCTTTGAAGCCAAGAAAAATAAGAAACTCTCACAGATTTATGACATTTGATTTCACCTGCTCTCTGAAATGGGAGTCCGAATTCCACAGTTTCTTTTTAGCTAACAACTCCACAAGTACTCCTGGGTAAATGACAGAGAGGCAAAGGCCTGAAATCATGGAGATTTTTCCACAACTTGAAAACTAAGCATTTATCTTCCACTTGTATAACTGAATTTGCACTATGACAATGACTCATTCCAGACAGACTCTCTGGTTAGCTAATGAAGGTAAGTGACACTCATGCCCCACTTCTCAGATGCTGCTCTTGTTGATGTGATTCTCACATGAGGAGTCTCTCATTCAGCACCCTTTAAAATCTTCATTAGCATCAAGGTTTAATTTCACTACCTTCAGTAAAGCAGAAGAGTAATGAGCTATTTTAATTCTTGCTGAGAACACTTTCAGTGTTTTTCCATTAGCAGAGGAAGTAAACTTCACTTCAGCTACCAATGTCGCCCCAAAAGCAAGCTGTGCCCATGAACTGCATGCTTGGAGAGGACCAGCAGGAACCTCCTGCAATTCAGCTTTCTTCCCTACCTCCTTCATAACTAAAACCTCAGACAAATAAAAAGAAGGAACACAAACTTCATGTTGCCAGTACACTGCAAGGAACTGTAACTATTGGTTCAAACAATTAAGATGTTTTAACGAATTCCACTCCATGGAAAAAGCACTACTGAAACTATTAGAAGCAGTCCTTTAGAAACAGGGCTTTAGACTGCTCACACAAAATTAAAAAGTGAAATCCAGGATGCCTCCCTTTGCAGGTCTTCCTGCAAACAGGTCTTCCAGAGGCAGGGATGCCCTCAAGCTCGACTCATCTCAACACTCAAGTGTGCAGATAGCTTCAAGAACTGGGACAATGCTATAATGCAGCACATCACATCAGCAGGGTATGGTCTGGGACTCTGACATTGCATGCTAATATGGACAAACAGATTTCTTAGTGTTCCTATACCTGAGCTCTCATCTGCTTGACAAACATATATCAGTTCCAGCATGTCATAAATGAAGTTTCACCTCATCAAGCAGCCAGAAGATGCATCCAACACTGATATGGACCAAACTGAATTAGACAGTTAAAGGCAGATCAAAGTTTTGCCCCACATAAATTCTCATTTGCAGTTTAGCTTGTATGAAAATATCTTTCAATTTCTACGCTTCCTGAAATTTCTCATCAACTAAAGGTATTCATTCACCAGGTATCTATCTAGTACTCATGAAAATTAACTTATGATGAAAAACCCTACTGGTTTAACACAGGAATTAAACCAATATAATTTTGAAATTCATGCCAAATCTCTTCCTTTACAGAAACCTGATAGCTCTATAGAAAACCTGAAAATGAGTAAGAACAGGACTGGAACTAGAGCATTCTCTCCCCAGCATCCACAAACACAAGGTAATCTTGCTCCAAGCTACTTAAATCAGAAGTATTGCTCCCAATGCAGCTATAAGGTCAGGCACCATATTTCTCAATCTCATTTACACTAAAACTTTTTGGAACAAGACCAATACAATATTTTTTCTGGCAGCTGAAAGTACTCCTCAAAGCTGATGAGCTGCTCTCTGGTAAAGGAGAAACACCAACTCAGTATCTCAAATACTTCCAACCCTGGAGTCCTCACATACTAAGTAATTTAAAATCAGGATCCTCCTTAGGCATCTCTTTATGCTATACAGAAGACATCATACCTTCAAACAAGAGGTCTGCAATTAGGTCTTGCTCTATTCCATTCACAGGCAAGTAGTCTTCTGACACTAAACAGCAGCAATGTGAGCTACTAGCATATAAAACATCAAAACCATCATTTAAGGATGTGGGCAATTTGCACATCCATCATTAAGACCTTGAGGCTCACTTCTGTGTGCCTGCAGCAGCCTTTTAATTGGGAGAAGCATGTAATCCTTAAGCATCTTTAATAAGGAATACTAAATATGTGAACTCAGATCTGCAACACAGAGATAAACACTTTGAACAGCCATCCCACTAACTGGTCAAGTACCAGTTACACCTTTTCTCTGCTAGAACAAAAGGTCAGGACACAGTTGAGCAAAGGACTTCTTGGTTTGAAGCACTGAAGTAATTACCTATAGAGAAGACAAGGCTTGTTTCCTGCATGAACCAGCCTTCAGCTGAAGACAGCAAGGTATAGCAACAGCTCAGTCTAATTTATTGGCATCCCCAAGCACATTAGATACTCTTCAGAGTGAGGAGCAGAGATTGCTTTGAGGTTTGGTCAGCCCAGAAGAACCAGAAGTAGTGATTTTAGTAGACAAGGCTACCATGCTGAAGCAGAGTACTTTACAGATTCAACTAATCCACTACCTAATGTCTTAAGAACAAAGTACCTGCTATTTGAAGAAGTGCTGGTCCTCCAGATCCAAAGGGGAGGGAAAGTAACCTTCATTCAAAGGCACAGAAGTCAGCTAGAGACTATTCATTGAGAAGGAATGATAACAGAAAAAAAATGTATCCACAAAGAAGATGGTGATTATTCAGTGTCATATCAGTATTTTCACTAATTGTGTATTAGCAGAATGCAGGTATGAGCACTAGCAATTAAAAGTACTTTTATTATTCTTAAAAGGTACAGGCTGTGGCTAAAGCCAGTCTCACTGTGCAGCAGACTAGCTGGTCAAATTTGAGACAGGAGATCCCTAGCTTAGCTAACTGCTCACCCTCAGCAGATACAGACTTGGATGAACTAAAAACCTAGGAAATCTTCTCCTTAGTATCTTTTTGCTTCCAGATTCTTGTTTAATTATCAACCTTGTACTGTTGTACAAGTATCTGCATCCATGTGGGAAAATGTGGCACACTTGCTGCCATGCCAGAGGAGCAAATATGCCATCAAGAGAATAAAACATGTGCTGCACACCGAAGTCCTGAGGTTGCTGCCAGAGCTACCTGAAGGTTTTTAGGCCTTGTCCTCCACTATTCAAGTACACAGTTGGGGAACACATCTCTCCAGCATACCTAAGCCATCAACACAAACACATTTACTAGGGGTTGAAGCCACATGGAATCTGCATCAATTAAAGCTTTTGTCTTCCTGCTTCCCACTGTTGCTGCTAAGGGAACAAAGTCACAAAAATGTTTTTACCTAGTCTGAGAAAAATGTCCATGTTCTTTCTATACCTTTCAGTAATAGGTTAACCCTCCACTTCCCTTAAACCAAAGCATAGAGAACATGTAACCTCCACAAGGTGTAGTTTTAAACACACAGAAGCTAACCAGCACATTCAGGAGGTACAACCAAAAGTAAGTTAAACGTGTTCTTGAAAGCTGGGTATTTGATGACTCTGCAAAAAGAAGCCAGGAAGTAAAGTACCAAGATCAGTATTTTTGAATAAAACTAAGGAAATGTCAATATAGGTGGTCTGTGACGAATTTGAGTCTTAAAACAGAGATGAGAAACTGAGCTTTGCCAACCATCCTTTCATTCTTGTTTTAAAGCACAGGCATCTCTCTGGGAGTTCTTCAAAAGTTAAACAACTAGTCTAAATACATACAACCTGTGCACCAGCTGTTGCTAAAATAAAGTACTAATAGAGTACATCACTCTGCAGTTCATACTTGCACTGCCACGTCGCACATATTGATTCAAGGGTACATCCTAAAGAAACTGCTCAAGTGCTGTAATGCAAAAGTAGCTTTACCTACAAAGCAAGGCAGTCTGCCCTTTTCCCAAGGTACAAGTTTAATTATCTGCATCCATGAAAAAGGAAGTTTTGCATCAACTAGGGCTAACAAGGTCATGACTCTAATGGAGTTGAGTAAGAACTCAAGTAAACCTTGTATAAATATCTGCTTTTACACATCTGAATCTTCTTTCCAAAGACTCTAAAGCTCAGAAGATTTAAATGCCTTGTTAGCATTTATTGCACTCATACAAACCTGGATGGAATGCAAATGCAGACACTATTTTTGAGCGCAGAATCTAGATAATGATGAACCTAAGTTCCTTCTGACTAGCAACGTCATGACTGGGTTTTTTTGCCTTTATTCTATGATTTAAGAGAATTGCAAAACACTGACAGCTCACTGCTTGGAAAATTAAAAGATTCAGAAAATCTAAAAACCAACATACCTGTTATTTTGTCTCTGACAAGCTTGCAGGATTCTATCTCGCCAATGCTGCCAAAGAGACTCTTCAGCTCTTCTTGTGTCATGTTCTGTGGAAGGTAGTTAACTATTAAATTGGTCTTGCTGTCTTCTGCGTTACCAGAATCAGCTGGTGATGAGCAGTTGTTTATGGTGGTTGAACCATGGGCTGTGTTATTGCAAGTTGGTCCATTAGACAGCTGTGTTTCCATGGCAGCAATTACCTGCTGAAAAACACAGAAAACAGGAACCCTCAAAATTCATATTTCACCATCTATTAGGAGAGTCCAGACAAGAATCTAAAAGACCTGTCAGAATGCAGAAGCAGTATTGCCAGGGCCATATACTGCCTCTACATGCAAAAACCTCCCACCAATACAGAACTACTTTAACTGTTAGTCAAGGTAATACCTTAAAAACTCAAACAAGTAAATTTGTCCCTAAAATCTTCTAAGAGTTCTCTTAATTAAGTCAACACTCAAAGCTTAGTTTCCATCCTCCCCCATTCACTTGATTTAGAGGCATCACAGCCTGTCTAGTACAGAAGCTACCAAACAGAACTGGCCTTTTGCAAGGGTAATCAGTTCTATTAACTTATAACTGATAACTGAAAAGATATGAAATGTAGCTTTTAAAGTGATATTACTTAGTTATTTTCAAAAAGAAGTGGGTGTTAACTGTATCCTGAGCCTATTTCTCATAAGCAATAGCAGAAAGTAAGATTAGTAATTTAAAGAGAAACTTAGAAAGATACATGAATGTGCTGGGATGGAAAACAAACTCTTCCTTGACAACCTCTAGGTCAACGTCCTGTCACCACAGGTTGGAAGTAGACTTCTAAATGCTTTTACTTGATTAAAATGTCAATTCCTGGTTCTCACTTCTTCCCTCCCCTGTACCCTGAAAACAGTCAAATTTGATACTTTAACTGTGTTAATTTACTTTTAGACATCAAAGTAAGGGAGTCATCACCACTCCAGGAACTACTGTGTTTCACCCCAATGTAACTGACTGTATGATTGGCAAATAACAGCAGCAATCATTTGGCAAAGTGTCAGTACTTGCCCACATGCTACCGTGTGTACAAAAGGCTCTCCATCCCTCAGTCAGTCACTGAATGGTAACAGCTGTTAAATACAGTGGGATTTTTAATGGCAGTCTAATGTCCAAGATTTGGGCAGCCTACCCTGTTTGAGACCAACTATATAGGACAACAGAAAGGTCTATAAATTAATTCTCCAGTACTAAACATTTCAACACAGAAGCAAGACTCATCAGGAAGTTTCACTGCAAAAATCCAGCAACCACTGAAATCCCACCTCATACTTAAATTTCTAGGAGGAGTTCTCATACAAAAAAGCCTGTTGTAAAATCGCAGTGTACTGTCAGGACCTCTGGAGGTTATCTGCCCTGTCGTGTTCACAGCAGCATACACAACCAGTGCACATCCAAACAGCTGATTAGGTCAGCTGTACTCAGGGAGTGCAAATCTGAATTTCCTACAGACATTAGAGGGGGTAAGTCCAGTGTCTTAAGCTACAATTCAGACATTCCTGGGAACACCTTTCTATGTTCTGCGTACAGAAGTATCTTCCAAGAGGGTTACTTCAGCACAGCACAAAACAGGGAAGATGCATCTATTAAGAACATTTAATACTAAAATATGATCTAGTTTTCCTGAGGAGCTACAACTGGAACAGCATTTTCTTCCCTTGTGACAAACTCCAAGAGGTAACCTGCTCCTGGCACTGTGATGAAACAAGTCTGCTGAAGAGATAAGAAAGTAGATGATCCCAATTAAGATAAATCCCTTTTCCAAACACCAGTATATCTGGCAGAGCTAGTAGCCACAAGTTGTGCTCTGACTGAGGCTTTACAGGATTGCTTTTTTCCTCTCTTCTTTCTTTTTTCTAAAACTTAAAGCGTTCATTGATCAAAATTAGCAGGAGTTAGGAAGGACAAGAAACAATCCTCACTTAATTGCACATTTAATTTCACGTTCAGGTGGCAAGAATGAGATCCTAAGCCAACATTCAAGTGAACAGCTGCACTAGCCTGTGTGTGCTGAAATTATAGCATTTCTCAGCTATAGAACCATCTGCTCTGAATAAAGTGATACTAATATGTTTTACAAATAATGCATATTCTATTGATAGGTTGAATACAACTGTGCATAAAACACAAAGCACTACTTCAGCAGTTACCAAATATTTTCCATCCAGAAAAATAGTTTAAGAGATAAATTTACAGTTTTCAAACAATTTATTAGAATAAGACTTGTAAATATACTTTTAAAATAGTAAGCATAAATATACAGCATATGAGTTTTTAAAGTTACTGCAAATTAGTATTCAGACCATACCAAAACGATTTTAGTACAATACTACTCTTCAATTATCCACCAGGTATTTTGAATTAATACTAAAATCTAATTGACATTAGAGGAAAGGTAAGCCACTGCAGTATAATTTCTACAGGAGATCACCATATTATAAAAAAAGTTGTCATGGTATGCCAGTACGCTCTAGGCTCTCTCAGAATAGGGACACAACCTACAGCCTATAATGAAACGTAGAAGAGTTAACGTTCCAAATGGGAGATTAAAGAGTTTGGTATGGCCTCAGCACTATTAACATGTAAAAAAGTAGCCTACAGAATTTAAGAAAAATCCCACAGACCCCAGTCCAAGGCTCTGCTGCCCACGAACCACTTCTAAGCAGAGAAGCCACATCACACAGTCTGACTGCCATGTTAGTTTGGAGTTGCCGTCTGCAATATGGACACAAAAAGTACCGTATGTTAGATTAGCAAGATAATGCAACAAATCAGTTTGTACAAATTTACAGTAATTGCATTTATATTCCCAGCACGTCCATGCAGTGTGGCTTAATTGGATTTGAGGCAATTCCAATCTAATCTTTCCACATTCAGTTCTAAAGTTACTTTTCTTACGTGAAGTCAGATGCTTACTTTTGAGAAGATTTAAAAGATAACGCAGTCTAGAAACCCCTGCATCTACCCCAGAAACTACCTCCAGAACTATACCAAGTCAAAAAGGAACTATACCACAAAACAAATTTTTAAGTCTTCAAGACTGAAGGAAGAGGAAAGAAAGAAAATACACTGAGTTACTGATTTGATTTTCCACTAGCACATAAGATGACAATGCACCATTGAAAAACAGCTCCCCTTACATGCCTTTCCCAGCCCACAAAAAAAATATACAAGACAACAAACTACTTTGCTGGAATCCAGTCTGTTCTTAAAATCCTAGGCATTAAAAATTAAGTAAATTAAATTCTTGCACAGATGGTATTCAGTAAGTTTCCTTGCAATAGCTGTTTAAGAGTACCTCTGGACATACAAGTGGCAGTAAAATGAAGGGTTTCTCAAGTGGAATAACTGGAGCAAAATACACAAGAGGTAGTTCTTCATAAGGGTATTTTTGTCCCCAAGCACACTGTTGTTTGTTTTTAAATACAACATCATTGCAAATCCAGTTGGATTTGAATTGAACAGTGCTAGGAAGATACCACAAAAGCTAATAGGCCATGTGCAGATGATTACAAGTAGTCCAGATGTTAAATACAACCACAGTACTGGCACAAATAGGAAGACTCCTGACTGTTGCCACAGCTTGAGACTGGTGTAAATAGGAGATCCTTCTTGCCCCTGGTGAGCAGATGAAGTAAGTCTAAACTTGATTAAAAAAACAGGACTCAGATTTTAGAAGGCTTCTGCATGCAGGTTTTATAAACACATACTTCAAAACAACTTTTCCTGGTTTAAAATAGCATAAATTAGTCTTCGTTTCAGTTTGCAACCAAAGTCCATACAGTTAGCTGACTTCATGTCTGGCCTTTAATTCTAACTTAGGTTGATAAAGACCCTTAATAATCTCTTTCTATGCAAAATACTGATGCTTTGGTATCAGCCAGAAGCTTACAAGCTATTCTCTCTGGTCTCAACCCAAAACCAATGCTAACAACAGCACTTCTGATGCTCTTCCATTGTATACAGGCAAGTATGTTTGATGAACTGCCTATTACATGAAGGAAAACTGAAAGTCACAGCTGACTTCTTTTAAGTCCAGACAAACTTTATTAAGGAGACTGCATTAAAGTATCAGCCTACAAAATTCTCCGCCCTACAGGGACTGTAGTGATGTGCATAAAATTATATATTTGGATCTCTACAGCTTTCAGCAAAGCAACATGACCTGACAAGTTATTTACTTCCTGTGAACTGTGGACTGCTGATGGAAAACTCCAATAGGACATCTTACTTGTGTGCACAAGACTTCAATTTACTTGCTACGTAACTTACTGTGCCCTTGAGCATGGCAGCACTTGTCAAAAAAAAAAAAAAAAAAAAAATGCAAAGAGCACCTCTCATCTGAAGTACTTCCAGTTTGTGTATCACATCTACCTCCACTGAAGTATTCCCCAAGGTACTCACATGAATGTAGAAGTTTTCAGTTCTCCAACCACCATAACATTAGGTCTCAAAATCAAGTTCTGCTCTACCAATTCTTTCACCATTTTTATTCCCTTCAAAGCTGTACATAATGCTTTTTTTATATCTAGTTTAAAAAACTCAAACTCTTACCCTTTTATTTACACTTCTACCTGACCTCAAAAAAAAGGATCTAGCTAATTACAAAGGAAGAAAAGTAGTATGAAAAAATAAAAATCAGTTTCCAGCCTTAACAAAGTACTTTAAGATTAAAATGGCACATTAATGGCACAATAACATTATTGAATTATTGAATTACTGAAGAATCCCTAGTACCATTAAAAAAGCTAATACAGTTCTTGACTACTAGCCTTAGAACCAGTATTAGACTGTATTAAATAGCTCAGCAATTACTGCATTCAAAACCTAAGAAACCAGTATGTTCAGGAAATAGGGCTCTGTACCTATTAAAGAAATCTAAGTTAGTCTTAAAATACATTGAGATTAAGAGGAGAACAATTAAGTGAAGCTGGAAAAGGTAATCTGCTCTTTCTTTACAATCCTGAAAGAACACTGAACTGAAGACAAAGTTGTTCAGCTCAGCTGCGAGTGGTTCCCTTTCTTCACATACACTGCATGGAACCCATCTATCTTTCAATAAACTCACCGAGCACAATGAAGATTTTTAAATCCAGACACTCTTAAATGCTGTTTGTGGCATTAACTGAATACCAGTTTATAATTAGCTGCAGTTCAAGTAAGTCATGAATAAGGTTTGTGTAGCAGAGAAGCAACTATGCTTTTTTTTCAGAGACCAAAGACATCAGGACTTAGAAAGCCATATGGTTTATGTGATAGTTCTGGTTGCCATAGAACAGTTCCAATTATAAATCACAATTTTTTTTTATGAGAGCTTTAGAAAGTAAAGCAGAACTAGCAAGATGAACACCAGCAAACAGTCGCAGTGGTCTACCAGTTTTCACTGCAAAACAGGTATTTTGCTGCGTAACATACTCAACTGCTCACGTTCAGCTGAAAATGGAAGCTGAGGCTGGATCCCAGCAGTGCTGAGACAGAACCAAGGTGAGGTGACAAAATAGAGAAGGTTTCAACCACTGTTACCCCTTCAGGTGCATATGCTTGGGAGAAACCTTTAGTGCATCATACTTCTGGCCAAAGCCTTTCTCCTATCTAGTTTTCATATATACTTGTGCATCCTGGTCATTGAGGGGAAAAAATTATTTCACATAGATTTTATATACAGAGTTTACTTCTATTTATAGACAGCACACCAAAAATCACTGCAGAGATGGTTACCCTGGTTAACCTATATGTAATAATAACATTTAGAAGTATAAAGGTGATTACAAAAAAATCAGTACCCTGAATCTAAGTGGCCAGACACCAGATATGAAAGTATCTGCCTCCTCCAACAGATTAGCACTATTCAGAAGCAACTGAAGCTGCACCACGAGATGCTTCCAGCCCCAAGGGTCACAGCTGATAAAATGCTCTTGATAAAATCCTGAGAGATCCTAAACATGCTCCTGAAGATCCTGCTGAAGACTTACATACCAGGAGACTTTCAGGACATGATTTAGAAGTCACTGCCCTTTTTTCCTCTCAGGTACAGATAGTGGAACAGAAGCACAGAGCAATTATCACATGTTGCCATTTGGATAAGCTGATGCTATAGATTTTGTTTTCAAAATATCATATAGCAGAACAAGCAGAACCCCGTGGCTGAGTACAGTGTTCCTTACATCTTCCAGATATGAAGGTCTAAACTAGAACTTCAGTCTCAGCTTGTGATGAATTTATTACCTTTTAAAAAATTTAAATACCCAGTGTGTTTTACAGAGGATTTATACTACCCACTTTGACTTGTAACAGTAATGAAGGTAAGTTAGCAAGGAAAAGCTGTTTGCTGTCTGGAGGGAGTGTTGCTAAACACCTTAAATAAAAATTAAAGAAAAAAATCATTATTTGAAGGCTGAGTGAAAGGCAATAGCCCTGACATAACTTAGCTGCTGAATTTTGTTTTAAAAAACAGAACTTGGTAAAAAAATAAAGCCTCCAAAAATATTTAAGTGCAGTTATTTGTACTTTGAATGGCTCCAATTCTTAGTGCTCCCCCTTTACTGATTTCTATCTTTACTGCAGTGTTAATATGAAGGGCTCATTTCTTTTCTTCAGTCAAATATCTTATGAGCCTGCGTGAAAGCACGGCATTAATTCGTGCATACTCAAAAATGCTGTACAATAAGAGATAATGGAGGCTGTTGGATCCAGCATACGCAATAACTATTACATAGGCTGCTACAACATTCCAAACATCTCTATGATTAAAGGCACACACAGGCCAGAGGGCACCTCTCTCTTCAGTCAGCAAACTTGCTTGACAAAAAGCACTCCTCACTCTTTCAGTTTGCCTGTAGGAAGGACAGTTGTCAAGGAGAGCTTGAGGGTTACCCTGATGTCCACACATTAACAGCACATATTGCTCCTCATGAATCTGCAAACATGCTAAACCATACTAGTTACTTTGTCTGTGTTTTCACTGTTCTTCAACAACATAAACTACCATTTCTCCATTAGCAGCCTTACTCACTTGCATGTCCATTAATTTGTGTCATTCCCTCCACTGTACTATTAAAAAAAAAAAATCTGTAGCACAATCTAGATTAGGGTACTGCTCCAGGAGAAAACACATTCAGCCCAAGAGAACCAACTAGTAGCATCTCTCTTGACTCATGCAAAGTTATGAGGAAGAACTTTGTGATACAACACTGATTAAAGACAAAAAACCTCACAGAACACTTAGAAATGGCTTCTGATAATAAGGTGGTCTCAAAGTTTTCAAAGTAACTTACAAAGTTACTAATGTAAAAATAGGCAACTGTAAGACCAGAAAGCAGAGCAGTCCTATGCAACGATAAAACCCAACCACATAGCCTCTCTAAGGTGATAGGTTAGAAGGGAAACCTCTTCACACCAGCTTTTGTATGAGTTACTGAAGTATAATGCTTAACACTTCTATATTTTGGTCTCAAGGGCATGGTGAGAGAGTGAATGAAGAGATGGAAGAGATATATAAAAAAAGACATATGGGAGGTAAGCAAAAGGATTTTAATTCATCCTTGTGACTGGTGCTGCAAAAATTTATCTGCAGAAGCTTTCAGCAAGGATGAAGAGGCAGCTAGACAGACTCACCCATTCCAAGTAAGCAATGGTAAGACAAATGAACAGCTGAACAAGAAACAGACCTCAGTACAGTCATGAATTCTCCTATCAGAAAAAGAGCTTGATAGTCCTGGTGACAGCACTAAAGGACAGAAGGAAGAAAGGGCAAGTTATCTACTGAATGTAAAAATTTATAGGGACACTAAAAATGTATACACCGATTACAACAAAAAAGTCTCTCCACACAACATGCAGTGCCTTTGGAATATCTCAACATTCCTGTAAAACACTTAAGAACCTATGGAACGCTCTAAACAATGCCACAGAAATGCTACTAGTATATTAGGAAAAAAGCTAGCGTAAAGATTTGCAAGCAGTTCTGAAAAAATGATGCATGAACAGCAAGGTGAGAACATTGCTGGCTAATGGAGTAGAGACCATGCAGGAGCTCTTCTACCTGACTGCAATTACTGACTAACTGCCTTGTCAGCTGGGCTAAAAGGAGGGAAATGTACGGGGTAATTAAATTATCTTAGAAATCATACTAGAAATATGAACTCTTAAGTCTTCTGTAAAGAAAACAAACACCTCCATTCTGTTAAGTGATCCATTCAAGTGAGACACCAATAAAGTAAAAACATTTTTATGTTTCTAACTATTCAGGTCAATTCAAACACAACCACTTCTACCAACATAATCTATTTCCTGAGCAAGACAGTATCAACATGCAGCGTTAATTAGCTTATGTACAGGATGAAAGAACTCAGCACAAAGTTACACTCTTCCTTTTCATTGTCCTCTTTAATTTTAAAAAATTTAAAGCCAGCTGAAGGGAAGCAATTACTTTTGCTGTATTTGAAAGTCTAATTAAATGTCAAGTTTGGCCTGTCTGAACTCAACCAATATTGCTGATGTTCAGCAAGAGTTCCACCAAAACTATCACTGGATCACACAGACAGCTGTTCAGGGCTGAAACAAATAGCAAACCTCAAACAAGTTGTGAAGAATTCCAGACTTGATTGCTACTTTAAATGAGACCATTGTGTAAAGGAAAAGATGTGCTCAGATTTTTCAACTGCACCCTACCATTCACAAGAATCTTGCCAACTACAGTTTTTGCTCTTATTCATTTAAACACTTGTGCATGCTATCCCAGTCTCATGTGCTAGCTCCCAGCCTTCTAGCAAAGTGCTCTCCAAGGCAATACAGTTCTGTGAAAGCGCAGATGCATCCTACAACAAGTAACTATCTTACTGCAGACGCCTTCCTTCAGCCTTATACATCTGCAGTCCTCTTGAGCCTACTGAGAATAACAGAAGAAAACAGATTCAATGGGGTGAAAGTAGACAACTTGAGAACTCTTTAAATAAAAGAACTTGATAGCTTGAAGGGTTTCAAAGTCAACATCCACTTTTAGATATATAGTGCCTGCTCCATTTGAACTGGGTAGGATGCCTACTTCAGTTTTTCAGCATTTACCTCACTGTTCTGGTTTGGCTGTGTAAAACTTTTTCCTCTTTCAAAAGCTGAAGTTTTACCAATAGCCAGGAAAAGGAAGCAAACCAGGTCAGTATGCATTTGAAGAGATGCTCAAATTTGAAAACAAGAGTTAGAAAAACAACTTGTTTCTGATCAAAAAAGCATGTGTCAACTTCAGGGCCACTCACTACTTCATTTACTCTCCCACTCCCCTCCCTGGAGAGCATCATAACTAAAAGGTTTTGTCCCTCATGCACCTAGCTTTCCTCAGTGCAGTGGAGGGCCCAGCAATGGATGAGAAGACTCATCTTGCAGGCTGAAGAAGATATGGCTAGAGGAGTATTTCTGCTCTACCAGCTCCCTGGTAAACTGGGGAGTGTTGAGCCTAAAACCCATCAATATGACAGACACTGCACCAGAGGCATGCCCCTGCAGGGACAGGTTTTGAGAACTTGCTATCTCCATCACAGCCCTACCCTTCCAACTGCAGGATGGACCTCCTCAATTTCCTCCTTTCAGAGGTTTTGCTCTCTCACAGTAAACTTTGATCTCATCCGTAGAGTAGGCAAGAAAGACATTACATGACTGAATATCCCTTAAACCCTCACATATACAGCTAGCTAGCCAAGCAACTGACATCAATCCCAGAAAAAATATGGCCAAAGCCAGTTTAGTCTGAACACCGATTACAGATAAAGACTTCAGGCTCTAACTAGCATTCCTAATGGTCTGAAATTAATCATCACATATTTTAGAAAAAAAAAAAAAACCAAGCTCAGAGAGCTCTAACTCCTCCCTGCTTGCCTTACCAGGAGCAGGAATTCACTGTGGTTCCATGAACACAGCTCAAAGACTTCCTGTAGCAGATGAAGAGAATTCATTTCTTAATCCTGCTATACTATGAGTAATGAATAATAAACACAGACATAACATGACAGATCCATATGCTGTACTGAGATGTCATGTACAGAAATCCTTATTTGTATAACCCAACTAAAAATGCAGAGAGATGCAGAGTCTTCTCATTTTAAAATGATCTTGCTCTTGATTTCAGGCAGCAGATAAATCTTACTCAAGTCTTAAAGTTTGTGACCACTGTGGATAGAAATGCTTGCACAAACATAAATTCAAAAACAGAGAAACAGCAGCCAAGATGCCAGAGCACCATTGTTAAATCTCTAAAAATTGGATACATCATAGTTAAAACTACTAATCATTTTCTTATCATTCCATCCAAAAAAATATGAAGTTTCTGGGGCCATATGGCTTCCATACCTTCTACCTCTTTTTTCTAACTTTTTATTCCGAGAAAGCCATTATTTAATTTGTCCACCTCTAGCATCTTTTAAGGGTCCAATTTCCATTTAACTAAATATCACTAAATTGACTTAAGATACTCTCGCTCCTTACACAGGCTTACATGTTTTCCCTTGATTCTTATATTATTTCATATATTATCCTATGTAGGTGTTATACTCTAACCTATTAAAACTTCAACTCAGTATATTTATGTATAGACATTTCTATTATCTATGTCTACCCCACTAAACATTGTATATACATATTACTAAACTCTAGACCTTTAGGTAATTTTATTTCAAATGAAGTTTTAAAAAGCTGACTTCACTGTATTAGATTAATCATTCAATAGCAAGAGAAACAGTAGTCACAGAAGTACCCCACTGCAATGGAGCTCCCTAGTACTCAGATGCATATCTTCCACAATTTATTTCATTCTCCTGTGCACATCTTCAAACTTTAATATCAAATGAAAAACCAAGAGAATTGTTTACAAAAAAAGCTGCTGAGAAGTCTCAAGATAGCACAATAGCAAGAATGAAGTCAGTTCAATAGCACACAGGTCTGAATACATCTATACTTTCCTGCCCTGTGTCAATGCATTTCAAGCACTAAAAAGTCCTCTACACCCTGAAAACCTCCCTGCAACACACACTATAGGACAAAAAAAGGGCCTGGACAGAGAAATTGGATACAGCAGCAACCACCTGTTGACATTCTCAAAGTTAATTTTTGGAAAAATATGATGCTGATGCTATCTGACTGAAGATACCCTTGCTTCCTATACGGGCAAGCCCACATAATTTTAATTACCATTTCACTACAGCAATGCACTGAGGCATGGGAGAAGGGCAGCTGCTTTCACCCAGCACCCAAGTTTGAAATCAGGAATAATCTAGCACACTTCATAGCAGACCTGACAAATCACTTTATTCACCATGGCACCTAAAGGCTGACCTCTCAAGTAAAGAATACCTTAAAATAAAACAGATGGTGGATTTTATGCTGAGACATCCTTCTGACATGGAGAAAGGAATCTGATTTTGGAAGTTTTTGTCTTTGTTTCATAATGGATTACTTCCAAAACAGCAACAAGTCCACTTTCACAGGGTGAACATTATACTTGGGGTGCCAAGGCATCAATAAATAATTAACAGCTGCTCAGGAACTGTATGCATCTTCTGTCCTGGAACTTTTATCTTGCAAAAAAGGTGTCAGTGGTTTATACTGAATCTCCTGAAGTACAGGGTACTCACATACATACACTATACCAGTGTCAAGTAAAGAATGTGTTTTACAGAAGCAGAAAAAAAAAAATCAGAAGTAAGCACTGGAGACATGCTGACAACAGGTCAAAAGTCATCAGTGCTACAGAGAAGTCTGAACAAACTGCTATTATCAGTATTAAAGACCTTTCTGGTATCAGATATGGGGTCTCACTGTCCTGTATGATCATACGTTCCCACTAAATACACAGAAGAGTTCCAAACAACTTAAGAGGTAGAAGTTACAGTACTTAGGTAGTTTTTAGTTGGACTTCCATAATTCCCATTTTCAGAAAAGTACCATCCAGATTACACTAGAACAGGTTTTTCAACAAATTATGAAGAAGTAGCCCTGAGTTCAAAAATGTCTGTTTTAGTAGGTGTCAGTACAGACTATCTCTAAAAGAAAGCCTAATAGGAAGAAAATTATTTACTCCACACAATTCAATTGGACAGACTGTTCCTTTAAGATCTGCTACCAACATTTTAAATATGGGCATTTAAAAGAACAGCATAACCAAGAACATAAGGACATAGACATAAGACAAACAATCACCCACTTCTGGAAATGAACACATAGTCAGGATAGCCAAAATTTAAAGGAGACAGTTTATACAAAGTGCTGCATTGTCTCACAGCTAGAAATCAAGGATTTCTCCTTTTTCATACTGTAGGTAACTACTTAAAGACATTACATTTTCCTGGAAGTAGTGCCATTATTCCCCCTCTTCTGCTAACAGAAAGAAATAAGAATATCTTTGAATTATCTTCCTCCTATTTCCTAATACCCATAGCAGCACCTCTAAATCCTGAAGCCCTGACATGAGTGACCCATGCATCTCTGCTTCAAAGATCAGAACTGTATTTCATTGCCCCATGATATAGGTATAACATTAAAGAACAAGAACATAGTGCTAATAGGTTATTTTTAAACCCATTCAAAAGTCAAAAAGGATGTTCATCTATATTTCACTCTGCAGGCATGTTATACTATTCTACACTAAATGGACCTTTCAGTCAGTGCTCGGTTTTTAACCTTCAGAAGTTTATTCATTGCTTTGTGAAGTTTTTGGGGAAAGCAGCAGAAAAATAGGTTCAAGTAGGCTTCCTAGCAACAGCAGTAAGGAAAAAGGAATTTAAACCTTTCTTACTGCAAACCCTGCATAAATACTGTACAGAATGCATGGTTACTACAACTGTCCTGCAAGTCAAATTCTGCAAGACAACGCTTTAGCTTAAAGATCTGTAAGTGCTCAGCCTGTGCATAATGGGTAATGCAAAAGCTTCACATCTCTTACTCTAGGAAGAGAAAGCACATCAGGACTACTTGCCTAAGGCTACCAGTAGCTGCATCTGCAGTAAACTTGCCAATTTATAGAAAAAAAAAAAAAATCATTAAAAGAACATTGGTTTAAGACTTATGGCTACAGAAGTTCACTTAACCATACCAAAGCTCTGGAGTCCAATGTTGCAAAGACTTGAAAGGCCAGTGCATGGGAAGGCTGGAAAAGTCAAAGCTGGGAGATACTTTAGAGAAAGTCCATGCCACCAGGAGAGACAGAGACAAAAGGATGGTGAGATGAAGATACCACGCAAGTAAAACATGAAGAGCAGCATCCATACTGAAGACCTGCCATCAAGCATCATCTGACTGATGAAAAGAGCTTGTAGTATTTCTTCCCAATTTGCAAAAAGTAGTCTATTGGTAATTTTTCTCCCAAACCTACCACAAACTGCCAACAGAAAAATACCAGAAAGACTGCATATACTAATTATAACCTCTGCCACACAAATGGGTGCAAGCTTAGATTCTGCTTTCTTTACCGCATCTCTTGAAAGGATATGCGACTGCTCTGTAAGGATTATTCTGTTTGTGTACAACAGCTAGCTGGAAAATGGAGTCAACATAGGCAAGTGCTCTCTCAGCAGTTTGTGAACTCCTTACAGCAGTGAGAACAACTACTGAATTAGGGTCTGCCAAGCACATCTCTCCATAACCTCCACTGAAGCTACAAACTCTCTCTTCTAGGTTGCTAGAAGGTTAAACAACTGTAACAGGCTTGAAAAAGATGAAAGACAGGTGTTAAGATTAAAATTTGTTGTATTTTTCACTGGTGTAAGATCTAAGTTTTTCACATTTTGTTTTTATGAGAGATCTAAAAAACAGACCCAGTAAAAAAAGATCAAACATAGAATGCTGCCATATCCATCCATACTGAATTCAGAGAAAGTAACTCCCTTTCTTCCTATAGATGTGGACAGTGACAGCAGCTCTCATTCAAAGCCATATGACAACTTCATCTAGAAGAGGAAATAGCTAAAAATGTTTAGGCACAGAAAGTGCTTAAACACAGAAAGGTTCTCAAGTAGCAGAGGCTGTCCTCATAATAAAGACATCCCATATGGTAACTAATTTTAGGCTGTTAAGTATCAGAGGTTAGAGAAATCACATGGGTGTCTCCAGACTACCAGCTCCTCAGCTGATTTTTATCTTTTGCATGAAGAAAAAGCAAGTTGGGATAATTTTTAGACCTAACATAACTCAAACTAAAAAACTGTGTCCCCTTCAAACTGCATTTACCTTCCATAACTAAACATTCTTTCTCATAAGGACCTGAAAGGAAAGGAAGCCTATAACTTTTCACAAAAATACCTAGAGCATTCAAAGCAAATCAGCTGAGTTATATTTAAGCTGGTTCTAATTCACTGCAGCTGCATCTAATGAACCACAAAGAAAAGCTTATTACAACAATAAAAGCAACACAGCTCAGAGCTCAGTGGCTGAACACTCTCCAAGTTTCCAGCATCCTTCAGTTGGCTGCATGCAGCATCAGCTACTGAATGATCTCTGTACTGTAGCTAAGCATGTAAAACCAACAAAGACAACAACATTCCTCTATTTGTAATTTCTTGGATACACTATCAAGAGGGTATCAGACAGAGTATATGGTATCTGGTATTTTCAGATGGTTGCTGGCAGCGAATGTTTGCATTCCTCAATTCCTGAAGTACTCCACCTGCTTTAAACATGGAAAAACAGAAGTCTTTCTTACAAAGACAACTTGTACACAGACTTCAACACAGGAGCTTCTGATCAGCCACACTGAAATTACCTGAACAACCCAAGCTGCCTGTAGGATTTTCAAGCTCATCTTTCCAACAGGCCACTACAGATGATCTAAAAATATCAGGTCTTGATACAATTTGACACATATTGGCTAAGAACAGATCCATGCACTAGTTCTACACACACACACAAAATAATAATTAGGGATTACTACACAGAAGTATGTGAAAGTTTTACTTAAAATGAGCAGAAGTGTATAGTGCACACTAAGTCTCAGTGACAGATTACTAAACTCAAACTCAGGACTTTGGAATATTGTCAATACTCTCTACCAAGACGTTCTCAAACCTGAGCCTGAGTAGTTTATTGGTAACAACTAGGAGCCATCAACTGGCCTTTGACAGACCAGTATGTTTTTATGAAGGTCATTGTTTAAGGCCAGGGTTGGGTCATTAAGTTCAGAGAATCACAGAATGGCAGAGGTTGGAAGGGCCCTCTGGAAATCACCTAGTCCAACTCCCCTGCCAAAGCAGGTAAATCCAGAACAAGTTGCACAGGAAAGCATCCAGGTGGGTTTGGAATCTCTCCAGAGAAGGAAACTCCACACCCTCTCTGGACAGCCTGTCCCAGGGCTCCGGCACCCTCACAGTAAATAAGTTTTTCCTCATGTTTAAGCGGAACCTTCTGTGTTCCAGCTTGTGCCCATTGCCCCTTGTCCTATTGCTGGCCACCACTAAAAAGGGTCTGTCCCCATCCTCTTGACACTTGCCCTTTAGATATTTATCAACATTAATAAGGTCCCCTCTCCTTCTTCCCTAGGCTAAACAGATCCAGGTCTTTCATTTTTTCTTCATAAGAAAGATGCTCCAGCACCTTAATCATCATTGTAGCCTCTGCTGGACTCTCTCCATAAGATCCCTGTCTCTTGAACTGAGGAGCCCAGAACTGGACACAATACTCCAGATGTGGCCTCACTAGGGCAGAGTACAGGGAGAGAACCTCCCTCGAGCTGCTGACCACACTCTTCTTAATGCATCCCAGGATACTGTTGGCCTTCCTAGCCAAAAGGGCACATTGTTGGCTCATGGTCAACTGGTCATCCACCAGTACTCCCAGGTCCTTCTCTGCAGGGCTGCTTTCCAGCAGTGTGCCATCACCAGGATCGTGAGACATCCCCTAGCTGCTTGCAGAATATTTCATCTACCTCCTCATCTTGGTTGGGTGGTCTATAGCAGACCCCCACCATGATATCTGCCTTGCTGGCCTTCCCCCTGATTCTTACCCACAAACACTCAACCCTGGCATCACCATCATTAACCTTCAGGCAATCAAAAGACTCCTTGACATAAAGGTCTACCTCTCCTCCTCTTCTTCCTTGCCTGTCCCTTCTGAAGGGTTTGTAGCCATCATTGCAGCACTCCAGTCATACGAGGAATCCCACCACATTTCTGTGATGGCTGCTATATCAGTTTTCCTGATGGCTACCAGCTCCTCCTGTTTGTTGCCCATGCCATGTGCATTTGTGTAGATGCACTTCAGCTGGGCTCCTGGTCCTAACACCTTATTAGAAGCAGCCCAAATTCCCTCATGATGATTTTTGGGAGCCTCTGTGGTTCCCACCTCATCAAAACACCTTGTATCTCTGCCGCTGCCTGGATTCTTATCTCTTACTTCCTCTGGGACAGCAGACTGAAGGACCTGGCTATTGCAGCAACCTTCAAGTACCAGTGTACTACCCCCAGGCTCTGCTCCATTGTGCCTGGCTTCATCCCCTTCCACCTTGAAAGAGACACTAACAGGTACTTCAGAAGCATGATAGCATGCTCAAGCACTACAGCCTAAAATTAGGATTGCTTCCCTCTAGAATTGCTTTTGTATTTCTCTTCCCTTTTGATTTTTCACAGAGCACCAAAAACATTTTATGTTCTATTCATCCAGAATTAATATATATAGATATATATATACACACACCTGTAAGCACTATCTGTTCAGTGAAGTGCTTTCTCACAGCTGACTTACAACACAGGTAGCAATTACTTCTCCTCTTGCCACCTCCCATAGGCTCCTAAACCATCAGAAACAGTGTTGGATGGGAAACAATCTTTAAACAGTAACTACAAATTAATACAAAATGGTAGAGAAAAAACAAAACCCCAGAACTATCCTTAGTTCCAATATTTTAAAAAGCAGTAAGCGGTGCAGTCTCCCAACTGTCACACCAGTCTGTTACATTCCAATTTGCTTATGCAAAGTACAGATTGTTATATTTCTCTACAGAATCCACTACAGTAAGTGGATTAGCTACACAGACTAACATTATTAGCAAGACTCTTCTCTGAAGCACTATGAAGAAGCATGACTCCGGGGGTGGATTTTTGCATTTATTGAGACAGGTGGCAGAAAAGAAGCAGCAGGAATCTTTCAACAGACCTCAGGAGTAAGTGGTAGAAGTGATTCAGCTGGCTGAGAGAGCCCACTTGACAAGCAAGTGGAGAAAAGTGACATCAATTGTTTTGCAAGCCTATCACAATTGGATTACCTGACCCAGAATAAACTGCACCAGTGTAAACTGACCTAGCAGATTCTGTTCACCTCAGGGAGCAATCTGCTCCTGGGACTGCTTGTTCCTTCTGGTTTTCAGCCAACTGTTAGTGATTCAACAGCACATAATCATGGGATCCTGGGAGGCCATTATGGAGGGAAATGCTCTTACTACCACCTCCATGAAACAAACACCTTCAACCCTCGAAGCTGTGTCCTCTGAACACTGGTGCTGCACAAGACAGCAAAACAGGGAGTATTAGGTTTTTCTGTCTGAAAACAGGTGCTTCTGAATGCTTTAAAAACAACAACCTGAAGACTCAACACCTTAGAATTTTACTATTAATATTTACAAGAAGGTTCAAGAAGAGGAGGAAGATATCCCAAGCCAAAACTGATGTAAAATGTTAAACCACATCAGTACAAGGTAAGTGATGACAAAAATTAACAAAATCTTCACCAGGTGAGCTCTAGGATGCTGGGAGCCCTCCATTAGACAGAATCTTTATTTTCAAGCCTTGCATATTTGAACATTTTGTTGACCCATTAAAAAAGTTACCAGTTATCAATCCTTACAAGCCCACTGTAGTCAGATGTGTCTCAAGAGCTTTTTGGGAATGGCTTTTTGACTTACACTAGCCATCCCAAAACTGTCAGGGACACTGAGTGGTCAGTCAAATCACTGTTCCTAGAAAGAGCATGCCTCCATCCTGTCTGGAAACCCAGACTGTCCACACCATACTTTTTCCTCTAGCTAGAAGGCTTTGACGGGCTCTCTAAACTTAGCACATCATCTTTGTCTTGTTATTAAGTGAAAAAAGGCTAAAGTTCTAGTAAGGGACATCAGTGCTTCATCCCAGTGTCTATCAAATGCGGAGCCACCTGCAAAAAGCAGAATTCAGAAACAAAAAACAAACCACAAACACAAACTTAAGTGAATTTAAATTATTAGAGAAGATTTCAGAATCTACGCACAGGTCTTTTCACCTGCAAGCCTGATTTTGCAGACCCCCACAGCTGCTCCAGCAGTACCATCTTCTGTTTCCCAAAGGTTTTCCAAACTTGAAATTCAACTCAATAAAGCACCATATACACTATTCTTAAAATACCCAACCGACTAAATCAGAGAGTTTTTTGAGGTTGGAAGTGACCTCTAGAGATCATCTAGGCCAACTCACAGGCTTGAACAGAGCTACCTTGAGCCAGCTGTCCAGGAACATGTCCAGACAGCTTTTGAGCATATGCCAGGTGGGACACTTCACTGCTTCTCTGGGCAACCTGTGTCATTGCTCAGTCACACTCACAACAGTGTTTCTTGATGTTCTGATGGAGCCTCCTGTGTTTCAGTTTGTGCTCACGGCCTCTGGCCCTGTCACTGGGCACCACTGGGAAAAGCCTGGCACCATCCCCTATGCAGTCCCTGCAGGTGGGTTGATAGACATTGATCAAATGCCCCTGAGCCTTCTCTTCTCTAGGCTAAACAGTCTATCTCAATCTTTCCTCACAGGAGAGATGCTCCAGTCCCTTCATCATCTTCATCACCTTTTATTGGACACTCTCCAGTATACCCATGTCTGTCCTGAACTCAGAAGACCAGAAGAAGAGTGTCCACCTCTAGGCATAAGCCAGGCAGAGGCTTAATTCAAAAAGGAAGTTACATTTGTTTCTTTCCTAGTAACTAAACACAAAAACCTCCCTCAAGAATCTGAACAAGAGGGAAATAGTTGGAAGTATATTAGTGGATGTCAAACACTATCCGTGTAGAACACCATTGGCTGTTAACTTAGTACTTTAGTAAGATCTACACCATTTTAACAGTGTGACACAATAGACTCAACCCTCCACTATCATTTCCCAATAGTTTCACAATCAGAGTGTTTTGAAGAGTTATTAAGGAGACTGTTCCAGTTTCTAAGTGAGAAGTAATTTTCTAATTTTCCTCTGTGAGCAACAGTCATTTGAAGCCTTCCCCTGTCATGACAGCTAGAGTATTTCCCATTTCAGTGCCTTGACAAGAAACCAAAAATCCAAAATACCCAAATCAAGAAAAAGGCAGTCCCCATGATATACTTACAAAGAATTTCCTTGAAAGATGGGCACAATACAGAGATACTTGATTTCAGTTCTTAACGATGCAAACTCTAGATACCATGACCCAGGAAGTTATATTCAAATTTGGGAAGACATTAATCAAAAAATCTAATTTCTTCCACTTCTGGGAATCAGTGAGAGCACTTCTTTCACTGGTGCCACACAACAGATCCATCCCAGTACCTAGGGCACTGTGCTAAGTCTCAGAGCTTGGCAATTATTCCTTGCAGCTTTACAAGCAGTACACATACACAGAAAGATACAAATTATGAGGAGAGAAAAACCCCATAACCCTGTGGTTAATTACTCAGGGCACTATCAGGTGAAACAATGCTGCAGTTCTCTTTTCTGCTTTTTCATACAAGTAATCCCTGAAGTTCCACTCGTGATTCTAAACACAGTCAAAAAGCAACTTTCTTTACACCTGAAACTCCAGAAGTCCAAACTGTATAGTTTTTGTGCAAAAATGGGAAATTCCAAGTTTGATAGGGATAAGCAATAGACATATATAGGCATCAAAAATTACTGATTACTAGCATCATCAAGCCTAAGGCAAACCATTTGCTTCCTGGCACTGCTTCAATAAACCCATGGCACAAAAGCCACTGCAACAGACAAGTGTTTCTTCAAGAAGGTTTCCTTTAATCTTTCATATACGAGTAACAACAATCTCGCCCAGTTCTGGCAGACAAACTGTCATATAAGTGACTTCTAGAAGTTTCCCTTTATATTCTCTATGGAAAAAAAATCTCACTTTAAAATAGTTGCTTTTATCAGGAGACAACTGGAGTTCAAAAAATAAGGAAGTCCAGCCCCATCTTTATTCTAGCTTTTAAAACAAGTGTTTTCAGACTACTTCTTTCTCTTCAGAAATTGTGTGCATTCAGTATCAAGTTGTATCCAAGTCACTGATGAAGACATTAAAGAGCACAGGTGGATCCCTGTGGGACCCCACTAGTGACCGCTCACCAGCCCAATGTAACCCCACTGACTAGAACCCTTTGAGCCTGGACCCGTCAGCCAATTGTTCACCCATAGCAGTATGTGTCTGTTCAGCTGTATGTTGGACATTTTGTCCAGGAGGATCCTGTGAGAGACAGCATCAAAGGCTTTAAAGTTCAAAAAGAGTACATCAACTGGTTTTCCTTGGTCAACTAGGTGGGTAACCTTAACACAGAAAGAAAGTAGGTTTGTTAAGCAGAATTTTCCTCTCATGAACCCATGCTGGCTGGAACCAATGATTATATTCATTGTCTTCTAAGCGTTTTTCAGTAACTCCCAGAATAACCTTCTGCCAGGCACAGAAGTGAGACTTACAGGCCTGTAGTTGCCAGTGTCTTCTCTGTTGCCCTTCTTGAAGATTTGGAAACATTTGCCAGCTTCCAGTCAACTGGGACCTGTCCACATTCCCAAGAGCACCGAGATCATTGAGAGAGGTCTCGCTATGAGATCTGCCAGCTCTTTAAGTACCTTGGATGGATTCCATCAGGCCCCACTGATTTATAGTGAACTAGCTGGAGCATCAAATCCCACACAAGTTCAGGGCTTGTGGGGAGTTTATCATTCTCAGTCATGGTTCTCTAGCCCAGGGCTCTGGCTGTTCCCGAGCCCCTCCTCAGTGTTGAAGATCGAGGCAAAGAAGGCATTTAGTATCTCTGCTTTGTCTGCTTCCCTCTTTGTGAGGTGACCATGCTCATCAAATAGTGGGCCAGTGTTATTCCTGGGCTGCATTTTGCTATTAACATACATTTTAAAAGCCCTTTTAATTGTCTCTCACACTACTAGCCAGCTTTAACTTTAATAGAGCTTTGGCCACACAGATTTCCTCCCTGCAGTGGCAAACAGCATCTCTGTAGTCCTCCCACATTGCCTGACCTTGCTTCCACTGGCCATATACTGTCTTTTTCTGCCTTATTTCTAGAAGATCCCTGCTTAGCCAAGGCAGCCTTCTGCCTCACCTGCTTGACTTCCAGCATTTTGGGACTGCCTGCTCCTGTGCTTTTAGGAGGTGGTACTCAAAAAGTGACCAGCATTGATGGACCCCAGCACCTTCAAATGCTTTTTCCCAGAGGATCTTATTAAGTAGTTCCCTGAGCAACCTGGAGTCCATTCTCCTTATATCTAGAGTTGAGGTGTTGTTGGTAGTTTTTCTCCTGTTATCATAGATTTTGAACTTGACAGCTTTGTGGTCACTATGGCCAAGGCAGCCACCAATCACCACTTCGCCCACAAGACCCTCTCTGTTGACAACCAACAAGTCAAGGAAGGCACTTTTCCTGGTCAGTTCCCTTAGAACCTGTACCAGGAAGTCACGGTCCAGCTGGTTTAGAAATCATCTGGACCTGTTTGTACCAGCTGTGTGGTATTCCCAGTCAACATCCATCAGGTTGAAGCCACCCATAAGGACTAGGGCAGATGACTTAAAAGCATCCTGTAGCTCCTTACAGAACAGCTCAGCAATGTTGTGCTGGCTGGGCAGCCTATAGTAGATTTCCATGACAAGATCCACTTTGTCTCTCCCTTTATGCTTACCCAGAGACCCTCAGGTGTGCCATCACCAACTGAAAGCCCTACACACTCCAGTCCCTCTGCTACATACAATGCAACCCTCTTGTCCTGCCTGCCCTCCCTATCCCTTCTGAAGAGCCTGTATCTATCCATCATGGCACACCAGTCACAGGACTCATCTCACCAGGTTTCAGTTACACCAATTATGTCATATCTCCAGGACTGGGCCAGAGCTTTTAGCTCCTCTTGTTTCTTATGCTGCATGCATTTGTGTAGAAGCACTTTAGGCGCAGCTCATCATACCTACCACCTTGTGGAGCTGTCTGAGGAATTCCACGGGCACACAGCTACTCGAACTTAGGCAAGCCATCCTGTTGCTCATCACAGACTAGCACGTTATGGTCCCTTTGCCCCTTCCAATTTAGTTTAAAGCTCTATCCACCAGCCCTGCTAGCTTTTGTGCAAAAATTCTTTTCCCCTTCCAAGAAAGGTTCATCCCGTTGGACATCAATACACCTGGCAATGAAGAGACAATCCCATGACTGAAAAACCCAAAGTTCTGCTGATGATACCAACCTCAGAGCCACACGTTGATCATCTGGGTCTGCCTGTTCCATTCAATATTATTCCCTGCTACTGAAAGGACTGATGAAAACACTACCTGAGCACCTGATCCTTTAATCAACCACCCCAAGGCTCCGAAATCCCTTTTGACTGCCCTTGGATTTCTCTTGGTTACTTCTTTGCTGGCAACATGAAAGACCAATAGTGGGTAATAGTCTGAGGACCTTACCAGACTAGGGAGTTTTCTAGTGATGTCTCTCACCCTAGCCCCAGGGAGGCACCAGACTTACTTATGGGTTGGGTCCAGTCAGCATACTGGGCCTTCTGTTCCCTTCTGAAGGAGTCACCTATGACAACTACCCTTCTTTTTGTTTTTATACGAGTGGTTGTGATACAGCAGATAGGTCCTTCAGGAATGAAGGCATCATCTAGGCAGCCTATGTCCCCATCATCTGTTGTCTGCCCTTCTAATTCCAGGGCCTCATACCTGTTGCTGCCCAGGCACCTGAAAAGATGGGACAGGCTTAGAGTAGATTCGCCTACTGCTCCGAGCAGTAACCTGCTTCCATCCTGCCCCATCTCCTCCTTCTGCCTGGTGGCAAGAGGATGGGGGGACATTTGTCTCCTCTGCCATGGTTGGCTGGTGCATCTGTCTCTGTGATGGTAAAGTACAATTCCACCAGCCTATCTCCTCCTCTGACTCCCTGATACTCCTCAGCCTAGACATCTCCCCCCAAAGCTCTGTCACCAAGCTGAGTAACTCCTTTACTTGGGCACATCTCCTACAGGAGAGCTCACTACTGTCATCTGAGACTGGCCTGAAATTCAGGCACACCCTGCAACCCAAGACCTGGATGGTCATGTGTTTCCTTAAGGACCCTGTGTGGCTGCATTGGTTCCTGCAGCCAGAGGGGCTGCAAGAGACACTGAGGGCACAGCTTTTTGACAGGCAGATATCATGGCTCCTGCTGTTCTCAGCTCCTTGCCAGCAGGCTGCAGCCTCTGAAGTAGTAGTGTCCATCAAGCACACCCCTGCCTGCTCACCCTGACTTCCTGGGGGCCATTTAAATCTCCCGTGGTTGTTCCTGGCAATGCCCCCACCACATCAGCCCCAGGGGAAACCTGACCTCAAAAAACAAGGGAACTGTGCCAGGCTGTGATGAACATGCTACATGAACTTCACTTTTAGTAAATTACCATCCTACCAAACCCCTTTTATTAAATCAGTTTTTAGAATAATTTCCATGCATGAAGTGTTCCACTGCTATTCAAATTTGTTTGTACTGAATTTCTTTCAATTCATTAACTCAGCGAGTTAAACCTTTACCTTCCTCCTCAGCACAATCTGTCATACAGGGGTAACACTGTCTCACAACCAGGAAATCTCACATAATGAATGATTCAAGCTTACTGGAAGTGTTAATGGGCACGAAGCACAAAATAGTAACTTTTCCTTAGCTCATAACACACTTCATTTTTGTACAGATTGCCAAAGTGCTTTTAATTCTATTTTCTATTCTTTGTACCAGCTCAGCTCAACTGGTACACAGGACACGAAGTTTTGGCACAGAGTGAAATTATTTAAACACTGACAGTTATATACAGCCTAAAACAGATGGCCAGTTCTCCTGTGAGTTTAAGACTTAAAAGGAAGAGCCATGCAAGCCTGGATGTGCTCATGAGGCCTGTTTTTCTGATAAGCCAGGGAATTTAATGAACCTGCCAACTGCAGTTACTGCTCTGAAGCTATAGGTCTAGCAGACTTACTCAGAAAGACTACCCTACATATGTTCAGCCTGTCTTCTACCTTTCCATCACTATCTTCTACATAAATAGATGCCAGACATCTGCTGTTTCTTCTACTCAAAAGAAACAATTTGAGTCAAAACCTGTGAAAGCACAGGAGTTCCTGTTTGTGTCACAAAATGTAAGCTGTCCAACATCCATGGAGTTAGCCAACACAGGAGTTTCTGTCCAAGGTACTTCAGTCTAGCTCAAATCATACAAACAGCATCTCCAATTCAAACTCTGGCTCACTAAGGATAAAGATAATTGAAGGGTTTAACTCCTGGGATTTTTCTCTCACCCCAAAATAGTCCAGAATCTATAGCATTTTCTATAAAGTCTTCCTAGATATGCAAAGAGATGCTTCTAACCATCATGCTGCTAGGCTATAACATTTTCTCCCACTGATTTTGTAACCGGCTAAACTTGTCAACACTGAAACGTTTTACAGAAGTGACATTGAGAAGTACTACAAAACCTTCTTGCTGAGCTCAAAGAGTTGTGACAGTTTATTTCCAGTTCCATCATTAGTACTTTTGTCCTTTATTTAGAAATCATTCAAATTAAGATGAGGAAATGCTTGAGTTTGTCAAAAATAGGAGAGTGACGCTAGAGAACTGGCTCAGAAAATTAAGTAACATATTTAGCTATTTCTGTAACAAGAAAATGATTTTTACCTTCAACATTATGTTATTTTTGTTGGTACACCAGTTCACAAACAGAAAGCCATCATGTAGCAGCCCAATGCAAAACACAAGCAAAAACAGCAAACACCACAAATGGAAAACGTAGATGCCAGCATGCAAATTGAATTTTCAAGGAACATTATAGATGAGGATTTCTATTAGCTCTCAACAAGACACAAATTTACCAAAAGAAATATCCATCTTCCTAAATAAGAGATTTATTTTTAATTTCTTTAGTTTCACTTATTTAAATAATAAGAAAACAAAAAATACTATAATTTCATGTTCCACTAGAATTGAATCCAAGTGGTCCTGCATGTACATTAGAATTCTGAGGATTACTTGTTAGCAGTAAAGCCCAAAACCAGAAGAGATAAGAGCTCCCCCAACAAGTCTGTAAAGTACTAGACAGGTGAAAGACCTCTTACACCCAAAACACTTTCAGTCAAAGGTTGCAGAAACCATGAAGACAGCTGTGGCAAAGGTCTGTCTTGAGATTTACAAACAGCTTCTTCAGACTCAAGGACAAGCTTAGTACACACTTACTTAGGCATCAATTACCTTCTGTCTTTACCAGTTTATTAGCTGTTACTGCTGCTGCAAAATAATGCACTTTAACCCTCTTCTGCAACACCAGAGTTGATATTTTTCCTCATGTAACATCAACTATTGTTTAGATAGTGCAAGACTCCTCCCTCAAAGATTAGGGATTAAGAACAAGCTTTAGACCTATTTCATTATTACTGGCATTCTGGCAAGGTCAAGACAACCTTCATCTAGACCTACCAAAAACATTCTTTTAGGAAAGTCCTCAAAACAAGAACTTAGCTGGCACTGCACATCCAGAGCTTTCTCAAAACCAGATTTTGAGTAACTATTGCTTCCTTCTCATGCAAATCACAACATGGAAAGTAGATTCCAAATAAAATAGTAATTTCAAGAACAATTGTGAACTCTATGCCATCACAAGTCTCTAACTATAGTCTAACAGCCTGCAGAGCAAACAAAAAAGAAAATATCCATGGTGTAACACAGCATTCTGAACTACTGCCCAAGCTGCACCTTTAAACGTGAGGACATGAACTGTCCTTAAATAAGATAGAAAGCATGGTAACTTCTCACTAAGTCAGAAAAATTTAGTTTGTAGATCATTACTTCATAGCTCTTTCTGGTTGACCATGGTAAGTATAAACAGTAGAACTAAAAACAGCCAGTGAAAACAAGATTTTTTTAAAAAAAGTACTTATATCTTAATATAGAGGGAGGAAAAAGCATTCTGAGCATTTATTTTTTTTTTAACTGATTACACAATGTGTACTTTAAAACTGTGGAAGTTAATTCAATTTACCAGCATTGCTAGAGACCTATGTTAACTTAGGAAAGACATGGAAAAAGAAAGGCAGAAGGAAGACCACAGAAAATGTGGACCTGTGGACCGAATGGGGCAGGGAACCTGGTGATAATGAACCAGGAAAAGGCTAAGATAGTCTACCTATGGTCTCTTCACCTCAATCTTTACTGGTAAGACCAGTACAAATACCAGATGAACAAGAGTAAGAAGACTGATCTAGACTCTTTTCAGAGGTATCCAATGTCAGGACAACATCCTGTGCCTAAATACATGAAAGTGAACATTGGCATGCACTGAATAGCTCACCCATGGAAGATGCAGACTCCTACTGGGCAGAGCAGGAGACAACCAAAACCCAACTGGACACTGCCCTGAGAAGTCTGCTGTAGGCTGACTCCGCTTTAAACTGGAGGCTGAACCAGAAAATCTCCCAAGGTGCCTGCCAATCTCTGCAATTCTAAATCATTTCAGTCATTAATAAAACTGATTAACTCATTAATATACCTTTGATAATTTTTAATGGACTAAAGCTAAAGTATACAGTAGAGGCTGTTCGCCACTAGCACCAGCTTTGATCATTGGAACAGTGTTAAATACAAGCACAATACATTAAGTCTGTGTCCTTCTGTTTTCCCACAGCTGAAAAGAGTTACTGAAAAGCTTCTACCATCCATAAGTGCTGGAAACTTACAGATTCATCATGAGTACCTCCTCCCCCTCCTTCTTCACTGACCTTGGTGTCCGCAGAGCTGCTCCTCTCACATCTTCTCACTCCTCTCTAGCTGCAAAGTGTGCAGCTTTTTTTCCCCTCTTCCCTCCTTTTTTTTCTTAATTGTTATCATAAAGGCACTACTGATGGGCTCAGCCTTGGCCAGCAGTTGGTCTGTCTTGGAGCTGCTGGCATTGGCTGTGTTGGACACGGGGGAAGCTTCTGGCAGCTTCTCAAAGAAGCCACCGCTATGCTCCCCTACTCCCCACCCAAAACCTTGCCATGCAAGCCCAGTACACTGTAACAGCAAACAGAGTTCACTTATACTATAATTCATTAACATTCAAATGTTCTTCCAGTTACAGAAATACATTATGGTAAATCCACAGATCAACTTCTACCTTCCACAGTTGTGTCAACATCAACAATGCTCAACAAGCAAGATAAGGCACTGAGAAAGAGGGGAAGAGAGACTTTTGGAGTATCCCAGACCTAAATTCCCAGCCCAAGGTCATGCTATTACTAAAGTTTGAAACTACTACTGTATTATAATCCACATGAATACTGGGGAAAAATAAAATGGCATATCACCCATACATCCTGTGGATGGGCTCATACCTTTTAGGTGCCCCTTATAGAAAGTACCAACAGTAAAGCCAAGGATATACTTGTGTTGATGCAATTAACCACCAAAAACGGAGAAAGAATTGACCCATACAAGACCCCAGAAAAATTGGCAAAGTAGTATTCAACTTCTAAATATTAGCTCAATACTGCTTATTACAACTCTTCATGCAGTCCCCTACTTTACTTTTACACTCTAGAACATGGCCCAGAACACTGTTAGGCAGAATATATTAAAACATTTCACCTATGCTCAGGAGAATAGTCCATTTTGCCCAATAAGCATCACTTTTTCCCCAAGCTTATAGCCCTGCCACCACTACCAGCATAAACAGGTAAGTAAAAACAAGGCCTGTGTCAAGACAATGTTTCTTTTAAAGAGTCCTGCTAACACCACCCTTACCTTCTAAGTCAATCAATGCACTCAGTGAACTAACAGACTTAAAAAGGAAGTTCAAGAAATAGCTTTATGTTTCCAAGTTGTTTTTTATAAAGATACAACTCATGAAATATCAAATTAGTTTCTCTCTCCAATTCTGACATTTCTACTGCACAATCTACCTCCTCACAGCAGTTTGTGACAGCTTCCTTATCAACTGGAGACAGACAAGATGTGTCATGCCTTTACAGAGGTTCCAGAACTGAATTCTTCAGTGTGAAGGAAGAGTTGTATGCAAGCTAAAAAAAGGAAAAGAAACACACTTGGGAATGTATAGAAGCAGAGGAAATTGCTTTGAACACCAACTGTTGCTTGATCCATTGTACAAGTTCATCAGCATTGTCCTGGTTTTCTGGGATTTTTTTCCTTCCACTTATCAAATCTTGTCTATGGAATTCTTCACTGAGCAGATTCTCAACTGGCATCTACTGAAAGTTTTACAGCTGTTATACACAAATAATTCCACTCTTAATCTGTTTAATTTTTTCTTGCCTGGAACACTTGTTAGATTATCGAGTACATCTGCGTTTTCTGTTAAAACCACCTCTGCAATGCTGCAGCTACTAAGCACCTCCAACTTGGCAGTGCTTCTGGTTCCCACCCATCACCCTCCATCCTGATGGATGCCACAATGAGAAATTTCAAGACACCATTTCAAAATGTGGAAGGACAAAATGACTGGACAACCAGTGACACCACTCCAGTTAGCCATCTACTTCTAGCTTTACATCAACAGTCAACATTACCTAAAGGTAATTACCAAATACCTACCCCAAAACACAAGAGTTTGCCTATTTAGCAGAAACATAGCTAGAGACAATTAACTGAAGCTGAACAAAAACACTATTCTTAACTCTGCTGTTTATTCAATACTTTTTCTTTCACGTAGAATAGGGTTTTCAAATCCCCTACATATTATGCCCAAGAAGGCATTAAAAGCAGAGTAGAAATAGTAAAGTGAAGAACAGTCTTGGTGTTGCATAATCAGCAGCCCTGGCTTTCTTAGTTTTACCAGTGTCTTGGCTCACGTTGAGGCAGAAAATTGCCATCAGAAACAGCATGTGCCAAAACCAGTCACAGCTATTCACAGGTGGCCACTTCCAGGTACTCCACAAGGAACATCAGGCAGGTGATAACGCCAGCACGGCTGCATATTTCACTTATTGACTCATGTTCCATAAATTTAGTTTAAGATGTACATGAAAAAAGGAGAAGACAGCTAACACCTTAAAATGAAAAACAGTAGCTTATTGCTACTAGACTGAAAAGCACAACTGCAATATGAACTGTTTCTCAACTAGCAGGAGGCCCCACAACAAACATGGCTATCTGAAGTCCACATAGGTTCCACCCACCTTCTCCAAATTAGACAATATTACATGTAAGGTAGACAACTTCACAGAATATTACACCCTACTTCTCACAAGAGAGTGGAAAATACACAAATGCCAAGTCACTTACAACCCATATGTTAACACAATGCTTTCCCTACCCAAGTATTTGTGGGGAGGAGGAAGAAGGAGGGAAGGAAACAAGCACAGGTCTGTGTTCTTGTACCTTTTCCAAGGATGATTTACTGACACACACACAGTAGTAGTGCCGCAGGTTTTAAGGATGGCTACATTTAGCTTGAGCAAGATTAGTTTCATAACACAAAAAAAGCAAGATAATGTTGATTAGCCAGCAAGAAGCTGTGCTCTGGCTACACCCACACAGCACAGTAAGTCATAAGCACTTCCTAATCAAGAAACAGCAAAGCAGTTCAAGGAAAATACACTGCAGATAACTGTTCTGAAGCATGCTTTTAAAGGAAGGCCCACAGAGATTGCCAGCTGCTCACCATTAAGATTATTACAAATTACACTCTCCTTAATAAATTGATGACATCACCCTGGTTCACTCCAGAACCTGAAGAGAGACTATTTTTTATTATGAAGTTCAAAGGTTGTTACAATATATTAGACTGAAAAGTTGTATAAAAAAATTGAGGGAGGTTTCTTCAGAGGAGAGTGATCAAGCATTCCTTTTATATGATTCCTTCTTGATACCACTTGGAAAGGATGAGTTTTAAGGTCTTGCCTAGATATTAGACAGCAGCTATTGTTGCTGAACTACCTATGAACACGTAGTCAATACAACAAGGATTAAATAAGGACATCCAAGAGTTTCATCTAACTACTACAGCTCTGGAGGTTTCTCCCTCCCTATGATATCAATACTATTTCCAGGCTTCTCAAGTCCCCTTTGTACCCATTCACAGGACTGGACTCAGCAGCTTGGATAGAGCAAGTTTCCCCACATCATCACTCCCACATTTCCGCTGCATGGCTGGAGCTTTGCTAACCCCACCACAATCTAAGCAGTCTACCTCACTCAACTCCAATCCATCAAAACTATCCTCAGAATTAAATCCTGAGCAACAGGTTTCTCCTAAAAGAAGTGGGATTTAGGAAGGCAGACAGAACTAAACTTTATCACTAATTCTATTTTATTAGACTGAAATACTAACTTTGGTTAATGTAGTAGTTTTAAAAAGCCCATGACAAAGTGCCACATTTCAACACCACAATGGCTAGTTACCAGCAGTCCCACATAAGCAGTTTTAGACCCACTTATCTTCTCCCCTTTAAGGGGAAGAACTTCTTGTTCATCTTTTAAGAGATATCTTTTGGGTTTGAAGACATAACATGACTGTAGAGGAGAGCAACCATTTTGATTTTGATCTGCACAGACAATCCCAGCTGCTAATTACAATGAATGGCCATGAGGTGAAATGCACTAGAAGTGTGGTTTAGAATCCTTATTTTTTAAGTGCTTTTAAAGGCCACTTATAAGGTATGCATTGCACTCAAAGGACTGCACACAGTGAAGAACACATGAGTATCAAGGCAAAGAAGCTGAAGTACAATCATTAGCCATTCATCACTCTAAAATAGTAATGTTTTCCAGTGCTCCATAATCCTCCAGGTAGTTACCTGGTATTCAGGACAACTGCAGTTTCTCCCACAGAAGACACTGGAAAAGGCTTCTTAAACATGTATTCTGGTCTTTTCCACCTCCAAGTCCTAAGAAAATTGTCCACATCATAATGCAAGTTAAGTATTTTTTGCAGCAAAGTGAAGTAAATGCAGAACAAGGACAGCTACCTATTGTTAAAATACCCGAGTCACAGGTAACACCTCAACTCCTTACAATCTCCCCCTCCCTTTCTGCCATCACTGCCTCATGCTCAGGGGAGTTCTTCACTGTATCTCTGCATCCTAATCTTCCAGAGATCACCCAGTGTTATATAACACAGAAAAATGGACAGCAAGTAAGGTGCTTGCTGTTGATACAAACAAGTTGTGACTAGTCAGCCACATCCTGTTAATTGTAGAAGAGGCATGCTGCTTACGCATGCCTCTTCTGCAACGTTACCAGCTCATAACCAGAAGCAGAAGTATATGACAGAAACATTATTGTCAAAAGTGGTTAGAGACAAAGCTTTTATATTTTGATTTGCTGTACAGAAGTCCCTCTGTTGCATAAAAGCACAGAAGAGCAGCTAGTCCTTTGCATCCTATATTTAAGTTACCATTTAATTATATAATGCCACAGTTGCTTCCACAAATCAGGAAGATGGAAAAGAACCAAAAGCTGCCTCTGGAAGAGCAGGAATATCTAAGTCTAACACATCATAAAATAAAGCAAACTTGGATTGCTACTGCATGAACAGGCTTACTCTGATCACTACAGCCATCTTCAGTCTTCTGACTCATTAGCCACATCTTTCCATTTTTCATTTCCTCCCTCACTGCACCAAAGACTGTTCTAACAAAAGTGGATGCTGCCCACACCAGGTTACACTGATCCATGGGATGACCTGCCTCTGAAAAAGCCTAAACAAGTCCAAAGCTCAGACACGTTCTCCTAGAACTGTGCCCAAAATCCCCTTTGCCATCTGAACCAGTACTAATATTCTCAGAAAAAAGCCAAACCCCACACTTAAACAATCACCAACTCTGCACAGCTTCAACTTGGCACAGATTGGGTCAGTGCTGGACAGTGACTCTCGTAATAGCTCACCTCTTATCCAGGGAGTATGTCACCAACATCCTCACACTGAACATCTCAGCTGTCAAAGGATCCTCACTTGGCCCAGAACTGCCCTTAGGTATTTCCAGAAAAGCCTTCTGACAATCACTGCTCTGAAGAGAGTGGTTCATGAAGAGGTGCGTCATTTTAACTCCAAGAGAGCTCTAAAGACTACTTAAAATCTAAATATGGAGCTTGTTTGCCTCTAGGCTGATCCTCACCAGGGAAAGTAGTTCAGACAGGCCACTAATATTCTTTGAAGAGCTCAACTTACACAGAGAAACAGACAACTAAATTCTTACCTCTCAAAAGAACAATACCATACAGCCCCTCATAACCAGTAAACATTTGCCCCTACTACTATTCATGAAAGAGCTTGGGGAAAAACTTAAATGATGATATGTATTAACTGTTGACTCATAAGGGCAGATGCCCACACAGAGGGTAAGAACACTAGGTATCTAACTGCCATCCCAAATACCTAGAGCCTGAAAAGAGGACAGAGAGGGTACCAAAGTAGTATTACAACAGTTAAACAGTGCAAATGATTGAATTTCACCTTGAAAGGCACTCATAACACCACTGGCAGTTTCATACTGTGCTGGTATTTATGGTTATTAAGATAGTACAGCTTGGTTTGCCAGCTTCTTCTCTTCAAAAAGCTTGCCTCACATGAAACTGGAAGCTACAGTGCTTCTTCCAAACCAGTGAACTCTTGAAGAGCACAGATGACAAAGCAGAACCTGATCTTTACACCTCCTACCTACACCAGCCTGTCCCTCCAATAAAATTCTAGGTTTTTAGGTCAGATACAGCAAGTCAAAGCTACCTCCCCAAAAAAGATCTTTCACCCATGCTATGAAAACACAGGCTTTGTTTACCAGAGTGGAATTTGTTTCTTCTTTCTGTAAGACTCACACTAAAGGACCCTGCCATGTCTCAGTTCTCTGTCCAGTAAATACATTTCAAAGGCAAAAGAGGTAGATCAGAGTCACTCAGGGCAGCAAGAACTTCTGTAGGTCTCCAGTCTGACTCACCACTCAGAGCAGGCACAGTCATGCTGTTAGACCAAGGCTCCATTCTGCATAGGCTGGAAATCCCCCAAAGAGGGAGACAGCACCATCTCTCTGGACCCCAGACCCACTGCTCAGTTCTTCTTGTGGAAGAAAAGCTTTCCCTTATCTCCAGCCTCTCTGTCTCGACTTCGATTACTGCCCACCAGAGCCCAGTGCCCACTCTCACTAGTCCCACTGACACTGCTGCCAGGTCCCTGCTTGCCCAGGACAAGGCTGCACACTGCTTTTGTCTGAAATGCATGGGGTCCCTGGTAGCCCCTTCCTCTCAGCAGTCCTGGTCCCTCTGGATAGCAGCCCTGCCCTACAGAACATCAGCTACACCCCATCTGTAGTCTTGAAGAGGGTCAACTTTATCCCTTTCCCCAGATCACTGAAGAAAACACTAGACACAATAGGTGGTACAGAGTCCCCAAGACCTCCACCTGTAACAAGCCTCCAGGAAGACCATGTAGTTTTACTCACTGAACTTCAAGATCCAAAATCGTACCAGTTTCTACCTATCTATTTGTTCACCCACCTAAACCTTCATATGCCAAAGCTGTTACAAAGATTTTGAGGGAAACCACACAAAGAATCACGCTCCACTTAATGTGGACTATATCTACCACTCTTCTCATTGACAACCCTATTAATTTCAAAGATAGTTTACTACAATTCGCACTTGGTAAATCAACAATGGCTACTTTCAATCACCTTTGCTTGAATTTGCACAGAAATTACTTCCAAGAATTCACACAATTATTTACTCAGGTACCACTGTGAGGCTCCCCACATAGTCCTTACTGCACTCACTTTTAGTAGCAGGAAAACTTGCTGTTCTCCAGTCATCAGGAACTACCCTGACATTCTCGATCTCCCAAAAATATTAGCAGTCTCATTATGACAGCAGACAATTCTCTAAATACCCTGCGACCCATGGACCTGAAACAGTTGAGATTCCTCAAGAGATCCCAGACCCCATCCTCTTCTACTCCAGAAGCTTTCCTTCTCCTTGTACTCTCTCCCTATGAAAAAAAAACTCAGGAGATCCTGTCAGTGTAGACTTATGCAATAAAAGCACTGGGCATCTCATAGCCTTGTCTGTCTGCCAGCAGTAAACCAACCATCCCATCCAGCAGCAAAGTCAACCGTTACTCCACCTCTAGTATTTGTAAAGATCAAAAAAGGCCATATCCACAAAAGTCCCCCTCACAGACACTTTACCATAGATTCAGAATGGCAGGGACATCTTCCATTAGACTAAGTTGCTCAAAACTTTGTATGTGTTGTCAGTGTTATATCACTTGATGCAGAACAGTGACCATCTCATAAACATTAATTTGTGAAAGAAACCTTCCACACAGAAAAAACCCAACACACCTTACAGTTCAGTTGTAATTTCAACAGAGAATAGATCCTTGATCATTAGAGCTATATCCAAGAAGTGCCTTGGTCTCCATCAGGATGGCTAGTTTTATATCCTTCAGCTGCCCTGGTTCAGAGGAATTTCACTACAAAACTACTCTCCTTATAAAAGTACTATTTATCAAAAGACAAGCATGAGACACCATTTAATTTTCTTTTGGATTGATCAACTGATATAGAAAAAAACTCAGCCACTCAGTTAGTTAATGAGGCTGTAATTCTCATCTTGCCTACCAACATCTCAACCATGGATGCAGTCCAAGGCAAGCGCTGTTGCTATGCCAAGTTTCACAGTTTGGCTATCTGAATGCAGAAGCAGCTTCTAAAGTCTTCCTTACTTTATGCAGTTCACTTTGTCAGCAATTTTCCAGTACCCCTCAGAATGGGTGCTCTGGACAGATTAGCAAGAGCAGTTTTGTGTCAGAAACTCAGTTTTGGCTTATAGCTTAAGGTGTAAGAATATAAAAATGAGAAAGTTAAACTAATTAATAAACTAATCTCTTCACTACTGCATGCAGGCAGTATATGCATAGTTTGTTACAAGAAGCATATGGTGTTTTAGAGTTATGACTTCAGTTGTCCCTCTTTTGGAAACAAAAGCAGCTTTTAATGCATATTTGGGTAGAAAGGAACCACAGCAGGAAGTCTGATGAGATTTTAAGCATGTTTTTAGAGATAAAAATAATATCCTTAAGTACAATTATCACAGGTATCAGGATCCTAGGATTTAAATTTAGAAGATATAAAAGCCCTTCTTAAATCAACTGTGATGCACAGGCAATGGTGTTCACCTCTTACCTTTAACTAGTCATATTTACTGGTTCAAGACTGGAGATGTACAGTAGATATAGAAAAAGTAAATAAATCTCAAGATGTTGCTCTGCCTTTAAACTGGGTTGATGCATATAAAATTTAATGCTAACAGATGAATAGAAACAGAGGTCACAGCACTAATTTCCTGGCATTTTAAGAGGACAAACAAAATGGATGGCACTGAAACAAGAACTCCATTACAATAGTAAAACAGGAACACAGTGAACACGTCTGCTGGTAGCATTCTTGCTATCTATTACCCTTTTTGGTGTAATGGCTATGCATGCATACACTCAGAGCAAATTCAGAAGTCAAATACCCCCTAACAGTCTTTTCCTCCGCCACAAAGTCCACAATTTCTACTCTCTCCTGCACGCAGCTTCCTCATCAGAAACTCTCCTTTATTAGGTGAAAGACCTCCTTGTCCTCCCCACCTTGCATGCACTTCTCCCAGGCTCACCTGAGCAGTGCTATAGGAACCTTAACTATTTCTGCAGGTAAAGTAGTGCATTCATGCTCCTCCACCTGCATGAGCTATCAAAAGCTATGTGGCCATTCAGCATACCCTTCTCCAAAGGTGCTGCATGAGTCCAGGCACAGCTGTGCTGCAGCATGTAACTTCAAGAATGTATTCACAGATAGCCTGAAAATATTGAAGTTAACCACAGATAAGAAGTAGCAGAGCACTCCACTTTGGTAGGGAAACTAAAAATCACATATCACAAACATTTACAAAACAAGAAGTGCCAAACTAATGATGCCAAGTATAAATACTAGGCAGACAAACTCTTTCCCTTTTTCTGGTGTTTAGGTACTTAATTTCTCATTTTTATATCCATTACAGCAAGCCTAAAACGGGGAACTCCATTTCTTGAAGGCACTTAATCTCGTTACTAACAGACATAACTATGTAATCCTTAGCCGTTTTTATCTACATTAAGGTATATTAACAGTAAGCTTCCCATATCACTACACAGAAACAAAACCCTATAGCCCCTGCACACAAAGTCAACTGTCCAAATCCCAGTATACAGAGGGTAACATGCAGCTCTAACTTCAAGACACTCAAAAACACTTTGTCTCTACCAAACTCAATTTAGATACCATGAACATTAATGCTTGGAATGTATCCACTACTCACCCTGAAATGAAAGACAAGGCAAGCCTAAGGGGCCCCTTTCATATGTTGAAGCCCCATGGCATGTAGGTACAGCTTGAGTTATCTGCAAAACCCACTGAAAGCACTACCTCATCCTAGCAATTCAGTCAGGTGGACATGGCACAAGGAGTATGCACCTATTTTCTTCTGTTCTGCCTCACTCCAGGTAATATGGCAGAAATCTTCAGCAAATCAATATAAGACACAACAGACAACTAAAGAAAAACCACAGGGAAGCTGATTCCACCTACCCCTTCTGGCCATGACTCTTCTAAAAGAAAGTACTTTTGAAAATATATAGTATTCAAAAATATTATCAGTAAAGTAAGAAGCAGGGATGTTACTGGTATAGAAGTTTAATTTACATGACTTTTCCCTTTCCACAGCTGTATCTCTTTCTCTCAGCCCTTTTAAGTTAGTGACCAGGGCATTTGTCTACAAGTATTTATTTGAATTTCGTGGAAGTTAACTCTGTCCATTGATTCTGTGAAACAAACTTTACTTATTTCCTTTCTGTCATTAAGATTTAAAGTACAGAAGAACATTAGTAATCCAGCAATCATGTAATGGTAGTTTTACTCCATAAAAATACATAAAGTTTATTCAGTTAAATGCGAGTAAGTACTTGGTTAAAAAAACCCACCCAGAGAAGTCTGAAAGCAAATGCAGCTAGCAGAGACTTATAGAAAGGCTGCTCAATACATCACAGCAAGTACTCCAGGACACCTTGGACAGCCTTTCCTACCTCTCTGTAGACTGGTTTACAAAGCATTAGAATGTTTAAGTTCTCCCTGCTTTACCAGTGCTCAGGTATTAAATACTCGTGAAAATACACATACATATTTTACATTACATTCTAGTAATTCATTAACTGTCCAGCACATAATGTTTTCTAAATCTACTCCATGCTCAGCCAAAAAACAGAGGAAGCATCTCAAGTCCTTAAGACATCGCACAGTGTCCTCGGCACTTCGGTATTTTATAAGCTTCTGAGTCATCTGGTCAGCCATTGTAGATTTACTGGGATATACCTGTTTTTTTGCTAAACACTGCAAACCAAAGATATTCATGCTTGCAATGTCTTATGGCCTCATCTAGTCTAAGCATCTGTTTGTGCAGCAGCACCATCTGAGTCACCAGCAATGTCAGGCCGGTACGAGGGAATGGAGAATCAGCATCACAAATGTTTTATGAAGTGAAGCCTTCGACTGCCGAGAATGATCCACCTTCTGATCCTAGGCTGGTGTACTCAGAACAGTGAAGCATTGCCAAGACATTTAAACACCTAACATTCACCTTGACCTTCTATTAGGGAACTATATCTTTTTCCAAACTCGCATTATGTCCAGGCTTACTATGACTATCAAAACAAATTAAAACCCCTGTTGCTTAAGTACTGGAGTACCACGAGGAACAGTGGCTCAAACAGAACAGAAAACAGTGTGACACTAGTTGAAGCTCCATCTGGAAAGCTTCAACTTGTTCCCAATTTGCCTTTTTCACCTATACACAAATAAAACCTTCTCATTATAATTTCTGCCATTATATAATTACTGCTCCTAAAACTTCAGGTATTTTGCCAGTGAGGTCAGACTTAGAATGTGAGCTATTTCAAAAACCTGATGTGGGTTTAGAATTTTAAAGTAAGTTTCTTAGAAATAATGCTTTTCTTAAGATTTCTGCTGTTGTTTGTAACTATTTCACTCAGTTTTAAAGCCAAAAAACTGCACTCCTTACAAAAGACCTGACTGTTAAAGCCAAGTGTTTCATTGAGGCCATCTTTCCAAGGTCTACTTTCTGCAGAGCCAAAAAGTCTATCCGAAACAGCAAGCACTTCCAAATACAGGGAAGACCAACAATTAGCTGTTCTCTAACCACAGCTTCTGTCAAATTTAGCACGATATTTAGCTGTTCAATGGCAAAATATCAGATGCTCTGGGCAAAAGCAGCTTGCTCGATATTGGCAGTTTCTCTGAGCTTCAGTGGGAATCGATCAAGGAGCCTGCCTCTTTTGTGTTATTTTGCCGCCAGAAACTCAGGATGACTTTTTAAATTTCAACAAGAATTAGGCAACAGAACAGACTGATCTGGCCCGCTGGTTGTAGTAGCTAAAAGCTATGAATTCGAACTCTGTTATACTAGCTTCTCCAGAACTAATCCCTCTGACTAAGTCAAATCACATAGATTTATACAGACAACAGATCAAAAAGCATGTAGTGGCTTCCTTCAGAACTGGAACTACAGATGTCAAAACCCAAAGCACCATCAGCTAACCAGGCTTGATAGTATTGCAATTTTTCAATTTATTTTGGGTCTGTCAAGAAAAGAAAGCTCTGAGCAGAAGGGCAACATTCTCTCACTTTCAAAGTCTTAGGAACAGCTGGTAACATTCACTGTCCTCTACAGATACTGGCATCTACTAGAAAAGCATTACAGCAAAAGGAAAGATGGCTTTTAAAGCAAGACTGAAATGTATACTAATCACAAATTGAGTTTATCCATTACCTAACAGTCAGTTTTATTGCTATGAAGAACATCCATCAGTGGCAACAAATACAATCAAAAGTCATTACAGTGTAAGACATTAGAGTTTTACCTATAAAAGCAAAATTTTAGCCTCAATGTTACTAGGAAGGAGCCTGCGCTTGCATCCTTGTACTATTTTTACCTACACAGTCCACCTCAGCAATGGCACAGACTTATTTTAAGAAGCACAGGAAAGCTGAACTATTCTTTAGGCTTCTGCAACACCAGATCACATCATCTATTTCCTACTTAGTCCCCAAATAAAGCAAGCTTCGGTTTGTCCCACCAAAAATGTAATTTAGCATTACAGGGGCTTTAATAGAATTCAGCCTGAGGCTTCACTGTAGCTTCAATATTGCCAACCAGAAACCTGGGAAATAACCTGAAAGATTTTTTTTTTTTTTTTTAAGTAGATACTCCAGTTCTAGTGGCAGCTGTTTAGAACAATTTTAACTCACTATACCTGGATCACTCAGCTAAATCTGAAGTGTAATAGTTCACAATTTTTGAAAATAAAATAAATACAAAAATGACAACAAAAAATGACCACACTGATAAAAGGGGGATCTTCCCCTCTCACTAAAATACAGTGTTCCAAATGAATCCAGGGAGAAGAATTAAAATTGATGTTCACATTAGTATGGGAAAGTCACAATAAATTTACTTGCAAAAATACTATATTACTATGATTAAGCCAGTAACAGGAAAGAGATTTATGCAAAAATGAATATACTGAAGATATATCTGTCACAAAGACTAAAGCAATTAAAAATCTCTACTGCATAAAGAAAAGATCAACCACTCCACCAGAATAAAAACATGCAAAATTAAGACAACTATTGCTGAGCTGAAATATCCATTCAGGTACAGCCATCAGACATTTGAAGGTGGCATTAAAGATGTGCTTTGCCAGATTTTAGTAAGGGATGAGATTCCTTAGCAGTTTCAAGGTCATTTGTATGTGTCTGTAGTTGTAAATGCTCTCAATACATCACAGCAAAGACTTCAAATATCTACATTTCTCTCATATTAAGTAATAACCCTTTTAAAATAGTATGTAGAATTTCCAATTCTGTATTTGAAACAGAATGATTTATGCATAATAGCTATAAAACAGATTCAAAGGTCACTCTTAAAATTACGACCTCAAATATAACAGTTCCAAAAGGCCAGGGAACAGACAGAGGAGAAAAACTGAATGTAATGTCAAGATTAAGAATCCATGGGATTAAAAGGAAAAATAGCAAAACTGAAGCTCCAGCTACTACTCTGGTATCTGTTTCCTCAACAGAACAGGATCCCAGTCACTGGCACATTTTCCAGACTCCCTCAATTTAATTTCACACTGGCCATCAAACAGAGATAAATACAAAGTCAAATGGCGTGGAGGTTTTTTTAACACAGAAAAACAGGAGCCTTTTTACATTTCAAGAAAATACACACATCCGTGTTGTGAAATACTCAATTAATCAGGCACTGCTACTTTATCAAACATCACTTGTGTGAAAACCAGACTCTGAAGTCCTATGTAGCTACTAAACCGTATTATTAAAGTTGTCTTCGAGACTTTGCAAATACAGGTGAGCTATTTCAGTCTCAGAGAGCTCAATTAAATCAACGACAATAAAACTACCTTATTTAGGTTTCTGTTCAGTATTGTTTTGTAGGGGTTTTTTTTAGTAAATAAAGATTAGTTTTACTGCTCGAGCAAATTACACCTGTATTTAAAGGGCCGTACAGAGGAGGAAGGCACACTGAGCTGCCTGGCTGCTCGGACTAGGTATCTTCTCATCAGTGCCAGGCAGAGGGAAAAAACCCACCTCACTTCCCACGCACACCGGGCAGGGACGAGCAGATCGGGCTTTTCCCGGGCAGGACCACGGGCAAAGCCCCCTGCAACGAGAAGAGGCGACGGCTGGTCCCTCAGCCTGACCCAGGGAGGCCGCGACAAGTCGGCCCGAACCCCCGCACCTCCAGCAAACCCCCAAAATAAAGTAACAGAGAGCAGCTGACAGAGGAGCCATGCAGGCAGCCGAGCCCGCCGGCGGGCTCCAGGCTCCCGCCTGCAGCGCGACTCTGCCCGCGGCCAGTGGCTGACCCAAGGCTGGGGCGGCGGCTCCTCCGCCGGAGGAGGAAAGCGGCAGATGCACCATTGTGAGCACGGGCAACCCGGTTAGAGCAAGGTCAGACCTGAACGAGGGGGAAGGAGAGGTGCAGCCTGCGAGGAGAATGAGAGCGACGCTGGAGTGGTACGGCCACGCTAAGGAAATAGGTGGGGGGAGAAAGTCAGTCGGAGGGGACTTTGCAGACAAAACAAAGGGCTTATTGAAAAATGTTTTGTCAGGAGAACAGGTGCTAAACTCGCTCAATTAGCGTCACGTGGGAAACGGGGTGGGGGGAAGGAGAGACATTCCGAAAAACCGAGAGAGGAAAACAAAAAGCGATGAAGACCATCTAGGAGGAGAAAGGGGAAAGGGGAAAAACCCTTCGCAGGGAGAAAATAATTTTTTTTAAAAAAAAGTCAGCAACAGGAAGCCTCTCTTGATGTAAGAGATACCCTGGAGTTCGCCACAGGGAGTACAAGCCGGCACTAGCGGAAAGCCACCGGTCACCTGCAACGACCGGGCAGGGTGAAGGTCTCCGTACACGCCGGGTTGTCACCCCTTTTCCGGGGGGATCCTAGCCAGGCACTTGCTGCCCCTAACTCAGCCCACTCCCTCCCACGATCCGCTTCTCCTCCACGCCTGCCCCGTGGGGAGGCCCAGCATCCCGCCACCTCTTTACCAACACCGCGCCGACAGCTCCCCGCAACCCAGCTCCAACCCACCCTCGTTTTAGCAATGCGGGACCCGCGCTACCCCTGCCCGCGGCAGAGGGTGGGGGCCGCCCAGCACCCCGCGGTAGCCTCACCCTCTGGCTCCGACGGTTCCGCCGCCCCACCGACCCGCAGGCACCCCACTGCACAGAGGGGTGGGGGGGGTCGGCGGCGGGCTGATAAAGGCGCCTAACGCCCACCCGTGCAGCCACCGCCTGAGTGACGCCGCCGCCGGCCACTCAAGAAGCCCCACACCAGCGGGGCCGCGCCCCCGGACCCAGCGGGCACCCCGCGGCGACGGTAAGGCCGGAAGGGCCCCGCCCCGCGGCCACCGCCCAGCACCTGCGGGCGCCGGGTAGGGGGGGGAGGGCAGCAGTGGGGGCACGGAGCAGGACGGGGCGGGGCGGGAGCTCGCTTTTCCCTCTCACGTCGGTGTTCAGGCGTCGGGTCCTCGGTGGGGTCCGGGGCAGGGCCCTCCGGTGCTCGCTTGTTTCCCTGGTGTTCCCTGGCTTGCAGCCTTTTCCTGCAGAACGCCGAGCCCCGGACCTCCCGCGCTGCCTCTTCTCCGGAAGCGGCCCGGCAGGGCAGACGAAGCCCTGAGCCGTCTGTCGGACGTGCCGGCTCGGAGCACCCGCGGCAGGCAAGAGCCGCCGCCACAGCACCGTCCCGTTTGCCGGCGACGTCCGACAGCGCGGGAACCGGTTCGCTCCCGGGAATGCCCGGCTGCCCCGTGAGGCTCCACTCCTTCGGGCCAGCCGCTGCTCGTACCGCGGCGAGCGCCCCAGCGACTGCCCGAGGGGGTGTCACCGTGGGGGGTGGGGGGGGGGGTCCCGTCCCCGGGGGGTCGCACGGCTCGGTATTCCCTCTGCCCTCCTGGCGCCGCGAGGCGCAAGGACCAGTCAAAATAAACTGTCTCGACGCCAGCATCGCCACCTGTCCTTGGACACGAGTTGACGGAACGCGTCCAACTACTCGTCCGCCCCGCTTGTATAGCTCTCACGTAGTTATTTTCATGGGTGAAAGAGGTGGGTATGGAGCAACGTGCGGGGCGTAAACAATGGCAGCGCTCGAGGCCGGTCCCTGACGGGAGCACACGCCGCAAATCCGGCGTTTATCATCGCCTCCCACTCCTGCCCGGACGCTCCTACCGCCGCGGGGATGGAGGGCGAGAGGACTGCAGCCGCTCCCGACGACAGGACGCGCCGTCCGCCCCTCTGCCTGGATCCCCGCCGCGGCTGGCGGGTGAAAACTTCCCCCGCGCACACCGGGGATCGCTCCCCGCACCCCCCCCCTCGCCGCCCCGGCAGGACCACGGACAGAGCTCGGGGCCGCCGCCGCCCCGCCTACGCCGCTCACCGCGCAGCACCGCGCAGCGCCCCGAACAAAGGGACGCGCCCCCTCCCGCAGTGGGTTAATGTTCTCCACGAAAAGACGCGGGCCCACGCGACGGCGATCAGCTTCTCCCAAGGAGAGCTCAGCGGCTCTCTTCACCCCGCCGCCCTCTCTCCGCACGCGCGAACAATACGCGCTGCGCGCTATTCCTCTGGCCGGCCGCGTCCTTGCGCGCCGGGACAGGCAGCCGCCTCCCAGCCCCACGGGAAGCCGCGGTGCGCCGAGCGGCTAATGCAATTAGGCGCGGGGGGTCTTATCCCGGCTCATCTGCCAGTGCAGGTTTATCTCCTCAAAGCGATACGCCGCCCTTCCCCCCCGGGGCGCGAGTCCGCCCCCCCCCCGCCCCGGGCGCTCCCCGCAAGTGGACGGGCGAGGTGGGGTGAAGAACTTCGCAGCTGGGCCAGGGCAGGTAGGGATGCGCACGGCTTCCTGCGCGGGCGCGGTGCGCTTCCCCGGCGTCCGCCGCTGCCCTCCCCAGGCTGCAAAGACTTCCAGCACCTCGGCTCCGCGGGCGCGCTGCCATGTGCACGAACGGTGCTGATACGGAGCAAAGAGAGGGGATGAAGGTAAAGCAACACTGCATGCACCTCAGGCGTTCGCCTGGACCCTGCCGCACACGGACAGGCACGGAAAGAATCAAGCCACAACTTACCTCCCTCTCCTCGGCTTAAAAAAGAAAGTAACGGTGCAGTTCTCCCAATAAAGAGGAGCAAGAGGCAGATGGATAGTTCTCTCAAGACAAAACACAAGAGCTAAATTGGGGACAGTTCTAAAAGGAAGAAAAAAAAAAAAAAAAAAAAAAAGACCACCGGAAAAAAAAATCCTCTTCCCCCCCTCCCCCAACAGTCCAACACTAGGGAAAAAAAAATCAAAAAGAAAAAAAATGGTAAATTAAAAAATAAAAAAGGGGGAACTCAAAAAGAGAGAGAGTGACAGGACTACCCTCCTTCCGCAACCCAATCGAACAAAAAGAGGGGAAGGAGGGAGAAAGCAGGAACAAAGGAGAGGGATGGAAGGGCGATTTTAAAGGCGCTCTCTCTCTCCCTGCCTGCCGGTCCCTTCCTAGCGGCTCGCCGCCGGACTCAGCTGCTGCATCGCGGAGTACGCGCGGGGAGGAAAACGCCGTGCTGTGCCGTGCCGTGCAGGGAGGCGGACCGCTCCGCAGATTTATAGCGGCCCCGCCGCCCGGCTCGCTGCCTGCCGCCGCGCCGGGGTGCGTGCGTCTGCGTAGCGCGCCTGGCGGCGCGGCCGTGGGAGAGCGCGCGGGGGGCGTGTGTCCGCGGGCGGCTGCGCACCCCCCCGTCCCCCGCCCGGTGGCCGCCCTGCGCCCACCCCGGCGCCACGCGCGGCAGCGCCTCCGCAGCCCGCTGCCACGCAAGCTGCTGGCGGTGCCGCGCGTCCCCATTGGCCCAGCTGTCCCACACTCGCCCCGCCCCCGGAGAGGCGGCGGTTGCCCATTGGCCGCGCCTGCCGCCACTCTGGCAGGCCCCATGGCGCCTCCGATCAGGCTGCGTTGCTGCGCGCAGGGCCGACTCCGCGGGCGTGGGTGGGGCCCTGCGGAATCCCGCGGGCGGGCCAGGCCGGCGGTCACGCTTGTCTCCGCGGCACAGCGCGGCTGCCCCGCGTCTTCTGTCCCGTCCCGCGCCGCAGGGCAGCAGGCGGGCGCCGGGGCACCGCCGGCAGCGCGGACAGCTGCGTGGGGCTGCGGCCGCTCGTGTCCTCTCGTGTCCTCTTGGCTGGCCACGTGGGAGCGGGGCGGTGCGCCACGGCGCAGCGCGGCACGGCACGGAGCGGGGCGGCCCGCTTTCGGGGCACCAGCCTTTTTTATTTTTTTCCTTTTTTCCTTTTCTTTTCGTTTCTTGTTTTCTTTACTTTTTTAGTTTTCTTTTTTCTTTCTTTCTTCTTTTTTTTTTTTTTTTTTCCCTGTTCCTTCTTCCCTCCCCCGCCCCCCGCACTGTTCTAGCCATATGTGTGTTGGCACCGTGCCTGTAAAGTTTACATTGCTGCCCGGGGACTGCTCTTGCAAATTGCCCTTCAGAGAGTGGACGTATTAATAAATAAGTGGTATTCCTTGTAACAAACATTCCAGGTGGAATGGAATAAAAGAAAGAATGGAAGGTGGGGGGGAGGGACGGAGAGAGGAAGGAAGGAAGGAAGGAAGGAAGGAAGGAAGGAAGGAAGGAAGGAAGGAAGGAAGGAAGGAAGGAAGGAAGGAAGGAAGGAAGGAAGGAAGGAAGGAAGGAAGGAAGGAAGGAAGGAAGGAAGGAAGGAAGGAAGGAAGGAAGGAAGGAAGGAAGGAAGGAAGGAAGGAAGGAAAAGCTTTTACTCATTATGCGATCAATTCCTATGTTCTGCACGGCTAAGAAATGTTGACAGGAAAAAAGGTTGTGTTGCATAGAAGAAAAAAATTCTGCATGGTATTCAGAAACATGGCTTTTATTTCTTATACTGCTTGACTGTCATTGCACTTGGTTGGAATTTCTTTCCATAATCCAAATTCCTTCCTAGACAAGGCTTTTCTCATTTTTTTCATTTATATAAGGTATTTCCAATAGCAGAACACTTGCACTCTGCAGAAAGGAAATGCTTATTATGAATATTCTTGCATTTCCATGTAGCAAGGTGCAAATATAAAGAGGCATGCGATTTCAAATAGAGACATAAAGCAGTGCTCCTTGAGAGTGTCCTTGAGTGTTTATAAATTATTAATACAATGAAGAGAAAACATGCTTTTTTATGTATCATCTGTTTCTTATAATCTCCCTGTCCTACCACTGTGACAATAACCGAGTGTTACACAAGGCCTGATTTTACATTTTATGTAATTAGTTATATGCCGAACGTGTCTGATGTTTTTCTAGAACACACAGTCTGATTATTTACAATCTGTATCATCAACGTTTTGAATCAGCAGCACTCTGAAAAAAGGAGTAACTCCCTGATGGAACGAGTGCCACGCTAGCGGCTCTAAGGACTAAATGAAGAACAGGGTGGGGGTGGCTACTCCCTCAAAGCTGCTTATACAAAAGTCCTACATGAAGTGATGTCTATTCATACACAGTTTGTGGAATTGCATGTGTAAATTGTGCTCTTTAACATTATCTGATAGTATTCAGGAACGTCACTCTTGCCTAATTATGGCAACTTCTACCCTTTGATACAGCAACACTGCTTTTGAAAGCCTCCTAATGGTAGCACAATTAACAATGAACCGCTCATGTTCTTTATGCTGTGGATGCATACACCAAGTTTTGTATATATCTTTCGGGGAAAAACAAATAAAGTGATTATTTGTTCTAGGCTGAGGTTTGAGGCATGGATTAGAGCAGAGACAAGTAGAAAACATCTGTAAAACTTGGGCACTGTGTTGCTGCTGTCTTTGGAACGACGAGATTTAGTTGCTGGTTACTTTTGCAACTCGTCCAGTTTGTGCTGAATGTGTTTAAACAAGTAACAGTGCTCCTTAGCAGAACGTCAGCAATATATGAGAAGAGAAAAAGGAGGAAAGGAAGAAAATAAATAAGCTGTCCTGAAATTCCTAAGCAGTTCAATTCCTTAACCCCCCACCAAAAAAAGAAAAAGGTTTTTTTAAAAAAAACATATGAATGCACAGCTGTTCTTAGAACTAAAGAAAATTTTCTTAAAGGGGAAGCCAAAACGTATTATATTAGAAGTGTCTCTTTCTGAACTTCCAAGAAATCAAAAAACGCTGCTCTCAACAGCTTCCCTGTCAGGTTTGATACTCAGGATTCCGACTTCATCTCCCCCTTTCCTCCCCCCAAAAGGAACAATCCTCCAGCTGTAATTAGTGACCAGCTTTTAGCGACAAAAGCCAAACTTTATGCATTTGCTTTCGAGGCTTAATATCTCTACCAATAATGCACTCAAGTCTGTCACGTTTGTCAATACACAATGCTAAAGTGAAATTAAGTAGAAAATAGGTGTTAAAATGAATTGTCTTGTCATCGGCCCTTCTCGTCTCTGGTGCATTTTCAGGGATCCTTGATACTAGCAATGGCAGGAAAAGGAAAGCTAAATTCACCCCTCTACCAAGAAAAAACATGTTTTTTTGCGAACTTCCCCTTTGCTTAGGTAATATGTCTGGAAAGAAATCCTTATGATTAGTGGTAGCTGGCTGTCTGGACACAGCCTTAAGCTAAAACGTGTATGGCTTGTTAAATAGTGTTTGGACATGGGAAAGCTATAGGAGTGGGGAAGCCGAGATGCTGAGCCCTCCGACCGGGATCAGGAGGTCAGGGAATGGCAGTAAAAGCGGCAATTGCAACGCGCTGGCGGAAAGAGGTTTAATAACTAGCACCAAGGTGAGGGGGGGGTAAGAAAAAAAGGAAAAAAAAAAAAAAAAGAAAGAAATCAAGCAGAAATGAAGCCAGCGGAGCCCCGCTTCGCCGCACACTGGAATCCGCGGCCCCGGGCGCATGGCCGGCAGCGAGCGGCGCGGCCGCGGGGGCCGCGTCAGCACCACGGACAGCGGCGCGGCCCGGCCCGGCCCGGTCCCCCGGCTGCCGGCGGCCGCTGCCGCGGAGAAGGTGGGGCTGGCGGCCGGCGACGGCTGCCGGAGGTCGGGGATGGCTGCCGAGGTTGGCAGGCCGGCTTGCAGGGGCTGCCGTGACAGACAGCGTTGCGCCGGATGGGAATTTCCGACTCCCCTCCTCGTCCCCCCAGGAAAAAAACCCGGTAAGGAGCATGCTGTGGCTGCGGGCTTGGCCTTCCCGAAGGCACGTCAGACAAATGGTTCCTGCCTATAGCGGTGTGCGGGTGCAAAACTGTGTGTGTGTGTAAGCGTGTGCGTGGGCGTGTGTGTGTGTGTGACGGGGTCATTCTTACTTAGGTTTGTTCCCAGTACTTCAACAAACAAATGGCAAATAGCCAAGAAGGCTTCGGATCAAGTCTTCTGACAGACCCTTCCTGGCACATAACATACCTGCATGGACTCTCACTGCAACTGAGGCTGCTATATTCTTCTCTATTCTATTGCACAGAATATAATATTATATCTGAATATTAATATCTGTCTGAGTATTAATAAAAACTATTTTTCAAAAAGAGGTTAGCATTTGGATGGGGAGAGGAAAGGGGCATGTTTCACTTTTTTCAGTTGAAACTAAAAAGGTTACCTTAAAACTCAGTTCCATCCAAGCTAACCACAACTGCCCAGATTTTCTGCAAACTGTGGAACCTTAATCCAGATAAATATAATGCATGAAAGAAGCTGTCCATTTATTCAAATTATTGTATCTTTACTCGTGTTCTACTGTGACCAGGCAAAGGCAGATTTTTTCTGCAACAGAGCTTAGGTTGCTTTTTTTATTGAGGATTTGTATTTCCAGTGGTGTGTAATGCACGTTTAATTGCAAAATAATAAGACTGTGTCACCTGCCAGTCAGTCGGCTGCCATCAACCTCTTTTGTGCTCAGATCAAACACTTGCACAACAGAGAAAGTGACAGCATCAGGGCACAGTGACAAAGCTGTAGTTTGCACCGAAAGAAGACCGAGGCCCAGAGAGACACTGCAGCTACAGAAACAGCTGTCTTATCAGCACATTGCAGAGATGGAGATGGCTCAAGAGGTCCTCAACAGATAATGACTTGAATAGGTTTGCAATGCGCCAAACTTCACGCTTGATAAGACCAGCCCAGTGTAGAGAACAGCAGAGATCCAGCTCTATTCTATTTTATCTGTGCTGTAAATTAAGAAATTGAAATTCAGGTGGCACAGCCAGCATGTTGCTGATAATCCAGTGAAGTAAACTGTCATTAGGATGTTTTCAGCAAAGATAAATAGATTTCTCTTACTTGATACTGCTTCAATAAAAACACCTTAAAATCCTCATCCCAAATTGCTGTCCCAGCAGGACCTGAACTAGGGTGGGGGTTCCTCATCTGTTTCAGTTGTGAACACGTCTCTGAGTCCTAGAACAAACTGTCCATTTGTCTGTCAAGTTCTTTAGAAAAGACAAAACACTTCCAGTTTGAAACTGCGGTAGCCTGTTTTCAATTCCCCATCTCCTCTGCAGAAGGACCTGCACCGAGATTTTTAGTAAACAGTCCAGCTCACATTAAAGCACACCAGCTCAGTTCTGTAACAGACAATAGAAGCATGTGTTTGTGAGCAGAGATAAACAAAAATTAATTGCTGCTGTGAAAAGGATCTGTAATGACCTTTGGAATTATTCACTTGACAAAACACCTTTTTTCCAGCAAAAATACTTAAGTTTAGACTGAGTTCAGCTTACCTTTGAGTTGGATTTTTTTGAAGAAAGCTTTGTGGAAAATGCAATTAAAAGGAATAGAGATGGAGCTTATAACCTGAGGTCACGGAGCATTATTTGGTAAAGAAGGATTCGCTACATTCATTTAACTCCTTCTGATTGATTCCTGAAAAGCCAGAGTAACTGTATGGGCTTGTAAGCTATTACATTATCTAATTTTGGGCATTAAGGCTAACTTTCTATCTTCTTTGGATAATAATTTAAGACAAGGTTAACTTTATTACTTAACAAAAGACAAGTTGCTAGGTACTTATGCCAAGAGGAACTTGAAACCTGAACAGAAACATCAAGACTTACCACTCCAACTTCTTAAATGGAGGGCAGAGAGGTGAAACATGTTCTATCCTCCTGATAATCTAACCACCTATTTTTGACCTTAGCCTGCCACTTAAACATATTTGACAGTGGGAACTAGCAAGGAAGAAGAGGAAGAGGAGCAATAAGGACCCAGAAGTTGACTTATTTCTTTAATGTTTTAACAGTAAGTTTTCTCAGAGACAAGAGGAAAGGCAGAATCAGGTAGGGTGGGAAGGGAGGCATCTTTGGCATGTGCACTTTGTTGGAAATACCTCTTTTGCTTCTCCCTTAAATTTGGGGCCCTTTCCAATGGTGTGGCAGAGGGTAAAACCACAAGGTGACTGGGAGAGAGCAGAAGGCAAATGTGGGTAAGGTCAAACTTGTTCAGCAGCTTAGGTGGACTGTACAGCTTTAACACATGCAAATTAGTGCCAAGTGGCTATTCTAAAAGCAGAAGAACACTTAGTTTTTAAGATGCATTTCAGTAGTTCACAAGTACATAGGTTGCTTAATGAAGGTCACAAATCAGAAAACTCAACTATAACAATTTGCCCTCACCCCTTCTAGTCTGTGGGGAATATGTAACCAGAGCCTGAAGTGATTGATACCCTTGCCAGTGCAGATGTGAGGAGAAACAACCTTGGCTAAAAGAGACAATCAAAAGTAAAAAAGTAATCAGTATTTTTAATGCTGTTCCTTATCCAAAAATTACAAATCCTTTGCAGTTCTCCAGTGAATCATCCCAAATACTGCCAAGTCAGTTAGATTAGACTTCCACCGTAATGTAAGTTACTTCAGGAAAGAGATGTACGGTTATAAACTTACTGTAATTAGTATATCCTCTCATGCTATTAGAGCTATAGGCATATTGACTTAAAAGATGGATTTCACTTTTTCAAAAGCCTGTATTTGTTTTCTTTTGTGGAGGGAAAAGCACGTATCACACAAAGGTAGCTTTTTTAGTATTCCAGTGTATTTTCTGCTGACAGCGTAGTGGAATAAAATAGTGGCTGTTGCTACTATTATATTATTGAAAAAGTCCTTATAAATTCCAGAGTGTTTGTATAATATCTAATTAGATAATTTTCAGATAATCAGATCACATGTAGTAGACAGATTATTTTTTTTTACTTTGCAAAGCAATTCTCTAAATATGTTTCACATAATTTAAGTATCATTTTGATTCGTTTTATTCAATTAATATAATACAAATCCAACTGGCAGTTATGACCCAGTAGAAGTACACATGGTGTTCAGTTCTAACGTATAAGGGTAGGAGTTTAGAAGATGCATGAAAGCAGTATATTTCCCTCCTCCCTCAGATGAAGTACATCTTTTTTTAACATGCACCTATTGTAATTGCCCAGTGGTGGGGAGTGGACAAGTATCTATACACTTGAGAAGGGATATTAAAAGTAATTATTTTTTTAGCATTACAATAAAGGCAGTTACCTCCTTTTTCATACATACCCCTTCATGCTTGTCACGTAACTTCATGCAGTTCTTCACTTCACTTCTCTTTTATATGTTACATATGTTACAACTGGTTTATAAGAAAGTGGCTCAATATTCAAAAGCAGTAGAATTAGTTTACTGTTTACTTGTGGCAATTACTAGCTATGAAGATCAAATCTCATTCCCAAAAAGCACTTCCCTTACCTTACTAACACGGATCATCAGGATTTTATTTTGAAGGATCAGGATAAAAACTATCTAAATAACTACTTTTTTTCCTTTTTAATGTCAAAATTACTCACTTGTGGATGACTTAATGATCTTTCACTGGTGCTGGCCTAGTTTTCTTAACTTTAAATGCTGAAGGTTTTGTTTCTTCTGCTTATACAACTCATTTTTTTGCATCAGAAGTATTATGCATAGCTCTATACTACTTTGATTCTGGTAGAGATGAGTCATCAGCAAAATCCAGACCGTAAATGATCACATTGCTGCAAATACCTAAAAGGTTATTCAAACTTTTATTAACATACTGCACTGTAATGCAGTGGAATAAAATATGTGATAAAATTACGGCAAATGATTCTGATGACGCCATGGGCATTTACTCATTGTTGCAAGTTCTCCTGTATATCTGGCCGTTAGGTAAAATATATACACACTGCAGAATGGGTTTAAAGGTACTATATTATTTCCTTTTTTTTAAACAGAGATTCAGGAAAAAGGTAACTATTGAGACATATTTCTGCTTCGTAGTTCCAAAGAAGCCCCCAAAATTGCAGCAGTAAGAAACACAGATCTGCCAGGAACAAATTGTTGGGCAAATCCAATTTTCTTCTACAATCATATCATGTTGCATAAGGCAGAGAAGTAGTACACGTTTTGTTGCCAACCTGCATTGCATTGCCATGGGATAAAAAGAAAGCATAGTGTTAATTAAATTACTGTAAAAAGGGTATACAAAGATATAGCTAGAGAATACTTAGTGATAGTTCATTGCCAAATGAATGCCAAATAAGGACCTATTGGAGTGTATCTTTTAAGGTCAAGATAGTATTTCTGTCCATGTTTTGGAAGATGGAACATTATGAAAACTGTGGACAGCAGTAAGCAGAATGGTTATGAACATTTGGTGGTTAAATGCTGAATGCAAAATGATCTTCTCAGAACAGAGAGACTTCCCAGCAAGATAAAGCTCAATAAAGATAAGTGGCAAGTAATTATAATTTTAGAAAAGTAAGATCACAATCAAATGTGCAAATAAAAAACAGAGAACAATAGCAGTACTGAAGAAGAGGTTGTAAGATACTACTCCACCGTACTAAAAGAGTCATGGGAATATGATGTTGCAAGAGAGATTTCACTCTGAGATGTATAAACAAAAGCACCATTTGAAAAGACGTACACGAATACATTTCTCACTTGACACTGATGAGCTGTAAACAGAACACTGTATGCAGTCTTTCCATGTGTTAAGAAAATTGGAGAAAGCCCATAAAATGGTGTTCAAAAGTAAAAGTTTCAGAAAACATGACCTATGAATGCATTTTAAGTGATAAACTGTTTAAAAACAGGATCAGTGACAAATATATGAAATTGCTTTTAGAAATAATCACTATTGGTGGATTATGATCAAATAGTCTTCATATGCATTCTAAATTAAAGAAAAAAATTAAATGTCTTAATTTACCACATAGAAAATCTAGATCAAAAACTGCAGAACATTCTCTAAGAGTAATTAAGTACTGGACCATATTACTTAAGCAAGTTGCTTAGGTTCGAAGTTAGATATACACTTTATTCTTCCTCAGAGAATTAGGACAGATTATTTGATCTCTTCAAGGTCCTCAGGGATTTACACTTCTGATTGATACCATTTCCCACCACTAAAATGACTGAAGTTCTAAACAGTGCTTTTCCCTTTTTGTCTTTTATAATCACTTGAATGTCTGAGGGAAAAAAAAAAATAAAACAAACAAATAACTAAGAAAGAAACAGAACTGATAGGCTGAGGAAAAAACCTGTAAAGTACTGAATAAGTTCCTTACACATTTTTCCTCTTTTGTCAATAAGCATTGAAACCAAGCAAATACAAGTCTGCTAAACAAAGCTATTTGCATTCTAGCATTTTTTTCCAGATTAATTCAAAGACTGATTGTTTTTTTGATCTCTTAGACCTCTATCTTCAAAGTGCCTTTCAGCATTTGGCTGTTGATTTTTAATTTGCCTTTTTTTGGTCCACTTGAGACATGGGAATCCAGATTAAGCTAGCTGGAGACAATCTGCATTCTGAAAAATAATCTCTTTTTGTAATTCCCATTAAAAATGGTGACATATTAACTTACTAATGAAAAATTTGGGCTAAGAATCACTGGATCGGTAGCATAAATGCACACACCTACCAAATTCCACTTTTATGAGAAGGAAAAAATTCTACATTTTAGACATCATTATCATACATGTTCAGTAATGCTAGGGATTCATCTGTAATTCACAGAAAGTGAAACTACAATGAGAGATCTGCTTTTTACCTTAGAATTACAAAATCCTGAAATATATGAGATTAAGGGCCAGGATTCAATGTTCACGTTCTAGAAATATGTCCTAATGATGAGAACTGGTTTTCCACAGTACTTTCTTCATAGTGCAGATCTCTGCTAGATTTTCCTCCCAAATGCTTCCACAATCATACTTAGATTACTTTCTTCATCCTTTACAGGAAATGGAAGACACATTATGAGACCTAAAGCTGATTTAGATCATGTGATACTTAATAGAAAACAGAAAGTGAAGTCATGTCATGTGTCAAGAAGCTGTGAAATATGTGTCTCATTATTCAAATTTCTGTTCCAAACCTAAGACCTGCCTTCCTCCTCAAGTAAATTTTAGAACTTTTTTTTTTTTAAGAGAGAGAATTAGCATTACAGAATGACTCGATGTTGCCTTTTAGATTCCGAAAACATACAGCTCCCTCCCAAAGGCATAAGATGAGATCCACATTTCCAATGTGCAAGAAGGAGGATGAAAACAATAAAAACAATTAAGCCACAATTATTAAAAATCTCATTAAAAGGTTTACTTAATCTTTCCATCCACAGTCCTTTTCCTCTTTTTCCCTGCATGGCAAATCTTAAAATTGTCAAAATTCATACCAGATGTATTTTTTTTAGGTAGCACTTAATCAGTGCTCCTAGCTGCTACAATAAGACAAAAGGTAAATACCAGATTACTCTCCAAATAATTATTTAATACTTTTTGATTACACTTCCTCCTTAATCCTTGTGAAACATCCCTGTAACTGTCACTGAGCATTCCAACAAGAGTATAATAATTGAACTGTGAAAGTTACAGCCATCCTCTCACTTTATACTACTCAGATGTGTGATATCTATTTGTCTTTAAATGGGATCTTATTAGTTCTACCAGTCTTTCTTTTATGTATTCAGATCCCCCTGTTTCTTCAGTGTGTTTGAACAGGCTAATACTTCCTTGTATTTTTCTGTTTTGACTGGGTGGTTCAGGTCTAAAAAGCCCACTACGCAATAATTACGCAAATGAGCATTCTGTGTCATGCAAAGTCATTGCGTAATGGGATGCTCAGGCAGTCACTTATTCTGTGGCATTTTCTGTTTGGAATAATTGCATTGTCCATGGAAGACTAAGGCAGAGGGATGAACTATTTCTAGCTTGTACCTGTGTAAAGTCACCATAGTTTCAATGAGGTGTACACCTTAAGAGAATCAATATTTAAATGCATACTTCAATGAAGATAGTCTATTAATGTGCTGCCCACTTCCACAATGTAGGATAAAAACTATTAAAGTCACAAGCAAAAGAGTTTCTCAGTATAGCCTCTTACAGAGCATCACCATCTAGTTTGCCATAACTTGGTGCTCACCTGTGACAATGCTGTGTCACTCTGTTCCTGGAAGGCATGGGTAGAAAACAAGAAAGACTACAAACTGGAGGGGTTGTGTGAGGTCATGCAATGTCTCTTCTACAGAGAGAACACTGAGGTATTCAAGAATAGGCAAATAAATGAGTGAGGAAAGTCTTTCAGGCTGTCAGTATTTAAGTTGGAAGAGACTGCCTTGTTTACACACAAGAGAGAAATCAGCCAGAAACAGACTCTGGGTAGCTAAAGAGACACAATAACAAATTTAAAAAAAGAGAGCTGTTACCCTGGTTAAGTTTGGGTCAGGGAAGATTTACACTGGGGAAGTGGAAAAGCGTAGACTGAATCCAGAATAAATCTTTTTCGTCCCTCAAAATTGAAATTTCCTCCTGGAACTTCATTCTCAAGCTAATAGGTTCAGCCCTTCCTGCATCTCCAGCCCACATAATAATAATTGATCAAATTCTGCTGTTTGGAGACATCTTCTAACACCTCCCATCCATCCACAGGACTATAGCTTTCCCAGTTCTTGATAATACAGAGACAAGGAGAGTTGATGTTATTTGAAATGACAAAGCTGGGGTCACCCTTTATATGACTGCTGCCTCTGTGACTTTCCCTCCCACCTATTCCCTCCCCTCAGCTCTGCATTGTAAAGTGCTGATTCACCCATACCCAAGTATTGCCTTCAGTAGTCAAAATGCTTTTGACAGAAAGAAGAGATGGCTACACTTTTCTGTTTTTCCTTAAAAACAAAGACAGAAACCCAGAAAATGTTTGCATATTCCTAATGAGTGGAGAGAATGTTTTCTCCCTTGCTTTTAAGTTTTGCTGCTGCTGTGGAAAATTACTTTTGTCATTTCTATTTGGGTAAGGCTTCAGAGTAGTGTTGTAGAACTATAACACTGTGGAAACTTCCAACACATACTTTGCTCTCCTTGTTATGCTAATATTACTGAGATAAATGGAAATATTTACAGCATTTTAAGTCAAACATGCAGAACACTTCTCATCTATTTAACTGCCAAGAACTTTTCTTACTTAACACTATACATGTATCATTTTGCATGAGAGAATTTCGTACTCTATGTAGGAGCTGTTCTCAAACAGAATAGCAATGTACATCAAAAGTGCTACCTCCTTAATTTTTCAGTTTCATGTGAGAAAGAAAATATTGCCATTTTAGGAACCGCTTTAGTAATCATAATTCAAATGCCTTAATGTTAATTGTAATAAAGACATTTTTAAATTGTTTGAGTAGCAACAGACATTTTAATGAATTATTCTGACATTATGTACTGTGAAACATCTCTTTTTATTCTTACTATGCTTCCCTGAGGTTTCAGAGGAAAGAAGAATCCTTTCTAGTGTTACATTGTTTAACTCCTATTATGCTGGTAATCTTCAGTTAAGCCTTTTCTTTTTTCTTGCCTTGGTTTTATTATCATTATCTATACTAGATTTTAATTTTCTGAGCACTTTTTTCTTTTTTTTTTTTTAATTTGTAGAACTCTGCAAAAAACACTTAAGAATAAAGATACCATATTTTTAAAATAAGTCCTCCTCAACAACCTATCTAGTCAATTTATATTCATAGCTGTAAGTACTGAGGCATTGCCTTCATCAATTTCTTTATAAATCACAGCTCATTTATTAGTGTTTACCAGTTCTGTAAGAATACTTTCTAATTCTTCAAATTTCAGTTCTAAATTAAACAAGGCCATCACACCAGAAGCAGACAATGTACAGTTAATATCAGGTATCTGCCACCATAAATAAAGCAAAACCTGAAAACTAATAAAAACAAAGCCAAATACAAACTACAGTTGTTTTCCATTTTAATCAGGTATTCCTAATGTGGAAAATTATATTTAGCAATTCATTACAAATTATTCTACGTTTGCACAGTTTTCTTTCAATGCTAATTTTACTTATGTTTTCAGTACCTTCCATGTTAATTTGGCTTAAGATGCTTATTCTGAATGATAATGTAACAAGAAGTAAATGGAAGCACGTAGTTACAGAGGTTGCATAAACACTTCTCCAGCTGTAAAGTCTAAGAACACTTTGTTCTAAAAGTATGTAGTGTGGCTAGTTTGTATGAGGACTATGAGGTTCCATTTGCCACTGTGAAAATGCACTGTCTACAACGAGCTTGATCTGGGAGTGATATGGCAGAATATGCACATCGTTATGCTATAAACTCACTAGTGCAGAAACACATCTTCAACAGTTTAGGAAGCAGATAAACAATTAAGCTACCTTCGAAAAGGCAATAAATTTAGAACCTAGATATAGCACTTCATTTAATAAACCATTTATAAAAAGAATTCACACAAAATTATCTTTCTGTGCTGTTTTCCTGAAGCCACCTCCTGCACCCTTCCCTGTTAAGTGCATGACATTTTGCAAATAGAAATGTGCATTCCCAGCAATGGGAAAACTGAATCCTAAGTACACTCTGAGTTAATATAAATTCATGTTAGATGAGAGAGGATGGAAAGCAAAGCAAAGATGTAAACGTTTGAGATAGGAGTCACAGCTCAGGATTTCCTGACCCCTGTTGCTCTAGGTCAAGCTCCGATTTTTAGGCAGCAGTGACATGATCAATCGTTTCTTGATAATGAATGAAAAGGAGGTGATAGCTCCAACAAACTCTTACTTTAGCTGCTTTTATCATCAGCCACCTATTCTTTACTTGCCTTATGGATAGGACTGACCTCAGTGTCGCCATTTGGGTGAGGGAGGGAGGAAAACGCAGCCTGGTTCAGACAAAGGTGAGGGACTTGTGCTGGAATGAGGGAAATGAAGAAGAGTGTCGATGCAGTATCAGGCCTTTGGAGGATGAAAAGAATACTGTCTTAATCTGAAAGCAGTTTTCAAAATAAAAGCACCTCTGCTATCACTCTGCCATACTCCTACTGTAAAACCTAACCTTGCTCCGCCTGTGGCAGGGGCACAACGACCTTTCCTCCCAGGGGCAGAACTTGCTGCTGTGGCTCCCGTGGGAGAGACAATTGGGAACCATGGGATGCTCTAGCTGGAGGTAAAAACTACCCAAGCCTTGGTGGAAAGTGATGAATCTGACCTAAAGGACCAACCTGTGCGAGTAATAATTACCCCTATTAAAAAGAAAAAAAAACAAAAAAATCAGTTTCAATACGGATTCTTCTAGCTGGAGGTGAAACTGTCCCGAAGCTGCTGGTGGTACTGAGTAAGCTGCCTGGGAGCTCCTGACAGCCTCCTGCCTGTGCTCTGGGGTTTGCACTGTCTGTCCTTTCGTCTCCAGGAGCTGTTGAGCATAATGCTGATGCTGACAAGGCCTCCTTAGTTTACAAGAGCAAGCACCTGACTCCCCATGCTGTACTGACAAAACAGCCATCAGTGGATGTTTCAGCTCTCTTCTCTTTATTTAAAACAGACATTTTTGTTTGTTGTTTTCTCCAGTCTGTAGGACCTGCAATTTTTCTCTCAGCTTACGCTGCTGTAGCCAAAACTCAGCAACATTCTGGACGAGCTAGAAATATGTGAGTTGGCGTAAGTTTTGCTTCTACAATTGATGGAAAAGTTTCTGATGGTTGGTCAAGTTAAACCTCTACTCTCATATAGGTATTTAAATTTAAGAAAAAAAAATATCCACATTCTTCCCTTTGTGAATTTCTATTTTTTTGCTGGTCATCTCCTTGGCATAAACATGTCATGTGGGAGACTAAAGCTGCGAAAGATTCTTGCTTTCTTTGATGAAAGAACCAGGTTTTCAGACAGCTGCTGCAGTCTGTCTTTGAAGAAGAAACCAGAAGTACTGTTTTTTTGCAGGTCCCTTTGAGTGGTAAGCTGTGATTTATACAAAACCGCTGCGCTGATTGCCAGGAGGACAAATGGCAACACATATGGTCAGACTTCCTCTTGTAAATTGCACAAGCCTCACTTCAGAGAACAGGTAGTGAAAAAAACCTATTTACATTTGTAAGAAAAGGAAAACATTAGAAGGTACATGCAGAAATTTGAACATGTGAGTTTTTTAACCAATTATGTGAACTAAATAACTGATTACACATTTCTAAGCCTTGATAAACCTCTGTGCCTTTTTACTACTGTTTATGCCAGTATTCATGGACTGTCAGATATTGCAGCATCCTGTTCCTGTCCGACACTGATCTCCACTGCAAAATTTCTCCATTCATGTTCTTAAAATGGGGTTAAACTGAAATTTGTCACTGAAACAAATTCTGGAGACAACTTCTGGTCTAGCCCTGCTCATTTCAAACACCACTAGGTCTAACAGATATGAAGAACAAACCTGTGATTAAAGCTTCTATCATTTGTCTATTTATTATCTTCTTTAGTCTCTACACTTGTGCTTTCTCTAACCTCCTTTCCTTCTCTCCCATGTTTCCACTTACTCTGATTTCACATTTCTTGTGGAGAGGTCAGACCTGCAGATGCCTTGCAAAATAGCTGTCAATCTACTCTCTGTTTTGTCCTGCAGAAGTGGCCCCAACCACAGTAGAGACCACAGTATCTTCTGCCATCTCTGGCCTCTAGCATTGTATTTCAAGCTGACATGAAGGGTCTGGTCTCCCCGCTGGCAATCCTATTATAGTACTGGCTACATTTTAGTGTTTGAAAGGAAAAAGCCTCCCTGCTTTAACACCTCCTGTTATCTCAGTAAAGTGATGTTTAAATAACTGAACTGGCTTCGATGAACTGTAGTTGCCATTTTCCTGCTTCTTAGCGAGATAAAATGGAGATAATTATGAAGTGGATGAGCAGGTTTAATGAAAGCTGGTTTCTTTTGGTATATTCCTGAAGCAGCAATCATAATCTGTTTGGCTTTTGAAGAGCAACAATTATAATCACTTAAAATCCCAAGGGGAACAAAAATAGAACTTAGATTAGCATATAAAATATACAGCTGGATTGGACAAGCCTATAAAAATCTGGGAAAATCATTCTAATTTGAAAGCTATTCAAAATCACAAGCAAAATTAGTTCAAGAGTATTTTACATGTTTCTGCCTTTCTTTTCCTTTCCAAAGTAGTAACATAACAACATTTATAGGATTTTCCTAAAACATGGAAACGAAAACCCAATGCCAAAAAAGAGGCTAAGTAAAAATAGGCTAAAGGTGTATTTTCAAAATAACAGATAAACTTTGGTATTGTAACACCACCTTTAGCAAGTATTAATCTTCCAAAGTTCTGACATAACTGTATTGCAAAGCCATGTGCTATATCCCAGAGCTGAAAAATAAAAATATTGCTGAGACAGGTATCTACACATTTCAGCTTTATCAGACAAATGGCCAAAGGTAATACCTAAAGGAAACGCGTAACAGACGATAAAGTAACTTGCAGACAGTGACACTAGCTGTCACTAGCAGTGTACCATAAAAAACTGAAGTGATCGTTTTAGATGGTTATTTTTATAGTTGACACAAATTCAGCAATGAGTAAAGAAAATTGTTTTCCATATGCTGCAATGTCCACATTTCAAACTGTTACCTAATAATACAAGCTTCTGGAAATAAACCTTCATTTCAGTAAATTGCGAACTCAAAGATGGAATTATTTGTTTTAATACTACTGAATATGTAGTACTTTTAGTAACTTTGACTTGAAATTCTAGGTCTACTTGTTCTCAGTTAATAAATAAGACAAAATGAAGCTACAGGAATGAGATTCCAGAAAAAACATCTTCTTTCAAAAATATTTTGTGGACAAGAACATGAGGAATTTGGACTGCTTACTATTCATAATACCAAAAAAGTGCAAGCATATAGTATATGAAATATCTCCTAAAAAGACACTGTCTTGCAAATGTGATTTTACACAGTAGGGTCTGATTTTCATGCCTAAGATTCTCTAGCATAAAATACATTGTTTGCCTTTGATGAAAAGATACTACATGCTTAGAGATTTTGACACCAAAACCAAGCAGCTGTTGAAGGCACAAGCGTTATTTCCATAAGGAGACCTCAGAAATCATTACTCTAAAAGTAAAAATTAAAGATTGAAAAATTTAGCTTCTACTACATTGTACACAAAAATATTTAAAGATGGCGTGTGAAACTTCTGAATAAATTTATTTTTCTGCATTGCTCAGCCCTGTGATGAGCATCTTCAAGGAAATTTCTGCCTTTCCCCCATCCTCCACTGCAATTTTCTATTCTCAATCTCAATTCCAAATATTTTCTATGGTTTTGTTATCCTCAAATAGATACTTGTTGTTATATGCATTATTGTGATTGAGTAAGCATTCCTTCAGAAGGTTGAACTTCCTGTACGCTGTGCTAAGGCCAAAAATTACAGCACACTTACTCATCCTCTCTCTTGCTTTAAGGTTATACCAGAGAAGTCCCAGCAGGTCTTTTTGACAGTCTTCCCCAGCCATCTGTTTCATATGCTGCATGGTTTGAACAACACAGTGTACCACAGGATGTAAAAACCCATCACAGTACATTCAGTTTAATATGGAATTCAATGGTCACTTATTTTTAAAGAAATCATAACTGAAAGTGGGACACTAGTCAGGGAACTTGTTTTGCTCTTGTTTCTTCACCTCTCCCTCACCAAAAAAGGCCTTGTATTTTTTTTATTTTGTATTTAATGTTTTAGTTTTGGTTTACATATATTTTTAAATGTCATATTTCACTATGTATATTAAAACATTTTACAGCACCTGGATTTAGTATTCCAGCCTGCTTTAATGAACATTTCCTAACTAGAGAGACCAAATGAACTCAACAGGCATTGAGATCTTCATATAGCTCAGAAGAATCAAAACCTAGATTTACTGGTAAATATTGGCTAAAATTAAGCATCCTGTACTCTCTGGGCATCAATGCCTGCTCTTGCCACTCTGTTTATAAATTATCACTTCTGCAGATTGTCTGAACAGTCAGTAAGGCTAACAGGAACAAGAAAGCATGAAATCATGCCTAGAGGGAATAACCAGCAGCAAAGACACAATGTAGAAAAAGCAGCCACTGAAGCTGGAAATACTTTATTCACATTAAATTGTGCTATTGAAGAAAAAAAGAGTGTTTAAAATTGGAATATTTGTAGATTTGTCCCTACGCCAAGGCTGTATGCGGCCATACCTCTTGACATTGTTAATGACATGAAGTATTTGGATCTTGTACTTAAAAAAAATAAGTTCTTAGAAATGCACCAATTTTGCACTTCTGTGGTCATAGATGACTGTGTAGATTTCATTTCCCGAAGAAAAATAAGTCTTAACTCCCAGACTGAACACAAGTGACAGGTGACGAGGGAAAGAGAGTCTTCTCCTCATAACCCTGAGAAAAGCACAGGGACCACACCACTACCAAAAGACTGAGCAATACCGTGTGCATTTCACAGAAACAACTTGTCTAGCCATAAAAACTACTTACTGTCCACTCAGTAGAAGAGCACCCTGGTCATGTTAACCCTGATTTTTATACCTGTAATTTCCAACAAATACCACTCTCTTTCTGCTAAAGTAGACTAGCTTGACGGTTCTGTCACCGGGTCACCAAACAAACACCCAGGGCAAGCAACACAACTTGTGAAGCCAACTTTCAAGAAAAACACAGCTTTGATGAATGACACTCTGCTGCCTAAATGATTCCGTTTCAATACGGATTCTTCTTCACAAATACTTATGTACATTTTCTTCCAATGACAGATGTCTCTGAATACCTGAAACCTAAAGTACTGATCTTAATATCACCAATAAAAAAGTAAAATTTGTTTTAAGTACTGAGGTTTTAAAAGACTTAGTGACTTAAAGGGTATTTCCCAAAGTATGTATTTTAATATGTTTTGCCCTTAAACAAATTTAATTCCAAGGACTAGGTAAAATTAAAAATGTTTCGTTTTCTGTAACAAATGAGAGGCATGTGTATCCATGCAAGTATATCCACCAAGACTGCACTGTAAATATAGAATGGAACCAGATTCAGGACACTTAACAGTATTATTGGTAGCCTCACAGATACATGCATTTCTAAAGATCTGTTGACTTGACATGCATGCAGAATTATTTGGGTCAACAGCTTTCCTTACACGAACTACCAAACATTCAAGTTAGGAAAGTTAACTGGCTTTAATATTTCTCAAAAAAGACCCAGGTAGCTTCTAAACAAAACAGTGTGGTTTTTATTTTTTATTTTTCCACATGTAAAATAAAATTTTAAAAAAGGTGGAAGACTTAAGCATTAAATTAACGAAGCTTAAAATATGTAAGGTGCTGCAGTGACTTCTGGAATTAGGCTGATAAATTCTTAAATGTTTCTCACACTTCTAACAGACATTTGCATTATTTGAAGATTAAAACGCTGCAACAATCGCAATCTTATTTTTCCATGACTTCCAATCTGTTCTGTAAAAATAGGCAAAGGAGTCTCATTTAGAACTTTGATTCCCAAAATTTCAAACTCTTTTCTGAGGAGGAGAATCATTAGTGAAAATCAGTAGTTGAACCAGTAAGCAGTTTGATATGATTTATGTCTGCAAAACATAAACTTGAAAAGTATCACAAATGAAGACCTAATAAAGTGATACAAATACTTTGGCAGACAGGATAGCACTTGAACTGTGCTTATTTTATACGAATATCTTTCTGTGTAATAATTTTACAGTAATAACCCTTCAAGACAAAACAAATGAACAACTATATTAAGGTGCTAAAAAAAGAGGTTCTTGTTACCTTGTTTTGTAAGAGTCTTAAGTATGAGACTATTACTGTAATTAACTTCTTTCTTCTAACAGAATAAATATCCCATGCCTTCTGTGCATTTTTGGCACTTGCTATCTAGCAACTGAGAGGGACTTTAAAACCTTAGAAGTGATTTTATATGGAAATAACCTCAAAGTGTCATTTAGAAACTCATAAGGAAACAGAAGAGGGTGCCCAGGAAGCTCCAGACAATCACCTTTACTTTACATTTTCAAGAGAATCTTTACTATTTGATGCAGTTCTGGTACTTTGCCATTGCCCTTCAATTGAATTCTCATTTTTCGCACTAAGACTGGACTGTGAAGTAGGAAAGTATGATATTTACATGAATCAGAAGAATTTAAACTCCTTTCCTACTTGTGTGCTCTGAGGTGTGTACATGGGTTTCCCACCCCTTTTAATTTCACACAGAAGTCTCAGAGTATGTTTTGCTCACAGTCACCACTCTAATTTTTGGTAACACTTTGACTAGAATATCCATCCATATGTTCTTCAGGAAGGTGACACACACAATGTGTTTGCATGGGCACACAGACTTTTTTTCCCAGGTAGTCCTCTAATCACAGAGGAATATAAAGACTTTCCTCTGCTATCATCTACCCAGACTATCAGATTCATAGCCACTGTCAAGCAAGATAATTCTATCAAATCCTGCATCCTCAAATCTTCCAGTTTTCTTGGTTGTCAAAGCCTTTTGTCAGCAGTTTGGGCTAAATTTGATCTATTGCATTCTTAGCTTTTTTAGTTTTGTTTTAATTATTTTTATGTCCAGTGTCACTAATACATAACCTGTAATACCTGCACAACCAGATGCAGGTGGGGATAAATGCAGAACAGGTGGGCTCAGGCAGGGAGCACGAAAGGGCTACATCATTGGTGGGGCGGGCGGCTGCTGCCACCAAGGGTAAGTGCATCTCTTTGAGAAGTGATGAGAAAACAGACTGATGGGCACAGGTACATTTATCTGCTCCCTAACCCATGAAGTTAACAGCATCTGTGGAGAATATCAGCAAGAAAAGTGAGTTCCCTTCAAGTCTGGGGAGTTTCCTGACAAATTCAACATCTTTTGTTCTTCATGCTTACCACTTTTCTCCTGTGCAGTGCTTAAAATCTAATGGATATAAAGGGTAAGTGAGCCATCAGGGAAAGAAACTCCAAAATTATAAATACTTCTAGCACTTACATTTGGTGTGGTTGCTATAAAAGGAAAAAATTAATATGTGTGCTGGATCTAGTTTCCCTGGAGAAACAACCTTTCTGACAGAAAAAAAAACCCACAAAAAACCAAAACCTGGCTACAGGAAAAAAAAAAAACAACAACACAACAAAAAACCTGACTACAGGAAAATGTGTACAGCTTACCACCTGCAGACTATTAGAATGGTTCAGCTAACTGCAGCCAGCACAGGGACAAACTCTGCTGAAGTCACTGTCCCTAACAAATATTAAAGCAAACTTACTCATACACTTCTATTGCACAGATTTCTGAATTTGTCAGAGGAAGAACAGTATTTTTTAAAAGAAAACAAGACAGATTGAGGCAAGCTAATGCTGGAATACTGGCATGTTCATCTAGCTGTTTTTATGGGGAATATTAACTTAAACATTACCTCTTTCAGACAGACAATGTTTAAAAAAAAAAAAAAAAGGCCAAAAACTTGTTTAATAAAGAGGAAATTATCTTAGGGAAAAAAACCCTTTTTGTAGGTATAGCTGAAAGTCTATAAACTTCTAAAGTCTAAACTTCTTACCCCCTGCAGTCTTCAATTGTTTTGTTTTGTTTTTATTTTTCCCCTATTTATATACTTTAGACTACATGTTAGTGCTGGTCACTTTCAATAACAGACAAGTGTTATCAGATCAGTGAGTAGATTTACCACTGCTGACAACTACTGGTATAGCTTTAAGTAATGGTGAAGTTAAACAATCCCGACTTACAAAATGACTCTGATACCAATAGAAAGAAGTTAGTGCAAGTTAATTATTACTGTCTACCACAGAATATAAACCTATTGCTAAATGTTGCAATGAGGAAAGTTACCTCAGGTTATCATGAAGTGAGGAAACTTCCTTATTATTCCTTTAGCTGGCTCAAGCAGCTGTAAGCATCCATCCTTTAAAAAAATAAATAAAATGAAGTTGATATAATAAATAAAATAAAATGAAATAAAATAATAAAGTAAAATATTTAAATCAAATATTTAAATGTTAAAATAAAATAGTTTTATTGTAAAATAAAATAAAATTTTAAAAATAAAAATTGAATTAAAATAAATAAAATAAAGTATAAAGTAAAATAAAATAAAGTAAAAGAAAACGAAACAAAACAATCAAACAGCAATGCCACTGCCCGGCTCGTTTAGCCAACGCGTGCCCCTCGGGAACGGGAGGAGGTTCTTTGCGGCACGAACACACGCCTCGGCTTGCACAGGGGCTACTTTTAAGCCCATCCCCCGCAGCAGCGGTCCGCCAAGGGCAGACGGCCGCTGTGGAGGTTGCTCCCCGGGCAGCAGACCCGTCCTTTTGGGGGAAGTCGGCAGAGTGGTGGTCTCTGTGCAAGGGCCGGGACGAGGCGCAGAGCAGGCTGTCACCAGCCGCCATCCGCACGGGCGGGCACCTCCCGCTGCCCCGGCCTCCTCCGTAGCCGCCACCCGCCGCCCCCGGGGCCGCGACCGCTCCGGGGAGGCCCGGCCCGGCGGGGCCGCGGCGGAGCTGTCGCTCCCTCGGCTGCACGGAGGCGCGGCCGCCGCCGGTACCGCGCGGGTAGACGGGAGGTTGATGTGCGAGGATTTTCTCCTTCACTCGCCCCCACCGACGGTGCTCGCTGCTTTTTTTTTTTTTTTTTCTTTTTTTTTTTTTTTCTAAGCCGATTCCGGAAGAAATTACCATAGTTTAAAAAACCAAAAAATATACTTACCGTTCTGACCTCATAGTGCTTGGTCATGGGCTTAGGGGAAAAAAAAACTAAACAAAAACATACACACACAAACGTATTTACGCGTTTTCAACACAGTTGTGCTCGGGTCAAAGAGGGAAGGGGTGGGGGGTAACTGCAGGCCCGGTAAAATACGTCTAGAAACTACCGCACAAAAGAAGGGCCGGCTACCTACAGCCCGGACCAAACACGCCCCCCGCCCCTCCAGGACAAGAAGGAAAAAAAGCCAGCGAGGTGGGTGGGGAGGCGTGGGTAGAGGGGAGGGATCCACGCTGCCGTCCCCCTGTAGGACGAACCCGCCTTAAAAAAAAGAAAAAAAAAAAAGAAAAAAAAAAAAAGAAAGAAAAAAAGCCAAAACCAAACCCTAACAACAACAAACAAAATAAAATAAATCAAAACAAACTAAACCCGCCAAAAAAAAACAAAACAAACAAGAAAAAAGAAGGGCAAAACCCTCCGGCATGCAGAGTGAGCCGGCGCGGCGGCCCGTCCCCGGGGATGCTGCCGGCGGAGCCTGCACTCCCGTCGGGGCGGACTCTCCCCGCCGATCGCCGATGGCTGTCCGGGACTCACCTCGTCAGAACTGAATATGTTCGGTTATCGCCAGCTGCTCTCGAGGCATTTCCCGCCCCTTCTCATTTTCCTCCAAGAGATTTGGTGCAGCCCATCGCAGCTGCACTCCTTTCCTCACCCCTGCCCCAGCGGGACTGGCTTCCCCCAGCCTGGACAGCCTGTATTACCCTTCTGGCACCCTCACCTCTCCCTAAAGCTGTTCCTCTGCCTCCCACCCTGCAGCTGGAGGTGGGGAGGTGTAACACCATCAGTTCAGTTGCTCCAGGAAGACCATTGCTTGTGCATGTTGGGGTTTCGTATTGTCAAATGCTATGTGAAGTACTGTGGCAGTCAACATGCACATCTACACTTAAACTGTCGTGTTTGCAAAATACCCTGCTCTGACATGTCCCACCCCACGCTGTTCCTCCTTCCTTCCCAGACACAGGGATCACCCCTCTGTTACAACCAGTCTGTCAGCCCATACGCCATGGAGCTATCAACCCCATGGCCGTAGTCAACTTTGGCTGGAAAATACTGGGTTGCCTCCCCATCTCCCTTTCCTGCACATCCCCAATTTGTGCTGCTGCCTTCTCTTCCTTTACTGAGAAAATTCCCTTCATGCCCACTGAGGACCTGAGCTCCTTTCTAACAGTCAATCCCTGTCTTGGCACAAGAGTGAACTTCTTTACTTTGCTTCATGGTGTGAGCAGCTGGGCATGCAAGGGATAGTGACTGTGGATGCCTGAACTGTGGAGATCTAAAACCTGTTTTGCTCTTTGGTGGCCTGGGGGTTATTAGGTTCATCTCCTTGTCTGAAGTCAACATTTCCTAGATGTTAATTTCATTTTCCCAGATGCCTAAATACTGGCTGAGATCTTCAGCATAAAGCTTCTCAGTATGGAGGCACCTTGGCCACTCCAGATACTAACTTTAATCTGCCTTAGTGCAGAAGACAGACAGTTCTGTAACCCTCCTCCTTGCTTTTATCCAACTTCTTCTTGACCTGATACTTCACAACAGGCAGCTGTGGTGCTTGGCATTGATGCTGCTGATGCTGCCCTGTCTGATACGTGGTGCTGTACCAGTCAGAGAACTTGGATAGGAAATGGGAGGAATTTGGGAATTCATTTTTCATCTTGGGATATTCAAAAGCACACCACCTAACACCAACCACGGCTAGAAAAAATTCTGGGATTAGGAACTATCTACCTTGTAAGGACTTAAAGATTCATTTGACAAAAAGATGAGAGAGAACATGACTATACCTTTGTTAGCAGACATAGGGCAAAAGTTATCTCTGGTGTCTAACCTCAGGATTATTCTGGGAAATTGTTCAATATAAAATTAGAACTGCTCAATGTTAATTTCTGAACTACTCTACTGAAGCATTTTTCCCTAGGTACTGTTTAGGGTCCTTGTGTACCCTGGGTTTTGTGATGCAAAAGCATATGGCTGCAGCGCTGTAAAGGCATATCCTGGAGTATCTAATTCTTACATTTTTTAAATTCTTCAATATCCTTTATTTTCCCTAGCTCACCTTCTCTCTGTTGTTTCCCCAGCTATGATAAGCACCATGAATATACTGTTATTAACATTGCTGAAATGCTTGTATGTATTGATGAATATTAAAGGACTATCTGTGTATATTACCTGCATTTCTCTATGGCTGAGCTGAAGAGCAGAGTACACAAAAAATTCTCTAATATTTTGTTTCAAAAAATGATATACACAAAATGCAAGCCAAAAATAGCACTGTTCACATGCATAAAAAGATATACAATAGGCTGACTGTATGACAACCATGTCTAAGAACTCAGGTTTTGTACCCCTGTTGTGCCAAAAAACTGGGAGATGAGAGCTGAGTTTAGTGTTTTCCTAATAAATCATTATGCTGGCCTCCACAGCAACCCACATCTGCCAACAGAGAGGCAAAGGTTTGTGTTTGGGAAAAGGCTCATTCCACCCATAGGCCACATGAAAATGTTGCTCTGCTCCTGCCTGCAGGTTTATTTTGAGACCCAGTGTACAATGACAAGGAACGATAGCTTTTCATTAAATGTTAGGAAGAACAAAGCCCTCAACAAATTCCCTAAGTATTTGGTGGTTACAAAGTTGTTGTGCTCAGTGTTTGTCCAGGGTTGTGGGAAAGTAGAGAAGAGTTTGTCATGGAAGAAATTATAAAAGTAAGAAAAAAATTGAAGTTATGTTATGCACTACATCCCCTTTTATTTTCCTATTTAGAAAGTATATAATAGATATATTTGCTCCAAAAGACTGCCTAGACAAGAGTCCTGTAGTACTTTCAAGGACAACTGATTTTTGGAAGCCATGTCCTTCTCTACTTATTTTATAATATCCCTAATCCCTCTTCAGCTTTTACAAGCACTCTGCTTCATTGATGGTAAGTCCTGTTAGCTGTTGAAGTCAAATGAGAGATTACTATACCCTGCAGTGGGAATCAAATTGAATATAACTTATTTTCTTTAGTCTTCTCTTAGATTCTTCTATGTATTTCTGTCCTCCTTTCTATGTTCATCCAATTTTAAGTTACTGAAAACAATTTGCAAATTAGTGAATTTCCTCAATATTGTCTGGAATTAGTGGAAATCAGGATGATTGCATCTCTGAAAAAAGGAGTCCTTTACATGGATGAGATTTCTGTCCCTACAAAAATGTAATTAATGAGAAAAAAAAATGTATTTAATCTAGAACACTAGAATAGATGGTAAATATATCCTTTTGATTAGCCTACACATGTATTAAGAAATGTGTCTGAGAATAAAAATTGATCAGATAAGTTACCACCATGTTGATCACTTTCTGACTAAGAGCTTTTTGTTCTTACCGGAGTTTGTTCTTGCTTGTCTGCTGTTCTGGTGGATTTTACACCAGATTGCAGGTAGCTAAACTTGAGTGAAGGACATGTGTAAAGTTTCAACTCTTGGGTAACTACAATATCTGATTAAGAGACATTTCAAAGCCAAAATTCTTCTGATAAAACTGCGTCTCCTGTTTGGATATCTGTCTTCACAGTTTCAGCAGATTTTGTGCTCTCACAATCTGTGTTTTTAGGTCAATCTTATTTATGTAACATCTGACAAACAAAGAACAATTAGTTTCTCATTAGCTGCTAGGCAAATGTCATGCCCTGAGATTTTAATCAGCCAGTGCAAATATCATCAGAATATTATTTATTTGCTACATTCTTCTCATTATATCCTTTAGGATAATGACTAATATTTTTAATTTCAGTTAATGTGTGTGAACTTTTTAGATCTAACTTACTGAATATCTATTAGTTCCACAAATACTCAAGTGTTTTGTTTTATTTTATTAGTAGCATTATTTAAAAAAATTAAAAGGCTTCATTGTTCAGTGTAGATTAGGGGTGAAAGTATGCCTTCATTCTGGACTCTGGAAAGTTAATATTAATATATTATAAATGTTTGTCCTTGACTTTCTGCCAAGATGAGATTGCTTAGGCTTTCTGCTCTATCTCCTGGCACTTGCAGTGACTTTGGTCTATCATCCCCAGTATAGTTGAACTGCCTCCTTAAGTTATAGCCACACCTGCATCAGAAAAGAATAGGAATCTCATAATTGAAAAGACAGAAGTTGGCTTGTTTCTTTCCATCTTTCATTTTGGGATTCTGCATAAGCAGTTTCAAATTTTCTCTTCTGCCCTGGGGCCTGGAGATATCTAAGTACCATCTGGAAATCAGGATCAGATAAAGTATGTAAATTTTGTCTGTCAATAGAATAATGTCTTCTTATTCTAAACACAGAAGTTCTCAACCTTTAGCAGGAGGACATGCTTCTTGTCATCAAACAGTACTACAGAGAGCCACAAAACCATGGCATTGTGGCATCTTTGGGTCAATACCAAATGATGCATTAGCATTATTAGTCGTTGTTGTAACAAACCTGCTCAGTTTAATGATACAGATGCAACATCACTTACTTTCCACTCCAAGCCCAGTTACAAAAGGCAGTGAGAGATTCACCTCGCTTCATGTCCTCATGATGATTAGAGAGATGCCATCTTTCCTCTCTGTCCTTCCAGCCAAGGTTTTTCCATTCCACGATGTTATGACTGCTACTGTTGTGAACCTCCCCTCCTTCAAAGTTAGTTGTTCAAGGAAGTGTAGGGGAAAAAATACGCCAACAACTCCTTCATGGAAGGTTGCACCTATTTTCACTTGGGAGTACCTTAGTAGGAAGTGTATTAACTTTCAATTTGATCCTTCCAGCTGTTCTGTGTCAGTCCTCCACAACTATCTTTGCAGGTTTTGCCTTCATTTAGGAAATAAAAAGAATCTCACTAAATGTGAAAGCACAGGAGCCAACATGAAAATGTAGTTTAAAAATCAACAGAGTATGAACTCAAAAAGATATTTTCACTCAGAAAATGAATACACAGAATTGAGAGTTGTGATGAGAGACCATCTAGCTGACGGCTGATCAAGTGCCTGCACATCCAAATTGTGTACAATTTGAAGGGTTGCATTATTTATCCGTTGTAACAATTAACAAGAAGCATGTGAATAACATCACTACATCTGAGAAATAACTTAGGCTTCATTTCTTCCCTCCTTCCACTCCCCATCCATTAGAAAAAAGACCTTATGGGAATGCTTTTCGTCTTAATGAGAAATATCTGTATGTGATTCTCTCCTTTTTATCTAGCTGCATGGCAGAGAGCTTTTTCTCTCTTTCAGGAATTGATTAAGCCACTCTGGAGGCTGGTCACTGAACAGAAGTGGAAGCAGGCTCATTACAAGGACTACTGTTAGATGTGTGCATTAATGCATGTACAGTCATCAACAGGAGACTCTGTGGTTGATGGAAGAAATCTACGCTGTTTTTCACACTAACTTGATGTAATCTTAGAGGGAACATGTACTTCTATTATCTTCTTTTGAACAAGATAAACTTGCAAACATTTGATGAAATACGGATTTTTGGAAGAAAAGTCCCTGCCTTTAGGCAAAGAAAGATTTCAAGACACAAAAGTAGACTGTTTTATTTTGGTAACACAGCTCAAGTGATTTGTTTCTAATGTAAAACTGTCTTTTACTTTCAAAGTGTCTTTCACTCAGACATCTTCAAATGAATTTGATTCAGTGTCTTCTTGTGACATAAGTACATTTTGATGATACATTTTGTAAATTAGTAAAGTGAGTCAAAATCAATGAGAAATTCTATTTCCATCATCACTAATTCCTGTAATGAAAACCTGAAAATTTGAAAAAGAGTTTCAGGTGATTTTACTGTATATTTAAAAAATGTGATGTAACAGGTCTTTGCAGCTGTACTGCATTTTAGGCATGAATTCTCTTTTCCCTCCATGCCAGCACATGTCACTGGTTCAAACAGGTATTGGACACAATTAAAGGCTTCAAGAGTTTGCACAGAAAATAGAGAAAAAGAAATTAAATGAAACATTGTATTGGGTTCCGGTGGCAAGGTTTTGGTAGCAGGGCAGGGGGGCAGGTGGGCATAAGGGTGGCTTCTGTGCCAAGCTGCCAGAAGCTTCCCCCATGTCTGACACAGCCAATGCCAGCGGCTCCAAGATGGACCCGCTGCTGGCCAAGGCCGAGCCCATCAGTGACGCCTCTGTGAGAACAGAATTAAGAAAAAAGAGGAAGAGAAAAAAAAAGCTGCACACTTTGCAGCCAGAGAGAAGAGTGAGAAGATGTGAGAGAAACAGCTCTGCAGACACCAAGGTCAGTGAAGAAGGAGGGGGAGGAGGTGCTCCAGGTGCCGGAGCAGAGATTTCCCCACAACTTGTGATGAAGACCATGGTGAGGCAGGCTGTCCCCCTGCAGCCCATGGAGGTCCATGGTGGTGCAGATGTCCCCCTGCAGCCCATGGAGGTCCATGGTGGTGCAGATGACCACCTGTAGCCCGTGGAGGACCCCACGCCGGAGCAGGTGGATGCCGAAGGAGGCTGTGACCCCGCGGGAAGCCCGCGCTGGAGCAGGTTCCTGTCAGGACCTGTAGCCCGTGGAGAGAGGAGCCCACGCCGGAGCAGGTTTGCTGGCAGGACTTGTGACCCCGTGGGGGACCCGCGCTGGAGCAGTCCCTTCCTGAAGGACTGCACCCCATGGAATGGACCCAGACTGGAGCAGCTCGTGAAGAGCTGTCAGTCATGGGAAGGACTCATGTTGGAGAAGTTGGTGGAGGACTGTCTCCCGTGAGAGGGACCCCACGCTGGTGCGGGGGAAGGAGTCCTCCCCCTGAGGAGGAAGCAGTGGCAGAAACACCGTGTGATGAACTGACCCCAACCCCATTCCCTGTCCCCCTGTGCCGCTGGTGGGGAGGAGGTGGAAATCAGGAGAGAAGTTAAGCCCAGGAAGCAGGGAGGGGTGGGGCAGGTGTTTCGAGATTTGGTTTTACTTCTCATTGGTAATAAATTAAAGGGTTTTTTTTTCACCAAATCGAGTCTGGTTTGCCCGTGCCAGTAACTGGTGAGTGATCTCTCTCTGTCCTTACCTTCACCCACGAGCCTTTCGTTATATTTTTCTCTCCTGTCTCCAGCTGAGGAGGGGCAATGATAGAGTGGGCTTTGGTGGGCATCTGGCACCCAGCCAGGGCTAACCCACCACAAACATACACAAATCCCAGTATTGGTACCATTGTTAATTTCGCTAGTGAATTACTTGATGGAAGTTCCTACTGAAGGTAAGTACCAGACCATTTGTGCAAAATTATATGTATACAAACCTTTCTATCTTATGCATGTTTTATTACTATGTGTGATAGTAATAAACTTCTAATATCTGTAGAAGTCTAATGCAGCATCACAAAAGATTACCACTAGAATTAAAGGCTCCTAATATTCTACAGAAAACATTACTTTTTAATTAAATGTAGGGAAGGAGGGAAAATATTTTTTTTTTCTCTATAGACTACAAAAATCACTTTCTAAGCTTGAATGCTTAACAAAACTCAGAAAGCACTCTTCACAGCAGGTTGGAAAAGTAGCTTAATTTGGAAGACAATAAGCTTGCCATGCATACATAGGGGTCCCTTTTACTAACTACTTGTGGTTGGTGTTAACATAAACACTGTACTTTTCCCTCTAGACCAAATTTTTCCTTTCCAACTCAGGTCTATAGCCTAATGGCACTTCAACACTTGGCTGCATAGTTTGAAATTCCTAAAAAAAAGAAACTTTTCTCTGTCCAGAATTCCTTTTTTAAAAATTTTTTTCCTTTTTATTTCCTATAACTAACATTAAAAAAAAATATATAATTAATGGATACTCTGAATGATCTAGGTTGAGGAAGTCTAATGGAGTCGGTAACACACATATTCAAAATACAGTTAAATTTTAATTAAAAAGCCACAGACCTTTTGTGAAACAAAGCATGAAACAGCATGAGCACCTGACTTTGTAATTGGCACTAGAATGTAGTTTTCACTGTCATTCTCCTTGGATTTGGATTCATTTTTTTTCAGCTACTACAGGTTTCTTATAATCACATTCCCTAAGTTGAAATCAGCATTTACTCAGAGGTGTCCAGCATATCAGTGAGTCAGATGCCCAAGGAAATGTAAGGATGCAGAAATAGGTGATCACTTAGTTGTATTGTGTTGATTGCATCATATATGGATTGTTGCATGGGAACACTACTATCCTGTGGTTTTACCCATCCCATACACATGTTGGATAGAGAATCCCTCATTATCTTTGTACAAATCTATGCGAGATTCATGAAAAACAGAACCACCATGGGTGCTACTGTGCAGTGACTTGTGAGGACAGGTGAGCCCCAGCTGCTGTTTGAATTGCTACTAGTTCTAACTATGTTTCCCACTTCAGACATATGAAATGTCTTCAAAATGGAAATACGAAAAAAAAAACCCTTGATCAGCGAAAATATTTCTGTGCATATTTTTTAAGTTGTATGAAACAAAAAATGTGTCCAAGTTTCCCTAAACTAAGATAAGAAGCAACAGATGACCTTCATAAACACTTAGTAAAAACAAAGCAAAAGACAACTACCTTTATTTGGCTAGCAATTATTTGAGATTACATGTTTATTTAGTACACCAGAAGGTTGCTTTGCATATGAGTGGTACAATTAAGTTATCACTTATACAAACATGCAAGATGATTGATTTATTGAAAACATTCTGGTTATTCAAAACATCCCACCAAACCTGGCAGTGACAACTGAACTAGTGTTGAAATTGAAACAATAGATCATTATACAAGGATTTAAACATTGAATATTGTTTCAGGAGTAATGAGAAGTAAAATGAAAGGATAATGAGAAGTAAAAGGAAAGAAGAGGTAAAAGCTAAGAACTATCATACAATAGCTAATTTCAGTGATGCAAGTCACATAATTTTGCAGAAAAATGGTACATCCTTGACTTTTCCAATGAGGGTATTATATAGGAAATTTGCAACTCTCTTTTCCTAATAAATTTTATTTGATAAGTTTCTTCACTGGAGAAATTTTACATAACTTATGAATGATGATGGCTGTCAATAAGAATAATATTACATGATATAAACAAGATTTTCCAATTTTGTAAACAGTCTGGCAGTTGCACATAGAAGTAATATCTGTTCTCTCTGATGGATAAAGTTATTTTGTAATTTACCAGTGCAACTCCCAACCATTTGAGAAAATGTAGGAGGTTCCACTTCCTAACTTCAATTAAAATCAAATGAAGCTGTTGCTGGTGGTTCCAAGATCCCAATAGTGGTGTGAGCTGCCACATGTGTAAGGGCCATAAACATGTGCGTGCAAAACAGAAGACTAAGCAATTTTTTTCATTAAGGACATGCTCTAAGCAAGTATTTTGCAAGAGCTGGATAAAATAACAGATACTGTTTACAAATCTCTAGGCAGGAACATAATTGTTAAAAAAGGTGGAACCAAAATGCAATTTTTCAGAAGTGAAAAGATGTTATTTGTTCTTTTTTTTTTTTAAAGTAATTTTTAAGTGCCCAGTAGGTTTGCTGCAATCAATACTTAAGGTTAGAATTTGTGTTGGAATAAATGATATGCAAATAATACTGGAATACTTTTATTACCTTTTCTAATGACCATGATTCTTTTGTCTCCTGGGTGACAGACATGACTAGTATTTCACTTTGTTGGGAAGTATGTACAGGAGAGTCACTTCCATTTCTGCTGACTAACCTGAATCCCTTCTTCCTCCCTGTTTTGCCAAGGGGAAATCAAAAGGATCATGCTAGAGTTAGCTAGTGCTACCATCCCTGGTTTGTACCTGTTGGTGCAGAAACTCAGTCTAAATAGTGTCCGGTTTTTAAGAGTCTGAATATCTGAATATTTCTTCAGTCGTATTCAGTTAGAATATAAAGGATGACAAAAGTGCATTTTGGCAGGAAAGCGGAGAATATGATGTAAAGAGATGGTCACAGTTAAAAGGACAAATGAAAACAGGAGAAAAAGCTCCCCAAAATATTTCAGAGGGAAGCACACTACACGTTGTCCTGCAGTGGTAAACATCTTAATGGTTTTAGCATACCTTAACTATCAGGGGTACTATCAGTCAGTGTTTTTATGATCTTCTGCTTCACCTAAATGTATGTTCTGCTTTCCTAGATTGGTTCATATGATGAACTGTGTGTGTAATGATACAATGTCACATTGTATTTGATATATGATTTTGCTACATGTTTGGAATGTGTACAATAATTTTTAAAAATCCCAATTTTTTTTCAAGTTTTAAATAAACAGCCACTAACTCATATCAGAGATTATTTCAGAATTCAACATCAAAAAGAGTGGAAGGATGCAGGGTGAATTTTAGAATTGTATTCTCATAATCCTCTTAATTCTCCAGTTCTGCTAAGAAATCTTATAGTGAAACAGAGAAGGACCAAATGCATGAGTTCTGCATGAGTAAGTAGCACATGACAAAAATTGCTTTTGCTGTTCAATGTGGAATACTCAGGGTAAGTTGTGTAGTGGGTCACTTCCTTAGAGATTTTTACTCTATTCCTCAGCAGAGCCTCAGCTCTTGGGCATGTTTAAACTATACTGCAGAGAATATCTGTTCACACAGGATTCAGTTTGAGGGGGTGGTTTTGAGTATGCTATTCAAGATTTATCTTTCTTTTATTACTGTGAAGAGGTTCTTGATAATTGTGCTTAAGATGGTTTCCTGTATCCTACACAGATTCCTGCTTATATAGGATTTATTTGGAATATGCATGCGTTTTATAAGTGATAATAAAATGAACTTATGTCAGAGCATCCTGGTCAGGAGAAAAACTAAAGTGGTTTTTTTCTGTGATACAGCATGAAGTCTCTCAGTAAATATGTATTTCTCTCTGTTGTTTTTAGTACTCCATTGCTTCAGCTGATGCTTTCTATACTTTCCTCTGCATTGGAATAGAGGTTGAAGCAATAGAATGGTCCTAGTCCACCTCCTTTTCAACAAAGTTATGTTGGATTACAAAAAAACCTGAACTGATCACGTTTAAATCACTTATGTCACTTTATGTATTCTGAAGATGAAATATTACTATTTAGTTTAAGAAAAGATCATTTCCTTTTTCAGATTTGAGCAAGTATATTGTGGACAACTGTTGCCTTCCAATTTCTATAGCAGTATTTACTTCCCTGGAGCAAGGAAGCTTAACTCAGCCTTACACAAAGGACCCAGCGTAAATGTAGATTTTATCCCTGTGGTTGTGCAAAATCTGCCAGTGCAGAGATATGATTACAGCTCAGTGGTTCACTTCATCTGCTGTCAGTCAGCGCTGCAGAATGGGTGGTACACACAATGTGAGGAATGAATCAGCTGCTGCTTTTGCTGACTTGGTCGAGGACAGTAATTCCTAGGCAAATCTTTCTGTGAAGTTTTGGTCATAATTCACCAAAGGCTGGGAGGTTAAGGACGTAAAAGTGTTAAAATGCAGTGTGGATATCCTCTGTATTTACCTGTGTTGATGGTGCACTTTAGTAGGCTTATGACTACTCTTAAATGAAATAGCTTAATGTATTGAAGCCATTCAGAGCTGCTCATGTAATTAACAGATCTGAACAGCACAGAAAGGCTTAATTAAGGGCTATATCTGTGTTTACAAATAACTTAATCAAGAAGAGTCTTGCCTTCTGAAATTTCTGTTTCTCCACACTTAATAGTTGTGTTAATATTAACCGTAGTGACCAAATTGACAGTATCTCTGAAAGCTTCTGGGCTTTTGGAGAACTTGCTAAGGTGCACATAAAAAATGGAAGAGGTTTTAGTATCTCTAAAAGATGCAGGTCTTGATGTCCCCATTGAAGAAGACCTCTGAACGGTAACAAAGGTATGAACTCTATGTTTCCTAGTCTTTCATTATGCTCTACAATTTATTTGTTTTAAAAAAAACATTTGCATGGGATTCATGCCATGTTCTACTAAAACAGTCAGATAGTTAGCAAACCCCAGCAGCTGCAAGTTGGCAGATGCCAACCTGTTTACACCACTTTTATTCCACCTGCTGTTTTTATTTGGGTTCATACATTGTTGCTCCTATCCATACTGGTGGTGGTAATTCAAAACAGCTACTAAAAAGCATATTTATATAAAAGTGTCTGAATTTACATCATGCCACAGCCAGAGTTGGCGAGCAACCTCTCTGTCAATTCAAAACTCTATGCTTATTTGGAAATTATTGTGGGAATGTTCCCATTAGAGACAGATTTTTTTACCACTTTCTACATAAGATTCAGTGTCACCCTTGTCTTAGTTATAGCCTCATGATTCTGTATAACTTTAAGCATAGTAATAGGTTATATTTTTTAATAACTATGGATTCAATTATATTTAAAATAAAAATCATTAGCCTAGCAAAAAATAAGGACTAAAATTGAAACTGTATCTTCAGCATATATTGTACTAGCAAAATACTTCTGGTAATATATCCCTGTTTCAGATTCACATAAAGGACAGACATTACATTTCAGAAGCAGAACAAAACAAGCTGAGTGTGGATAATAAAACATACATGCTATCTCTCTTAACACAGCTGAACAGATGCCAAAAAACCTTCGCTGACTATAGGAAATATCCTCTAATTATCATTGTTCTATGGAAGATTGCAATGTAACTGTGTGGAAATCCCTCTAGCATTATTTATTTGTCATTCTTCTTCCTCAGAGAGTCACAAAGATGCACTGTTTCACAAATTAAGTGTTGCAGTGCACCAGAGAGACATAGTATTTGGTTGGCTTTGAAACTGTGAAATACCTAGTATGTTAGGCCCACGTTTTTGATCTGTCCTGTAGTGTTTGTCCTCTCTTTTATATTTATGTCTCAGGCTTGAAGCTTATAGGTCATAACTTTTCTGAAGCACTGAATACCTGCAGACTCTATAAGTCTATATGATCTTTAAAAACCAGACTATAAACCCACTGAGGCAGTGGCTACCTCTAAAAATTTGGTCTTACACAACTTTCCAGACCTAATAATTTATTCATGCTACTGGTATAAACTCTGTACTTTTTCAGCTTGCATCTCAGAAATGTTCAGAATTGCCATGCCTCTGTCCCATCCCAAAGTGGAAATTTTAACACTGATCTCCTGTGGAACTGAGCTTGTAATAACTCTTTTCAGGCCACTCCCTTGATGCTGTTAGATTTGTCCTAAAGCTATAAAAGAAAAATCTGTGTTTACAAAGCCAGTTAGTACTTTGAAATACTTATGCTGCTATGACATGTACTACACACAAGGTGATGTCTGATCACGTTATTAAAAGAGTGACTTAAAAGGTAAACCTCAAGTAACCAGTTTGCTTGAACCACTGGAGTAATAGTGAACATCACCTGAAATTGCTTAAGTAATATGGTACAGTGAAGAGGGCCACAGCTCTGTTATGTGTGCCCATCTTGAAAACATGATCTGCTTTACCACTTAATTTGTGTTCATGTTCATAGTTGAAGCTGGAGCACTGGTCAGCTGGATATGTAGCTGGATATGTTAAACACAGAGAAACACATGATGTGTGCTCTGGAAGGTTTGGAGTCCTTTTAAAGCCAAGACATAATGCATCAGACCATCAGACACAAGAAGGATGTGGGGAAAATAATGATATTTGGAGTTGATAGGGGTAACAGTATGACAGATATAAAATACATGGAAGTGAATCTCTATTGCTTTCTTCAGGTGCTGGGATACAGAGCACTGTTCCCAATTTTTAGATACTAGAATCAAGTGAGCACTTTTAATGTTTAAACATATTTTTATCTGAGTATATCCCTTTGAGCTGTTGCCCTTCCTCATGGCTGCTCACACTGAAAAGAAAAAAAAAATGGCCCTTATATTTGTTATTATTTTAACACTTCGTCTTCACACACGGACACCCACCAGCTCACATCATTTGGCTGAGACCATAGGGATCACAGCTCTGTGACTAAGAAACACTGGGGGCACTCTCCCCTGCTTTTCTCTTGAAAAAACACCTGTAAATGGAAATGGACTAGCTTTCTCAAAGGTGCCCAGTACTGGTGGCCCATCATATTCACCTCTTCTTACTGCCAGCCCTTCCCCACTCTCATTCTCTGCAACAGGACTTGACTTTCACATGCACTGAGGGTTATCTGGGTTACTCCAGCTGAGGGTCAAGCCCTCAGCTTTTTCTACATAAAAGCGATTGTTTATCACTTGAAAAAGGACTCAATTTCTACAGTAATTTCTGTTTAGGACTCTGGCTTAGCAAATCTTATAATTTTGCTCTCCTGTTCCCATAGGTTGCCAAAGTTAATTTTCTCTTCTCAAAGTTAAATTTCTCTTCTCTGTGGGCTTTATTAAATGAATGTAAACCAAAGGATTTTAATCTTATTTCAATCTAGACTTTCTCATTTAGAAAAAATATAATCCGTGAGAACTCTTGCTGCAGGAAAAAGAGGACTATCTTTCAAAAGCACATAAGGAATATTTAGCAACACCATTTTGTAAATGAGGGAAGTGGTCTTTCAAATGTTAAGTAAGAGCCAAAGGCCAACATATCATTATTACTATTATTAATGATAATCAAAGTCAGAAAGAGCTTCTGATGAGGGGATGAAATATTTAAATGTCAATTATTTGTCCCCAAACATCACATCTATCCGGGTGATAATGATAGTTGCTGTAGAGATGGCTGCAAAATGAGTATGATAAAATTTAAAAAAGGCACCTTTCATTCAATCAGTTGCTTCCTGCTATTAAGTTTTCCTGTTTTGGCAGCTAAGCCCCTCAGCATTAGATGTGGCAGATTCTGTCTGTAAAACTGTTGAACAGTACCATGACAGTACCATGAACATTGGCTTGTCTTTGGCCAGGTCAGAACAGAGCAGAATCCTGACAAGAATTCAGGACCTTTGCAGTCTGGAGTTCTGGGTTTTTTAGACCTTACTGCCTCATCACTGTAGAGCAAAAACTAATTTCTTTGCCCAGACCACCTGTGTATGTTGTGGTTGCTTTTCTCAAAGAAAGTTATTGCCAATTTTACTGTGGAAAAATGTTCCATTGACAGCTCCAGGACTTTGATCTTTGGCTAATGTGTTCCATCATACCTACATCATGTAAGTGCAATAAGATGAGTGAAGAATGTCTGGGTTTTTTTGGTTTTGTTGTGTTTTTTGTTGTGTTTTTTGTTGTGTTTTTTGTTGTGTTTTTTGTTGTGTTTTGGGGTGGGTTTTTTTAAGAAAATTGTATCCCACTTTAAAGAAAAATCCTAATCTTTTCAAATCCTGCATTTATCTCTCCATTTTGGGGACATGCCCTGAAAAACAGTCAGTCAAAAGGCCTGGGACTTCCCATTTTTCTAACTCTCTGGTTGCTACCAGGCTCCCAGACAGCTTGCTGCAGTGTCATACGTCCGTGATTTCCAATAGGATTTGTTAAATTGGTATGATCTCAGCAAACATTTTTATTTCTGCAGGCTGGTAAATAACTGAAAGAAGTGTTTGGAACTGTTCTTTATTACTGTAAGTGGTGGATTTTTAGAGACAAAAAGACAGATTCTGCAGAATCTACGTATTCTCTGTTTCATTACATGCACCAGAGCCCAGGGTTTTATTTGACATACATACTAACAACCTAATATAAAAGTCTCCAGAACCAAAAGAACATAATTTCTAAATTGTTTTGTTCATTGACCAGGTCTGATTTCTAAGAGTGGCTTCACGACTTTGTTTTAGAAATAATATATGATTCAGTTATATTGTGTATAAGTTTGGAAAAAAAAAAATAATCTTCTCTGGAGTTTCTCCTGGCACTTAGTTTACATGTAGATAGGAATTGATAGACAGCCTCTACTGAGCTGGGGCTTGGTGGGGTTGGTGGAGGTAGGGATGGGATTGTCTGTGCAGAGTTCTTCCCTCTTTCTCACAGCCTGCAAAAACCCTGAGTGCCTAATGATGATGCCCAGGCAGCTCCTGCTACTTCTGTCAGAGGAGCACCATGGGAACGTGCATTGGATAGAATGAGAGAGAGAAATGTGTTTTTCTTATTTCAGTTTGGTAAATTTCTTACCAGTTTTACACAGAAAATGAGCCCTGGTAAGGAATTTTCTTATACTTGGATATCAGAGACCTGGACTGAGAAGCAGAGCAACTCTCATAGATTCCTCACAACAGCCAATAGCAAATATTTCAAAAGAACATGGAAAAATCACCTCCAGATGGCTTTGGAACCAAAAGATCCAAATTGTTTTCTCCAGGACTGTTTCTTCATCACCTGCTTGTCATAAGACAAACACATTGTACATGAAAGCTTTGCTTTGGAATACCTGTTCTACTCTGCATATAGCTGCTGGTTGCTTTTCTTGGACTTATATGTATCGTGGTAGTCTACAAATGGCACAAAGTCAGATAAAATTCTATAAGCTTTTAATTACAGTTTATTCATTTTCTTGCCATAAAAAGGCACCCTTGCAAATGTAATTTACATGAGTTATAAATAGTATCTATAGTTGCATTTTATTCAACCTACTCTTAATGATACAAATCAAAAGTAGATTACAGAATCCAATTTAAAGTAAGATTATCAGTTATTTATTTAGGCACTTCAAACTTCATATGCCATCTGTATACAATAAGGTATTTCATTGCTCCTACATTTAATTGCTCGTGTTTATCTGATTCTTGTTGGGTGAAGTAGACATTTGGCTCAATTTGCTTTTGGTTATATTACAAAAGACAGGGAAAAAAAAAATTGAACTCTAAGAAGGACCTAGATGAAATAAAACACCCTCATCATTTTAGATTGCATGGGATGTGTATTGGGCGTAGCTGAGATGGAGTTAATTTTCCCCATAGCAGCCCTGAGTGCTGTGTTTTATAAAGGTCTTGGTAACACACCGGTGTTTTGGTTACTGCCAAGCAGTGATCCCACAGCATCCAGGCTGGCTCTCCAACATTCCACCCCCAAATAGGATGGAGCAGGTCTTGGGAGGGGACACAGCCAGGACAGCTGACCCAGACTGACCAAAGGGATATTCCACACCATATGACATCTGCTCAGAAATAAAAGCAAGGAGAACAGAGGGGAAAGGGGGGGCATTCGTTGCTTCCGTTTGTCCTCCGGGGCAACCACTACACATATACTGAAGCCCTGCTTCCTGGGAAGTGGCCAAACCTCACCTGCTGATGGGAAGCAGAGAATAAGGGGGTGATAGAGTGGGCTTTCGTGGGCACCTGGCATTCAGGCACCCACCACAGGATGGCAAGAATTTTAAATAAATAGCCCACATACATTTGTGTTTACTTTTCAGATTTCATTGTATTTGAGTTATGAGTACCCATTTGTGATTCTGGAAGTAGGTATGCACTGTACTGTTTAGGCAGGGAATGCAGTATTAGAGAATCTTTCTCTAATTTGTCTTAGTTATCTTGAAGGGAAAATAAAATTATCAAGGAGTAGAATGTTCTCAGGCTAGATTCTATAATCCACAATTTTTGTATGTGAACACTGCAAAACCAATGTTTTTAAGTTCTGAAGTTGAAAATAAGTGAAAAAGCCAAAGCTTTAAAGCAACTGATTTTTCTGAAATGATACCTAGGACAGACAGAACAATGAAATTGGCTTTTACTCTTTCAGCTAGAGAATGGTGTGCCCAGGCAAAGCATGAGGTGAATTAACGCAGCTCTGTGTAGGGAAGCTTGCATTATGTCTCACTGCCTTATCTGCAGATAAAAAACCCAGTTGTTTTGGTTGCTAAGGGTAGCAATCCCATGCCTTCCATACAATCGAAAAGTAAACCATCACAATAAATAAAAGGAAATGGGTTGAAGGGCTGAAAGAAATGTTTCATCCAGTCATACTATTTATGAAAGCTGACAATTTGTAATGGGTGTTGTCAACAGAAAGGTGCAATTACTTCTCTCCTGCTGCTGGGTTGAGGCACTGCTCTGCCTGCAGGGAGCCTGGGAGCAGTGAGGCTGGGGGAGCTGGGGGGTTCTGTCCTCTCCAGCCTCTGCTGGCTGTTGCTGACAGGTACAAAGTGGCAGATGGAAGATGAGGTGCCACATAACACATATTACAGAATAAATGGGATTCTCATGTTTACATACACACTCCTGGGGCACTGCTGGTGACATGGAAGAGGTGATGGAAGGAAGAAGGCACAAAATGCCATTCATACCTCTGGTGATAATTGCAGCATTGGAAGCATCTTTATAATTGCTATGGTACTAGAGGGCTGTAGTTTTAATTTCCAGTTTAAGTTACACAGTATTGTCATAGTACAGGGCCTAGAGTTTCAGAAGCTTTAACTATTTTTTCTAAACAACATGGTTTTCTTGACTTACTTCAGAATCACAGAAAGAATAAGCTTGCAAATTTTTTAATAAGCCAATTACATGCAGACAAAGATTAGATCTCATGGCACAATAGATTTTTGCTATATTATTCAGTATCTTTTTTGATATTCCACTGTCACTAGATAAAAGCTCTGAATAGAAATGTTCAGATAACATTATAAGTCTATTCAGGAGACAACAATACAAGATTCCTTAATTATGCTCACTTGTACGCCACACAAACCTGCACTTAATTTTCTTGCCTGTTTTGAAAATGTGGAAAGAAAATACTATTTATATTCAACAGTGCTTTTAGTGCTTTATCTGTGAAATCTGCATTTTGTGTTTGTGAAATGAAAATGTTGAGATAGTCAATCACATAATTTTTCCCATACAGTGAAAATCTTATAATCTCCTGATTCAAAATGTCAGTCTTAATATAGAAAGTAATTTCTTCTTACTAAAAAAAGGCAAAAGAACTGAGCAAAATACAGATTGTAAAAGGGAGGCTGTGCTATTTTCAACACGTGGAGTCTGTAGCCTCCTACTTGTTTTCCCAACATCTGCCTGAGAGATAAATCAAGAAAGATATGGGAGTATATTTTCTTGCCATAGTTTATTTTGCAAGTGGCATTACAAAAGTAATAACATTTTTACATTATTCCTTGCTAAAATAATATGCATAAAAGAGCTAATTATCATTATTCCCAGATTTTAGAGGGACACTGAGGTAGAAGTATGATGGTTTGCAGGAGACCATGCTGTATGTTGACAGCAAATCAAAAACTAAAACCAGTGCTGCCTGGATTCTAGTGTATATCCCTGTGGACATGAAAAAGGTCACAGGACCTTCCAAACAGAGATGGAAAACTCCTACTGTAAGCTAACCTCTCACTTCAGGAAGACAAAATTATACCAAATATTATGTATTAATTACAAATCTATGAAGCCATCCTGGACACCTCTCAGAGGACCTGAAGGATTTTCACCAAACAGTGATGATGTTTTTAATTTCAGTTATACAAATTAATAAATATACATGTAATGAATATACATAAATGCATGTATGTGTATAAATACATCAGCATTAAAATAAATCAACAATTAAATGTTCAATTGTTTACTCTTGTCTTATAGAATAATAAGCTTTTGCCTGTAGGAGTCCATTGTATTTGAAAAATAACTTTATTTAATTCCATGTTTAGTGTAGTAGTACCTTTTTCTTTCATGACTCTTGTTCAGAATAAGGATGTTCATGCTTACTGTTTATTTAGAACAAGACTTATTCAGATTTTAAGAGTAGTGTTTGGCCACATTACCCACTTTCAACAAAGTTAAGTCCTTCATTGGTCAAATATAACCAAGACCTCAAGAAGGAATACAGTTTACTTATGTTCATCTTCAGGCTTTGTCTGTGAGTTTAAAAATTTTACTTTGTAACAGATACCAAAATTCCAAATAGGATGCAAGACATTTATTGCAAAAAATGCTATTACTTTTCAGAAAAAGTGTAATTTTTCCATATGTCATTCTAGCTCAACAAAAGCTAATGAATAAATACATTCTTTATTTACTTTGGCTCAAAAAGTAGGGACAAGTGATTGGACAAATAACCAAATGTTGTCAGAAGGAGAGTGAAAATTCAAGTGGCTGGAAAACTGCCTGGAGGAAAAGGACCTGGGGATGTTGGTCCACAGCCATCTGAACACGAGCCAGCAGTGTGCTCAGGAGGCCAAGAAGGCCAACAGCATCGTGGCCTGTATCAGACACAGTGTGGCCAGCAGGACCAGGGAAGTGACTGTGCCCTTGTGCTGGTCACTGGTGAGGCTGCACCTCGAGTGCTGTGTTCAGTTTTGGGCCCCTCACTACAAGAAGGACCTGGAGGTGCTGGAGCTTGTCCAGAGAAGGGCAACGGAGCTGGGGAAGGGTCTGGAGCACAAGTGTGATGAGTTCCTGGCTGAGGGAACTGGGGGTGTTGAGCCTGGAGAGAAGGAGACTGAGGGGAGACCTTATCACTCTCTACAGCTACCTGAAAGGAGGGTGTAGGGAGGTGGGTGTGTGTCTTTTTTCCCAAGTAACTACTGATAGAACAAGAGGCAACTAGGAGTAACTATTCCTTCTCTATTGGAATTCAGGACCCAAAGAGAGCTTCAGAAGAACAACGCAGCCCTGCAAGCTGGAAGCTGCTGGAAGTGCCCAGGGCCTTTGGCTGAGGCTGGAGCACACAGTCTTCTGGGCTGCAGGAGGTGTGTCGCTGCTGAGGAGCTGTGCCACCAAGTGAAAAATCTGTGGGAGGAGGTCAGCAGACTGCACAGCATCAGAAAGGTTGAGTAAGAGATTGACTGGGTCTCCTCCAGGTCCCTGCAGCTTCAATAACCCAATTCTCCAGCTATAGTGGAAGGTCAGAAAGAGTCTCCGTTTATGAAATGACTTCTCACATCAGGAGGAAGGCTCCTGCTCCACCTGAAGACTTGCAGTTTCAGAAAGGTTCACTACCCTTGTAACTGATGAGGAGCTGGAAGTGCCGTCCAATGGAACATTTCCAGCAGCTGAGCCTGAGCTGCTCAGAAGCACCAAGAGGCAGCTGTAAGTGATAGTGGCAGGAGACTCCTTGCTGCAGGGGAAGGAGGTACTCATCTGCCAACCTGATTTGTCATCTAGGAAGATTTGCTGCTTGCTGTGGGCTTGCTTTGGGGAAATAGTGAAGAGGCTACTTTGAGGATAAACAGCTGCTTGGAAGAGACAGCATCCACTTGAATAAGTGGAGCAAAAGTGCCTTCTCCAACAGGTTGGATAACCTGATAAGGAGAGCTTTACACTGGAAGTGTTGGAGGAAGGAGAGATTCTTCAACAAACAAGTAAGAATGAAGAAGGTGAGATACAGTCATGGGGAAAAAAAAGACATAGCAATCAATGAAAGAGGGCTGAAGTGGAAACCCTTTGAATGTAGACATGTAAATAGGGAAGTGCCCAAGAGACCCTCATGTGGAAAACATTTATGCTCTTTCTGGGAAGCATCATGGTTGGGTCCCTGTCTGAAGTGCCTTTACTAGTGTATGCAGTACAGGGAAAAGACAGGAGGAATTAGAAGTCTCCATGCAGCTATGAACTCATTGGGATCATGGACATGTGGTGGGATAGCTTGCACAACTGGAGGACTGCCGTCCTTGAGAGCAGGGAATAGGACAAAAAAAATGCCCACAACCCTGGGCTTCAAAAGTTCAGACTTGGGCCTATTTATGGGACAGCTTGGAAGAATAATTTGACATACAGTCCTGGAGAAAAGAGGGGTCCAGGAGAGCTCATTGGTATTCAAGCATCACCTTCTCCCACAGCAAGAAAGGTCCATCCTGACAGCAGGAAATCAAGCATAGACAAGCAGGAAGCCTGCATGGATGAGCAAGAACTCTGTTATAAGAGGTAAAGGAGAGGCAAGTGACCCAACAGGAACATAAAGATGAAGCCCAGTCATTCAGGGATGGGGTTAAGAAAGCCAAGGCCAACTTGGACTTGAAAGTGATGAGGGCAACAAGAAAGGTTTCTACAAGTATATGAACAGAAAAAGGAAGACCATGGGAAATGTGGGCTTACTGCTGGATGGGGCATGGGTCGTGGTGACAATGGATATGAAAAACGCTGAGGAACTCAGCTTCTTCACCTTAGTCTTTTCTGGTAAGACTGGCACTGGTGAAGCCTGGGATGCTGAGAGGGGAGCATGGTGCCTGCCAGCCTCAGCCCTTCTCTGATTCTATGCAGTGTGGTCCTGCTGCCCTTGTTGCAAGTGAGGAGGTGAGAAGTGTCACAGAGCCTCACATTTCTATTCTCTGTTATATTTTGCTGTAGTATTTGCAACCACTCACCTCCCTTCTTTGAGAGGGACCACTCAACAGTTTTTATCACTGTATTTTGTAAGCTGTATTTCAGAGAAACTGTATAATAGTCCAATTATATTTAGTGCAGCATTTTTAACAATCCCACGGCTTTGCCACCCATGTGGAAGTTTAGATCATTTACACTTACTCATGAGACATATTCTGATACTTTTCTAACATTTTATATCTTAATATCTATTACGATTTCATAATTATTTGTTGAATGTAAAGCTTCTATTTTTGCATTGGATGCACAAGTTAGAAATATACTGCAAAATTTATTAGTGAAGAGTATTTTTCAAATCCAACCTAGTTTGTTGTTAATGAAAGACGTGTGTTTGATATTGGAGTAACATGTATAAGGAGTACACTGAATTCCCTGTGTGATCTTAATTCCACATAAACATTGTAATTTAAATCTCCTGAAATGTAACACTTTCAGTAAACCACAAAAAAAAAAAGAGTAGTAATAGCTATTTTCACAATTTTACTTGATAAATAAAAATATTATAAAATGTATATACAGAACTGTATATACACATATGTGTATACAGATATATATACTTTTTGTATAATTATTTAGACAAATACAGCTAGACAAATACCTAAAATTAAATTTCTGTGGAGGTTCCAGTTTCACTGTAAAATTGGGAGTCCTTCTGAGCAGGGATTGTACTATGCAGTGCTGATCATAGTAGTAATCCAATGGGTAATGTAAGATTAAAAAGTAACACATGATAGCACACGATTTTAATAATCGTTTTTAACTTAAATCGAGCAGTTTGAATCTAGATCTTACCAGGCAATAAACTGCTCAGAACGATTACATTAGAGCTATTAACAGTGTTCATATGAATTTTATGTACTGCAGCTTTAATTATACATTTTTTTTATTACTAGTCAGAAATATGACCTACTAATCATAACATAAATAATAATAAACCATGCTAATTTAGGAAAAAAATATTTTTTGTAGATTTTGTTTTGCTGAATTCAGATGGATTTGCACACTACTCATGTGTGCTGATGGAAGTTGATCACCTTCCTCTGCAGCTCAAGCTACCATGGTACAATGCTGGATGATTCTGTGATACCTCCATGTGCTTTCATACCTGTGTGATTTCGGAGCATATTCCTAATTGGCTGCCCATTTCCTTTGGACTAGAAAGTGTTTATATATATATAAACTTTTAAATATATATATACTTTTATAGATGTGTATATTTGTGTATACATATACTATATATGCATAAAGGATTATACATATATGTATAAAGGATTATAAAAATATGTATATATTTTCTTTGTACATAGATACACATTATGTGTGTATTTATTAATGCTCATGTATAGTGTATTTATACATAAACAGAGATAAGTAAATTAAGTATATCTATTTAGAAAAATGTAGGAATAAAATGTATAAAGCATTACTTAGCAAGAGCTGATGAAATTCTGTGAGAAGGGCAAAGCTGAAGTGATATGGGCAAAAGACCATGGCAGCAGGTCTGCTCTGTGCTTGTGTAGAGAGGGAGGCAAGACAAGCAGATAACCTTCCACTGCAGCACGAAGTCATTCTTTGGGTTGGTAGCCAATTGGCTCAATTTATTGTGAAAACACCCAAGAAGGATTTTTTCTGCTAACTTTGGTAGTTTTCCATCAAGGCCTCTTGCCTTTGAACCTCAAACAGATATTAAGTTTAAATGCTGAGACCAAGGCAGAGTTAGGGACATGCCTGAGACACCTGCCACAATGATAGGTGGTGATATAAACCTGACATTGCACACTAACAAAGGGAACACGGAGGTACAGAAAAAGAATGGTGACCATTTAATGAAAGCTAACGTTAAATGGCTTTCTCACTGGAAAAAAATAAACCACCATAAAACCCAACCAACCAAACAAAACCCAGAGAGGGGGAATGACATTGTCCTTTTCAAAACATAAAGATTTTATAAAGAGGTTTTCTTAAGAAACAGCAACATGGAGCTTATTTGCTTCTAACATAGGACGTATTTCAAGGCTTTATGATAATTTTGATAGTTACAGCTTTAAAAGACAACTGTCTACCTGCCCTACTGTCAATCTAGAATAAATACACTAACATTTAAATGTCAAAACATTTCTTGCTTTGTTATTGTCTAATTCTCGGATCTGTAGCTACAAGTACAGCAGGAAAGGACAGACTTTGCCAAAAGGGGATAGAAAATGATTGTATTCCTTTTATTGTGATTAGTAATTCCTGGTCTCATAAGTAATAAAAAGTGCAGGTCAGGATTTAGATCAATCCTAAAGGGTTTTTTTGGATCTGTTTTTCACATTTTAGAAGGTTTCTGATAACTATGTGGCTTTAGCATTGTTACAAGAAGGTGTTCTTAAAGTTCCCCTTATTCTTCCTCTCTTAGTGCCTTCCTTCAGACTTAACGGCTATATGTGCAATAAAATTATACCCTTTCTTATAATACTGTCATCTAAGTGATTAAAACAGTCTTTTAGATCATTGTTGCATGCAGATTGAGTAAAGGAAGTCTGTACTCTGGAAGCTTATATGATTTTGTTAGATCTATTAAAATAATATTTCTTACTTTCTGAACAATACACAAGCTGTTGGCCAAAGCTTTGACTAGAAGACATGATTCAGTTGTTGACCATGTGATATGGACTGGCAAGCTAAAAGTGTGGGCTGACTGCGTAGAAGATGATGAGATATCTCATGGATGGCAGAGGCTTTCCCATCACTTGGCTTGTCATTATCTGCTGTTCTGCATTGTGCTGCTTGCTCTCTGCTCTGCTGCATGCTGTGCCACTTTACTGGGAGCACTGCTCCACACAAAACACACACTAGTATCTGTCTAGAACTGAACTAAAGATAAATATGAAGATGTAAAGATAATATGAATACTGTGAAAGTGATCAAAGCATGTGAAAGACTTAAACAGATAGCATATTCAAAGAGAAACTTCAAGCACAAGGGAAGTCTAGAGAAAATCTCACACTGTGTTGCTGGTATTTAGACTCCAGCTAGTGGGAGCACTAATTCGGGTAATCATAAAATCAATGATCAGTGATCAATGTAATCATAAAATAGAACAAGTGCTAAGACTCCTTCAGCTGGACTCTGCACAGAGCCATGGAATACACCTGGAGGCACTTCTCTATAACAATAACTTTAGGCTAATGCTTTCGTGTAGCATCTTCTGAAAGCTGCCAAGTCTGATGAAGTTTGGCTCTTCATTCTCTTAGGAGAGTAATGATTTTACAGTGAGGAGGTTGCTATAATGATGCCATCAGCTTCTGCACAGTTGCTGAGATTTTTAGACACTACCAGAACTACCATTTGTATAATCATTCACAATTTTTGCAAGTGAAAAATAGGAATCTGCTATACTAAGGTCTGCATACAATATAACTGGACACTAACATGGCCTCTTTTCTTGCTCAATATTGAGAAAAGTTGTCATTTTTCATGGTCAGTATTTCCACAGTATACATACAGAACACTACTTTTTGGTGTATTTGTCTGCAGATCTCTTCCCCAATGCAAAAAGATGTTTCTATCTATGTTTTGCAAACATGCCTGGTATTACAGAGGAAGGAGCCTTTGGCAACACCTTAGCCACTTCCTCTCTTCCAAAAAGAATCAGTGGTATCTGTCACTACTATTTCCACAGCTGAGCACAATTGTAGGAAAAAAAGATGTGCATGTATCAATGCTCTACAGTATCTGTTGTTTTGCACAGTTTTCTTTATCCTATCCAACTATCATATGCATATGTAAGATCTGAATAAAGTAACTGTACCTTTAATTTTTCAACTACCTTGTTTTTAAATATTTTTTTCACATGTTGTTTCTCCATTTCCAGGACTATACCATCTGCAGGAGATCTGATTTTAAGTCTTTTGGAATAACATTTCTCTGGACAAATTTCTTGATCTCTCTAGACCCTAGTTTCTATGGAACACAGAAAAAAATTCTTTGTCCTTTGGCATGCAGATAGAAAAAATTATGTAAGTTAATCTGTTTGATTAGTCTGCAGTCTTTCATTCTCTGACAGTCAGTGTTGCTGCTAATTAAATAATTTCATTTTCATATTGGACACTCTAATTGCATAAAGCTGGCATCCTCTGCTGGTTTAGACAAGAGAAGATCTTCTATCTGGAAGAGCACAGTAGAGCTACCAACCCACCAAACTGGCTGTCTCGTTATGTCTGAGTCATTCTTTTTCATTTAGTAATTTTATAAATAGTTTCCTGTTTGACATTAAGATATCACCGATTTCCTCTGCTAAAGCACACTAGAATTTCATTTTATTCTGTGGTACCTTCTGAGACCAGCCATTATACAGAGTGAAGTCTCTGGATTGTCCACTGCTAGCTCAATGGAGGGCACAACAGCTGACTTAAGTAGTTTACCAGCCTATTAGCCCATATATATATAAATAACATTATTTATTATTTTAATTGAATTAGAAATGAGTCATCCTTCTGTAGCCAAGTAAAGGATGTTGACTTTCCTTTAGCTTCCTGAAATGTCAGATACAAGCTTTTTTCATCACAGGAAGACAGAAGGTGATTTTGTATCTGTTTCTATAGACCTGTTCCTATCCAAAACAATATAAAATGCTTTGGGTTCCTATCTGCTACAATAAGCTGAAGGCTGATATGAAATCCATATCACTTGCCCTTGCTGACTGATTGCTGAGTCTGACTGCTAGACAGACACCCACATCTGATCCTAACTATTCCTTCTTATTACATTGTCAGCCCTCTTACTTTTCCATGCCTCAGCAAGTCCCTTTACTTCAACTTCTGAGGCAGTGGAGGGTTCATAGGATGCTAGTGCAAAATCAGGCCTGTGCAGAGAAAATCCCTTCTTGTATCCAGTTTGTTGAAATCCACCAATTTCTGCATTTGCTCTTGCACTTGGTACAGTGTGGTGTGGACATAAAGAGTCTGTAAAGAAATAAAAGTAAAAAAAATAACCTATTTTTGTCCTAGTGAAGTCTGGCTGCTGACACCAGGCATGTTTTTCTTTCCTTTCTCTCATTTTTCAGTCCAACTCCTGCTGCTGCAGAGAGGCAGCTGTGTTCATCCTCATGGGGCTGTTTCTATCAGGCTCTGGAAACAATCAGATGCAGACTCATGCTGATCACCTCTTGCAGGGTGGTCTGCACTCCTCAGGGATCACTGGGATTTCACTGGGCATGAGGGATTATTTTAATTTTATTACAACCACAAGTCAAAAAATAATGCAAATTTGCAAGCTGTTTCATGATGACAAGGGGTGAGCTACACCAAGCAGGTGGAAAGGGCTGCTATGCTATACCACAAAGAGCTAGAATACTTGAAGTCTTGTGGGAAAGGGAAAAAAATTGCCTCACTAATTCCAGCACTACAATGCCCTTATTACAGCATATTCCTTAATCTCTCTAACTGTAAACTACTGTGGCTGCAACAAAATGACAAAACAGCTGCTGAATGAAGTCTCGTAGATAATATGAAGCCTGAGGGCGTGGTTCACAGGAGCCTTGCAGACACTAAGAGTCCCAGGCTCTCACAGTATCTTAATCTTTCAGGACTGCCTACCTGAAAGAGATCTAGGACAAACAGCATGAGCATCATGCCTAGTTTCCCATAAACGTAGACAAGGAACAATTAATGAGAAAACATGCCTTTCAATTTACCTCCCCCTCTTCAGCTTGCATAAGTGAATAATTGTGTTACTGTGTAATTGAATTTTTCAGTATTGTGTTTTCCCTTTTTTTTTTTTCCCACTAAGCTATTGTCTCTCTTTTAAACTATTTATATACAAGCTTCTCCCAAGGTCATGGTTACAACAAGGTCATGAGGTTACAACTACAGAAAAGAGAATATTGCTAGCTAGCCAAAAACTTGAAATCAGTATCATACATTTAGTAGTAATTCATGGATCTCTGACTGATCTGAGTAGCAGTTTAATATTGGTTGGCAAGTTACTAATTCCCAAATAAGGGCAAAAGCACAGCAGTCCAGCCAGTGACATAATCCTCTGGCTTCTAGCAGCATTCTGTACTTATTCCGTAACCTGCTATATAGTATCTCACCTTTCCTGTAAAGATGTGCTTGTGGTTAAGTGAGAAACAATAGAAAAAATATGGTAAAAACATATAAACATGTTGTGTTGGGTTTGTGTGCATGTGCGGGGTGGGGGAAGGGCCACCTTGTGAGAGTGAAAAGCTCCCCTGGCTCCAAGGCAGAGACCCGCCAGCCCAGGCTGGGCCAGTGAGCACTAGAGAAACACCTCTGAGAATCCATATTGGTGAGGGGAAGGACTGTCCTGGAAAGAAGTAGAGGTGGGTGAACCTGAAGGAGAGGCCACTGACCCACCATCATCAACAACAATAACAACAAAAGATGACCGACCATCGGCCTGAACAAAGCACAGACAAACAGAGAGAGGGCTTTGTTGCCAGAGGGAAAGACAGAGACCCACACCCAGTTCAACCACATGGAGTAGAAGACAAAGGAGGCCTCTGCAGCCCGTGGAGACTCAATGGTGGAGCAGAGACCCATGTGTAGAGCATGGAGGACTCCACGCTGGAGCAGAGAAGTTGAGCCTGAGGGCAGTTGTGACTGGAATTGGGACCCCCAGAGTCACTCGCTGCCAGAGTGGAGGTGGACCCTCGAAGTGGTGGGTAAGTCTGCAGCCCATGGATGTCCCCATGCTGGAGCCGGGAGCTGAGCCCAAATTGGTCCATGACTCCATGGGAAGCTGCTTTGGAACATCTTGTTCCTGGACTTCCCTGCTGGGAAGAGCTGCAGAGGTGAAGTGACTGTAACCCCTATTCCCTGTCCCCTGTGCTGCTGGGTTGGGGTGGGGATAGAGAAATCAGGAGCAAAGTGATTTGAGCCCGGGGAGAAGGGAGAAGTGTTGTAAGACATGGTTGTTATGCCTACTCGGATGATTTGCAATGAATTAAATTGATTTTTCTTCCTCAAGCTGAATCTGTTTTGCCTGTGACCATAACTGGTGAGGGAGCTGTGTTAGCTGTCCTAACCCTGTGCCCCCTTTATTGTTTCTCCCATCCCATCTCACTGGGTGGGGGGAGTGAGTGCAGGACCACGTGGTCCCACTGTGGGTCAAACCAACACACGTGTACACAGAGTGTGGACTTATGAATATTGTTCTTCTCCTAAAGAGGCAAACGCTTTACTGTCCAGAAAACTTAGTGATCTGAATACCCTGGAGTTGATTTAACAGCAGTAGTGGCAAGGTCCTAGTAGTTTAAATCCTTAGAAACACAGCTGATCTTTTACATCTAATAATTGCACCTGGACCATATTGTCAGCTGCTTTAAAATTGTGTAAGTAATGTGATTCACTTAGTAATTTCTTCCAATTAACTGCAGTGGAACTGAAATCAACCGTGTTACAGACTTTCTGTATTTCTTGGTATTTCTACAGTTCCTAAGGTGCAAAATGCACAATGTCTATTTAAAGAAAATGGTACTGAAGAAAAGCTAAAACTTTTGAAAATTTTCAAAGTTTGAAAATATGAACAGGAAAAGTATGCACTGTGAAAGGACTGTGAGGAACCCAATTTTAGTGTTTGCTTGGTTGTTTGTTTTTTTTTCTTAAAATGGCATTATTCATACAGCCACTCTTTTGTGATTTAATAGATACCTTTAAAATGTTTTCATAGACAATACCAGGGTAAACACTTTCAGAATTGTAGCCTGATGTATCCCATCTATGTGTTATCTTTTGCCCTTAATGTCCCAGGCAGCTGCAAGCCAAAACAGCAGAAATTTCTTATATTCTCATACAGATAAAACCCTTTCAACAGCATATCTGTATTGCTACCGTTATTAGTACCTTACCTAATAATGTAAAGGTTAGGTATCTGACCTTTAGATATTTCTTACTATTGCTAGCTATTTCTTCCAAATTGGTTTGACCTTGTCTGACTGTCCAAAGGTTAATACTTAACCTGAAGTGCCTGAAGCACAGCTTTCTTTCATGCTATCTAAAATTGCAAAGAGGTTGTAATTTCAAGCGTGGTCCTCTCTAATTTGATGCCTCAAAACAAACACAAGGTATCAACAATAACCAATTTTTTTCTCTATGGTATTTTGAACATTCTGTCTTGCAGTAGTGTACTTTTAAGCTTTGACAGGAGAGAACAAGAGTGGGGCATGCCTCATTGTGAAACAATGCAGCTCGTTTTGAAAGGAGGTGGATCAATAGAGCTATTTATTTAAGGCCACAGACCAGTTTAAACTAAAATGATTCACAAAGTATGTTAGAGAGTTCCAGCTTCCATTGTCTCTAGAAAAAACATTGCTGCTCTCTTTATTACAAAATCCTTATCTTCAAGAGTTTAAAATGCAGTAGGTTAAAAATCCAATAAAGATGACATTTTGGTACTGCTCTGTCTGAGGACAGGACTGTGAAGTTCAAAAGAAGATCGAACAATAGAATATCTGTCTTCACACTAACAAGCAATGTTTAAGCAAGTGGCCCCCTCTACCCCCTGTGCTGTTTCAGAACTGGACCATTGGTAGTATCATGAGGAGGAAAACAAGTAACTTATGGAAATGTTCATATTCCCAGAATCCCAGAAAAAAAGAGCTTTTTATTTTTTTTTTTTTTTAAAGAATACAATTTGTTCAGTTTTGTGTGTGGGACATATTCGATAACCTTAAATATTGTTGACACTTCGGGGGTCAAACACTGAGGCACAAAAACTTAAATGCAGACACCTTATATCCCACCTTAATCCTTGTATTTTCTTTCTCTTTAGTTCAATTCAAGTAAAATAAGTTGTTGTCAAGAGCTTTTGCTACCAGCACTGTGCAATATTTGTGCTGTGGCAGAAAACTCACAGTGCAATCCCCAGACCTTCAGCACCGGGGAACTCTCTAGTGGCTTTGCGAAGCCTGACACCCCAGCTTCCCCTCAGCTGTGTACTCAAGTTTCTTCTCTGGATGGGATTTGAGATGCAACTAGGGTATGACACAGAATCACAACAGGAAGATCTTGCATTTGGGCACATCTGCCTTGAAGTGTAGACACAGGTCTAAAGTTCTGCAAGGTATCCTGGCCCAGAAAGTGAGTGTAGAGCAGTAACCTTTGTAGATGCTGTTCAGCAAGCAATTAATCAAGACTTCTCAGACACCTTTTTGTTCAACTTCTCATTTGCTCTTAGCTAGGAACATGTCGTCCTTCACTGCAGAAATGTTTTCTCCAGCCAACATACCAATTACGTCTCTTTTGGGTGAAATGCTTGGGTGGGATTCACTGCTGCTCATTTCCTGCAGCAGAAACAGATGGGAAGGTAGGCAGATGAGTTTATGAGTTGGTTTGCTTTTGCTTATGCCATGTCAGGATTATCTCAAGACTGATTGGCCTTCAATGTTCTGCAGGCCTTGCAGCAGCCAAGCAGCGGTCAGGATTTTGGGAAACCTTTGGCAGATATCCCTTTTGTCTGTGGACACCTCCATTACTAGATAGAGGTCACAGTGTGTCCTGCAGTGATGATGACTGGAGGAGTGGGAGACTAAGCTGAACTATTTACAGGTAGTAATCTTAGTGGTAAGAAAGGAGGAATCAAGGAATGGAAGTAAGAGCAGGAGTTCTCTCTGTGGGACCTTTCAGACTTTTTATCTCTTGCCTCAGTTGTATGTCTGGTATTTTTTGTGCATTTCTCATGTTGATGTCTCTATCATAGGTTGCATTCCACATCTGGGAATCAGCGACGGCAACAAATGTGACCAACAGTGTTAAAAACCAAGGACTTTACTCCAGGTTTCCGACTAAGATTATTTTTTTCCCTCCTCATCTTCACCCAGTCATCTTAACAAGACTCTGTGGCAATAACTCCTCCTGGCAAAGAACTCCTCTTGGGCCTCAGCACAGCCTCATTGCTGAGCCCCTTTATCAGATTAGTAGTCCTAACCTATACATCAATATAGCAGCAGCTAAGGAAAGAACTAGAAATCTGTTCTTTTCCACCTGAATTAAAAAAATATTTAAATGGTTTGCTGTGCTTGTACCTTTGAACATTTGGCCAAAACAGAGAGAAAATGCAGGACTGAAAAAGGGTCCTGGTGTTTGGAGGTATGACAGATGGCACATTGTAACCTCCATAACCAAATATTTTAAGCTTCTACATTCTGTTTTAAATGGGAACGTCTCCACTTTTTCCATTTTATACCATAACACCAGAACAAATGTTCTGAAATACAATTTACTCTTTAAAAAAGAGGACAGGCATGCAACATCCCTCTTCAGCTCACTTCAGAGCTGTAAATGTAAATCATGGCTGCGGGGATGCAAAATACAAGCTCTTGTGTGCACCAAAAAGAAGTAATTACAAATACCCTTGTTGTATGGCAGAAATATCTAATTTAATGACATTGTTATGGAAAAAAAATTGAAATGTAATCTAAATGTGTTCTATATTAGCGTGCAAAGGATGTGGGAAGAATGTAGGTAAGATATAGAGTTGTCCCTGTCCTAAGCTGGAAACATACTAAGAACTATTCTGGTGTGGTTGCTACAGTTTGGATAAGCTGCACTAACCATTTCTAAGTGCGTGCCATTTGTACTCTGAAGTAGCAGTGAACCTGAGAGTTAGATGGGTAGAGACATCATGGTAGTCTCTGCAGACTTTGTACAACAAGGGTTACACCAGAGAAGCCAGAGAAGAGGGGCTACCACTGCTTCTTGGTTCTGCCAATCCTGAATAGGCCAGCCAGCACAACCATGTGGCAGAAGACAGAAAGAAGTTGTTTCAGGAAAATAAACTAAGATTTCTTCCTTTGTGAATTAACTGCTAAATGGCCAAACATTAACACATCCTTCTACTGCACTTTACTCAGGATTGGTGATGAAGCACCGTAATTGTTAAACTTTTCTATACTTTTACAGTATACTTGAAGTATTGTGCATTCAGTTTCACCCAGTACATCTTCCTGAATAGTGGAAACTCATTTAGTATTTTGCAGTGTGTGTGTAGCTAAAATTAGTCCTAATATGTACTACCCTGTATTTCTCAGCATTGTGCTTCGTTTGCCATTGCTCTGGCTGGTTGCCACACCTCGTTACACCGTGTAAAACTTTCCTGTGACCTATGTAATTTTGTGCCGTCTGCAACCTTTGTCATCTTACTTTTCAGAAATCTCTCTCAAACAAAATCCATCCTTTATAAACCTGCATTTTAAAATCAAAACAAGTCAGATTTGCTGGACAATCCAAATGACAGGTTTCAGTTTTACAATAAACTAGTTCATGAATCTTAGAACTTAATAAATCTTGACAGTGAAATTGTTACTTTAGACTGTTACACTGTTAAAATAGCTTCCAAAGGCTATGAAGTGTGCTTTTTAATTATATTATTGTTGTGGTTTCACTGGGCTAGGCCTTGGCCAGCAGCCAGCACAACTGTTCACTCACTTCCCCACACCCCCAGGGGATAGGGGAGAGGACTGGGGGGCAAGGGTAAGAAGACGTATAGGTTGAGATAAGAAAAAAATAATTATAGAAATAAAAGAAAACTTAAAATGATGCTAATATTAAAATAGTAATGATAATAATAACGGTAACAAAATATGCAAATGAGTGATACCCATTGCAATTGCTCACCACTCACCGACCAAGCCCGGCCTGTTCCCAGATAACAATCCCAGAGGAGCGACAATCCTGAACCGAAACCGCAATCCCGGAAAAACAAGAGCCCGAGCGAAAGCCAGAGAGAGCTAAAAGAGGAAGAGCCCCTCATTAATACAAGAACATGATTAGGCATATCAAGGATAAGAGGGTCATTAGGGGCAGTCAGCATGGCTTCACCAAGGGGAAGTCGTGCTTGACCAACCTTCTAGACTTTTATGAAAACACGACCAGGTGGCTGGATGATGGTAGAGCAGTGGATGTGGTCTATCTTGATTTCAGGAAAGCATTCGACACGGTCTCCCACAGCATCCTCGCTGATAAATTGAGGAAGTGTGGGTTAGATGAGCAGGTAGTGAGATGGACTGTGAACTGGCTGGTGGGAAGAAGCCAGAGAGTGGTGGTCAATGGGGCGGAGTCTAGTTGGAGACCTGTGTCTAGTGGAGTCCCTCAAGGGTCAGTACTAGGACCAGTACTATTCAATATATTCATCAATGACCTGGATGAGGGCACAGAGGGCACTGTCAGCAAGTTTGCTGATGACACAAAGCTGGGAGGAGTGGCTGACACAGCAGAGGGCTGTGCTGCCATCCAGAGAGACCTGGACAGGCTGGAGAGCTGGGCAGGGAAAAACTTGATGAAATATAATAAGGGCAAGTGTAGGGTGTTGCACCTGGGGAGGAACAACCCCAGGTTCCAGTATAGGTTAGGAAATGATCTCCTAGAGAGCAGTGTAGGGGAAAGGGATCTGGGAGTCCTGGTGGACAGCAGGATGACCATGAGCCAGCACTGTGCCCTTGTGGCCAGGAAGGCCAATGGCATCCTGGGTTGCATTAGAAGGGCTGTGGTCAGTAGGTCAAGAGAGGTTCTTCTTCCCCTCTACTCTGCCCTGGTGAGGCCAAATCTGGAATATTGTGTCCATTTCTGGGCCCCACAGTTCAAGAAGGACAGGGAGCTGCTGGAGAGAGTCCAGCGAAGAGCCACCAAAATGATTAAGGGAGTGGAACATCTCCCTTATGAGGAAAGGCTGAGGGAGCTGGGCCTCTTTAGCTTGGAGAAGAGGAGACTGAGGGGGGACCTGATTAATGTTTATAAATATCTGAAGGGTGAGTGTGAGGAGGATGGAGCCAGGCTCTTCACAGTAACGACCGATGATAGGACAAGGGGCAATGGGTGTAAGCTGGAACACAGGAGGTTCCGCTTAAATTTGAGAAGGAACTTCTTTACAGTAAGGGTGACAGAGCACTGGAACAGGCTGCCCAGGGAGGGTGTGGAGTCTCCTTCTCTGGAGACATTCAAGACCCACCTGGACGCCTTCCTGTGTGAACTCATCTAGGTGTTCCTGCTCCGGCAGGGGGATTGGACTGGATGAGCTTTCGAGGTCCCTTCCAATCCCTGACATTCTGTGATTCTGTGATTATATGATATAGAATATCCTATTGGCATATCTGAATATCAATTTAGCTTATTAATATAAATATTCCTCCCGCCTTTAGGTCTTGCACTAACATAACATTAACTCCTTCACTTCCAGAGGCAAAATGCAAAACCTGGTGTGTTATCAGTATTTCTCTCAAACAAATTCCATGCTGAAGGCAAAATGCAGCACTACTCTGACTACTAAAAAGAATCCCATCTCTATACCAACTAGAAACCAGGACAGATATCAAAGTGTTAAAATAGTGATCATGCACAGAGTTAGGTGAAGTCCCATTTCTGTTAATTTGCCATAGAAGATATGAGGGTTCCACATTTCTGTTTGGAAAGTGTTGCGCACCACCTGTCTCCCATGAAGACCCACTAGATATGGCTAGGCTGATGATCTTTGTAGGTGCTCAGCAAAAAGCATGGGATGAGGAGGAAAATTAGACAAGTAAGAAGGCAGAAAAGGGTGACAAACCATGCTGGAAAATATATGTGCATCAGAAAAATATCAGGAAAGCTAGTAAAAAATAAAGTTTTATCTAACACATTAATTATCTTAAAACCAAAATAGTTTTCATAGCATTGGAGATGCAATAAAAGTAAAACAATAAAAATTGTTTGTGGGCTTTGGTCACTTACTAGTAGCCAAATCTATTTAAGAGCCCAGTAGCAGAGTGTAAACCCTTGTTAGGATTCCCAGTCCCACCAGGAAGTGCATGGACCTCATCTTCTCTTGGCAGAAACAATTGCTCTGGAAAGGGTAGTTTAAATAGCAGTCTGTGCTGCAGTTTCTCTGTCTGTCCTTGCTATGTGTATTTCGTAGATAAAGAATATAATTTTCCAGAGATGTTAGCCCAACATTACCCACAAGCTCACTGATATTATACTGGGGGTGAGGGGTGCAGGAAGGGAAGAAAAGACATCAATTCAGCATAATATTGCTTAGTATTCCTGACACCCAGAAGGGCAGGCTATAGAAGCTTACATCAGTTACATCAGCCTTTAAAAGACATGCAGTAAGAATGTGAACTTAGTTGTCTTTCTCTGAAGAGTAACTCCCGATCTTAAGTCTTTCTGTCTTTCTGTGGTGAACTTTAATGCACTTACCATGTCTCTGCCTCATACTCCCATATAGACTAGATTGAATTTAACAAACATATACAAAGAATGACAGCTGACACTGATTTAATGTGCAGGAAGTTAAATCCAGCCGCAGCTCCTAAGGTAATGGAGATGATAAAAGTATGCAGATCTCTGAAGAAGTAAATAGATAAATAAGACTACAGAACTCCTTCATCTGTAACTGCTAAAAAGCTGCAACAGTACTTTAGATACACTGGCTCTAGAGCATAACAGGCTTTTTAATAAACTGGGTAAGCAAAATGGTCTAGCTGATCCTGTTGTCCTGCAATCCCTCAAACTGCTAGGTTCCCTTGTGAAAAGCGTTCAACAAATACTACCAAATACCCCTCTCCTCACTCATGTGTACAATGCTGACCACAGAGATCCTATGAACGTCCCTGCATTTCAGCTAACTGTAGAAAAGAAGTACAGTCAACCATGTTTTGAGTAAGAATCTTTAAAAGTGTGATAAAACCAAGTTGGAGGGTCCCTCTGGAATACAAGTCAACGATTTGAAAAACATTTGGTTTAACATCTGTAGATGAAAGCGATGGACTAGCAGTTCCCCAGAGAGGCTACTATGGCAAGCAGCTCATGGTAGCTAACAGGAGACTGCAGCTGGGGCCTTTGCTAGCTGAGCCTGTAACAACCCTTCTCTGTAGAGCAGCAGGATTAAGGATAAGGCTAAGATAATGGAATTTGTGCATGCCTGGTCTGCTTGCTCTGCCTGACCAGATCACTGGTAGCACTGTGACAGCTGCCTTCCCAACACTCTCCCCTTGCAGCAAATGGTGGGCCAGTCTGTCAGCTGCATATGTATGTGTAACAGTGACATATTGGCAATTAAGGAGAGAATGAGTCACATTTGTACTGTATGTGGGTAAATAGTTCATGAAATACACAAGCATGAAATGTAAGGGTAGAGGAGTCCTGGTGCAATTCAGGGTGGTTTTAGGAAGGATTTGTTTTCCTTTTACAAGAGGAAAAACAATAACACTGTGAGTCTGAAATTACCATATTTATTTTAATACTTGGAGTAGGTTTGTGATGTTTACTACCTAGAATCTTGATTAAAGCAGAAATTCTGTCTGTTTAACAGTAATCTGTAACTAACCATTTATTAAATACAGGTGAAAGACACTAAACTTAAGTACAAACTTTTGAAAACCTCACGTGTGGGTTCTATAGTTGTTATAAACGTCTGAAGCATTGTGGCATTATTCAGCTCTTGACCAGGGTCAGCCTGGTGTCTTGCTACCATTTGATACCTAAGGGCTTGAGAAAACAGTAATAAAACATTTATTTGAAAAGGGGAGTTAGTTAAACAAAAGTTATCATGGCAAGTTTGGAGAAATGGTGCCTCAATTTCACATAAACGCTTTAAGATTTTTTTTTTTTTTTTTTTTTTTCTCCAAAGTGTTTTGTTCTCCTATGGAGCTGGAGATTGGTTTGTGAAAACTGGTATGTGTGCTCAGACACATCAAAAAGAAAGAAAGTGATATTTTTATCTATAAAATAAACAGATGTTGAGATTCAAAAAAGTATTCAATGGAAATTCTAAAAGTAAACCACTTAAAGAAAAAGCTGCAACAGCTGCTTTTCATGAGGATGTAGTTCCTACCAGGTGAGAACATTCACTGAGAACATTTTTGATCGTTCTTCAGAAACCATTCACAATCCAGGTGAATTCAGCAAACCTGAAGTTTTAGATTCAGATTTACTTGAGTCAGTTTGTGCGGCAATTCCTGGGTTCTGTTCTTGATTTTAATCACACTACCTCTTTCTCTGCTGTTCACTGGTCTCATTCTGTATCAAACTTCCAGTTTGGAAAAGCCTTATTCAGGATCACCATTTACAAAAAAGTGAGAGAAAGAAGAAATAAGATTTTAAGAGGGATTCCTATTTCACCCCCTTTCTCCCAAATATTTCTACAGCTTACTTTGCTCAGGTACTGTTAACATCAGAGGGAAAGTGCCTTGTGTCATGATGTCAGGGGCAGCATCAGGAGTTAGTGGTATTGCTGCTACTGTACTGCCACTCCACCTGCCAGCCATGCTCTGCAGACTGCTTGTCTTGACACTTCTTCTCATGGGAAAAAAGGAGGAAGAGCTTCTGCCTCTTAGCTAGGGAACTGGCAGGATTTTTTGAGGTCTATCTATAGTCTGGTATCTATCCCTGAAGCTGCCAATAGCACATGTTGAGGAAGCCCTGCCTGTAAATCATTACTTGTAGCTCCACTAAAATCAATAGATTTTAGTCTTTTTGTAGCCTATCACAGCAGCTCTTCCTTGATTGGTAGGTACGTCTTTCACCTCTTAGTTCTGCTCAACTTTATATTTTCAATTTTTTTTTTAATCTTTTTTTTGGCAGACACTAATTACAGAGCAGTTCTATTTCAGAAACTGATTTTCCAAGTGAAATGCCTTCTATATTTATTTTGTCACAGTACTGTGATACACAAATTTTTTAGTCTTCCCTTTTGCTTTAAAAATAAAAATGAAGTTAAATTGTATCTTAAGGACTGTACCATTTTATAAATAGTTTATTCAGACCAATGGAGAAAAAAGAACTAGCGTTGGCAGTGGTAATAAGTATTTTTTAATGTATAGCTTGAAGTTCACTATGAATTTTCAAACACTAGCAGTATATAAGTCTTGCTTAATACTTCCCTGGACTGTGATACACACTTTCCCTATTATAGATGAATGGAAGAACTATTTTTTTTTTTCTCTGATGCTAACTATATCTAGTGCTCAGTGACCAGCTGTGAATGTGTTTTTACAAAAATTAATACTGAGGCCATGATCCTAACGTGTTTGTGCAATGACCTACAAGGTTGGGCCATGTCGTTGAGCGACACAGTTCATGGGATTTAACTGGTTCATAGTAAAACTGAATCAACACTAATTTTCAATAGAATATTTACAGAAAGTATTTGTACCTTTCAGTATTTCTAGCGAACAGTGTAATGAAGTCCTTGTGGAGTATACTTAAGTTCAGACACGCGAGTCACATTGTAGAACCAAAGGAATCAATTGTGCTTGTGTATTTCTACCACTATTTCATGTAGTTTTAGTAGGAAAAAAAAAGGCATTTCTACTTTAAACATCTTAGCAAGCTTTTAAAATATTTCAGGCAAAATGTAACATGATCAGTCAAGCTTATTTATTCTTAAATGTTGTATTTTTTAGTGAACTAGTGTGTTCTTAGTTTCCCCAAGGAGCTTTCATGATCTCTCGCTTAAGGTTGTAAAGGTCTTGAAGACCTTTCACAGTTGTAATTCTTTCCTCTTCCTTCCCTACCTTTTTATTGTGTTAATTTCAAATTCTACAGTTTCTAAGTATAATATTGCAGAAACAAAATGTCATTGACATTAAGCACTCATATTTTTCACATTAAGCTTTTGTACTTTGTAAATACGCTCTCTGGTACCCAGCTTTTGATATTCACCGACTTCAAGACAACAATTATGAGTACAGTTCTCCTCATAATTAGCTTTTCTTATGGTACATTCTACCCCTTTCATGACTTGTCTTGCTCCGATCTTTTTTTTCAAGACAGAAAAAAAGAAAAAAAAATGACATTTAAGGACTGTAAGATCTTGTTTGGTAGTGCAAGGTAGCACTTTGGCTACAGAAGGACATCTCTCCTCATTTAATTAATTATTTTCCTTGACATTTCTGTCATCATGAGGCAAGTTTGTTTGTGGTGCTTAACCTTTAAGTATGATATGAATTTTCAGAAAAGTCATGCAATGGTCAAAAGCAACTACACAAATCAACATTTAAACTGTGTCCCAAGTAAGTAATGATATTATGAAAACAACCTTTCTTCTTTTCTCTTCTTTACTTCTTTCTTCTCTCTCTCTTCCCTGCCCCCTCCCCCACCCTGCCTCCACTCCCTTGCTTTTTCCTGGAAGAGTCAAAAGGATGCACAAGCCATATGGTATGTAGTTTGTCAGTGACACCCTGAGAAGACCACTGCTTTATCATGCCTGGCTCCATGGTAGACTCATGCTGAACAGTCTCATGCTGACCAGTCCCACATTGCTGGTGAGACTCTTACAGGTTGTGGGGTTTTGCTTTTCTCCATGGTGGGGAAAGATTTTGTAATTTTCACTGTGTTTCATCTTTGATACAACATGGATGACTCCTGAAAGACCCTTGAAATAAAAAGATGATTTGCTCAGAGAGTTAAGCATGAATTAATTGTTTTTGGTGTTGTACAAGTTGTTTGGAAGCTCCAACTAAGTTCAGGTCGCCATTGTGAGCACACCTACTGTCTAAGCCCTGAAAGGTGTAATTTGAAATAAAATGTGATTCCAAAAGATACAGAATACAGCCTTTTTACAAGGAGGGATGTAAGGCCACAAGTATTACAAAAGTACCCTCTTTCTGCTATTCTGTTGAACTCACTGTTTCAGAGGCTTCCAGACCCCACAAAACCTCTACTTCAAAACTCATGAATTGCTCACACTTGTGTTGCTTTCCATACAAATATTTAAGAGGTTATACCATATTATTTACAAAACATTGCCTCCAGTGTGGTGGTAAAGATGGTAAAAGTATGCCTTCTGTCCCCATGTTCTCATTTGACTTTATCTGTTTACATGATTTCTGCTGCATTTTTTTTTTTTTTTTGGTTCCTTATGGTCCACAGACACATATCAGTTCTGATTTAGCTCAAGAAAAGTGAGCTTCTCTCCTTTTCCTGCTCATTGTGGTACTTTAAAAATATGAAAAAGAAAATGAAAAAAATTGTGTTCCTTTTTGTTGCTACTTCAGGGACCCCTACTGATACGAGGCACTGACTGATGAGGAATAAAGTGCTGTCAAAAGCACTAAATATACCAACAAAGCTCAGGATAAATATACTTATTTCTTCTGATAATTTTAAATTTTATTATTCTTACCTGATAATCCTGATATTGGAAGGTAAAGGTGTAGTTAGGTAGTATTTTTCTCAATTTTGTATTTTTTAACATTCAGGAAAAATATAGCAATGAGAAAGTGAAGACTAAGTGAGATGGCACCCTTTATATTCAGGTTATTTTGAGTAAACCTTTACTTTGACTCATTGTTCTTACATCATTTTAGGCCTTTCTATCCCCATCTGTTCATGGAAAGAGAAAGATGGGATGGCAGACCTTCAGATGGAGTGTTGTGTTTTTTCTCAATGTTTTCTAGTGAAAATGACCAGCAAGGTTGCAATAAGTTAATGCTGGACAGAGAAAAAGGAGGTTAATAATCAGATTGATTGCAACTAAATGTTCAGCATCACTCATGCCACCAATGTTACTGCAATCTACTCACATGTCTTTGAAAAATGAGACCCCCACCTTTTAAAAGATACATAGGTCAGTAGACATTGGTAGAGTCCAATAACAGCATTCTTCATTGGGAAGTGAAGATGCTGCCAGCAACCTGAGCCAGCTTGTCTGTGAGAACACCCCAGAAAAGGTGCCTGAGGTGTGGAGATGTGGTCTGTAAAACAGGGCCCAGCTACAGGTCTTGGCTTTTTAGCTCAAATATTAGACACTCCTGGTTTAACTCTTGAGGAGCCTGACTCAGTACATGTGTCGGCGAAGATGGCAGCTGCCATGAAAAAAACAAAACTTCTCTGGGGCTGTTGCAGATACACATCTTTTGTAGACTAGTTGCAAAAGCTCATATATAAAATATCCAGCTCCAGGACAGCTATAAATAATGCAGATAATAATCTACAGTCTTGTAAATAATCATCCAATAATCAATGGTGTTGAGGGTGGAGGAGATGGAGAACTTTTCTTTTGCTTTTTACTGTATATGTGAAGGGATCAGTGGAAGATTTCAATAAGTATTTTCTCTAAACTAACAAAAATGGATTTTGACATTTTTGCTGGTGTTAATAAGGGTTTTTTTTTACCTTATATATGTCATTTTGTACTTATGCCAAGCCAGCACTGCCATCTTGTACAGTCTGTCTCAGACACTGCAAACACTATAAGCATAAGGGATGTCTGAATGTGTTTACACAAAAATAGGCATTAACTGCACTATGCAATTCAATAGTGCAACTGAACCTGAGCAGCAGACACTTGGTATGCACAAGGTGCTTTGTTTCCAGCAGAAGCTGAGTTATCCCTATAGAAGCCTAGAGTTATACACTCGACATCTACCTGACTAGAGAGAGGGTAGGAAAATGAACAGCAGCAGTGGGAAACTAAACAAGTTGAATGAAATGTGAGAAAGCAGTAATGAAAAGTGGTTATTAAACAACTGCTGTCACCATATAATCCATGCAAAAACTGTCCCTGATTTATCATTTTAGAGAGATCTTGCAGACCAGTAATTACTGAAAGTTCTTATCTAATGAAGGTGAGAGCACATGGGAAAATTCCTGCTTATACTGTTCCCACTGCCCCTCTTCTAGTGGAAATGTATGGCTATGAATTCAGATATGCATCTCGGAGCTAGGTAAAAAGAACAGTTAAAAACAGATGGCAGCAGTTACAACTGGCATATTCCCAGCTGGTGGCTTTAGCATTTAGAAATGAGCATCTGTTCTTCTTCCCTTTTGCAAAGTGGTTTTAACTCAGGGGTGTTAAAAATACGTAAGTTGCTGTTTTATTCATTTTTGTTGTTTACCGTCTTTCATGACTTACATCAAATGAAAAGTACAATGTTTACCTGTGTGTCAGGGGAATCAAAACAGAAATACAGGTCTCTCATGCAGAACTTGAGGCTGTAAAGTATATGGGGGAAGGGAAGAGAAAATTATGTGGTTTTGTTCTAATGCCGGAAGAAAGGGGTTATTGAAAGCTGAGACTGTAGCAACATGAAGGGCCAACCTCTGCAGCAGATTTCTGATGCTCTTTTTAAGTGTCATCTTCCTTTTGTAATAGCTCTTAATAGACTCTTGAGATTAAAGAAGAGAGCAGTATACTTAACCATCTCACTACTGCATCATCTAAAAGCACTGAAAATTCCAGGTCTGGTTTCAAAGAGGATCAATATTAGTTTGAGGTTGATTCTTTCTCTGTTAGACAGCAGACTTTTAAACAGGCTGGAGTTAGGTATCATTAAAATGAAAAAAAAAATCAGGTTAGGCATAATTTCTATTATCTATTGTTTCTAGCACCAGATAAGATCTTGGTGAAATTCGAAAAGCGTTCAAAAAATAGATTTGTAAAACAACTCTATGAATATATTTATCCATTTTTAGCCAGAAAGGGTATGACAGGTGACAACCTTAATTTGTTGTGACTGTGCATAAAATGTTGGCAATTATGCTTTTAAGCCTGAGTCTTTGCTACTGAATCTGGGTGAGAGTGAGGGTCCATCTGGATGGATCTGGCCATGGGATTAATTCTTCAGGGCACAATTCTTTGCATATCTTTTGGAACATTAATGCCGATTATAGGGACAACGCAATAGACTTTTCTGCTACAAAGTACTGAGAATGCACTTGCAGATCACAGTAGAGATAGACGGAATAATTTTTCCGATGCCAGACTTTTTAAAATGAAAGGTCACAAGACAGAGTGATAGAAAGCTGACCATCTGCCTGAAGGATTCTCTCATCTAAGATATGTCAGGGCTCTGTTGCATTATGTGTTCACTCAACATATGTATTGAGAGGAGGGAGCAAATGAGCTGTTTTAAACTGTGACACTTTCAAGATGATATTCCTGCCTATATTTGTACAGATGGTATGGATTTGCTTGACTTTGCCATTCTCTAGGCCACTCAAACCTGGTTCAAGTGGAAGGCAGATAATTAAAACTGAATCCTGATATAATAAAAATTATGCTAGTTAGTGGAATGGAGTTTGAAGATGCGACAGACCTGATGGCTGACATCAGAGTTTCCATTCCTTTTGTTTCTTCACTTCCAGGCCCAAGGATCCTGTTTAATCTTGAGCTGCTTGCAGAGTAAGATAACATAAAAGGTACAATTTTCTCTATTCTAATTATACAAGTATGTAAGTCTTTCATCAGATGACATCCCTGGGAGGGTAATGAACATCTCTGATTCCTAGAGATGGGACCATTGGAATATATTTGGGTAGCCCTGCCAGATATCACACTGCAGACTTTCCAAGGCCTTGTGATGGATGGTAATATATTAAATTCTGAAGAGCAAGTTTTGACACAGGGGAAGTTTTATTAATTTTGCTGTGCAAACCAGTGTGTCTGACTAATGCACCAGTGGCATATCTGTTGCTTGGATTCACAAGAATCAGCTAAGGGGTATATACTATAACTGGAAATGTAAGGAAACATAAAAGAGCATGTAACATTTTTGTTAGGAACAGATGTTGAAGAATCTTGTTTCTCTTTATATCTCTGGTTTCAGTATTAGAAAACTGACTATCTTTTCCAAGAATAATGCAGTGCATTGCTTGACCAGTCCTGTAGTTTTGTTGCTTTCCTTACAAATTAACTGAGCCCTTGATTTGCATGGTAATAATGGTTTCTGAAAAACTATTTTTGTTCTTTTAATTAAAGAGACTCACTGTACATTTTGAATGGCATAATTTCTTTGCTGTATCTGCCTCCTTGTTTCCTTTTGTGAAAGAGATCCTTATGGAAATGTGTAAATGCTGTGAAAGTATTTAGCAAAAAGTATTTACTGAGAAGTACTCTGCTCAGGTAAATACAACTGCAGTGAGTTGCTATAGTGGTCAGGTCATTAGCATACATGTTAATAATAGGTACTGAACGAAAGCCATTTATCAGCTTTGCAATGTGATGTTTTGGTTTAAAAGCTGTGGTGCCCTACCCCAGTATGCACGCACAAGTAGCATGCTCTGCACTTTTATGATCAAGCACTTAGAGGACCAAATCTACCCCAGAACACTCATACACAGTTATGAACTTCGTGCACATGTGTTGCTTTTTGTGAATGTGTTTGTAGAGACCTGAAGTTGAAGTTTTTGCCTTGTGGCACTTGGCATTTCAAGGTATAGGCAAACATATAGGGTATAATTTTGTCTTTTAGCCTCAAAATTCTGTTATTTTGTGGTGCACTTAGTGAACTGAACATAAAATTGCAGTGGAGAAGGGGATGATCAGTAATAATCATTTACAAGTATGTCTTTGTGGTGGTTTACGTCTTATATGCCACGGAAACCTGCCTTTAATTTTTGTTCCAAAGCCCTAACTCTACTAACCTGCATTCTTCTTTGTCAAACACTTCTATTGATTCAGAAGAATGTAAACTATTTCTTTGGCCTGCAATGTAGCAACTTCACTGCGTTTGTCTTTCAACAGGGCTTTTATTATTTTTAGAAAACCTATGAACCTCTAACGCATCATTATATATATTTTATGCTGTTTTTAATTGATAGGTAGAGCTCAATTAGCTAGTTGAAAACAAGGTTTTTATTTTTCTTAATAGAAATATTTTGTGATTAGGTTAAGCTAAACGGAAGAGATCTTTTTTAAAAAAGGGATGTTTACCAAAAAGTTCGCATCTATTTCTTTAATTTGTCTAGAAAACCAATTAAAATTTAAGTAGTTCAATCTTTTGAGTGTTGGCAAGGCTCAGGGTACATCACTGGTCTGAGCTGTCCAATTACTTCCTCTGCTTTCTTTCCCCACCTGTACTAGTTTTATCACTGGAATCCCTGTCCAGTGCAACACAGTTACAGTTCTGAATAAAATTAGGAAGCAGCTGCTTTCGGTTCATAGCAGACTTGCAAATGAAATAAATACTCCAAAAGTTACATGGATGCCTGTAGTTGCAAATGGTACTGAATCAATTCTGTCACTGACATAGTAACAGAGGTGTCCAAAGCTTCTATAGGAGCCCCCTTCTTGATAGGGTTTTTTCCTCTAATGCTCATATACTGCTAGTAGCAGTGTGAAGCAAGGATAAAGCTAGCCCAACTTGAAATTGGTGTCTGATTTCTGGAGATCCACTTTTAAGATGAAGATTTTTACTGATAGTCTTGTAAAAGGTTACATAAGGAGTGTCAGAAGAAAACGCGAAATATTAAGCAAGATTTGATGCTCTGACATCAGGCAAAACTTTTCTCAAAGCGCCTGCTATAAAAGTTTTGAACAATTGCTCTGTTTTAGGATTGTTCCTCAAATTCTCGAATTCAAGCATATGAAACTGACAGATCTCACTTTGTCCTGGTATGTCTGGTTGTTTGCATCGTATTTGGGTGAGATGACACTCACAGGAGTAGACCCATGATGCAATTCCTTTGTAGTCAGAGCTTCATATGAACTGATCTCCCTCATGTGGTCCCTACAATATATCTCAGACTAAGTTATGAAGAATACTTCTATTTCCATTTTCTTGTGCTTATCTTGGTTCTACAGCAATTACTCTCACAAGAGTACCCAAAGAGAACAGATTAGTGGGAATGTGGGTATTTGAAGTAAGTTTTCTGAAATCAGTTTTTTATTTTCAGTCACAAATAGAGCAGCCCTTTGGTACTTTCTTAATGCAGGGGTATACCTGTTTCTTTTCTGCACTATAAATGTCTAGTCACTTTATTAATTTTTATTCCTGGATTTTCATGTAACATTTGTCATGAGAGGACTAGTGTACCTTTGCTAATATTTAGACGTGTTTGATGTAATTATATTAGTACCTTTGCTTTTTTTTAATATCCTTATAGCAATAGTGATATATCTATCTCTGGAGACATTGTGACAGAACTTCTAAGATGTAGAGTAGACTCTAGAGATGCATGCTCTTGCTTGCCTGAACATCAAGTCTGTTTTTTTAATCAGAATAATCCCTTAGCCCTTCTAATTCCATCATGCCTCAAAAATAACAGTCCTTGGTGGTTTTTTTGTGGTTACCAATCCATGTTAAGGAACAGAGGAAAAAGGATTTACAGGGTGACAAGAGGTTTCAGACTTGCAAAGGGTTTTGACCAGGAGCCAAAATAAAAAGCTATTTCATCATCAGTAGCGAATGAAATACAATCAAAATTCAGCCTGATAAGGATAAAACATATAGTACTTGGGTTTGTTTGCATTTTTTATTTATTTGATTGATTTATTTCCAAGGAAAATTTGATAGAGTCTAAGATGGAATTTTCCATTGTTCATTGTCTGGGCTTAATACAAACTTTTAATAGAGCTCATGTATCAAATATGGATGAAAGGAAGTTCATGTAGTAAAGTTGATGCAGAGATTACATTTTTTTTTCATAGCTGAAAAAAGGAACCATTAATAAGATGTCAGTATTAAGCTGCATGTTATTTGCTATATGGTCAGATTTAGAGATCATCTGAAATTGGTTGGAGTAATTTTAGACAGATGATTTTGCTCTTTTGAAGGCCCTTTATGGCACATCATATCAGTATGCTGTGCAATGAATTCTGCAGTATGAATTTTTCTTCGCCCACTGCTCTCCATAAAGGGCAGTGCTCGTGGCTGTGATTCTGTGTGGTGTGCTTTCCTCCTCCTTTGCTCTCAGACAGCAATAGCTTGTGGTCTCCTGTCTGTGGTTACAGACTGTCTCCTCTCTGTAGCAGGCAGGCTCACTGAAGAGGAACCACCACAGTCAGTCTCTGCCCTCCTGTTCGTGGAGGGGAATAAAACAATCTGGAGGGTCTTCGCTCTTCTTGTCTGCCACCTACTCCACAATGAAAGAAGTCTCGTCTGGAGGCAGGTTGGTCCTCAGCTGTCGGGTCACAAGGAGGCTGGTATCCACAATTAGTGTAGGCTGGATCTCTGTGCTGGACCCAGGGATGGGTTGTGAGGAGCCAGTTTTATGATCTAACCCCTGTGCCACACTGCTGCTGGAGATGGAAGACAATCCCACCTTTGCTGCCATCAACTTGTACTGCAACCACAGAGGAGAAAGACTTCTCCTCTCAGAGGAGGCTACTTACAAGTAGACTTTTTTCTCTTAGAGCTGCTGATTAAATGCCCCATAAGAAGATCCCATGGTGGAGCAGGTTTTTTCTCTAGGATATTGTCATGCTCTTAGCAATAACAAAGCAGCTCGGAATTGCATAGCAGAGATGCAACAAGGTTTGGAATGCAAGTGTGCATGAAAGAAGATAACCTTTGAGGGGGTAGGCTTTGAGGTTACTAGTCATGTGGGTGTAATATATCTGTGACCAACTCTGGACAAAGCTAGCAGTGAGAAAGGAGAGCCTCTGAATCACCCAGCCCTATCCCTCCTACCTAGAAACCTTCACATGCTGCAAGGTCACCCTTATTCAAGAGAGTACATTTATATGACCCTCTTACTTAGTTCCTTCCTTCCTTCCTGTGAATCCTGTAAAATTAATTCCTATTCTTAGGTGCCAAAATCAGAATTTTGCATTGAAACAAACAGCGACTTGACAGCTGGAACATAGATATTGGTCCTTGTAGCAGCCCACCTATCTGCACCTGCAGTGATTTGAGGCCTCTAGGCTACTACTGAACTTGTTGTATAAATCATATCTCCAAATGAATGGGGGGAGGGAGATTTTGTTGTCCTCTCTACCATATTGTTTAGAAATGTGTCCAGAAAGGCTTAGGGGAAAAAATCCCAAATAAAAGGGACTGAGTGCCCTTTGTTGTAAAATCCACGGTTCTGCTTGTCTATTTGGTTTTCTTCATTTTCTTTCAACCATATGACTAACCTCACCTCTTTGTGTTCAGCAGCTGAACAAAATGCACAGTGCTATATTCAGAAGTACCCACTCATTCCTTACAGCTTTTATGACAAAGCTGTCCCTCCACATGTCCGTGTTGGCCTCTGACCCTACACGTTTACTTCAAGTAAACATGCCAGATGGCAGACAAAAGTGATAGGGCAAAGAACAACCCTCTGGGGGCCAGGAGTAATGAAATCTTTCTCCACAAAGCAAACTTAAAAGCAACAATTTCAACAAATGCCATAGAGCAAGTTCACAGCTAGAATGAAAGGGAGACAGAGAAAAAAATAAGCAAAAAATCCCAGTGCAATTCTCTCATTACATATTTTGTTTTCTCTACCACCAACTACATTAGTAATAAAACCAAATAAAAATATAAGCAATCATTGGGAAAGACAGACAGATGGACTGAGTTTTTAGGCAGAGAGGTGGATGTGGGCTTACATTTGCAAATGAGCATTCAAGTCTGGAGTGTGAACATTGCAATGACCCCTGCAATATTCCCCATGTCCCTCTCCTCTGCAGAGGTACTGTCAGAAGACAAGGGGTGAAGTTGTGGCTGAGCCTGTTGCTCTCCCTTGCACAGAGGATAAAGTTCAAATCAGGGGACATCTTGTACGTGGGGCCATCTCCTGCTGCCAGTGATTGTGTAATGGTGATAGGCATTTCAGAAAAAGATAGAAGGAGGGGTGCCCCTGTTTAGCCCATCTGACACAGCAGGAGGAAGCAGACACATTTTATGGCATATGTTGGTTGCTAGCTGACCTAGCACAAGATTCTAGTGCTAAGTCTAGTTCTACTGACAGACAGAGCTGCCCTTACACCCCTCAGTCATTATGCCAGCAGCTTTGCTCTTGTTGTGGTTTGGTGGACAAGGTGGAAATGTGTTAAGTTCATTAAGCTTTCTAACTTTATCTTGAAGGGGCAGATGATTCATCTCTCTGGTGGTTTCAGCCACAGCAAAGACCATGCTGTCTTTCACTCACCATCCCCCCCCACACCTGGTGAGATGAGAAACACAACAAAGGGCTCATGGGTTGGAATGAAGACAGGGATGGCTCACTCACCGGTTATGGTCATGGACAAAGACTTGACTTGGGGAAGAAAAATAAATTTAATTCGTTACCAATGAATCAGAGTAGGATAGTGAGACCTAACACATCTTACAATATCTTTTATCCATCCCTCTCCCTTCCCAGACTCAAATCACTTTGCTCCCCATTTCTCTGCCTTCTCCCCAGCAGCACAGGGGTCAGGGAATGGGGGCTGCAGTCAGTTTGTCTCTGCCACTCTTTCCAGCATGAGGTCTGTCCTATGGGCTAAAGGAGTTCAGAAACAAAGCATTTCAATGCAGGCTTCCCATGGAGTCACAGACCTCTTTGAGCACAGCTCCCAGTTCTGGCACAGGGATATCCACGGTGCAGATGGGTCTCTAGTCTAATGCACCTTCTTCCCCTAGCTCTGGGGTCTTCTTGTTCATCACAAGCTCTCAATGTAGTCAACAACTGCCCTTGGGCACAGCTTTGTGCTCTGGTGTGGAGTCCTTCATGGCCTACTCAGGGGTATCTGCTCTGCCATTGAACCTCCATGGCTGCAGGGGACTCTCATTTAACCCCTCCACCCTCCTGCGAGCTGATCTGGGTGTCTGATGTTCTCTGTCTCCTCCCTTCCTTCTCCTTCCTCATGTCATGGTCTTTTGTTCAGGCCCATAATCTCCCAATGGCTCTCTCCTTCCTTGCCAAACTGGTTCTTCGCCTTATAAATATGGATTTGAAGAGGTATTTCTCTACCAGCCATTGGCTCAGCCTGGGATGGAAGCAGGTCTGCCTTGGAGCCAGGGGAGCTTAGTGAAGCTTCTCATAGGGGCCATCACTACAGCCCTTTCCCCTACTACCAAAACCAGCCCCAACCCAGCACAATCTCCTCAACCCATCTCTTATTTGTGGCCTTAGGATCGAATCCTGTGTGATAATTACAACTGTGATGATCAACAGTGGATTCATGCTGGGACATGGTAGAATTTACTCTACATTCAGGTGATGATTTGGTTGCCTATATAGAGAATCATGTGTCTTATAAGTCCCTCTGCAGAATCCTTATTTTCTGAAATGTTACAGATTGCCTGACCATGAACAAAAGTCAACACACCTCATGGTTTGAATGTAGCTTTTGTAACTAATTCTCTGGAAAATTTTTTTCCTTGTCAGCCCCAGAGCACTTGATCATTAAGAGGTAAGTAACCACTGCTTTCCAGGCCAGGAAGCAGGAACATGCATACCTTCCAAAGGCCATACACAAACCTCATAACACCTCAGCTGCTCTCCTTCCCAATGACTTTGCTGAGTCCTGAAATGCCCTGAGGAGGAAAGGGAAACTGGACAGGGATGGACACCGCTCTCCACATAGCTGGCCACAGGCTACTTTCCTCTGATTCATGCACATTTCACCTTAGGCCCTCCTGCTGCCATCTTTTTTCATGGCTGATGGCTTTGTTCTGTGATTTTAAGTTGTCTCACTTCTGCCAGTAATCTTTGTTTCAAAGAGATAGCTATGAATATGATCAGACCAGGGAACCTGCAGTTGATCTACCTACATGTAGTTCATCTCCTTTCCCTGAAACAATTTCATTAAACCCTCCTGAGGATCTGGTCCACAAATATATTGTTTTAAAAAATAATTTCACCTGCAAGATCCATAAAGTAAACAGAATAGTGCTTTCAATGTGTTTAAACTTTCCAATATGCATTAAACACACTCCATACTTCAGAAGGAAAACAGTTAACTTTTTCAATACAACCCCCCCATTCTTCCTAGGATAGATTTAACTGCTGATATTTAATAAAATTGGTAATCACAAGCTTTTAATTGCAATAGGAGGTGGGCATGGATATACTGTCACACTCTAATTGAAAGGACATATTCCCATCTCCCTTATTTGTTATATAAAATATTTTAGTTTTCTAAAAAAACCCTAGAGATAGTAATTGTTATTTCATAGGCTTAGCTTAGATTAATAAATTACCATTGATCATTTAATTTCATTATTGTGCATAACTACATGATTTTGCTTATATACTGCACATAATTGTCCAAAATCTCTGTAATTATTTGTTGTGATAATATGTGCTATATTTAAACACAAGTGTCAAATAAAGACATAAAGCTGTTTAGTCAAATCGACTCTAAAAGACCCATTGAGTGTGCTAAAGCACAGAGGTAAAGAGGGCACACACATGTATTAGCCTTATCATGGCATCTTCTGCTAAAATATCTTCCAATATAGTTGTCATGAGGGATGTAAAAGAAATAATGGGACAAAACCTGTGGCAAGAGTACTCAGAGTGTGCAAGTCATTGCAAATGTCTTTTAGATGACATGACAACAATGTCTGTAAGGAGCCAACAAGATGTGGTAAGTTGGCATTTCCCTGGTTTACCTCAGTTGAAAAAACATGGAGGTGCATTTGATGATAGTGGTGTTATCTCTTCCCCATTTTCTGTACACCCGTGTCTTTCATAAACCCCCAAACTACAGTCAGCCTCTTTTCTTAATTGATTGCATAATGCAGCCTTCCTGCTTCTGAGCTATTAGGATGCACTTGAGATACACGCTCAAATTTTCCTTACAGTCAGGAAGGTTAAAAGCTTGCCTTTTTGAAAATGATAGCAGAGGTTCTAATATAATTACACAACCACATGGGCTGGATATTAAAAAAAGCATCAGCTATCATGGGACTTGAAATAGAAATGTAGCACTGCCAATACTCTGGGACCCCAAACCTCGTCTGAAAACTGGAGCAGCAAGCAGCATGCTCCGCTGGCATTAGTGGAGTGCTGCAAGATGAGCACTAGGGCTTGATTCCAGTTGAGGGTCAGGATTCATTAACCCTTCAGGATAAGTCAAAAATGCAACCTCTGGAGACCGGAACTCGTGTAAGTTACTGCAACCATACAACATTGACCAGCCCTCACTGTGGTATCTGACTTGAGAAAAACTGGAGGGAATGTGGGAAAATAAACGTTTGATGGCAACCTGAAATAATAATGTTAAGGCAAAGATCTTTCAGGAGAAGTATTTTACTGTGAAGAATGCAAGTTTATATCCTATTGCAAATTTGCATCTACCCCTTCTCAGATAGACTTTGCAGTGCTGGATTTTTCGTCTTCTTACTGTAAGCAAATGAAAAGGTGGACCATTTTGCAACTTACTGATTTACCAAATATGAAGCTTCTCATTTACCAAATATGAAGCTTCTCATTTAGCCTTGGCTGAACAGTGTTTCTGGTTACTTGGCCACCAGCCAAATACTGTAATTAGGGATTTACTACTCCCTTAGCTACAATAGGGCTAAGTATCAGTGTACAGAACACACCAGTGCTATATTTCCTCTTGAAATTGAAGTTCTTTTCTACTGAGTCTCCTTTCCCTTTAACATTTGCAGACATGAAGAAGCTGAACTGGATAGGGGCTGGACAGTGGTTCCAGGCAGTTTTGAAGGGGTTCTTGAGCCGTGCAGTTTAGGCTGAAGTGAGGGAGTTGCACAGGCTATCTGCATGGGAAGAGTATCTAGGGGGCTGGTCTGCTGTGGGAAGAGCTGTCCCTCTCCTTACATGTTTGCAGGGCATCTGTGCTAGCAGAGTAATGTGTTCGCCTGTGCACAGGGTTTTGCCTAGCAGAGATGGTGAGAAATCAGTTTCTCAGGCAAGAGCTCCAGAACCATTGAGATTAACTTGTTCAGGGGAGTGTGAGCTTTGAGCTTTGCTCTGCAATGAGAGACTCTGAGATGCGGGAGTGGGGCGAGCCAAACAGCATTGAGGGCGTAGAGCTTGTATGGTTGGCTAGGTTTGAGTAGAGGACAGAGGATGTTGTGTTCGGTTGATTGAGAAGATCAAGAATACAATTTTCCTCAAATATTGCAATCAAAATTAAAATTTCTATCCCTACATTGCTATTGCTGTGCCTAGGCTAAAAATGATCATCCTCCTAGGAAGAGTGAATCTCATAAGAATAAATGAAATCAAATACAGTTAGAAATGAAAATCTTGATAAAAATAGAACCATCACAGGCATTTTACAATATTGCAGAAAACAGTAATCAAGCTAAAATAAAATGGTTGGAAACTTGAATGTTTTCCTTGTGGGAAAGGTGCCCAAACTACTCAGCCTTCCAATCCTTATGACTAAAATTACTGATGAAATTCTCATAATAAAATTAATAATTGATAGACCATAATAGTTTTGTGTCTTAAAACATTTGGCTGAGATTGACGCAAATGGTTGTGACTAGGGAATGCTCAATGCTGCTACTGCCCAGTGGTTGTTAGCTAAAAAGAAACATCACTCCTGGGCGTCCCAGCACTTCTGAACATCCAAATACCACGAATAAATCAGTTTCCTACTATACACTGAGCTATATTTGGAACAAGTTTATTTGCAGAAATTGTAGCTTCAGATGGCTGTGCATTTATGAAAAAATGAATAGAAGCTTTACCACTCAATAGATATTTAAATGGCAAAAAAATTGCCTAGAAATAGAGCTAGTCAAATTATATCTGCAAATAACCTATCTGCAGTTTTTCCTTCTATCAGTATTGAAATAAATTTTGACTCTCAAAACTTGAAAAACAGTATTTTAAATAATGGAACCTCATTGTCCTTCCAATAATCTGAAAGCCATAGTGGAGATCTTGCATGACTGGAAGATGTTGTTTGCTCTGCTCATATGGCTAGCAGGAGTTTTTAGGTAATGTTCATTTATCACAAAGTCAGTATCTTGTGTCTTTGACCTTCAAAGGCTCTAGACTGTCTTTTGATATATGATGGCTCAACACTTGCGAGGTTGTGGCACCTCCCTGAAACTACTGGGTCAACATCTGTTATGTGTTTACAAATTGCTGGTTTATTCCCTGTGTTATATAGCCACAGAAGTGCTGAGAACAGCTAAAGTAATTTTACTTCCTTATTCTTGTTAACTTCTCTGAAATGCATGGAAGGAAGAGGGATCTCAGGCTTGTCCCTTTGTGCACTGCCCAGCAATACTGGCTGCTGGAGCAAATACGAAAGGCATAGTCCATCTGCCTCTAGTGCACTAGTGGTGTCTGAATAGAATTGCTAGGTTTTCTTGGTAGATGTCTGACATAGCATCTTCAGAAGCAAATACTGGGTCAATATAACTCTGCATGGTGCATTGCCTTTGCCTGTGGTGGCTGAAAGAAGAGAAGACAGGAGTGAGCACTATGCTTCATTTTTGCTCTCCACCAGACAGGAGATCAAGAGGCTGTACATTGCTGGGAAAGAAACTTAAGCTGAAGAATTCACATCTTGATGCTATCCCAAGCTTGACTGTGTTCTACTGGGGTTTTTTCTGTGTATGTTTTTTTTTTTCTCCTTATGCTCCTAATTTGTATTTACATTTCCAATCTAACAGGTGGTTGACCCTAAGACCTACACAAATTGTGACATTTATAGTGAAAGAAAAAGCTGAAATCTTTTTTACTGCCTCTTGAGCCCTGGAGTCCTGGTGATAAGAGGGACTTACTAGTTTTCAAGTTTTCTTTCACAAACATGAAAGTCAGAGATTTAGTGAAATGAGATTTTCCCATACCGCGAGACTGCAGGAGCTGCGTCTGGAAAGAAGCCAACAGACTGTAAGCAAGTAATGAGTGGTGCCAACCTATTGAGTCACAAGACCATCTCTGAATAACATTTTAATTCCTCTGCTTCACAGAGTGCACAGGGGTGTTTTTACATCCAGTTGTATTTGTAAAGTGCATGTTTGGGTGGTGTGTTTGGTTTGTGTGTGTGTGTATAGGGGCTGTTTTTGGTAGTGGGGGAAAGGGAAGCTTTGTGAAAGCTCCCCTGGCTTCAAGGTGTACATCTTCAGCCAATGAGCACTATAGATAAATGCCTCTGCAAATCCATATTTGTGAGGGAAAGGACTGTCCTGAATCTAAGGTGGAGAGAACCTGGAGACAAGGCCATTGACCTGAAAAAAGACAACCATCAGCCTAAACAAAGAGAGCACTTTGTTGCCAGGAGGAAGGAGAATGAGGAAGAGGACAGAGAACCTCAGACACTCAGTTCAACCCCATGGAGCAAGAGAAGACAAAGGAGGTCCCTGCAGCCCATGGAGGTCCAATGGTGGAGCAGAGACCCATGTGTAGGCCATGGAGGACTCCACACTGGAGCAGAAAAGCTGCATATGGGGGCAAGTGTGACCCTGAGAGACCCTCAACACCGGAGCTGGGGTGGACCCTTAGACCGAGAGGGTGAGGAGGTGCTCTGGACCAGAGGCCTGTCTGCAGCCCATGGATGTCTGCATGTTGGAGCCAGGAGCTGAGCTCAAAGAGGCCCATGACTCCATGGGAATCTTGCTCTGGAACACTTTGTTCCTGGACTTCCATACTGGGAAGAGCTACTGAGGTGAACTGACTGAACCTCCATTCCCTGTGCTGCTGCAGGGGAAAGTAGAGAAATGGGGAGCAAAGTGATTTGAGCCCAAGAAGAAAGGAGGGGTGGGGGGAAGGTGTTTAAAATGTCATTATTATGTCTCACTGTCCTACTCTGATTGATTTGTAATGAATTAAATTGATTTTTCTTCCACAGGTTGAGTCTGTTTTGCCTTTGACCATAACTGTGAGTGAGCCCTCCCTATCCTCCATCCTAATCCATGGCCCCTTTGTTGTGACTCACATCCCATCTCACTGAGTGGGGGAACAGAATGCAGGATTGCATGGTCTACCTGTGGTTAAGCCACCACAGGTGGAAAGTGTTAAAAGTGTACAGACTGTAATGAAACCAGAAATTTTTTGATATGTGCTTCTCTGTACAGCACCTAGTACATCAGGTCCTGATGCAGATACTGGTGCTTTCAGGGCTCTATATCAATTAAAACAAATGCAGATGAAGGCAATCTCAGTGAATAGATACATCTGGGTCTTTTTTTTTTTGTGTCATAAGCTTTTTGGTATGGATGGTTTGAGGTATGGCCATTTCACCATCTCTGTGAGAAAGGTTATCAGCTCAGGTCTTCACCGCTCTTCTTGTGACGGCAAAGGATATGTCTCCAAAGGATGTAGCTTGGCACAAAGCCTAAAATCATCAGAGGCTGCCCACACTGTTTACTCTATGTACACAAAATCACATAATCCCTTTTCAGTGGGAGATCTCCAGTTAAGTATCTATTTAGAATTGTCTGCGCCTATTTCTTGAGAGCTGTCTGCTGGTGAAACCTTCATGTGTATTTCGCCACAGAATCAGAAAAATAGTTTTGGAAAAGACCTTGAAAGGTGCTTTAGTTCAGATTTTTCTGCAAAGTAGATCCAAGGCAAAAACCTGCAATGCTGCTAATATAGGTTGCAGATCCCCCAGACCACCTGACACTGTACTTTAATATCTCTTATCATTAAAAGTTTTTCCTGATATAAAACTTTATTCTTCCACTGGAATTCAATGAATTACTTCTTGACTCCTTAATAAATACTTTTGTTTCCTTTCTTTCTCTTACAGCTATTTTTAGTATATTTCCATTAGGAAATGTATACCTCTCCTTCTTTTTCTTTTGCAGTTATAAATAAAACATTTTTACTCCCTTCAATATTTTTTCATACCTCATGTTTTATAGCACTGCCATTATTCTTCTCTGGATCACCTCCATGTGAGGAATGTTTTCTGTTGTGTTCTGAGACCCTGCTGTTTCTGACTAGAGTGGAAAGATTGCTTTACATATCTTACTGTCAAGTCTTCTCCTTTTTCCATATATCTCTATTTGATAGCTGCCTTTTTTGAACCAGCACATCCTTGTTGACCTGTTGTTCAATTTGCAATTTACTGTAACTCCCATATCTTCTTCTTCAGCAGTTCTGCTTAATCAGTTCTTCCCTATCTGGCAGCTGCAGGATTGATTATTCTTGTCCAGATGTAAACTTCAAGCTAGTCCTATTCCATCAGATTTGTTCTCCAATTTTTCAAGACCATTTTGATTTCTAATTATGTTTCTTCAATGTGAGTGTAGTCCTTCTGAGCTCTGTGAATTTAATAAGCACATTTTAATGAAAAAATTGAATAATATCAAACATATACCTGCAGAACATTAAATTCTTCCTTCACATTTGATAGTGCACTATCAATAGCTACCTTCTTCAACTACTATCTCCAGTCTGCCTAAAAGTTTTACTTGGTCCTACAGTAGTTTCATATTTACCATTATTTTCGTACTTATTCGTAGAAATGTCTCATATCAAGAAATTTAATGAAGTTAACAGCTAACACCTATATGTTCTCCTCTGTCTATGAGGCATACTCCTCTATTATTGAAGAAAATTAGTCTGATTGGAGAAGATCTGTTTTCAGCAAATGCACACCGGATGTTGTTAATATCTTTGTTTCCTTCTAGTTGCTTTGTTTGAAGTCAAGGTGATGTTTGATTATTTCTTTCAAGCATTTTCCAGGAATGAAAGTAAAATTGAGATTTCCTGTCTTTTCTTTCCCTCTTGTACCCATTAATAATGATATGCACTTTATTTGCCCTTTTCCAACCTTTTGAAATCCTACTTGGCCTCCATGGTTTCTAAACAAACTGAAAATGCTTTCTTCATTTGGACTAGTGAATTTGTAAACATAATCTATTTCAACCTTGTACAATCTATTTTTTCTCTATTCTGATTTCTTTCTGCTTTGGCACTGGTGTTGATGCTGAATAGCAAACTTCCCATAGCTGAATGATGTGATGAAACTAAGCTCCAAAAGCCACTAGTAGTAACTTTAATGTTAATAATATGAAAAACCCAACAAGTAAAAAAACCCAGCTATGCTGATCTGCTGGTAAAATTCTCAAAGTCTTGAATGCAAGAGGGCAGTGGGGCTCCTCCATATGAGATAAACTATTAAATTCCTCCTCCTGTTGTGATGAAGACTGGGTAAATGGGTCTTTTTTTCTTCCCAGAAACAATTTTTTTAAATATAAAAACTATATCTGTAGAAGACTGTGAATCTTCACACAAACCCATTCCCTTTACCACTTTCCTGTTGATGTCCACCTTCTGCTGCCCAAAGAGCAGCTCTATTTGTCTTGCTAAGCTAGTAAAGCTGCTCTTCAAACTGGGTCCAATAAGCCACAGGCAACCACCAGCACCTGTCCACTGCAGAGATGGGGGTTGTTACTTCTGCAATTTCCTTGTGTTACAGGCATTTATGGGTGTAATTCTTACCTAAGCACGTTGTCTATGTTTCTTTCCTGACACAACAAAAAGAGGTACTATACCTAAACTTTCAGTTAGACAAAAAAGAAAACTCAGCTGCTACTAGCATGAAGTGATGTGAAGTGGTTTAGCTGCAAAAGTGTGAAAAATGTTGAGCAAGGGGAAGCTGACCCTTGGACAGCACCTGGGAAAAAATAACACAATCCTTCCTATAGCCTGGTCCACTTTAACCTGTGAAGCAACAAATCTGCCGACAATTTAGGAAACCGAGGGAGGCAATGCTCTTTTATACTGTCTCATTGATGCTCAAGATGCTGACTAGATAGGTTTCATAGCTGTGCCATTTGCACCCCAAAGTTCTTGTACCATGTGTGATTAGGTAAGGTTTATAACGTCACCAAAGTTATATTTTCACTCAAACAAATTTCATTTTCATTCAAGCTTTTAAAAATATTTATTTTCAGCAGATAAGCATTAAGCACAAAGAGAAAGTGCAGTCACAGAGGGACCAAGGAAAATTATTTTCCCTGAAAAATTTCAGCTGTACTTAATTAAAAAGGATAGAATGGCTATAAGATTTATTTTATTTCTATATACCATTACAGATGTTTAAATTCATGCTAGTTGTTTATGAGTCCACTTGAAGCTTGGACCTTGATAGGATGTGTGGAGTGCAAGTATAAAGTAGAGGTTACTCTTTTCCCTCCAAAGTTAGCAGCCTGGAAGATGTGATGTGTATTAATTAATACACAGAAAAGTAGTGAAGTCGAAAGGGGCAAAAGGAACAACATCAGCAGATGTGACAACAGCACCAAAACTCACCACCTTAATGGATGTCTTAGAAATTCTGAGTATTGTGATTTATCCAAAGGATGTAGAAAGAAGTGGTTGTCCGAAAAATTCAGCTTGTCATTTTGTATTGTCTTAAATTTCTAGACTTTATGGACATAAAGTAAACTTTATAATGCAACCAGGAAATGAGAACTAAAACACCCACATCTCACTGAAATAAATTCAAAAGACATCAGTTGGACTCAATAGTTTGTTATGGGTCCCTTCCAGCTCAAGATATTCTATGATTTGGTGATAAAAGTCCTAAAATATATTTGTTTACTAAAGAAGTCTCTACATTATTCTAAGAATATCTTAGTTTTCTGGACAGAAGAATATATTCTTTTGTTAGAATAGAGCAAATACATATGACTTGGTTTCTTACTACTTGGAAACTGCTTGCCTAATTTACCCTGAAATTAAAATATATATAAAAAAAGACTTATTTGTCAGTTCTTAAGCCTATATATTAGCCCAAATTCAATAAACACGAACAACTGAAACTTATTTTGAAAACATTCAATCAGTTGCAAACATTCCTCATAGCATCAGTGTATTTTAAGCTATTGTATTATTATTATTTACTTATTGTAACTTAACAAAGAGTAATATTTCTTCTTTTATAGCACACCATAGAAATGAAGAAATTAATTCCTTTACCTCCCACCTTATTCCTTCTAACAAAGAAACAGGAAGTAAAAGGCTCTTAGAGTCTGGGAAAGGGGTAAAGAAGAGCAAATAAGTTAGTAACTCTGAAAAACTGGAATGTTCAAATATAAGTGGGAAGGAGGAGGTGAAAACCACAGAATTCCCTTGGGAAAGGGCCAAAGAAAAATAATTTAGATGTGTTACTTGCTAGAAGAGGGATCATTTTTTGCTATAATTTTTACTAAAAGTCCTGTTAATTTTTATCTATTCTGCTCCTGCATTTTCCTGTGAACTAGCAAAATTCTTAATAAACTCAGTACAACTGAGACAAAGGGCCAAAATCTTCACTCTTCATTGCATCAGTAAATGCAAACCACAATTTTCAAGTAGAGTTATTAATTTAATGTGAAAACTATGGAATGTATGTGGCAAATTCTGGCTAGTGGATTTCCGTTTTCGTGGGAAACTTGTCATGATTCATTTTTTCATAAAAATGCACTTTTGATTCTGTTGTCATCATCGTCATCCCCCCACCCCACTCAGTGGCACTGCCTTAAAGGGTTGGAAGATACTGAAATAATGAAATAGTTTTTCTAGGAATAAAAAATATGGTAATTTGGAGTATACTTTTCTTATATTTTATTATCTTCTGCAAAATGTCTGTGGTTTCACACTATATCTTTCTTTTGCCCTGGTCATATTGATGTTTGTTCAGTTTCCATTGAATTACACAAAAATTATTTTTTTGTAATGGTATCTACATGGCAAATTCTATGGAAAAAAAAGAATGACGTACTGTCTTATATTTCAGTGACAGGAATTACTCTGTGTCTCTTCACAAGATATTTTGGAGATCATAATAGTATAAATTGATAGCTTAATGATTTATGGATGTCCTAGTTCATTATTACCTCACTAATATTCAATAATCTCTTGATAGCATGACTGCAATAATAAGTATCACCTATACAGTGATACAAGGTAAGTTTTCTGTCTATGTGAAGTTATTTGCTTTTCCTTATCTCTTTCTTTAAAGCCCACTTTGGGTCAAGAGCGGTTAGAATTGCCTGTTTTTGTTGTGGGTTTTTTTGTTTGTTTTGTTTTGGTTTTGGTTTTGTTTTTTCCCCAAAAAACACAAATGCTGCTTATAACATGTTTCTTGCACTAAATTTGTTAGAGAATATGTGCCTGGACCACAAAAATGAGGATCCATTTTTACAGTGAATTGACACTTTGATAGCAAAGTGGCTGAGAGGCAGGTGGTCTGAGACTACTGTGTCACTTTTTGGCACAACCACTTTAAGCTGGCAGATGATGCATATTATTTTTATATTTTGTGTAAGGGATGCACCTCCCACTCCAGTCTTTGTTATGTGTATTACAAGAACATAGGGTTTAATCTTAAGTCAGGACAAGAGGGAAAACTCACCTTGTTCATATTAAAGCTAGCTTAGTATACTCTGAATGACAACAGCAAGATGTCTTAATAATGACATAGATTCATATTTATAGTAGTATGAATGAACAAGGTTCATTATTGGAACAATGTTCACTTGGATTTATTTAGTTGGGTTATTTCTATGTGGACAAAAAATATTAAAAATATTAATAATTCTCAAGATGGTCTGAGTTTTACAGTGTCTCCTCTGCTCTTTTCCAGCCCAGCATTGCATAATGATATTGAATAATGCTGTTAAAATGTGAAGAAAGTTGCAAAAAATCAAACTATGTAGATTTATAGCATTGTTTTCATTTGATTAGGAAGGACTTTTGTATTCTAAAACAGATGTTTGAAATGGAACAAAGGGAAGGGACTCGCTAAATTTTCTTCAGTAGATAGTTGCTGAATACACAGAGTAAAAGAAGATTATAAATTGTGGTGAATTTAAAGTAGAAAGAAAAGAATAGACAGATGAGGGAGAGAAAAATATAGTGTTCTATATGTTAGTGCACAAGTCACCTTAAACGATTGCTCTGTATGGTCTGCAGGGGTTGTCAAAGCAAGCACACAAGAAAAAACTGAAGTAGTTGTCTCATTATGGCTTTATTCAGTGACATTTTACAATACTGTAAAATCAGGCAATATCCTTTCTAGCAACATTACAAGAAGAGAAGCAAAGATTCAAAATTCATAAGGCAAACATTCAGTCTCTCAAAGTTTGAATCTTAAATTGATTATTTATGTAAGATATTCTTGTAGTATTCTCCCTTCTGGGTCTATAACTGTTGATCTGGGAAACCAAATTATACCACATCTGCATACTGCAGGTCTGTGACACCTTTTGCTGTAGCATATGGTTTTATGAGCTACCATCAGAGACAGGACACTGGGCCAGATGGACAGGTCTTGTACAAAACTGTAATTTGTGCGGGGGTGCACTCAAACTTAAAATGTGGTTTTTGTATTACTGAAATAACAGATAAGTATTACTGAAAATATTCCTCTGTAGAACCTTTCTTAGGTAAAGTGGAATAATAGTGTTTTCTCCTGATCACTTTGAGTGAACACACATTTTCATTTTCCCCACAATGACAAGCAACAGTTTCCTTCTACCCTTTGTCCTGGTGTCACTTTTCACTAATCTGCTCATTTAGTGGTGTTGAATGTCCAGACTATTGATTCCATTGAATTTTATGTGCATTTAGAAAAAAAAATCTGCAGGCCTGTATTCTCATAAATTGGTAGAAAATGCATATCTGTCCATATAACTAGAACTTGTTATTAAAATTTAGAAAAGTTCTTATGTCTAAAATTGGACAAATACTTTGAAAACCTTCTGTAATGTTTTTGATTAAAAGAAATTAGTTGGCACTAGTATGTGCTTCTTGCAGATAACTGTAAAACATCAGCATTTATTGGTTAATTATTTTTGCTGACATTTCATGGAAAACAACACAATAGTCGTCTTGAGCATGTATCAATGTCAGTAACTATATGTTTGTGTGCATAAAATATTGTGTGTATGTGTATATATACGGGCAGATATGTGTGTTTTTCAGTTTGTATGTATATCTGCATACACACATACAGATACATATGAAATCTATACATTTTTCATGTTATTGGTGACTGCTGGTATTCTTATAGTGTCCTGATTTTCCAGAGATATTTTCAGAGCAGTCAGTAGTCTCTGAAGAGTTGATCCTACACAGTATGCCAAATTAAGAAACAAAACAAGTTTTAAGCTTGAGTATTTTGGAAACACAGATTCAGAAAAGATATGTACACCAATTCAGTTTGGATTCTTCCACTGTATATACATAAAAGAATCCTGCTTCTGAAAAGAACACACTTCTATTTTGTGTTTCCTCAAGCTCTCTACTCTGACTGTTACAACTTCAGCAACATCTGTTCAAGGCAGTCTCTGTACTGCATTTCATCAGACCTTGCTTTCAAAAAATGGCTACCTACTGTGGCTTCTGAGTGAAAAACAAAAATGCCAGCACTAAATACAGGACATTCTTTGCCCAGTGTTTCAGACTTCCACATAGCTCTACTAAAAATTCAGCTCCACTAAGACCCCACAGAGCAAAAGGAATCAGAGACTGTGCTGTAAACCCAAGTTTAGCACGTGAGTCTCCTTTTGCACTGTTCCACAGTTATTCATTCAGCTGCTCTGATTTCCGTTGTAGATCCCTCCTCTTTTTTTAATAAGCTATGTTACTATGAGAATAGCTGTCAGTCAGTGTATACAGAGGGGGAGCAACAAGAAAAGAGCATGTTTTTAACTTTCCTATTTTTCTTTCTCTTTAAAACTCCAAGCCAGTCAAATGTGCCAATAAAATCTAGCTGAAATACTGCAATAGTTTTTTTTTCTCTCTCTTTTTTTTTTCCTGCAGCAGTCAAAACAGTGTCAATACAGAGGTGAGCTGACATCAAAATATATTTGAAAGCCTCATGCATACCAATCTTTTCAGACAGGGGGTCTCTTTAAAAAGCAGTCTCCATCAAAGATTCAATTTGAACTCTTCCTCTAGCTTTGAATTATACAGAAGACGTCTTTGAAGAATATGACCTGCTTTACATCATTCAAACACATAATACAAGAGAAAATTTTTCTTTTCATCTGACACTATGGGAGATGTACATCCCCAGTGCATATGCCCTGGTACTGATACAGTAGATGACACATAAATGGAGTGACATCATTCACAACTGATGATTAAATACTTCCTAGGGACTCACAAAATAGTTCTGCGGAAAATGAAAACGGAAACTAGGTGATAATTGGAATTTTCAGGCTCTCTTATTCCTCTCATTTCACTTTTGTTCCTGAACATGTTATTCCTGTATCTTGCCTTTATAGTGGATGAAATATTAACTGTGCTGTATATTGATGCTTTATATAATTTAGATGATTGATTTGCACCTAAACAATGAAATCGTGCTTCTGTTCAGAAAAAGATCTATTGTATCTTGCTCTTTTAGTGATCTTTCATTCAAAGACAGTTTATAGCAATACTTTGAAGACATTAAGCTAATATACCCATGTACCGTATTTTTATTATAATTTTTCAGGTGGGTAAACTTGGAGCAGAGGAGAGCAAGGGCAGTGATAGATATGGATATCAGAAATCCAGATTATTTAACACTGTCTCTTGTCATGACATTCAGTCACCTCTATGGTTTTCTGCAGAGAGCAAACATCTTGTCACATGCATGACCTGAAAACAGCATTAATTGCAGAGTTCCTGTGAGATTATGGTATAACTTTCAACTAATCAAACAATAGATGTCCTAAGAAAAAGAAAACATTTTCAACACCTTTGGTATGAGTAAAATATCTGCATTTTGAACTTTACAAAAAGAGTGGTGGTGTCATTTGTTTTATTTTTAACTGCATGCAGTTGTAATATGCAGATGGTAAGGTTCAGTAACAAAGAAAAAGGTAAATGGTTATTTTTACAATTAATTAAAGTTATTCTATATTTAAAGTGGCTTATTTGAAGTATGATAGACAGCTTACCTGAACATGTGAGAAATGCTAATCCTTCCACCCTGACCTTTGGTATACAAAACTTCTGCTTCCAGTAGAAAGTGCAATAAATGCCAGGTCCTTTGGGTACAAGCTGTTTGCATTAGCGTTTTCTATGCTGGATTTTAAGCTATAGATTTCCTGTCAGCAGTTCTTTATACTTGTGTATAAAGTGTAATAGGTTGATCTCTAAGTAGTGTCTGGTACTGCCTATGCTGACATGCTGAATATTTTTGGACCACAAATGTGTATAGAAAAAATGCTCTTTTTTTTCTCCAGTTACAGTTCAGCATTGAAGCTTTGAAGGAATTACTCACTGCATTGCTTAGGGAGTTAGTCACAAAAATATCAAGAGAAAAATGAACACCCATTAATACAACTAGAGGGACTCCAAGAAGCAAAGAGGGGTATATGAGATTCCCATTCACCATAAAGAAATATGCTAGCATAAACTTTCTGTCATTCAGCTCAGGACTCAGATCTCCTTTTGAAGGATGAGAGACAGAGGCAGAGCATAAAGCAGAAAGCCTTTTGTATTTCTATGAAAATGAGGAATGGCAGGGTGATTGTTTCCATGACCACTGCCCAACTCTCTACAGTCATTCTGCCAGAAGTCTTGCTTGAAAAAAGCAAATTCCTTGGGATGCTCTGGGCTTCATTTTCTCCATCTGTGAAGACCAATTCACTATGCAGTTTTCTGAACAGCTTCTGAATTTTTATCTGCTTTGTCAAGCACATACCATTGCCTTTCTCATTTAGTCAGCAGAAAATACAAGATGCCTTATACCTTCATCCTATGAGTCTATCTTCATACAACACAATTACAGAAGAAAGTATCTTTTCTAGGTATAGGTCACTTTAAATATACATGAAACTAAAAAAACCCCTAAACTTTTAAAGCTATTATAAATAATTAGTTAAGGGTTTTGAATGTATCTGGAAATTCCTGAGATTTTAACTCAGTTTTGTATATGTGTTTTCTAGGCAATTAACATTTGATTTTGTTTTTACAGATAATTTTAGTTGATTTTATTATATTTTATTTTACTTATTTAAATTTATTTAATTTCTCTTGACAGAAAATGAAACTTTACATTTAACATAAAAATGAAACCCTGACATTTGGGGAGTGTCTTCTGCCACAATAAAAAAAAATTTTTTTTTTGAGAACTATATTGTCCTGAGTAGAGTCAATAGAGTCTACCCATTAAGCAAGCTTCTCAGTCCACAAAAAGAGCTTTATAATACCAAATCTGTCCCTCAGCACTTCTTTCCTATAACATGCCTAACACAGAAGGAGGACTTTAGACTTCTACCTACAAAGTACTTAAGTATGTACATAAGTTAAAGCTTATGAATACTTTCATTGAGCTCAATGGGGCCATTCACATGCTTTATGTTGTACATCTCATTAAATGCATTGGGAAATCGAATCCTAGTCTGGACCAGGGTACATACCTTGGTGTTGCTCTAACTCAAACAGAGTTCTAACCAGAAATGGGTACACTTGGTTTTGTTTTGGTTTGTTTCTTTCCATGGCTTGAAAACTGCTGATTTAATTCTTCTTTGAAAAATAGTAATTTAATTTTTGAAGGATTAATATTACAGGACCAGAGAACTCTGCTTGGTTGTCCCTTACTTGTTTTGACTATGTGTGTGAAATGAGCTATTTTTGTTAATTATTAAATGCATTAAAAAAAAAAAAAATAGCTGTTCTTCTCACTCCGTCCTACTGGGTGACTTGGCTCCTCTGCTTCTGTGAAAGCATGGCTCTATTTCATGTATCAGGCACCAGAAATTGAAGGCATTCTTTGCTTCTGAGATAGAATGGTTTTAATTAAGAAATTTTTAGAGAAATGCTACAGCTGACATCATCTTTCTAGACAGCAGAATGCAAACAGGCTTCTCAGTGGCTTTTCCAAAATCATCCCGGTGCAATCCGTACTGCTAAGTCAAAGTTCCATGCTGGTGTTTACTGATTCAAATCTGGATCACTGTAATGCACAGACAGCATTTACTCTAAATTAAATAATCTGTGAGATCATGAGAAATTTCTATACAAGTCAACATGGCTATATTTTATAATTTGCTAAGCCTAAAAAGAGGCAAGAGCTACAATGGTAAGAGAAGCAAAGCACTTTAATATACTAGAGGAGTTGACTTTGGTGTACTTTGTAGCCATTTACACTATGTAAAATATTTTATTCTGTTTGGATTTTTTTACAATTAAAGCATAAGCAAAACTGTGAACTTAAAATCATACAAGACCTCTGGAAATTAAATGAAACTGAGAAATGCCTAGATAGTGCCAACTGTAATGACAGAGCACTTTATAAGGGTATCACTAGCTTTGCTCTTTCATTGCACCATTGCAAAACTTTAAAGGCTAGTTTATGTTTCTTTTCAAGTACTGTCAAGAAGTGGTTTACATAAAGAAAAAACCTGAAACTGAAAGTGCATACAGAACATCTCAACAATGAATATGTGGGGATAAGGTAAGTGATTTGAATCTTACACAGCTGGAAAATTCATAGTCAGCAGTTAATTACAAATATTTACACACAGAACTAATTATTTTATATGAAAAATACTAATAGTGTATACATTAAAAATATTAAGAGTAAGAAGGCTTTATAGATTCTCAGTAAGACTCCTTACTAGGTAACAGAGTTACCCCTAGAATAAATTTGGACCAAACTATTTCTTCTGATGTGCTAGTATAATAATTTATCTTTCTTGGCAGATGTTCTTCTTTCCACACAAACAGCGTCTTCTAAATTTCTTTCCTTTGGGCAAGCAGCAGAGGAGATTATTTATTGCCTAGCTAATGTCAGCATCCAGGATGGGAAAGGTACTCAATTCACTGTCCTTGTTTTGCATAGTAATAACACTGCTCAAACTTTTGTTGAGTTTTTGCTAATCAGACTCTTACACAGCTCTGCATTCCTATTACCTACTATTAAACTTTTGAAGACATCTACCTAAAAAGGAAAAATTTTCCATAAAAAAGCTCTTAATTTTTATTTGAATATCATATTTTAAATAGTTTATGTTTACACATGAAAAATTCTTTAGCTCATTGAACATACATCTTTTTTCTTAAGCAGATGGTAGGATGTTCTATACTCCTGAAAGAGCAGGGTACTTACCTTGATGTTACTCTGATTTAGCAGACACAAAAATTTCAAAAACTGTTCATAGAGAACTTTATTCTAATTAGCAATTGCTCTGTAGTCCTCTCTCCTGTATTTGGGAATGATAGGTTTTCCTTGGTTGAGAACAGCAATGTTTCCTTTCCAAAAACTCCTGCATAAATGAATGTGAAATGCATGAAGTCAGAACTATTTGTGCTAATAGAACATGATCCAGAGTGCTAGGTCTTTCTAGATCAACTGTGTCTAAAATGAACTAATTGGCCTAAGGGATTTGTGCTGAAGATGTGTGGATCATTCCCTCCATTTAGGGTGTGGGCAAAAGACCAGAAACTGAATCCAGTCTCCCTATAGACTTAACTCTGAGACATTACTGACACAAAATCCTGTTGCTGTGGTGGTGTTGGAAAATATAAACTGAAGATAATTTAGCATTTGTAATCTCCCCTTAGGATCAGTGGTATCAGGCAACATTAATCTGATATTTTTATAAATGATGGTGACATGCACTACAGGTCAAGCCGTTAGGTTAAAAAAAAAATGAGGATCATTGTTCTTTACAAAAAAAATTAATTTTGTAACATGAAGTGGGGTGAATGATTGACTTGAGCCTATTACAGAGCAAGGGTAGTCAAATGAGGTCTTTCTAGTCCACATCTTACAATATGTCCAGCACAGATAATACATTGAAAGTTCACAGGACTTTGCTAGAAACACTCTGAAGTGTTTTAGTTATTGTGAGACTACACCAGTTATTGGCCTTTGTGTAGAACTGTAGTCTCATAGATGGATCAAAACTATGATCAACAGTGACATTTTTTATCTGCTGAATAGAAAGAACGTGTTTCAAAAATTATATGCCACAGTGTTCCTACAGTAGGAATGATAGCAAACATGCACAATGAGAGTTATTTTTAAAAATGGCAATGAGATGAATAGGATGATGATTCAACACTTAATCATTTAGTGTAATTTTCTCACTTACTTCACGAAGTACTTTATTTACTTTGAACCAGTTTAGCTTTGCCAAAAATTTGGCTTTCTTAATTTGTGTCTGATTAGTTTTAACTCACTATAAATTCTCTTCGAACAGAACTAACTATATTTTGAAGCATAAACATGGAGTTGCTTATTGTATTCTATGCACACAAATTCAATGCAAATGAAATGAGAATGCAACTGAACTGATTCATTTTTCGAAAGCGGGAAATAGAATATCTGGTCTTTGGCTAATAAATAATTTTTTCCCAGTCAATATAGCATTAACTTTTAGACATTATGCATGTATAAATGATGCTATGTATTGACAGAGTGTAGGTGCTGTCAGATTTTAAGGAGGAAAAAGTATTATTTTCTCATGATACTTTGTCTTTCAAATGCCTCTCTCCCTTAGAAAATGTCTCCTGCAGTACACAATGAAGCTAAGGTGTATAATAGGGTCACTTGGCATCATGAATTAATTCAAGCACATAGCCAACTAAATAGCTATGAAGAGTTTTTAGATAGGGTCATCACAAATATCTTATTAACTGGTAAAACACATCACATATGAAAATAAGTAATATGATTTGGTTTTGAGGACCTTTGCCTTGTTGCTATTGCAAGTGTTGAATGATCTTGCCCTGTGATTTGAAAATGGATTCAGTATGTTAGAACTGTGTGGTTAGGGAAAAAAGTAGCTCACTAGCACAGGGCAGAAAAGGTGATCAGAGTTGGATGCTAAAGACTTTTGTAAAATAATGAAGTTTGGTTGTCATCGCAAATCCTTTGCTTGCAGATTTCTTGTTTCACCCCTGTCAACTAAGAAATCTTACATAGGAACTAGTGGTACTCCAAGTTTCCATCAAAAATGGCTAAAAAGCCTTTGTTTCCTCTTCATATCAAAGCCTAAGAAAAAGGTGAGATAAACCAGCTCTGTGCAAATGTTTTTTTGATCAAATTTATTTGTTCATCATTCATTTTTAAGTGGTAGGACATTACACCATTGATTCATAATTTTCTGAGAAACTCCTGGCATAATGCAGACTTCACTGATGTACAGCCTTACTTATGCACTGGGAATTAAGCCCAATATCTTATTCTAAGAAACCTTTTAAATTAGAGGAAATGGTTTCAAGATCCTTATTTTTTGGCTTGTCAGAAAGTTGGACAAAATTGCTACTGAAATAATTTTGGCTCTGAAATGATTACTTACTGTTTTGGTTGTTTGATTACTTTCTTCCACCTATCCCACAACAAAAGGATGGAATTACAATGAAAAACAAAATAAAACAAAAAACCCAAAACAAAACCAAACCAAAATAAAACCAAAATAGCAATGGGATTTAAGACATTTAGCATCAATAATCCTTACTACAGACTTTCAGTGTGCTATTCAGGAAAATCTTCAAGAGCTCTGCCTTGACTTCCTTATCATTATGGTAGGGCTGATGATTTTACATGCAGAAGAAAGTGGTTCAGGCAGGCTAAATTTGCAAGGTCCTTATGAACCACTTAAAAATTACTTTGACATGGTCAGCTGGGATGTTCAATGTTAGACATTCACTAAAAGTGTATTTATTGAATGTTCATCAGCTAATCAGTCTCCTCTGCAGTGTTGACAAAGCAAATAAGATTTTTGGAAGATTCTTTGAATTAAAGACAGTGAATGAGTTGCTGTAACACTACTGTAGTTTTCAGTGAACTGTAACTTCCCAAATGCCAAGCCTGTGCTAGAGGTTTATTCATGGCCAGTTGACTGTAAGTAGCAACATGTATATAGCAACATTAAAGCAATGTCAAATAATAAAAAACAACAGCAGTTGATGGAAAACTTCTAACATTTTTCTGTCTAAACTTTCACCTCTGGATTTTAATTTATTTTTTTCCACATTTCCTGAATCTAGAAAAATTAACCCATGAGGCATGTGATATCAGAAAATCACATTTCATACAAAAACTCAGTGTGTTGTGCTGCTTTCCCACTTTTAATTCCTTCTGCAATGAAACAAGAGTTGAATTAAGTGTCAGAATTAAATTAAATGTCTTGCATTTAAATGTCTTGCATGCCAGTCATTCCGCTGCCACAGGTGAAGCATTTTGCTGGTGCTCATTAGTTGTTTCAACCAGGTATTATTGCTACACTAACTGTGAAGATGTGGAAAGCAAAGTCCTCAGGAACTGTGCAATGCAACAATACAACTGGCTTAGAATTTATCCTGCTGGGCTTCCAGTTATCCATATCTAATTATCCGTACATAGTCATGTAGGAAAGGCAATGCTGGAAATAGAGTGGCACTGAGGCAGTTGCAGTCCCAGCTAGGTGTATGGGTAGCCATTAGTGCCAGCTCAATCACCATCTCAGAATGGTCCAATGGCCTTTGTTGATGGATTAGTCATGTTGGAGAAATAAATCTGGCCTTGGAAGATTTTATCTCTACCTTTCTCCCTGTGACACATACACGTGATGAGATACCAAATGTGGAAGAACCCTAATGGCAGGTGTGTCATTAGGAAAGTTCCTCTCCAGAGTTGTTAAAGAAAATCTCTGCATTCCTCTGCATTAGAGTTTTTACAGAACATTGCAAAGACAGGAGAAGAACAGCCTTTAATTTGAGGTAATCACAGTGTAATCTGGGGCTACATATTTATGTGGACCTGTTCCAGGTGAGATATTATCTTTTAAAGCCTGGCTGGTCATTTACAGGATTTGGAAGCTAATCATGAAGATTTCAAGGCAGCCACAAACAGTTGTATTCCAGTAGCATTTCTTCTGGGTTCAGGCCAATTTCACCATCAGCTGTTCACGTTTGAAACATTGTGAGTCTGGGACCATGCCCTATTAGATGGATAAGTGTATGACACATTGAGGACTTGCAAGTCTCTACTTCTGAAATTTGTTTTAACAAATTATTTCAGAAGTTTTTAAAATTGGAAAATTTATTTTAAATATATATATGTATGTATATATATATATATATAGATATATATATGAAAACACAGGACAGGAATAATGAAACCGAAAAGCTTCTGGATATGGTCTATAATAGTTTTTCTTTATGTAAAAAGGAACAATTAGGGAAACTGTGTGGTTGCTATTAAAAAGCTGAAGATGTGCCCCTTTTCTAATAAAAGGACCACACGTTTTTATCTCTGTAAATGATATTTGACTCTAAAATGAGGAGTTTTTAATCTAAGAAAATTTGTCACAGACACAGAATTTGAAATCATCCTCAGTGAATCTTGGTTGATTTGTTTTTTGATATAAGAAGTAGTACTTTTTTTACTGTCTAGCTGATTTAAAATTAAGATGGCATATAGCTGAAACTGTTCAGGGCTTTGAATGTTAAAGAAAGTCCCAGGAGAAGATAAGTGTGTAAAGGTCAGGTAAAGCAGTCAGAGGTGTATGATAAATTTATTTATCACACGGCTCTCTAATTTATCACCTGATTGTGCAATTTATCACATGGCTCTTTCCCCTACAAAAGGGTTATAAATGTATGTATAAAGCAGTGGGAATGGTCTGTCTGCCTGAGAGGAAATTCTTCATTGTATATCCATGCAGATGTTTTCTTCCATTTCTGGAAGATTCCACTTCAAAGAAGAATTTTAATTACTTTAGCTGTAAGTGATTGTAAACGAAGTAAGTATGGAACTGGCAGATGGAAAAATCTTTATCACTGAACAATGAAACAAGTTGATTTTTTTTTTTCCTTGTGCCATCTGGTATCTATGCTCACATTTCAAAAAATTAACCATTCACAGAATAGTCATTTGACCGTTCCAATAGTTAAGTTCTTTCTCAAATTATTGCTTTAACTTTTTGAAGATAAAGCCACAAAATACAAATGAAGACATGACACTAAAACTGGTAGCTCCATAAATGCTGCAAAAAACCAGAAACTAAAATGTTCTACAAAGAAAAGTTTTTCAATATTTCTTCCACAATCCAATAATGTGAAGTTTAATGTAAAGTATGAAGCATGAGGCCTGTTTCTCTGTAAATAAATTTTCCATTGTTCTAGTTGATAGAAAGAAGAAAAACTGGGTTGTTACATAACAAGTGAACAAACCAAACACTGTCTGTAAATGAATTTATATACTATGGATTCACCAACTAATTGCCTGTGATGAAGCAGCATTTGAGGTAGCAAAGGAGACTGATGGGGAACAAACTTCCTTCAAAGACATTTTAAAACAAAGAAAAATGACTGGGAATCAAGATTTAATATTTCAAGGTTCATGGAAATGAAATGGGTGAATAAGTTTATGATGTCAAGCAGAGGTGGTTGTGTAGGAACCTAAGAATTCTCGGTCTGAGCTGAACACACTATCCTGTGTCCTTTTGTATTTCTTTTCTCTTTTTTTTTCTAGATACTTGCAAAGATGATAAATGTTCTCCTAATACTTCTCACTAGTTATGCAATAGAAAATCTGAATTATCAGGCACTTGTTTTCATAACCTTTGACACATCCTATGTGAGCAGTATCATTGCTAATACTCTATTATCTTATTTATAACAATATATGTCAATATTTCTTGAAAGGAGATGGTTACACTATTGACTTCATGAAAATCTGAAGATGCTATAGTAGTATAACTATTGTATTCATATGATGGTTACAGTTGTATGTTCATTATATTAATTCTAAGGAGAAGTACTCTAGGGGTTAGACAAAGGGAATGTGTTTTTGAAATTTACTTCAGAGATCCAGTGCCTAAAGATTCTCACAAAATAGTCATATCATATTTATTATGTATTTCTGGTAGAAAGTTACCATTAAAAAATCCTGGATTGATCAAACAGTGGGTGTGTGGTGATTTCATAAATGCAATTGCACTACTCAGTGTTAGGGGTGAGAGTGAAAGGAGAGTGGAACTACTCATTCTGAACTGAAGACCTAGTGAACACAGCTGTACATTGAATGTGCTATTAGTACCCAACAGATTTTTAAAGGAAACTGTTTGAAGTATGGAGCACAATGCTTTTACTATGTAGAAATAAAAAGAATTAGAAGAGGAACAAATAAAAGTTTTTATAAGGCTAGTGTAAAAGACTAGGGCAGTTTGAAATAGGACATTTACTTAGAATTAAAAATAATTGTATAATTATTTTAATTTTATTTATTTTATGCCTTTTATAGGTGATATGCATGTTGTTCTTCAAATAATACAACAAAATAGCAAATTAGACACAGGTATACTATACACTTAGGTCAGGAATATTTAGGCTGAAAAAAACACCTAATCAGTAATTAGACATGGAAAAACTTGTATTGAACACTGCCAAGAACTCAGAAAATTAAAGGAAAAGATTAGCTAAGTGGCTTGCAAGTGTTGAAGAAAATGAATGCTTCAGCTGAGTTTATAAAATTTTAGGGAGTATGATTTCTTTAAACATGAGCATTTTCTTTTCCTAGTTGTACATTTCTTAGAAAGGATGGGTCTGTAACACACTCATTGCTCCTGAGGTCTTGACTAGATTTTCCTTCTGTACAAAAGTATATATTAGTCCCTGCACAACTTTTAGTCTTTGGGTTTAATCAGAAGTAGTTTCTCCTGCTATTGACAGCCAGCTACTGAAGTAGCATCAAGGTCCTTGCAAATATACCTGCAATCTTGACAGACATTGTTAGAACATGAGCTCCAAACTGAGCACTGAATGTAGAAGTTCAGCTGCTAAGTCCAAGAGTATGCAACAGCTCTTCAGCTCCAGCAGGCAGCTTTTGTTTTATCAAACCTGGAAAAGGTACTGAATAAGAAAAGGTGTTACCTTATCCTGTGCTGTTACTGCAAACCAACAGGATATTCTCCACACCTCTGCAGTTCCTGACACTTTTAACTTTAAAATGGGCACCATATCACACTTGGTTCTTGGGTTGGGCTTGTGTGGGTGTGGGGGAGCCATTTTTTTTTTGGTAGTGGGGAAAACTACCAAAAGTGGGGTAGAAAAATGCCTCTGTGAATCCATATTTGTGATGGGAAGGGCTGTCCTGAAAAGAAGAAGGTGGGGATGAACCTGGAGCAGAGGCTATTGACCTAACAAAAGATGACCATCAGCCTAAACAAAGGACAGAGAGAAAACTTTGTTGCCAGAGGGAAAGACAGAGACCCACACCCAGTTCAACTGCATGGAGTAGGAGAAGGCAAAGGAGGTCCCTGCAGCCCGTGGAGATTCAATGGTGTAGCAGAGACCCATGTGTAGAGCATGGAGGACTCCACGATGGAGCAGAAAAGCTGAGCCTGGAGCAGAGAAGCTGAGCCTGAAGGCAAGTGTGACTGGAATTTGGACCCTGAGAGTCTCTTGCTGCTAGGACAAGGGTGGACCCCCAGAGTGAGGGTTCAGTCTGCAGCCCGTGAATGTTTCCATGCTTGGGCTGGGAGCTGAGCCCAAAGAGATCCATGACTCCATGGGAAGCTCATGTTGCAACATCTTGTCCCTGGACTTCCATGCTGGGAAGAGAAGCAGAGATGAAGTGACCGAACCACCATTCCCTGTCCCCTGTGTTGCTGTGGGGGGAAGTGAAACTACCACAAGAAGGTGGAGAAATCAGGAACAAAGTGATTTGAGCCTGGGAAGAAGGGAGGGGTGGGGGAAGGTGTTGTAAGGTGTGGTTGTCATGTCTCATTGCATTATTTAGATGATTTGCAACAAGTGAAATTGATTTTTCTACTCCAAAGTTGAGTCTGTTTGCATGCGAACATGCCTGGTGAGTCAGCTGTCCCTGTCCTTCATTCCTAACCCTGTGTCCCCTTTGTTGTGTCTCCCATCCCATCTCACCGGGTGGGGGGAGTGAATGCTTGACGCATGGTCCCACTGTGGGTCAAACCACCACAGTTCATAAAAAAATATGGGAACAGACGCAGGCTGCCATAGTCTCCAGGTTCAGGCTTGTGTGTGCAATTAAGACATAAGTTACTGATTGTTTTCCTTTTCTAAATGGCTTAGGCAGGCAATTCACCGAGTCACTGTTTCTTTACTAACCTAATGAAAGTAGATCATCTTGCTTTAAATCTAATGCAACTAAATAGAACCAGCAATAAATGACTATCTAATGTGCACCTGAGAACTGCTCCACACACAAGGACCTTTCCTCTAAGTATGTTGCATAATGAGTGTAAAAAGACTTCTAGCTGCATTAATTGGCTCTGCATGCAACAATTTACAGTTTATGTGGAGGTGATTTTTTCCTCATGAAAAAGCTGATTACATTGCAGCCCATTAACAAGAATACCTTTGTTACTGGAAGTTTCTCTTAAGCATAGATAAGGCTCCCTGTGACCTAGTTCTAATGCTTTTAGAGTTCTCAGATTTCCCATTTTTATTTAAGTACCTACCTTATATGTGATTGGCTGCAGGATAAGATAGACTCACAGTCTAATTTTAGATTGGAAGATGTAGGTTTCCCTCTGTGAGAAATGAATTCAAAAATAACTTTTTAGATCATAAGATGCTGGCAAGTTTATGGAAATAGTTCACATTTCCATTCTAGCAGTTGAGAAAGGGGAACAGCAATTCTGAACATTTATAACTGTTCTGATTCTTTGCATTCAGATGAATACATATTTTCTCTATCTCTGGCCCCAAAAGAGTTCTTTTTCAGGAAGTTTTCCATTGCTTGTATTGCCAAAAGCTGTATTTCTTTCTAGAAGATTCTGTAGAATTGAATGGGAATTAAAAAGAAAGGTTGAGAGAAATTAAATGAGATTTTAAAGCAATTTCTGTGGAATGCTAAATAATCAAACACAGAATTAGTTCCTCTTTATTTTTTTTTTGCTAGCTTATAAAATTCTGTAGTATTAAAATAAGTTTTGGTTTAAATACACCAAAGTTGATGAAAAATTCTGAAAAAGAGATAATAGTATATTTTCATCTCTATTGGCTTTTGCATATCTCTCTTATGGAGAAATTGACTTTATATAAGTTATTGACATGTATTATTTAGACATTCCTAAAATATTGAATCAGCATGAAAAGATGTCCTTTTACTAACATTAGTAGAAATGGATTCTATTCAGTGACTGGACAATAGTTTTGCTATGTTTACAGGCCCCAAATAGTCTAATGGTGCGATGAAGTATGCGACCCAAACAGCAGATTTCTGAAATCTTTCTTTGATCCTTTTTGAGTTACTGTACATGCAAACATAAGATGGCACTTTGTGCATGATCTTCCATGTACCTCAGCTTTCATCACAGCAGTGAGGCATGCTCAGGCAATAATTCAGGGATAAATATTTAAATCAATTGACTCACTTGAGGCATGTTCTTACCTCAGATTTCACTATTTCAGTTTACAACTTTGTGCTTGGATATAACTTGTTGAATACTGAGTGTATGAATTATATATGAACCTGAGCAGGTACTTCAGTGTCATGGAAGCAACAGTTCAGGTGAACACATCCACAATACTCAATAAAACCATGCATGAGTAAACTCGGGGTCCACACAGAGTAACCTACATTCAGAGGGCTGCATGATCATTTGCCTCTGATCAAGACTGTAAATCCTTAGATGGATTACCTTCTCAGTGTTGCACAAATCTCAGATTTATATAAGACTATTGTTCATGCTGCACAATGTCTTCATTTATATTGGTTCTCCTTTAATGTCCAGTTAATCTAGGCCTTTTTCTACTACACTGCACCTTTTTTTTCCTTTCTTTGGATTTTGTACACGTTCTTCAAGGGTTGCACTTTGTAGATAATATTTCATGTTATCAAAAGAAGGGAATCAAGAGCAGTTCTAAAAGAAAGCCATTCGGATTGGAATACTCCGATTTCTATAATTAGGTTAGTATCAGTGGCTTTAAGGGTTTGTTAGAATCCTCCATACTTAAAGTAGATTTCCCCATGAAGACAGCTGGGTGATTCCCAGTACAACAATCAGATACAATGAGTTTACCCTTTAACATATTTACCAAGTAAAGATGCCTTTGCAGTCTCCTTAGGATAATGGCATACACAGCATTTAGCTAATTTGCAATGGAGATATATTGTTTTACTCAGTGAGAAGTCTTTATACATAAATAGGTAAAACTTCACCAAGCTCTATATAATATTGCTCAAGGACTTGAACCTGTACCACACATGGATTTAAGGGACTATAGAGTCATGGAATCACAGAATTGTTTTGGTTGGAAAAGATCTTTAAGATCATCTGGTCGAATTGTAAACCTAGCACTGCCAAGTCCACCACTAAACCATGTCCCTAAGCACCACATCTACTTGTTTTTAAATACCTCCAGTGATGATGACTCAACCACTTCCCTGGGCAGCCAGTTCCAGTGTCTGACAGCCCTTTAGGTGAAGAAATTTTTCCTAATATTCAATCTAAACCTCCCCTGGCACAACCTGAAGGTGTTTCCTCTTGTCATGTTACTTGCCACTTGGTAGAAGAGACTGAGACCCACCTCACTACTACCTCCTTTCAGGTAGTTAAAGAGAGCAATATTTTATACATGATGCTATTATTGCTTTTGACTGTATTGTGTCAGAAGATTCCCGCAAAAAGGACCACATGAACAGAAAGATATAAAAGTGCAACAGCACTTTGCTTCAGATTTGAACTACAGATGGAAAGAAGTTAAATACTTTCTTTACTCATGGTCCATTTAATCACAAATCATGTCATAGTATTGATTTCTCCTACACAAATACAAAAATGACACCTGGGACACTGTGGGGGCTGGGGACGTCTGGAGACCAGGAGGTTCAGGTGTTTCCCACAGGGCTGGCAGGGCAGGACCTGTCAGCCAGGACCACCTCTCTGCCCCACCAGGGAGTTGGCCAGCCAGGACACCTACAGCTGGGGACAGGGATGAGATTAAGGTGCTTGACTGGGTTGAAACAGGGCATATCATCCATCAAGTGTTTCAAGAAGTAAATGTTTCTGTGAACCTTAATTGACAATCATTGCAGGATATTACTAGCTTGTACACTGGAGGTGTGAATCCGTAGCCTTTTGTAAATCATTTGCTTTTCCCAACATCACCACCAAGAGAATAGCTCTGTCCAGAGCTGCGGGAAAATTCTAACTGCCTTCTGTTTTTTTACAAAAAACCTTAAGTTTTATAGCCCATTATACACAATTGACTTTCTCCATGCTATAAGCATCATAAGGGCTGAAGGATTTGTATGTATTGGTCAAGGACTAAGGTCACAAACTTTATTCTAACAATAAAAAAAAAAAATTGTAAGCGTCATTATTTTATGAACCTTTGTTATGAATCTGAGATTAAATCTGTAATTGTACTTCTGAATTGGGCAAACATTAAAAAAGCAAGCTCCTGTTTTCTAGTTAATATTCCTAAATGAAACGTGAACAATCAAATCACATTAAAGACAATGAGATTGTCAATGTGCTCAAAATGTGCACTGGTACCCACAAGTGACTTACTGAATTGATGCCTTCTCTGTTAAATTGTTTCACAGAAATGCATGACTCTTGGCCATTTCAGAAGTTCAGAAAATAGGGGTTTTTTTGTTTTTTGTTTTGTGGTAAAGGAGGTGTTCTCAGGACTACATGGTAATTCTTTTGAACATTAAAAAATAAAGTAAAATGATTTGCATAGTGAACAGATGCTAGTCTCTGTGAATTTAAACATATTTGTTCAGTGGCAAAAAGGAGGTTTTTATCTGAAGATCATGAAAATTTTCCAGTGAACATTTATTTGCTGAAAAATTGGTTTGAAGTTTAAGTGAAATATTTAGGAAAAGGTTTGCTATTACAAGGAAAACTTGATTTCTCAAATAAAATTAAACTTTCCATATGAACTATTGGCAATAAAAATTAAATTAATTTAATTTGATTTGTTTTTTTGTATGCTCTACTAAGAAGAGTTGTTTTGTTTGTTTGTTTATTTGTTTCACCTCTGCAAGCTGGATTTCTCAGCTGCATTACATCTTCCAAGCAACACCATAGCCAGAAAATATCTTGTTGTGTTTGCCTCCTTTTACCAGAAAGAATATGCTTCACCACAGCATGATGGGCAGTAACAGAAACATCAGGAAGTCCAGTTTATAAAGGACCACAGGAGGGAATAAAACAAACTGCAATTCTTTTATGTCCCTAAATCTCATTACCATTTCCATTAGCTTTCAGTTTTTATCTGACAGCAGGTCCATGGTCACTTTAGTCAAAAATGATTTTTTAGAAATTTATTATCATCTAACTGTCCACAGAGAATAAGTCTGCCTTCAGATGTTGGTGATTTTTCTTTGTGCTTCACTTACAACTTAGCTGTGATTTATTAGGCTCATGAATCAAGAACCCATTTAGGAAGTAAAATAGACTTGGATAATTAAGCCTAACATCGAGCTGCACTGGTAAAGTGGCAGCTGCCCATATGTTCTGCCTGGGTAACCCAAAAGATAAAGGGCAGAGTTGCAAGGCAGAAGAGAAAGTGGTACTCATGATTTCTGCTCATAAGAGTAAGAAAGGTAAGATGTTGACACCTAGTTATGCAGGTGTTCCAAATGCAAGTTTACAGCAGTCTGTGTTCTCAACCTCCTGTGTCCAGCTATTCTTTGACATACCCTTGACCTCCCTTGAATTCACTGGGTACAGCTCCTTCCTTTCCAGAGGAAAATAAGCAGTTGAACTTCCTTGTGGATTAAGAAAAATCAGAGGAGGTGGTGTTATAAGATGGGCTAGAAAACTGCTGGTAGTAGAAAACTATGACTTCAGATTGTTTTGAGAGGTTAACACTAGAGCAACACACATAGTGATGTCCAGTCTTTCAGTGACTGTTACGTATGTTCATGATAATCCCCAAGATAATAAAATGACCAGAAGAGCCTTTCAAAAGTTATGGTAGTACCCAATGGAAAGAAACACCATTAAGATAGAGATAGGAACTTACATCTTTTGGGCAGTCACTGGTAAGTGCCCTGGCACCTTGCTGAAATGAAAAGGGCAATGACACTTTCTGAGAAAGCTCTCTCTTAGAGTCACATCCAACACCTTAGGGCCTTGACTGTAGCTGTGAAGGGAGTGAAGCTCTCACTTTATATGACCAAAATACCTGTATACACTTAAGTAAGTCTGTGCATACAGGATCATGTGTATTGGTTTAATAGGACTCGATGCATTCTTTTACCCTACTACAGTTTCTAAAGGCAGATTAACATTCATATGAAACTGTTGAGAACATGGTTTGGCTGTGAGCTATTGCTACCAGTGCTGAGATAAGGAAAACAGAACAACTCCTCTCTCCCTGGAGAGAGGGACTGTTTGTTGCAAACAAACAAACAAACAAACAAATGAACCCAAACCCCAAAAAGCTTAACAAAATTTTCTGATTAATTTTTGAGTTTTATGAGCTGGTAGCAGGAGAATGCAAAAAAACCAAAATTAATCCTTCACAAGGGAACTCACAAAGTCAAGTTGAATCTGGAAATCAGTAAACATGGAGACACTATGATGTTATTTTTTGCCATCTTTTTGTAGACTAGAAATTAACTTTACAGAAACTCAGCCATTATCATCTATGTCTAATTACTCCTTTGATAATGATTTCTTCCTGGTACATTAAGTGACTATATTATACAGTGCAAAAATATTATTGGTCTAAACTCATTAATATAAAAAATATGGTGTCAGTAAGTTAGCCTTTTTCCACTCACAGACTCCCTGTCATTTAACACAGTGTTAACAACAAAGTTATCTAAAAGGATTAGCAGTGTGTTTATTCACGTTAATGAAACTAGTATTATAATTTGATTCACTGAATTTTAAGTGATCAGATTTGTCCAAAATAGCATTAAAAATTTTATATACTTTGCATAAGATGAATAAAAATGTATTCTATACAAGTATGTGGGTTGAGTATATGATTTCTTACAGCATATGGACACAAGCTTTAAGATTGTTATTATACTATAACTATATAACAGTAAAAAAGTATTTTGTAAGCAAATATGTTGTGGCAGTTTCAAAATTATGGAAGCTGTGTTGACAGAAATACTTTTAACATCAGTTTATTTTGTTGTTACATAATCATAGAATCATAGAATGGTTTGGGCTGGATAGGGTTTTTTTAACTGCGTTAGAAAAAAGTAAATAAAACACTTCCTACACTGAAATTTTGTCTTAGAAGCATTTGCTAAAAGAAGCAGTGACCATCAACATTCATCCACATTTTTAGTAAGATTATAACATTATCTCATTCTTAGTTTCCTGCAGAAAAAGGAAGCTAACTAAAGACACCCTTATTAAGGGTGAAGTCCATATAATGCTACCATAGTTTTTAGCTCAAATATCTGCTTAGCATCTTCTTCACCGCTGTGTTTTAAACCATCCAGACACAGGCAAACAAAATTGCAGCTCCAAATCTGATTAATGAAATTAAGATTAATGACCAAGGAGGATAATATTTCCTCAAGCTGATGATATAATGCTGTTTATAACCTAGTCTAAGGCCAACCTACACTTGCTACTGGCTTTTTCTGACTTTGTAGTGAGGGAATATTTCAAACAAAGGCAGGATGTAAAATTAACTCTTTTACAGAACAAGTTTTGCTTGCACTTTTAGGGATATAAAAACTTCTTCTGAAAGTGAAAATCTTAGAACTTTAATTTTCCACTGAAAAACTACTATATTCTGGATAACAGTCTTCCTTTCCCAAGTCCAAGTGGTGCATAAAACTCTGTTCACATCTTCATTCAAAAACTGGAAATTTATATAATGAGAGGACTTATGTGCTTGATTATATTGTTCTGTTATAAATACTCTGTTAATAATACAATGAATTTCAACTATGGTACACATGAACTAGCTTAATTTTAGAAAAATGTATAGAGCTGAGCTATCAAACATATTGCTATAGAATTGCATTAAATTCCCAGTTCTGATTTGAAATAATGAGATGGTAATATATATATAAAATATATTTCTATATTTATTGTTTTGAGAACATGTTCAGCTGAATATTGTGGAAAACTCGTAGTTACTTTTGGATTTTTAATTATTTTTCTAGAAGTGAGATGTAAAAGCTTTCAAATAAAGAATTTTTTTGCAGTACAAAGAATTAAGGGTCCCCTAAAGTGTTCCTGGACTTATTTGGAAATTTCTAGTGAAAATTCAAATAACGAAGGTCAGTATGATTCTAATTTCTGTAACTAATTGTAGCTGAGATAACATTTCTCCATTTTATGAACAAAACCAGGTATTTAACAATGAACTGTTTTAAGCTATTTTCTTTTGCTGGTCATTTACAGGCAGGGAAATGTCACACTGCAATATACAGAAAAGATCGGAGAATTAAACAGAGTTGCATGATACAACAATGTCATAGAAAGAAATAAAAAATTAGGTCTATAGCACTCTACCAAGACTTTGCTTTACTTGCATAGACATGTTGTTCACCTTGAAAAATGCTGGAGTTGTTTGAGGTACTTTCTTGAATTTTCATTGCATTAACAGTGGTAAAAAAATTAAATAGTACTCTTCATATAGCTCACAGAAAGATTTCCAAGGTTTCTGTGTATTCCAGGATTAATCTGTTCAGTGAGAGTTAAAAAATAAATATATATCTTTTTTTCCACTCATTAACAAAATAAATAAAGGTGGAAGAATAGAGGAAATCTGTACCCTTGTAACATTTAAAATGAGGTTGTGGATGGAAAAAAAAAGAAAAAGATATTTGGTAAAGGTTTTATAAAAGAAGAAAGGCAATGCTTCAACAATTGCTGATGTAGGAAAATGGACTGAAGGGGAAAAATAAGGAGAAATGGATGAAGGACATGTACTAGAATGGTTTAGGGGTCTTTCAAAAATCAACAATGTTAAACTGCATCCAAAATTGATTTGAAAATCAGCAAATTATCTGAGGGTGATGCCTATGTTGCTAAAGACAATTTTAGTGATAGTTCCAATGAATGGTTCTTGCAATTCTTGGAGGTTCAGACTGGATGTAAGGTGAATGTTTTCCATGTAAATGAATTATTCATAGCTAAAGTGAGTATCTTGCTGTAAACATTTGATTCCATGTCAACCACACTGCAGAGGTGGCTGGAATGAGTAATTGCATTTCTTCTTGGAAGAACTGCTATGCTTCTTGCCTTAATGCTAAGGGAAAACATTTTGCTAAATAAGGGGCAAAATAATGTTTGTCTTATAGGGGTTATATTGCAAACAGGCCAACCCCTGATCTACTTTTTATAATAGGGTAGGTGGGTTAACTGAGAGAAGGAAAAAAAACGCCCAGTGAAGCTGTTAGTGAAAATATCAAGATTAAGTGCAGAGACAAAAGAAGTGCTTACATGTTAGATGGTCTTTAGAAAGCTAGTACACTTGATGAAACGTTTTCTTCAACTATGATTGACCAATAGCCCTCTTCAAGGAAGTGAGAGAAAGTGACATTTAAGGCCAGAGGGAAACATTAAGTACCTCTGTTTAAGGGCAAGAGACTAAGATGAGATGTTTGCTGTAGAAGAAATAGGTAACTATTTTTAGGACACTTTCCTGTTCCAAATAAGTTTACTAATTTAAAATATTTGCTATGCTAAGTATTTGTAAAAATCAAAAACATTTATGAAATTTTCAGGCAATCTTCAAAAGGTGGTCAGATAACCAGGGTTTTATTTTTTTTTTTCCTTCTATGATGAATAAATAACTGAAATATGTGATTTAGGATGTTTGTTTGTTTTGGTTTTTTTGCTTCCTAGAGTATTTTACTGCAGGCATTTTGGGTTTAGGAAATTGAAAAATGTCAAATCTAGTTGCTACTATTATGGTTAGAGGATCATTTGGCATTCTCTGGGGTGTCTATTGGAAGGACTACGGGAACAGATCTGTAAAGATCTCTCTATTTGTAGTCTTAACGAAAATTTACGTTTAAAGACAGCAGAAATGTTCACCTTTGGGATAAATATTGCACTCTTTGAGAAAGCTATGATTAAAATACTTCATGCATATCCAAAACCAAACTATTCCAGACTTTCTTGAAATGAATACATTTTTCTCTATTAATCCTTCACTGACCTTCAAGACCACATTTTCCAGGCAAAAACATTTATATTCCATGTTAGTTCTCAAATCGCAAAGACAACTGGGAAATTCTACTCATTTTGAGCACTGCTTTAACTTGAAAAAGTGGCAATGGACACTAGGACCACTTCTAGTGAGGACAGGAACTTTGTAGTTTACATCTCTACTGGTCTAAGACTTGTTGGTGTAGACAAGGCCACTGCACCAGAAATGTGTCACAAACTTGAGTTATTGCTGCTTGTTAGTTCAATTGTTATTTTTCTGTAATGAAAACAAAGTGTGAAAATAAATTGATATCTTATCTGCCTTTTAAGATTTTAAAAAATTCCCCTTTAATATTTAGGATTAAACCCAAATCATAAATATATTTGGCAGAGAGCCTTCAGGTTGCTTTCTATTCAGCACAATCATTTTTTTAAAAAGGACTCTTTTATTCCTGTCTGTCTTTATGGAAAACTCTGCACCCCAAAGCTCATTGGGTAAAATTTTTGAGACACGAGTAATGTCAAGAGACAGATATTATGAAATAATAAATATCCTTTTATTTTCTTAAGTTTTGGTGTTAGTGCTTGTTTCTTGCACTTGTAATAGCTCGTACATAAGGGAGAATAACTAAAATTAATATTTGAAAAAAGATATAGTCAGGTGTTGCAACTAACTATTGGGATAGGTCCACAGAATAGACTAGTAATCAGGACAGTGATTACTGTTAAAAATGAGTGATTTGATTTGCAAAGCATAAGGGATCTATTTTCTGCTTGGTGCATAGGAGTTTATATACAGATCTCCCTTCACAGCAAATAAAGGGACTTGTCTATCTAAAACTCTGCACATGCTTCTGAAAATCTACCACCTAATGTCAGTAGAAGATTTGAAGATCTCTGAAGGAAAATAAGATTTAATGTGTTTCTGCAGTTGTGACTAGCTGGATTTTCCTTCTGTTGGTATTGTAGCAGTCAGGTAGTAGTCATAGTTACAGTTAAATGACCTATTTGCAATAAAAATGTACATTGTTTGTTCTTTTTTTTCTTCACGTCATATACGAATGAAAACATGTTTTTTTTGCAGAGGTCTATATGGAATTCTATTTTGAATATTGCATCCTTGTCCACTTCGTTTTCTATATTATTTCCAAATTAAATCTGATCTTATCTCAAAAAAAGGTTTCTTAGTAGGTGTAATCAAAATATGTCATGTTAGGAAGTACCAATGAGTCATAGATCAAGAGCTCTGAAGAAACAGTCATGACAGCACAGCATTAAGACCATGAAAAAGGGGAAAGAAGCAGCAAATCAGTTCCTTAAATACTTTTTCTGGTGTGTTTTTTATTATTTATGGTGAAGCTCTATGCATCTGTAGGGTTGCCAAAACAGCATTTCAGGTCTCTGCTTCCAGCCCTAGTCCTTGTGTTATTATGGTCTTTCTTCAGCAGCCACCAGTATCCTCCCAGCCATGGCTTTCCTACCATACTGCCTCACAGATGAACACACATCATTGCCAGTCAGTTGGCAGCCCTCTTCTGCATCCTTTCTGGTAGGCCTGGCTGAAAGCCTCAGCAACTGCAAAAATATAAATGTGATGTCAAAACTGCATGTTATTTCTCACTCAGCCCCTTTCTAATGGGATTGTTTACAGGACATTACACAAAGTTCTGTGCTAAGGCAAAAATTTAATCTCTTGCCAACACAGGAATGGAAGAAGACTATTAACTACTGGTTTTGAGCCATTTCCAAGCTGTCAGGAGTAAATGGGACTCCAGAGAATTCTCTGAACAGGAAATATTTGAAGTGAAAACCACCCCCCTTCAGCTGTTTGCAGAGATGTAGTCTCTGAAATTCTATACCAAACATCTCTCTAATTTCTCTTTATCCATGTCTAAAGCTTCCTGTCTGCCTGCTGAAGGCCATTTGACAACGGAAGCAGAGAAGCGGCATTTGTAATATCTGTTTAATGTAACCATGATTTTTAAATCATAAATCTTATGATCTGCAATAAGCCTTATGAATCTTAGAAAAAAAATGTGAAGCCAGACTGCAAATTATAGCAGGCAAGTAATATAACTAATCAAACTGTGATTCTTGTGATGTTTACTTGAGCATCATGTTCAATTCTGAATCAGAAATCACAATCAATAAATAGCACAGAATGGACAGGATCCATCTGCATCTTTGTAATTAGATTAAATAATAGGGCAGTGTTCTGGCTGTAAGAGTGTTGTGAGACCCTGTTAAATGGACAGCTTTGACTACACATAATCTGTCAGGGTGGTGCTGTGAATTGGCCTGAATTGTTATCACACTGATGATTACAGTTTTAAATGTGCCCTGTGAAATAGTTGTGATATGCTTTCGTGATATAACTGGTTTGATCCATTACACATTGTCCTTGTCTTTTACTCCACAGTCTTTGCTGTTTTCTTTTAGGCTTCCTTACTATAGGTACCAAATTGGTGTAATGGACTTCACCTTGTTTGAGTGCATGGCACCTCTCCTTGCCTGATCTGAGTGCAGATCATGTCATTATGCTTAGGAACTTGCTGATAGCCAGCTGAATAATTGTGGGCATTATTGTCACTGACAAGAGTTGCATGCTGAAGCAAAACATTGTGATAATTGTAAAAATATTGAGAATGGAGCAGTGAGGTTTTGATAATATCTTAGTTTAGTGCTGTGGCAATATACCAAGAAATCCAGCTTCTGAGCTCCTCATTTCTTCCACTGGCATCTGTGAAAGCTGGATCAGATGGAAACTGATCAAGGACCTCTAGATTTGCCCCAGTTATGATTGTTAGTAACAGTATAAGAGAAGGTGCATTGCCCTGTTAAGGATCCAGGTATCCATGACCAGTTTGCCCTGACAGTTGTGATGCAGATGGTCTCTGATACAATTTGTAGGATGAAAATTGGTTCCTGGAAGGTCAGGTGGTTGTGCTCTGCAAGAAAAGAAGCTTGGTGTCTTTCCTCCCTAAAGCCACCTGAGTGTGGTACTGAAACCTCCCAGATTAGGATTTATTTTTGCAAGCAAGCAGGTCCTTATTTGGCTGTGTGGTTATTCCTTGACAGCAGCTTCCTGACTGGTGAACACTGCATGCTTTGGTCGGCATTTCAAGGACATTGCATGCCGTGGTAACTGTGGCATGCAATATTGAGAAGCCACAGACAAACAAAAAAATAGGAGAAAAAAAATTACTCTTTTAGGAGCTCTGAAAACCAGAGAGGAAGTATGAGGTAGAAACACCTGTCCCTTCATAAAAGTGGAAAGAAAAACATTATCTTCCAGAAGAATATGCCTCATAACAATATAAATCATAGTTTGCTGGAGGAGACAAAGGAGGAGAGAAGGAAAAAACCAAAGCTGAGGAAGGACAAGGTTGATATAGCATGGGGAAGAGCACTTCAGTCAAGCTCTTTGCATAGCCCATCTTCTTTCTTCCAGAAAGTCCTTTGTGAATCCGGCTTTTGCTTGTTCAGTCTGCCACTCTCTGTGGCAGCCACAGTACAAAGGCAAAAATAATTTTCAGCAGGCAATAATCTTTTAGCATGGATTTTGGCCAGCAGCAGTCAACAGGAGGGCTTCTCTAAGCTACTTAACTGGTAAACAACACCTTTACATAACCTTTAGGCAGTTAATGATATATTAATGTTCAACAGGTGATTTAATGAACTTTACTGGGCTTCTCAAACATAAACAGTAATGGTAGTGAGAACTGTTTCATGAAGGAAGGGCTTAGCTCAGTCAAGTGGAATTGAGTGCACCTACTTTAATGTTTGATCTCATGAGTACCTCAGAGGCTCCCAAAAATGCATGTTAGACTTCCACACAGATAGAGTATATATGCAAATATCTATTTCTCCAACAGTGATGCAGAAAATGGTGTTAGTTTGTGCATCCACCCCATGCAAGTTGGGTTATATCAACCTCACCATACATTGGTCTGATGACTTCCTGTACCGATGACTACTCTTTCACAACTCTGTCTTGGAGGTGTAAACAAATATATGAAATTGTTCAGCTAATTTCTCTCCTGCTGAGAGCACTGCACTGATTTCTGCTATGCTTCTGAACTGTTTTGAATGTTTCACTTCTTATATACTCCAGTCTTGCAGGGTTGGCCCCTGCACATCATTGTAAGCTCAGAACTCCTCACATTTAAGATCCTGCTCAATAGCTAGCTTAAAAGAAGCCGATAGCTCCTAAACCCCCACAAAACCTTTTGTGTAGACTTAGGTGTCTCTTTTTATGTACTGGTGTAGTTTGAATTGCCTTGGTTGGTCAAGTTGGAAACTACTGAAGACCAGAACAGGCATCTCTTAATTTCAGAAATCAGTGAATGGAGTTGCATGCTTTAGGGTACAGTCAGGAATCTCCATAGTGAATGATAAAGTAAAAGCAGGTAAGGTAAAAATGTTGTGGGTGAGGAAGAGAAGTAGAATTTCTCCATAAGGCAGTCATGACATGATGTTGTTATGTTGGAAGATTAAAGACATACATTGTTTTAAAAATATTTTCTCTTTAATGTTACTTCAGCACTCTGAAGATTTATTTGCTTGTTTGTCTCTGTGAATGATACACACTTGGGCAGACATCACCTTTCATTACTGTTCGAGAACAGGGAGCATTTGGCAACCATGAGGAGAGGGACAAATTTGTGGGCTTAATCTTTTATAGGTTTGATCTTGTCTCAGTGGAGAACCTGATTTGGATTATCTCTAAATTGTGGCTTTCTTACATTGTAAGTTGAACATTATTCTTGCTTGTTTATTTTAGCATTCATAAAATCTTATGCTGTGTCATTTTGATATTATGAGAATGAAATTCTCACATGTACAAAATCAAACCCATGTGAGGTAATTATAATTTAAATAAGTTCTTCCCAAAATATTTGTGGCAGGATTGCTTTGAAGTGTTTTAATATCCATAATATCCATTCAGTACTTGGTTCATGCAGGCAAGACTGTCTTTTATGTCTTTCAGTGGTACAATATAATAGGTCCTTTAGGATATTGTTCTGTTACTCCCAGCAGTCCTGAAAACTGCCTGAAATCACAACTTTGTGTTCTGTTGTCCTTCCTGTTACCACTGAATAAGCTCTAGGCTGGCAAGACAGCACAGTATGTCTAGCATGTAAATGATATAAAAATTCAAGACTGCCTTGTGTAAGTCAAATGGTGCAGGCAAAAGCCTTAAGCTGTGAGTGGAACCAGGTGCTGTTTGGGTACTGACAGAGTTTACCTGCTGTCTGCACAACACAGCTGTATGAGGATCAAGGTGTTCAATGACCCAGAGTTGCCCAGTCTGGAATTTAGGAGTGGCTTCAGATCATCACTTGCATTTACATTACTGAATTAGTTTAGCAACAAGATCAACTGTTTGGCCATCTGTGCTTGGGTAGGACCTTTACTTTCTCAAAATTAAATTACCCTGTTATGCTCTGTTTGAACCTGTGCCCTGAGTTCATCCAGAAGCGGAAGCTGGTGCTAAACACATTATTCAATTTAGTGCACTGTCAGGATGGACAGCAATTTGCTCTGTTGTCTCATCTGTTGGCGGATATCTGTGCAGAGTTTGGGATGCTTGGTTAGAGTTATAAAACATAAAAAAGTGTTGAATCTGAGGGCTTGTCTTCCATACTGTCGTGGATATAGTACCATTTTTCTCTCCTAGTGCAATAAAAGTCACTACTGGCAGGGCATTATGCATGCTGATGTCCTTGTTCTGACACTTGATTCAAACTCTTTTAAAAATGATTCTAAAGATGTTAAAGGTTAGGGCTGTCCATTGAGATTATATATCTGCTGAGGCTTCAAGGTGTTGTGTAGTATAAATGGGATAGTATATAACTTGTGTTTTGAATTCCTGACTAGTTGTGTTTAACCAAATTTTGGTAGGGTTTTTTTGTTGGATAGTTTTTGTTAAAAATATTACCTGTGAGTTGTCATTCTAAATAATTATATCTGTTCTGTGCTCTTAATATGCTGCTGATTGATTACATGGAAATAAATGTTATTCTGACCCGTGTTCAATGTGATAGTGTTTCTTTTGTGTACTTGGCTTTCCAGTATGGTATCTGGTGTCCAAAACCTTATTAAAAAAGATTGATCTAAATTTAATGAGCCTGTCTACCTATACCTGTACATTTTACCTAAGAGCAAAAATAACTACAGAAATTGTACTGCATTCTACTGTGTAAACAACAGTTAATGTAATAAAGTGTACATCTATGTGTAATGTTATTTCTAGAAATCTTTTACATAATACAAAGTTTGATTGATATGGGCCTTTTTCAGTGTGACCATTACTGAAATCAGCAGTTGTATTAATAATTACACAATATTTTAGGGGAAAAAATCAAGATACTTGAAGTATGTTAAAATCATACATATTTAGCACTTCTGTTCTATTTTTGTAAATGTTATGAAATATGCAAAGACATCCAGTGAGTTTACCCACAGATTTCAAATTCTGAAATATAATAATTAAAAGTGTATTATTTAATCGTTAAAGAAATTGATCTGTTAGTACACTGAGTTGATAAAATTATATAGATCTTGATTTTATAATCAAGCACTCCTTACATCTCCTGTTAAAATAAATTTTAACTGTGCACAAATTTAAAAACTATGAAGAACCACGGTCTTTATGGGCATTTATAGACACAGCAGGTTGTGCAGTAATTAGCCCATCACTTGGACATTTCTAATATAAGTTAACATTCATTACTGTTTTGCTCACTCTATGAACTTATTTCAGTGACCTTTAATCTGAGATACATTTTATTTTCAGAAAGGAAAAAGATATTTTAAAAACTAGAATATGAATTTCCACCTAGGGACGGGAGAGTATTTGTATTGCTTTACTTGAGGAACAGCTCAGACTAACTAGAGCCCTACTCTTCTCTGTTGTCGCCAGGACTTGAAAATGTCCTCGCACCTGTGAATTTGGCCCATTTTGGCAGTATTTCCAACAGCTAGCTAGGAGAACTAGAAAGCTGATATTACCTTCAGTCTCCCTGGGGGTTTTGAAAGTCCTTTAAGACTAAGAACTCAGGAACTGTGAAGATGGATAGAGGAAAGTTGTTGTACCTTGAGCTTTATTTTTTCATACCAAGAAGTCTACTGAATGAGTGAGAAAGAAAACCCAAAAACCAAAAATCCAAGTGAAAACTTCTTAACTATAAAGTACAATGTATGTATGCATCCCTTTGATGTAAGTTACAGTGGCTCTGACAAAACAGTGGTATTTTAGACAAAGCTTCTTTAAAGCTCCTTTAAAAAGAAAATTCTTACTTGAAATGACTCCAACTACTAACTCTTTACTAATTTATTTTGTGTAGTCCTCTCCTTTAGGCTAAATGCACTCTCTTGCAGTTTTTACATTGTTTTTGGGTGCAGTTTGTTTTATTTTTAAGTACATGTGTGTATGTAGAAGTTTGTATATGTAAAAAAAAAAAAGTTCTACAACTCAGCAGTTTTACAAGTTTCCTTCGTCTCCTCCTCTTCCCGTTTCACTCTATGTAGTTTAACTTACATTGCAGTCTTCTGGAACAAGGCCTGTATTTATCCTTTTTTTCACTTCTGGTTCACCATTACTAAAGAATAATATCTATATTTTAAGCAATATCCTGATTATTTTTTTTCCTGCAGGCTTTGTAATATAGCATCTTTAGTCTCATTTTCTCCACAAAATGTATCAAAAAATCTTTATTTCTCCTTCTGTGATTACCTTCCTCTAAAGATTCACCTCTCTTCTATAAATAAGCTTATAATGTGGGTTCTACTATATTCAACTTTTGGGATTTGAAGAACTAATCACTATATGTGGACAATTTTAAATGCAAAATTACATGTTTGTTCTGTAAAGTATTTATGCTATTCTAGCTCTATCTCTTTCAGATCACTAAGATATTTATAGCTGATTGACTCTCTAGAGATTTCTCCTTAAATAGGTAATTTGGATTTCACCCTGCCCCACATTGTTTGTTTGAAAGAAAATAAGCAAGGGGCATTCGCATCAAATCTCTGTCATTATCATTTCTCCATTCTCTATTAAAATTTGGGGAATGTATTTTTCTACTGATGCTTTCTGTTTCTATGCACTTTATTTTCTTGTTTTTAAAGCCCAGAAAGGAAAAGCAACTCTGAGGCATTCTTAAAGGGAAAATGACTCAGATAGCAGCACTGATTGTGAGAGATTATTTTAGTCATAACTAATTTTGTCTGAGATCAGAAGTGTGTGTTTCTTGGATATCTTCAAGCTCTGTATTTCCATGTTTTCTATGAAAATTTGGAGTAACTCAAATGGGCATACATCTAATTATATGATGTTACATATAAACTATCAGAACAGAACAGTAAGTTTAAAAAATGAAGATTGAGCTTTCTTGAATAAATATTTCCCTCCCATTGTTCGTTCCTGTGCATTGTACTTGAATTTTAATCAAATTACCACATATTTTTTCATTAGAAACTCTACAATCATTCAGCAGCAAAATGGGAAAACCAGAGTATACATGACTGATTTTAAATATACTGATAAAACCAGCAGTAACTGAGTGTGTCAGGTTTAATTTATATTTTTCAAGTGTTACTACCATGCAGGCTATAGAAAAGTTAAGACATAGAGGTCAAAGCACACATTTCAGGTATCCACCTTGCCCTGTAAACAAGAGAAATTTCAGAGTGAGCAGAGGTGGACAGCAACTGGAAAGAGCCTAAGGAAGGATTGAGATGAGGTCTTATCTTCCTGTCACCTTGTCTTGCATCTAAATTTTGGCAGCTATTTCCATGAAAAATGAAAAATAAATGAGAAAACCCACATCATTGCATTAAATTCAGAATAACTTAAAGATAAAACTGCTAACACCACCATTTGCCAGTGCACTCTCTGATTCTGTCTCTACTAAGAGTGTATTTACGAAAATCCTAAAAGGACTAGAGGTTAACATCTCTAATTATTTCTCCTTCACTGAGCACCTCACTCCTTTCTAGAACTCTCAGATATAACCATCACCCCCTAGCTTAATTCCTGGATTAGAGCCTCTTGCTCTTCCAAGCTGATTCTTTGAATTATTCCACCAAATTTTACAGCAAGAAACATCTCATAGCAGTACCACAGTTAAATCCATGTTCAGCTTAAATTCCAGCAATTTCTAGGACTTGAGTTATTCCTTACACCAGCTGCTTGCTGAAATAATTCAGAAACGTGAAAACTGAAGTTCTGTCCAGTTTTTGGAAGAGGAACAGGGAGGGAAAGTAAATGATATTAGAATGGAAAACAATGTCAGAAAACTATGGTGAAAGCCAACATTTTGAGAGGAAGAGAAATTTATAATAAAGGGAAAAATCAGTATGTTCTTGTAAAATGCTGTACAAATCTCCTTGAACAATTTGTTCTCTTAATTGTGAAAAACTTTGTGAGAAGAATTATGAAGGCTCCTGAGCATGTGAGCCTTGGAGGCTGTATATTAGTCACACTGCTGAATCTTCTCTGCAACAGAAATACACTCCCTACCATTTCTTGCCTTTAAAACACTGGAGTTTAGAACTTCCCACCCAAAACAAAAAGCATATGTGTGTGTGTGCATGTAAAATATGTGTGGAATAGATGGTGATAGAAAGTAACCTACATTGGGCTTTCCAGGTCACAAGACATTAAAAAAAAAAACCTTCTAAGGGTGTTAGGGTGTTCTAAAAAAATAGGGAAATGACTTACAGCACCTTATCCACAGTGGTTGCTGTAACATTTTGCTACTAACAACTATTCCAGTTGAATGAATGTGAGTTCTTTAAAACCCTGGGCTTGTTTAAGTTAAAATTTAATCAAAAAGATGAATGTACTGTGTGATACAAGAGTCTAATTTTAACTATATTAATAGGTGCACCTGATAAGGAAAGGATTTGTTTTAGAAGGATAAACATCTCAGATCCTAAACTGAAGTACACTTAATACAGTATAGTCTTATGAAAAAAAGTCTACCCTGTTGCAGCACATTTCTGCACTGAGATCATTCATTAAAGTATGTTTCTTCCACAATGTGAGTACTTATCTGAATTAGTCCCTCTAGGAGCCCATCATTTGGAAACCATATGTTGTCATAGTACTTAAAAAGCTTTCTTCACCCCCTGTTATTTATCCCCAAATATACTGAACAATTTATGCAACTTTTTTTTTTTTTTTTTTTTTTTAATTGCTGGATTACTGTGCAATAAAATTAACCTGGTGAGAAGTCATATTTGCTTCTGGAAGAAATTACTTGCTAAACTGCTCTCTAATGGAACAGATCTATCACTTCATACTGTTGGGGATGAAAGGATGTACGCATTGCTTATGCAGTGTGTTTCTGTCTTTTAAAATGAACCTCTAAAATAACCTTTGCACAGAAAGGGCTGTTACATTTCTTAGTCAAATTCATTGGAACCAAGATTGCATAAGACTCTTGGATACCAAAAATATTTCTTTCCCTCCCTCCTTTTGTGGCTTATCTTCAACTTCTCCCATTTCCTTGAAAAATGGGTAGAATTTATAACAGAACAAGACAGTCTTGTAGATGAAATGCTTACACAAATGCAGAAATATTGATAAAAGGTCCTCCAAACTTTCTGAAAATTCCAATCATCTTACTTTTAAAATTAGGTGGAAGCATTTAATTCAAGCACTGTAACTCAGGCTTGATAAGTTAAATCTTGTCTATTATTCCATAAGGAGATACACATATCTTAACAGCAACTAATAATCTTAACATACTGAAAATTGTGTGATTAAAAGGTAATACTATAAAGTGATAAGTACTTGTAATATGTGCAGACTCTTAGTGCCCCTTGAAATGAACAATTATAATGTATTTTTTACACTCACATTCACTTACCTTCAGGAAAAAATCCCAATTATCTGCACATATTTTAGATGGTACTACAACTGATGTCAGTCAGTGTAGGAAGGTAGTTTACAGGTCTGTGGAAGTTTTCTTGGTATGTTGAGTCTCGTTGAAGTCAAAATTTGAAAATGTGCTATTATAAAACCTGTATCTCTCCTTATATCCATGTTAAAAAGCCATCAACTCCTTCTTAAAGAATACTTGCTATGATTACCTTCCTCTTAGTGAAAGGAAGAATACAGCCTCTCAAGAAAACTCAATATATTCCTGCAAGAATTGCAGATTTTATGCCTCTTCCATCATGATAAGTAATGTAGTCAGTCGTGCAAAATTACTTTCGTCTGGGCACCTCTCTTTGTCTATAACCTAGAAGAATATGCTGATGACCAGACAGTCAGGTCACCTGACTTCAGTATACTGATTCGGCTTTTGATGCCAAAAGGCAAAACAGTCCTTTCTATTGTGATTTACAATTCCTGAAAAGACTTTTCACTGGAGCTCTTATGAGGGCCACACAAGAACTCCAAAAAGAAGGTGTTTTAGTAATAATGCAACTTCATTTAGTAGTATCAGAACAGTTAATTAAGGCATGTAGGGTTAAGGAACCATATGAAGGTCTGGGTGTATCTGATGGAAAAAATCTAAGGTCCAAATGGCTGGAAAAAATTGTAAGACTTCTTAAGCCAATCACGGCTCAGTGGTCTGAAATAATGAGTTACTGGTATTTCTTGTCACCTCTGACCAAAATGGAAATCCTCATCATGGAGTAAGCTTTATGTCAGGTTAAAAACAATGGAGAACATTTGCTGCGCTTTCCCCGCCTCTTCCCTCCCCAATACGAATCTGAGACATTAAGTTTCAGCAATGCAACAAGTCAGGGGTAGTAAGCAGATTTGAATCCAAATTCTTAAAATCTCAGGAAGGAATTCAGACTCTATATAAATTAGAATAGCTATGCAGAAGATAATACTTACTCCAATTTAAACCAACAAAACTCAGGTCTGTTCTAATTCTTTATGTCCTTTTAATCCATCTTTACTAATAGTCCTCAATGTTGTTATCTGACAACCCCAGTATTTTGATTGGATGTATTTCTTTAAGTCACTATAGATCCAGCCATGTCTATGGAGCAGGATGTTACTCTGCCCTTTATAACAGTATATAAACATAAGGCCAGCAATACTTAGTTTGGGTGTTTTTTTTGGGGTGTTTATCTCACCTGGTCTTTGTTTTGCAGTTTTGGGGTACTGTGCTTCCTAGTTACTGAGACAATTTGTATTTTCAGTTGCACCAAATGTTTTCTTTCTTGCTTCCACATTATTTTCGGTACCTCCTTTAACTCCATTTCTAGCTGTTATCTCCTTTCACCTTGAAAGTCTTTCTCTCATTCTAGCATTCATTTTCCTAGCAATATTTACATTTTCTGATGCTTTGTTCTTTCACCTTCCCTCAAGGAATCTACAGCCTTCCTTGCCAACTTGTTACTCTTTATGTGTTTGTAAAATCATTTATTATTTATTATTTCACCCTGTGCTTTATTTTTTCATTCATTTTTATCACAGCATTCTTTATCCTTGTCATTTATTTATTTATTTACTCCAAGCTTTTGTGAAACCTTTTTGAAGCACTGGCTCTTCTTGTTGCTCTTTCAGTTATTTTTTTCTCTCTGTTTATCTGGTTATCCACAGTGGTCACTTATTTATTGAAGTTTGTCAAGTTGTTTCTAAGGTATGCTTGTTGTGACAGTTAAAATTCCAACTGTTTTTAGAAACTGCATATGCATTTGTATTTTACATGTATTGCATTTATTTCTTACAAAAACATATAAAACTAAGCAGAACCTCTGTGTCACCAAAATACATTAGGGATTCTACAAAGAAAAACTAATTTGAAAGCTCACGCAGTGAGCTTGAGGATGTTTGACGCTATTACACAAATAGTAGCATGCTATTAGAACTGTCTAATATACCTATCGTGTCTAAATATACCTTTGCTGTCTTTAGTATTTGCAGCCTCGCTGAATGAATGTTGTGGGTTTCTGGTGTAAGTGAAGAGGAAAATGAATGCAAAGAGTATTTTTTTATTTTATTCTTCAAACAATTGACCAGTATTTTGAAGGATATTTAACTGATAATTTAAAATACTATGTCTTTTATCCTCTTAAGGATCTGTCACAGTCCTTAATATTCTTAAGTAATTTTTGCTTGCATTTGATTAGATGTCACAACATCTCACAGTGCTTATTTTAGCTTCTTATATTAACTTAGATTGAAAGTACTTTTAAGGTTTGCTACCTCATATCCAGTCTCTTCTGTGGGAAAGGTTTTTTTAAAATTTGCTTCTTTCCCATAATATACACATATTTTGGTCAAACCAAATTTAATTGACCAAATTTAAATTTCCCCATAATACACACATTTTTGGTCAAAAACCCTGAGTATCTATGGTAGTCAGCCTCACCTCCATCCCTGGAAAGGTGATGGAGCAAATTATCCTCAGTGCAATCTCTAGGCATATCAAGGATAAGAGCAACATTAGGAGCAGTCAACATGGTTTGACCAAGGGGAAGGACATAACCAGTTGGCTAGATGATGGTAGAGCAGTGGGTGTGGTTTATCTTGATTTCAGCAAAGCATTTGACACGGTCTCCCACAGCATCCTCGCAGGGAAACTGAGGAGGTGAGGTCTGGATGATGAAGTAGTGAGGTGGATTGTTACCTGGTTGAAAGGAAGAAGCCAGAGAGTCATGGTCAATGGGACAGAGTCTAGTTGGAGGCCTGTGTCTAGTGGAGTCCCTCAAGGGTCAGTACTAGGACCAGTACTATTCAATATATTCATCAACTACCTGGATGAGGGCACAGAGTGTACTGTCAGCAAGTTTGCTGATGACACAAAACTGGGAGGAGAGGCTGACACGCCAGCAGGCTGTGCTGCCATCAGAGAGACCTGGGCAGGCTGGAGAGCTGGGCAGGGGAAAACTTAATGAAATACAGCAAGGGCAAGTGTAGGGTCTCGCATATGGGCAGGAACAGCCCCATGTATCAGTGTAGGCTGGAGGACAATGTAGAGGAAATGGATCTCAGGGTCCTGGTGGACAGCAGGATGACCATGAGCCAGCACTGTGCCCTTGTGGCCAGGAAGGCCAATGGCATCCTGGGGTGCATTAGAAGGGGTGTGGTCAGTAGGTCGAGAGAGGTTCTCCTCCCCCTCTACTCTGCCCTGGTGTGGCCACATCTGGAATATTGTGTCCATATCTGGGCCCCACAGTTCAAGAAGGACAGGGAGCTGCTTGAGAGAGTCCAGCAGAGAGCCACCAAGATGATTAAGAGAGTGGAGCATCTCCTTTATGAGGAAAGGCTGAGGGAGCTGGGTCTCTTCAGCTTGGAGGAGACTGAGGGGTGACCTCATTAATGTTTATAAATATATGAAGGGTGAGTGTCAGGAGGATGGAGCCAAGCTCTTCACAGTGATGTCCAATGGTAGGACTAGGGGCAATGGGTGCAAGCTGGAGCACAGGAGATTCCAGGTAAGCATAAGAAAAAACTTTCACTGTAAGAGTGATGGGATTGGAACAGGCTGCCCAGAGAAATAGTGGAGTCTCCTCCTCTGGAGACATTCAAAACCTGCCTGGACACTTTCCTATGTGACCTACTGAAGATATTTCTGCTCTGGCAGTGGGGTTGGACTAGATGATCTTTTGAGGTCACTTCCAATCCCTAGCATTCTCTGATTCTGTGTGAAATCGTTAACTTGTTCTCCCATTTGGCATCACATCAAATTTGTGGGAATCCTCTATATTTGACTTTTGTTTCCTCCTCAAAATGAGTGCACCACCTGACATGGTTAAGGTTTTCGGCTCACTTCATGGCCCAGGCAAAATAGCAGGTGGTTAGGATGATCATGGTGCTTTGGCAGAACTGCCTGGGAAACTTACATCTCACTAATGTTACATTGCATTTGGCTTTATGTGGTAGTTTTACAATCTTAAGCAAAACCCAGTGACTTCAGTCTATTTAGATAAAAAGAGCTAGGCTGAATGAGAAGACAAATAGATGGGTAGCATTTGGCATCACATGCAAGGTAATAAGTGCTTGTTAGTTAAGTAAAAGGCAAATGTAAGGACACCTAGCAAACCCATCTGAATTCAACAGGAATGGGAAAAAACCCAAAACAAAACAACTTTTCTCAGCCTTTGAGACAGTTTTGAATACTTCTTAAGGAAATAATTATTTCAGCATGTGATACTGTATTTCGTACATGCTTGGAGTAGAAAAGTGATTCACTGGAGACAGAGAATAGTGCCTCATAACAGGCAGGAGATATCAGGAAATAATTTAGAGAATATGTGCAATATCTCTGGAAGAAAGAGAAGGTGTAAAGAGAGGAGTATTTGTTGTCAACTCTCATGAAAGATGAATAACTCATCCCTATGGCAATGCATAATTAGCTGTACTGTACTGATACATTTTTACATTGGGACAGGAAAAGGTTAAAAAATCTCATATGCAATATTACTTAGTAGGTATTTAACACTTTCATTTTCCCCTGCTGAATTTTAACTGAACAGCATAATGCTATACAAATATAAAACCACACACATGCGCATACATACATTTATTTTTTTTGTCCACATGGTTGCTGAAAGTGTGTTTCAGTTGTACAGAGCAATGTAAAGCACGTTTGTTCTTGTAAATACCATATCTAATTTCAATAAATTAGTTACTCAGGTCTTTTTTGTTCGTGGAAGTTACATAATCAGTTTCATATACACTGTTAACCATTGGCCAAATGTGTATATTAAAGCTTTTGAAGAAGACTATGAAATAACCTAGAAAGTAACCTCTAAAAATGTACTAAAAGATGGAACACTGGTGTTGGTTTTATCACACAGAAAAGCTAAATTTTAATTTTATTTTTTTTAATAGCTCTGTATTTTGATATGTACAAGCTCTAGCATGTATAATAATGCACGTTAGCGTATTTTCTGTTCTCTTGGGTCTAATGTCAGGCTTTCCCAAAGGCATGTGGCTATCAAGCTGCCATGATTGCTTTACAGCAAACAGATTTAATGCAAGTCTAATAAGTTTCTAGGAGTGGATCATTTTGGAGTATCACACCCAAATTTTGTCAATATGTGTGCCACAGTGTCCCAAGTGGTCACAATGAATAAAGCAGTTTATGAGTGAAAAAATTACCTGTCTGTAGATTTACTACCAGAAGCTGCAAACAGTTTCTGTTTCTATAAAGGCTTTTAAAGCCTTATTCCTCTCTCTAGTTTTCATGTATCTTTTATAATTAGAGCCTCACCCACAGCCATACCTATAAAAAACATCTGCAGAACAAACCTAAAGAGGTTGTTTGATTTACATTCATTTTGCAAGGCTTTGTTTTAGCACTTTTCACTCAGGCAAAGGTTCTGTTATTTCAGAAGTCTGAGTAGAGGCTACAGGATTAGGGCTACACTTTGAAAAATTATTAGAAATTTTAAATTTTCTTCTGTAGAACAAAATTATGTGTTTATAATATTAGAAAAACGTGTTGAGTATTGAAACACCAAAACTTGTGACTTGCTGAAAAAAAAAGTTCCCAGTGCAGTGGTAACTGATGCTTGGATTTAGAGTATAAAACTTGCTGAATTAACAAGGTGGAACAGACTTTCATTGACTGCAGCAGTGAAAATTTATTTGATTTAAGAGAGAGGTAATTTCACTGAAGTGGATGAAACCTATGAACTTTAAAATAATGTGTCAATGTGTCCATTCCCAGTTTCACTGAAGAACCTTAAAAATCAAAGACAGAGAAGTTTCATATGGCTGAGTACAACTTGTTATCTACCTTCTGTATGTTACAAAGACACTTGCAAGGAGCCAGAGCCAAGGGGACACAGATCCTTTTGATTTAAGATTGAAATAACTGATATATTTTTTCACCCACTTGCAGGTTTTTAACTTTAAAAAAAGCTTGACTACACTTGGAAACTTTATTACCAAGTCCTAGAATTACACTGTCGTGGCCAGGCTTAAATTTTTTGTCTCCTTACCTGGTATGAAGACTACTTCTAAATAGTCTTACCAAAAAGTTATTCTGAACTGAGGGAGTTTTGTGAAATTCTATACAGTAGTGTAAATCAATCATGAGTTAAAGTGTCTGGCAACAGAAGCTTTCAATAACTGTCACTCCTCTTCTGTGAATGCTTTATTTACATACTAATTTTGCAAAGTATTCAACAACTAAGTTTAATTTCACTTTTGTCAACAGAATGTAATTTTGCCCAGATCATTCTGTCAATAGTACCTGCCAATAGTTTTGAACTTTTTTTCCAACAAGTGGGAAGAACAAGTACTACAAAATACCATTTTATTGAGAGAATTGATGTTTGTTGGGAAGTGGCTGACTGAACTGGTAGTTAACTATCCCTATACAATAGCTGATACTGCATCATTAAGATAAAATTACACTACAAAAAAGTGCTTCTTCCTTTAAAGTAGATTGAAGGTTTTTTAATGCTAATTTTTTCTCCTTTTTGCCAGTTGTTTTGTTAGGTGATACTTTTATATACACTTACATTAAAAAAAAAAAATCCCTTTCTGTATGTATGTTTGATATATAAAATTCCTTCCATGTTGCAGTCATCAAGGGTTCTACCACCCAGCATCAATTCAGCTGCTTCCTTCAATCAAGGAGTGATCAAGAAAAGTGGCATGAAGTTGTGCTGTACTAAAAAATTGCCCTTGATATTCTCACCACAACAAGCAAAAAAGCTGGTCAGAAATTCTTCATTGGACAAGTGGTTTTGTTCACATATTGTCAAGATATGCCCACTGTCAGTACTATTGCTCCAGCACTGAGGCAGCTATGAAAACGGTGTTCCTTTATAGTATAAAAAGAACTGTCTTTTCTAGCATAGATAACAGCAAGGAGTATTTGCAAGATTGCAAAGTGTGTTTTGCCACCATGAATTCTTGACATTTACTGTGTAGAATAAAAATTAGTAGAACTCTAGGCTACCGAAAGTGGCTTTATATTTTGTCTGTTTAACTTCCTGTTTTCTAACTTATGGCTATCATATTCATTCATCTGCATATTTATATATATATAGATATGCTGATTGCAGAGAGAAAAGATTTTGCTGAGTGCAAATATCCCACTGACTCATGCTAACATCTTAAGCTTCCTCGTATGAAAAGGAAAACAGCCATGTCCCTTTACTCTTATACTGTCTTTGTACCACAGATGCTTCACAACTTTCAAACACTAATTTCTTTCCCTCTTGCTCTTTTTTTTTTTTCATTCTTGTTATGCAGAGTATAACAAGGAAGCTGTTTGGGTTTTAGTACAAAGCTTTTACTTGGATGTCTGCAAAAGCAGTGGTTTTATTCCACAGTGTGACTCTACAGGAGTATAGAATTTCATAAGTATATACGCATATGTTTATGTTTGCATGTTTGGGGCTGGGGGGTGCCCTCTATTTAAATGCCATTCAACTATACAAGTATAAACTATAGATTAGACATTCAGGGCATCTGTCCAAACCAGAGACTGCAGTTCTGATAAAGCTGTACATACAGTAAATATTTATTGTGACATAACACTTATAAAAATATTATGACAGGCTTGAAAACATTTTGACAAGCAAGAAAGCTATTTAAAATAGAAATGACAGCCTGATAAAAGGAAAAAAAAGTTAGGATGGCCAGCTTGAAAAGCTATGGAAAGGCCTGTGGTCTTCTTACTTTGCTTTGGTTTACAGTAAAGTGAGCAACTTGCAAAAGTGTTCAGCCACATTTCCTCTAACAAAATATTTGCCTCTAACAAAATATTTGCCTGCTGGTGAGAGGACCTGAAATGAATTTTGCAATTAAAAGTGATGAAAAGAGAAAGATTTTCTCTCAAAGTGCTGACTGGGAAGAGGGTATGAACTGGGGTGCCTGGCTCCTGTCAGATAGGCTAGCTTTTAGATTCAACTGTCAGGAAGAGAGTTCAGGAAGAGGACACTAGCATCCCATTTAATTGGCTCTGTATATTTAATATCTGTAACCTTTGTCAAGCATCTTAGAAGAAATTAGTTACAAATTTTAGGTATAATCTGAGGACAAATTTTGTTGGCTCTTATTTCTCTCATGTAATCTTGTTTCCAGTAATTACAAAATTTTGTTTGCTAGAATAAGCTTGCAATGCTTTTGTTTTTTTAAGTTAGTCTGATATTAAGTGTGAATTCATGTGAAAATAACAACACTAAAAGCATTCTGCATGTATTTTTTACCTTGAAAGGAAAAAAATCATGTGTGCAGGCATCCCCTTGGTGGGGAACACCAGGACGTCCTGAAATGGAGATGAACTCAGCAGCCTGGAAGTTGGAGTATTTTCCATGTAAGGGTTACTTTGACAGATTTTTTTTTTTTTTTTTTCAGATAGGGGGTCTGAGAAGTGTCCCTTGTGCTTACATTGTATATGGCATTTCTGTACACCTCCCAGATAATCTCACAAATCAATGCATAAAAAACTGGAAAAGAAAATGTGACAGTTAATTATTTGACTACCAGTAAGGGTTGAACACACAGTTTTTCTCTGCTGCCTGTTCCCAAGCCATATCTTTCACTGGTGACATTGTGATTCATGAGACTGCTATCTGGAATCTCGTTCTGTTTTACATACTTAGTTCAAAGGGATACTTGCTTTAAACAAATATCATCACAGTATATCAGTTGATATTTTTCTGCTTCAGCCAAACCAGGAGTTCATGATTTTTTTTGTGGTGAGCATTTCCACCCTATCAAGAATAGATGTATAAGCAGAGTAGAAGCAAAGCCTGCTTAATTAGGGAAATTTAATACTCTCCATGTAGTCCATTGAGGACATATTTTTTCTTTCTTACCCAGACTTAGTACCACTGCTAGGTTTTGTGCCCTTCTCTCATGCCCTTTTTCTGCCTACCTGGAGCAGCTCTTGAGTTCCAGTGACTTCCTCTGCTCCATAGTAGTCATGTTTGGTTTTCTTTCCACAGCTTGTCTAGACTGTTCCTGCTTTGTAGTGTTTCCACTCTTGTTTCTGTTCTTACTACCATTGCTTCAGATGTCTTTTCTCTTTCACTGCAGCTTTCTCTGATCCTCTCCCTCTGCCTCCTGATTGTAGCAGTAGGTGCATACAGGTGCATTCATGTCATTCTGTTTAATGTTACATTCAAAGTAAAAGTGACACTTTACAGAGATGCTTCAGAAATTATATTTTAGTGGGAATATAAGCATGAACTGTAATTTAAGATAAGTTTGTGCGTATTTCATTTGTTTTAGTACCTGATAGTCACCATATTTGTCTTACCAGAACATAATGACTTGAAATAAGCTATGTCTCATTCACTGGCATTGGTCTTCTTTAGAACACATTTATTTTTCAGATCAGTTTCACAGCATAAGGTATAGATAGTTATTAGAATACTAATCTTGGTTCTACTGTTTTACCTCTTAGTTTAGCTGGGATTTTTGTTTTGGTTTTTTGGTGGTTTTTTGTTATTGTTGGGGTTTGGTAGTTTTTTGGTTGGTTGGTTGGTTTTTGGTTTTTTTGTGTTTTTTTTTTTTAGGACTCACTTTACAATAGAATTAAAACCAAACTAACTAACAAAAGCCAACAAAAAAAAAAAAACACTACAAAATAAACATCATATCCCAGTTGTTTATTATGTAACTTCCAGTAAATAGACCCACAGTACAATTTAGACATGTGAAGCACTGGATGACCAGAGTTAGACTCATGGTATAGCAGTGGCTTTTTTGTCCTCTTCTGAAACTAGAAATGCTGTGTTAGCTTTTTATTATCTCTGTGTTTGGTTGCTATCTTACTTTTTATCTCATTTTCAGGGTATATTTTATACCAATATATTTAGTTCTTATATCTCTTTGAACTTTTCCTCTCTCAGTGACCCATAAGCACAACTTATCTTTCCTCACTGACTCAAAGTGGCTGAGTTGCAAGTGCACCTCTAAGGCAGGATGTCGTGCAAGGTCAGAGCAGCAGTGCAACGCAAGTGAATGTAAATATATGAGTTCTTGCTCTGAACTTTTGTAAGTTCTTTGAGGGACCTCTGGAGCAATGTGATCTATTGCTTTTGGCAGGCCAGTGTGGTTTTTCATTAGCGCTCAGATTTAGAGGAAGCTTCCCTTCAGTTGTAATAGCATATTATTTAGGTAAGCACTTTTATTGCTTATTTTTCAGAAGGTGTTTTAAAACACACTGACTGAAGGCAGTTTTGCAAGGAAGAAATGCCATTTTCCACTCTCAATTAAAGGATATTTTATTTACAGGAGATCTGAAAAAGAAAGCATCACTGAATGTCAGATGTATATGGACTACTGCCTAGAAAAAGTAGGTGGTCATCTGCTTTTAGTGTAAAAATCCACTAGACAAAAGAGTAAGAACAAAATATGCCAATGGGAAATAGCTTATTTCTGATTATTTATGTTATGGAAAGGAATTACTGGGCAGAAGCACCTCCAGCATGAATGGGATGTGGAGGTGAAAAACATGATAAGGACATGAGGACATGTACTGTTTTAGTGGTGCATATTTGGGCTACTGCTCTCTTCAAACTAATTTTTTCCACACCCAGAGGGAAACTCACACCTTGTAGGAATATTCCGAAACACTTGGTAGGAGGCTGTTTCTTAGACTTCTGCCTTTTAAAATATCTTGTAATCTTGATCAAGTTTTGTAAAATCAAATATTTTGTAAAATCTAGGTTTCATTGTTTTCACATTTTTTTCTTAGCTTCTCTGTGTTCTTAAAAGAATACTATCAGACACAATGGTGGGAGGGAAATGAGAAATCTAAGGGATTAGATCTTAAAATGGGATAATTTAATGCTATCAGAATGGGCTAATAGTTAGAATTCAATTTATTAACAATTGAAGTGTGCTTCTGACTGCTAAATAATCTATTAAATAAGCTATTACCATAACAACAGTAGTGTAAGAAGTCACCATGTATCCACATGTGTTTATTTCTCTCTCAAGAGTCATGATCACAGTAGCAGGACTGACTTGATCTATAAAGGAGGCTTGGGTGAAAAACTAATTGGATCCACTTTTCTATTTCTTGAAAATGTACCTGTAGATTATGGTTCCACGTTTCTGACAGACTTTGTAGCACTGAACTCTTGCTACATCCTAGTGAGTGGGTGTCTCTGAGTGGTCCTTTAGCACCTTCCAGCACATTAAACGACTGTTGTCATCAAATGTAACTAATCTCTTCCTGTGAGCATGTGCTACATCACCTTATTTTTATTCCTTAACTGAGAGATAAAAGGTAATTTTAAAATTCGTTTAGCCAAGAAGATATGAAATAAACCTTAATACTCACTATTAAATAGGGATTAATGTTTGCAGTCACACTAACAGTTTATGTGTGGCTTAGATTTACAAGATAACCAGCTAGTGTGGTTTTAAAGGCGCTAGCTTCTTTAGGTCCAGAAGCATCATCTCCATGAATTCAGTGAGCTATGCCTCAGAAGTTTCAAGCCTTTGTAGATATGAACTTTCAAACTAAATAACCAGAAGACAAATAAAAATGTAAGTAGTGTTATTTTTAGCCTTTGTGCTTGTGGAATATAATATTACACATTAAACAGAGAAAAATTGAAATACAGATACTTCTGCAGTCAGAGCCTGAAGAAAATACCAAATTATGGTCCTCAGGATCAAAATGAAAGAGCTGGCACCACAAACTAGGTGTCAAGAGACATATTGGATTATGTTGAACATGTTCCCTTCCTTAATTTCTAAAGGCACTGTTTTTTCCAGTCAGTTTCTAATTTTGAAAGATCCTTCAAGAGATACAAACTAAGCAAGCTCTTGACCTTGTTCAGAACGATTTCCCAAGCCACAGGGACTTCCCTGATAAAAGGAGTTTATTCTGAGGGTTATTTTTGATTGGATTAAATCAACACTTCAACTTCGAAAATGTGCCTGATGGGACACACAAGATTTACAGGACATATTTTTATGTCTAACCTGTAAAATATATATGGTTATTTTACTTTAGTGTTTTCAGTTTCAGATGGAAAATTAAACACTAAAATATTTGCTGAAAGTGAAAATAAAAGGAGTTTAAATACACTTAGGTTTGTTTGCTTTTATTTAGGGAAAACCGGGTTTTTAAATATTTTGACACATTTCTGATCATTAAAAGGTACTTCTTTGAAAAACATCTAACCATATCATTACAGAATGAATCTATTCTATTTCATCAGTTATATGTGTTTTTCATTTCTACCACTGCATATGAAGAAGTAATAAACAGAGAAAGGGTGCTTTAATAAAACTATAAGCAAATGATGAGTTATATTTTTAAACCACCTGTATATATATGCTCAAGAAACTCTAATAAAGCTGAATTTGAAGACAGCTCTAGCATGGCAAAGACTTTATGTATTACAAGTACAGTTACCAAAACTGTAACATAGCAGCAGTTACAAAAGAGATATAATCCTTGACAGACCAGGTGGTTAAACTGGCCACTTTATCATTGTCCTGGTGGCAAAATGGATATACGTGATTGTTTGGCTGGTGTCCTGTGGACAGCCATTATCATCCTGTCAGTAAGAATAGTGAAGATTAAAAACAATATCTGAAAATACTAGTAGTATCTCTGATTTTTACCCATGAGTTGTCCAAAGATTTCCCACTGTCTACTCAAATATATAAACAGCTGTCTTCTGAGCAAAATCTGTCACTTGCAGCACTTGGCAGACTTTCCATCTAAACTAAACATCATATAGGACCTGAGCACTAGTCAAAGAGGGAGAAAAATGTATGAACAAGCATGTCGATGGAAGACAAGGGGATGAGTAGGGACTGCCAAAAGACCACTACGTGGTCAATGAGCGCTGAGCATTATCAGTAAAGACCAAAGTCCCACTGGGAATATCCAGTTTGATGTCCAATTTCAGGTTCTGACACTATATAGACAGTCCAAAGCAAGGGTGCATGCATGTATCTAGATGTGCAAAATTATCTGGAGGGTCACATCTTCATTTACAGTTCTTTGATACATCTCTGCTCTCCATAACACTGATATATCATTAGCTAACAGTGAAAGTTGCATAAGAATACAGTTTATTACTATTATTATTATTATTATTATTATTATTATTATTATTATTATTATTATTATTATTATTATTATTATTATTATTATTATTATTATTATTATTATTATTGAATAATTATTATTATTTACTTATTTGTTTCTCTTAAGGCAAATCAATATCAGGAAACAGAAGGAGTGAAATCTGTAGGTTTATCTTTCTGCTACAGCATGACAACCAAGTTTTCTGTGTAGCACTGACATGAATGGAATAGAATGTACAACTCTATGGTATTGTGGCTTATAGGTGTTTGTGATAAATATTGGTGAGTGAGTTACTCAAGAAGAAATAAAACAATTAAACTATCTTTTCCTCACAGATATATATTTTGGCCCTTCAAAATATCATGCTCCAAATCTTCTTGCTCTTTTTTATTTTACTGCAGGAGATCTATCGATTCTTCAGGAGATTACAATATGAGGGGGAGTGGTCATTTAATTCTTTTCTTCTGGCCTTAAAATTAATCTGCCAGCAATCCATCAATCAGTGGTCACAGTTTCAGGCTGGCTGTTCTCATTGTAATGGAAAAAGTCTCATTTAAATTGATTGATAAACTCTGAAACTTTGATAAAGTATGGTCTGCTTTTATTAATCTTTTGACTTAATAATGAGCTATCTGATTTCTTCACTCATCCACCTTCTCCTTCCCCTAGCTCTCCTTGATATACACTGCATTATAATATGACTGTGGTTGAGGGTTTTTTTCAAATTCTGTGGCTTTTTTAAAAATAAAAGGTTTACTTTTTTGGTGTGCTTGAGTATTTTTCCTCTGCATTTTATGTACTGTCATTCTGCTTTTTTTTTTTTTGGTTAGCTGTGCAAAAAATCGAATTAATTACTACAGTAGATCAGATCACTGATTTACCTGCACTGGAGTCATCTCCTTGATAGTGCCAGAAACACCAGAGAAATGTGTGAGAAACACCTCTTCTTGCAACAGCCTTTGAAAAGTGGATTATTTATATTGCAACAAAATAACCTTTTTGCATTTTCATACTTTTCAGTACTTTGGTGTTTTCATAAGATGTATAAATGTATAATCACTTATTTTTAATTCTCCTAAGCTTTTAGACTCAATAATATTTTGAAAGAATTAAAAAATTACTGTATCACTGTGTTCAAAATGAAGACTTTGTTTCTATACTAATTTTTGCCTTTCTAATGTTAGAACTCAAGAGACAGCAAATATAAACATCTGATTAACTTCTTTATAAAAATGCTTATTTTTATAGCGTTGACTTAGAGTTTCTTACCTACTGCTTCTTTGAGAAATCAATTTCCTTTTATTTCCTATTGTATTTCCAGAAGTTTTCTAGTACTGTAGCTGAAAATTGTTTGGTCCGTGGGTAGTTGGGGCACTTCAGATATTTTGGTTTATTAGAAGTGGCCTCCTTCTGCTACTTCTTTGCCTCTATTCCTCCATATATCAGCAGTTCTACTTCTGCTAAATACTGCACATAGTTGTGTGTATTGTTTACTGCTTGGTCTGCTAGCTGGGAAAGTGTCCACAGGGATGTCCAGCAAAGTATGACTGCCTAACTGTTTTTCCTTTGGCTTCAGGAAGGCCAAACAATTTCCTCTGTTCACTGCTCAGCTCCATGCCCTTTTCAATTCCTTTGTGTGTGCTTGTGGATGTGTGTGTCTGCATGTCAAATGGGGAATGAGAGCTCAACATAGAGCCCAGTTTCTTTGCAATTGAATTCCTTTTGCTGAAATGAATTTTACTGCCAGGGAACTCGAACCATTGGTCCAGATGAAAAAATATCATTGATTCATGCAGTGAGATTATAATTTCTTACTCAATTCATAAATAGCATTATATTTCACTGTATTTGGTCTAGCTGAGATGAAGTTAATTTTCCCCACAGCAGCACTTAGAGTTCTGTGTTTTGCATTGGTAGCTAGAAAGGTGTTGATAACACACTGGTGTTTTGGTTACTGCTGAGAAATACTCACACAGCATCAAAGTTTTCTCCAATATTTCCCCTTACTACCCTTATCCGTAGGCTGGAAGTGGTCAAGATCTTGGGAGGGCACACAACTGGGACAGCTGACCCAAACTGACCAAAGGGATATTCCACACCATATGATGTCTACTCAGAAATAAAAGCAAGCAGAAGAAAGTGGGAGGGAAGGACATCCGTAATTTACTTTTGTTCTCCAGGGCAACCACTACACATGTACTGAAGCCCTACTTCCTGGGAAGTGGCCAAACATCACCTGCTGATGGGAAGCAGAGAATAAATATTTTGTTCTTTTACTTCTGCACACACAGCTTTGCTTTGTTTCTGTTAAACTGCCTTTGTCTCAACCCACGAGTTTGGGGTTTTTTTTCCGTCTTATTTTCTCCCCTCCCCATCCTGCTGAAAATGGGGGTGATAGAGAGGGTTGGTGGGCACCTGGCATTTAGCCAAGGTCAACCCATCACATTCACTTGCTTCTTAGAACTACAGCTGTCACTTGTGGTCAAGGACACAAGAAGTTTCATTTTTGTGAGATACATCATTAAACTCAAGAGACCTAATGGACACAGATCCCCAAAAGTGCAACATGGTTGTAAATAGTGCATCTTATAATTGTAAGTGATTTAGGTATCTTTGATCTTTTGACTTCAGTAGAAGAGTGCTAAGTCCCATTTTTCAGTGGCGCTTACAAAGCAGCTCATATATCTGCATCTTTTAGAAGCTGGTGAACAGATTCATCTGAGCATTGTTACACTACGGCATGAAAGATTTGCAGACCTGGCTGTGCTTCTGTACGCCATAGTTCAGATAGTTTCCCCCTGCATTTTAGATCAGACCTCTATTGTAAACTTTTTTGACAAAGAAATAAAATTTTACAGGCAGTGCTTTCCATCATATGTATTGGAGAAAAAGAAAGGAAAGAACTAATATTTTATTGATTTTCATATTTCACAGATATATTTCTAATCAAATAAATATTTTCTAACAAATTATCAAACATTTCAAGCTTCCAACTGCCAGGCCCCATACTCCTGAAGTGAAATTAGATAATTTGTTGTACTAGAAAGGTCAACGTGACAGTTGATGTTAACCAGCAAACATGTAAATGTATAGATTTGTTGACCCTGGACATTTGATTTTTCTTGTTGATGTCAGTGTTTCTGGAGCTAATCTCAAATGCCACATTAATCTAATTCCTTATATTTTGCTTCTGGCACATTTCAATTCCATTTGTTAACCTCACTTTACAGGAAAAGGTTGAGCAAATAGAGTTGTGATATGTTTTGCTTCTCTCTAGAAATATTTTATGACTTTCTAATTTGACTATATATGTCTGTGCTTTAAAGGATTAATTTTGTTTCTTTGTATACTTGACAGTCTCTATTCAGAGCTACCAGTAGAAAACATACTAAAATAACAACTCTCCACATGCTAGGAAACTGTGCTGTCAACAACCATTATGAATCCACAAAATCATGTGTTTTATGGAACAGTTAAGGTGCACTGTGAATAAATATCCTCACAGTCCCGCTCTGTTCTGATATAAGTTTCCAGATCTGTAAAAAGTATGAGACACTTGTGCAAAACAAAGGGACAAAATCCCACATCTCCCTTTTATCTTTGACATCATGTGTTCATTTTTGTGCTTGTTTGTTTGAATATAGAAGATATTGGACATTTTTACCAACCTGTGTAGTTCCTTTGTTCTGAATTCATCCACTTGATGAATTCATCCTCTTGAATGTTATGCAGTCATGGATATTGTAATGTTCTTACAGTCATGCTATATAGTTCTGCTATCTTCATTTAATCTCAAATACACCTATTACAGAGGCACCTGGTTAATCCTTAGAGATGACCAGGAGCTGAAGAGGATTAATAAAAGCAACAGTTTCCTGCAGGTGAATGCTGCCAATTGAATATCAATTATGTTATGACGTACTTGAGCCTAGTGATGAGCATAATCTGTTGGGATCATGTTGCTGTGTAGATCTTTGATGCTCACTGTTGTTTGTGAAAACTGCAAATGAAGGGAAGGTAAATATCCAGAAGGATGGATTGCATCCAAAGTCAAACTCACCTCAGTCCTCCAGCACATAAATGAAATAATGAAATTGAAAAAGTACGTGTTGGAAACTGGATGCCTCAGGGTGTTGTCAGTCATAAAGGAGGCGGGTGAGTTTGAAAGTGCAGTGGTGGCAGTCACTATGCAAGATCTCAAAAACATTATTGATATTTTGTTGAGTGGGAATAAAAGTACAACAATATATAACTAATATAAGCTATGAAGTAAGAGACTTCCTGAGCTCATGAGAGGTGGCAGGTGGTGGTTCTGTCCAGCATACAAACAGGTTTGAATAGGAGATGTGGGCTTAACACATGTAGTGCAAGTAGAAAACTTTCTACTACTCAGCCTTGTCTGCACAGAAAATTCTTATATGTTACATATACAGTTAAAAAAAATGAAATTTAAGGATAAGTAAGGAAAACCAAAATAATCTTTCAAGAGATGCTTGTCGTAAAACTGAGGCCGACTATCTACAATCAGAAAATAATGGGGCCTAAATCAGGAGACTGTGTTGTCCTCTGAAAAAAATTTTGCCTTAAGGAAAAGAAAGTGACTTTACACCTGTCTGAATACTGTCATAATGTAAGAGAGTATTCCTTGTTGAGATAGTACTGTAAAATTTTCAAATAAAAAGTACACTCAACGTTTTTAATCCACCTCTGTATGAAGTATCACATACTGCTTAACCTTTGAGACAGACTAAGATGATGGGAGACTGTTTTATTTTGACTGGATGGGATTACAAATTTTTGCTACTCTCTGGAAATTTCAGTGTATCTTACTTTTGAATTTTTTTCACTCTCCAGAGAGCAAACTGTGTTCTGAAAAACTAACCATCCTGGATACACATATAATTTCTGCAAGACACATACTTTTTGAAATGAAATTCTTTAAAATATATTGTTAGTAGAAATCAAAATTAATGTATTTGTAACTGTACTCCTGAAAGCCTTACACTGGTTGCTAAAACAGTATTTTTTTACTATTTGACTAAGTTGGCCTTAACCTAAAATTTACTATGGCTTTAGTGGCTTTGATTCTAATTTTAGCCAACTGCCCTTTTAACCTGCTGCTCTCTACTGATGGAATCATAGTACTCTGAAATTGCTTATGGAGCTCAGGAGACGAGTGTGAGTAAAATAATCAGGTGTGTGGAATGTTATATTGTTGGTCTTGTGGGAAATCTTTATCCATAGAGTTCAAGACTCAAAATAATTTATAAAAGTTAAAATGAAAATTAGTCTGATTGATTGGGACCTTTGTGTTTGCATCAGAGAGAAATAAATTCAACTTAAACGCATGGAAGAAAATCCTACAAGAATGACTCAAATCAGATAGCTCTAATTTTTGTCATACTAAATGTTGTTATAAGTGAAGATAATGCAATTTGAAAAAGCAAAAAAATTATTTGGTAAATGTTTGATACACAATTTAATAATTGTTGACTAGTTAGAGAAAGCTCTTGTTTACTTTAAATGGATGCTTTATCAAGATGAGAGTAAGACAGAACCCACAGGCAAGCTGTCTGAAATACAGTATAAATCTGTGAGTGCAAACTTCTAATGTGAGTATATCTTCAAATGCTACCTTGAACCCAGGATGTTATCATGGTGGCAATGATGGGAAATTTAGCAAAGGGAATTTGAAAGTTCACTTGTCTGTCTTTTTCACCAGAAATATTCCTAAACTTTTCTAGTGTAAATATTTTTAATTGCAACCAATGTTACACAGATGCCTCGTCCAATTGATTTACTACTGCAATCAGATTTGTACGCCCTGTGCTATCAGGGAAAAAACTTGAAAGTACAAACAAGGAAGCCAGGGTCATAATCAGAACTTTAGAATTTAATAAGGTAGAACTCCACAGAAGTAAGCAAACCTTTCCTTTCTGCTCTAGTACAAGTGCGTCAATTGCTCCAATATCACCAAGCAAAGCACAGTTTAGAAAATGCCATTATCAGTTAAATGGCCTCCATAAGCCAAAGGATCATTTGCCTTACTATTAAATTCTCTGACAATAGCTCTTGTTGCATTCTTTTATTTCACCTGTACTCATGTTTATGCTCCATATTTGTGGAATCTTTTTATTATTTAACTGTATCTGCTTCCAACTGGCATTTGCTCAGTTTTTGGAATATTTAAATATAGACACTTCTTACTTTTCTGTAACTTGTCAGGGGAAAGGTTGCTCACGTGGTATAAGAGGTGTTCTGAGGATTCTCCACGCTACAGAGCCGTGTTTGATTTTGCTCAAGGGATGAATCCCGAAGAAGGGCTTCAAAGATGTCCTATTTGTTGATTGAAAGTTTTTGTCCTGGAAAAAGAAGAGCTAAGAAGGAAATCCCACGACTTTATTTTTGTCTTCTTTCTCCCATTAGGATTATTTTCTCATTTACTCCATCAACTCTGCTTTCATGCAGTGGAACAATAGAAGTTGCTGGTGAGTAGCTGACAGACAAAAAGTAGAAGAGGTCACTGTGTGGTTTGGGACAGTCCTGTCTCTGTGGAGCTGCAGGGATGTTAACATAAATCAACATTTATTTTAGTATGAAAGCAAAGGCAAGAATGATAGTAATTCTTCCCAGGATACAAGAAAAAAGGAGAAAGAAAAATCTTTCCTTATACACTGTTCTTTCTCCATGCTGGAAAATCCAAATGGGATAGAAATGAACTCTATGCTTTCAGCAGTAGTTGAGTTGTTAGTGGCTGTACATAGGTGAAGAAAAATAAGAACAACTGGAGGCTCTAGCCACAGGACAGGCAGGAGAAAAGGAGACAGAAAGATAGATGTGTGAAGTTCACGTCTTAGTGTGAAGAAATGTGATGGGATAGAAATGCATGCTCACAATACAGAATTAGTAAGGGAAAATGTAGGCAAGGGAAAAAAGTGAAGGAAGATTATTGTTTTCAGCAGAAAAAGAGAATTATCTGAAATTAGCTGCTTTTGCCATATAGTGTACAAAAAGTGAATTGCATTAACTCAAGGATGATAATACATCATTAATAGCCTTCAATGGCTAAAATTAAAGCTACTTGTTTGTCTGAAAGGTCACATACAATACCCAGAAGTAAAGCACCATCTCTGCCTCAGCTAGAATAGGTGTTCTTATCTGTGGCCATAAATGAGAAGGCGTTAACCATTTTCTTGTTTACCTACAGACATTATATAGTAGATTCTCTCCATTTTCAAGTTCTGCCTGTGTAAGGGTTTTACTTTAGGCTTCAAGCTTTACCTGGCAGTTTTACCTACCTCATTTCAGATCTGACTTCCACTACCTCCTGTTGAAGCTTAGATGAGTTTGATTTGCTGACTGATTTTTTTCAAGGCCTTGCTTCAAATTTGTCTTGTCTGCATTTCAAAAATGCTCATCATTCAGATTATGATGCTTATGGCAGAAACAGAAGGTCCTGTAGCTTTGACCTGCCTGTGCTGATTTCCTTATTATTCATGTGCACTAAACCTAAGCAAACATATTTCAGAAATAGGCTTTTGGTTTATTATGTTCAAACATCTATAAATACTAGTCAGATTTTTCTGATAGATAAACACATAGACTGGTCAGGAATATAAAAAATTCATATATTAATCTGTACTGAAAACCTAATGTTAATAAGCATGAACACTGTAACTTGTTACGCCAACCTCTCAGAGGGCTAGAAAAAATTAGCTTGTATGGAATCTTGTACCTAAGAAGAAGGTATCCTTAATTCCTTTGCTATTCCTATTCCTTTTGTTTATTTCTTAAGTGATTGGCTTAAAGTTTGCTTTCACTGAATCATATAAACACAAAAGCTGGAAAGCAGCCTTGCAGATGACCTTGTCCAATCCCAACTGATCAAGTAGAATTAGCTAGAGGTCAGGGCTGTGTCCAACTATGTTTTTAACACCTCCAAAGATGGAGACTCCACAATGTCTATGGGTACTCTCTTCTAGAGCTTGACCACCCTTACAGTAAAAAATGTTATGTTTAAATGTTCTTATGTTTAAATGTAATTTTCTATATTTCAGTATATGTCTATTGCCTCTTGTCCTGTCACTGGGCACCACATAGACTCCATCTTCTTTACTCTTCCCATTAAGTCTTTGTAAACACGGATAAGATCCTTCTGAGTGTTTTCTTCTCCAAGCAGGAGTCTCAGCTCTCTGAACCTATCCTTGCATGAGAGGTGCTCCAGTCCCTTCATCATCTTTGAAGCCTTTTACTGGAGCAGCTCCGATAAGCGCATGTCTCCACTGCATCAGGGAGCCCAGAAAAAGACACAGCACTCTAGATGTGTCACCAGGGCTGAACAGAGGGGAAGGGTTGCCTTCCTTGGCCTGCTGTCAATGTTTCTCCTAGGAGCTTCCACTGCACTCTGGAAGAGACCCATGCTGGAGCAGTTTGTGAAGAAGTACAGCCCATGGGAAGGACTCACACTCACATTGGAAAATTTCATGGAGGCTAGGACCCCATGCTGGAGTAGGGAAAGAGCATGAGAAGGGACTGGCAGGGACAACATGTAATGAACTGACCACCGCTGACATTGCCCATGCCATTCGGGTGTGGGGAGGTAGAGAAGTTGAGCCCAGGGAGAATGGAGGAGTGAGGGGAGAGTGTTTTAAGTTTTGTTCTTATTTCTCATTATCCTACTCTGACTTGATTGGCAATAAATTAAATTAATGTCCCAAAGTGGAGTCTGTTTTGCCTGTGACAGCAACTGCTGAGCCATCTCCCTGTCCTTATCTGAACTCATGAGCTTGTTGTTGTATTTTTTACCCCTGTCCCATTAAGGAGGAGGACAGATAGAGCAGCTTGGTGGGCAGCTGACAGCCAGCCAAGGTCAACCCACCACAGGATTATAAACATAAAGCTCTTACTGAATATCTGGAATTAAAAAAAAATTAGACTACTGATGGGCTAAAATAATAAAGATCAGAAGAAACCACTCATATTATTTATGTGCAACCGCCTAGATGAGTGGCAACAGACATACTAAATCCAGAGGAGTTGCATGGGGCACCTGAGATGATAAATTGAATGAAGTGGCCTAAATATGTTCATAACAACAGTGTTTGTCAGAATAGTTTTTAAAATAAAATTAATAACAAGCAATAAAAATGAATACTGGTAGTTGTATATTTATTATTTTAATAATACAGATACTATCACAGAAGTTAGAGATACATAAATATTACAGCTATTAGTGATATGACATCTTAGAGTATGCATGGCACTTCTCAGAGGACTGTTAAATACACTGCTGGAAGAGGGAGGGGCAAGACAGGAAAATAGTTGGAGAACACTAAGCCATTGCGCTATTATGTGGAGATTGTTCTGTGCTTGGATCTTTTGATGTAGCAGTACAGCTTTTAAAAATATGGTTTGTAGGTTGGCATAAGACAATATGCTTGGGCAGGAGGATAGGAGACGTCACAGACATTAGAAGAGAAGATTATTGAAGTAGAGATACTAGCTTTTGTGCAAGATGGGATGTTCAGGGTTAGTTGGTTGGTTCAACTATGGTATTGAGAAAGGTGTGGAGGTGTGCAGACTTCGGTGCTGAAGTATGCAGGCAGCCAGAATAATTTTATATTAATATCTTTAGGTTTGATTTAAATGTACACAGCTTTATATGAGTCTTTTTAAAACAGAATTTGGATTAAATGTTGTGTGAGGTATAACTGGGAAAAGAAATAAAAAGCAATATCTAATTTGCAAAATCTTTGAGTTATAAAGAGCACTAGAGTTCTGGAAAATAATGAGGCAGAGCCAAAAGAATGGATTTGTGAAGAAAATAATTAGCCACGAATTATAAAAAAGGATTATTTATCATTTATAAAATAAGTTCTTTTATAATATTTTACTCATCAACTGAAATTTGAAACAGATAGGCTTATTTTCCTGCTGCTGCACTCCCCATAGATGGATGCCTCTTGTGTTCACAGATCATAATTCTCCATATCAATAGTACCATAAATATGATTGTTTTAAGAAAGAGAATCTTTTTTCCTGTTAAGTTATTGGTAATGGATAGAATAGTAACTTTGGTTATTTACTTTTTCTATTTTCATGTTCACAGAATGTATTTATTCTTTTGAGTGCATCTGTCTCAGATTATATAGATATTTACCAAGAAGAGGGCCACAAGTCAGTCAGGCGTCAGAGTGAAGCATCTACCTGTTTTCACTGGTTTCTAGGAAGCTGAAACTTTGCTGAGTAATATATAATAAACCCAATATTTTTTAAATAAATGAATATGCAAAATATGACCTCTACTTTTCAAGGTGTTTCTTTTCTAATTTGCCATTTTAAAACAATTGTATTATAATACAGAAATAGAAATATAATGCAATTACCAAAAGAATGGAGTATTTTTCCCTGCTCTCAAAAAAGTTCAAGCAATTTCATCCACACTGACAGCACTGTGAGAGTCTATGTGGTCTATTTGCAGGTGTGGAAACTTTCGTCTCTTCATACATTATCTATCAAAAGACAGTAGATGCTAATTTTATCTTTACTGCATCTTACTGATGAAGCATACTCATGTCTCAGATGCAGAGATGGGGTTACTCATTGTTTATGATGACAGTTGCCTTTTAAAGAAGCAGGGAACAGAGTATCTGAGGGATGCATGTGTCCTGCCAGGAACACAGCAGGAAAAATATCTTCCATTTGGGATAAGATGTACTGACAGCACAGTAGGAACAGCTGAAATTAACTGTACATTTGTAGTTTTTGTACTGACCTGGATCACTGAAACCAACTGTGGTAGTCTGACCCACAGTGGGACCATGAGGTTGTGTACTGCTCTCCCCCATCCCCGCACCCTCCAGTGGGACGGAGAGGAGAAAATATAAAAGAATGGGGCTCAGGGGTCGAGACACGACCAGTTTACTGGAATAGTAAGGAAGAGAGAAACACCACCAAACAACAATACTAATGAAAGCATATACAACACAAGTGATACACGGAACCAAAGAGCTCACCACCCGACCTTGTCCTGAACCATGGTACCTGGCATCCCCCTCTTCCTGGAACTTCCCTGTTTAAATACTGAGCATGACATCACATGGCATGGAATAACTGCTTTGTCCCCTTTGGGTCAGCTCTCCCAGCTGCTCCCCTCCCAGTTCCCTCTGAACAATTAAATCTATCCTAACCAAACTCAGGACACCAACTTACACGTGTCCTATGATTTGACAAACCTTTTTTCTGAAGAGTAGAAAAAGGAAAATTGTTGCATAGCTATTGACTGGCCATTTACAAATATTTTTGCCACAAACACCAGTTGCTGTATTTGAAACCAAACCAAACCAACCCAACCCCAAACCCAAAAGCTAATAAACATTTCCAAAGTAATTTATTATGAATTTTATTTAAAAAAAAAAGAAAAAAAAAAGTGAAGGGGGAAATTACTCCAGTAATTTGCAAGCTTTAGCTCTCTGCCTTTGTTGCAAACCAACGAGAAACTGAACTAATGAGCTGGCAGTGAAGCTGTGGTGAGCACCCAACAAGTCCTGAGGAACTGGGCAAAAGACGAGGAGTGCTAGTAGGTATCAATGGCCCTCAATATATATTTAAAGGCTTAAAGTTCCACCAGAAATTTTATGCTGGTAGACCACAGGATGGATGCTATGAGTACATCCATTTATGCTTGAAAAAAAATGAATTAAAGAACTCAGACTTCGAGATAAACATCAGTCCTACATATCAAAATGCTTTGGTAGCAATTTCTGATTCCCATTCGTGTTTTTGATTTCAGCCATTTTCTGTGTTTCTTTAAACACATTAGAAGGTAGGAAAAAAAAATCAGGGCTGATGATGCTTCCTGTCTGTTTAGGCTTGATGTTTTCAGAGGTTTGCAAGCCAGTGTTCCAGTCCACATTCTGGGTGAGTTGCTGACTGAGTTCATGCAACATTCATTGTTTTTCTTTGATGTGAAGCTGTAAACGTTCTAAACCTTGTCTTTTCTTTCAAGCTCTACAATTTATATGCTGATTCACCTGCAAGCTCTTGTAGTAGGAAATAGCATCGTACTAAACTTCACTGTTAAAAGAAGTTCACTTGTCCAGCCTGTAGAAGTAAAGATTGTCTATTTACGAAATGGCTTAGGGATGAGAATTAATGGTGTTTGCAGATAGTGGAAGGTATTGAAGAGTCAAACCCAAGGTAGCTAGCAGGTAGTATTTATGAAGAATTATTTTAGAGGAAGATAGAATATTTAAAACAATTGCATTTCTATATGATTTTAAGAACAGCAACAGGGTTAGACCTAGGAATGAACTGGACAATGAGTTCATTATTGTTTTAGTTGGCTCAGAGATAGAATACAAAAGAGATTGTGTCTACATTTAAAGCGGTGCTTTAAAGTAGAAATCACTTTCAAGATAAGAATAGTTGAAGACACTGAAATATAGGTAATTCTATGACTGAAAATGGTAAACCTGACGGTTAAATTTGGCAGAAAGTGGTAAAGAAGGATGACAGCTATTGGCTCATGTGAAGAAACTAACCATTGCACAAAGAGGGGTGAGACAGTTTCACATGTATGAAGATTTTTTTTAGTACAATCCATACCTGCTAACACCTATTGACTGTAGCAGTGAAAGCTAATTTTGGAGGAAAAAGAAAGAAGAGGCAGATGAGAAATGGAAAACTCTCCACAGTAGTCAGCTGGGAGAAACAGCAGTGAATGTCCCAGACAAGGAGGGGAGAAAATTTCTCTAGTGCACTGCTGATGATGTTGACATTTTTTTACCATGCTTTTTCCCTAATACTGAGTACTTTTCCTTAGGACCTGCTCAAAATTCCTGTTGTTTGTTCCTGCTTGTGATGTTATTAGCACTGGTTGAGTACGTTAATTAGACATCAGTTTTGCATATTCATTAGCTGTTCAGTCTGTGCAAATGAAATAGTGCATAGTTCCTTTGAAGTATTTCAGTAACTTCTCTTCTTTGCTGTGCTCTATATTTGGTTGACTGTAATATAAATTAAAATCTGCAAAGCAAGAAATGAGGCAAAAAGAGGTATTTCTCATGCCAGAGACAGTTGCTGGACATGAGAACCTGTCAAGAGTTATTTCAGGTGCAAACCCATGAGAGCATTTGCACTGAGAAAACAGCATGGGAACACATGGGAAAACTTGCATAGAGGCTCTAGAATAACATTGCCACAACAGCTTGATGAATGGCTACAGAGCCACAAACATTTGGCCCTTAGCACATCTGTAGCTAACACTCTAAGCCACCTCTGATGCTATGCAACATAACTGTATAACCTCTGACAAATAGCATGTTACTATTTGAGAATAAGCTATTAAGTTTTGGTAGTCTTGTTTATGGGAACTCATGTGTAAACTAGACTTCAGCATTAATCTAGAAAGTAGATAAATGAAATGAAAAAAAATGAAAGAAATGATGGAGAAATGCCAGCCTGGAAAAGAAGTGAGTTCATAGAACACAAATATTGAAGCAAACTTCTCTAGCTACTGAATTGCCAGATTCTTGTATGTGTCCATACTGATTCCATTTTTACCTTTTTTATCAGATAAGACTACAGAAAAAAGTGCCATATTTTGGACTCGAGGCACTTTAAAAAAATCAAGTAGAAGTAAGCCATTGGTATGTGGATGGTATAGAAACTGTTTGACATTAAAAGGAAGAAAGGAAAGAAATGAAAGGTAGACTTGCAAGAAAAAAGGTAAAATAGGGAAAGGTAAGATTGTATTTCAAGCAGAATAGCGAAATCTGCAGATGTAAGATTAAAAGCAGGATTGTACATTTTACAATTTAAAGTATGCTTTCTATGGAGCTGTTCATATTACTTCTGGAGACTGGCTTTTGCTTTGATAATTTTAATTTTTATGAGACTTTAAGACATAAAGTGACTTCATCTTGTTTTGGAAGTGTATTCACATAAAGTTATCGAATGTTTGCAGGGAACAAATGTACATGCCTTGTCTTTGTTTACAGGAGTTACCTGCCAGTCTATGTGGAGCAGTTACCGTGTGCAAAGTGTTACTCACTGCTGGCACAGACCTCATTTGTGCTGGTGGCCCTTTCAGTCATCTCAGGGAGTTTTTCTGTTCCATTATGGTAGCCGAGTGACTTATTTTCATGTTCATATAATCAAAAACTAATGTTTTAATGCTTTGCACAATGGTTATTTTATAGCAATTCTGAAAATAAAATTAACATCTTCTGAAACATGTACTCATTTGTGTCTGTGCCAACTGGGAACCATTGCTTATTTGGCAGGTTGTTTCACTGGGCTGCAGGCCAGTCAAGTGAAGTATTCAGTACTTTTTTTTTTTTTTTAGTATGACCAATATGGGACTTTTGGCTTTTGCCTTATGTTACTGCTTTTTTGGTTGGATTATAATAATTTGGGCATTTACATGAACAGTAGTAATTATGTTCTAATAAATAGCATTTGTGAATCTCCTGGAATCTTTAGCAGATTTCAGACCTGAGATTTCTTTCAAGTATTGTTTTTTCTTTAACAGGTTGTTAGTGATTAAAAAAAAGAATAAATCTTTGTAGGTGTTTATAGGTGGGCCAGAATACACCAATATGGCTAAACTGGGAACGTATAGAGAAAAATTGTAAATACACTCTACAGAAGGTTTGCAAATTTTGTTGCTTCTTTTTTGTTTTCTTTGAAGTCTAGGCTTATCTACTTACGAAGAATACAGGCTCAGACTAGATTGCTGGAACAGAAAATACACTTCTGCCAGGAAATCCATGAAAATTGATTATTTTCCCTGTTTATTTATATTTGTCCCCACATTAAAAAGACTTAATTTACCTTCACAAGATACCTTATTTCCTGTGGTGTTGTTCTAGTTGGGTTTTATTTGGTGGATATTCCTCATGACATGTGTTTTAGGGTGTCCATTACACAACAATATCTTTGGTATTTTTCCATTATGTAGAATGCAAAATTTATGGAGGATGGATTAGAGGGACGTGGTTCTGACTACATCTTCTGCTGCTCTGGCTAAAAGATGGTCTAGAACAAGAGCTGGATTGAGTCTTTTCCCAAGGGCTATTGAGAAACAAAAGGTACAAAGTGGCTAACAGTTTGTCTTTCACTTTCTTACTGCAAACAGTTGTTGCATGCACAGGTCTAATTATACAAAACACTGGCAGTCGTCTGCCTTCTGCACATTTCATTATTGTAGGACAATGGAGTTTATCTCTTAACTATCTTTTTATCTGGTGGATGTGGAATAAGTATCTGAAGCAGTGAGCAGTTTATCAGTTATCCAAGCTTATTAAAAATCAACAAAACTCGCAGGAATAATTTCATTCTTTTTTGTTTTTAAATTGACCTACCATTCCTATCCTTCTGAGAAAAGTACATGCTTTGTCAGTTTCCATTATGGCATCAGGTTATGTGGCAGTATTAAGGAGGACACCTCAGATGTTAGTCATACAATAGGTACTGCATTCCATATAGAGCTAATATTCATCTACCTGTCCATATCTAGCAACAGAAGTAAAAAAAAAAGAAAAAAGAAAGGCTTGTTCAACTACTTATCTTTATTTGTAAAGTCTTGAGAGCTCATGTAGGTGATTTCAGAATTTCTGTTAATCAAAGGTGACTGAGAACATTATTTAAACAGGAGCAAGTAGATGATACTGTTCACAGATATAATAAAAAAACTAGATGTGATAGTCTGAGTTTGTGTAATAATTCTTTTCCCTCTGTCTCCTTTGTCTTCTTCCTCTTCACTGTTGCTGCCCAGGTGAATCTGCAAGAAAAATGTTGTCAGCATTTTGACTTCTGAATTCAGTAACAAAGTGAGGGCAGTCAGTGCCATGGACAAAGCCCAATACCTAACTGGAATACTTACTGGCAGCCTGTAAACATAGAACTTTTTCTTAATCCCATGTAGAGTATATAACTCCTCTTAATCTTTTAAAATACATTCCTCTTTGCTGAATCTATCATTAAATAAGGTACAGATACACAATTATTGTTTGCTCTTTCTTTGACTTGTCTCTCTAAGGGGTGTTAGATGTTAGCTAGCACAAGTTAGGTGGCTTCACTGATAAACCAAAGCTTAACAAGCCATTTCTAGTGTAAAGCGGATAAAAGTGGGATATCTTTGAGTTTTGCAGTTGTTTCTCCGTTATTCCAAATTAGTCCCAAATCCATCTCTACAGTACAGCTGCAGTGATTTGTGTGGGATTTTGAACTCACAAGAGTGCAGGAGACCAAATACAGCATCCTCTGCCACAATCCCAAGTTCTTTGAATGGACATAGAAGCAAGAGCTGGTATGTCTTATTTCCATCTGCTTCTTCTTCATTTTGATAGAGTCCGGAAGGAAATCTCCTAGAAAAAGAGTACCAGTCAGAGTCAGTCTAATACCAATACTTGTACAGACAGCTTAGTGGCATTTCTTCCTCACTGCTTCTTTTTATTCTAGCCTCATCAGCTCTTCCTCATGCCTGTATTTTCTCACTGTCTTCAGATGCTGTCCATTCCTCATAATGGCCTTTCCATCTCAGTTTCCTAGTCCTTTTCTTAGTCCTTCCAGAGTTCCCTTCTTAAATTTTGTTTTTTTAATTAAAATTAAAAGCAGCTGATCTAATAAATGTTTCAGTTACTTAAATGTATGTAGTGGGATTCTTAATGTATAAGAAATGTAGGATGGTTCAGTTATGTCGTTAGCTTTCCTCTGATTTTTATGATTCCACTGATAACTTTCTCATATGAAGTTATATAGTACGACATAAAACTACTTGATAATTGATGTAGAATGAAGACTTAAGAGGTGTAAAGTTTGCATGTGTAATTATGTTAAATCACATAAATGTGTCCTGGCTTTATTAGGATAGAGTTAATATTCTTCTTAGTAATTAGAATAGCTGTGTTTTAATTTCAGTGTGGAGCTTGCTATGAGAAGAACGTTGATAAAAGTACCGATGTCATTAGTTGCTGCTGGAGCTCAAGGCCACCGTGTTTGGTTGTTCACAGCCATATCAGGGCTGGGAGGGAGAAGTGCAGTGAATAGCAAACCCCAAACTGGCATTTGGATGTGCAAATGAAATATTCCAGATCATATCACATTATGTCAATATATTAGTGAGGGGCTCTTCCTCTCTTGTTCTCTCTGGCTTTTCACTCAGGCTTTTGCTCTTCCAGGGTTGCGGTTTCAGCTTGGGTTTGTCACTCCTCTGGGATTGTTATCTGGGAAGGGGCCAGGTTTGTTGGCGAGTGGTGAGCAGTGGCACTGGGTATCACTTGTTGGTATATTTTATTAGTTATCATTATCACTACTATTTTAATATTAGTATTATTTTAAGTTTTCTTTTATTTCTATTATTAAACTGGTTTTATCTCAGCCTATAAGTCTCCTTACCCTTACCCCTCAATCCTCTCTCCTATCCCTGGGGGTGGGGGGGAAGTGGGTGAACGGCTGTGTTGGCTGCTAGCCAAGGGCTAGCCCAGTGAAACGATCACGAGTACTATCACTGTGGCTCAGGTTTCTAGAAGAAAAGTTGAAAAGAAGAAATGGCGTTGTTGTCTATTCTATAGTGACCTGGTGCATTACAGAACAAGATGCAGAAGCTATTGTCAAAGTTATAAAATCTTGTTAAAAGGTAAGTAGATCTGCTCCAGTATAGTATCTAGTGAATCCCAAGTATCACCTCAGGTGTCCGATACCAGATATGATCTTCATTTTTATTTTTATGCTACTGACAAGATCTGCTATGAAATGTGAGGAATGCAGGGTGAAACCCATTATGTGTGAAAAAGCAGCATGTATAATCCTGAAGAGTATATGCAAGTCAAAGTTGGAAAATAGTTGGCTCTGCATTGGGTAATTTTTATCTCTTCTTACATGCTAAATAGTCTTTTGACCTTTTTCTCTTGGCTAAAGCATTTGTTGTAGTCATTAGTTTTAATCATTAAGGGTCAGATTTTTTTTCCCTCATTTTGCGTTGAAAGTTTTCTTAGCTGCACAGTTTGAACTTCAGATAACTAATTTATTTTCTTGCTTATGCTGATACCTTTATGGTTGCTAACCACACTGCAGTATACATCATCCACAGAACAGGTAACTCAAAAATCATATAACCATTGTCAGTTCAATTTGGTTTGTAGATTAAAATTCAGTGAACAACTAAGGAAGCAAGTTCCTTCCATCCTCCCTGAAGCACAGGAAAATAATAGATACAAACCACTGAGTCAGAGTCCCTCAGTTTAGATATGGCTATCCTTTCACTGAATCAGTCATTACTCAGCTATGAGACTACCCATAGTATCAGTGTTATTGCTTCAGAAAGACAATTGGCCTAATATGTGTGTATAAATAATCTGGATATAAAATGCTAAGGATATTTTTATTTTACTTAGAAACATACAGGCCACATTAGAGGAATTTACAGGATATATGATTTTCCTGCTCACTTCATGCATTCTCTGGCTCAGAAGAGTAAATAAAAAAAGTTTGGAGATAGGTTCTGTCAAAGAGCCTTCAAGAAAATAATTTATAACACTCATTTGCTTGTTTACGCTCCAGAGAATACACCTAAAAAAAAAAAAAAATTAGAATTTGGAGTTTCCTTATTATCTGTTTTAAAAAAAAAAAATATCCTTTTTTTGTTGTCTATATGGTATCTCATGGTATTTGATACTGTAGGCTAATATTTATGTCATAAAATACTGAATTAGACAAAGGCACAGTTAGAAGAATTCAACAAAAGCACACATGAGTCATAAGGAAAGATTAGCACTAAAAACAGTGAGCACAAAGTGAAACAGAAAAGTATCAGAATGACTAAATGAAAGAAAACTCATTTACTTGTGGATCATTAAAGGAAAAGCAAAAACTGCTCTTTCATTTTGTGCTAGGTGTTTGATGTTGCATTATATCATGTATTTTGGCTGAAAAAAAGAAAGGAATAGAACTAATCCTTCTCTAAAATCAACCTAAAGCCACAAAGATAAAGGGAGATAAAATTATACCTGAAAAAAGCTTTTCAGGAAAATTAGAAATAAAACACAGATAAACTAGGGGAAAGGAAAAATGTAATATGGTGTTTATAAAAATCCTGTGGAAAAATTATGTTTGCGTATTGTAGTTATAATGAGCTAATTAAAAAGCAATATAAACAATGACAATGAAACCTCATTCAGGTTTCAACTTATTTGCCAGTTCTTGCTACTGTTTTAAAAATATTTCTGCAACTTCTTTTCTTTTCCGCTCCACAGTAGAAGTCATGTTTGTCTTGACATTCTTTGGTGATTTTTAAAGGGAGCAAGACTGGGTCAATTCACATTTGTTTAGCAAACAATTCACAATTGTTTAGCAAACAAAAGAGCTTGAATTCTGCCTGAAGAGATACTTCCATTCCTCAGCTCTCTGTCAAAATACATCTGCTCTCAGTTTCTTCAGATTACTGAAATACTAGCTTAATGAGTCATCATTCATTGTTTCTATCTTTCTTTCTCTACTAAATTACCAAAGACTTTTGTATATTCTGTTCAAAATCAAAGCCAAAAGTTATTTCTATGTTATCATTTGGGGCTGCACACTAGTTCAATACATCTTCCCTTGGCTCACCCATTGTGCTGACATTTCCATGTGTGAATTGCCGTAGTGTTATGGATATCACTGGTGCAGCTGAAGAAACAGCTGTTACTGCTAATATGACTATATAACAGTGGTTCAAGCAGCAGACTGTATTTTTGAAGTTGCCAAAACTCTTGGAAACTTTGGTTCAGAAATTAAAGTTAAAATTAGCTGCTGTTCCTAGGTCTATGCATTCATTTTCTACCTTAATTCCATGGAAGTCACTCTTTGATACAGAGACCAGAAATATATAATTCTCCAACTCTATCCTTGCTACAATATCATATCTGGCACCAAGAATGCAGAAACGCTACTATACGACTTGCTCAGACCAAAGCAATCCTAAACAGGCTAGTATAAATAATTGTTCTTGATTTTCTTGGAGCAAAACCGTCTGCAACTACAATTGCCATGTCTCTGGACTTTGTATAATCTTTCTGAGAAATTCTGTCCTGATCCTGGGAGTTACAGGCACTTCGTGATTCATTACAAAGCACTGAAATATGATGATCTGGTTCAGTTTGTTATAAGTGTGCATGGCCATTCTTCCATTGGCTAATGTTTGGCAGAGTGTGGAAATAATGTGGAGGGAGAGAAAAAATGTACACACCTCTCCATGAAGAACAGGTAAGGAATGCACTTAGAGGTGGAACAACCTATCAAAGTTGATTGTAGAAATTAATTACAATCTTGAATGCTTTAGAGGAACTGTAGTTTAGCAGAAAAACATTAGGACAGAACCTGAATGACTTGATGTGATGGACCAAAGTCAGCTCTTGCAGAGAGTACCACTATTATTGAGAAAGGAACAAACTTTTTTTTTTTTTTTTTTTTTTTTATGGACTGGTCTTTATGATCAAAATAGAGAAGTGTGGAAGCTTCACTCCCTTAATCTGCTCCAGATTTTTCTTCAAAAATACTATGGTAGTTCCACACTCTTACCTTTCTGTTTTCATTATACAATACAAAAAAAATCATGTTTTAATATTGAAAAGTGCTAAAACTCATTCATAGATGTTTATAGAGTACACCTCTCTTCTAATGGGAAATTATGATCTGTTGAGTATGACCCAGCATTGTTAAAATAGGTTTGGATAATAACATCACCTCTTATGGCACACTTAATATTTGACCAGTCCTTTTTAAGTTTTGTGTAACTTTACAAATGTTTGCTTTATACAATGTATTTCTCTCAAACAAAATTTAAGTAGTAATGTTGGAAACACTGGTTTATTTGTCAGGAGGTGCAGGGGAAACGACTGTCATTTGTCTAATAACAATAATGATAATAAAAAACCACAAAAAACCACCCCAAAACAAAAAAAAAAACCATTTATTTTTGCTAATAAATTCTTTGTCCTGTCTGACAAGAGTCTTGGAAGTTGTCAAGAATATTGCATTGTCCCAATGGGTCAAGAGATTGGGGTTTTTTGTTTGGTTGTTTTTTTTAGGGTTTTTTTTGTGTTTGTCTTCCACCTGAAAATCCTTTAAATCATTGCAATTGGGCTGAATTCTATGCTTTAGGAAAAAATGAAAAACCCCACAGTTTTCCACATTATTCATGAAGACTTTAATTTTAGAGTGTGGCATTTAACTTTGTGAAATAAGATCTGTCCTACACATGTTTGAGCCTGGGGGCTTTTAGGTTTAAGTAAAACTTTTGTTATGTTTTCTTCTTCAGTACAAGGTACTGAAACAGAGACCAGTGAAATTATCTTCCCTCTACTTTTCAAGCTCCTACTGTCACAGGTCTCATAGAGGAGACCAGGATGCAGCAAGGCAAATAACTAATGAGACCTTGGAAAGAGGTTAGCAAGAGCAGATAGTGAGGTGAAGGGCTCAGCAACAAGGAAAGACTGGAATACCATGTAGCACTGAGTGAAAGTGAGAACCAGGACTGGGATGAGACAGGTAGGGAGCTGAGAGGGATAAGGAGATAGAAACTGACACAACAGACCGGAGGTGAAGGAGGAAGAAAGGTGTGTAATTGCTACCTTGCATCCCCAGGGATCCAAGAACAGAATCTGTGATTGAGCACCCTGTCAAATAGCTGTTATCCCCATTATGCAGATAAGATGAAATGACTTCCAGATTTGAAAGGAAACAAAGATCATTGGTATTGGTAGCGAGAGAAATTGCATGTTGTGACTCCTACATTTATGAATTTGCATATATTTTCCAGTACCTGCCCTGCCTAGATGTTAAAAGTTTCATCTGTCACTTCTAAGGCCAAACTCAAGCTGTGCTTAAAGGTCTTGAATTTTATTGAGTGGCCACGGAAAACACCGGACACTGTGGATACTAGATTTCAATTTTCATTATCATAGAAAGGGAAGACATAAATGCCATTTCAACTTGCAAAGTATAGCAGAAGTAAATATTTTAAAATCAGTATATGACATACACTGACATTCAGATGAGACCCCCAGAGCTTAATGAATGTCACTCTAACTGAATAGTATATTGATGATTCTTTTTCTTCTGAATCCTGCACACTTGTTTATGGGAGTGCATTGTTTGCTTTCCATTAAAAGGATTTAAAGGAACAGCTTAGGTATTGATTAAGGAGGAAATTCCAACTAAAATTCAGTGTATGAAAAAGAGCATAGGGGTCGTACTAGACAATCTCAAAAGGTCCCTTCCAAACTCGACTACTCAGTGATGCTGTAACACCAAAAGCTTCTGAAACATACCTTCCCAACATGTATATCTGCATAGGATTCCTGTTTGCTGTTTAGCAATTTGTTTCTTATCAGATTGAGGACTAGTAATTTTCTACTTTTTAAATTAATAACAGGTTTCTAACGTTTGTGGAAGAGGACGTTGAAGTGTGGGTTAAGTAGGACAGACTACTCAATGGTACATAAGTAAACATGCTTATAAATCAGTCCTCTACCATGAATAAAAGTGTATGTTCTATTTGTTGTTCTTGTGATTTGATTTGTCAGCACTATTAACTTTTTTTCCCTACCTTATCTCACAGTTTCTTCCCAGCAAAATTTGTGTGATATAGACTATATCTGCAGCTTGCTGGGTCATTATCGCTAAACCCTGGTTTTGTATAACTATTTCATGGTGTATTTTCTCCTTGGTTCTCACTTTTCGATAGAATAGTTCCACAAAAGATTTAATGATAGTGGTGACATCTGTTATTATTGATTGCCAGAAGGCATGCTTGTCCCTATCTGGCCCAGTTTACCCCTTTTGTTAACAGAAAAAACAAAATGTTTCTATAAATACATTAGCAACAAAAGGAGGGCTAAGGACAATCTCCATCCTTTACTGGATGCAGGGGAAAACATAGTGACAAACGATGAGGTACTTAATGCCTTATTTTCCTCAGTCTTTAATAGTAATACCAGTTCTCTGAATGTCTAGCCCCCTGAGCTGGAAGATAGACATGAGGTGCAGAATGAAGCTCCCAGAATCAAAGAGGAAATGATTAGCAACCTACTACAACACTTAGACACACAGAAGTCTATGGGGTCAGATGGAGTCCACTCCAGGATACTGAGGTAGCTGTTGGAAGTGCTTACCAAGCCACTTTCCATCATTTATCAGCAGTCCTGGCTAACTGGGGAGGTCTCAGTTGACGAGGTTAGCAAATCTGAAGCTCATCTACAAGAAGGGCTGAAAGGAGGATCTGGGGAACTATAGGCCTGTCAGTCTGACCTCAGTGCTGGGGAAGGTTATGGAGCAGATAATTTTGAGTGCCATTGCATGTCATGTACAGGACAACCAGATGATCAGGTCCATTCAGCACAGGTTTATGAAAGGCAGTTCCTACTTGACTAACCTGATCTTCTATGACAAGGTGACACACTTAGTGGACAAGGGAAAGGCTGTGGATGTTGTCTATCTGGACTTTAGTAAAACCTTTGACACCATTTCCAACAGTATTCTGGAGAAACTGGCTGCTCTTGGCTTGAATGGGTGTACTCCTCACTGGGTAGAAAACTGACTGGACAGCCCAAAGAGCTGTGAATGGAGCTAAATCCAGTTGGCAGCAGGTCACAAGTGGTGTGCCCCAGAGCTCAGTACTGGGGCCAACTCTGTTTAATATTTTTATCAGTGATCTAGATGAGGGGATTGAGTGCACCCTCAGTAGGTTTGCAGATGACACCAAATTGGGCAGGAATGTTGATCTACTTGAAGGGAAAAAGGCTCTTCATGGGGATTTGCACCAGATGGATCTATGGGCTGAAGCCAACTGTATGAGTTTCAACAAAGCTGAGTGCTGAGTCCTGTACTTGGATCACAACAACCCTATGCAACGCTACAGGCTTGGAGAGGAGTGGTTGGAAATCTGCCCAGCAGGAAAGGCCCTGGGGGTGTTGGTTGACCCAGCAGTGTGCTCAGGTGGCCAAGAAGGCCAACAACATCCTGGCTTGTATCAGAAATAGTGTGGCCAGCAGGACGAGAGCAGTGATTTTGCCCCTATACTCAGCACTGGTGATGCCACACCTTGAATACTGTGTTCAGGTTTGGAGGCTGGAACGTGTCCAGAAAGGGCAACAAAGTTGTTGAAGAACTCTGTGAATTCCTGTGAGAAGCAGCTGAGGGAATCTGGGTTGTTTAACCTGGAGAAAAAGAGGCTGAGGGGAGACCTTGTCACTCTCTACAGCTACCTGAAAGGAGGGTGTAGTGAGGTGGGTGTTGGTCTCTCTTCCCAAGTAACAAGTGATAGGACAAGGGTAAATGGCCTCAAATTTCACCAGGGGAGGTCTAGACTGGATATTAGGAAATTCACTGAAACAATTGTCAGGCATTGGACCAGGGTGCCTAGGGAAATGGTTGAGTCACCATCTCTGGAGGTATTTAAAATACGTGTAGACGCAGCACTTAGGGACATGGTTTAGTGGTACTTGGCAGTGTTAGGTTTTCAGTTGAACTTGATAATCTCTAAAGATTTTTTCCAACCTAAGTGATTCTATGGTTCTGTGTTTAGTAAGCCGTTCCAAAAACTGTAAAAGTTGTATATACATAAAGAGTTTGAGAATTCTGTGGCTTTCTCATTACTGAATTCCCACATGATTCAGAACGTGAAACCTTTGTACTATTTTCATACTGTAGACTTTTTAATGAAGGCTTGAGTGTCTATGCTGTGAGGTATGAAGCCTCAAATGGACTTCTTAATTAGGAACTCAGTGACCATAACATCATTAACAGAAAAGATTATTTGATTTTGATGATAGAAAATTGAGGAAGAAGTTGGACATTCTTAGCACTCAGTATAAGCTGTCACACAAGAAAGTTGTCTGAAGTAAAACTAAATAAACCATCTGACTTAAAACTAAATAAACAATCTTTCTCTTCATATTTTATCTGAAAGAAGCCAGCCTTTGTGTTATAAAGTGAAATTATGCACTGTTTTGTCAATGTGATCTCTCTGTTTTTCGTGAGTTATTTGTTGGCTTTATCATCTAGAGTAGAACTGGATTATTAATTTTTCCCTCCTTGGTAAATAGGAGATTAATAATAAACAATAAATATTATTGCATATTATTAGTACATGTGGCATTTAGCATTATATATTAGAATCCCAAATACTAAAAAAAAGGTAAACCTTGCATGGGAAATTAAAATGAAAACTTCATGGGATGTGAGACAGAGTAAGTGCTTACTGCAGACTTCTCAGAAAAATCTCTTTCAAGGGTCTGTCCACAGATTGAGGATTCACTCTTTGCTGCAGTTTACGTTCTTAGGCCATAAATGTTTTATGACTTCCCTCTATGAGCACTCACAGGCACTTACAGCCAGAAGGAGGTAATGTAAAATTGATCTGTGTATTAAAACCGCTGAGCCAAGCAGACATCTCAGAATTACAGTGATTGTGCATTGGTGATTCAACTGGCCTTCATGGAAAAATTATTTGCAAACAAATCTATATGTTAAATGTGAGTGTCCAACAAACTCTTCTAGCTTTTGTGTTTTTCACTACCTTGCGTCTGAGCTATGAAGACTGGGATACTATTTGGAAAACTTGCGTTTCTATAATGATGTTTTCCAGTTTCAAATTAGGCTCAAAACAAAGGCATTACCAAGTAGTGAGCTAGATGCAATGTCATGGTAAGCTTTTTTAGAATATTTTTTGTAAACTTTTCCACTTCTAAGAATCACAGCAGCATTAATGAGATATAGATGTATGGTAGCTAAATATTTTAACAGAATTGAGCCTGATCATGTTGGTTTTGAATTTGGCCTAATTTCTTTACATAGAAAAGGAATCAGAGTATTTTTGGGAGTTTTGAGTATATCTGCCATTACTATACAGCAGAAAATTGCCATTTTTAAATTTTTTAAAAAATTTCAAGCTTGAAGTAAGTTTATTACTTTCCAGTGAAAACATCACAAAACTTAACAACATGTCTTGTTTAGGATTTGAAAAAAACCCTGGAGCTAATGCTCATAAAACATTGGTGGTTCATTTATCTAATTTCTCTACCTCCTAAATGTCCAGCACTAAGCAACTTACACAACAAATTAGATTTGATGCCCTAAAAGATTTTTCTAAGCAATTGTAATTTACTAATACTACATATAACGTTCATATGTATAAAATACATATTTATATGTATGAAGTTACAAATATATACCTGTAACGCAACATATAGTATGTTTATGTAGCCTTTAGGAGCAAAATTAGCCAAAAAAAGCCTATAATGCAAATTCAGAGTTTGTTACAGTAAAGAGTATTGCTATTTGTGTGTAAACGTAATCTTTGTGCACTGAGGACTTTAAAAACATGCTAAGGTCTATGTTTAAGATCCTAACTTTATGTTTATTTATTTAATCAGCTATGTGCAGATATAGTCTATTTCCTTAAAAAAAAAAAAAAAAAAAAAGTGAGGACTTCGTGCAGCATTTTGTGTTATCTTGTGAATCATCTTCCAGCCACATTAATCTTTGTGTAGAAGAATGAAACTGCTGGGTAAAACACAGACAAAGCCAGAGACTGCAGAAAAATTCTTAGCTAGGTATTGAAAGTTTATGGGTTTTTTGATCAGAAAGATTTCACTGCAATGTCAAATCAGAGTCTAATTAAAAGTTTAACTCAATTGTGGCTAAAATTCTAATCTTACAGTGTCTGAAAGCCAGTAATATCAACTAAATTCCAAATTTCATTTTCACAGGATGTATTCTTTTTGACAAACTTGCCTAAAAATTTATGGTTTGCATATTACTACAGAAACAAAATAAATCTACTTTTGAAAAGTCTGTTGAGGACTTTAAGGAAATGTGACATCTTTACATTTCATTGTGCTTCCAGGCAAGCTTTCACTTGAGTAGGGTCTGGATTTAGAGTTCAAAGCCCACAACTGCTCAAAATTCCTAGACTTGTTTTAATGACTTGATTATTCACCACTTTGTTCTTTAACCTGATTGTGTACAACAGTCTTCAGACAAAAATTAAATGGTTTGGTTTTCACAAGTTAAACCAGATTCACTTGACAAAGCCAGGTCAGAGGATTAAGAAGAAAACTGCTAAGCAGTGATAAACATGGATGTAGGGACATCAGAAAGGGGTGAAGGTAAAAAAATGAGGTAGAAAGTGGTAATCTCTTAACGTAAGTCACCAACGAATGGGTCAGTTTTTGTGTTTACTTCAGTGCTTGTTCATACTCCCCACTGTAAGACTGCATATTAATAAACAGTAAATTCCAGAGAGTATTCTTTGTCCTACAATTTTTGATATATCTCTATTTAAAATTAAGTGCTCTGTTTCTTTATGTAGTGCACTGACAATAGGCTGGGAAGAGGAGAGGTATACATAGAAAGACAAACATTCAAAACAAAAACGTCTTTGATGGCTTTGGGTGAAAAAGACAGAGAAGTGCAAGTTATGTTCTTAATTCTTGTACATGAGGTATGCTAATTTTTAAAATCTCACTTAAGTTCTACCATGTTTTTTAGGCAATCCCAGAGAGATATAATATTGTTCAAACTAATTATTGGAGATTGTCACCAGTATGTTTTCCACAAGCAAGATTTCAGAAGAAAACCACCTTCTATTTCTCTCATTAATCTATTTTCAGAAAGGACACAGGACTCAAAGAAGCTCCTGAAAAACTGATTTATCTGCACAATCTATCTGCTTCTCATGTTTCAGATTAATTTTTTTCACAAATAGGTCAAGATTTTCTTCATGGGAGAACCTTAGAATGGGAGTAGACTGTGTTATATAAAAATGTTTTGTTTCTACATGTAATGACTAAGGAAGATGGTTAATTAGTTTTAAGGGATAAAGTTTCAGACTTCCATTTAAAGCCCATATTTCTAAAGAGGTGGTTTTCTCACATCTTAATATGAATAGTATAAGGAAAGAGATTTGTAATATTATACTCAGTTTTTACCCACTTTTCTATGATTTTCTCATTATCCTTATCAAACTCTCAGATTTTGTGAAAGCTTGGATTTAAGTGCAGATTTCAAGACTTTAGAGACATGAGTGTATCATTTTATAATTGAAATTATTATTTACCCTGTCTTTAAGGGCCTGACTCCTTCCTGTAGAATCAATGTATATTGAAACATCTTTGTTTGTAGAAGCTTTGACCTGAAGATTATATGTATGGTTTGTTCTTCACTCATCTCTTAATCCATGGCATTGTCAGGTTTAGGATGCAGCAGAAGCTGAGAGGTTAGTTCTGTAAATAATGTACTGCTTTATCACACAATAGTTTGAGAGGGACAACTGCTTTCTCACTGGAGCAGCTTTTGATTTCAGCGGAAAATGGTCGTTGGTACTGTATCAGCTGTAAAACGGCTGTAAAGTTAAGGCACATGAATGAGTTCTGCCTACATCTTTGCCTATTGGTGCTCCTGTGCAGGCTTCAAGAAGTTTGTCAAGAATAGACAAAGATTTTTAAGAACACCTGATGGCAGAAAATACCAATCTACCTCTGAACAATTTCTGATGAAAATTTGAGAAATGTTGTAGCTTTTGGGTTAAGATTCAGTATCAAACTGCACAACAGTAATTTGCAAGATGTTAAGTATATACAGTTTTCAATCAAAGCAATTTCTCAGATTTTTCTCTTCTGTGACAATAACATAATTGACTTTTTTACCAATGATGGATTCAAGGCAAAAAGTTAAGTATCTCAGGTTAATTTAACACTTAATTTCAAGGTCTTTTTTGCTGCGTCATGCTGTTTACACAGCTTTCATGAGGTGGAAGTGCCATTTTTTCTTTGGTACCTTATATAATAAACATGTTTCATCAAATAATAAATCATCTGACATGTAAACATTGTTTTGCAGAGAACAAATAGCTAGTACTATATTGATTTTTATGTACTGTGATGGCTTTTTAATGTAAAGGGCCATGCAAATATATTTTATTCATAGAAATTTTAAAAATTTAATCCAAGAAAATCTAAGTCTTGTCAATAATTATGGATTGAGGGCTGAATATACACTTGTCAGTAGTTTTACTTGCATGAGCAAAATCTACTGATGTCTTTGTATCATGTTAGATTGTTTATAAACATTAGAGTTTGAAAGCTCAAATCATGTGTCCTGAAAACTTTGTTGTTCCCCTTTGCCTAAGGGAGAGAATTACTGAGAAGGTTATATAATTTTTCTCTTTCTGCTGGTATCCTGTAGAAAGCAATCTCCCTCTCAAAAAAAGGAAAAAAAAATAGCCCCTCCAAAATTTATTCTAGAACATATGGCAATATAATTAATTGATTATGTTTGCTCTGAAAAAAAAAATAACCTTATCAATGTGGTGAAGAGTGGCAGAAACATTTAGGTGTGCTATTTCCAAGCAGTCTGATGCAAAGCCAACTCCATCTGATGTCTGCAGACTACTGTGAAAAAAGGGTCAGGAAGGACCAACTCAGTTCCCTCTTCTTTCTCCCCACAATATTCTGCACTTTCCCATCCTCTCTCTTGAGTTTTACAGTTTATTAAGCCACAGTGCAAGTCCCAGAATATCACTATTCTGACCAATCTGATCTAAACTATGTTTATTTGTTTGTTTGTTAATTTATTTATTTATTTATTTATTTATTCATTTGTATCTTACTTTTCAGCAACTCTACCTTATGGTTGGCATAAGTGCATTGAAAAAATTGACTGAAGCATGTTGCTGAAAGGAAGGAAAGGAAGTAAAGTGTAAGGGAAAATGGAAACTTGCTGTGAAACGCAGCCTTCAATATTTTTGGTAGTCTAAAACAACAAAGAAGACTGTTTTTTCCTTCCTTCTTTAGTTCTCACAAAATAACCATGGAGGGAAAACTCTTTTGCAAAGTGTCCCAAAACAATCCATCCTGTTTCTAAAGATAGGTAAGATCACAAATACACTTTATTGTTTCTAATCAAGTTTTGACCCGTGTTGTTATCTGACTTACTTACTTTTTCCTCTTCTGTTACTTTGTTGTATCTATACCAAGGGAAATTTAAAACCATCAGTGAAAAGCAGGTTCTTGCTATTACTTTCCCTGTTGATTCACTATTTTAAATACCATTTTTCTGAGATACTGCAGGGCTCAGAGTGAGATTTTGAGGGCCCAGGGGTTCACCTGCTGTGCAGCACACATGCATGTGGAAAACATAAAATAAAATTGGAGTGGGAGACAAAGGGTCAGCAAGACACTCAAGAAATAGATTGGACTCTTGAAAAGAAGGCCTTTATGAGATCACAGTTTAGCATGACTGTAGCATCACAAGCTTGAAGATTGACTGAGACTTTTAAAGTGTGCTTTCTTTGATTTCCAGTGCTGTTGCTTCTTTTACTAGAGACAGTGGATTCTACACCAAGAAGAATGCTTGAAAAGAAAGTCTATTGCTAAACTAGCTAATTACCTTATCATAGATGGTTGCCTAATAATACTAGTTATATGTTCTTTGTGCTTGTATCTCTTCCAGTGGAAGCACTGGACTATTCAATGGAGATGAGGTGAACTTCTAAAATTCATGAAGGAGTGCCAAAGAGTCCTTTAATTTTGCTCGTTGACTCATAAAATCAAGTAACATGAAAATTCTTCCTTTGTTACGTGCAATTTTTTTTCACATTCATATATCTGTAAAATGATATCTAAAATCCTAAAACTGAACAAGTGTTTCTTGACACAAAATGCACTTTTCTCTAGAGTTTTCTAACCTTTTTCTAGAATTCCTCATATCAGATTAAAAAAGTGGCAGCCACCTGACTCAGAGTGCTGAACTAGTATAAACTAACTGTGCTGGCTGAAACTTGATCAAAACATTTTTTGGTTGTCTATAATGTATCACTGAGATATCAGCTGGATCAAGTATCGTATTTCTGTATCATCTGGATAAATATTATCTGTCCACCTACTGCTGGTATGAAGCTATTTAAAATAACAAAGCCAATATAGACTGCATTTCATAAGCTTAACCAATCTAAGAAAAGATGAGTGTGTGTCCCAAGCTAGAACCAGACAAATCTGGTGACCTGGTAGTTTAGGGATTAGGTGCAAATAATGTTGCAAACAAGTTCTGCTTTTATGATTACATAAATACATTTTCCAGCAATAAAAACCTGCATTAGTATTTCATAATCCTATATTCAGCTCATCACACCCTCATACAGGTAGCTACAACTGTGCTGAAAATAGATTAAAATGAAATCCCTGATTCAAAGGAAGATGTTGCCATTCATGTGTGCTGAATGGCAACCTAATGGGTGGTGAGTCTAGTGTCTGACTGGGATGGAGTTATTTTTCCTCTCAGCATCCTGTATGTTGCTGTGTTTTGGATCTGTGACTAAAACTGTGAAGATCATACAACAGTGTTTTGAGTATTGATGAACAGTGCTTGCACAGCTTTGAGGATTTTTCTTCCACTCTTTTCCCACACTGAGGTTGAGGGTGGATAAAACCTGAACTGAGGGGGTCAGTTCAGTTTCAATATGTTGACCATATTCCATACAATATAACATCATGCTCAGCAATAAAAACTGAGAGGGTTTTGGTCTTCCAATTAAACACTTTTCTGGGGGCTAGTTGGGTATTGGTCTGCTTGTGGGATTTGCTGAATATTTGCCTTCACATCACTTTTTCTTATTCCTTTAACTTATTTAACTGTCTTTAACTTGACCAATGAATTTTCTTGCTTTTTCTCTTCCTATTCTCTTCCTGGTCCCACTGGAGTGGGAAGTGAGCATGTATCGGTGTTGTGCTTTGCTGCCAGCTGAGGTCAATCCACCACATTGTGTCAGAATCTCATTAACCTGCCTTGCAGCTGAACACAGCTATGTCATGACTTGAGCATCTATCTCTTCCTTCCCCTCAAACCTTGTATTTCATTCTCACTCTGTTCTTTGCACTGTGTATCTGTTCAAAGGCAGTACGGTGAAATGAATGAGGGACCATTCCCCACTTAAAAATGTCTTTGCCACAAAAAAACCAGTCCATGCCAAAACTCTGTGTTGGTTTGAAATTATTTTTATTGGTTCCTATTTATAACTTTGTTATCTGAGGCACAACAATATTTGGATCATAAAATACTGCTCTGGGGAGCTGCTGGAGGAGTATATGTTCAAATAGAAGTCGCTTGATCCAAGTACGCTAGCAAGTGTCAAGACATGTTTCTTAATAGCAGAGTCTGCCTTTGATTAAGCATCCATGCAGTTCATCTGTGTTGGGTTTGTGTGGGCAGGCTGTTTTTGGTAGTAAGGGAAGGGGCTATAGTGATGGACTCTGTGAGCAGCTTCACAATGCTCCTCTGCCTCCGAGGCAGACCTGCCGCCAGCCCAGGCTGAGCCAATTAGCAATGTGGAAACACCTATCTGAATCCATATTTATCAGGAAAAGAACTGGTTTGGCAAGGAAGGAGAGAGCCGTCAGGAGATTATTGCCTTTAATAAAAAAGGTCATCAATGATATGAGAAAAGAGGAAGAGGGAAGGATGCAGAGAACCTCAGACACTCAAATCAGCATGGAGTAGAGTAGGGGGAGGTAAATGGAGTCCCCTGCAGCCAATGGAGGTTCAACAGCAGAGCAGATACCCACATGTAGGTCATGGAGAACTCCACATCAGAGAAGGAAGCTGTGCCCAAGGGCAGTTGTGACTATGTTGAGTGCTCATGATGAGCAAGGAGATCCCAAAGATGCTTACGTCAGAGCCAGAGGGAGGTGCACAGGACTGGAGACCTGACTGCAGCCTTTGGAGGTCCCTATGACGGAGCTGGGAGCTGAAGCCTGCATTGCAGCACTTTGTTCCTGAACTCTTTGAGCTCGCAGCATAGATGAACTGAATGCAATCGCTGTTCCAAGTCCCTGTGCACTGAAGGAGAGAAGGTAGATATGAGAGACAGAGAGTTAATGTATGTCTCAAACATTGCAGCAAGACAAGTTCTGCACAGTGACAAGTTCTCTATAACAAAAGACACAATAAGAGGAGCAGTTGGTAGGATGCAGAAGGTGATTAGCAGGATGCAGAAGACAATTAACAAGATGCAGAAGGCCTGTTGGAGGATGTGTGGTTCTGTTCTGACATGCGGAGCGAAACAACACTATATATGGCCAAATGTCATACAGAGTACATTGGAAAAAGGAGCTCCATGACCACCAAGACCCCCCAAAATGACCCTAACCCTTTACAGCAGCCCCTGCGCAGTTAGCCAAGAGTTGCTTAAGCTAAGATATTGGAAAAGTACTACTGATAAACCACAGCAGTTCGTAGCTGGAACTTGTGCTATTGACATGCTGTTTTGGAAAAAAACCCAAAATTTTTCCTTCCAACTGCTATGTGTAAGAGATAATGTCAAGACATTATTAAGAAGAATTGAACTTTTAAAATTTTTATACTTTCAAAAAGTCCATTCACTACATGTTTGGGTTCTCAGTGCATAATGTCTTGTAACACCACCACCAATTTACTATATCCCCAGTATATTCTGTTTGTTAACTAAAATCTCTGTGATTTTAGTTATCTTGAGACAAGCAGATGTAAACTATTAAAGTAACTAAATTATTTACTGAATTTGATATGGTTCTGTTGCATAGTAGTTTAGTAGTCTTTTATTAAATATTACTGAAGATTAATTTTTTTCACTTTTATTGTGATGTTTAAAAATAAGATCAGAATTCTAAGAACACATATTCTTTTTTCATTCTCCTTTGAGTCTGTCTCAGTAGGATTTCTGGAAAGCTCACTAACCTGGACTTGTTTCTATATCGAAAAAATAAGATAATATTAACTGTCTTAGATTTAAATATTAATTTAAATTGATAAAAATATAACAAATTTTAATTTTACTTTAATTAATAAACACTTTATACCCTATAATGTAATATGTATTATAATAATTACATTAATTAGATCACTTATTGTTAATAATAAGACATACTATAATATGAACATTTCCTCACTTAATAGTGAATTTGGTGTACAAAAATTTACATAATTTTAATGTCTAAAATACGAAATGTGTGTAAAAATAATTATGCTCATGCTTTTCTCCTTAGTGTCATATTTGTCTGTTTAAATATCATCCAATAAGCTACTGTTTTAACTGTGGCTGAGATACCTGTTTTTACTGGATTTAAAATGATTGAGATGGCAATTGACTCATGTTATTATGCTAGTAACAGAGCACCAGATATGGTTGTTAAAAGCTTTACTATTTCAAATAGAAATGTATGATTGCTAAGTTTGAGGATCAGATCCTACTAACCTTACTTAAATTAAATTTGGCTCTATAAAAAGAACCATTGAAACTTTTTAGATAACATCTGAAGAAAGCTTCTACTCAGTGCAAGTGAAGGAGCACAGCCCAACTTTAAAAATGGACAAATAAGCGGGAACATAAGTACGCTGGAAGAGAGAAGCAGCATAGTTAATTTAAAAATATATAAGACATCTATCTGTGTATTTGTTTTCTTATGGCATCTGTGGGTATGTAATAATATGTATTGTATAAATTTATGCTTTAAAATGTGAATTATATTACTTCTTTTTAGCAATATCTATCAAGACTGTTACTATTTTAATCAGCTCTGTATATCTTCTGAAAGAGTAGATATCAGCTGTTCTTTATCCAACCATTACTTACTCAGCACAGAGCTATTTGGATTTGAACCAAGAGCAGAAGTCATACCCTTGTGCAATTATGGTTACTTGATCAATGATGATGACATTTTTAAATTTTATGCTTTGTAGAAGATGGAAAAAATACTTTTAAGATTTGCCCTTTACAAAATTAAAGAATTAAAAATTAATCTGATGAGAATCATACAACTGCAATGAGGAATTTTCAGTTAACATTTCACCTGGTAAAGGGCAATACTTCTCCCCAACCTGTTCCGCTCACATAGTAAGAAATTAGATTCAATATTTTGATAGTGCCTTGAGGCAAAAGGCTAAATCTTGTCAAGAATGTCTAAATATTGTTGTTTTTGTAATAGGCTCAAAAGCTGGTCAACCTTTGGATGAAAATGAATTAAAATTCACATAAGTAACAAAAATGGATTTGCCTCTCAGTAAAGATTTTGGTACTTTTCTAAAAAAATTATACATGTCAACTACTGGCCACAGAAAAGCTTGTATGGTAGCATATTTCCTATTATCCAGATGTGGTGATTTGGGTGGATTCACCCTTTTTGCTTGCAGCTTGCAGCCAAACACAGCTTGCTCTATCACCCTCCCCGCACCTCACCCAGGGAGTAGGGGAGAGAATTGGAAAGAAAAGGGCAAGGAAACTCAAAGGTTGAGATCAAAACTATTTACTAATTAAAATAAAATGGTAATGATAACAGTGATAACAGACTAAACAAATGAGTGATACACAGTGCTCACCGCCCGCTGACCGATGCCCGGCCTGTGCCAGCCACCGATCCCAGAGCAGAGACAGTCCCAAAACTGAAACCCCTGCAGAGTGAGCCCGAGCGATCCCTGAGAGAATATCCCATCTTCTGATCAGCCCTGGTTAATATACTGACATGATGTGATATGATCTGGAATATCTCATTGGCACATCCAAATGCCAGTTTGGGGTTTGCTATTCACTGCGCTTCTCCCTCCCAGCCCTGATGCAGCTGTGAACAGCCAAACACGGTGGCCTTGAGCTCCAGCAGCAACTAACGACATTAGTACTTTTATCAACATTCTTCTCATATTAAGTCTGAACTGAAACACTGAAACTAAAGTACAGCTCTTTTAATTGCTAAAAAAAAAATTAACTATCCTAGCAAAACCAGGACACCAGACTGCCTGTGACACAAAGCATGACCTTAGCTGAAATCCCACCATCTCAAGATCTGTCTCGACACTCACCCCTGAACCGCTAATTCTTTGCTACATCCTTTACACATTGAAGCTTCTTTCTCTTCTTTTCATTGAAATCTAATGCAGTGATTTCCCATAGAGATTGCAACTACAGGAGAGAGAGGGAACAGGATGATTTTCCTCAGGTTAATTACTCATGTTAATCCTTGCAAGTTGGAGAATTTTAGGGTCACTGGTTTGTTCTGTCTGAAAAGGTGAATGCAGAATAATATTCTTTCCTGACTTCTCTTTGCCTTTCTCTTTCTCATTAATTTATTGAAGGGAATTCTTGCTAATTTGTTTATCCTTTTATCCATGCAAACTGCTGAGTAATGTGAATGAGACAAAGGAAAAAAAAAAGGACAAAACAGAAGTGCACTATAATGCATTATTTTACTCTCCTGTGGCCAGGAAAGTACATTTCTACCTGGATATAAATAGCATTGTGTTCTGTACTGGTGTGGATGGGAAAGATACAGAAGTATTAAGAGTAATAACCCCTAAAGAAGGGTATTTTGTTTAAAATTCACCACAGTATTATTTTCTCAAAAAAGTCCTTAAATATTTCTTCTACAGTATATGTGTATATTGCTAACTATACTACTTGTAAAATAAATCTTCCACTTTCAACTTTGTTTTTACCAGAACCAGATGTTTAGATAAAAAGTTCAAGAAGAAATGTTTAGTTGTACTTTATAGCCCTTCCTAAAACTCCGAATAAAAACTTAATATTATTTCAATTTGTATTTTCCTATTCTTGAGTTTGATTCACTCATCCATCTTTTGTTTGCTTGTATTAATATTGTAGAGGCTAAGTTTCCCTAAGAAAATATTTTACATGTTGTTCCTGTACAGGGAGAGATAATTTTCAAGAATCCAGTGATTACAGTGTATTGCCAAGAAGGATTTATTACCACACCCATTAAAATTAATACAAAAATTTTCCATCTATTTTGAACTTTTATTTTTGAAGGTAATATAGCTACAAGTAATGTAAGAATTTAAATTCAGGGGCCAATAATTATATCCTGAGGTTCCTATAAAAATTTATTAACACATTTTTATTCATAGTGCTTGCCATCCTAACTAAATTGCTATGGGAAAGATAGAATAAAGAATGAATACAGCAGCTGAATGCCTGAAAATTCTCCTGACAGAGTACCAGGATATGATTTCTTTAGAAAGGAAATCTCTCCTATCCAGAGCATCTCTACTGAGTAGAAATGATGACAATGGTCCTAGCATTTTATAATGAGCTGAGCTTTGTTATCTGCTATTGTTCTACTGTGGAAAAGCATGTTACCATTGACAAAAATAAAACAGTCCAACAGATTAAGTAGTTTAAGATATGCAAGACATAGAAAGTAAGATGAAAAAATAGAAGTAATAAAACTGTCTTATTTAGTTTTCTGTATCTTAGTTCTTTATTATAGAAGAACATCTTCCTTAGAATGTTTTGTTGTCACAAAGTTTGCTGCTTCTTTGACTATTTCTACAACTTTTAACTTGAGTGTGACTACTAAATGAGAAGGTATAGTAGTTCACTCAGAGTTCCATTAGTTAGTATGCTCATAATCAGTCAGGTAAAATGATCTCAACTGAAATAAGTAATTTTTGTTCTGGACTTAATTTTTACAGTCTTTAACCAAAGACTTTAAAAGCCCTTACAGAAGTTAATTTGCTCCCATAACTATTCTTACAGTTATTCTTAGAAGAAGTTTTGTAATAACACAAAAGGTTTTGTACCCAATGCACTAAGCAGACTTTGAAACACTAGGTGAATGAGAAATACAAGGTCACTCAATATCAGATTTTGCAAAAAAAGTAGGAGACTTCTCCTCTCTCTGTTTTTATGCCTACAGATGACCTAAACAGACTTGCAGTCCCATCTAAATTTATACACATAAATACTTTCTCCCTTTCACCTTCCAGTTTGAGATTGCATGGATCAGCAAATCCCAGCACCATAATTTAGAGGCATTAGGATTGCTGCTATCGTCCATGTATTATGGCTGCAAGCCAAACCATATTTTTGAAAGAAGCATAGAGAACTGGAGTATCTTGCTGATCTTTATGTATTTAAGACTTTCAGAGCCAAGTTGGATTATTCCATTATCTAAATTGTCTGAAGGAATATAGATAACTCTAAGACCTTTGATCTGGATTTCCATATTGTCCTCCTCACTATTTGATACTCTTAGATACATCACAATAGAATGTAACAAATCTTTCAACAGCTTACAGCTGTGTTTTGAATGGAGAAGTGTTCATTCATGGACATAAGATTGAAAAGAAATGTGTGGGGAAGAGGAGATGTAGAAAAAAATCCCTCTTATTCTCTCTCCCTCTTTCTCACTCTATTAAGCAGATTGCATGATTTACCTAACTAGTTTGCTAAGATACAAATTCATAAAAAACTTTTTTCTCTGGAGATAATAGTAAGTATTGATACTGCTTCTTAATCTGTGGTTGTACCTGTAACTTTCCAGTTACTGCTCATCTGCTGGCACTGGTGTAACAAATATTTTGAAAAAGTATTTTAAAATGTGGTCTGTTGACTCTGGGAGAACTGAGAAGCTAGCATCATACCAAAAGAGATGCTAGGGTTTTCCTGTACAGGGCTACTTCCGAATGAAATTAGTGCCAAAACCTAAGTCAATCTGCTCAGAAGAAAGCCAGTATTGGTTTTGTTTGAAGAGAAAAAAAACCCCAGCAAAACCTTAAAGCTTATGTTTTTAACATCTTTGTTCTTTTAAAGGAGGAGCAGAATGCACTTTAGTACAAGACAACATACTTCATGCTACTTTGAAGAGTTTTTTAGTAAGAGCTAGGAACTTCATTCATATACCAGGTCCCTGTTGTCTAAAAGGCTGTATCTGGAGGTACAAACCCTTGGCTTTCTTCATTTGAACTGTATTTTCTTCATCCAGGAACAGCGATAAAAACCTGTGAAGACACCAGGCAGTGCTTCTTTGCTGATTTGTTTTTTGTGGCTTTTTTTTTTTTTTTTTTTTTTTCTGGTTTCCAATATTTTGTTTTCCTGGTTTCCTCATCAGGGAAATAGAAACACAAGGAGGTAGCAAGGTGAAAAGCTACTTGGGGAAAAATAATTTTAGGAAAAACTTTGTTTACTGCAACAGAGACTCCATCCCACTTGCCAGCTTCTCTCCATACCTGCACACAAATTTTAAACTGAGGTCATCTGCTGTTTTCATCATGCAAACTTGTTAAGCACTTGAAGCAAGAGAGCCTATTTATAATTGTCTGCTGTTGTCATGTATAAGACATTCAGACAGATTTAATTTTCTTTTGCATTTGCTTTGTGCGAACCTTTTTCCTCAAAAGCATACTGCGTGTCTTGAGGGAAAAAAAAAATCACTGCATTTTAGAAATGTCCAGCCACAATGGTTACAGTCCTGATCCTGCCATATTACAGCCCTCTAAGTGTTTGTACTGAGCTGATGTAAAATAAATAGTACAGGGCTGGGATATTTCGCAAAAGTGACACCTTCAAAGCTACCAAGGCCACATCTTTTCCTTTCTGAGGCTGAGGAGTGCCAGCGGGACTCTGCATGTGTTAGTGTGTGTATGTGTGTGTTCATTTTACTATAAAACCTTTTCCCTTCTCCCTACCACTCAAGAACGTTTGTTTTCAGATTTGTTCTTTTTCAAGTTGAGTAGACAGGAAGCTTTAGGAAAGGATTGGAATCTTATTTTGGGAGGGATTTAAATCTTACCTAGACCAGTGTTTCAATCCCTTTTCAGAATATGACAGCCCTGAGACAAGCTATGTCTAGTTATGTGTCCTGCAGCAAATGCCACTGTGATGGATGTACAGCCTTGGTTTATTGTAGCTTTTTGAGTTGAGAATAGTAGAGAGGAGGTCACAAGGAGGGTGCTGAATGATACAACTCGGGCAGCGCTAATGTCTTGTGTGCTATAAAATAGGAACAACCTCCAAACGTGTCAGGGTTAACGTAGAGTAGAGTGATATAGATACAGACTTAAATTGATGAGGCACACATGTAAATTGATAAAGGGAGTTTGATGCACCATGATATTTGAATACATCTAAATTCGATATTGTTAAACGTTCTTAAAGATCAGATGAATTATACATGAAGTATATGGATTATTTGTCCCAGGCAAACAATGGTGACATTTCTGTCTGTCACTTAGTATGACAAGGTTAACATGTTTTATTCAAAAGTTTTAAACAATATAATGGTTTGTATGCTTTACTCTTTCGTTGGACTGTTAGGAAAAACAGAAAGCAACACTGTTATTCTATGATGTAAAGTCAGATTTTGTATTAAATAAATAAATAACATGACAAAATAGGATTATTTCTAACATCTTTAAAATTCATGCTGAAGCTCTTTTGTCATCTAGAGACCAAAAATAAATATTTAAGAAAGCTGAAGGAAAAGGAAACAAAGTAGCAGCCTCCTCCCCCCCAAAGACTGAATAACGAGCATCAAAGCGAAAAAAAAAAACCCAAGATATCTTGGTAATGGAGTCCATGGGTTTATATATATTAAAAGAAGTATCTACTGAAACATAAAATGGAAAGGTGTATTGTGAAAAGAATTTTCTGCATTATATGAAATTAAAAAATGGGGGAGAAGATATCCTCCTGCCTCGGTCATACCTTAGGGCTTAATGAAACACAGAAATTTGGGGTTCAAAATCTGCTCTCTGAATTCAGAAGTCTCTCAGTTTTCTGGAACACTCTTTGGGACATCTTTCCTTAATATCACCTGTTGAACCTTTTCCAACTGGAAAATAAAATTAATCATTCAAAGAACCAGAGAACAAAAAAATGGAACCTGCTGTTCCTGTGGTTGGGGAATTCTGCAGAGAATTGGTAAAACTTTGTCCAATATCTGCTCTGAAGGGCAGAAAGTTTTGATGGATTTCCCATATCCCAAATAAATGCCCCATTGTGTGACAAATTCTGCACGCTGAGATGGGAATAAGGGCTGATAAGACGAGTGTTAACTTCATCTGCTTCCAAGCTTGCTACTCAAGCTATCAGCATTTCTAACAGGAGTCAAACAATGCAGGTGGGGTTGCTTGATGGTTACAAGTTAGTTTTGTAATACCAGGCAGAATATTTTCTGGCCTCTGTAAGGCACCTGAAAGATCTTTTTTGTTCTAACGCTCTTCACACTATTACTGGTTTCTGCATATTGTTACCATTTAGAAGGACTCAAGTCTGCAAGCATCATGGCATTCCAGATATGCTAGTGTTTTACAAGCAGCATGTATGGTCCAGCAACAATACCGACACTACTACCTGCTGACAGAGTAGTTGTCTTTATCTTACTGCCATGGCAGTCAAGATAATAGAAAGGGTATCACAAGATTTAAGTAATGAGCCATATTGTGTAATTTAGGATTTATTTGTCTAGTATCTTGTCTCTGACAGTGATCAGTTCCAGATATGTTAGTGGAAAGCACAAAAAACTTTTCCTCCCTTAAATGCAGTTCTGTTTACTTATCTTTGGTTACTTATCTTTTTGGCCACATATATCCTCAATACCTAGTCTGATATTTGTTTGTTTATTTTTTTATTTAACCTCAATTACACTCTGTTGTGGGAAACGTCAAAGTGGAAATGTGTATTGTTACAACAGATTTTTTTTTAACATTTTTGAAATTGCTGTTCTTCATTTGTTTGAAATTTTTAAGTCTAAGTTGATCATGACTTTAAAATTCAGCTGAAATATTAAACATGGAAAAAAAATTACCTGTTTTTAAAATATCAGATGAGTTAGCAGATGACCAGTTGTATATATGAACAAGAGTTATAGGTGCACTTTGGCAGCTTTTCCACTAAAAATGATTGCATGCAGTATTCATGAAGGAAACCAGTTCACGACTCAGGTAGATCAAACACTATTCATGCATGTGTACATTATAGGTTAGTGGCAATGAATTTTACCTCCTTCATCTCTTTTATTTTTTCCTAGTGATCTTCAAAGCTGAAGCTGTGGAAACCGAATAAACACCCTTTCATGAAATGTGCACTAGGACGATGAGGCTAGGAAACTGTGGCATAGAAAGGAATAGGTAGGTGGGTATGAGCAGAGGAGAGGTGGAAGTTCATTACTACAGCTATAGCCCTTTTCCATTGACAAAAACAGAAATTACATCTGAGCTCAGCTACCATCCAGCATGTTTCACTGTGGACTTGCTGGCCATCATCAGATATTGATCTGAAACACACAGTAGCTGTTAGTCTCTAAAGCACGTTTTTTTCCTTTTGGTTTTGTTTTGTTTTTGTTGTTGTTGAAGGTAGCTGTACTAGACAAATACTAATTAAAAAGTAATATTAACAAATTAATGGTATTTAGTACAGTAGCAAATTTATGCAACATGGAACACAGACCTGGTGCAGGAAAAATTCTGAGAGCTCCGTCCTCATCTCAAATCCAAAGTGGAAAACCATGCCAGGTTTATTCAAAGCTTTTATTTGATTCTTTACATCTTTCATAATCATTTTTAAACATATTTTAATTAGTTTAATTTGCATGTGCGCCTTACTGTTATGATATTCATAAAACTAAAGTTGATGTCTGTAAAGTTGATGTCTGTATACAGTAAGAAACACAGTACTCCTTCAGCCATGTGCCGTATGCTTCTTTGAGCAATTATAGTTTTCTGTTCTTTAGCCTCTAGTTATTAAAATGTTTCAGCTTGTTGTTCTAATTTGTGCTGTATCTTAACCAAGAATTGAGTAAAACCTCAATAATACATGATCTTGTTGTGCATTGAATAGCATAAATAAACCAAGGAATAATATTTCTACCTGCTTTTGAATTAAGAAACATGAATTTGATTTCAAAGATTATTTATTAAAATTGTTTGTGGACCAAGTTCACAGCTCAAAAAAATAACAATTTACTGGTTGACCAGCTGGCTACCTTCCAACATAATTCATCTTTCATGAAAATATTTCCACTGTTTCTAAATTAATATTAATTTTCCTCTAATGAGCAAAACTCATTTTGCTACATGTAATGCTTCAGTATATTATTGTTGCCCTCATTTGCTCTAGAAGCAAGTGGTAGAGGACAAAAAGATAAATATTCTTTATATGTGTGCTGGTTGTCATTCGTGGGTCTCAGATGAGATTATTCTGGATTCACAGATTGGAATTCTTTGAAAAAATATTATCTTGCATGTTTTGAGAATAAAATAGTTTTACGCTATATTCTTTTGAAGTTTAAATGATTTCTTGAAGTATGCCAAATTTTAGAAAAATTTATTTCAAAAACTATATTTTCCTCATTTTATACGTCTCCATTTACCTGATGCTGTAAGCTAGTTTGATAAAACTGTTTCCAGCTTGAGATATTATTAAATGGACATATTTTTCAAAAAGTTCTAGATATTTACTACTTGGAACACTTACAATTTTATGTTACTCTACTCAGTAACACTGTATGAAACTATGTTGTACTGTGTATTTGGTCTTCTCAAACCTCTCAATATCCTATTTTTACTGGATATGGAGCTGACAAAATGCATCCCTAAATGAAGGAGTGGGAAGAAAGAAATAGCTGTCAGTGCAACCACATCACATGATACTTGCCTATAAGTTAGAGAATTTGCACTGAATTTACTTTAACTTTCCTTGTAAACTTGCAACTTAAGCTACAGCCAAATTCTCCATGCCTTAATCCCAAGAATGGATTTGCTGAGGTCCTTTTGAGTCTCAGTTTACCACATGAAAAATAGTTTGTTCTCCCAAACAATAAGCTTTTTGCTTTATGTGGTATATAACTTGTTTAGCTATTTTAATAGCATTTTGTCTACGACTGAAATGACATAGTAACCCACCTGACTCTTAGCTGAATATAATAAGGCTCCTTGTTATATTATGCACCCACAGTTAATGGCTGTAATTGATTAGAGCCTCATCTGGATTCAGAAGATTAAGTAATGCAAATTGTTTTACAGTTCCTTAATAGAGCCTGCTTAACAAGACAGTGAGGAGATTTCAAGGCTTACTGTCTGGAGTTGCACAAAAGCAGTGCCTATGGCTGAGATCTAGTACTGCTGATATTAATTCTTATGCACACAAAAACCAACTGACATCTGTATTTGCAAATATTGTCATTCCCTTCCTTTATTATTAATAATTTGCAGTCCCCACCAGAATGGTCAGCTACTTAAATAAATAGAGTAACCAGATGCATGATCATCTGTGTCAGCACAACACCACCTTGCAGGTGTGTCTCCTAGAAATAACATCACACTGTTAGGCTGTTGGCATTGCCAAAATCACAGGTATCTGAAGTTGTATTTCTGGGAAAGGCAGTTATGCTGGCTAGCCAACAAGGCAGATAGCCACATACCATGTATTTATGAGAATTAAGTTCTGAAGTTCATATGCACATAATTAATTTGTTTATTTTGTGTATCACAGACCATGAAAAAATGCTAAATATTTGGGACAACATTCACAATTCAGTCAGAAATGTCGAAACCAGTCAGAAAAATATATTGAATGTTTGGACATGGCCAATAGCTGTGAAGACAAGGATTTTCATTCAATAGGACAGGGACTGCAGCAGGAAGAGGAGGACAGGACCCTCATGTGCCTGGGGCAGGAGCACTGTGCAGCCCTGCTCCAGTCAGGCAAACCGCAGCAGCGATGCTGGTGGGGCCAGGGGCAGCTCTGAGGAGAAGGCCCTGGGTCCTGTCTAGCAGTAAGCTGAGCAGGGTTGGAAAGGCTGAAGATAAAGGAAAGCTTTTCCCCTCCTGAGAATGGTGAGTCAGTGGGGTCAATTCGCAGGGAGGTGGTGTCATCTTTCTCCTTGCATGATGTCCAGCCCCCATGGGATAACACCCTGAGCAACCTGGTCTGGGCAGGGTGTTGGACTGGAGACTTCCTGTGGTCCCTGATGGTCTAAAATGTCCTAGGATCTATCCTATGGACTTCTGATTAATTTAAAAATATGAAATAAATATTTTTTTTAATTACAGGGAAAGAAAGACTTTTCCTCTGTTGCTGAGTAAAAATTTGTGCTACTTTATGTAGGGAAGAAATGTTTCACAAAAGGAACATGTTGTAAATTCCATTATAATTATGAATGGAGATCCTCTTTTTTCCTGACAAATATAAAGGTGATTTTTTGTTTTCCTTCTGATTCTAAAGTATTTAGAAAGTTTTTTACAGCAAACAGAGATACAAATTGTATTTGAAAAGTCCATTGCAATGAGGACTTACTTGCTTCTGTGATTTTGTTTTGAATCACAACCTTTGTTAATTCAAGAGCTACATTTGCTCTACAAGAATACTGCTGAGACATTTACACTCAAAGAAGATGCTTCTGTGTGTAGACTCATTGGAACAGATATTCCAGAGGGCATATTTTTAAACTCAACTTTTTTTTCTTTCTTTATTCTTTACTTTGTGGATGCTTAGATTTCTATTTTTTTTGATAAATAACACTTGGTAGTTCAGAAATTAATTAATACATACTATGTATTGTTTGTGACTAATTTACTAACCACATAACTAATAATTTTTCATCTTCTGTGTGTTTCTACACTAAATTTTTGCACTGTCACTTGCACATTTTGATGTTGATTTTTTTTTAATTACAGCAGACCAGTTATTTATACCTGTTGTATATTAAAGAAAGCTGGATCCTGGTCCACCTGCAGTGTGTGCATCCAGTTTCCACTTCTGTCATCACTCCAGCTGGGGAGATGAGATGAGATTTTTAAGGGCCCTATTATTCACTGTTTACACACCCCGATCACTGATTAAGTTATGATGAGTACACAAGGAAAGTGGAGCAGACTGAAAATCAGCAATCAGCTTTGTCCATGGTGGAAAATGATTTTATTTGGCTTTAAATGTACATTGAGGAAACCCTACTTATATTTGGTTGTACTGTCTCATATGGGATAGTGCTTTGTCATTTTCAACCTTTTTGGAATAAGGTATAATCACAGAATTCCTTTTACAGAGACACAGAATAGTTGAGGTTGAAAGGGACCTCCGAAGATCATGGAGTCCAACCACCCTGCTCAAGCAGGGACTCCTAGAGCACATGAACTAGGATTTTGTCCAGACCATTTTTTTAATATCTCCAGGGAAGGAGATTCTACAACCTCTCTGGGCAACCTGTTCAAGTGCTCAATCACCGTCACAGGAAAGTTCTTCCTTATGTTCAGGTGGAACTTCTTATGCTGCTGTTTATGCCTGTTGTCTCACGTCCTATTGTTGGGTGCCAATGAAATGAGGCTGGTCCCATCCACTAGACACTCTCCCTTTAGATATTTATAAACATTAATCAGATCCCCTCTGAGTCATCTTTTCTCCAAGCTCCCTCAGCCTTTCCTCATATGAAAGATGCCCCAGTCCTTTAATCATCTGAGTCACCCTTTGCTGGACATGCTTCAGGAGTTCCATGTCCTTCCCATACTGGGGAGCCCAGAACTGGACACAATACTCCGGGTGGGGCCTCCCCAGGGCAGAGTGGAGGGGGAGAATCATCTCTCTCGACCTGCTGCCAACACTCATCCTAATACAACCCAATACTTTGTTTTAGTGCCACCTTCCAGCTGAACATTACATAAAGCATTTTACAGGATAAAATCCTAGCATTTCTCTATAACAAGCAGCCTTAGTTCATGAGGTGGTATTACATGGATTGTAGATAATGGCATGATTTGACACCCAGTTTAATCTGGGAATTAACTACATTTAAATACTGGTATATCTTCCATCTAAGAATAAAGGCCAAATTAGTCCTTCAATGAAAAAAAAAAAAAAATCTATATTTCTTACCTAACAGGTAGGATCAATGAAAATATATACTAAAAATGACTCCTGAGTTTTTTTAATGGACTTGGTATCTCATTGGTAAATAAAAAAACTAAAAATGATTCTGCAAGTGAAAGAACAAGCAAGTTATCTCTTTTGATCCGTTACTATCTGGTTTAGATTTTACGGCATAAGAGGCAAAAAGCTTTAATATTGTACATTTAGGCAATTTTTCATATATATATTCATCTGTACTGTGGATTGTTAGTAGAGATCTTTATGCTCAGAAAGCAGACACTACCCTCTTTTGCATTGTATTCACTACGCTACCAAGAAGTTAGCTGGTCACTCACTGGAAGGAATTATTCTCCAAGTCTGCAGTGGGATCATCAATATGTACTCTTTCAGGATATGAACCAGCATACTCAAGTCACTAGTATAACCCATCTTCCAAAAATAAAAATATATTAAACAACATTACCAACATTGCCAATATTCTAATTTTCCTGTCTTTCTTGTATTTGGAAAAGCCAGCACAACATGCAGGTTTTGGTGTATAATTAATTTGTACCACTGTATTATATGGGTTTCACTATTCATAAAACAGATCTTCAGTAATTAAGTCTATGAAATAAATAGCTATTCATTAAGTTCCTTTTAATTTACTGTTAAATGGAGAATAAAGATCAACATCTATCCATGTTAGATTTCATTGGCGCTATGTGGACACTAAGTGTCTCTCTATGAGTTCTCAATTTTTAAAATTTTTCTTCATGTATGTTTAGGGCAATTCTCCAAGGATGACAGATTTTTGCCTAGCTAATCAAAAGTACTATGGCATGTAGAAATGATCTAAATAATGCGATGATGTGATAAGCCTATGACTTAAAGACATGTAGACGTGACACTGAGGGAGAAGGTTTAGTGGTGGACTTGGCAGTGTTAGGTTGATGGTTGGACTTGATGACCTTAAAGGTCTTTTCCAACCTAAAAGATTATGATTCTATGACTATGTTTTGACAGTGCAACTTTCACTGATGGTAAATCAGATCCTACTGAAGCTTACTCGGAGTTCTCTTTATTAAAGGCAAAAGAAAATGTATTAATGTGCTTTCTGAGAAAACAATGTTTTCTCTCGGGCTCTCGTTCTTCCGGGATCGCGGTTTTGGTTCGGGATTGTTTTTCTTCCAGGATCATTATCCCAGAATGAGTCGGGCTTGGTCGGTGGGTGGTGAGCAGTTGCACTGGGTTATCACTCATTTGCATATCTTACTGTTATCATTATCACTAATATTTTAATATTAGTTGTTTAGGGTTTTTTTTTAAAAAGTTTTATTTTATTTCTATTATTAAACTGTTCTTATCTCAACCTAAAAACCTCCTAATCCTTTCCCCCAGTCCTTTCCTCTATCTCCTGGGGGTGGGGGGAAGTGGGTGGACTACTGTGTTGGCTGCTAGCCAGGGGCTAGCCCAGTGAAATTATTTCAGCTGTGGGTCTCCATACTCAGACCACCACTCACTTCACCTTCCAGTTCCTAAGAGTACAATTTTGACCTTCTAATTTAAGAGGAATGAAAGCATTAATTTCTTTATTTTGCTATACTTAGGCCATTCATTTCTATTTATGGCATTACAGAGATTCTTACCAAGTTCCCTCAACAAAAATGTGGGCATATACGACAGTGCCTTTTATTTTGAAAACCTAGAGAACTTCAGAAAAAAGGAAAGACTTTGCACAGTGCTTATAAACAGGTACTTTCAGGAAAAAAATATTTTATAGCATATCATTTTAAAGGCCTAAATAAATTATGTTCTTCAGCCACATGAGTACTTTAAATCGATGAAAAATTATTATTCAGGAAATATAACATTTATTTTCTGTGTCCATATGGGATACTCATTTGAATCATATTCTGTATGCAATCTGGTCAGTTCAGAAACTAGCTCCATTTCTGATAGTCTTATCTCTGAACTCTGGATTCAACAAGATAAGAAGGACATGGAGCTGTTGGAGTGGGTCCAGAGGAGGGCCACAAAGAAGATCAGAGGGCTGGAACCCCTCTCCTATGAAAACAGGTTGAAGTTATTGAGCCTGGAAAAGAGAAGGCTCCAGCGAGACCTTATCGTGGCCTTTTAATACTTAAAAGGCGCCTACAGGAAAGATGGAGAGAGACATTTTACAAGGGCATGTAGTGATAAGACAAGGAGTTTTAAACTGAAAGAGGGTAGGTTTAAATTAGACAATAGGAAGAAATTCTTTCTTGTGAGGGTGGTGAGACACTGGCCCAGGTTGCCCAGAGAAGCTGTGGCTGCTCCTCCCTGGAAGTGTTCTTGTCCAGGTTGGATGAGGCTTTGAGCAACCTGGTCTAGTGGAAGGTGTCCCTGCTGATGGCAAGGGGGTTGGAACTGGGTGATACTTAAGGTCCCTTCCAACCCAGACCATTCTATGATTCTATAGTTCTATGGTTTAGTGGTACTTGGCAGTGTTAGGTTTAGGGCTGGACTTGATGATTTTAAAGGTCTTTTCCAATCTAAATAATTCTATGCTTCTGTCTTCTGCGCTTGTCTCAGGATCTTAGCTCCACAGTTTCATGGTGACTGCAGTCAAGGCTGCCTTTGGCCATTACATGCACAACCACATGTTCCTTGCTTGTGACAAGCAAGGCCAGCAGAGAATGTCCCTTGGTCTGCTTATTGATTGTCTGTGTTGAAAAGCTGCTATTAATGCACTCCAGGAATTTCCCAGATCACATATACACGAGTCTATTGCATGCCCAACAGGTATCAGAGCCATGTGTACAACAGATAGTTTTTCTTATTGAGGGAGCCATCAAAGTTTTTATCCTTTTTTTTTTTTTTAAGTTATCCATAACTATGTTTCTGAAAATTTTAAATTTTCTTTTTTTATTATGTTAAATTAAAAAAAAATCCTTAAAATTAATATAATATAAGAAAGACCTGCTTCAGAATAAAACATGAGTATTGTAAATACTCTGATTTAGTAGTAGTCTCGTAGTTCAATGGACTTATTACTACACCTCTTGTTCTCTCTGAAAGATAAGATCACATAGTCCCCACTGTGTCCTGCCTCATGTATAGTTCTTAAGTTTGGCAGTTGGATAAGGATGTATGGCATCTTGAGCTATCTGTAAACTTTCCTACACCTCTCAAAGCTTTTCTGCAGTACATACAGCTCACTGGAATACGTTAATGATTTAGAGCAGTCTGCTGAACAAACCCTTGCAAGATTTTCTTGACAGTTCAATGGTAAAATTTCCCATGGAGATGAATGCACCAATTTTACTGAGCTTTAACTCAAACTTGTAAGTGCAAAGGGAGTTGTCATTTTCAGCATCATTGCACCAGTCAGATCAATTCATCCTGTGTGCTTCTAAATAAGGTTATGCTTAAAAGCAAACTCACATATTTATACACACAATACCAGCATAAAGTGTACTCAGTAACTCCAATTGCTAGAGTGGTTGCCCAAAAGGAACATTCCTGTCGAATGCATCATATCCTGTTTCTATCAGTCAGCTTTATGGAATTCAGATACTCACATGCATTAGGAATACAATTAATAAATAATTATGAAATACAAATAAGTAGTGAACAAGAGATCACTAAGAACTGCTGTAATGATAGAAAGACTTCCTATTCATCTGTGTAATTTGGCTAAATTCTACAAAGCTAATGATACTATTAATCAAATACAAATTTCCTTGTCTTTGTCTAGCAACAGAAAGTGGTTTGGCAGTTATGCAGGTGCTGCTCATGTACCAAAAGCTGAGTTATTTATGACTGCACTTCCTAATATAACGTGTTTAGTTTGTTTCTGCTACTAAGACTAAACTGCCAAGCACTGTGAGAGGTCTAGCTTTCATGACACTCAGGTTCAAGTGCAGCATTGTCAAATATCTCTCCATGATCTCAAATAGTTGAAGATAGAAAGGATATAATTGATCAAAATGTCTTAATCCCAGATTACTCTAAACTTGACTTCTTCAGCTTGCCTTATATTCTTCAGTTCGTTCATTTTCTCAAAGCACATCCCCTTGTTTCTCATTAATCTCCTGGCTTGATTATACATTTATATCCCACAAGTGTCTCATCCAAGGTTAGTTTTCCATTGGACTAAGCTTCATAAAAGAGGAAAACAAGTTGTCACTGTGGTTTTAGATACCACAGTGCAATTATCTTTAGAGAAAAGAATAATGCACATTTTAGGTTGGCAGCCACTTTGCAATGATAGATACAAAATATCTGATAGACATGATAAATTAAAAAAAAAAAAAAGAAGCTACATTCAGTAGCTGAAGTAGAAATAGTTCCAAAATTACTGCTTGCTACTGAAACCCATATTGTGTTATCAGAGTTTGGGATTGTTTCCATAGTTAAATACAGGAGAAAAAAAAAAAAGTTAAAAAAATCTGTGAAGAGTGGTAACATATGTTTCTTAATGGAAAAGGGAAAGGGAAAGAAGGAGGATTGCACTGATGATATGGCCTGCAGCACTCTGTGTATGATACAGCCTTTGCAGCAAGACACAGGCTGTCTACATTGGCTGGTACAATGTTTTTACTCATACATTTCCACCAGTGTTGTTCACAGTGCACATGATTTGATATAGCTCCTGCCAACAGTTTTAATTGGACTTATGCTGACTGTGCAGCAATAAAACATTGCTGCTGCCTTGACTGTGCATTTCTGCAATGCCAGCTCTGGGAGGCAAAAGGAGCTAAGGGTGTGCAGCGCCTTGCTACATGCTGCAGAGCCCACTGAGGTAAAGAGGATATTTTCCAGGGGTCTCTGTGGGTCTTGAGTTAGGCTATACACTTCTGGCAAGAAGACTTCACTCCATCCAACCATCCTCTAAAAATAATGGGATATGGCTTCCCTTTTGAACATATTTGAATAGGCATAAACCAGCAACTACAGAGCAAGTCCACACTGTCTGCTGTGAAACTATAGACCAGTTCTGTTCATGGTTCCACTAAAGTTGTAATTGAGGGGTGCAAGAGCAGAATTTAGCTTGATAAATTAGATTTTCACCTTCTTATTTCTAAGAATGATCCTTCAGTCTCGTTAAATTCCATTAGATTATCAACTCTGTAAGCTATATATGCTTATCTGGCCAGCGACAATAAAGCCACCCTTCTTACAATATCTTTTCAGCAGCGTTACATGCTTTAACAGCTATAGCAAACAAATCTCTCAGATAAATGTAACAGAAAAATAGGTAGAACATTGTGAAGAGTTGGTGCAATTTACTAATCCTAACTAACTAACAAAAAATATTGGAAGGAATTATAAGGAAATGGTGTGCTGTGTATGCTAAAAGCTCCTCGTCCTTGGCTAATGTAATAAAAGCTCCTCCATCTTTTGTTGGTTTTGGTTTTTGTTTGGGTTCTTTTGTTTGTTTTCTTTTGTTGTTTTGTGTTTGGGGTTTTTTTTAAAGTCCGAAGGTGCTTCATACAGTTCAATAAACTAATCTGGCCCATCTCTAACACCAAAGTCATGTCCCTAAGCACAGCATCTACATGTCTTTTAAATACCTCCAGGGATGGTGAATCAACCACTTCTCCGGGCAGCCCGTTCCAATGCTTGATAACCCTTTCAGTGAGTAATTTTTCCTAATATACAACCTAAACCTCCCTTGGCACAGCTTGAGACTATTTCCCCTTGTCCTATCACTTGCTACTTGGAAAAAGGTACCAATACCCACCTCGCTACAACCTCCTTTCAAACAGTTGTAGAGAATGACAGTGTCTGCTCTCAGCCTCCTCTTCTCCAGACTAAACAACCTCAGTTCCCTCAGCTGCTCCTCACAGGACCTTTTCTCTAGACCCTTCACTAGCCTCACAGAGTCACAGTTGTGGTCTTCAGGACAGCAGATTTCAGTTTATTCTGGGATTCTTTTGGTAGGATCCCACAGGAAACTGTGCTGAACAGTCCTTTCCAACAGAGAGCCACCACAGAGGAACAAGAAGATCCTGACTGAGCTCAGAGGCAAACAGGAAGCATTCAGAATGGAAATGAAGATGGACTGCCTGGGAGGAATACAGAGACATTGCTTGAACATGGAGACATGAAACAACCCAGTCCTCAGCCAGACTAAAAACTGCTGAAGGATGTGAAGAATGGGAAGAGAGGCTTCCTCCCTAAAGAAAGGCTAAGGTTAACATGGGTCTGCTTCTCAGCAGGCAACCTCGTGATCTAAGATGTTGCAAAGCCAAAGTCCTCAACGCATTTTTTTGTCCCTGAATTCACTTGCAAGATCTACCTTCAGGCTCTTGGAGTACCATGGAGGCTGTGGGTCCCTGGGGGTTGTGGCCACTGTCCCAACACTGCCAGCTGGGGAGCAGGGCAGGCTGGTGGGCAGCTGGAGCAGCCCTAGCCCTGGGCATCAGGCATCTCCCTGGGAAGGGGACTGGATCTGTATAAAAGATGTGGCTTGGAAAGTCACCTGGAAAAGTAATCTTGCCATGTCTATATTGTGTTTTGTTCAGAATGTGGCAGATCTTACTCTTTAGTATAAGAAATATTTTCTGGGTGGGTTAAGTTTTAAATAACCCAAGTCTGTTAAACTGAATGATTTTCTAGACTATCTCCATATCTGGTAATTGCAAAAAAAAAAACCCCAAAAACCAAAAACCAAAAAGTGCTTATTGAGAAAAATCAAGAAGTTCCAACTAAAACCATGACACTCAACTGCCATTTAAGATGTTGGACGGAAATGTAAAAAATGAAGTTATAGCAATTTTATATGGAATCCTTTCAGGTGAAATAATATATACAGTGACCTCTACAAAGCACAATTCTACATACTGCTCTTCACTGGATTCTTCTATATATCAATGCAACAAAATCCAGAAAACATTGCCATGTTATTTTGAGGTATATGGCTGTCTGAAAAGATACTGCTAGCTCCCTTTTCCCCAATAATATCTCAATTAAACAAAATAAAAATCTTGCACCTATGTTAGTCAGCAGCAACCCTCCTCTTCTTTTTTAAAAATTGGGAGAGAAGAAAAAAAAATATTTTTCCTTCTAAGTCATAAAAAAAATCCAATCACTTTATCAATGTGAAACTAAACAAAGTGTTTTATTTCCTTACATCAGGAGTATATAATTTGATTAGAATCAAAATATGCATTGTTATTCTTACATGATTACCACATACTATTGACTGGGCACTTGCATGAGTAGATAACTAATTTTTTTGCCTAATGGGCACTTACTAGCAGTTAAAATAGGTCTCTGATTCAGTGTGATGTACTTGTCTTTTTTATTGTGTAGGTACACTGCCTAACATACTGGGGTACATGCTATTTATAAATTTTAAGAGATCCTGTGATTTGTCACCAGAAATTTAAAGAAAATTAGACAGTTACAGTAAATGACTCATTTGAGGAGCTGAGAGGTAAAGCATGGAGAAGGCAGTAGCTGAAGAAAGAGAAAACAAAGAAACATTAGATAGACAAACCAATGTTTTATATATTTATTTAAATATCTGGACAAAGGCTTATGAACAGTGTCTGGCTATTACATGACTTTTCACTAAAGTTCACCTGTCTTCCTATGAGTGAAAAGATTATCTAAATCCCCTCAAAGTTACCAAATGATACATCCTTTTGGAAGACTATCACTTGGGCTAGCACTTGACCAGGAGCTAAACACAGCCTTTTGCTCTCTCTTCCCCCCAGGGGGAGATTTAATGATTTAATAATTGATAACTTAAAATACTACTGATATTAAAATAATAATGATAATAATAAAATATGCAAATGAGTGATACACAGTACAACTGCTCACACCCTCGTGTGAGGTGAGGTTGAGGGCTGACCAAGCCTGGCCTGTTCCCAGGTAACGATCCCAGAGGAGTGACAATCCCGAACCAAAACCACAATCCCAGAAGAACAAGAGCCCGAGCGAAAGTCAGAGAGCCAAAAGAAGGAGAGACCCTCATTAATGCACTGAACATGATGTTATATGATATGGAATATCCTATTGGAATATCCAAATGCCAATTTAGCTTATTAATTTAGATATTCCTCACCCTCCCAAGATCTTGTGCTTGTAGACTAACAAAACAAGAAGTCCTTCAACTTCCAAAGACAAATGAAAACATTGATTATCAACGTGTTTCTCAAAACAAATCTCATGCTGAAACCAAAATATAGTGCTATTCTGGCTCCAAAAACCAAACCTAGCTCTGTCTCAGCTAAAAAGTAGGACAAAGACATAGACTGCTTCCGTGTATTACCATATACGTGACCTCCGCTGCCTTAACGGAACAGTTTGTGCAATAATTCCTGTTAATCTGAAAGTAAATGATGGAGCAAAGTGACAATGGCTTATTTCTAGGTTATGTTTCAGAAAGCCATTTGGTGCTTCTTGCATTTCCTTATAATTTTATTTTTAACACTGTGATTTCTATTGTCAAGCCCGAAGGAATGCCTACAGTACTCCCGATGTAGGGCAGGCGCTCTTGTTTTTCACACTTGGTGAAAAGGTAGGAAAACAGGCAACTTGCTGCAGGAACCACAGATTTGCAGAGACTTACAGCTGCCAGTGGGCATGGGTAGTCTATTATATACCTAGAAATGTTAGAAACACTTTGAGAAACAGGGAAATAATAAAAATGAATTACTTTGCTGAAGTGCTACCCGAGGCTTATTTCATTCAGCATTTATGTTCAGGAATTGTTTACAGTGTATCAAGCTGCATAAACTTGTATGCTAACTGTTAGCTGTGGTATGCAGTCTGTGACAACCATCTGCTTACAACGACATGTTTGGTTTTTCCTTTCATTCAGTCTCACTGAAATGAAAATATTGACAGGAACATTTTCTGCGTTTAGTTAACAGAAGATCTAATGTTACATAGGCTTTTTTGGATTAAAGTTGCAACTTTTTACAGTAAGACACACATAATCCTGAACTAAATATATTTTTTACATATATATGGACTTAAAATAAGAGCAGAATTAAAATTTTAACAACTACAATACCTTAGATTCCTAGAAAAATCTCTAAATTTTACTTTCATTGATTAAAGTGCAACATTTACTTTTAAGAAAATATAAGACAGTTACTGACTTTTTCTTTCATTCTCACAGTGGAGTTTCTTCTTATTTGCTTCTTTTCACTTAGATAACAACTTATGATGCTTCCTTTGCTTTGAAGAAATGGTTGGCCTGGCATCTTCCAGTAGAATATATTTTGGAATTTGGGGGATTAATAATGGCCCCTTCTGCTCCAGCTTAGGGAATTGCTAAGGACATACAGACCTTTTCATCTCAAAATTGTTGGTTTAAATCCACAGCAAGACAAGGACAACTGAAAGTCATTATTTACGATGTCTGTTCCATGGCAGAAAGATGTGATTTCAGTTCAGTCCTAACATGCAGTTGTCTATGTCATAAAGCCATCACCCCAATTTACTGTACTTGGCATACATTTTCTTTTTCTTTTTCTTTTTTTTCTTTGAATGGGAAAAGAGAAAAGAGAGCTGAATAGATAATGTGAAAAGTATTATGCCATGTTTCTTATTACTCACTCTGATGAAGCAGAGAGCCCTTATGATCACCAGCTATGCATTGCTGTGAGGTATAGGGCCACTACTGCTACTGTGTAGATGAACAGTGTGCTCCAGATGCTGCATTGCTGCTTTTGATGCCTACATTAAGAGCTGGACCCATGGGCAGTGTGAACATTGAAGCTGTATCAAATTATACCCACTGAGAAGCTGATAAAACTATTAAACCATACGTGCATTCGTAACAACGCCAGCTTACAGGCTGGTTTGTATCTGCTGTCTCTCAGTGAAAACTGAGCTGGTGGTTGCACAGACATGTTGGGGATGCCCAAGTAGGACAAATATCTCAGTCACTCTGAAGTGTGGAAATTGCATGCTTTTGAGCTGGCCCACAGAAATCCATATTAAGGCAATACAGGGTCTAAAAGGGCCCAAATTCTGACAGGATACTTATGTAGGGAACATGAAAAACTGCTTCCCCAGCACATCCCAGGCATTTATCTTGCTGAACATGGGGCATAGTTCCCATGGATACCGGCAGCTGTAACATACCCCTTTTTTCACAACTGCAGGTTGCCTGTTCTCAGGAGTCTGGCTGTGTGAGTGCTACTGTGGGATTTCAGCCAGCGGTGAAGCCAGACTCAGAAAGATGCCAGGAATTCCAGCTTTCATGTCATCCCAAATCTCAGCCCAGACAGAGGAATCCATCTCCTGTCACCAACTGTGTCTCTGCTTGCTTTGCCTCCCATCTGGAAAAGATTTTTACAGCTAAAGTTTCCCTACAGGCTGACTGGCCTGTAGTTCCCTGGGTCCTCCTTCTTACCCTTCTTGAAGACAGGGATGACATTAGCCTTCTTCCAGTCTTCAGGAACCTCTCAGAGGTCGCTATGACCTCTCAAAGATGATTGAGAGTGACCTAGCAATGACATCAGCCAGCTCCCTCAACACACATGGGTGCATCCCATCAGGATCCATGACGGTTAAGGTTGCATAGTCGATCTCTAACCCAATATTCATTGACCAAGGGAAAGTCCTCCTTTTTCCAGACTCCCTCACTGGTCTCTTGGGACAGGGATTCCTGAGGGGTGGCCTTGGCAGTGAAGACTGCAGCAAAGAAGGCATTCAGTAACTCTGCCTTCTCAGTGGCCTCTGTTACCAGGCTCCCTGCCCCATTCAGTAGTGGCCCCACATCTTCCTTGGCCTTCATTTTGTTATTGATGTATTTGAAGAAGCCCTTCCTTTCTACAGTGAACAAATGTAACACATCAAGGATTTAGTCTGAGAGTTATCTACATTGGAAAGGATCCCATAGCTTTGGGTCAGAGGCCTAAATCTGAAGTTCATTAATTGACAAACTTTTATTTGGGTCATTTTGATGTCATATATAGAATTTATCAATTAACATAAGTGTAAGTACAGATGAGTATATTGGTCACCATATTCACCATGCACTGACTTTGAGTACAGTGAGTAAAGGTATGTGAAACACTTACTTTTGATATAAGTCATATAAAAAATATGCAAATAATATGAATTTTTTTCTAGCTTCTCTTCAAGTATTTGATTTATATCGAATTTATTTAAGTAAGAATCAACATTTGGAAGGATTTTGCAAGATACTGTTTGGACCTTATTTTAAACCAGTAACATTTTAAGTTCTTTTTTATTTATAGGTATTTATCAAACATATTGTACTGATAAAGTATTTTGGATCATCCTTTCTAAGCATAACAAAGAAACTTGTGCTTAGTCTTTATAAGGGGAGAGACACATTGCAGTAAGTACTACACATAGGAGGAAAAAAAAAAAAAAAAAGAGCACCAGGAAGTATGGTTTAGGGTCCCAGCTTGGGTGACCTTCCCATGTAATGTTACTCACCTCACATAATCCTGCTGTATCAAACTGTCACTAAAAGTGACAGTTTCTACCTTTACTCTTGTATAGTAAGTTCTCCTGGTCAGAACATGTGTCAACTATGACACATGAGATGTCCTTCTTAATTACAACAAAACATGCAATGATGCAGACAGTAAAGGTTTGTGCTTGCATTTTGAGCTAATATTTTTTAATAATAGTGCTTATCATCAAAAGCAAGGTAGACAAGCACCTGAATTTGCTTAAGCAGCCATGAGTTTGTTTAAAGACTGGATAATTAGGTACATAAATATCTATTGATGTACCTTAGTCCATACTTCAATAGCTGAGTGTGCAGGGTCTAAGCAAGTGTTTAGACCTTGTGGACTAAAATTACATAGCTTAGGGCAGAGGTATGTGTTTGTTGATGGATGTGCTAGTTATATTCATACTTATACAGTTCAGGATTTGGAGTTCATTTTTATCATTAATACGTGATGCACAGAGCTGTGCACTGAGAATGATCAGGGGTTAAGTCAGGTCCAGAGTCAGTCCAGCAACAGTGTGTAGGGACAGTGGCAGGACTGAAGACAAGGGCACAGGCGGGGTCTGACTCCCACTCAGAAGACCAGAACATGGCACGGGTCCTGGTCCCAGGGCTAGGGGTGTGAGACATTCCAAGGAAGGTTCGGCAGGGCATGGTAAGGCCTGTGGATGCTCTCAGGGCCCTGACCCTTGACATGTTAGCTCTGGCTAATTCTTTGTAACATATCAGAATTAGAAAACACCCACCTGAATCTATTAAAGCCAATGGGCTCTGTCATTCAGGATTGATAATGCTAAGAAAGCCAAATTAAATTAATAGTGTTTCTGAATTCTGCAAGTTAGTGTCTTCAGATGAAGACCACAAAACCATAAGTATTGGGACTCCTTGTTGCTTGTGAGCGAATCCAGCTGCCTGTCTGAAGAAAGAATCCAGGAGCAGGCAGTCAAGACCATATTGAACTTTGAGTTGAAATGTTATCACTAGGAATAAAAAGAAGTCCTTCACCTTCCCAGCGAAACCTCTGTCATAAAAGTTGGTGTTTCATATCAGACAGGGCAACAAGAAGAGCCTCAGCAGACACATTACTGAACTGGAATGTGCTTGCTGTTATAAGCAATTGCCACTACAGACAGGTTATAAAAGCTGAACAAAAATTCTTGTTTGGAAATGCTGACCCAAATGGTCATTGCCATCAGCAAAGGGAAAAATTCCAAACAAATGGTGTTTCTTCCCATTCTTGCCAAGAGTGAAGGGTAAGCTGCTCACCAAAACCTCTGAAAACTCAAAATCTTTTTTTGGATGCCAGATCAGAGCAAAGCTGCTGATCAGTGTTAGGTGCACCTTGGCTATCTGCTGCCTGCCAGCATCCATTAACATGTTTACTAGCATTTTGTATGTTTTCATATCCTTTTCAAATGTATGTTTTTATCCTTCTACCCCGTTTCCAAATTGAATTCAGCTAATCCCTTGTACTAAATGTACAGTCCGAAAATGCACCATTTACCCAGCCATAATATAAATTACAAAACTTGTTTTGTTGCTTTCTGAGTTAACTTCTAGCTTAAGCTATGCATATTATATAGTTTGGAAAACTTAAATTGAGAAAATTTACTAAAAAGTAAATTCAGTTCTGCTTTTCAAAATGCAAAAAAACCCCCTCAATTTCATGTTTTTTTGATGCTGTCAAACATACAGTTACCACTGTGTTTTTCTACCAACATTCTAGTTTAATGTTAAATGGGCAATTCATACCATAAACTGAATCAGGACTACAGAGTCACTGCAATTCAAGTTTGGATTATATATGATACTACTGAACTACCAATAAAAATCTTAATTCTGAAGCCAAGATGTATTTTTTTTTATTATATGCTTCTGTTAAATTAGAGAAAATGGAAAATATTTTCAGTTTATAAAAACTTTCTTCACATTTGTTTTTGACTCCAAGATTCTACCATTTCTAGAGACATACTTATTTCACATTGCTATCCTTTCTCTAGATTAAGCCATCATCACAGACCATGCAATGTAAAATATGGAGCATATTGGTCTGTATTCTAGCATTGCAGGTGCAAGAGTGTTAGACTTATTTCATAGTTGCTGAGAGAATACTTGGCTGAAAATACTAAGTTTATGTCTAAGACTATATGAGATCACCATAGAGTGTTTTATATTTCTGATCTTCTAATTATTTATTGCCTGAATTATAGAAGTCCCTAAGAATCTCAGGAATTAGAGTTTAATAATCCCAAGAATTTCACAAATGACACAAACCAGTCCTTACACTAGAGACTTCAGCCTAAGATATAGGTGTCATTCAACAGGTGGATAAGGCAGATGTTGAGCCAGATGAGAGGAGAAAAAGCATGTATAGAAACAAGTTGATTTACAATAGTTTGTAGCCATGGATGGTCACCAGCCTAACTTGTGCAAGGTAGTATATTGTAAATATCATGGCAATTGCAATTTTTTGTTTTGTTCTTAAAGAAGTAAATAATATGCTTCACTAAGGGATAAACTATGATATTTTTAGTGAAGTTTCTTGAGTTTATAACAAAAGAGAATTTTTTTTGTTATTAATATTAAATTTGTTTAAAAGAAGTTGGTTCAACCATAACTTATATAAGATGGATGCTGTTCAAATCTGAATTCTGAAACTACAAATGAACCTATCCAGTTTTTATATTTATCTTCATGTAAAAGTAATTTTTGTGTGTTTTAGAAAGCTGTTATGAAAAGATGAAAGGGGACAAAAAAAGGATGAAAGACATGTTGATTTGACCTTCCTGGATATCAGATGTCAAAAAAATTCATGGGTCAAGATCCAGGCAGTTTATTAAAGCAAAAACAAAACAAAGGACACTTGTAGAAGCAAAGGAAAACAGAAGATTTTACTTCCCAACAGCAAGTGATATTCTGCCACTTTCCAGGAAGCAGGGCATCAATAGATGTAGTGGTTGATGCAGAAGACAAATGTCATAATAACAAACGCCCCACCTCCTCCTTTCACTTAGCTTTTATTGCTGATCAAATGCCATATGGTACAGAATAACCCTTTGATCACTTTGAGTCATTTGTCCTGGCTGTGTCCCCTCCCAAGATCTCCACCCCCAGCCTACTGGTGAGGGGGTAATGTTGGAGATGCAGCCTTGCTGCTGTGCGAGCACTGCTCAGGAGTTACCAAAACACAGGTGTGTTTTCAACACCTTTCTAGCTACCAATACAAAACACAGAACTCTGAGCGCTGCTGTGGGGAAAATTAACCCCATCCCAGCCAGACCCAATACATGTTGATAACACAGTAGCAATAAAAGCTAAGAATCAGGAGGAGGATGAGGCAGTGCATTTGTTATTAAGACATTTATCTTCTGGAGCAACCATTACACTACAGTCTTTTATTTGCACCCAATATGGGACATGAGGAATTTGAGATAAGGATAGTAATTGGGAGAGGTAACAGGCAAAACATAGACTGAACAATGTTAGAAAGTGGAATGATCATGGGGGATTTCAGTTGTTGTAATTGTGGTGAAGGGATGAGAGGTGGATTTTGTGTCAATTGTTCTCTTTATTTCGATGTCATGATAATATTGTTTTTATTTTGGTGTAGGGAATTATATTTGTTGATGTGAGTTGAGTTTGTGAAATTTGTGAAGATTGTGTGATGAATGTGCATTTTAATGATAATTCAGATAAAGATAATGCTTAAGATAACGATTTTGATAACGTGATTCACAGATACATGGAGTGGAAATTGTTGGGTTTGTGTGGCAAGGTTTTAGTAGTGGGGAGGGTAGAGGGATGGCTTCTGTGAGAAGCTGCCAGAAGCTTCCCCCATGTCTGACACAGCCAATGCCAGCGGCTCCAAGATGGACCCACCGCTGGCCAAAGCTGAGCCCATTGGTAGTGGTGGTACCACCTCTGGGGAAATGCAGTTAAGAAAGGGGGGAAAAAGCCTGCACAACTGCATCTGGAGAGAGGAGTGAGAAGATGTGAGAGAAACAGCCCTTGCAGACAGCAAGGTCAGTGAAGAAGGAGGGGGAGGAGGTCCCTGGTGGAGATATGACGACCCGCAGCTCATGGGGGACCCACGCTGAAGCAATTCATGAAGAACTGTCATTCATGGGAAGGACTCAGACTGGAGAAGTTTGTGGAGGACTGTCTCCCAAGAGAGTAATCCCATGCTGAAGCAAGGGAAGAGCGTGAGGAGGAAGGAGCAGCAGAAACAATGTGTGATGAACTGACCCCAACCCCATTCCCTGTCCCCCTGTGCTGCTGGCTGGGAGGAGGTGGAAAATCGGGAAAGAGATTAAGCCCGGGAAGAAGGGAGGGAGTGGTGGGCGGGAGGTGGGTGGGGTGGTGAGGTGTTTTAAGATTTGTTTTTATTTTCTCATGAGCCTGCTCTGATTCTGATTGGTAATAAATTTAACTAATTTCCTCTAGTTGTTTTGCCCATGCCAATAACTGGTGAGTGATCTCTCCCCGTCCTTATCTCAACTCATGAGCCTTTTGTTATATTTGTATAAAATAAATAAATAAATAAATAAATAAATAAATAAATAAATAAATATATATATATATATATATATATATATATATTTGTCCAGCTGAGTAGGAGAGTGATAGAGTGGCTTTGAAGGGCAGCTGATGTCCAACCAGGGTCAGCTCACCACAAGACAGTAGAAGAACTTATTTTTATCTTTGACAAAATAAAACGTTTTGGCTCTAGAAGCCACTAACATGTAATAGAAAGAAAATGGTCAATGTAACTTTCTGCCATTGTGTGATAGACTATTGAGAAAGTTGTCTTGGCTGCTACCTTGATCATAGTGAAAGTAACTGGTCAATTTTCAATTGCCACCTAGAATCAGGTGTTTTGATGTAATAGTTATACAGGTTCTGGGAAAAATCCCCTAGGTTTAGGATCAGTGGAAGAAGTATTCCTTACTATATTTATAAGAAAAAAACAGCAACATATTCTATAGATTGCAACCTAAAGGGGATTTTTTTTTAAAAAAATATAGATCATTTCACATAACTTTCGCTATTAATTTGAGAGAAAAAATAGTATATAATAAAATATGGTTTTTTCTCATTCTTTTCCTACAATATCCACATATATATTATTTTTTGCAGGGTCATTTTATTCTCCTAATCTTCCAAATATTCCGCTTGTTAGGGTTCTGTACACAGTGTAAGATCATGTCATTCTGAAAGGAAATTGATTATGGATTAATTTTTCTTAAATATATGATGTCTGTGATGTGGTGTAACACACACAGAGAAATCCAGTCATGTCAGTGATTCAGCAAGATTACCAATGTGCTGCAGATTTAGTATCACTTGCAAACCTGTTTTTACTTTTTATAACTTTTCAGGATTGTGAACTTTCCTATGCTTGCTGTGATGTAATTATGGACAAATACCATACCTGTTTAACTATGCAGAGTATTATTTTCTTCCTCTAAAATAATTCATTTCAGCTTACTGGTCTGTTTGGACATCATGAGAAACAAATTTTCTAGTTTCTAATTTACGCTGATAATATAGCCAAACAGATATCCTTGACATTCTGTACTTTATCAAGTATCAGTGAACACACCCCTCTTCCCAGAAAGTGTTAGAAACTGGAATGAACTCAAGAGACATGGAGGCTGGCAACATTTATCAAACAGATTACTTTTAATATTAGAGCTAGAGAGGGCATTTTGTGTTAGCCAGGAATTTAAGGGGGAAGAAAGAATATATTTCTTCTTGCCTATTAATGATTGATAAATCAGAAGAGGAGGCTATATCAGAGATCTGTTCATTTGCTGATTCAGGACAATTTAATAATCATTAATATACAATAACCTCAAATTGTAAATTATATTGCTTCTACCATGTTTTCACTCTGGCTAGGTGGCATTTTGTATAAATTGCAAAACCCTTTCCCTGACTTCCATCAGCTCTATTTTTGGAAAGGCTAGGCAAGGTCTGCTGATAACTTTGGTAAACTTGGAAGCACGTGGAATCACCCTGCCTCTTTTTACCAATAATATGGTTTTATTCATAGTGTTTGTTACTTTTTACAAATATGCACTCTTTGGCTCCCAAGCATTCAGTTATAAGAAAATCAGTATCAACATTTACAGAAATTAAGAATCATGGAGCTGCAATTTGAGTACAATTCAGTGTGTTGAAAGTATGGTGGAATTCCTTAAATTAATATTTTCAACAAATTACAAATTCTTACTTAGAAATTTAAAATGATCTTACTTAGGTCACTAGGTTCTACCAATCAGGCATTTTAAAAGAAAACAAGTGTACATCTTTTAATAACAACTGTCTATTATTTTGTTTCTTAAAAATAGGCATAAAATAATTTTAAAAATACCTGGGTTTTTGTTCAAATTTAAAGATCAAAACAGGTATTTGTGCAAAAAGGAAACAAGGAATAAAAAACCCCATGCCATAAAACCAAAATGAAGATGTTAAGTTCAACATACTCATAATGACAAAGACAATAACTGACTTAGAAGAGTCTTTCACATTATTTTCTTAGCTCTACTTGTTTTTCTGAGAGTTGATGTAAGTAGATTTTCAACAAAAAAAAATCTGATTTTGCAAAGCTGAAACATAAATCTAGAGGAACATATTTCACTTCTGCTTGTTTTCCAGTAGTGTTTTGTTGACATGAATGAATTAGAAATCATTGCATATTCCTTATTACACAGGAGGTCCAGTCCCTACATTGAATCTCATTCTTTCTATATCAAGGAATCAATTTCCCATGTTCTGAAATGCATACAGTCTGAAATATGAAAAAATATATCCTAAGTGATCAAAATATATGCAAGTAGGAGCTTTACTGCAAACGCATAGGTGTTAGCTTAGGGATATTTGGGCTGACTACATTTTAAGTGCTTTGCCAGTGTTGTTAAACTGGTTCAGTGTCCTAAAAAAGCGCTTGAATGTAACTTACAGAAATCGAGATTTTGCCAGCTGAGTATGTTCCATGTTCCCCTGAAAGAAATAAGTTCTAGCAGAAAATGTATTCTAAGTTGTTTTTATAAGATGAATTGATGCTCAGTTTTTTGCCAGGCAATCTGTCAGTCCTATCTTTTACCTCACAGGTTTGTTTTTTTTAATTAACAAAGGCATGTCCCTGTTTTACCGTTCTGGCCTGGCCTAGATCTTGTGAACAAAATTATAAATTTTTCAACCTGTAAATTCCTTCCAGGTAATAACTTTGTTATCACAACATTTAGTAGCTCTGTGACTGTTATGTCAAAAAGTCTCTTCAGGCACCTGTAAATTCTGGGGCAGATTCAGTTTTGCTTCATCTGCACGCCTTCCTTTATGAAAATTGCAAATGACCATGGGTGTGATAGACACAACTCAAAATAAACGTTGTGAGGGGCTTTGGCTGCTTTCCTTACCATCTGTTAGCTAATACTGGATGCTTCGTTAGCACGCTGCTGATGGTCAGGAGCTGTAATGAATGCTGGACACAAGGGGCTGCTTCTGCACAGGGGAAGTCTCTTCCAAACAAGTTGAACCACTATTGCCTTCCTTTTGCAGCAATTGTTTAGCAGGACCAAGAACTAGGACAGATGCACAAACGTATGGAAGCAGGTTATTTCACCAGATTATCAAAAATTATCAAAAGCTTTTCATCAAAATCTATGAAGGGGAAAAATATGAATATCCTGTAAGAAAGGACAATGATAGCAAAGACTGCGTGCTGCTATGTAACAACCTTTCACCAGATCAGGGATGGGCATTAATGACAAGCGGACACAGGGGATAAAGCCTAAATCACAGTATGAATCTGTCCTGGGGAGATCACACCTGCCTCTGACAGGTACCTGAGGGATTTGTTTCTTTTGCACTCTGGCTGAACTTATAAATATCATCATGCCAGTTAAGTCTGCTGGATTCTTTCCAAGCTGTTGTGGACAGTGATTTGATCCTTCACACCCTTATGCAAACAGAAGTACTGTATTTTGGAAAAAAACCCAAAGTCATAATAAATATATCATTAATCTTTAAAGGTAAAGGGTTGTTTTAACAAAAGGATTTTGAAAATATGTTTGGTACTGTGTATTTTTGGCCCTTATGTTAAAATTAGAAACCCTGCATGCGTCATTGCCTAAGAAACTGAAGAAACTAATTTATCAAAGTGTTCATTTCACTGTATTTGTTTTGTTTTTCTTTTTTTTTAATTTGAAATGCCAATTATAGGTGAATTCTGGTGCAGTGCACCATTTCTGTTAGAGTCTCAAAGAAGCACGAGCAAATAGGGAGAACCAAATAGCTCCTTTTAAAAGAGATATTGCTTTCCTACAACATAAAATACTTCTGTTTTGTGTGAGATTCTGTTTGCTTAATACTGTAGATCAAACTTAACTCTTTTTGGGTCATCCCTCATGAATAGAAGAAGGTTTTTTTTAATTATTTTTCAAAAGGTGGAGGCATTTTTACTTGACCCTTTCCCTTTCTTATTGCTGAATACTGCAAACAAACTGCAACTTCAAAAAATATTACAGATCATTCATCTAACTTAAATTGTGTAACTTGTATGTTGAAAGATGATTTGTCTATTTTCATTTTACCTCTTTTTAAAAATGTTTTTTTCCCATTTTTTAATTTATTGTTGTTTACTGTTGCTCTTTTTCTTATTTTATTTATAGTTGTTTATGATGATTAAAAGACTGGAAACAGTGTGTGCATATCCCCATTTATCTATAGCCAGACCTCTGTGAGGAAAGCTATCATACTGAAGATTTTTGTAATTTGACACATAGGTCATCCTATGGGTGACAAATTGGTCCCTTACCTGCTTTGTGCTGGCTTCCGATAACAGGTGGATTTTGGTGTCAAATTTTACTTTTTTTTTTTTTTTTTTTTTTTTTTTTTGTTTTTAATTTTGACATGGAAATTCTTCCAGGCCTGAGTTACAAATTAGTTACCTGTTAAAAATCTTATGTGAGATCATTGGAATCTGAATTTTCAACTATTGGAACTGTGACATTAGGAAAAAATATTAAATATTTTTTTAATAAAGCTTTTCTGGACTTACCTCCAAAGGACCATGGGTTCTCATTTGTAAGAGTACCTACAATAGGTTACTGTTCAAGTTTCAGCTGTTCTCAAAGACTGTGTAGACACTTGGTGAGTGCACCACTGAGGGAGATTACTTGGCTTGACCTGGAAACTTAGCTATGAAAGGTTATTCACAAGTCAGATTTTGCAAACAAATATAAAGGGCTATTTCCAACACAGAAATGTTGGAAATTCCCCATGAGGTCATGGTGATAGTTGATCTGTCCTGATAGTTTCCCTCCATCAGGGGCAGTGGTGTTGGTGGTCCTTTCCCCTCATATCCCTCCAGTTCCCACAGTCTTCTCAGCACTGAGAACGTTACCTGGTACCTGTCACACTTTACAGGTCTGATCATGATCTTCTAAAAGTTTCAGCATGCATCCTATGATTCCAGTGTTGCAGAATTTCCTGAGGAGCAGTTCTGCATTCATCTAACCACCACAATCATGATTTTGCAAACTTTAACTATGTTCTTCTGCTGTCTTTTCCTCTTCAAATGCAGAAAGAAGTCTAGCATTTTTATTATGTCCTTATAAGGCAACTAGCTCCTCTTCCTAATAATTTCATTAGCTCTCATGTTTTTTTCAAACTACACTATCTACATTCTGGAGCTGCAGAGACCAGAACTGTACATAGTGATCAAGAAGTGAATTAGAGATTATTTTCACAGTGTTAATTTGAAACATTGCTTGTGGTCAACTCCACCATAGTTCTTTAAGTAAAATCCGTGACACACTAGGACTTGCCACTGAATAGGTTTTCTCCCTTGTGCTTTAAGAAATTGTGGAATCCAAGCACAAATATATTAGAAAATATAAAAGTGAAGGTTTTTGTTTTGTTGTTGTTCGTATTGTTGAGCCTTTTTAGACAAAACCTCAGTGATAATACCTTTACTCTAGTGCTGCTAGATTCTGTAAGTGATATAATAGGGAAGAAGATCTTTTAGTTGATAGTCATGCTAGGTAATGGCTGTAGGCCAGAATCTTGCAGGTATAAGTAAAGAATAAATCAATTTGTTTTCTGCCTTCTAAAGTTATGAACTTTAAACCATACTTACATGATGGGAAACTGTGAAGAGAAAAGCCTCAAAACTGTTCTGTGCTTAAGAAGTTCTTATCTGTAGCAGGTATGGTCTTTGTTATATATAAAGTAATTAGATCTATAAGAACAGTATCAGAGTAATGGAAATAGATGAAGCTATGTATGCTGACAGAATATTGCATTTGTTAGAGAAAAAATATGACAAGGATAGGAGACAGACGATGTGGGGAAAACAGCTACTATTTACAATTGAATGCTCACTAAAATCACTAGAAAATGGGAATTTTTAGACTCCTTCTCTACAAAATACACAGCATGATCATTAAAACCACTGTGCTGTAAAAGAAAATAACAACAAGCTTCATGCCTGATATTATTAGTACAGATGCATTAGTAATGCTAAGTTTAACCTTGTTGATACCAACATGTTCCCAGTTTTCACCTATAGAAATAAGAGCCATACTGGCTTGTAGGGAAACCTGGAAGAAGGGGATTTTCTATTGTCTATGCAAGGGTCAAAAATCTAACATACTTCTTACTGGTTCAATAAGCACAAACTCCAGTTGTTGATCTTCAAGGCTGGTTATTTTACCTAGCTAGGTATAAACTGAGGTGACCAAGATGACCAGCTGTAGGCTGTTTCTTTTATGGCAAGTTCACAACCCACCAGTGTCAGCCCCAAGTATTACAGACATTTGATTAATATTTTTCACATCATTTAAACTAGTGCCTGGAGCATAGCTGGGATGCTTTTAATAAACCTATGTAGATATAAATAAGTATGACAGTCCCACCATTACTTAAGCTTCAGCCTAGGAAGTGGGATGCAAGAGAACTGGTGAATATTCAAACATCGTTCCTCCAGGCTCAGGAACAGCTTGTGTGTAAGAAGTTGAGCAAAAGAGGAGAAGACTGGCATGGATAAACAAGGAGATCCTGGCAAAACTCAAACATAAACAGGAGGTGTACAAGAGGTGGAAGCAAGGACAGACCACTTGGGAAGAATATAAGGGCATCACCAGAGCATGTAGAAATGTGATGAGGAAGGTCAAGGCCCAATTGGAACAAAATCTGGCAAAGGAAGTAAGAGACATCAAGAAGGGCTTTTTCAACTACATCAATAACAAAAGGAAGGCCAAGGAAGATATGGGGCCACTACTGAATGGGGCAGGGAGCCTGGTAACAGAGGCCACTGAGAAGGCAGAGTTACGGAATGCCTTCTTTGCTTCAGTCTTCACTGCCAAGGCCACCCCTCAGGAATCCCTGTCCCAAGAGACCAGTGAGGGAGTCTGGAAAAAGGAGGACTTTCCCTTGGTCAATGAATATTGGGTTAGAGATCGACTATGCAACCTTAACAGTCATGGATCCTGATGGGATGCACCCATGTGTGTTGAGGGAGCTGGCTGACGTCATTGCTAGGTCACTCTCAATCATCTTTGAGAGGTCATGGCAACCTCTGAGAGGTTCCTGAAGACTGGAAGAAGGCTAATGTCATCCCTGTCTTCAAGAAGGGTAAGAAGGAGGACCCAGGGAACTACAGGCCAGTCAGCCTCACCTCAGTCCCTGGAAAGCTAATGGAACAGCTCATCCTGGAGGCCATCTCTAAGCACGTGAAAGACAAGAAGGTCATGAGGGGTAGTCAGCAACGACTCACCAAAGGGAAATCATGCTTAACTAACCTGATTGCCTTCTACGACAGGACACCTGCCAGGATAGACAAGGGGAAGGCAGTGGATGTTGTATACTTGGACTTGAGCAAGGCTTTTGATGCTGTCTCCCATGACATCCTCTTTGGAAAACTCAAATGTGGACTTGATGATTGGACAGTGAGGTGGATTGAGAGCTGGTTGAATGACACAGCTCAGAGGGTTGTCATTGGTGGTGTGGAATCAAGTTGGAGGCCTGTATCTAGTGGTGTCCCCCAGGGGTCAATCCAGTGTTGTTCAACGTATTCATCAATGACATAGATGAAGGACAGAGTGCCTCCTCAGCAAATTAGCTGATGATACTGAACAGGGAGGAGAGTTGGATACACTTCCAGGGAGGAGCAGCCACAGGTTCTCTGGGAAAACTGTTTAAGTGTCTTACAACCCTCTCAGGAAATAATTTATTCCTCATATCTAATCTAAATCTACCATTACCCCTCATCCTATCACTACCTACCCTTTAAAAAGGGGTACTGAAAGGCTGCAATAAGGTCTCTGTGGAGTCTTTTCTTCTCCAGGCTGAACAGCCCCAATTCTCTCAGATTATCCTCACGGGAGATGATCTCCAGTCCTTGGATCATCTTCATGGCCCTCCTCTGGACTCAGCTAGTAGGTCCATGTCCTTAGGTTGGGGGCCGCAGAACTGGATGGAGTACTCCAGGTGGGGTGTCATGAGAGCAGAGTGGAGATGAAATATCTGATAGAAAAATACCATCTAGATCTAGCATAGACACAAGAACAGCTTAACATCAATCTGAAATAGGGGGAAGAAAAAAAAAAAAGCCCTCTAAATAGTATTTAAATAAGATGTTTATTAGTTAGATTTAAATTTTAACATGGTCTACAGACATAAATGGAACCAAACTTTCACACCTTGATGCAAATGGCCGTGCAGGTCAGATGAATTAATATCTCTTCCTTTTCCCAGTGATATCAGAGAAATTACTCAGGTAAAAAGCCTAAACTTCAAGCCTAAATTAGCCTTGGCAAGTACAAACAGTCCAGATTCAACCCTTCCCGTAAAGAGATCCTTATTTCCTTACCTTCCTGAACGTGAAAATAAGATATAGTTTTTGGAGTGCTTTATACTGTTCTTGAGGTAATATTTTGTACTACACATTAATTAAAATTAAAAACCTTACTTACTCAACAAAAGAACCATGCTGCTGTTGGCAATAGGTTAGCACCATAGCCTGCACAGCAGCTAGTGGGATTTTAGATATCAGAAATGATATCTAAATCATTTAGAAATGCAGATAATATACTCTTGCCAAAAGGCAGCAAGGCAAGTCACTCCTCCAGATGTGTCCATGAGGATTATTTCTTTCCCATTCTCTGAAAGTGTCCCTACGCAGAGCAGTAGTTTCTTTTTATTCTGGTTTATTACTGCTTGACTGAATCCCAGAGGAATGCTATGGAGCCACAGGCTTTACAAAATGAAGTCAATCACAGCAGAAACCATAACAGAGACAAAAGCAACATGAAAAGTTAACCTAACCCTTCCATATGAAAGGTGTCTATTTGTAAATATTCTCAAGGAAAGGAGCCCATGTAAACTTCTGCTGATGTGCCTGAATGCAACTCTTCCTCTTGGTGTCCTTTTAATTCTGCAGCCAAAGTGTTAACAATATGAAACTGAAAATGTCATAAAATGCCAGGCCTGAAAATGTCACTGAGGAAAAAAAGAAAAAGAGAAAAAGAAAAAGAAAAAGAAAAAGAAAAAGAAAAAGAAAAAGAAAAAGAAAAAGAAAAAGAAAAAGAAAAAGAAAAAGAAAAAGAAAAAGAAAAAGAAAAAGAAAAAGGAAAAGAAAAAGGAAAAGAAAAAGAAAAAGAAAAAGAAAAAGAAAAAGAAAAAGGAAAAGAAAAAGGAAAAGAAAAAGAAAAAAAAAAAAGATGACGACCCTAAATGAAATAAATATGCTTCATTGTTAGTGAACAGTGGTTTCTTGGGGAATATGATTTTATATATTTTGCATCCTATTAATTCTCATGGCATTGATGGAGAAATATTGAAACTGTGAGAAAGCTGAGGACAAATTAACTCATCAATTACATGTATAGGACAGTGGAGACTGAGTTTATTTCACTATTTCCAGTTGCAATAAAACTGTAATTGCTAACTCGTGGAATCTTCATGGAAATCTGCATTCATTAACACTTAATTTGAAGTCACTGACTGCTGTATATTTAACTTTTCAGCTATCTAAAGCAGATGACTACGAGGCAGCTTAGAATAAAGCAGTCTTTCTTTTCAGTCCTCATAGCAGATTTTTCTCTGCACTTGTCAAAGGTAACTTTTGCCTGTGACACTAAAGAAATTGGTTTAGATTGAAACTGTAAAGAGAAACAAAAATGAAACATTTGCTCAAGGACATTAATGACTCCATCCTTTTATTTTCCTTGCATGCATGTATCTCTCTTTCTTTTGCTTGAACACATACGATGTTGTACTCGCTCAGGAGTAGATTCTGCCATCATTACACTGAATAATACCTTATTTTGACAGTGGTCTCACAGAAACTAGTAGATGATACTTCATGTGAACCTGCTTAGTGTGCTATGGTTGTAGCAAGGTGCTCACACCAACCTGTTTCTTGCATCCCTCTTTCACATAAAAGAAGTACAAAATCCTTTATTTCTTAAAATAAAGGATGATGGGAGGAGGAAACATGTTGGAAACTTACCTTTTTTTCTTTTTTTTTTTCAGGGCACAGGTGAGGACAACCTGTTCCTCCTTGCTACCTGAGATCTCCATAGCACGTGGGCCACACACAAGTGACCTTTCTGAATTATTAGATCATGAGTGATAGCCAACCAAATCAATCAGTAGTTCACATTTGGAATCTGTGTTGATTTATGCATAGTCTTGTGCTGGATGGAAGGCAAACCAGAGGTAAAGATCTGTCTTTTACAGTGCTCATTCTGAAACGCTACATAACTACAGCTGTGTAATTAATGCAACTGCATACAGATGCAACAGTGAAGTATTGTTAGAAACCTTTACAACAGAAGATCATATAGCTAGTTTTTTATGGAATGCAAAGTGCATAATATTTCTTATATTATATTTCTACAGGGATACAATTAAATATTTCAAATGAAAAGTGTTAGATGTTACAACATCTCATGCCCAAATAACTCTTTTTTTATAAGATAAATATTTTGGTAATGCTGATTGTTTCCATGAATTGTTTACATTTTTTTCCCAAATGTGAATTCTGTTTTGATATTTGTGCATTTTTACTGGGGAAAAAATAGAAATAAAGAAAACTGACAAAATTAAATGTCAAGAATCTAAATGTTAATATGTACTGATAACCACTTTTTTTTTTTTGAAAAAAAGTTAATCTTCCACCCATTGCAAAATATTATTTTTTTCCACAAAAGATTTTAATTTTCAAGTAGTGCTAATTGCTATTAATGAATTAGAAACCAAAAGGAGAAATTGTTAGTACTCTAAGTGAGTACAGAAAGACCTAGTAAAACAAAAAAATGTATTTCACTAACTTCAGATCTGCTAAAGGTATTGTGGGACAGAGACATAATATATTATTTCAAGTCCTATACTGTTTTAAATGGTATTTCATAAACCAGATATTTTAAATCCTATACTTAAGCTTACTATAGGTTAAAGGTTCTTGGCTTTTCACTACAATCAAGCAGGCACACAACATCTATTCTGAGAAACAGTTATTTATACTTCCTATGTATTTTCTAAATTTTATTTTCTTCATGTAAGCCAAAAAATTTTCTTGACATTTGGCAATACTTTCCACTCCATCTAATTATCTAGGAACAAAAGGAAGCAAGAGATAATATTGAAAATTCACTTCAATACTACATTTTTTTAAAAGTATTAATTTCTATATTAAGCTGTGCCCTGTGTTACATTCTTTTGTTGAAATAGAAATGCTTCTAATGAATGGAAATATCAGAAACGTTGTAAAACATCAATAAGGATCTATCTTCACCAGAAGATTCAAGAGTACTTTCAAAGAAGAAGCTTTAAGAAAAAACCTTACCTCCTCAAATATATGGCTGTATTCGAATGAAAGCCAGAAAACCAAAAATCTCTTTGGGAGCTGATCTGCTTTATGGAACAGTAAGGATGCCACATTGATGACATTTAGATGGGAAATTGAGATATAATTTAATATGTAATTATTCTATTATAATCTCTTAATCTGGTATAATATTTGCAGGTTATTATTATTTAATAATCCATACAATAGAGGGCTGGAATCAGAATTCTGTACCACTATTTTAATTTGTACCTAACTTGAGAAATCAAACTTTTGATAAGTATAAGAGCACATGAAGTTGCAAAGAAAAAAAAGAGGGTAAGAAAAATTGTGCTACTTTCATATGTTTTAAACTAGGTTTTCCACACAGAATATTCTATCTGAAAAATAATTTACGATTACCTTAAATTACCTTTTTATAAGAGTGCTTGCAAAACATGGTCTAGATGAAACTCTTGTGTACATGCAAAAGACAACTGTACCATGGAGTGAGAATAAGTGGTTTAATAGAAGAATGTGGTTGTCTGCAGAGGCACTGCTTGGTATTTAGGTACTTTTAGGTACTTAGATTAGGGAATAAAGAGTTTACTTAATAAATATACTGTAGGAAACAAAGCTGGATAACAACTGCATTAGAGAAAAGCTTCACAATCATCTTGACAAATTAAAGATATAGTATGCAAAATAAGGATGAAATGCATTAGGATAAATATGAAGAAAACTATTTGTGTAGTAGCCATAAACTGCAGAATTCAGGATAAGACTGGCTGTTAGAAAGCAAATTTGAAAAAAAAAGAAAATTCAGATTATGGTGAGTAAGAACCTTGCCATGAATCATCAAGATTGTAAGAGAAAATGCTAGGATGTATATTAACATACAACATGAACAAAACTTGTAAGTAATGTTAAAGAATTGTTCTTTGAAAAAATTTCTTTGCCATCAGTAAGACTAAAGGTGTGGGGTTTTATTTCTTTATTTTGGGCAGCTTGCAAAATATGTACAACATTTTTTAGAAGATATGGATCAATAAGAAAGATCTGAAAGATCTGGTTGAGACAGATCAGGAGTCTAAAATGAATCATTTCTGAGAGAAAGTTAGAGAGACTGGGACTATTTAAACACAAAGAAGATGAAGGAATAGAAGGAAAAAAACAAGAAGTCAGGTATGCAAAGGCTGTTGCAAAGGTCAGAAAGAAGAAATTGTCTTAAACTACAGCAAGAAAATGTCATATAGAAATTTTCAGTTGATTTTTGTTTTGTGGACTCACAGAGTGGTGGAGGTTGGAAGGGACCTCTGGAGATCATCTAGTCCAACCCCCTGCCAAAGCAGGTGCATCAGGTTGCACAAGATCACATCAAGATTGGTTTTTTAATATCTCCAGAGAAGGAGACTCCACAGCCTCTCTGGGCAGCCTGTCCCAGTGCTCTGTCACCCTCCAAGTAAAGAAGTTTTTCCTCATCTTCAGAAAGAACTTCCTGTCTTCCAGTTTGTACTCATTGACCCTTGTCCTGTCACTGTGCACCACTGCAAAGAGTCTGACCCCACCCTCTCAAAATTGATCAGATGCCCTCTTAGTCTTTTTTTCTCCAGGCTAAAAAGTCCCAGTTCTCCCAGTCTTTCCTCATAGGAGAAATACTCCAGTCCACTAATTATCTTTTTAGCCCTCCATTGGACTCTCTCCAGTAGTTGCTGGTCTTTCTTGAACTGGAGAGCCCAGCACTGGACACAGTACTCCAGGTGTGGCCTCACTAGCGTATAGTAGAGAGGGACCTGCTGGCCACACTCTTAATGTATCTCAGGATACCTTTGGCCTTCTTGGCCACAAGGGATCATTGTTGGCTCATAGTTAATTTGCTGTCCACCAGGAATCCCAGGTCCTTCTCCACAGAGCTTCTTTGCATCAGATCAACCCCACAGTATTTCATTGATAGGGGTAATGAAAGAATAAATGACTTAGGTTGAGGGTTCTGCGTTGTGAAAAAAATGCTGTAATTAATCCTATCTTTTGAACAGTGGAAAGGACCCTTAGGATCTTTGCAGTCCTATTTTTATATGATTTTAATTCTAGGAATCAGATCAGGAAGAATTTTTTAATTCACTGCTGTCCAGTGTATTGACTTTTTAACCTCACCTTTTGTATACATATACTGTAAATCTTTAGGAGACACCAGCTGTGAAGGTAGCAGTGTAAGAGCGGCATTTTACCTCTAAAGAGGTTTTGAGAAATGGTACAGTTGAATTAATGGATGGTTTCCTTATTGCTAGTGCTTGTAATGGTTCACACTGTGATTATTTGTTCTTTCACTGAAATCTTAAACATCAACTGGATACTGTTATTTTAAGTATCCTGTGAGTGTAGGGATGGTAATGAGATGTCACTGAACACTAGACCAAACTTCCGAATATCTTTAACTCAAAAAACCTCACTACTCTGAAAACTTAGGGTAGCAGGTTTGATATGGACACTGTTAAAATATCTTGATAATATTTTGCTTTTTTAAAAAGTCTAGAAGGGGGAAGCATGAGTGAGGAGGAAAGACTGGAAGTGCTCATGATATATTATGATTTTATTTCAAAACTTAGTATTAAATTGTTATTGAACTTGTATAACTTTTTGTGAGTAATTCCCAAGCTGGAGTCAGTTTCCATTGAAGTTTATGGAAATAGTCCTATATTTTTATTTTTTTTTTTTCAGGGTGGACAGAGGTGATCAAATAACAAAGGTTCATGGACCTCACCTTTGGGTGAAACATGTTGTAACCCCATCCATTTACACTTGTCCAGAAGCAGACACATGACTTCAGAAGCTGGGCTTTAAGTCTTGAGCCCTGCTAGTTCACACTGATTTTTTAACTTGTTTTGAATATGAAGTAGATGACTGCAAAGTCTGGCAGCAAAGCCAGGAGTTGAGATCTGTCTGAGTTTTGAAAAAAAAAAAGAGATGTTATTCACAAATAGACTTTCTGTACGGGAGACAATGCTTTTCTCTCCTGAATTCCTTGTAGAGAACACTGAGGGTCTGCAAGCTGTCAGTGGTACTTCTGAGGCTGCTCATCCCTCATATGTGAGATGCTTTTGACTGGTTGCAATGTCAAATAATGTGATGTTAGAAGAGATACACAGTCTTTACAAGAAATTGGATTAGTTTTAAATCAATCATGGGCACCATCCAGAAACTTCATTAAAATTGTAAAGTTGCTTCTTTTGGCAGAACCATTTGTTCCTGTCTAGAGGAAAACAATGTGTATACAATATAATGAAGAGAAACAAAAGAGAAAAAAATAATTAGTTACAAAAGGCTGTATCTCCACTTAAGCTCAAGAACTGAGAAAGTACAGGATGTGAAAAAACTTTGCTAATGTAATAAAAGTTGCATTATCATAAAAAGAAATGTGATACACAGAATTAACAAAAAAGAATTAAAAAGTTGTTGTATTTACATGTTAATTTAATCACACTAAAGCATACCTGGCATGCAAAAAGCTATCTAGAAATACTCAAAGTCTGTGTTTTTCTCAATATGTGTAGGGCAACCTTGCTTTCTCCTGTACCCAGGGCAAGGACATAACCAAAATGTCTAGCCTGATCCTTTTATTCTTATATACATTTTAGACATTTAAATCCACAACTGGTAACTGTTGGTGTAAACTTGTTAAAGCAATTTGCCATGAAGCTCAATTTTCATGTTCTGCACAATCTGTACAACTTCCCTCTGATACCTGAAGCTTCATATAATTCTTGTGTAGTTTTCAGAAACTTTCTCTTATACTCATGTAGTCAGTCTCCTTCTCTGTTTCTTTGCCCATTTTTTTTCAAAAAAAAAAAATCTTGAAAATGATAGTGAAAAATAATGAAACAGACATGCAATCTTTTTTTCTTAGCATGGCAAGTGGATCACATGGGTTTCCTGACTGTTCCTTTCCTGACAGGATTTACCCCACTAACACCCATCTTTTCGTCCCCTTACTCTCTTTTCCTTAGCATACTCCAGCTCATACCCATTTATTTCCTACCTTTCCTCACTTGACCTTGGCCTGATATTGCAGTCCACCCAGCTCATTGACATAGCAATCCTGTTTGTTTTTTAGTAGGGTGAAGAGAGTACATGTAATTTTGCACCATTAGAAGTATTTTATCATTAATTGTTTCATTTTTCATAGAACTAGATGAGGTAGGATAAAAGGGTGGGGGGGAGAAAGGGGGCAGATGGAAAAAAGGGAGAACGAGCAGCAGGGAACTAGTTTTTCTTCTTTATATTAGACATCTTTATCTCTGTTGTAAAGCCATGAAGTGGAAGAAATCTTTTAAATCTGAACAATCTGAGTGAGGATTTAGTAAACAACCTGTGTAACAGTCAAGCAAGAGTCTGATATGGTGATAATAATTATGGACTGCACAGTCTCAGCCGTGACAGACGCAGCAGACACTGATGTTACTTAGTGCAGTGAAAGGCACGTGTGTACTCCTGTAGCAAAGGTGTTTCAAGCCAAAACTAGCTGTTTGGAACAATCTACATTTTTAAAATATGCTCAGCAAGTAATGGACTGAGGCTAACTTTGCTCATGTTGCCTAACACTCCCACATTTCTTGAAAGTTACACTTGAAGTAAGGATTTTCTCTAACTTTTGTTTCTATACCTGCAAGGTGTTTTTTTTTGTTTTGTTTTGTTTTGTTTTGTTTTTTGCTATTATAGCCACTAAGATGGATATACAGTCCTGGTTTGTTTGGTCTAGCTGTGTAACCTTAATTAGAATCAGTCATTGATGTAACAGGTTCAAAGAATGCTTTCAAAAGAAATGCATTGAGGTCTTTCTCACAGTAGATAATATTTTTTTAGCTTTTATAATTTTATTTTTTTAAACTACACACATATATGTTCTTCCTTTCCATCAATACTTGACTGAAATAACAATAAAATATATCCACTAGGTTTTTTTTGTTTGTTTTTTTAATCAGCAATAATGATTTTTTAAAAAACTTGGTGGTGTTTCCTTTTTTTAAATCAATGGTTCTAAATTCATTCTCTATTTTTTTCTTATTTTTCACTTAGGTTATAAACTTCTGCAGGTCCCTTAGTATGGTAACCTCTCTGCAGTACTTTATAATTTACACTGGAGAAATTTTACTCTGGTTTAGAGTATTTCTTTATTGCTAGTGCAAGTTATGTTGAAAAATTAATAACTCTGGTAAAATATGGGATGAAAAACCTGTGTGCTACTGAGATTTTTCCCACAATTTTTGGTCCATTACTTGATACCAGTGCCACAAGTGATGTTCTTACATTAAGATTAGGAAATATCATTCTAGGATTCTGTTTTGTCTTTATGTTATATTCACAAAGCTTTTACAAAATCATTTGCCATTTGGTATCATTTATCACTGGTATCACCCTTTAGGTGTAGAGTAGGTGAATGATTTTTCAAAGCCTAACTCCAAAACATCACTTTTTCCTAAGAGACGCCCGTGGCTAATGTGCTGACTCATCATACAGGGTTCATAAGATTGCTGTGTCATGTGAGGATAGGTGATCTGTTGTTTTAAACAGTCTGAAGCTCAGCTATAATAATACAGTTACATTAAGTAGGTATTTATCAGCTAATTAGAATGTTATAGAATTTGTGATTTGCAAACCACACTGATTCCTGTTCTTTCTCTTTTTACTGATTACACTAACCGTTTGCTGCCATATGAATGCATTTATTTAGAAATCTAGGGAAAGATAGATATATAACCATGATAACTACAGTAAATGTAGAGGCACGTGCAAAGCTAATTTTTTTTTCAGTTTATGCAGTAGGATCATCATGTTTTCAAGCTGGCATAAGAGCATGCACTACTCAGACTTTCCCTATGTTATTTAAGCTTTGTATCAGGCTATGGTCCAGAGAGGACTGGTTTTAAGTACTGGCAAAGCGAGCAGGATGCAAAGTGCCTGCTGAGCTCATGCCAACAGAGGTGGAGGCTGGCTGCTGGAAGAGTGCCTGCTTTCCTAGTCACTGAGTCTTCTTTCTGCCTGTGAAACCCTCTTGCTTATCCCCAGCAGAAAGAGCCCTGAGCACCAGACTCTGTCTCACTTCCATTAGTCTTCCACAATCCTTTCCAGGATTGCCTTTGGTTCATTCTTCCCCCTTTCATGCCTTCTGCAAAACAAGGAAAAAGCAGAGTGGAGAGGGTTAGTGTATGAAAGGACTGGGCACAAGAGGAGGAGACAGGGAGACTCCTGTCCTTCTCTCCTCAGCCTCCTAAAAAACCTTTTCCATCTCTGACACAGAAGGAAGCCAAACCTTCCCAGTTTCTCTATCCTGTATGAAACAGGTTTCTATTGCTTCTCAGGTGTTATAATATCAGTGCCACAAAACATAATTTTAATTGATACTGTGGACCTTGAAACCAATAGGATTTTTTTTCAAGCAGTTCAGTTATAATTGGATCACTTTGTTAGTGGTTTGTGGAGTAGATTGCTTGATGTGTGCATTAGTCTGGGTATAGTTTTTACTTTAGCTACACATTGTAAGGGGACTTTACTTGACTTTATTGTCTGTTTTGATTACACTTTAATTATAGACTATTGTCTTCATGTTTTGTACTATAATTTCTCAAGTTCTGTGATGTGAAATCACATTATATCTTGCCCTGTAAAGCATTATCTTGCCTTTACGAAGTTTAATACTTATTGAAGTGAAAGAAATTCAGAGAAAGGCAATAACAATGAACAAAGGCATTAAATACTTTCCCAAAGAGGGATGAATGGGTAAGCTAGGACTCCAGTCTGGAGAAAAAAACAGTTGAGGAGAATAACACAGATGTCTACAAAGCCCTTGGAGAACTTGGATGGGTATCTGTCTTGTAGTATGGGAACTGAGGGAAACAAATGAAACCTTCATGCAGTGGGTTCTTGATTTGTGGAAGTTTTTGCTCAGGCTGTAGTGGACTCCAAGAGTTTGTGTTTTCCTTAGCTCAAGGTGAGCTAGGGAAAAGAATTCTATTAGCAGCTATTAAATAGAGAACCCCTATCCTTCCCAGTAAGGCAGTGAATTGCAAACAACTGGAAGCTGAGCAAGTAATAGCACCAAGAATTTATCTTATATGTTTGCCCTATTCTTATCCTACATATGGGGTAGGGGGGAAGCCAGAACTTCAGTCATGAGGACAAGTTACTAATATTTGACCCAATCAGGACAACTTTATGTTTTGTAACAAGTACAAACATTAAATAAGTAACAATTTCTTCCTTTCTTCCTTTCTTCCTTTCTTCCTTTCTTCCTTTCTTTCTTCCTTTCTTCCTTTCTTTCTTCCTTTCTTTCTTTCTTTCTTTCTTCCTTTCTTTCTTCCTTTCTTTCTTCCTTTCTTTCTTTCTTCCTTTCTTTCTTTCTTCCTTTCTTTCTTCCTTTCTTTCTTCCTTTCTTTCTTCCTTTCTTTCTTCCTTTCTTTCTTCCTTTCTTTCTTCCTTTCTTTCTTCCTTTCTTCCTTTCTTCCTTTCTTTCTTCCTTTCTTCCTTTCTTTCTTCCTTTCTTCCTTTCTTTCTTCCTTTCTTCCTTTCTTTCTTCCTTTCTTCCTTTCTTCCTTTCTTTCTTCCTTTCTTCCTTTCTTTCTTCCTTTCTTCCTTTCTTTCTTCCTTTCTTCCTTTCTTTCTTCCTTTCTTTCTTCCTTTCTTTCTTCCTTTCTTTCTTCCTTTCTTCCTTTCTTCCTTTCTTCCTTTCTTCCTTTCTTCCTTTCTTCCTTTCTTCCTTTCTTTCTTTCTTTCTTTCTTTCTTTTGAAAAACTTGATAGTATTTCTTAGTTGTAGTTTGTGTTTAGACGGTAGTCAAATCTTCGGGAGGCAAGCAGTAGTATTTGTTGGCATACAGGAATAAGTAGGATATACCTTGCTGTTCATTAAACATTTCAATTATTTATTTCAGATTTCATTGCAAACTTGAAGACAAGGAAGGACTAATACTAGCCAACTGTTGTGCATAAGTCCTGTATAGAACTAATTCAATCACTTATGTGCAAAATGATTTTCAATAAAAGAATAAAACATTTGTCATTTTTCATTCAAGAAACTAATTAGCAATTAAGTTGCATGGCCGATGATGAGCTAATTAAAAGTAAAATCAACAAGAAAAACAATTACAAAACTGTCTATGAAACTCTTTTTTAAATTATGATGTGAAAAAATCTATGTGCAAATCATTATTTCTGTTATTATGATTCCTTAGGTCCTGGAAGATTCATATATCCTTACTTAGTAGTCTAGAAGGTTTTCTTAACCTTAATCCTACTACATTAACATCACGTAAAGATTTACATGTGCAACTTTATTGCACTGAAAACAAGTGTCGGTTTACTTGCAGTTCATAAGTTTCCACAAATTTTGAGGTTTTTCACACTCATGACCCAAATTAATATTGTTGGCCAAAAGTAACTTACCTGCCTTTAAAGCAGCAGTAATTGAAATTCTTGGAAGGGAATATGCGAACCTTTCATTCTCTAAAAGGCAGTAACCTTTTCATAGCAATTTGGAGTTATTGAAGAAGGCTAAACACCCAGTAGAGAAATGAGAACAAAACAAGAACATTTCATCTGGAGACCATGATTAACAGAAAAAAATTCAGATCTTCCTTTTGATTTTAAGGGATGATCATTAGATCAAGCTCAGAAACCTTTAACTGCAGCATGATCTGCTCTGTATTAAGAAATTAGGGAATTTTATTTTTTTTTAGGCATTTTAATGTTTGAGAATTTGTCCAAAGATTATGCTAAATGACTTTTAAATTTACTCTGAACTGCTGAAGGCCCTGATGTTCACAGAGAGGAGAGGAGAATGGAGCTGTGGGAGAGGTAGAATTGGCGAGGACACTGCATGTGTTCACAGAGTACCTGTGAGAAATTACAGGTGAAATACTGCAAACATGATATCAGGAAAATTCCTGTTCTAGAGTCCTGCTCAACAAGCATCCCTGCACATGAAAAAACATGAACACGTTTTTGATCAGCTAAGTGCAATGTTACTCATTCTCACTGAAAAACTGGAGGTGTTTGTGGCACTTCTATAATGCAACAATCAGGGGACTACCTGAAGTTTTTGTTCATTTCTCTATTGCATGTCCTTGCCTGAAGGATCCTCAATTATGCCTGTGAGTAAACCTCTTTCCTTTCACTTAGTTTATGTTTTCACACTGAAATTCAAACCAAACTTTGTAGCTTTTTGATAAATACACAAAAAATCTTGGGATTTGTTTATAGACACTTTTCATATTTGGTTCCATCACTTCCAGAGAAAGGAATAATTTGTGTTCAGTTGATGAAGTGAAATGCTGTGCAATCATTGAAAGAAAAATCAATGTGTATTTCTAGCAATGCAAATAGTTAGACAGTCAATCAGAAAATGATAAATACAGTTACAGAAAGTGAGAAATAAGGAAAGAAAAATGAGTTTCTGAGTGTACCTGCTTGTAGACATTAGTTTTCTAAGACTTTCGAGACATTTCTCAACCATTCAAAGCAGTTGAGATGATACAAACTTTTCCTGAGCACTGCCTCTCAGAATTAGCTTCCAGCACCAGTGTGTGGAGAGGAAGATGCAGCACTCAGGTAGGGTGGACTTCAGGAGTATACAAAATAGGGGGTCAGAAACTCAGAACGTTTATTCTAGGTCTTTGGGAATGACGTGTTCCTACACAAACAGAAAGTCTTGCCTTTCCTGCTGTGGTGAGGTAGGATACACTTCATTATAGAGGTTCAGTGGTGGCAGGATGACTGTGAGTTCTGCCTTATGACTAATTTTGGTTGATTCACCGGAGCAAGGGGAGTCAATCAATCACTTTGGAGAGCACAGCTCACTCTGTAACTCCAAAATACACCAGATTTGGAAGTGAAACCACCTCAGGACAGTTCTTTCTTCTTGTCTTATCTATTTTAATGCCAAATGACAGTTTACATTTAAGTAGTCCCTGCTAAAATCAAACTTCTTCATGTATTTCATAAAAGAAGTTACTATAGTCACCTCTGAAATTTGAAAAAGATCTGAAACTTTCATATTAATTTTCATCTAACTGAATGAGGCACAGCCACAGGATGTTCATATTTTTTTTTAAGCAATCTCTGATTTTTACCTAATCTATTTAATAAGGGTAAAAAGTTTATTATAGTATAATATTTGTAAAACATTTCTGTAGCTTGTTTACTCACACAGTAAAGGCAGGTTAGATGATACTAACCAAACTCTTAATACAAATATTATTTATAATGTATTTATTTATCTTTTTATTTATTTATTTAAATTAGTACTGTTAGATCCATATGTGGAGTGGGACAACTGTAGTGATTGTGATGTTATTGTTCATGATTTATTCAAGTTCCACCTGTTATAAACAGATGACTAGAGAAAATAATTTGTAGCCATCAATAATGACAAAAGTAATCACCACAATGAATGCTGTAGTTTATCCAGAAGAAGTTCCAAATTACTTAGAGTGGACTGTCAGAAGTAAGTATTATGCGATCAGAAAAGATCTCAAAAACCACAATTCTAGAAAATAAGGTTATTGGTATGAAATATTGAAATACAGGCTCTTATACCACTTTGTAGATTGTATGCCACAAGAAAGACTGCCTGAATGCAAACCTAATGGTGCATTTCTTGTTTTAAATGTGTTATATTAAACAATACTTAGGCTTGTTTTTCCAAGCTACCTTCTCTCCAAAACTGTTGTTAGTTCAAGGCCTCCTGTCACATAGGTTATCAGTGCTAAACTATTTTTAAGAAACCAGAAGATTTCAGTAACACCACAATTTTGGGACAATCTCTTTCAGGAAACTTTTGCCCACATATCAACATTTATTTTACAGAAAGATGTTTTTAACAGTAACAGTCAGGAAACAGAGAGCTGTTAGCTTCAAGCAGAAAACCCGCACAAATTTATGAATGCACATAGAATGTATTTTTGGTTGATATGGATATTTTTGGATGGCAAATTGCTTTTTACTCTCTGAACTGTGTTTTGCTAATGAAAACATTTAAAGTTGAAAAGGGAGAAAAATATTTCTTTGCTATTAATTTAAATCAAGTATTGTATCCAGCATTTGAAATCTGTTTTGGATAGAGACTGATGCATTAAGAATATTTTTAACATTAAGACCATACGGAGGCTTATGAAGAGGGAAGGATGTTTGCTGGACATGCTTGTTCCTCTGGAAAACACTCAGTTAGGGACTTGGAGGACTCATAGGACATGAGGCAACTTTTGGTCTTAAATTATTGGATCTTTGCACATTTTTTAGGATTTTTCTTTGTTGGTTTGTTTCTGATAGTTTGACAATTTGTTTTGTTTCCTATAAATGCCAGACTGGAAATTCATCTTCAGACTCCAGCCAGAAGCTTCTTCCAAATTCAAAATGCCTGTTTTGAACAGCAAGCACAAGGCTCATCTGACAGGCACTGGGGACCCATATAAGGCACACTCCTTGTCTGATCACAAACCTCTGCTTTCACATTGAGCACCCCAATTTCATATTGACATATGTTTATTTTATGGATCTTAAGATGCTGATTGCTCTTGTCTGATATTCAATTTGATTTTGAACATGTACTATTACAAGGCTTTCCACACTGATGCAAATTAACATGAGAAATAACATGGAAACATTCAGTTAATTAAACACAAAAGAAGGCATTAAATACTGAGGGCTAGATATCTGAGTCACTCATCTGACCCTTAGATCTTTGAATAACTTTACATATCTTTCCTCAACTGACCATGGTGGAACAAGAAAAATGTGAACTGAAGTGCAACTCTTTTGCTTTGAAAAGATTTATTCCCAAATTGAAATGTAGCAAACTCCAGGACTGCTGCCTGGACAAATGTCAAAGTCATATTGCAAATGAAAGCAATTCTGGAGCACTTTTTTAAAAGGTCATAAAATGCTTGTAAAGGAAAATGTTTTCTCTGAAAGTAAAATGTGGCCAAAGATATTAGCTATTATTGCCCCTTCCTGTACACTATGCATGGAAATTTTAAAATTAAAATACAAAATAATTGCAACATCTCAGTTTTCACACAGTGAGAACTGTGAGGGTAAATGTTGCCTTTTTGACAAATATTTCAGTCTATTTGGTTTTAGTTTATATTGCTTTATTCATTCAGTTGGTGTCCTTCCACTATTTTGGGATGCAAATCCTGCAAATAAATAAAAGATAGGCTCTACCACAGCCACGGAAGACAAATGTTTAATAAATTGTTTATGCCAACATAAGAAAAAGGGAAAATATATTTTCTTGGAAGAAACTGTGAGGAATGAGCAACAGAATGGAAGAATAAAGTGACTGGAAAACAAACTTGGTAAGAGACCTCTATAAATAATTTAAGAAACAAGTGTTATTTTCTTTTTTTTCAATGTTATGATTTTGAAGACAGTTTTACATCTGTGTTCAAGAGAGTAAATGAAGTATCTTCATATGGAATTAGTCTCATAGTTCTAATAATTCAGCCTTAAAAATGAAAAGTGAATATGTTTTTAGTGGCCATGTTCCAGCTCCTCTGAAGGGTGTTGGCATATCAGATGGAGGAAGTATAGATGTTATCTTTGAATCTTCTTTCCTTCCTAGAGGGAAAAGAGTGTTACATCTATTGGATGGGTGCAGCTCAGCAACACTGATGTAATCTCAGTCTAAATATCTGAAAATCTGCTTTTGCAACTAGAATTGTAGCTGTTTTCAGTTTTTCCTAGATAATGCAGGTGCCTATGGTGAAAGTAAGTGAGAAAAGCATTTCAAAGTAAGTTCCTTCTGTATTTCACTTTATTGGCCTAATTTAGCTCTGTCTACCTGGGGAAAAGTTATTGTGGTTTTGGTTTTCTTGTTGTTATTGTTTGGAGTTTTTTTTAATCAACTCAGCAAGGGACACTGAATGTTGACCTGAATCTCTTTACACAGTGATGCTAACAGAGGCTTTAGAGAAAAAGAAAAAGAAAAAAAAAGAAAAAAAGAAAAAGAAAATAAAGAAAAAAAGAACAAAAAGAAAAAAACAGTTGTATTTTCCTATGACGAGCCCTGCAGTACCTGAACTATTCTGCACCCTCTGGCTCTAAGATCCTTGGGCTGGATACTCAAGAAATGCCATATTTCAGACTATAACAAAAAAGATTCAAGTCAAAAGGGAATCAGATGTGGCTGCAAAGCCTGTTGCTGCTGCTGGGGGTCTGTGGGAGAATATGGGCAGGGTGTGGGCAGCCACTCAAGCCCCTGGGGCACTGAATGGACAGTACATAGCACCAGAGTCTGCCCTGGTGAGCTTCAGAAGAGGGTGGTTTCTTGTGTGTAAATGAGAGGTGTTTCATTTTTCAGGCTACCCTTCAACATCCCCTTCAACTGAGAGCAAACATAGGGTTTCAGGGAGCACTAAGTTCATTACAGAAGAGCTTCAGCTCTTATTTTTAGTGAGACAAATCTCTGTTACTGCTTCAGTGTACTTATTTCCCTGCACTTCAGTGACACAAGTTCATGTCCCAGCTGGGGACTTCATATCTTGGAGAGACTGTTTTCTGGCACTCAGCGTTCTTTGTGCTAAAAGCAATTGTTGCAAAGGGGGAAATTCAATCAGGAAAACAAAAAATGTAATGCAAAGAACCATGTAGTGCCTGTTCACTGATTCATAACTAAGGATAGGAATTAACCAGTAGGTTGGTTTAGACTCTGTCATTCCCAGCAGCTTGCCTCTAAGGCAGCTGTTGTGGTGTCCTGCAGGATGAATTAAAAGGAGGAGGAAATGTGACAATAAAAATAATAACAACAAAAAATATAATGTCTGGTTTGTCTTTTAAGGAAATATCACTCCTTGCTTTTAGATTGCATATATTTTTCAATTATTTTTATGTTAAGAGCATCTCAATTTTATACGTCTGAGTAGCCACAGTTTTTAAATTTAATATTTTAAAGGCAGATTTAGACAGAGAAGGATAATGGAAAATTATGCATCATATGTACAAACCTAATAAATTTCATTTATTCCTCTTTCTTACTGTTCATAAGGTATAAGGGTCTCATGCTTTTAATATCAGCCATGAGTCTTAACACTTGCAGGACTAAAACTGCAGACATTTTCTCTATGTGCATGGTAGATTATTGTCGTGGGAATAGCTTCTGAGGGAAAAATATATGTGTGTATGTATATAGAAATATATATATGTAACTTGTGAAGATTTTTTGTTTTAATTCAGTACTTTGCAAAAAAAAAGCCAAGTCCACTGCTGGTCAGGGAGGGAGTGGTCTGTTCTGCATGTAGGACAATAATTGCTTTAGATTTTTTTTTTTAATGTCTGCCAATTAGCTGATGAATGATGAACATATCAAGCTATTGCTTGATTTCCTTTTCCTTCCTCTCCATTTTATACTCTGTCTGAAAAAATCAAATCACATGAGTAGGTTACACATGTACTTGTTGCAGGCTCCAAGGATTATATTTTGATACAAAAGGAAATCATACCTTTTTAATAAAGAGTTTAATAGAATATTTCAGTGAAAAATAATGCAAACTCATCTGTCCATATTTGTTTCAGCTGAACAGGAAGAAAACTGGGTATCTATGTCATTGACAAGTTGTGAATGTTAACTGCAAAGTGATAAAAAGAGAAAAGAAGACATAGGAAACACTTTGGAATAGCAAATCAAATTCTGCACTAGTGTTGTATGACTTCTTTCGTACACTGTTAAAGTTTCCCCCTTGCCATCATTCCTTCTCCTTTTGAGGAGAGCTTCACTCTCCTCAAAAACAGTCACATGCTGGGATGGATTTTGCAGAAACTTATAATATCTGAAAGTGAGAAAGTTTTTTTAATTCTGTCTGTGGTCTACAATAACCATTCTGTCTATATTTGCAAGTAAACCAGCACTGTTGTTTCATGTATTCTCCTGGTCTCTGTTTCAGGTGTTCATTGATATTTTTAGGCTAAATGAATTATACTCTTTAATACCATTTTCCTAGACAGATGTCTCTACTGGTTATTTTTGCAGTCCTTCTCTACTCTGCATTCCTCTTTTATTTGGAGATGGGTAACCAAAAAAGAACTTTAACTAGTGTATTGTACAGTGACACTTACTCCTTCTTCAGTCTTCCTTTACAGTGTCTCCCAGATTTGCAATTCAGCTTTATGTGGCCCTTCATTTTGTGCAAAAATCATTAATGAAATTATTATTAGTGAAAATAAGTCTACTCTCACAGCGAATCACTCAAGAACTTTACTAGTGACCTGAGTCAAGCCCAGCTGATCCATTTACAGCACAAGCCATTGCTGTTTCATTCCATAATTATATTTTGCTACTGTCTGTTCTTCTACCAACAGAAGCAACTGTTTTTATGAGACTGTCAAGTTAAAAATCTGAGTCTGACATATGGCTGAGGGAAGCCCTCCTGCTGACTCACAAGTTTCATGGTGGACCTCCTTGCTTTCTAAAGTCCTTCTCAGAGAGGAGTCCAGGTACAGCTGAATCAAACCTTAGCCTGGATCTGATTAATGCTTTTATGTCTAAAAGATTATGTGGTTAGCCACTTATCAGAATAAACATTTGCCTGTTGCAGCCCTCTCATGGACTTTCACTGAGACAGTTCTGCAAAGAAAGATAGAAACAGGTAGAAAGTTTATTAAGGTGACAGATGTAACAGGTTTAAAATTGCTTGTCATAAATGTACTAACTGCAAAAATCGATCTCAAGTTTGCAATGAAACACTTTAGTTAACAGTATTTTCCTTGGTAACATCTGATGTAGTCAGAAGTTCAAATGTTAAGAGGCATCCCTGTTTGGGGAGGAGAGAGAGGTCCAGGCCTGTCGACCCATCCAGAAGTTGGGATTCTCATCCTCAAAATAGGGATTCTAAATGCCAGGTTTATAGTCTTGGTGAGGTGGGACTAAGTCAATTGACATTAACAAGGTTCATGCATTGTCAGTCAGAGGAAGGGGTAGGGGGGAAAGACATTTAATACAGAGACACAGTGGTCTTTCCAGCTTTACTGTAGTGGTACTTGACTATGTGACCTCTGTCACACCTCAGATATCACTCAGTTGTTGTGGGTGTTAGACCATAAATTATCACATCTGTTGATGATAAGGATTTTGCTCAAGTATTTTCTTGAAGAAAGATACTGGCTCCAGGCAGACCTTGACAAGATACTCCTTTTCAAGTCTGTCTTTGACAGGACAAATGATTCCCTTGTTCAAAGCAGACTCCTTCCCTTTTGATTTACCATGATTAAGTGTTTGTCACTGTCCCGATCCGATATCAGGATCATTTTAATATCCTGATCCAACATCGGGGAAGGTTTCAATACGATCCAAAGAGTGAGAATAAGACACAAATGATGTCAAATGCCGTACACTTTTTATTACGAAAAGAAATAAAACGCTAAAACACCTTTTATTATGAAAAGAAGTAATAAAAGAGAATAGCAATAGGATAGGGTGGAATGAAAGATGGAAATCAAGCCAGCAGTTGGGATAGGGCTGCAAGAAGAGTCATAACCATGGATCCTGTGGTGAGGTGGCAGTGAGGGGAAGGACAAGGGTGTCTCAATTCCTCAGGGATGAAGAGACAAGTAGTCATGCATCCGGCTTGCTCTGGCAGTGGTGAGGTGAGGTGCTGGAGCAGGTGGTCATCATCTCTCTCCCCAAAACTTGCCCATGCAGGACCTTCTTAAATACTCCTGGGAGGGCCATGGTTTCCATGACAACAGCACATCTCTTTGTGGTCTCTCTGTGCCCCCCAGCAACTGCTGTGTGCCTGGGGCAGGGGCATGTCTGGGCAGAACATTTTCACAAGGAGGGGTTCTCAGGCCCCTGTGATCTTTTGACTGTCCTTGCAAGTAATCTTTGAGACAAGTTCATAGTACAGTTCCTCACAGGCACTAATGAACCTGATTCTCCACAGGGAACTGTATCGAAATGTCCAGCCAGATAACACCCACCCTATTTTCCTTTTCTAGAAGGATTTTTAAGAAAGACACCAACCTATGTACTCTGGTAAACTGCTAAAAACATTTCCCCAAGTTCCACCTGAGTCATCTCCCAGTTTTTCAAAATCTGACCTCATCTTTATTATAACATTCAAATCAGTCTGTTTTATTTTTTTTTTTTTTTTTTTTTTTCCCCCTGTTTTCTTACATAGAAATACCATATTTGCAATGGTCTAGATATAGTATGCAGTCCTTAGCTTGAGTATTTATTCAGGAATCTTAATTATTAAGCCAAACGCTTAAATACAGAGAAGTCAATGATAGAAGGTATCTAAGGACCAGGGAAATGAAAACAGCAGTTTCACAAATATGTGTATTTTAGAGACATGACAGGGAAGAACAGTGTGGTCAAGTGACCTGGTTGAAGATGTGCCTGGTCACTGCAGGGAGCTGGACTAGATGACCTTTAAAGGTCCCTTCCAACCCAAACTATTATACAATTTAATGATCTATGAAAGTACTAGTAAGTACTGTAAAGTACCAAGTTATGGCCTTAATATACTGACAGTGCAAAGGCCATTTCCAGAACATCACTGTGAGCTTGATACCCTATGAGATCGATACAGCATGATACTTTTTTAAAGAGTATGGAGTACATGCAGAGGTACTCTTCTGTGATGTCTTTTTTCTTTATCCATGCTACAGATAAATGTGTAATCTCATTTAGGTGATCATGAAAGCTTTTAGGGATCATTGCTCAGAGTCAGAAATCAGAAGCAGAATAAATCCAGCAAAAAAGAGGAGAAAACACAGTAACAATTTTGTAAAATTCTGCTTGTTATAGCACTTGGATATCACTGGATGAGTCAAATTGCATGCCATGCTGGTTTTGTGCTTTAAAGCATACAGAACATTCATTTATGCTAGCCATGGTGTATTCACAGCAGTGTTGTATATTCATACATTGTAGTTGAACTCAAATTCAGATTTGTAGCACACAGAATTTTTCAGACGTGTATGTATTTGCTGGATTTTTGAAATATAGAGAATATTCCAAAAAATATTGGAAACCTGTGACTTGTCAGTTGAATGCTTGCCTGGAGTTGGCTTCCTCCCTTTGTGTTGGTTCTGCATTTCTGCTATATATTTCAAGAACTGGATCATCAAAGTGGAATGTAATTTCTGTTAGTACAAGCAGTCTAATATTTCTACACTTGGGAATTATTAGCTGTTTTCAATCAAATTTACTTAAGTGCTGCCAGCAGATCTGTCCTTACCCTGCAGACATAATTTGGTTCCCTTTAAAGCTTACCTTGCTTTCTTATGCGGAAATGATCTTTTTTTCCATTAGCATTTCACTGATTCATCCTTATCATATGTCTTAGTGGATATGTGTGCAAACTTTCAAAGGTATTTTCTAGGTGCACTGTGCCATTTCTTCATGTTAGCTCTTTTTGGCAATGGACTGATGTGCAGAATGCAAGATGAATGGTTCAGGGTTTTGCACATTATGCAAACACATATATATGGAAGTAAGAGAAAGAGAAACATATTTCTTTGCCAGGTCTAAACTCCTCTCTAAGATTTATTCAACAAACTTATCTCAAGATCTGCTTCAATGAATCAGTGTTTTGTGGCTAAAGACAAGGTGTGGGATCTGTGTGAAAATTTTCAGGTAGTTGAGTAAGATCTTGATAACAAGAGCTGTGATAGACTAACTGTTAATTTGCTTGGACACAATTTTCACTTTATTGAACTCTGCTGATTACCAAGAAAAGTAGGTAACATTTAATTTTACTCTCTTAGTGCTGCAGATGGAAGTTTTAAATGGTTTATTTTTATGTTTTAAACTATTATTTTTACTATAGTAATAAATACTCTTGCATAGAACTTTTATATGAGGGGACGTGGAAATACAAAATTGGACTTCTATGACCCAAAATATAATTAAAACAAATCTTGCATATACATAGGCCTTCACATAGAGCTGAATGCATTCCCCAAAAGCATTTAACATGTTAGAAAACCTATTTATTTTCAGCATTTTTAGAGCATATCCTCACACCCACTTTTCATTATTGAAATCACAAATAATGTCCTATTTTTTAAAAATAGGAAACTGTGTATTTTGTATTACTAAAGTAATTCAGATAACAGCAATTCAAATGTACTTGTATTTGCTGTTTTCTTTGCCAAGCAAAGATTTTTACAGTGAAACAGGTTTTAAAGCTTTTCATTAGACTGTAACAGATCATTTCTGCCACTACATGGTGCTGCACTAGGCTGCAAATGCACTGCTGGCTTCTGCATGTCATTTGAAAAGCATCTTTGCAGCTGAACTGCCGGTCTCCCTCGTTCAGGGCACAAGGCAAAGGAGAGGGAGGTGTTTCCTCCAGATACAGGATGGTGCTTCAGCTCCGCTTCTCAGTGGCAGGGACAGAATGACTGCATGGAGCATTTCTGCAGACGGTACTGGGGCTGGTTCCTCCTCCTCCCCCTCTGCTTCTCCACTCACTGGGACACTTCCTGTGAAAAATTAGTGCTACGTGTCCTCTGAATACTGTAAGCTCATCTTGGTAGGGCTTTACAGGCACACTAAAAAGATGTAAGTGACCAGACAAGGCAACGGTTTCTGTCAGAGCGGATGTTAAATCATCTCTGGGTTTCCATGTAGAGGTTCAAGGGAGCTGAAATACCAACCTCTTTAGCTAAATTTGACTTTTCCTTTCCCTAAGCTGGTTATCCTGCAGCGATGGAAGGATTCCAGTACCACCAGCCAAAATATACAAAGCCAAAAACCATGTGAAGTATGACAGAAGGTTTTAGTTTTTATCAGTGGTAGCAGGTTTCACGCCATGGAGGGAAGACACTAGCAAAACTGGCTATTTCTCTTGTGGAAATAGTAATATTAATTTTATATTTCTCTTTATAGAAGCAGTGCCACAACACATGTTTATAGAGTTGGTGAAAATGCAGAGCACTCTGCAAGGACAAATATATCTCATAATATATTAATAATATATAAAACAATGGCAAAAGTTTTATATCTTTCATAGCAAAGTGCTATGAAAGATATGAAAATTATTATTTTCTTACATTAAACCTCTTTCTCTTTTAGGTAGCATGTGATGTTAGATGAAAAATAAAGAAGTTTGGGAAAATCTAGAGACCCACTCATATTGTAACGGCAACTCACCGTATTTTTTATTCATGTATAGCAACAAACACAAATCCCTTAAACTTTTTTTCCAAAACCGTTAAGCTTTTTTTTTCCCAAATTTTTCACCTTTATCAAGGCATCATTGCAGAACAAAATAAATATGGCATGGGTAACTAAATTTATTTAGGTGACTTTTTTTTACTGTTACAGGAATCATAAGTATGAGGGTGATTGTTTTATTGTTTATTGTGGATGCCTAGGTTTTTCATCTTTCTACCTCATTTGATTTGCATCTTTTTTGCACAAAAGATATATCCTGACAAAATCACATTGATATTAAAATGAAGAAAGCTGGATTTAATTCAGTTTAGTCTAATCAAAGCTGGGTATTTTAAAAAAACATGTTAACCTGGGATGCTGGGTGTTTTAAAAAATGTATTGTAATGTTTTCCTGTATTTAAGGATATATAACATTATGTAATATATTTTTTTTTGTCAATGTTTATATGAATTAAGCATATGGGTATGGATGCGTAATGCTTTTATATTTTTGCCTGCTTTCTAATTATATGGAATCTATTTATTCTATGTAGCTGCATTACCTATTGAAGCTGATTAAATTAAAATTGCAACAATCTCATTTTAAGGGACATAAGCAGGGAGGAATTGCATTCTTATAGCTTTTTATGAAAAAATAAAGAAATTTCAAAATCCATCTAAGCATTCCTTTTCATTCAACAAATATACTGTTGCAGGCCAACAGACATCAACACCTGCATTTCTAGTGCACATATCAAAATAAAATTGTCACACCTAAATTTTAAGTATGGATGAAAGAAAATGCAGAATCAAAGGTTTCTGTGTATTTCCAGATGTTGAGAATGTGAAAAAGTTGAAAATGTTCCTGTAGTGTTCTGTTAAAAATTAACACAAACAGTTTTTGCTAAAGCTCTCTATTCATGTTTGGCTGGGGATATGGGGAGTGCAACTACTGGATAAAGACAGCATTTAATCTTTGAAGAATGATAGCTGTCTAAACTGGAGAACTAACTAGGTAAGGTTTAAAGCTGAGAAGGTTTTAAATAAAGACAAATGAAAAAGAATGCCTAGCATGTTACTTTTGAATAATAGTTACTCCCTTTAATATTGAAGATGCAAGAAAATATTTAGATTCTTAAATAATGATCTAATTGTAGATCCCCTTAGCACTCTCCCAATCTGGTCCTTAAAAGCTAATACTTTCTTTCTTTCTTTATATGTCCTTGCTTTATTAGCTTAACCTTACAGAAATGCTTACATTTTTAGGTGTATCATAAAAAAAATACATTGTTAAAGGTTTGGTTTTTTGGGTTTTTTTGTTTGTTTTTTTTTTCTCCTACAATATTTTCCTGCTGTTTCCAAGCAAAATTATCATGTAGGAAATGGAGATGCACTATGTTTTCATTTTAACGACAGTGAAAATGAATTAGATTATAAGAGAGAGAAAGACTTTCTTATCTGTTTAATAATATATTCTCAATCATTAATCATTCAGGAAAAGAGTGTGAGTCATACTGCAGGAACATGTAAAACAATAGTTGGAAGCATGCTGGTGAAACTATAATCTGTGATGTGAAAAGCCTTCTAGTTTTCTTTATACAACAAGTGTACAAGAACACACAAAACTGCATTTATTTTAGAATGTGTGCCTATCTGAGGATTCACTTAAACTGATTTTTGTATTTATAGAGTGGATTCTAAAAAATATTATTCCTCTTAATATGTCCATGTTACATACTGGGAGTGAGAAAGGAATGAGTTGCCATTCAGCTGAGGCATACAATTATCAATATTTATCTCACTTGATTTTTGCTATTGACATAGAATCAGAGAAATTTGATTAGAATTAGTGATCAGGAAAAGAGAAGACCCAAACCTTACCTTGAATATTTTCAAATCTAAAGTGTTTAATTCTTCAGGTTCTACAGGTGTACACTGGAGGTGATTTGTAGAAGTGTTAAAAGCAAAGCTTAGTGTTGAACTCAATGTATAAGTAAAAGATGAAGATATTTGAAAAGGTTTGAAATCCATACCAGTCTTTCCATTGATTTCAGGATGGAAACAGCAGAAACAAGTAATCTTGTTGGCCTTTGTGAAACCCTGGGTTCCTTCTTCTATGCCTCCTTCAAAGGCTAAAGCTGAGACTGGCTGGATTACCAATCTTGGCATGCTGGACATCAAGTAAAGTCCTTTTTGGTGTTGTTTGGTGATGGAATTTTGCTTTGGTTTTGTTTTATTGCATACTTCCCATGTAACTTAATATTGGAGGAGACATAAATTACGCTTTTAAAATAATCTACTTTCCTAAATCAGTTTAAAATTCTCTGAGTTAAAGTCTGCTGAGAGATCTCCACACTTACACAGTGTCCCCTTTTTTGCTGGTCACAGGAACAGCATACTTTCTGAATATTAAGACTATTTCAGCTGCAAGCTGATAATTACAGTATTTTTAAAAATGAGGATATGAGCTATATTCCTAGGGAAAACAGGTAAAGTATAATGTTTATTGACCACATTCCCTGCCATTCTACTGGAGCGTTTTTTTCCATGCAAAACTACAACTGCTTTTAGCTGCAGAACAAGTGACTGAATTTTTGTTGCCAGGGTTTTTTTTGTTTGTTTGTTTTGGGTTTTTTTGCCTTGGACATCAGTTATCTTCACTTTTTTTTCCCTTTGCTTTTCTTTTCACTCTTCACCTCTTCAAATGGTGTTCAGGTTTTCAACCTTATTTCTTGCTCCCTGTTTCCTGCATTGCTAGAACTTTCCTGCTCCACTCACATTCGTTAGTTTGACTGGTTTTGACAATCCTCCCAGCTGATTTTTTTTTCTCTCCATTTTCAGGGTAGCTCCTATTGCTCTTGTCTGTTACACAACCCTATTCACCAGTTCAGTCAGCTGGACTGATGTCTCTGTGTTTTCTGCTGTTTCTGCACGGACTCAGTTTTGTCTCTGTAGTGAGAGCCACAGCCAACCTCAGAAGCGCAAGAGGATCAGATCATGTGTAGAGCTGGTGTGATTTCATATAATGACCAGCAGTTCCTTCAGGTTCTTTGTCAAGGTCCCACATTTTGGCTCAGCTTTGTAGCCTACAGGAGATTCCTTATTTAATTTAAGAACAGTATGAATGATTTATTAAGTTGTTGTTGTAACTTTGAGATAAAAATTCACCAGAATAAAGTTTTGAGAGTGCATTCAAAAGACCCAAATAGTAACGGTCAAATTTAACTGCCTGCTTAGGCTCCAACCACCACAAGAAGGCATTTCAGTGGAAGATTTTCAACACAAGTCAACAGAAACTGTCAAGACCCAGTACTTGTGAGAAATTAGGTTTCTAAATATGAATGGAGATGCCTACATTTACATAAGATTGGAACCCACGAACTATATACTGTATATATTGATTCTGAACAGATTTCTTTGTTCAGTTATTTTGTCTTAGCTCTTGAGAACCTAGCATTAAAACTAGAAATTATAAATGGATTATGTTTACTATAATTATATTTTTGATCTAGAAATATTAATTGTTTATATGCCAAATCCATGATTTTGTATACCAAACTACATTATTGTATCAAAACAGGTGTTGGGCCATTTATTAATGAGTAATATTACACTAAGAGTTTATATTTATAAAGTTTAATTTTCATTTGTATCTTTTGTCCTGTTTTATTGTTTAATGTGAAAAATACATTAGTTAAGCATCTACAATAATGTTATCCCTTTTAGTGATAGTAGAGGATACCAAATGGCTAGCCTACTCTCTCCAGTTAATCAGAGCTTTGTCATCCTGGACATTTCCAGTTATCTGGGAAAGATCTTAGTTCATTCATCTACTAAAGGGACAACAGCATGACATAGAGCTCTTTTGTTATCTTTGGACTTAGAAAGTGGACCTTGAAGTGAGTAGGAATGAAAATCTGCCATAGTAAAAATTATTGGTATAAATATTTTGAATTAACTGATTTATCAGATCAATCATACAAGTGACTTTCAACCCAGTTCTATTCTTTTTCTTTACCTATTCAGGGGCTTTGTTTCTTGTCATGCGAAAAAAAGGATCAAGCCCAAAACATTAGTTTGCTGTAGAGCTTGATTTGATTTTGTGTGTCAGACATCTTTTTCATGGCAGGGTATGGCAACATAGAAGATGAAGCTTTGGGGAATCTATATTTTGCAAGCTTGTTAAAAATCTATCCATATTAAATATAAGTTGAAGGAGAGCAGATTAGGACTTTGGAGCAGCTATCAGAGAGGTTTAACTAGCTTTGCAGTCAGATGAACTAACTGCAAGAAGTATATGCTTCTAAAGGGTTCTTAAAAAATGGAGAGAACAGGGATAAAGGAAACAAAATTAATTAACATTTCAAGCAAAAATGAATTTAGGGGTTTTTAAATTTTTTATTTATGTCTTTTCCTTTTTTTTAATAGCAGCAATGATCCAGACAACTTTTATCTGAAACATTAGCCTGGCCCAGTAGGTGTCAGATTAGATATACATTACTCCATTATCTCTGTCTATTGCTCTGCATCAAAGGGACTGTGGAAATGGGGCTCATGAGGGAAGGAGAATAAATGAAGGATATCTCTTTTTGGTTTTAGAGCAACGCTTTTACCATTAAGAAAAATCAATAACTGGATTGACTGCATTCAGTAAGGAGTATTATTGTTTCCCATAATGTATCTAATGCATATCATTACCAAAGTAATCACATTATTATCTGCCTCTGCCTTTCCACTTGCTTGGCTAGACATAAACCCAGAACTATTTGTAATGGTGTTTTTTTCCCCCTTCTTCAAAATTGCTGCAAATTGTATTTCTTTCCAATTCCTTTATTAGCTATTTGAACTGCTCAGTACCTCTGAATTGAATTAAGTGGTTTTCCCCTTCTCCATTTCTGTTTTACTCACATTTATTGAAACCAAATCTATCATTAACTTGAAATTTGGCTTTTCTGTTTCATATTCTGTTGTAAAGCCATTTTATCTTAGACATATTATCATATACAGTGCCATGTAATAGCAGAGAGAGAGAGAGACAGACTATATGTCCTTCATTCTATCAGACTTCAAATGTATTAAGGATCCCATGGTGAGGGCTTAAGGTTAGCAAAGTAATACTGTAATATCCAGAGAATTTAAGTGAAGGAAACATTTAGAAGTGTCTAACAATGACTGAACAAATAAAAAAAAAATCCAAAACATTAAGGTGGTCACAAGAAATTTACAATATGGATTAAAGAAGAGAATCTTCTTACAACTCTTAGAACTGCAGGAAGTGATTAAAGTTTGAGGAAAATATAGTGCTAAAATCAAACCAGGACTGTTTACATTAATTGAGAAACGAGGATGTGCTCTTGGTATTAATTCAAAGGCTTGACCCATCATCTCCAGCCAATCAGAAGCCATTTTTGGCACCAAATTTTTTTCAAAACTCAGGAAGCACGATGATTTTTTTAATTCCTAACTGAGTTGTTAACAGTTGCAAACTAAATCTATGTAGTCAGAAATGTGAATCACTGCTAATAATTCTGTATGGATTATGTTACAGATATGGACATTTAGCTTTGTAAGGTCAGCATTGCTTAATACAGTTCCAAAATTTGACAAACAATCCCCCCATATACTCTGCTAGAAATGCATTTGCAGTCACTATCATTTGGCCAATATACCTTGGTCTTAAGCTTGAAAAGTGACAAGGAATTAAGCTCAGAAATGTAAGTTTAACAACATCTTAGTCAGACTTGAGAGGTGATTCAGCATACAGACAGCTCTTAAATGAACTTGTAAAAATGTCTTTTTCTTCCTGTGACATGGTAATTTCAAGTCTTCCAAAGACATTGCAATGTGTATTAATTTCTGGCAACACAAACATGACTAGTATAGAGTTATATGAGACTGGTGATCCTGCCAAATTCTCAGCTGATATAAACTATCATGACTTCACTGACTCCCATGAGCACAGACTAATATACAGCTTCAGATAATCAGAATTAAAACTCCTGCAGTAACACCATGTGGCAGTCCTGAGAAGATTTTTAGTTCTATATTCTACAACACTAGTAGATACAGTGCAACTACTCTGTATAGAGTTAAATTTATTTAAATTATAAAATATCTGAATTTGTTCAGTAAAAGACATACTTGATAATAACTAGTATTCTGTAATATCTAAAGTATAAAAATATTGTCATGTAGAAATTGCATACAAAAAGGCTTTCATAAAGAATCCTGTTTAAAAACAACTGAAAACAAATAAATCCCAAACCCAGGAATGGCAAGAAGATAGGTTTTGGTAAAGTAGTATTTTGTACATAAATAGACCAACATAAAACCCATTTAACTTGACTAGAAAATGTGAAGAAGTATGTAATATGCTGGTTTACACACCGAGATAAAAAGAAATCAGTGTGAAACTTAATGTGACTGGAGTCAGACTTTCTCCTGTTAATGACCAAATAAATATTCATTGAGTCTCTCTGCAGTCCTGTGGTTTTCAGAGTATTGCTTTCCTGTTTTCTTTTCTTTGAATTTTCACCACTTCAGAAATTTCATTTTGTACTTTTCCTCAGTTATCAATAAAATTTAATTGAGTCTCATTCAAATAACCAGTTTGCCTAGTTTATATTAATTTATATGCTATTTCCCACAAAAAAAGCACAAGTTAGCCAGAGCATGTGGAGTAGTGAAACAAACTGGAAACACAATCTTCTGTAAAATATATAGGATAGAGCTAGATTGCTGGTTTGGTTGCACTCTGTGAGTGTCAACAGTGTATTTTTTGTAATGTGACTCAGCTCTATCACTTGAGGGCTCTATACATTAAAAGAAGACTAAACACTTGAGACATGCTAAATCTTCAGCTGTGTAATAAACATTTAGAATGTGAAAAATTCTGAACTAAATTGTGAGTTGAAATTGGAAACCACGTCAACTAATGAAAGTGAGTATGCTGATGGAAGAAATTCTGCATGTAGCATTCGTCAGGGACCACATTTTTGAGTATGTTTTACTTATATATATATATATATATATATATATAAGTATATATATATTTTATATATATACTTTATATATATATATAATATAATATTTACCTATATATATATAGGTAAAGATTTAAAATATTTAACAGTGAACCTGTGTAACAGAATAAAACTATTGATAACTGAAGTTCAGAACAAGCACATAGAAAACCTATGAGCATGACAGAAAAGGAAAAACTTACAGATTATTAAAATATAATACATTCACTTAATCACACAGTCTATTAAATAATAAATTATGGTTGCTAGCTTGAAATATTGCTCCACTGAGTATGCAGAAAAGTACTGTATAGACAAAAAAGTACACGTATGGTTGATATCATAACAGCTTCCAGCTAAAGTCACTTTTTTAAACAGCTCTGCGCTGTATTCAGTGTCTTACTGGAGTGGGTTGCAAGATAAGACTCTTTCTTTAGTCATTAAAATTAAGGTCTGAGACTTTTTTTAATACCCTTGTCTCTGCCAAAAAGAACAGGAAAAGGATGTGGGAAGAAGAATCTACATACATTTGAATAAACGAGTGTTGTACAGAAATTAACATTTTTCACTTTAAAATGTTGTCACAGCAATATTTCTTTAAGTATAAAAAGGAGCTTGGGAGATGTAAGACAAAGAGACAAATCAATGCCACATTTCACAGACAGATATTTATGTGAAAGCTATATAGTTTCAAGGACCAGGTTAAAATATGATCATGGATATTCAGCAGCTGGTATAGAGCTACTGTATCTGCCCTTGCTAATTTGCTGACAGCACGAATTAAAAGATCTAAAGAAATCCATCTGATGATATCTGATATCTATACCATTTGGGTGGTTTTACTTGACCATTTTTGAGTTGGTCCATCTGCAGTTAGAAAAGATACAGCATCGTGTTTGCATTACAGTAATTTACATGAGAAAAATAGCTCCGTATTTGTTTTCCAGTGTTTTTAATCCTTCCAACATTATACAAAACGTATAAAAGCACTTTTTATGAGTCTGAAGGTATATATTTATTTATATATTTATACATCCTGCCAGATGAAATAGATTGGAATATTTGAAAACAAATGTAGTGCTTTATAGAGCATATCCTATCTGTGAGAAATAGTAAATTAAGATGAAAGGTGCACTGAAAAAACTAAATGCAAGTTTGGCTTAGGAGTATTAAAGCAACAGAGCTACATGTACATTAACAATAAAAGCTTCCTCTTGTGGTCTTAATTTTTCTTTTTCTTCTCATTGTTTTTTCTTTTATGGGATAGCTTGCACATGGGCTGCAGGAACCATAAAAAAGTAAGAAAGATCATGAATATCGATTCCTATTGTAGGTTCCTCAATGAGGTTCATACAGTGTTATGTCATGAATACCATTGACAAAAACACTGGAATACCATATCTATAGTGTAAACAATATTTAACAGATTTTCTACACTTATTTAAGAAAATCTCTAGTTGGGTTTTTTCCTTCTGAAGATTTTAAATACTTATGCCAGAACTCATGATGCAATTTTGAGAGACAACATGATTCTGTCACAATGGAAATTGCATATTTGTTTTCCATTTTTTAAAATATGCCTTTTTTCTCAAAGAATTAATTAAATTGTCACTTAAAACAGGAAGTGCAGTTAAGAAGAATGATACACAGAAACTAATATAGTCAGGAAAAAAATAAACATCTTAAGTAAATTTTTGTTACTTAGTACTTCAGGTTTTAACGTAAGATTTTGTAAAATATTTAATTCAAACTGCTTGGATAATGGACTAAGTTACATTAAAGGTGTTTAGTCAGAAGTATTAACATGCAACCTACTTCAGTAACTCGGAATGTACAGTCTAAGTCACCATAGCTCAGTGTAAGAGATGTTTAGATTAGGCCTCTAGTTAGAGAGTTAAAATATTCTTTTTCAGAAGTATATTAGTGGCATTTGTAGTCTTTGTGGGACCAAAGCGGTTGTGGTGCACTGGCACAGTAATCTTTCAAAATATACACCATTCCTGTCTGGTTTGTATATGACTATACACGTGTAAAATATTTTAAATTAGCTTGATTGTAAAAGTAAGGTAGGGCACTGACTCTGCAGGTGTAATAACAATCTTCACTTTTAGCCATGAATACTGATTAGTTTGAGCTAGCTTGAAGATCTAGGTTTTGGGTTGTGTTTGGTTTTTTGTTTTTTTTTTTTTTTTACAAGAGGAACAAACAAAAATTTGCTACAATATGGATGTTTTTTCATCTGTAATTTCATTGAACAAAACCTTTTTCCATATATGCAGGATTTTTTGCTTAATCAACATCACCCCAGCAATTTTACGACTGCATTCAAGTACATACGGATTATTCTTTGCTTTAGGTGAGCTGATGACTGCACTCATTTCTACTGACTTAATATGGTTCATTAGGGGCTTTTGTTCAGAACCTTTTAAACCTAATTGCACTCAGTACTGCAACAGTATAAATCAGGATCTCTAAACCAGACTAAGACCCTTTCAACAGCAGGGATTCCCTTGGTATCAGTTTATCTAGTGTAAACAAATTAAACAAAGACAAAAGAGAACTTTTATGGCTATGTTCATAAAGCAGAGCAAGCATTAATTCAAGTAAGACTTCAGTACTATAAATTGTGCACATCTATGCACTCTTAAAATAGTTTTCTTTTTGATTACTTTCTTTATGCTATGCTATGACTTCAAATCTTTTGCAACTGCCTCATCTGGGAACACATATAAAGGCAACCAAATTAATGATTTTAAGTTTTTTTTTTTTTCAGTCTGGGTTATAAGCAAGATTTTTGACTTTTTAATGGGAAATAATTTTTTCCCCTCTGGAAGATGGTAGATGGTTATGACCTATGTTTCCTCTACATTTGCTTTCTTCTGAACTTGGCTAGAATTCTGTTATCCTGTGTGTAATTGACTAGACAAATGCATAACTTCGTTCTTCTTCAGTTTCTCCATGAATAATCAAGAGAGGGAATTAAAAGTAAGTTTAACACTCTGTAAGGGAAAAACTGAACTACTTTTCTGTCATTGTGAAGTTAATTGTGACATTATCAAGTGCTTTAATGTGCTTTGATGGAAGTTGTTTGGTATAGTGTAGATAAACACACTTTTCCATGTTCAAACACACACAAAAACAGGCAAGCGTGCATAAAACTCTCATTGTGCACTGTGTATTGTGGCGAAGATTAAAAGAGCCATGTTCTTCCAACTACTTTTTAACATATCATATAGGAATATAGTACATACTCTCCACTACCTTGTAAACAAAATAAAATTCAGCACACTTTCATTGCTACCCTTGAACACCTGTTCTCTTTTCCAAATTACAATCTTAAAAGACAAGCAAAAAGTTGATATTATCATAATGATAATAAGAGAGGAAGCGTAGTTTCAGAAGAGATTCGTGGCTGGCTTCTTGAACAGCTTATCTTTCATTATTATTGCCTGCTGAAAAATGCTCTCCACAGCCCTGAAAGAGAGCCCGTGGGTCCATATCATGTGTTTTTCAAACATAATCAATTAATATGTATTGATCTCTTTGTTCTGATATTTTTTTCCCAATGCTTCCATATAATTTTAGCACACAGATTATTTTTCAACATAGCTATTATTTTGTTCATACTGGAAATATTTCATATGTAACTGATCATTAAAAAGTCGTCTTCTTCAAATGGGGCAGGATGAAGTAGTTAAATCGACATGCTGACAGTCTGCAGCAATATTGTCAGTACATACATAGGGTAGAATAATTTTTGGTTGCCATAAATTAATCTGACAAGTAGATTTTTAAGTGTATGTCTTTATATTCCACATTAGTTTAAGTTTAAATTGGGATGATGAGTGATTATTTATACACATAATGTTTACACTTGAAAAATATGGAATTACTGTAGGACCTTGTAGATCAACCCATAGTTTAACATGAAATTCCTCATGTGTTTTGTCTTAAAAACCCTGAGAGACATGTAGAAAAGAGAAAACCAGCATGCTTTGTGTTGTACATCAGTTGCAAAGTTCTGTTTTCTACAATGTATTTGATATAACTGAGGTTTTCTGCATTGTATATTGTGATAACATTGTATATTTACATGACACAATGCTCTTTGAATGTGAAATTTAATATTTGATAAGAATTTAAAATAATAAATTCAGTTTTCCAGTCCAGCTCAATTTTTTCACAATATATCAGGTTTCAGAACACAAGACACGTTTCTTTAGGTTTGTGTGCTGCCCAGAAACCCCCACTTTTCAATTTTTTTGGGTTTACAGAAAAAAATCTGAGTCAGTCAAGATAATGAGTCTTGTTGTCCCCGTTTCCAGACTGTTGAGAGTTATAGAGGTATAATATTATGTAATACATGTGAGGTAATCACTAGTTATTTTATGACACTCTTTTCTAAAAATGGATAAATTTTGAATACACTTAGTTCTAAAAATGTCTAATTAGAGTCTTCCTTTTCTTCTTATCTGTCTAGATCCTAACCATAGGTGGGTTTATTTGCCAAAGCTGGAAACTGGGTACTTACATAGGTTAGCGTTTGATATTTGAAAGTGCCAAGTGCCACTAGTTTGATTTCCAGTTTAAACTGTGGGCTAGAAAGGCTTTTGTTGTGATGGTATTAAAAAATAACTGTTGATGAGTTTTTACCCTTCTAGCATGCTTTCTCTTTCTTTAAGTTCCTCTGTGCTGACAAAAATCTAAATAATATCTCCTAAACGGTATTTAATTAGACAATTAGAAGTTTGAAACACTTAAAACTAGGTTAAATTATATTAAGTATTTGCAGGAAACCCAAACATGCTCATATAATGCTGCTACATATTAATTTCTCCTAATTCTATCTAATCTATAACTTTCATGCAGGAAAAAAAAAAAACCCAGAACAACCAACTTTCCAGTGTGTTTCCCTAATCTTTATATTAATTAATCTTCAGACAATGTTATTGATCTTTCTGTTGCATTCAGTCAGGATTGGATATATATTTTTAGTGAAAGTAAGCCTTACTAAGTGTCATGATTCTTGGAAAATACATTATTATATTTTACAGTGTACTATAAAATAACTGTAACTGAATTTCAGTTGACAAAATAAAGGAGGAATTTACAATTTATTACAAAATAACTGAAATGCAAGTCCAATTTGCAACAATGAAAAAGAAAATTGCAGTGGTTTGCTTGAAAATCTTGCCAGCTTTGCACTTCCATTTCCTTAGAATTTCAGTGAGTCATTCCTAACTTTGTTTTCAGCTCCTCTTACCACTACAAACTCAGGTTTCATCTCAGCCAGAAAGAGAAAAAACAAATAACATTTTTATCTATAGATCAGTATATTAAGTTGATATTGACTAATGACATTTCTTTACTGAATCATTAATGTCCAAACATATTTATAGAAAGGTGTTGACTTTCTGCCAAATGAGAGTTTTAAGTGTTGAAACAAAAATGCAAGAAAACTTTGTCCTAAAATAGAAGGAAAATTTAACCCATTGGCAAATTTTATGTAGTTTAGACAAGTAATAATTTCACATGATAGATCAGAATTGTTCACTTTAGTATTCTTGATTTATTAAAAAACAGAGTTTACTTTTAAATACCTAGGTCAAATTGGGAAAACTGAACATTTTAGAACCTTAGAACCACTTTAAAAGATTATTAAAACAAGCCTTTATAGTAGTAAGCATCAATTTCAAGAGACTGAAATTTAGTTCAAAAATTCTAATTTTATTTTTCAATAGAATTACTGAAATTGTTGTATAAAAATACTAATTCTCCTTAAAGGTAATTCAAGTACTCATCACCTCTTTTGTTACAAGTTTTACAAAAATGAAGTCTTTGTAGCTAACAAATTCATGCAATTTCTCTTTCTCTGGGTCCCCAGCAGATTCTTATGCTGATAATTTTAGCAGATGTCCTGGGCACATCTGACCTCAATCTAGCCATCTGGTGCACAGTTGCATGAAATTGACTTAATTCTGGTCTTCTTCAGACTTCCCATATAACAAATGAGGATTTGGAGTCACTCCTTTCCCCAGCGGAACATCTTTATTATTTTGTTTACACCTTTAAATCTATGTTGAGGTCAGAAGGACTGTGCATTTGAAACTGAAATTGAAATTCCTGTAGAAAGAGTGTTAAGCAAGGTTTTCTTTTGAAAAAAGATCTTCAGAGTCAGGTCAATAAAGACTAATGAGTCCATGCAACAAAGACAGACCTGAACTGTAAACAACTAATCAGTCAGAAAAACATTGATAGTAAGAATACATATTCAAATTTTTATCTGAATATTATTATTCAAATTGAAGTAACGTTTTTTTTTTTCCTTTGTGGTAAAGTATAAGTGTTGAAATACTGCTATCTTGCGGAACACATACTTTCCTTAAAACGCATTCTCAGAGAAGTAACTTTTCAAAGGAGTTTGGTTTTGCTATTTAATTATTCATTTACCTGTTCCTTTGTGTTCATTTATAGATTGTTATTTTCAAAAAACATTTATATATTTCCAAGAAATTAATAACTTCTGTGATAAGCATGCTAATTCAAAATGCATTTAAATAAATTCTATACATAGAATTTCAGTTAAACTGTGTGGTAGTCTTAGCAAAATTACTACATTTAGACAGAGTAGATAAATTAGCAAATATTAGCACTGGGTATTTTTAATATATAATATATGAACTGTAACAAGAGGACAAGTGTGAACTTTGTGTTTCCACTGGAAACACTGTGAGGATTTGGACAAGTTACTCTATGAGGCCTTGTTCTGTTCTGTAACTGATAAAAAATGTAGTGGAAAATAATTCTAAAATTGGTGGGTCAATATTTCAGTGGGTGGATCACACTAGCACACTGTCAGGTAGATTTTGCTCAGATCATACATGATTTTTCATATGTAGAAAATTTGTACTGTAAACAGTGGAGGTTTAGGCTGAGTTGTGACTACAGGAAATGTCTTTCTGAGTATATAATCATCACTTAAATCAATAACATAATGAACAAAGCAGATTAATGCCATAAGTAAGTAGCATCAGAATTCACAACAGTAAACTTGGAATGGCATCTAGAGGTACATTATTATTAATTGTTTCATTTTCATCCATCATTTAATCCTTTTTCTCAAAGCTCATTAAAAACAAGGGATAGTGACTGATTGCTCTGTCCAGCAGAAAGAAACAAACACAGGGTAACTACGGTAATGTAGCAGTGTTTGCCCACAGGCTTGCATGAATGTGTCTTAATCCAGTTCATATTAGACTATGTCGTAATACTGATATTGACCTTACCGTACATTTGTGCTGGACAGATGCCAAGGGACTTTCTCCACATATGGATGAGAAATTCCTCCTTTAAGACAGAGCCTTAGATTTCAAACCTCTGGGCCTGGTCTGCCATAAGCTAGCTAAAGACTTCCATGGACTATGAGATCAATGGATGTTCTTCACAAGGGATATCTGCAGCAGTTTATCAGCAAGACAGACCAGGCAGATTTCAGCAAATGCAATGATTGAGTAAATATATGTTTTATGACAAGGTGTGGAAAAAAAATAAAATAGATAAAACATTGTCAATAACAATGCTGACAGCTAAGAGAAAAATGGGAATATTTATTAAGAATTGCACAACGTGCTACTGGAACTATATAAAGATGACTTTGGACTCCTGAGATTTTAGGATGGTGTTTGTGTGAATATAACAGTTTCAAGCTATTAGTTTTAGCCATGAACTGTCAGTGCTTTTTTTTCCCAGAAGCTTGTGACTTCAAACATGTATTAAATAGTTGAAGTGGAATAAGTCTCTATTTTTTTGGAAAAGATGGGGTTGACTTGGATCTTAACTGGTGAGTTTTAATGTGATGCTCAGTGATTTGTGATGGTTTTGATAGCATTTTCCTTGTGTGCAATGCTTGGGTTCTCTGATAGAGCAAGTGGAACTCATTCCATCAGGTTTCTGTCATAAATATTTCTATTTATATCTTCTGTAAAACTAAGTATAAAATACAGAGAAAAATAACATAGTTTTTAATTTTTACTGAATCAATTTAATTTTTACAGTCGTTGTATATGATTCAGGTACATTTTAGATAAATAATCTGAGAGATCTAAACTGAGTTAAAAATCAGCCTTAAAAAGCTTTAAAAACTGCTGGCACTAATTTTTATGTTAATATGAATAAAATTTATAAATAAAATACATTATAAACCTCAGGACAGCTGTAAAGATTTTTATGTCTGATTTTCCTTGACTAGTATTCATACAAAAGCCATAAACAGTACAGGTGTCTATTCAGTACAGTGTAAATATTTTGTTTATTTTTTCTACAGGACAATGTGCTTTGGAAAAGAGGGATGTAAATTAAAAAGAGACTCAGAAAGCAAAATTTGAAGAGTGCAGAAAAGGTAACCAAAGAGTAAATTAATTGATTTTAACTTTGTGGATGTAGATGTTAGTCAGTAAAGTCTCCAAAATGTTAATTTGTCAGAGTGCTTATTTGATATCAGCTCAAAAGCCAAGACTACCATAATTATTTCTGTGAATTTATGTTCATTTTTACATTTATACAAAATACTGGGAAAATAAAGTATATATCCCAAAAAGATGTGAGATTTCTGAATTCATTACATATTCTCTACAGCAAGTCCCTTTCAACTTCATTTCAAACATGTAAATATAATAAAAATAAAACATTAAAAAGAAGAAAATATTTTGCTGTAAAAAAACCCAAAACAAAACAAAAAAAACAACCCACAAAATTCCTCATCAAGGACAGAAGCCAGACAGTGCGTCCTGGACTCATGATGTAAGAAGAAGAATTGTTTCCTTCTTGCCTTCACAGGTGTTTCTGACCAGGGTAAATGACTTCCACTACCAGAATGAAAGATGAAGAATGTTAATCCATTCCCAAACGAGTGGCAAGAAGATGGCATAGGTGCGGTTATTTTAAATTTGTAGTTCTTGGGGACTCTTTGAACTGAAATAGCTCTTATAAATCCAAAAAGCTTGTATCAATATTGTAGTTATCCAGAAAAGGATGTTTTTGGGTAGTCTTGGTTTTTGTTCCATAACATTACCCTTCTAACCAGGCTGCCTTTCTGGCTATTCACACCTCATTTGCCTTTCAAGGTTAGTCATTTTATAGGACAGAATTCCTAGAGGTTAGTTTTCTTACTTGCCTTTCTGATGTGGCAGTCCTGTTTGTTTTTAACACTTGGCTTCCAGCAGTGTCTTTCCGCTGGAGGGCTCACAAACTTTTGATGTTTCTTGATCTACATGGGAAGATTTTGCAAGCAGAGCTCTACAAAAGTATGTATTAAAAAAATAACTGAAAATGTTCATTTAAGATACAAATTAAAAACAAAAACAAAAACAAAAACATTTCACCTTGATCATATATAAAAGATCTCTCAGAATTACATAGTTGCTCTCCATTTTCAGTATCCAGTTTTTGGCACAAACTCAGAATACTTCCTATGAATTGTAATTGATACATGTGACATTTGGCCTGGCCCAACGATTCCACAGAACTCCTGCTTTTCCTTGAGCAACTTTGGCGAGGGAGTTTGGCAAAGAGTCAATTTTAATTTTGCAACTTTGTTTTCCTTACAATAGCAGAATTTATATGGGGTGGACAACTTCAAATCTGATATGTATTCCTCAAGCTTCTTTTGTTCAAGAGACCAGGCTGACAATATTTTCAGGCAAAGCAATCCTTACAATCAATAGCTGAAGGAGAACCATGATTTATATATGAGGGTTTGGGTTTTTTTTTGTGACAAAAGACATTCTTCTACTGTATTAGCAACTACAGGAATGCATTAATCGGATCTTAATTAACAGGGAAGAAAGGTGATAACTTACATTTATTTCAGATTGGCACATTGTACTTTATTTAGTAAACGAGAACTGTCAAGCACTGCCAAAGCACTTTAGACTAAAGGATAAGTTTCAAAAATGACTCATATCTGCCTGAGCCTTTGTAGGAGAGAGGCTTCAGAGTGTTTATACAGGGATCATTAGGCATACCTCATGCTAAGCTTTCACAAATCTTTAAATAAGGTACACTGACATGTCATCAAGTATGAAATATTTTATAATGACACATTGTCCTAATATGTATGAAATGATGATTTATGCAAAAAATGTGTTTAGAAGTGGCAAATGAAAAACAAAGCAAAAAAAAAAATTGCTTCTGCTTAGATAGACCTTAAAACAGTAACTTAACTGCAGAAGAGAGGATAATTGTATTCACCCACCAATGTGCAATATAAGAACTATTATCTTCCCAATGAACTGGAGCTGGAAGCTTAGCGACGTGCCCGGTTAGGCCTGTGCTCTGGGATGTATGTCTACATGAGTTACACAGTGTTTTTTATTTACAGAAATTGAGTTGAGCACCAAAGGAGAGAACAGAAGATAAGTAGCTGAGATGATGAGGGACAGTAGAAGATCCTGAAGCAAAAACAAGTTTATAGTAAAAAAATCTGTGTTTGAAGCTGCAAAAGAACAGTGCAGACACAACAAGTAAAACTACTCGGACAGCAAGATGCACAGAAAATTCAGACTTAACATAAAATATGTTATACAAAACAATCCACAACTGTTCTGCTTTTCTGTCTGTGCTTGTGCTTGTTAAAATATTGTTCAGCTGTCCTGTGCTTACTAAGAAAGCAAAAAAACAGTTGAGTATGCTAAATAGACACAAGATGTGCTTATAAGTAGTAGCTTCCAAGATAAAAAGTGGTTTCTGGGACATAAATGAGTATAGCTCAGACTATATGTGTCCACTGTTTTCTCTCCATATTCTCCTAAGGCTTGGTGTAGCTGATTAGCAAAAAGGTTTAGTATGTTTCGTTTCTTCAAGGATAAAATATTCCTAAAGGTGTGTTTGGAAGTGCTGATTTTATAGCTCTACTCTTTTATACTGACAGTTGTCCTTTCAGTGCTGTGTCTATGGGGCTGTACAAGTGGTCCTTGTGCAATGAGAGCTTGGTGCTTTTTGGATGTAAATCATATAATCATAGAATTGCTTTGTTGGAAAAGACCTTTGAGGTCATTAAGTCCAACCTACCTATCCACTACTAAACCATATCTCTGAGCACCCAATCTAGCCGTTTTTTGAACAACTTCAGGGATGGTGACTCAACCACTTCCCTATGCAGCCCATTCTAGTGCCTGATAACTCAGTCAGTGAAAAAAAATTTCCTGACATGCAACCTGTACTTCGCTTGGTGCAGCTTAAGGCCATTGCCTCTTGTCTTTGTTATCTGGGAGAAAAGACACATACCCCAGCCTCCCCCTCCTTTCTGGTAGATGTAGAGAGCAATTAGGTCTCCCCTCAGCCTCTTCTTTAGACTAAACAACTCTAATTCCCTCAGCTCCTCCTCATAAGGGTTGTTCTCCAGACCTTTCACCAGATTCGTTGCCCTTCTCTGGACATGCTCCAATGCCTCAATGTCCTTCTTGTAGTGAGGGGCCCAAAACTAGACACAGTATTCAAGGTGCAGCCTCACCAGTGCTGAGTACAGAGGTACAATCACTTCCCTGGTCCTGCTATCCAAGTTGTTTCTGATAGAAGCCAGGATGCTGTTGGCCTTCTTGGCCTCCTGAGCACACTGTTGGCTTGTATTCAGTCAGCTGTCGACCAACACCCACAAGTTCTTTTCCGCCAGGCAGCTCTGCAGCCACCCTTCCCCAAGCCTGTAGCACTTCATGGGGTTGTTGTGACCCAATTGCAGGACACGGCATTTGACCTTGTTGAACTTCATACAGTTGGTTGCAGCTCATTGATCCAATTTGTCCAGGTCCCTGTGTAGAGCCTTCCTGCCCTCATGCAAATCAACACTTCCACCCAGCTTAGTGTCATCTGCAAACTGACTGAGGGTAAAAATAATGAACCATTCATTCAGTTAACAGTATCTTGTGGATGTTACGTGAATGCAGCCAGCCAAACAGTGCCAGTACTTCTGCCCTTCCTGTGCTCTGATATTTCACTGAGAAGCCATGTGTAAAACCAGGGAGTGTAAAAGCAAGGAGATAAAAGACAAAAAGATGATGCAATGTTCTGATGCAAACCAGGATGATTTACAAGGGTTATCTTGGCAGCTTCAAGGTGCTTCTTAACAGTAGAATACTGTGAAGGCCAGCTGTGCTGAAGGTTTATATGAGCATCCCAGATGTAGCTCTCAGATGACATTTCCACTTATGCTCTACACCAAGGCAATGTGGTTGGTCAGGATCATGGTTTTCAAGACAGTGTCAAGGAAGAGGCACTCTAGGCTCAATCAATAAATTGCTCAAATGAATAAGAGCATGCTAATAAATCAGAATGACCATACTGGAACATGATCCTGAGTCAGTCTGCAGTATACAATGCATAACCTCAGTAATTTCTGTTAGAGTGATTTCTCAGGATTTCTGAAAGGTACTTATATCTTAGTCTTCCTCTGAATGTCTGGCTTATGCAATTCCTTTCAGGAGAAGAAAAACAAAATTCAGAGTTTCATGTTAAAAAAGAGGGGGAAAAAAAGGATGAACACATTTTAGCTTGTGCAAGTAAATGAATAAGTTTTTTGTAACTTTTATAAATTAATGTTTATCTACATATATGCATGCATAAAAGAATTTCCTAAATATTTTTAATTAGATTAGCCAAATTGCTAAATTACCTGTAGTATGCTTCACCCATATCTAATAGACTGACACTTGCTGAGGTCTTTTCCTTTGAGAGGGTACACATCAGTGATCACTTGTGCAGTGCTGGACTCCAACTATAAGGCAGGCATACAGGAGTGAGCAGAGGGGTGACATGGGATGGTGAGAATTTGATGATGCACAGAAGTTCAGAGCGTCATACTTATAAATTCCATTTAAAAATAGATAACAAGGACAGGCTAAATCAAGATGGCAATATTTCAATATTCTCTTTACTGGCAACAGGAGGAAGGCAATAATTAAGTAGCTTGCATGTTATCAGAGTAATTATTCCCTATAGTTTTTTGCCATTTAATGTACATGCCTGATATTTCTACACATTGGTTGTAATGTCTCTAGCCCATTTACCTTGTGTTCCTTTAAGTAAAAGAAAGTATGTAAAATGGCTTTGGTATTTCTGGTCAATGTCTAGAACTGCATGCCACACTTTGTTCTGCATAGATATATCCATGATTTTCACTCATTTGAGATGTCAGTAGCTTTATGCTATATACAGTGTGGGAGATACGAACTTTGCAGGACTAGAATTCCAGACATTAGACCTAGAAAGGAAATTTTTCCTTCTTTCATCATCTCAGAAGAAAAAATATTTTATTTTGTCCTGTGTTTTAGAAAATAGCACATTAAACAGCAAATGTTTTTCAGTGTCTCTGACATATTTTGTTGTGTTTTTTTTCATTTACAGGTTTCTTTGTAATTATTCTTCCACAAGATGCTTATTCATGAACAGGATGCTCTAATTAAATCAATATTCTGTAGATAATTCTTAAAATTACATTACCTTTTTTTAAAAAAAAGGCTCTATTAGTGTTGATCATAAGCCAGACCTTATTTGAAAAGCAAGACAATGTTTTAATTTGTACAAGTAAATACAGGTATTATTGTTTCAACAAAGACAAATTACTTTCCTAAGTTTATAAATTTGCTATTGGCTCCTCCAATACTTTTCAATGAAGTATCATGCATTGATAGTTACATATAAGAATAAGATAACTGACTGATTGGTCAGTCACATAAGTTATATATAAGAAGTAACAGAACCAGAACTAATTGGTCCTAACAACCCTAACTTAGATGTGATTCAACAAAAATATTTGCCTTATTACCTTAAAAAGAAAAAAATCTGCCCAACAAAAAGATGATTTTTTTTTCACTAGAATAATTATTCTTTGGTAATAAGCAGTGTTCTTGGAAAGTGAATACTTAATATGTAACCAACTAGCAAGAAAATTAAGTCACTTACCAAACACAATTTCTGTGTTAAATGTTAATTAAATTCAGAGGTATTTTTAATGAGATTAATATGGAGAAAACAAATGAAGAAAAAAGTCAATTCAACCTCAGTTTAATCTATTAATCAAGAACAGTGTTTAGTTTTTATAGACATATTTATAGTAATACTTATAGTAATGGTTAATTTAGCATTCAAAAGTTCTATTCATAATCAAAGGACCTGAAAATTCAGTTAATCCTGCTGTTTATGTAGTTGAACATAAGTAAAATACATATTTCAAGGCAAACATTAAAAATAACATGACAGCAATACTCCTTTCAACTTAACAAAACTGCTGTATTAAGCCTGACCCTGTACTGATTTATACTTTACAGCACAGTTTGAATAAATATGCATCTTAAAATATGCAGCACTAAAGAACTTCAGTTCTTCAAGTTACTAAGCAGAAGAAAAACAAAAAAGGAATAGTGAGGACCTAATTCTCTTCTTCTCTTTTCTTTTCCCTCTTAGTAGTTATGAGGAATTTTATTTTAAGTGTGTATAAAGTTTGATTTCTCATCCAATCTTTTTATTCTAAATAAATTAATGACCAAAATATCTACCAATGTATTTGAAATTACCAAATTGTCCTTGTTCCTTTAAAATGAAATTAAATGTGTTTTTGACTTTTCTCTCACATAATCTAATAAAATCTAACCCGAAAGTCATTGTGATGTGGTATATTAGTATGAGAAATTAATTCATGTTTGAAAGAAATTCTCTTCACAGGGATGTTTGAAGGTAGAATTCTGATTGGGAAAAGAAAGGCAGTTTTGGTGGTAGTACTGTTTTTTTTGGGGGGCGGGGGGAAAATCAAAATTGTAAATTATAAGCCTCAGTTATAAGATGCTACATGGAGAGAAAGAAATCTTTTTTTATATATATATATATTTAAAAATACTTGGATATACTTATTTCCCATACTATGCACTTGAGCTTCTAAACTTTGTCTCATAATAAAACTGTCCCTTTCTTCATCTAAAGCAGAATATCCTGCATATTTGTTATCCTATGGCAAAGACTCTCCTTCGTTTGCTGTGACACATCCTTTGCACAGCTTCTCTGGGCAGTGCAGCTTTTTCAGTTCATCTGCAAAATCACCCTGTGTGTGACTGTGGTTAAACAGCTGAGGTACAGCGAGAGAAGGAAAAATGTCTTTCCATAGCAGGTAGCTTCAAGAGTCCTTAGAGCTGCTGAGGGCTTGCCGTCTCCTTCCACCGAGGTATTCTCACTAAAACTCTTAAGAGCTCATAAAAAAGCCTGTTCAGTAGAACAGAAAGAGAATGAGACCTGACAACAGGAAAGCAGCAGATCCAATGAGACAAAGCAGTGGCTTTTGAAAGTTAGTAAAAAATGTTCAGACATTAGTATTCATTTGCAAGTAGCAGTGGAAGCACTGAGGCAGGAGTGAAAGCACAGAATGGTACAGCGAATTGTCCAGGGTCAGTTCTTGTGCCAGTTCCAAGGATGACTTTGGAAACTGATCCAGAGTTTTCTGTTTGCTACTTTATTTTCTTTGGTGGTCCTAAGTTAGGCATTGACTAAAAAGTAAATGCTAGAAAACTGAGCAATTAACAGCACCAATTGCTAAAGAGACAGTAATCAATTTGCTATTTTTAAATCAGATTACAAACTCTGTGGATAAATTTACAACTTTGAGTATGATATGCCTGATTTCTAAACCAGAAAACAAAGAAACAAACAAACATTTTGGATACAGTCTTCACCTTAATTATAATTTGAGTAATACATAGTTTGTGCCAGCTTAGGTGTTACGACAACATGGCAGAAGACCACTCTGACATACTGTATTCTTGGTTTGTTTAGCTCTTGGTTCATCCTTAAGATGTTTCCATAAGAAGAGAAGGATGGGTGGATTACTAGTGGTGGGGATGGCAAGGAAGGGAGATTGCTGATTGCCTTGCGGAAAGCAGACCTTGTTGACAAGAGGAAGAGAAGGATGTAGGGGGCAAAGAGAGAAAAAGAGAGAGAGAGAGAGAAAGTAACTTCTTAGAGCTGAGAAACTATGGATGGAGGGAGACATGGCATCAAGAAGCAGATGCTGCCAATCTGGCCTCCAAGGATGGATGAAAGGAAGAAGCAATTTTTGGAGGACTCGATGGGAATAGAGAGTATGTCACAATGTAGAAAGTGTCTGCATGCAATGATGTGGGTAGAGGGAAGACTGTGTATGAATAATTTTTTTTTTTTCCTGCCTAGCCTACCCTCACAGCTTGGAGTTTTCACCATTAAGAATGTTAAATACTCTATATTTTAGTTTTCTATAATTAATCTTTCTGCATATAAAAGCTTATGTTTAGAAGTTATGTAACTTGGTCTGTAAAGATTTTGTATGAAAAGACTGAGAAAAACACACACTAGAACTCTATTTGAGTGGTGGTCTTGTCATAATCACCCAGAGACTTATTTGGTCTGATATAGGTATATATCCAAGCATATCTAAAAAAAAAAAAAAAAAAAAAAAAAATAAATCTTTGTCTCCATGTATCACCTTGGACAGAGGTGGGCTGCTAGAGGTATTTATTTCTTGGCCAAATGTTATGAGGTATTAATGAAAATCTTATCAGTTAAACTAATCTTATAGACGACAGGTCCTAACATAAATTATAGGTACAATCCATCAGGGAACTTATGTGATTACAAAGGCATTTAACATGTCTAGAAGAAAGACTGTAAGGCTATGAATTTGGTTTCAGCTGATGAGAATGTGTGTCAGTGAAAAAGTTTTCTGAGATGCACCATAAATATCCCCACTGGACAGGTATGATCTGCCAGATGTGTCCTTTCTGTGAATCAATATTTAAATGCAAATTTCTGAGATGAGAAGGTGAGTTTTGACAGAAATGGGTGGTGTGATAAGAGTATATAAAACACATCAGACCAAAAACTGAACTGAATCCTTATATCCTTTCCTTCCATCTCAACCCATCATGAATAAAGGGCAAATTCCTTAAAACATATTGTGAAAAAAACTTTTCTATAAAGTCAAGATGGTTCAAGGCATCACCGAGATGACTTCTATTTTTGATGGGACAAACAACTCCTGTGAAGGTCTGAACTTGCATCTTATGCTCTCTCTGCATTAATCCCCCCTGTGCTGTGGTTTCCTTTCATACCTTTGCATATTCCCACACCTGGTTCTACCTTGTGGCTACAGCTAGTCAGCTTATCTGAACTCTTCTGTGAACCTGGCACCTGGGGTTTTGTGTAGGAGACTGTGATGATGCACATCTACTGAGGAACTACAAACTACATCAATAGTAGGCTCACATTGTGTTTTGTCCTCTGTTACAGAGGAGTTTAAACACAGCATGCCTTGCCCAACACAGAGCCTCACAAGGCAAACACATTCTACTACATGCACCTCACATGTCAGGAGAGAAGTAAATTAAGAGGTCAACTTAATTACAGGTTTAGCCACCTGTCTGCATCCACCAAACAGCTTTGAATGGAAAACTTCAACTGACTGGAAGCTAACAGCCAGCTGCAGAGTATATATGGGTGCAGACTGGGTCATACTGTTAATGAAATAAGGCACACTGGTGGTTGTTATCCCTTCCTCACTGATCATACCTACAGGATTTACACCATGTGTCATGTCTGCTGGTGCTTGTTTGGTGCAGTAGCATCTAGTTCTATAGCTGCATTTCCCTTGGGTATGATCTGCCTATACTTTCTTAGGCAAAAAGAAATGTCCATCTGCTGCTCTCTGTTCAATGGAACAGAAAAAGCACATGAGCCCTCTCCCTGGTGCAGCTGAATAAAAAGCATCTGTGTCTAGGCCTGCTGTTCCAATATCTTTTATAAACATTATATTGTGCCATGCATATGTTTTAATACAACTTTCTCAGCTGTCTATGTTTCTAAGTCTATATTACATAGGTGAAGGTTTTACATTAAATATTCTTCTCCCTATTGTATACTTTGGTACCTTATCCATATCAGAACCATGTGTGATGCACATAGAGAAGATTATAGCATTCCCCAAAGAGTTTCCTTGAGCTAGCCTATGTATTTCAACAAAGCATACACAGGTGGGTATGTTTTGGTTGTGAGTGCTGAAAAGATGGTTGAAATTATCTGAGGGAATGTAAAAAATAACAATTTAGGTCTATCTGTTTATTTGTTTGTGGCTTCTTTTGCAATTCAGGGAGTTGCCTTAAAGTTAAATATTCCAGAAATAGGTTCTAACCTGATGGGTAGGGGCAGATATCAATCTCTGGATATACCTACAATGACTTATTTTTATGGAAGGGAATTCAGTGTCCTCAGAGGTGCTGACTTCTCAAGAGACAATATGTAATTGCACTGCAGGATAATGCATGGGGAATAGTCTTGGAATGTCTTGACATCTAAGGACAGATACTTGACGCTTTTTTACCCAGTTTTGTTGCTTTAAAATGTATCATGTAGACAAACTTGTAAGTAATATGTATTTATTAGGCATTTTTGAAGGTCTGGATTATGTGATGAGATTTAACAAATTGTAATTTAATAGTAGAGGTTTATGCAGCCTCCTTGAGTTTGCAAGGTCCTTCCATATGAGAAAGCTTGTCACTCACTTCCAATTTAATTCACTTTACAGATGTTATGCAAGGGACACCTTCAACAGTAGTATGGTAATATAAGGTAGGAAACAGTAAGATTTCCAGCTGTGCAGCTGGAAAGCTATGATTTGTTTGCTGTCACTGAAATTTGGTGGGATGAATCACATGATTAAAGTGCTGCAATCAATGGCTATACCCAGTTTAGGAGGGACAGGCATGGAAAGAAAGGGAGGGGATTGTCCTCTACATTAGAAAAAATGGATTGATGGCACTGAGTTATCTTTGAAAAACAGCAATGCACAGGTTGAGAACTTACTGGTGAATATTAGAAACTAAGTCAACAAAGGAATCCTTTTGGTTTGTGTCTACTACAGGCCAACTGATCAAAGAAAGGATGTTGAAGAGTTCTTATTTGAACTATAGGAAGCATCAAGCATGCAGGCCCTGATCCCGTTAGGAGACTTAAATTACCCTGACATCTGGTGGAAAAATAGTGCATCAAACTGTAAACAGACTAGGAGACTCTTGGAGTTCATTGAAGAGAACTTCCTAATCCAGATGGTAGAAAGTCCAATCAGAGGTGACATCTTATTGGACTTGCTGCTCACTAATGCAGAGGAACTTATAGGAGAGGTCAAGATTGGTGGTAGCCTCACCAGCAGTGGTCAGGTCCTGTTGAAATTAATGATCTTGAGGGATACAGGCTAGGTGAAAAGTGTAGTCAAGACCCTAAACCTTAGGAAACTGAACTTTCAGTTGTTTAAGGGACTAACAGATGGGACCCCCTGGGAAACTACCTTTAGGGATAAAAAAGGAGAAAAGAGCCAACAGCTAGTTAAGGACATTTTTCTTAGAGTGCAAGAGCAATCAGTCAAAGAGAAATCAGGCAAGGAAGACAGGAGATCAGTATGACTGAGTAAGTACCTTCTGGTCAAAATGAAACACAAAAGGGAAATACACAAGCAGTGGAAGCAGAGGCATGCATCCATCTTTGGAAGCTTATAGTGATACTAACTGGAGGTGTATGGATGGGATCAGGAAAACTAAGACACCTCTGAAGCTAAATTTGGAAAGGGATGTTGTGTGAGCCAGCACAAACAGAATGAAGGAGCAACAACAAACCCATGGATTAAATGCAAAGTGTAAAATTATTTTCATTACCTCACCAACTGGGAGATCCCCAAAGCAACACGCAGGCAGAGGCACACAAGTGGAGATGCAGTCACTGCAGAGCTCTGTCTTTGCTAGTCGATCACTGAACCTGCTGTTTTCAGGTATAACAAGGATTCCTACAGGTGTAGTTTGCCACTGTATTTTGATCTTTTCCACAGCAGAGCAGGAATCTCAAAGAAATTTGATAGGGTGTCTCTATCACAGGCCTAGGTTATCTAAACACAGAAGTTCTACTTGTCAAATGTGCAAGACTAAACAATGATTACTGTGATATATGTGTTTTCCTACACCCCAGATGCAAGTGTCTTGAATGTATTTACAATCCACCTCACTGATCTTCTGTTCTTTTCCCACAGATGTGTAGAATAATCAGAAAGGTTTCTACAGGTTCATTAGTCAGAAAAAGAAAAGAAACAAATTGTACCCAAACTGATAAGTGAAACAGAATCTGATGACAACAGACATGGAGAAAACTGAGCTGCTCAACAAAGGTTTTCCCTCAGTTTTCACTAGTGCTTGCACCTCCCACATCCACTGAGTGCCTGAATATCAGGATGGGGGAACAAAGTCCTATGTATCATAGTAGATCATGTTCAAGACCATCTGAGGAACCTGAACATAGCCCATTGGACCCAACAAGAAGCACCCCAGAGTCCTGAGGGAATCGGAAGATGTAGTTGCTAAGTTCCTCTCCATCATATTTGGAAAGTCATGGCACTCAAGTGAAGTCCCCAGTAACTGGAATAAGGGAAATACCACACCCATTTTTTTAGAAAAGGTAAAAAGCAGAACCCTGGTGTATTGGGTTTGCGTGGCAAGGTTTTGGTAGCAGTGGGGGAGGGGACATGGGGTGACTTCTGTGAGAGAAGCTGCCAGAAGCTTCCCCCATGTCCGACCCGACACAGCCAATGCCAGTGGCTACAAGAACGGACCCGCCGCTGGTCAAGGCCGAGCCAATCAGTAACACCTCTGTGATAACATAATTAAGAAAAAAAAAGGAAGAGAGGGAAGAAAAAAAGCTGCACACTTTGCAGCTGGAGAGAGGAGTGAGAAGATGCGAGAGAAAACAACTTTGCAGACACCAAGGTCAGTGAAGAAGGAGGGGGAGGAGGTGCTCCAGGCGCCGGAGCAGAGATTCCCCGCAGCCTGTGGTGAGGACCACGGTGAGGCAGGCTGTCCCCCTGCAGCCCCTGGAGGTCCATGGTGGAGCAGATGACCACCTGTAGCCCGTGGAGGACCCCACGCCGGAGCAGGCGGATGCCTGAAGGAGGCTGTGACCCCACGGGAAGCCCGCGCTGGAGCAGGTTCCTGTCAGGACCTGTAGCCCGTGGAGAGAGGAGCCCAGGCCGGAGCAGGTTTGCTGGCAGGACTTGTGACCCCGTGGGAGACCCGCGCTGGAGCAGTCCCTTCCTGAAGGACTGCACCCCATGGAAAGGACCCAGGCTAAAGCAGTTCGTGAAGAACTGTCAGTCATGGGAAGGACTCACGTTGGAGCAGTTGGTGGAGGACTGTCTCCCGTGAGAGGGACCCCACGCTGGTGCGGAGGAAGGAGACCTCCCCCTGAGGAGGAAGGAGCAGCAGAAACACCGTGTGATGAACTGACCCCAACCCCATTCCCTGTCCCCCTGTGCTGCTGGTGGGAGGAGGTGGAAAATCGGGAAAGAGATTAAGCCCGGGAAGAAGGGAGGGATGGGGGAGGTGTTTTAAGATTTGGTTTTACTTCTCACTATCCTCTAATTTTGATTGGTAATAAAGTAAATTTGTTTTTTCCCCCAAGTCGAGTCTGTTTTGCCCGTGCCAGTAATTGGTGAGTGATCTCTCTCCGTCCTTATCTCCACCCACGAGCTTTTAGTTATAAATTTCTCCCCCTGCCCATTTGAGGAGGGGGAGTGATAGAGTGGGCTTTGGTGGGCATCCAGCCTCTAGCCAGGGTCAACCCACCACACCTGGGAACTACCAGTCATTCAGGCTTACCTCTGTGCCTGTTAAGATCATGGAAAAAATCCTCATGGAAGCTATGTCATGGCATATGGATGAGAAAGAGGTCATTAGAGACAGCCAGCACAGTTTTACAAAGGGCAAATCATAACTGACTAATTTGATGGCCTTCTACAATGGACAGCATTTGTGGATAAGAGAGGAGTAACCAGTGTTATCTATCTTGACTTCTCTAAGGCCTTTGGCATGGTCCCAAATAACATCCTCATCCCTAAATTGGAGAGATATGGATTGAGTGGGTGGACTATTTGATGGGTAAGGAACTCACTGAATGACCATGTCCAAAGAGTTGCAGTCAATACCCAAGTGGAAACCAGTAACAAGTGGTGATCCTTGGGAGCCCATGTTGGGACCGATACTATTCAATATCTTTATTAATGATATAGAGAGTGGGATTGGATTAATGTCATTAAGCTGAGTGGTGCAGTTGCCTTACTGGAGAGAAGGGATGCCATCCAGAAGGACCTTGACGGTCTTGAGGAGTGGGCCCAGGTGATCCTCATGAAGTTTAACAAGGCAAAGTGCAAGGTCCTGAAGCCCCTGCACATGGGTCAGGGCAATCCCCAGTATCTGTACAAACCGGACAAGGAATGCATGGAAAGCAGGACTGCGGAAGAGGAGTTGGGGATATTGGTGGATGAAAAGCTGGACATGAGCTGGCAATGTGCCCCCACAAGCCAGAAGGCCAACCACACCCTGGGCTGCACTAAAAGAAGAGTGGCCAGCAGGTCGAGGGAGGGGATTTTGTCCCTCTACTCTGCTCTGGTGAGACCCCACCTGAAGTACTGCATCCAACTCTGGGGTCCCCAGCACAAGGAAGATATATTAGAGCAGGTCCAGAGGAGGGCCACAGAAATGTTCAGGGGGCTGGAGCACCTCTCCCATGAAGAAAAGCTGAGACAGTTGGGGTTGTTCATCCTGGAGAAGAGAAGTCTCTGGAGTGACTTTACTATGGCCTTTAAATACCTAAAGGAGGCTTATAAGACAGAGGGAGACTTTTACCAGGGCCTGTAGTGACAGAAGAAGAAGTAACAGTTTTAAAGTAAAAGAGGGTAGATTTATATTAGCTGTAAGGAAGACATGCTTTACTAAGAGAATGTTGAACATTGTAACAGGTTGCCCAGAGTGGTTATGGTTTCCCCATCCACAGAAGTATTTGAGGTCACTTAGATGGAGCTTTAGCAACCTGGTCTAGTTGAAGATGTCCCTTCCCACACAGGAAGGCTGGGTGACAGGACCATAGAATCACAGAGTCAAACAACAACTCAAGTTCTTTGTGGACCCAAAAGGATCATTGAGTCCAACTCCCTGCTCCCTGCAGGACTACCTAAAACTAAACCATATGACTGAGAATATTGTCCACATGCTCCTTGAACTCTGACAGGCTTGGTGCCAAGACCACTTCCCTGGGAGGCTGTTCCAGTGACCAACCACCTTCTCAATGAAAAACATTTTCCTACTGTCCAGTCTGAACTTCCCCTGACACAGCTTCATTCTGTTTCCTCATGTCCTACCGCTGGTCACCAGAGAGAGGAGATCAGCACCTCACCCTCCACTGCCTCCCTTGAGTAAATTGTAGAATGCGATGAGGTCACCCCTCAGCCTTCTCTTCTCCAGGCTGAAAAAAACATGCTGGAGGAGGCTTCTGTCAGGACCTTGTTGGGGGATACCTATGAAATAATGTACATGAAAAACATAAGCCAGACTAGTCCCATTTTTGTGTTAAGCATCACACTTCTTCGTTTCTTGTTTTCTTTTTTTTTATGTTTTCATGCTTACAGGGTAGAGACTTAATAATTAAGCTTTTTGAACTTAATATTTTATATTTATGTCTTCTTTATATTGACTTCTACATATGAAAAACATGGTTTTTTCCTGCAGGTCAAGCAACTTCAGCCTGCTCCCTCAAATTCCTCCTCACATCTCACACCTTTGCATCTGCAGTGCAATTCAAATTCCTGCTCTAGACCTACTTGTTTGATATATGATATCAAAAAGCAACAAGAATACATAAACTCAAATAAGGCCTCTCTCTCTACTTTGTATAAATCCTTTCATTTGGCCTTTCTGTGATGTTTTGCTCTGTGCTCCTGATTCTGCTGACAATCCCCCTCAGTCTTGACTGGAACCTATGACTTCTAAAAAGATTCAGAACTTTTAAGAAAATAAACAGAATCTTGGAAATTTTTACTACATAATCCACAGTTTATTGGTCCTATCTGAAATGTTTTAATGTTTGGTATAATATATTTTGCAATTAAATTGTTGTACTGAAACTGAAAGGTTCACAAGCTTTGTATGGAATTTATATTTTTGTTTCCTAGGGAATGTGCGACACAGCCTACTGTGACAGATTTTTCTGTCTATCTCCTGGTTTTCCTGATTTTCTTGGATTCAGTAGTTCACTACTTCTCTATTTGTTAGAATATACTTTTGCATGGCAGGACCATTTAGTTGTGCACAAGAGTTAAGCTCGTGTGCCTTGCTTCAGTGACATCAGCCTGACATGGTTAGTTTTTCTTGTTCAAGTAACTAAGGAAAAGTAGTCATAGAACAGCTGACCCCAACTGACCAAAGGGATATTCCATACCATATGATGTCATGCTCAGCATATAAAGCTGTTAGAGAAGAAGGAAAGGGAGACACTTAGATTTATGGCATTTTGTCATCCCAAGTAAGCATTATACGTTTGGAGCCTTGCTTTACTGGTGTTGGTTGAAAGCCTACCAGCTCATGGGAAGTAGTGGGTTAATTCTGTGGTTTGCTTTTCTGGCTTGCATGTCTTTTTCCTTACCTGTAAAACTGCCTTTCTCTCAACCCACAGGTTTTCTCACTTTTAACCTTTCAATTTTCTTTCCCATCCCACTGGTGGGGAGTAAATGAAATCTGTGTGGTGCTTAGTTGCTGGCTGGGGTTAAGCCACGACATATGGGAAAGGTTGGGTTTCTTTGTTTGTTTGGTTGGTTGGTTTTGGTTTTTTGGTTGTTTTTTTTTTTTTCCCCAACAGAGAGCTTAGGCTATATTCCCGTTTAAGATATCTAAGCACTCTTTATTATCTAGAGTCAAGTAACCAAAATGGTACAAAATACCTAGTTGACACAACTCCATAATGTATTTTCACTAACAGACTAAAAAAATGATTTTGCTGAGGTATACTCTCATTTATGCTTTTCCTTCCTTTTCTTCTCTCCTCTCTCTAAAGAATAAAACAAAAAAGGAGCAGTCAATCTTTATTATCTTTGATTCCTGATTTTATGAGCAGCTAGGTTACGTGCAAATGAGAATCCACTAAAACATCCACTTCTTCAACAAACCATGTGCACTGCAGCTATATTTCCAATGGTCAGCTTTAATTGTCCTTTTTTTAATTTCTGCAATATATTTTTACAGGGAAGCTATCACTGCAGTTGAAAAATTAAAAAAAAAATAATCAATACAACATGAATCTACATTACACTGGGACCTTATAGTCATGCATTTTTTTTCTTGTATTTTCAAGAAGCAGCTTTGCTCATGTATTCTTTGTCTGCCCTCATACTCTGGTTAGATATTTTTAAATTCAAGTCATCATACAGTCAGAATTTGCAGGTGGTTCTCAGAGAACTTTTTCCCCTCTAGCTAGCTGTGGAAAGGACAATGCAATTAATAACAGATGGTATGGAATGACCATGTCCTTGAGAGAATGCCTTATTGGCACCTCCTGCTAATTGTATCACATATAACACAAGTAAAAGCATAATAAATCTGAACTGAGGGACATTTTATGCAGGAGCTCTTCTTTCTTTCCAGACGGTAAATTTCTCAGCTCTTGAAAGTTCTATAACCTTGTGATACCCAACTTACATTAGCTTAATTGCCTTTTTCCTTTTCTTCCTCCCTCCCCTTCCTTGATCTTGCTCTCTTTTTTACTTCTCTGGGTTTGTAAGAGCAATTCCCTTTTGTTAGTCTACCTGTTTTAATGCTGTAAGGAAAGGATCTATATTTGCTGTCTTGGATAGAATTTTTTTGGGTCTGTTCTGCAGACTTATTGGTAAATTCCCCTGTTTAAAGAACTTTAAAGTATTTTACTTTATATTAGAACATGAGTAAATACTAAAGGAGTTTAATAGGACTCTAGAAGAGCATTCTCAGTAACTCTGACATTGAATGAGCTTCAGATGGATCGACAGATATACCCTATTCTATTTCAGAATATGACTGCCATGATTTAAAAAAAAAAAAGTCTTGATACACAAGGAATTAATCTTTTTTTTTTTTTTTTTTTTCACAGTAATAAATCAATAGCAAAGAAGTCCTGTGGAAAAAATAAGAAAAGAATGTTGAAGTCTCAAATCTCCTTGTGCCTTGTTGCCATGTGGAGATGAAGAAGGGCTGCTTCAATAGAGTTTGCTTCTGCTGGCAGTGGGGGAGACGGTTTCTTGTGAAAGTTCTGTTGGATTATTTTGTTTGTTTGTTTTATTTCTAATTACATCATCGATTTCAATTTTGGTTTTGGTTTGAGGAGAAAATAACAGATATGTAAACAGGAGCACATGCATAGAACTGCTTGTAGGAAATGCCATTTAAGGCAGAGAATGATGCTACAGCTGCACACAGTGAACAGCATCTACAGTTGCAAGTGCCTGACGTATCTCCCTAGATCTCCTAGTGCCTATATGGAGAAGGCAATTTGACAACGAATTGGTCTCTGTGGAAGACTTTGGTAAGATGGAGCAAAGTCTGCAAGTGATTATTCAGACTCCACTTGGGCCTGTACCCAAGGCAGAAAGGTGCCAAGTCATTATAATCCCTTACCTAAGCACCTATCATGCCTTTTGGGTTCCTCCTGTTCCAAGTTGTGCTGTGGAGTGATCTGGTGAAAGGAGATCTTCCCTGGACATAGACACAGAGTGCAATCCCCAGAGGAAGATATGTATTGGGTTGGAAATAAGGGCTTCCAAACCTAAGTCCTATTCCTGATACTGACTTTCTGAATGATTGTAGGAAATTTACTTCACTTTGAGTTTTTGTTCCTGCTCCCTATTCTGGTCTGTTTCAAACTGCAGGCTCCTGCATGGTGCTTATCCTGAGGAATCCACAGTGCTATTGGAATGTACAGTAATATTAGTAAGATAGTGAACTATTTTGGGAAGTACTTTAAAAACCACGTGTCGGTATCAAGACAGCTTTAGGAAAAACGTTGAAATGCAAAACATATTCCTGAAATACTGCTGAAGTCTGAGCTAAAAGATATTCTTATTATTTTGATTCTTTGTGCACTGCACCTTGAAGTGTGCCCTAAAGTATCTTTGATGCTGTGGTGGTTTTTTTTGTTTTGTTTTGTTTTTGTTTTTTGTTTTTGGCAAGCTCGTGTGTTGTTTACACAGCTTGGAAGAGTAGTTAATTGAGTTCTCTCAGATGTCCCTGTGAAGCCATTGTAGTCAGATGCTGCACCCACCTAAGTCAATAATAAGATTCCTATTGGTTTTTCAAGATAAGAAAATAAGCTTTAAAATGCATTCATTTTTGGAGTATATGTATGCAAAAACCAGAAGAAAAAACTTTGTAAATAAAATACATTTTGGTGCCAAGAAGGTGGCCAAGGGTTGAAGTCAAAGAGGGAAAGAGTAGACAGTACGAAAAATAAATGAAAAAATGGAGAAAAACTAGAATAGCTGAGTTAGTGATACAATAACTGCTTAAGTCACCAACTCTTCCAATATGATGCAGGTTTCAGAATTTTCATATTTGTTTTATACATTTGCTATGTTATTTCATCTTGATGGTTGTGGTAGTTTGGCTTCACCCTTTTAGTTTGCAGCCAAACACAGCCTGCTCTCTCACCCTCCCATTCCCTGTCCAGGGAGTAGGGGAGAGAATTGGAAAGAAAAGGGCAAGGAGACTCATGGGCTGAGATAAAAACTATTTACTAATTAAAATAAAATGATAATGATAACAACAGTGATAACAGAATATACAAATGAGTGATACACAGTGCAGTTGCTCACCACCCACTGACTGATGCCCAGCCTGTGCCAGCCAGTGATCCCCGAACAGAGACTGAAACCCCAGAAGAGTGAGCCCGAGCGATCTCCAAGAGAATACCCCCATCTTCCAGTCAGCCCTGGTTAATATACCAACATGGCGTGATATGTCATGGAATATTTCATTGGCACATCCAAATGCCAGTTCTGGGTTTTGCTATTCACTGCGCTTCTCCCTCCCAGCCCTGATGCAGCTGTGAACAGCCAAACACGGTGGCCTTGAGCTCCAGCAGCAACTCACAACATCAGTACTGTTATCAACTTCCTTCTCATAACAAGTCCCATACTAAAACTAGCTTCTTCTTAGTCTAGCTACTGAGAAGAAAATTAACTCTATCCTAGCAAAATCAGGACAATGGTATTACTACAGTTTGAGTTAGAGTTCTGCAATAAATTGTGATAACCCTGGCATTGTTTGCACAATAACAATTCTCAAATTCAGAGGGACTTGGGCTTGGAAAAAATACAGGAATTGATGCATAACATCAAGGATGGTATTTAGTCTCCTAAGAGTAATTATATTAATCCTGTCTTTATATGAAGAGTAAATATTAAAAGTGACATAATGAACTCTGTAGGAACTGATGGAAATTCTTATGTGTTCAAACAGACTAGGCCTTGTAATTACATGTAGGTAATCAGTACACTTTAGTAACAATGACTGTTCGCTCGCACATGTAGCATGATATCTATTTTCAAGCAGTGTTAATTTCCGTACAGAGCTTCAAACAGCTACATGGAGAAGTACATTCACCCCACAACAGGTAGAACATTGACCATAATCAAATATAATTTTCTAATTAAACTAAAAGCCTGAAAATCTGGAAAACAGTTCTCTCCCTCACTGCAAAAGATTCCTCCCCTATCACTGTAGAAAGGATTTACTTACCATGAATTGACTTCCTCCTCTGTACTATAAAGATAATACTACTTATGTGCTGTTAGGCTGATTTCCTTGAGATCCTAACATGCTTTGTTTTTCTGAATGGAACATTGTAAGGTTACACATCCATGGTTTTACCCAGTCCAAAGTTTCACTGCTGCAGAAATGAGGAGAACTTGCTCTAGGCTCGTGGAGAGAGGTCTTGGCTTTGTATTCCAGACTCTCTTCAGTCTGACCCTGGCAGCTGATAGATCTTGCTTTCAAACTATTCAGCTGCTGAACCTGAAGAAAACCAAACTAAAAAAGATGTTAACAGGGTTTTTTAAGATTTTGTGTTGAGAGCTGACTTTAGTCTGAGAGAAGACTAAAAGAAAACCAAAGCCAAATGAGCAGGCAGGAACATGTAATGAGGAAGGCATGAGTTAGGAGAGAGGAAGGAATCATACCTCTCTTTCAGTCACAGCAAGATCCTAGATTGTCTTAGCATCAAAGTGTAATCATTCTAATAACAGGCATCTGTGCAAATGTGTTAGCATGTTGATTGTGTTTGTGTATGTTGGACAGCTATATTTATCATGCCATAATTTTACATGTGTGTTTAAATTTGAAAGAAAGACAAACTCACTGTCATCACTAAAAGGCCACCTCTTCCTACACACCAAATGTTTTGACATTTCCATAGCTGAAAGACAGTTTGACCTGTGTAAGAAATTGTAGAAGAGCATCCTTTGAAGTAGTTGTATTAATACGTTCAATAGGGCTGGATGTTCAAACTAATATTTAGGTACTAAAGCAGGTATTCTTATATATCAAAGATAGCAATTCACTCATACTTTAATATTGCTGTAGATAAGGCATTATCTTTGACAATTCTGTCACTTCCCATCCTTCAAGTCTTTATTTTTTCAATTTATGCTCTAGACTTTGAAATAAAAGGTGCTTTCTTTAAAGGTCACATCACTTGCTTTGGTAAGTGTATAATTTGGGTGGGTGGATCTGACTGGGATATAAATAATCCTGTGTTCACCTGATGATAGTGGAAAGCTGTCATTTTG